>CM028132.1:1339351428-1340597857 GCA_016271365.2 Neoceratodus forsteri
TCAAAACAGGCAGTGCTCCTTCCCCTCTCAGCATACAAAAAATGAGTCTGGGGCCTCGTTGGAACTAGTTCATAACTTTAAATACTTGGGTTTCACACTTGACAGCACCATGTCGTATGCCAATCACATTGACTCCACGGCCAAGGCTGTCAACACCCGTATAGGTCTGCTTTATAGGCACAAGCAGAGTCTAACCCCTGAAGCCCTCAACATTGCAATACTTAGTTCCATTATGTCACTTGTGCTAGGGGCTCTCAACAAGTATGCTCCCATAGTAAAAGTTTGTGCCAGAAACAAATCCTGTCGGTGGTTTACAGAAGACCTGAAAGATGCTCTGCAGAGTAGGGATGCACTCTGGAGAACTGCTAGGAAAACGACTGGAATTCTTTCCGGAGGGCGAGGAACCCTCTGCACCAAAATGGTCAGAGAAGCCAAAGCAAATTTCTACCGCTCTCAGCGGGAGAGCTCCTCAAGAAATGCCTCCAAATTCTGGAGGACTATCAAAGACATTGAAGGTCACACCACTGCAAATTCCCTACCTACTAAATTATTGATCGACAATACCGTTATCTCTGACAGACCGTCTATCCTCGATGCTCTCAGTAATCATTTTGCCACTGCAGGGCTAGCCTTTGACTCCTCTCCTGCGAATATCCTCCACCAACAACTTAGATTGTATACACAAGAAAAACTCTTCCCCAGTCCATCCTTCTCTCTGCAGCCTACCTCCCTGAAAGAAGTTGAAGATCTTCTCCTTCAGCTGGACACTAGGAAAAGTGCTGGGGCCAACCTCATTGACCCGTACTTCTTAAAGGTCGGCTACCGTGTCCTCGCAGTCCCAATTACTCATCTCTTCACCTTATCCTTATCCCAGGGTGACCTACCGCCCATTTAGAAAAATGCACTTGTGGTCCCTTTGTTTAAGTCAGGAGATCCTAGTAACCTCAGTAACTACAGGCCAATCTCCCTACTTCCAATGCTGTCAAAGATGCTGGAGAAAATAGTGAACTCCCAGCCTCGGAAGTACCTGGAATCAGAAAAATTGCTCAACCCGTTACAGTCCGGTTTTAAGCACAGCACAGTACAATCTCTGCTCTAGCCAAGGTGACAAACAACTGGCAGCTTGAATTAGACAAAAAAAAACACACAGTTTTCTTGGACCTAGCAAGGCGTTTTCGATACCGTTGATCACAGACTGCTTCTGTCGTCTCTCCGGAACATTGGTTTGGATTCCCTATCCCTTAAATGGTTCTCCAACTACCTCTCAGGATGACTTCAACAAGTAAAGGCAGAAGGGGAAGTTTCTCCACCAAAACTCCTATTGAGGGATGTACGGCAAGGTTCCATTCTTGGTCCCTTGCTCTTCACCATTTATATTAACAACGTAGATGCCCCCATCAAAGAAGCACAAATACACCTATTCATGGGTGATACGGTACTCTATACTAGTAGCCCCACACCTGAAGCGGCATGTAAAGCCCTTCAGAATGAATTTAATCTGCTGCAACATCAGCTTATAAACCAGAAACTGCTCTTAAATGCAAAAAAAACCAAAGCAATGTTCCTCTCGCCCCTTCGAAATGCAATAAATCCTGCAGTTGCTGGGACATTCCTGCAGATCGCTACCATTCTAGGTGAGCGGTTGGACTACGTACCAAAGTTCAAGTACCTGGGGGTCTGGTTAGACCATAGACTTACTTTCACAGATCACTTAGAAGAACTGGCAAAGAAACCTAGACAAAGACTTGGTCTGTTCTTTAGGATTAATAATCTCCTCTCAAGAGACGCTGAACTGAAACTGGTTCAAACTACTTTTCTTTCCCTATTGGATTACGTAGACTTTCTATATAGTCAGGGACCTGCAGGTACCCTAGCCAAACTCGTTACGCTTTATCACAGAGCTGTAAGATTTATCACAGGTCTTCCATACTCAACCCACCACTGTGCATTGTACACAGCAGTGGGATGGTCATCCTTTGTTTACAGATGGCAAAAAAATGCTGCGGTTTGGACATACAAAGCTATTTCAAATAAATTGCCCCAGTATATCTATGTCTGTTTACCTTTGTGCACTCTGGAGAAGTATGCCCTGAGAAGCACCTCACATCTACCTTTATGTTTACAAAGCAAAATCTCGCATTGGCGGAGCAGCCATCAGCT
Source organism: Neoceratodus forsteri (assembly GCA_016271365.2). Classification (NCBI taxonomy): domain Eukaryota; kingdom Metazoa; phylum Chordata; order Ceratodontiformes; family Ceratodontidae; genus Neoceratodus; species Neoceratodus forsteri. Next base: position 1,339,353,589 of record CM028132.1, read on the forward strand.
TTGTGCTCCCTCAACTGTGGAACAAGCTGCAAAAAACTTTGAAATTAACTCACCCCATCAGCCTAGCAGCTTTTAAATCTCTATATCTACATCATAATAAGGAGTCCTGTGCTTGTCTACCCTAAATAGTGACTCCTATAAGTCCAAACACACTCGAATTACTACTGTTAAAAGACTGATCACATCTATAATCGACTTCCCTTTTTCTACCCCCATATCTGTCCCTTCCACATTCCTTTGACCCTGGTTCAGCTCTAAATTCCTCATACCATATCACTATATATCTTTTTATACTAGGTTTTATTTCTGTTCAGTGCACTTGATATGTATAGTTCTTTACTTTTATGAAAAATTGTGTCCTACCCAAAACTAGCTGTATCTTTTGTTCCAAACATATACTACTGTCAGTGCTACCTGCTGATACTTTGTATATACTGTATTATTGTATCGCACTTTATTTGTATTATTACTATTTTCTTGTGTGTTGCATCCCATGTATATTGTCCCTTGTTCCTTGTTAACAAACCCAGGTCCACCTCGAAAATGAGCTTGCTCAACGGTGATCGCCTGGTTAAATAAAGACTTTGATTGATTGATTGATTGATTAACTTGTCGACTGCGGGCTAGTAATCTATGGCTCTGCAATGGACTCGGCCCCCCGCCGAATCACAGTTTCCTTAAATAAAGCCTGTCGCCTCCTAACTGAGTCCGCACGGCTTACACATACATGTGATCTGTATGCCCAGTCTGACTGGCTCCAGCTCTCAGGCAGGCTCAGATTCCAAACCTGCCTCATGGCAAAGAAAGCTAGCCTGGGCCTCATGCCAGCGGGGGTGCTGAAGCTCTTCTCCCCCTATGAATGCAGCCGCCCCACCAGAAGCTCAGACAGTATCATCTTTAAGATTCCCCGATGTCGCACTTCCCTAGGTCAGAGAGCTTTTGCCCACCGAGCTCCGAAATGGATTAACACTCTTCCACCAGCTTTGAAAGCAGAAACCAAGATGGGTCCTTTTAAATGGGAGCTCAGAAAATGCCTTGTTGCCGAAGCCAGCTGTGACTGTTTTCACTAGACCCTGGATGGTGGCTTAACAAGGCTTCGGCCTCACCCCACACTTGACCGCGTACTGTGGAGCACCTATGTCTCTTTCCTACCTAACATTCCTGCTGGTTATGTCAGTGCAGACGTGGCCTATTCTGGGCATAATTATCTCTCTATTTTTCCTATTACATGCCAATTAACGAGGCTCAAATTTGGCTAAGCACCCCCTCTTCACCTGCACTTAATCTGTTGTTGCCCTTTTCCCTCCTTGTTTAGACTCCTCCAGTCTTCCTAATTTGACCCCTGTGAATATAAATTCCTGCTTTCAGTCTGGTTGTAATCCTGACTTACAGTTCTGATTGAATGCATAAAACTATTTGTCTTAGTCAGTTTTACACTTTTTTTTTTTGTGAACTTACTGTATTTCTAAATTAGCTGTATCTACATTATATCTGTACTGCGTTGTTTGTACACTGTCTTGAAACCTGTGTAACAAGCTTGTTCTCAAGCTATACTGTACTGTCTTGTTTTTTTGTAAATGACGTGAAACTTATGTAATGAACTTGTTCTCAAATGGTGTTATCCTACATAATATATAAATAAAAAAAATAATCAGAATATCCTAGCTGTGGTGTTTTGTAAGCAGTAACACACAGCAGGGTGTGCATTAGGCTAATTAACGCATGCCCCAGATGGTTACCAGGTGCCTTCAGCATCCAGGAAGTGCGTTAATATGTGAGAGCCACCACATCCGGAATACTGGTTAAAGTCTGAATGCTTAAAACTCCAGTTACACAGGCAGCTTATCAATTGAAGATAGCAGCATGCTGGAGCAAATGTGGGGAACAGACAGCATATCACACACATGCCCTATTTTTGTGTCCTCTGTTCCAGTCTTTTTGGATAGCAGTGCACAAGGCCATTACATACATACTTTCTTTTATGCTCCGTTATGAAGGGCTTATGTTTTTTTTTAACTTACATGTATGCTCCCCCTCAGCTGGTGGCAGTCCCAACCTTGTCACCTAGAACTTACCATATTCTGGGAGCGTTACAATGTGGTATCTCTTCCCCATGGTGGAGCTCTTCAGGCTTGGCCATGTCCCTTCAGAATGTCATCTATAGTGCTCCCGGAGTGAGCCTGTGTCAGCAGGGTGCAGGGTCTGCGGGCCGCCCAGAGCTGTCATAAAGCACGGCTGGATTTTTCTGCTTTTTCTTACTTGGTGATGCTGAGGCTGACGGACATGACCATGCGAGGTGTGCATGTTCCTCTAGCCAGTGAGTAGTCCCCTATCCTGAAACAGCACTCCTGCCTTGCACCTCTACCTGTGGTCACCCAGGCGATGGTCGCATAGCAGCAGTGACCCCCCCTCTCTCTCCAGAGGAGGAGGAGGAGGAGGAGGAGTATCCTGTGGGACGCTCAGTCCTCCTCCCCTGGCCAGCATCATGAGCGGTAGCACTACCACTGCGCCGATGCGCCAGATATACAGTTATATTGTTAATCTTTGGCCGGCCCAGTAGCGCTGACGGTTGAAGCGCTGGACGCCACACCTCGCGCCACGCCGGCGACCTGGGCTCAAGAACAACCCCGGGTCATCGAGGGTTGGCAGGGGAGGGAAGAGATTGAGTATCTGGAGGACTGCTCTCTCTTCCTGGGGAGGGTTTCAGGGGAGCTGTCGCTCAAGAGCGGCCTCTGGCGGTGGTCGAGGGCACACAACGTAGTGACGCTTTCGTAAGCAGGGGGCGGTGTGGCCCAATGTTGCCTTGCATAGCCGAACTCCGAGGGGGCAGGAAATATATAAGAGAAAAATCCCCACTCCTCGGGATAGGCGAAGGCACCTTGGCCTCCGGGACCACACTCCAAGCACCGGACCGGACCCATTTCCTCTCCAGGGCCGACTCATGTAGCCCAGCACTCTATATTGTAGATAGAGCACCCTGGGTGGATAGGGCGGCCCTTCCTCCGGGGGGTTCAGATTTGGGGGTTGTGTTGGGCTGCATGAGGGAGAGCTAGAGGTCTCAGGTGGGAGACAGAGACTTGGAGTCCCCGAGGTTGCCAGAGAGAGTTCCCCAGGAAAAACAGTGGAGCAGAAAAAGTGTTCTAAAAACAAATACATATATATATATATATATATATATATATATATATAGTAGTTCTTTCTCCTGGCACTAAAAAAATCCAAACTAGAATACCTATTGCAGATTCTACTCACTATGGCAAGCAAAGCCGTTATGAAAAACTGGCTACAGACCCTTCTTCCTACCCTACATACCTGGCATACATTAGTAAACCAGATATACAGGATGAAAAACAGCATGCACAACATTGGTGATAAAATAGACTTATTTATGACAAAATGCACACCATGGATCCATTACATAATGGAAGCAGACAGTACTTTTTCCCATAATATTTGTAGTTGGTGTCTTCTATGATTCTTTTCCTCTTCTGTCTTTCTGAGGTGGAAAAAAAAACCAACAATAAACACTAGCAAAGGTTAGTAAACTTAGCATACTGAGAAAGACACCTCGCTTGATAGTACCCCTTCTCTGTAATTACCTTACAGACCAAACCCAAGATCTTACTTCGAGAGGGCTCTTGCAGTAGGTAATTACATATAGGACTGACGTCGGCAGGCAGCAGGACCCCGCAGGCTGTTTCTAGCTGGCAGTCCCTGGCGAGACTGCCCCCGTCAGGTGACCCGGCGTCAGGAGAGCGTCAGTATAAAGGGGCAGTCCAGGACGCCCGCCTCCAGTTCTTTCCCGCCATTGGCTTGTGTGAGCTCTCATGTGGAAAGTTTGTTTCATCAGCTTCCTTCTTCGGTTTTTACCGAATAATTTTGCCTTTTTTCGACATTCGTCAGTTCATCATCTGTGTATGTCATCCCCTACACCCTCCGAGCACAAAAATAAGTGCGACTTGTTCGGTGCCCAACTCCCGCACAAGGACGGCCATTCTCTGTGCCTGTTCTGTCTAGGCCCCGATCACCGGTCGAGAAGTGCCAGCACTGCCTCAGCTTCAACGCGGCTACCTGGAAAAGGCGGCAGCAATCCCTGGAAGTCCACATCTTGAAGAAAAAGATGAGTTCGATGGAGAAGGAGCTCAAAAAACTGAGGCAGGCGTCCACTTCCCCTGAAGGCCATCAGAAGAAGAAAGACAAGGAGAGGCACCAGGACAAGGGCTCCTCCACCACGTCTCCCTTGGGAGTCGCCGGGACTCAGGTAATGTCCCCTCCGGGGAACCGCTCCTCGATGGCCACCTCGGAGGCTTCCGTGGTGGCGTCGGCCCACCTGTCTGGCTTGTGCTCGGGCCTTCGGGCGGCTCCGGGCAGTTGGAGGCCTCCACCCCCAGTTTGGCCGTAACTGCAGCCTACTAGTGGGGGACTCAGTAAGTCGGACACGGCTCCTCCGATGTCCGCGCGGAGAAAGCCAGTAAGGCGCCCGACCCTTCGGGGCGGCGCGCGGCTCCTCTCCCGCTGGACCAGGCTGATCCTTCTTCTCGGTCTGCCTCCGGCGAAGGGTCCCATAAGTCGGATGGCGGCTCCTCCGGCGCCCGCTGGGATCTCGCTGTAAAACTGCACGTCTGCTCGTCCGATGTCCAGTCGGCGAAAGAACCGACGACAGACCCCCTCACGTCCGTCATCCCCGGTTCTCCACAGACTTCGCTGCCCTCCGGGGACCCTGAGTTCCCCCAGCCCGACCCCGGGGATTTTTCCCCTCCATCCCCGGGCGACGCTGGGGTTCCTCCTCTGTCAGACCGTCCTCCTTTAGGTGCGCCGGATCTGACGTCAGTTTCCTGGACGCCGGCTCCGATGCCGGTACCTCCGATGCCGGCCCCGACGCCGGTTTTACCGACTCTGGCCGACATCCCGCTCCTGGATGTTGCCCCGATGCCGGGCCCTCTGCCCTCTGGGCCCTCCAATCTGGACCTGCCCGTGAGGCTGCCGGCCAGGCCGTCTGCTCCGGCAGCTCCTCTGGCACCTGGATACCCTCCGTCCTATCCGACGCCGTCGTATCTGGGACCACAGTATCCGGTGCCACAGTACCGACGCCAGTCTTTCCGATGCCACAGTACCCGACGCCACAATACCTGATGCCAGGTTTTCCAACAGCCAGGTTTTGGATACTCCCTGTATGGATATAATCCATACACTTATCCTTCTCCTCCTCCTCCACCGCCCCCACAGCCGCCGGTGGATTTGCAGGAGACTCTGGCCTCCTGGTGGGCTGAGGCCAAGGCTCAGCTCACCAGGGAGGTGGAGAGCTGCCTAACGACGACAGTGCCGTCCCAGGTTCCCATACGTCCAGAGCGGCACACTCCTCACCACCTCCGGACACAGGGCTCTCCCTCTGGGTCCAGAGAGGGCAGGATATGCTTCCTGGTGCTTCCCAAGGGGTCCGCTCCTCCCGGGTCGGAAAGGGAGTCTTTTCCCTCTTCTTCTTCCTATTCCCCCTCGGACTCCTCGGATTCCTCCGACGGTTGCTCGGAAAGGGACGACGAGCCACGCTCTCCGTCGAAGCCCAGGCCAAGGACTCCTCCAGAGTGTCTTCCAGAAGATCCTTCCTTTACGGAGTTGCTACGAAAAATCCAGACGGTTCATCGGTGGCACTGTTTGGGACCAGACCCTCAGCGGTTCAAACTCGCAGAGCATCTGGATCTGCCCGTGACAGCTCCCACTTTGGTGCCACCCTGGATAGAGCCTCACGCCAACCTCGTTACCACCATCTGGAAGCAGCCGTCGGCTCTAGCCCCACTTCGCGGAAGTCGAATAGGCTATACCAGGCTCCTAAGGGTGTTGATTTTCTAGATTCTCACCCTCGTGCTGACTCGGTAGTGATTAGCTCCGCTCACCGCCGGTCGGCTAACCCAGAACATCTTAGCTCGTCGCTATCTGACAAAGAATCCTGCCTACTGGACCAGTATGGAAAGAAGATCTTCGCTTCTTCCACGCTGGGGATTAGGGCCCTGAACTATATCGGTCATATGGGGTATTACCAGAAGGCCATTCTTACTTGGGTGGAAACCAAACTCCCTGCCGGACTCTCAGGTCAAGCAGGAGTTGGCTGATCTTGTCTGCTCTGCACGTTCGGCCAGTCAACATATGCTTCGTGTGACCTACGATGCAGTGGACACTGCTGGACGGAGCTCAGCTTTCACCGTAGGCTTATGTTGTCATGCTTGGCTCCAAGTGTCAGGGTTGGTCCCGAAGTGCAGTCCGCTATCCAGGCGCCTTCCGGGGTCGGTGTTCTGGTGGTGATGTCAAGGACATCATCACCGATTTTCAGGAGAAGGGAAGGCACAAAGTCCGTTGACTGCATGTACCATCCCAACAGCTGCAGCGCCATCCCTTTGTGAGACTGGAATCGCCCAGGCGAACCCCAGGGAAGGTGGGCCATAAACTCTGGCCCCCACATCTACTAAGCCCCCCGCCCAAAAAGCAACGGGTGCTTCAGCTGTGGCTCTGCCCCACACCACCTGACTCCTCTCCTCTCCCACAGCCTCCGGACTCCCCGGAGGAACCAGTAGGAGGTAGGTTTTCCCTCCACCTTCGGGGCTGGGAGAGGATAACATCAGATTCTTGGGTGCTCCAGCTGATCACAGAAGGACACTCAATAGAGTTTCTACTGAACCCCCCCCCCCAAAGTCGTCATATTCATGGGAACATCTTCACTTGGTCCAGGAAGAGATTTCAGCTCTGCTACTGAAAGAAGCAATAGAACCCTCCCTCTTCATCTTCAAGTGATGGGTTACTATTCCCTGGTCCCAAAGAAGACGGGAGATCTCAGACCCATTCTAGATCTCAGTTCCCTGAATCTTTTTGTGGAATACAAAAGGTTCAGAATGCTCTCGTTGCAGAGCCTTCTGCCTCTCCTTCGGTCGGGACAATGGCTGTGTGCTCTGGATATGCAGGATGCTTACCTGCACATTTCCATTCGCTCATCTCATCGCAAATATCTTCGTTTTCCGTTCCAGGGGGACCACTACCAGTTCAAGGCACTTCCGTTTGGCCTATCCTCGGCTCCCCGAGTATTTATCAAATGCCTAGCGGTGGTGGTGGCCTATCTGCGTACTCTGGGTGTGCACGTTTTCCCAAACCTGGACGATTGGCTCCTGGCAGCCTCGTCCAGGGAGGAACTCCTGCACTGCCTCGCCCTTACCCAGCAGGTTTTTGGCTGCCTGGGTATTACCATCAACCATTCCAAGTCTCACTTGATCCCATCTCAGAGACTACAGTTTACTGGGGCGATTCTGGACACAACCATTGGCAGGGCCTTCCTGCCACTGGACTGGGCATCCACCCTCCAGGCTCAAATAAGTCTGTTGTCCAGCCGCAGGCGGGTCAGTGCAAGGTCGGTCCTTCGCCTTCTCGGGCTCATGGTGGCTGCTATCCCGACAGTCTCTCGCGCTCGGCTTCACATGAGAGTTTCTCAGTGGACTTTCCACTCCCAATGGGATCAGTTAGTGGACGACTTACAGTAGATCACCCGATTCTAGTCTCCTCGCCGATGCTCCGAGACTTGCAGTGGTGGATGGTTTGAGAGAACCTGCTTCGGGGAGTTCCTTTCTTTTGTCCTCCCCCCTCCCAGACTGTAACCACAGACGCCTCGGGCGAAGGTTGGGGAGCCCATCTAGGTCACCACTGGCCCCAGGGCTCTTGGTCCAAGCTCGAACAGACACTCCACATCAATGTGCTCGAGCTTCGGGCAGTGTTGTACGCTCTCCAAGCCCTTCACCCATATATTCTTCCCGGCCACCTAGCCGTTCAGATGGACAATATGTGCCTGGTTTGGTACATCAACAAACAAGGGGGGACTCAGTCCCACCCTCTTTGCAGGGAAGCTATGAGGGTTTGGGATTGGGCAACACAACACGACCTTCACCTCATGGCGATTCATGTTCCAGGAGTCGACAACACCTTGGCAGACAAGCTAAGTCGCTCGTCTGCTCTGGCTCACAAGTGGGAACTGGACCAAGGGGTCCTAGAAGGTATTTTCCGACTCTGGGGAACACCACAGGTCGACCTGTTCGCATCTCCTCTAAACGCAAAGCTTCCCATCTTCTGCTCGCTCGTTCCAGAGCGAGGCGTTTTCTCCAGTCTAGAGACACTTTGTCTCTAGACTGGAAGTACAGATTCGTCTATGCCTTTCCCCCAATTCCGCTTATCCCACGAGTCTTACAGAAACTAGCTTCAGAAGGAGCACGGATGATTCTGATTGCTCCTTTCTGGCCCAGGCAAGTTTGGTTCTGTCTTCTACAACAATACTCAGGGGATCCTCCTGTTCCTCTTCCTCTATCACGAGGTTTGCTGACCCAGGATCAGGGGACCCTGGTCCATCCAGGCCTCAAATCTCTTCAGCTGCATGCATGGCTCCATAGAAACACAGAAACATAGATTTTGACGGCAGATAAGGACCGCTTGGCCCACCCAGTCTGCCCATTTCCCTACCTAATGGATAATCTGCAGATCCTAGTTAACCAGCAGCCTACTTTTTCCTACCCCCACCCCCTAGAATTGCCTTATGACTGCCCCATGCGTGCTTGAATTCCACCACTGTTTTTGACTCCACAACCTCCTCCGGAAGGCCGCTCCATGCATCCACAACCTCTCTAGAAAAATACTTCCTTAAATTACCTCTGAGCCGCCTCTTCTATCTTCAAATTGTGCCCTTGTTCTTGCACACCTCTTTTTGAAAGATGCTACCTCTGTGACTTTGTTGATTCCCTTGAGATACTTGAAAGTTTCTGTCATGTCCCCTCTCCTCCTTTCCTCGAGGCTATACATATTCAGCTCCTTAAGTCTCTCTTCATATGTCTTCCGTGCAGACCCTGCACCATTTTAGTTGCTCCTCCTGACAGCCTCCATCCTGTCTATGTCCTTGTGGAGATTGGGTCTCCAGAACTGCACGTAGTACTTGCAGATGGGGTCTCACCAACTGTCTGTACAGAAGGATAATAACTTCCTGTTTTCTACTGGTGATGCCTCTCCTATGCATCCCAGTATCCCCCAGCCCTCCTTGGTGCCCCTCTCACATTGCTTGCCCACCTTTAGGTAATCTGATATGACTACTCCCAGGTCCCTTTCCATTTTTGTTGTTGTTAGTATCTCACCCCCATTGTGTACTCTTCCCTGGGTTTTGTTTCCCAGGTGCATTACCTGCACTTCTTAGCATTGAATCTAAGCTGCCACATTTGACCATTCCTCTAACCTTGCCAAGTCCCTCTCATCCTTCCACCCCACCTTGTGTATCAACTCTGTTGCAGATCTTTGTGTCATCTGCAAGAGAATACTTTTCCTTCCAGTCCTCTGCAATGTCGCTTATAAAGACATTGAGAGGACCGGTCCTATTACTGAACTCCTGCGGTACCCCACTAGTAACCCCACTTTCTTCAGAGTGGACTCCATTTACTATTACTCTCTGTGTCCTATTCTCCAGCCAATTCTTTACCCAGGCTGTCATCTTGGGACCCACTCCCAGGCTGGCTAATCTGTATATTAATCTTTTGTGTGGGACTGTGTCAACCCCTTGTTAAAGTCTAGGTAGCCATGTCCACAGCCCTCCCTGATCTACTACTTTGGTCACCCAGTCAAAGAAATCTATCAGATTTGTCTGACATGACCTTCCCTGGCGAATCCATGCTGCCTTGGGTCCTGAGCCCTCTGGCCTCTAGATACTCAACAATTCTTTCCTTCAGAAGTGATTCCATCATTTTCCCTACCACTGAGGTTAAACTAACAGGTCTGTAGTTTTCGCTTCTGCCTTGCTCCCAGTTTTGTCAAGGGAATCACATCTGCCCTTCTCCAGTCCTCGGTACCACCCCATCCTCCCATGATTTGTTAAAGAGGGTAGTCAGTGGTGTCACTAGTTCTACCCTTAGTTCTTTTAGAATTCTGGGATGAACCCATCAGGCCCCATTGCTTTGTCCACCTTCAGTTTTAAGAGTTCTTTCAGAACCCTTTCTTCTGTAAATGGGCTGGTATCAACTCTGTATCCAGAGTGTTTCTACTGTTTGTTTTAGGTACCCCCACTTCCTTTGTAAATACTGAGCAAAATATTTGTTTAGTATCTCTGCCTTTTCACAGTCACCCTCTGCCCACCTCCCTCCTCTTTATTAAGCCTCACTAGCCCTCCCTTGGTCTTCCTTCGCTCCCTGATGTACCTATAAAAGGTTTTATCCCCTTCTTAACTGAGTTGGCTATCTTTCCTCGGTTTGGGCCTTTGCTGTTCTGACTGCCTTCCCAGCTTCCTTTGCTTTTAACTGTTACAGTTCTCTGTCCTGCTCCTTCTGTGATTCCTTGTACTTCCTGAATGCTTTCTTTACTCTTGAACCTTCACTGCCACTTCCTTTGAGAACCATAGTGGTTTCTTCATCGCTTCGCTTTGTTAATTTGCTTCACACAAAGGCTTGTTACCTCTGTGATGGCAGTTTTTATTATTCCCCATTGTTCTTCCACCCCTCCTTCCTGCCCATTTGCTAGTGCATTCCTTAGGCACTCACCCATTTTAGCAAAGTCAGCCCTCCTAAAGTCCAGTACTTTTGCCTTTGTATGGCTTGACTCTGTTGCTGTGTTTATTGTGAACCATACTGTTCGATGGTCGCTAGTTCCCAGATGGCTACCCACTTCTACATCTGTGATCCTCTCTTCATCTCCATTTGAGAGAACCAGGTCTAAGATTGCTCCCTCTCGAGTGGGCTCCAATACTAGTTGTCTAAGGCATGCCCTTGTAGGGCATCTAGAATAACCCCACTCTTTGAAGTGGCTGCTGCAACTGCACTCCAGTTAACATCTGGCATATTCAGATCACCCATCAGCAATATCTCCCCTTTTTCTGCCATGCTAAGTATTCTTTCTATCATTTCCTTGTCCATTTCCTCCCCCTGAGAAGGGGGTCTGTATACAACCCCTATGCGGATTGTGGTGCCATTGCCGGTCTCCAAATTTACCAACAGTGCTTCTTCTCCTCCCTGTTTTCCCTTTTGTTCTGTTGCTTTGATTCCTTCCCTTATGTAAAGAGCTACTCCTCCTCCTCTTTTACCGCCCTGTCCCTCCTGTAGATAGTGTATCCTGGTATGTTTATGTCCCAGTCATGGTTTTGTGTGTACCATGTTTCTGTGACTGCCACGATATCCAGATGTTCCTCCTCCATCAAGGCCACTAATTCAGGAAGCTTGTTACTCAGACTACGGGCATTGGTACTCGTTGCTCTCCATTTTTTGATGGCTTTACCTTCTTTTGCAGCATCCCCCACTGACCTGTCTACCTCGGTCTTTTTCTCATTTCGTACCCTGTTTTGTAGGGAGAGGCTGGGATTTTCCTACTGCTTATCAGTGCCCCCCCCCCCCCGACTAGTTTAAAAGCTTGCCAATGAAGCATTTAAACCAGTTGCTCAAAAGACTTGTTCCCTTCCTGGACAGATGCAGACCATCCTGCCAGTATAGGCTGGTGTCCCTCCAGGTGGAACCCCAGCCCCCAATGAAGCCAAATCCCTGTACTCCACACCATTTTTTCAACCATTCATTAAACTGCATGGTGCAAAGTACCCTCGCCTCACTCATGCCATTGACAGGCAGCACCTCAGAGAAGGATATTGTGTGTGCTACTTGTCTTAGGCCCCTCCCCAATTCTACAAAATCCTTCTGCACTGCTCTAATCTCATGATTACTCTCAAGGCTATAGTGAATTAAAGTGTAAAGGTAAAATGTGTATTGTTATAGAGTTGTAACACCAAAAGTGGAATTCCACTCTGGCCAGGATTTAACAAATGTAAAGTTTGAAATTATATAAAAAAATGAATAAAAATTTTAATATAAAAAAACAAACTTAGCTCAATCCCGCTTTGGGGTTTCTCCCCTAGTGGCAGAGATTTTGGTGGAGGCTAGAAAACCCTCTACTAGATCTACTTACGCCATGAAGTGGAAAAGGTTCACTGTCTGGGCTGCCTCTAAGGACGAGGAACCCTTTTCCTGTTCAAGCAGGGCTTCTGCTGGAGTACCTACGCGATCTTTTTGACCTGGGTCTTAGTCATTCTTCTCTGAATGTCCACATGGCGGCCATCTCGGCCTATCATGTCCGCTTTGCAGACAAGCCATTTGCTCAACTGGAGGTCTCTAAGACTTTCCTTAGAGGGGTCCTCCATCTGAGACCTCCCATACATACTCCTGCTCCCCCTTGGGATTTGAACTTTGTTCTCGAGAAACTTACTCTGCCTCCTTTTGAACCGGCAGCTTCCGCAGACTTGAAGTTCCTTTCATGGAAGACTCTCTTCCTGGTGGCCATTACTTCTGCTTGGAGAATTTCTGAGCTCCAGGCCCTGATGTGTAAAATTCCATACTTGATTTTTCACAAGGAACGTGTGGCTCTGCGCACTAACCCTAAGTTTCTTCCTAAGGTAGCGGAATCTACTCTGAACCCGTCCATAGAGTTACCCACCTTTTTTACGCAGTACTCCAATCAAGGGGAGTATTTACTCCATACTATGGACGTTCACCGTATTCTGAGATACTACACTAACAGGACTAGAGAGCTCAGGAAGACCGATCAATTGTTGTCTCTTTTGCACCCAAAAGAGAAGGCAATGCCATTTCTAAACAATGCCTATCCAAATGGTTGGCTCATTGCATTACTTTCTGTTATGACAAGTACAACAAGACTCTTCCGGGTCAAGTAAGAGGCCACTCCACCAGGGGAGTTGCTGCCTCGGCGGCTTGTTTGAAGAATGTGTCAGCGGCAGACATCTGTGCTGCCACCACCTGGACCTCCGTCCGTACCTTTACAAAACACTACAGTTTGGATTATGCCTCTTGCCGCAGAGCAGGCTTCGGGCTGGCTGTCCTGCAAGGCCTCCTATCTTAAGGCTTGCACAGCTAGAGGTTCTACTTGGAGTAGATTTCTTCCCCTTTGGTGCTTCTCCTTGTTGCAGACTGCTTGGGACTCAGTCCTGTATGTAATAACCTACTGCAAGAGCCCTATCGAAGTAAGATAGTACAGTTACGTAAGAACTTACCGTAACAGTAGATCTTTGAGAGAGGCTCTTGCAGTAGGTAATACCGTCCCGCCCTCCATCCCACTAAGCTTTTTCAGCTCCTTTTCCATTGAGGAAATAGCCCTCTCTTGTCCGCCTCTTTTGGCCTGTGGCGGAAAAACTGGAAGGTGGGTGTCCGGGACCCCTCTTTATACCGACGTCTCCTGATGCCGTCACCTGATCGGGCGGGTCCTCGCCAGGGACTGCTATTAGAAATACCATGGGGTCCTGCCGCTTGCCGACGTCAGTCCTGTATGTAATTACCTACTGCAAGAGCCTCTCTCGAAGATCTACTGTTACGGTAAGTTCTTACGTAACTGTACTTTCTTCCATGCCCCAGCCCCAAATTACCCCTGAATTAAATGTGTTTATTTGCTTACAAGTTGAGAGAACAAAGGAAATATTTTCAGACTCCGTACTGATTGACCTGTACTGTAGAATTTGTCTTAGACAACGCTTATAGATATCAGAATTTGACAGAGTTTTCTGCCTTCAGAAGATGTTTTGGATTCATGTTTGACAAGGCTATAGTGAATTAAAGTGTAAAGGTAAAATGTGTTTTGTTATAGAGTTGTAACACCAAAAGTGGAATTCCACTCTGGCCAGGATTTAACAAATGTAAAGTTTGAAATCATATAAAAAAATGAATAAAAATTTTAATATAAAAAAAACAAACAAAAAACAACGCAGGAACTTCACCCCTGCTGGTTTATTATAGATGAGAAACCTCTCCATTACTGAAGGGGTAGAATAGTGGATGAGTTTAAAAACTTTATTATATGACAGGTATCTGTTCTAAGCTAATCAGAACACAGGAAAACTTTTAGTTATTATACCACAAACTACTACAATCATGTTAGACACGCCCACAGTAGGTTATCCACATTCTGGAGATGCCCCAAAGTATTGTAGGGTATCCACATTCTGGAGATGCCCACAGTAGGTTATCCGCATTTCAGACCTGCCCACAGTAGGTTATACACATTTTTTAGATATGCCCACAGCATGTTTGTTATCCATGTAGTCCACAGACAAAAAAGGCATGTTCCTCTTTAATTACCACTGTACTTTTAAAATCCTGGGTTCAAAATTTCTGGTCATATAGTAATAATAATAATAACATTCAGTTACCCAGAGTATACTGGGGAAAAACGACTTCAGTGGTTGATTAAACACCTTGGCCTTTGACAGTACTGGAGATTACAGTAGGCTTTAAGCTGGGAAGAGGACGTTGTTTATCGATGCAGCTTCCTGAGATTACATTGTCAGTTTCTGTAGCCCTTTCAAATAATGGATTCCCATAGGTATTCTAGATTGAATGGGAAAGGATTTACTCACAGAAACACAGCACTGGATTTCTTTATCGGGGAGTGTAACTGGAGTTTTCATGGAATTATCTGCAAGGAACAACAAGAATTGGATACACCCCTAGCATGAGAGCACATAAGAAACAAACTACAGTTCCCGTTGGATGACAGTTTCTGAAGAGAGGGAAAATTCTGACCATATAACACTGGCTCTTTTTTAACTTGCAGTTAATGCCCCCTTACTAGCTGTGCCCCGTCTGCACCATGCAACCACCCACTCCATCTCCCCTGTCTGTGGCACCCCATGAACCCCACTGCTAGCCCCCTGAGACAGGGTTGTAGGGTTGGTCAGCTCTTCCTACGGAGCGAGATGAAGGCAACAATAGGGAGCCCAAGTATACCAGGCATCATCATACAGGGCCTGGGCTTATAGTTTTTTCTCTTCTGACGTCCGCCCAGTCTTTAGGTCTGGGTACTCCCCTTGGTAACCTCCTGGCCCCACCTGCTGTGACCCCCGCTGATCACCTCCGGTGGGGTTCCATGCAGATCCCAGCCGGATTTCGCCATCAGTAATCATTCTGATGGCAACATGGTGTTTTTCCTTTTTTTTTTTCTTCCTTTCCTTTCAACAGCAGTCAGACTTAAAGCACAAAAAATTAAAATGAATAGCATTAGCCCTGAAATATATAACTGCTGATTGCTTAAAGGAACAACCACCAATACTTGAGGAGTGGCTAGGAAGTGTCAGTGGCATCCAAGAGATGGCAATGTTCACAGCCAAATTAAATCTGAAGGAAGAGTGCCAGAATGATAAATGGCAGGGCTCGGTTCGCAGGCAAGTCAGCAGGTACAGGAGCTTAGAAGAGATGGATAGACAGATTTCACAGACGAGATAATGGAACACACACACACAAAAATGCCCCACTGATTTAAAGCAGTGCTAATTCAGTGTAAGGAAGCACGGCTATTGGGTAAACCAGTGCAAGAAACATGCGAAGAATACCATACCGATGACTCTTTGGATTTTTTGTAATTATGTTAATTTATGTTCTAACAGCCAAACTCCTGTTGAGTTGGCCACTGTAACTACTGTGTTTCAGTACGTACAAGTCCAGTATACAGAAATTGCATGGTTTTGGACAAAGACATAATTTTATTTGGATTGTCTAAGTCATGGTTTTGAGGAAATCAAATAAGACTAAACAGCTGGGAATAAGGAGCATTGATGGAAATGCTCAAAGCACTTTTTTAATGTGATGGATTTATTCCCTGGGTTTTATTTGTGTGGACACAATGGATTGGTAGCTGTATAGTAATGGGTATATGTTTTTACGACTGTCGTCGGAGCCTACAGGAGTATTGCATGTACAAAAGGAGTGATGTCATGTTTTCTGACCTTGGAACTGACTGAAGGTGTAAATAGTCTCCTCCGCCCTACCCTCCTCCAAGAAATGTTTTCCACCCTCAAATACGCTTTCATGTTAGTCAATGGCTGCAGGGTACTATTTTTTTTTCTTAAATGGGTGGTGCAAGAACTGGAACCTGAGTAGTGGGAGGCAGCATTGTTTTTTGGGGGGAAGTGAGGTTCACCCCACCTCCACCCAAGAAGCTCCAAAAGGTCCATCCCACCCTTTTTTTTTTTTTATTCATGTGGGAGGGGCATGAAGTGGATCGATCATCCTGAAAGAAGATTCACATGTTTGGGATGTGGACCAAGGAACAGAACAACAAGTCTGGAGTCCCTGCATTTTGTTAAGGACTAGAACACAAGATACTTAAAATGCCTTCAAACTGACTTAAAAACCCTTGGAACAAATGACTATCACTTATCAGAGTCACCTGGTATCTCAAAAGGAAAGACTAAGAAGTGTCTAAAAACTAAGGAAAATAGCTTTCGGGTATTTCTTAAACATTTATATATTAAAAATAAAGTTCAGCTTTTGGGATTAACAATATTTGTTTACCATATTGTATCTATGTATATATATATAGTTTGTCTTTTTAGTAGTTTCAAAATCTTGAAAGCATTGCTGTTACTAATGCATTTAGAAATACATTTTTGTCTTTACAGATAACCTTGAAAGCATTGGTGTTACTAATGCATTTAGAAATACTTTTTTTTAATTGTCTTTACAGATAAATCATGCATGTTCATGTGAGGGCACATTTTGTGATGAAGTGTATTTTTCTTCATAAAGGAGTAGTCTTTTTAAAGGAGTAGTCCACCCAGAATGTGCAAAAAACATATGTTATGTAGAGTGTTTTGATATGTATGTTAAATCCTAATGTGTCCTTCCCTTTGTCTGCTATTAGGAGTTTTTCCTAAATTAGCTTGCTGGCTATATGGTAGTTTTACGACTCTTGGGGATCTCCATAACAAATAGATCTTACTTCGAGAGGGCTCTTGCAGTAGGTAATTACATATAGGACTGACGTCAGCAGGTGGCAGGACCCCACGGAAAAATTTCTAGCTAGCAGTCCCTGGCGAGGGACTGCCCCCACGTCAGGTGACCGGCATCAGGAGACTTCGGTATAAAGGGGCGGTCCCTGACGCCCGCCTTCCAGTTCTTTCCCGCCGTTGGCTCGTGCAGCGCCTCACGGAAAAGTTTGTTGCTTCGTCAGCCTACCCTTCGTCGTTTTTTACCGAAGTATTTTGATTTTTTTCGATTAACGTCAGGTCATTATCGGTGTATGTCGTCCCCTACGCCCTCTGAGCACAAAAATAAGTGCGACTTGTGCGGTGCCCAACTCCCGCACAAGGACGGCCATTCCCTGTGCCTGTTCTGCCTAGGCCCTGATCACCCAGTCGAGAAATGTCAGCACTGCCTCAGCTTCAACACGGCTACCCGGAAAAGGCAGCAGCAATCCCTGGAAGCCCATATTTTGAAGAAAAAGATGAGTTCGATGGAGAAGGAGTTCAGAAAACTGAGGCAGGCGTCCACTTCCCTCGAAGGCCATCGGAAGAAGAAGGATAAGGAGAGGCACTGGGACAGGGGTTTCCACCGCTCCCTCAGGGGTGGGTTCACAGGTAATGTCCTTTCCGGGGACCGCTCGACGGCCGCCTCGGAGGTTTCCTAGGGGCATCGGCCTGCCGCCTGGCTCACGCCTGGCCTTTTGGGTGCCTCCAGGAAATTGGAGGCCTCCGCCCGGTTCGCTGCAGGCTTCGCTGCTCACTGGCGGGCGACCTCGTGTGCTGGGCGGCCGCTCCTCCGTCCATGCGGAGAAGGCCGTAGACGACGACCTTCTGGGTGGCGCACAGCCCTCTCCCATCAGACCAGGCCGATCCTTCTCCTCCGTCTGCCTCCGGTGAAGGCTCCCATAAGCCGGATGCCGGCTCCTCCGGTGCCTGCCGGGAGCTCGCCGTAAAGCTGCACATCGGTTCGCCCAACGCCCTGTCGGCGACTGAACCGATGGCAGACCGCCCTACGTCCGTTGTTCCTGGTTCTCTGCAGCCTCCGTTGCCATCCGGGGACCCAGAGTCCCCCCAGCCCGACCCCGGGGATTTCTCCCCTCCATCCCTTGGCGACGCTGGGGACCTTCCTACGTCGGACCATCCTCCCGTGGGTGCGCCGGATCTGATGTTGGCTTCCCGGACGCCGGCCCCGATGCCGGTACCTCTGATGCTGGGGCTCCCAACGCTGGCTTTACCAACTCCAGCCGACATCCCGCTTCCGGATGTTGCCCCACCTCCGGGCCCTCCAACTTGGATCCGCCCGTGAGGCCAGCGGCGGGGCCGTCTGCTCCGGCATCTCCTCCGGGTCCCACGTACCCTCCGTCCTATCTGACACTGACGTACCCGGGACCACAGTATCCGGCGCCGCAGTACCCGACATTGGTCTTTCCGACGCCGCAGTACCCGATGCCACAATACCAGATGCGGGGCTATCCGCAGCCGGGTTTTGGATACTCTCCATATGGGTACAACCCGTATCTTTATCCCCCGCCTCCTCCTTCTCCACCGCCCTCACAGCCGCTGGTGGACTTGCAGGAGTTTCTGTCCTCCTGGTGGGCTGAGGCCAAGGCTCAGCTCACCAGGGAGGTCGAGAGCCGCCTACTGACAACGGTGCCATCTAGGTTCCCATACGTCCAAGATGGCACACTCCCTCACCACCTCCGGACTCCAGGACTCTCCCATCTGGGTCCAGAGAGGGGCAGGAGACGCTTCCCCGGGGGCTTTCCAAGAGGTCCATTCCTCCCCCTGGTTGGGAAAGGGAGTCTTTTTCCTCTTCCTCCTCCTCTTCACCCTCGGACTCCTCGGATTCCTCTGATGGTTGCTCCGAAAGGGACGACGAGCCACGCTCTCCGTCGAAGCCCAGGCCAAGGACTCCTCCGAAGTCCCCTCTGGAAGATCCTTCTTTTACGGAGTTGCTAAGGAAAATCCAGGAGGTTCATCAGTGGCACTCTTTGGAACCAGATCCTCAGCATCTGAAACTCGCTAAGCATCTGGATCTGCACGTGACAGCTCCTACCTTGGTGCCACCCTGGATAGAGCCTCATGCCGACTTCGTCACCACCATATGGAAACAGCCGTCGGCTCTAGCCCCACATCCGCGGAAGTCGAATAGGCTATACCAGGCTCCCGAGGGCGCTGATTTTCTAGATTCTCACCCTCGTGCCGACTCAGTCGTGATTAGCGCCGCTCATGGCCAGTCGGCCAACCCAAAACACCTCAGCTCATCACCACCTGACAAAGAATCCCGCCTTCTGGACCAAAATGGAAAGAAGATCTTTGCTTCCTCCATGCTGGGGATTAGGGCCCTGAATTATGTCGGCCATATGGGGGACTACCAGAAGGCCATTCTGACTCAGGTGGAAGCCAGACTGGACTGCTTGCCAGACTCCCAAGTCAAGCAGGAGTTGGCTAATCTTGTCCACGCTGCACGTTCGGCCAACACATACTTTGTGTGACCTACAATGCAGTGGACACTGCTGGATGGAGCTCAGCTTTCGCCGTAGGCTTACGTCGTCATACTTGGCTCCATGTGTCAGGGTTGGTCCTGGAAGTGCAATCCACTGTCCAGGAAGCGCCCTTCCGGGGGTCGGTGCTTTTCGTCTGTGATGTCAAGGACATCATCACCGATTTGCAGGAGAAGGGGATGGCACTGAAGTCTGTTGACTCCATGTACCGCCCCTACCAGCAACAGCGCTGTCCCTTTCGCAGTTGGAATCAGCCCAAGGCGAAACCCCAGAGAAGGCGGGCCACAAAATGCCGGGCCCCCACAGCTGCTAAGCCCCCGCCCAAAAAGCAGTGGGTGCTTCAGCTGCGGCGCTGCCCCACACCACCTGACTCCTTCCCTCTCCCACAGCCTCCGGACTCCCGGAGGGAACTGGTAGGAGGGAGGTTTTCCTTCCACCTTCCAGGCTGGGAGAGGATAACATCAGATTCTTGGGTGCTCCAGCTCATCGCAGAAGGACACTCGATAGAGTTTCTTCAGAAACCACCTCACCACCCCCATCTAAAGTCGTCGTATTCAAGGTAACACCTTCTCATGGTCCAGGAGGAAATTTCAGCTCTCCTTCTGAAACAAGCAATAAAACCCGTCCCCCTTCATCTGCAAGGGACTGGTTACTATTCCCATTTCTTCCTGGTCCCAAAGAAGACAGGAGATCTCAGACCAATTCTGGATCTCAGTTCCCTGAATCTCTTTGTGGCATATGAAAGGTTCAGGATACTCTCGTTGCAGAGCCATCTGCCCCTCCTCCGGCCGGGTCAATGGCTGTGTGCCCTGGATATGCAGGACGCTTACCTGCGCATTTCCATTCGCCCATCTCACCGCAAATACCTTTGTTTTGTGTTCCAGGGGGACCACTACTAATTCAAGGCACCTCCGTTTGGCCTATCCTCGGCACCCTGAGTGTTTACCAAATGCCTGGCAGTGGTGGCGGCCTACCTGCATACCAGGGGGGTGCAGGTTTTCCCATACCTGATTGGCTCCTGGGGGCCTCGTCCAGGGAGGAACTCCTGCGCTGCCTCACCCTTACCCAGCAGGTTTTTGTCTGCCTTGGTATTACCATCAACCATTCCAAGTCTCACCTGATCCCATCCCAGAGACTGCAGTTTATCTGGGTGATTTTAGACACAACCACAGGTAGGGACTTCCTGCCACCGGACAGGGCGTCCACCCTCCAGACTCAGATAAGTCTGCTGTCCGGCCGCAGGCAGGTCTGTGCAAGGTCAGTCCTTCGCCTTCTCGGGCTCATGGTGGCTGCTATCCTGACAGTTCCTCGTGCTCGACTCCACATGAGAGTTTCTCTGTGGACTCTCCGCTCCCAGTGGGATCAGTTAGTGGACGACTTAGATCACCCAATTCTAGTCTCCTCGCAGATGCTTTGAGACTTGCAGTGGCGGATGGTTCGAGAGAACCTGTTTCGGGGAGTTCCTTTCTTTCGTCCTCCCCCCTCCCAGACTCTAACCATAGACGCCTCGGGCGAAGGTCGGGGAGCTCATCTAGGCCCTCATCGGACCCAGGGCTCCTGGTCCAAGCTCGATCGAACTCTCCACATCAGTGTGCTCGAGCTTCAGGCAGTGTTGTACGCTCTCCAAGCCCTTCACCAATACATCCTTCCCGGCCACCTAGCTGTCCACACGGACAACATGTGCGTGGTTTGGTACATCAGCAAACAAGGGGGGACTTGGTCCTATCCTCTTTGCAGGGAAGCAATGAGGGTTTGGGATTGGGCAACACAACACGACCTTCACCGCATGGTAATTCATGTTCTGGGAGTCGACAACACCCTGGCAGACAAGCTAAGTCACTCTTCTGCTCTGACTCATGAGTGGGAACTAGACCAAGGGGTTCTAGACAATATCTTCCGACTTTGGGGATCACCACAGGTCGAGCTGTTTGCATCCCCTCTAAACGCAAAGCTTCCTGTCTTCTGCTCGCTCGTTCCAGAGCGAGGCACTTTCTGGAGAGATGCTCTGTTTCTAGACTGGAAGGACAGATTTGTCTATGCCTTTCCCCCAATTCCACTTATCCCACGAGTCTTGCAGAAACTAGCTTCAGAAGGAGCACAAATGATTCTGATTGCTCCTTTCTGGTCCAGGCAAGTTTGGTTCTCTCTTCTACAACAATACTCAGAGGATCATCCTCTTCCTCTTCCTCTATCTCGAGGTTTATTGACCCAGGATCAGGGGACCCTGGTCCATCCAGGCCTCAAATCTCTTCAGCTGCACGCATGGCTCCTGCAGACTTACCTCAGTCCCATTTTGGGGTGTCTCCCCAAGTGGCGGAGATTTTGGTGGAGGCTAGAAAACCCTTCACTAGATCCACTTAACGCCATGAAGTGGAAAAGATTCACTATCTGGGCCGCTTCCAAGAACGTGGAACCTTTCTCTTGTTTAGCGGAGCTTCTGCTGGAGTATCTATGTCATCTGTTTGACCTGGGTCTCAGTCATTCTTCTCTGAAGGTACACATGGCGGCCATTTCGGCCTATCATGTCCCCTTTGCAGACAAGACATTTGCTCAGTTGGAGTTCTCTAAGACCTTTCTCAGAGGGGTTCTCCATCTGAGACCCCCTATATGTACTCCTGCTCCCCCCTTGGGACTTGAACTTTGTTCTCGAGAAACTTACTCTGCCTCCCTTTGAACCAGCAGCTTTCGTGGAATTGAAGTTCCTTTCATGGAAGACTCTCTTCCTGGTGGCCATTACTTCCGCTCTGAGAATTTCCGAGCTCCAGGCCCTGATGTATAAAATTCCATACTTGATTTTTCACAAGGAACGTGTTGCTCTTCGCATGAACCCTAAGTTTCTCCCTAAGTTAGTAGCGGAGTCTACTCTAGTCCATAGAGTTACCTGCCTTTTTCACGCAGTACTCTAATCAAGGGGAGTATTTACTCCATACGATGAATGTTCGCCAGATTCTGAGATGCTACACCAACAGGATGAAGGATCTCAGAAAGACTGATCATTGTTCGTCTCTTTTGCTCATGAAAGAGAAGGCAATGCTGTTTCTAAGCAATGCGTATCTAAGTGGTTGGCTCATTGCATCACTTTCTGTTATGACAAATACAACAAGACCCTCCTGGGTCAAGTAAGAGGCCACTCTACCAGAGGAGTAGCTGCCTCAGTGTCTTGTTTCAAAAATGTGTCTGCAGCAGACATCTGCACTGCCGCCACCTGGACTTCCGTCCATACCTTTACTAAACACTACAGTTTGGATATTGCTTCTCGCCGTAGAGCAGGCTTCGGCCTGGCTGTCCTGCAAGGCCTCTTATTTTGAGGCTTGTACAGCTAGAACTGCTTCATGGAGTAGTTTTCCTCCTCCCGGTGCCTCTCTTTGTTCCAGACTGCTTGAGATTCAGTCCTATATGTAATTACCTACTGCCAAGAGCCCTCTCAAAGTAAGATAGTACAGTTACGTAAGAACTTACCGTAACAGCAGATCTTCGAGAGAGGCTCTTGCAGTAGGTAATACCTTCCTGCCCTCCATCCCCCTAGGCTTTTTCAGCTCCTTTTCCAGTGATGGAAATATCCACTCCTCTTTAGTCCGGCCTTTTCTGGCCTGTGGCAGGAAAGAACTGGAAGGCGAGCGTCAGGGACCGCCCCTTTATACCAACGTCTCCTGATGCCAATCATCTGACGTGGGGGCGGTCCCTCGCCAGGGACTGCTAGCTAGAAATTTTTCATTGGGGTCCTGCCACCTGCTGACGTCAGTCCTATATGTAATTGCCTACTGCAAGAGCCTCTCTCGAAGATCTACTGTTACGGTAAGCTCTTACGTAACTGTACTTTTTATTGGCTTTCTTTCTCCTACAATGCCCCCACCTCATGTGACAGTGATGTAGCCATGCCCTTAGATTTAGCATGTGTACTTCTTTAAAATTAGTTTAGCAACAGCAGAGCCTTTTAACTCTTCTTATCCAGGGAGCACAAATGTCAACAGTTAGTTTAGCAGATACCTGAGAGCAAGCTAACTGGGGTTTCTGTAAGACAACAGCTACTAAATAGCTCTAATTCACTATTTTGGTTTTCTCTGTGCATCAGGACTAGCTAGCAGGAGTGTTTTAACATCAAAAACACAAATAATGAATTAGAGCTATTTAGCAGCTGTTTTCTTACAGAAACCCCAGTTAGATAGCTTTATATATGTATTACTACCAGTTTTGAGTTCTCACTTCAGTACAGTGTTTTGTTTCTGTCTAGACTGTTAGAGGAGTTTTTCTAATTTTCCCTCTGTGTTTTATGACGTCTGGGGGCTGTCATTCAAGTTTGTTTTATTGCATCTTCTCCAAGTTAGTTTTCACAGCATACCCTTTGGTTTGATGTCTAGTAGCCCCTACAGCAGGCCAGTGCCTTGTTACAGTGTCTTGCTTACCCACAGCAGAGAAAAAACACTGCAGCCAGGTTTCACAGTGCTATACAATATACTGTAGAAAGTTACATGTTTAAACACACACACCCCCACCCCCCAAGCAGAACACAGCTGGATAAGGTACCAGTATTTAGGAAACTTGTCATCACTAAGCCATATGCAGTGTGGTATGGGTAAAACCCAGATCACCAGACCACGTCCAGTGCTGTAAAATCTGCACTGGGCACAGCTTATGCAAATATTGCTGATCCAGTGGATCAAATAAATATGTGCAAATAAATAAATACTCTGCTTTGCCTTGTGCTTCAAAGTTGGAGGGAGGACGATTCAGAGGAAACGCGAGTAAGAATTTCTTCACAGAACGGGTGGTGGACAAGTGGAACACCCTGCCAGAGGAAGTGGTGGGGGCTGAAACAATCACAGGATTTAAGAATGCATGGGATAGACATAAAGGAATTCTGGAGGTCAGGGGTAAGGGGCAACAGACTTCCTGGAAAACATAAACTGAACTTACAAGCTCAAATGGGCAGACTGGGTGGGTCATAGGCCCTTATCTGCCGACACTGTCTATGTATCTATGTATGTATCTATGTAACCCACCCCAGGAGTGACGTTATTACATAACACACACCCTGTCATGCCTTATTGCTTAAATATGCCCTTTCTCTATGTACTATACTTTGATTCAGTTAGTGTATGCAACAGCCTTCATGTGAACACGCTGGGCTTCTCTTTGATGCCTGATGTCTGTTTGCTTTAGCTATTGTATGTTGTTTGAACTGCTTTGGTCTTCTTGATGTGGTGCCTGTGTGCCTAAACTATTTAATATGTTTATCTACTGCTACCCATGTATCTCCAGTGAATGATTGTTATAACTGTCTGCTGTCCAAGCCATTGTTTTTGGACTTGTTAACTGTGCTGTCTTTGCATTAGTTTTGACAAGGTGCCTTTCTAAATGAGTCTGTGACTCAAAGGTTTGTAAATCTGATATTTTTTAAATAAATTAATAAATGTTTATGTTTAAGCCCATGAAACACCCTTATCTAGTTAATGCATTCACAGTCGTAGTGGCTGTGCCAGAGCTTGTTGGATGTATGCTCTGGTTGACAGTTGATCAAAGAAAGATGAGTTTCTTCTATTCCTACCACCACTCTGTGGCACTACACCTACTGACTGTCAGACACCGAGGCACACAACAGACCCCGTGCTGAGGTGCATGTTCCTGGTGTCAACGTGGCTTAGCTGGTAGCACATCCGCCTCTGAACCAGAAAGTAGTGGATTCTCATCCTACACCGGGATTGGACATGCACCTAAAACGCTGGTATCCGAGTGCAGTATTAGGGGGTGATGTACTGCTGGGGTGTGCCTTCCTTTGGATGAGGCGTTAAACTAAGGTCCCTTCTACTCATCCAGGTGCTGTTCGGGTGGATGTCCAGGTGGAAGTAAAAGAACTCGGGGCACTCTTTGCAAAGAGTAAGCGACATTCCCGGTGTTCTGGCCAGCATTCCCCTTCCCATAAAACTGGTTCATGCAATTGTCCAGGCTGTGTGTAGGTGCTGATGTGTGATATGGCTGCCACTACACATTCAGTCACTTCACTACCAGTCTAGCATTGCTTGTAAAGTGCTTTGGGATACACTGTGTATGAAAAGCGCTATATAAATGCTGATTCTCCTTCTTCCTGGCCCACCACTGGGGTCACTGTGGGTGCGAAACCCAGCGCCGTCCCTCCCCGGATGGGAGTGCTGCACCTCCTCTATACCCCTCTCTCAGACCACCTGACTGGCTGCCAAGTCCACAGTCGAAGCTGGGTCAAAGCACAACACTCACCTGCTGGACCATCAAGTGGCCCTGGGCAAGAGCTTTCCCCCTTTTTTTCCCGTCCCAGTCCTAAAGACACCAGCATGCAAAAAACTCCAGGTACCCCGACCCAGTGGTGTGGAGGGCTGAGGCAGTGATGCCTTACCTCCTGCCACGCCGGCGACTCATGTTTGCATTGCGAACGGGTCGCCGTGGGTCGGCTGGGGAGGGAGAGGATCAAGCGTCCGGGGGACTGCTCTCCTCTCCTGGGGAGGGTGGGTAACATGGCCCGGCATTCGCCCGACACCTAGCAGAGGCTAGGTGTTGGCATGAAAGGTCCACACGTTGGGGTGTGGAGGAGGAGCAGCTGGCCGGCACACAGTGTGCAGACGTGTGCACTGCGTGTCATTGTCGGCATTACACGCTTCCCCTCCGCAAAAAAATAGAAAACCGGAAAAGGTCCTGGCCACGCAGCATAAACTGTTCCCCGCAGGCGCTGCCCCCGAGAAGGCACCTCCCTGACTGGATCTGTTTCAGGTGGGTTGAGACACTCCCCACCACCCTGCCACAAAGGGTAAGTCATGGGAGCACAAGGAAGTGGGCCTGATCCTCGGGGGATGGCCCTAGGGGAACAGCAGAAGGTAGTAGGAGTGCCAGCCAGGACTTGGGGAAGAAATACCATTAAAAAAAAAAAAAAAAGACTCCAGGTACGTACATCTAAACATGCTACCACTAAACCTGATCGATGCCCTCCCTCCTGCTGTACCTCCGCTGTGCCCTACCATCACCCATGCTCATCCAGGTGGCAGGAACCTTTATTCCTCATAGGAAATCCGAGTCCTTTGGGATGCACGATTTTGATTTTAGGTGGAAGGATACTCAAGTCTAAAGAAAGCTAGGATTAAATTCTTAAATGGGCTGTCTTCTACCTGTGAGATAGCCTGCTAGTTCTGTGATGTGATTGGTTCGAACCCAAGTTGACACCTTAGAGAAGTTATAAATTAACTGTTACGTATTTTTTCTTTTCCACATGTCTTGAATTTCTGTTCACGTGCGACCGTTCCAGAATGCCACATTGTTTCCTTTCTTTCCCCTCTTAGATGGCCTTGTATGCTTGCTGCTGACTGCTGCCATGGACCAGATGACTATCCTGTGGGAGTGGAACTGTGAGAAGAACAAAGTCAAAGCACTGCATTGCTGCCGAGGGCACGCCGGAAGTGTGGAGTCCATCGCTGTTGACAGCACCAGAACCAAAGTTAGACTGCTTTTTCATTTCTGCACTCCCCCCATTACCTTGGATAGCGGGCCTGGGATGTGACATTTCATTTTCAGTTGGGTTCTGCTTTTACCCATATTTACAGCTGGGTGACTAGTTCAGGGTCACGCAGTGAGTAAATGACTCTGGCGGGAGTTGAACCTGTGTCTCCAGGTCCCCACGCTTGTGCTCTGGCCACCTGAAGTGCTTGTTAATTAGGACTGCTTTGTCCTAATTCACTCATCCAAAGAGGGCAGGACACTTCTTAACTGGCCTCACACTACTGCATAAATTGTGAAAACGACAACAACCGAAATTGCACTTCAGGCCAGCATGTAGCAGCAGACCCCTGAGGAAGCCACAGCATACGTTGCTATGTAGGAGAGCTTATTTATGTTGCATAGGGACATCGTAATTTTTTTTCTCATACAGCTTTTTATTTTCTGCCACTGTCCTCTTGGTCATTAGGCCTGGAGGCATACCCCGTGGCAGCCAGCTCAGTCCCATAGTCTACTAGCCCGTCACCAACACTGCTTGTGGGGAAGGATGTACGGTGTGGGGCCAGTGACAGTCACCGTCTGTCATCACAATGGAGATATGGCTTGTTTTTCTAATTTCTGTTTTGCCCTTGTCGCCATCATGACTCCTTTTTTCTTTCCTTTTTTTTTTTAATCTATCAGTAGTTTGTCCGCCCAGCTACCGACTGGCACCCATCCAGACCAGACCCTTCAGCTCCGACACCCAGTTTCTCTGGGATTTACCATGCTCCATTGGTGATCCTCTCCCACAGGACTTCACCAGTGCGGGGTCTGCAAGGGACTGGGCCCTCAGCTGGGGATTTCCCTCCATTTGTTTCGCCCCTGTTCCCACTAGCGCATGCAGTGCCATGGCGTGAGCCCCGTCTCCACAGAGGCGCCACTGTGGTCAGGCAGGTAGGGACCCATTCCCTGGTGTCCTGCTTCCAGGTGGCAGCCTCCTAGCGAGACACATGAATCCCCCCGGAGGAGAGCTGCCCTTGGGATGCTCAGTCTTCCTTTCCCCCGGCCAGCCCTCGAGTGACCCATGGTCATTCCCAAACTCTGGCCACCGGGTGCAGCGGGAGGTGAGGTGCCCAATATCTTAGACCTCACTGCCATTGGGCCTACAGCCCCAGTCTTGCCCTCTGGCAACTACCCAGCACCATTGTGTTCCACCCACCCTCACCTACACTCCTAACCTCAACATCTTTGCCCAGCAAGAAGGGCAGTTCTCTAGATAATCTGTCTGGTGGGGAGCAGAGGGGAAACCCCACCCCAAGCTTATGGCGAGGTAGGCGTACTGGGCTAAGTGTACCAGGGCTCTCATTCTGCCTTGGATGTTTCCTTAGTTTGTTACTGACCCTTAGGAGTCTCTGTAGGGGACATCATGGGCGCACGTGCTGTGCATCCTGGCGTCCAGACGTAAGGGACATCCCTGCCTCCTGCAGGCCCTTCGACCACACTATTGCGTGTGCTCATCCAGGTGGCAGTATTACAGTGGAGGATGTTACCCGGCAGGCAAGCAGTGATCCTGGCTTGTTCCTAAACCTGGGTCGCAGGTGTCTTCAGCATTAGCCCTACCACTGCATTAATGGGCCAGTGTTGGTATGGTTCTTTAAAGAGACCCTGGCCCTGACGATATTCCCATCAATCTGTTATTTTGCCTCTTTACTCTGTGTTTATGCTAGTTAGGAATTTTTTTTGTAGAAATGACTGTCAGCTTTAGACACTGCAGCTCCCTTATTATTACCTTGACGTTCCTGCCATTCTGAAACAGCCATCGGTCCGAAAGGATGTGGTTACGTCATAGGTAATACGGGCCCCTAAGGCGCAATCACCCTAGTGGTAAGCAGTCAGCACTCAAGAACATAGCGTAGCACACACGTTTTTTTCTGCTGTATCGTTATAATTACATTCCCAGTACTAACAGCAACAGCAGGGAGATGTCTTAGGTTGTCATAAAATATGCAGCATTTAAAATGCAAAAGCATAGGTAATGCAGTCATATTGTGCTGTGGTTTTACATAAATTGACAATTTAAACAACCTGCCAACCATCAGAGAGACCCGAACGGAGACATTTCCCTGCTGTTGCTGTTAGTACCGGGAATGTGATTATAACAATACAGCAGAAAAAAACATCTGTGCGCCACACTGTGTTCTTGAGTGCTGACCGCTTGCTACTAGGGTGATTGTGCCTTGGTAGTCCATACTACCTATGACATCACCACAGTCTTCCGGACCGACGGCTGTTTCAAAACAGCGGGAACGTCAAGGTAATAATGAGAGCTGCAGTGTCTAAAGCTGACAGTCATTTCTACAAAACAAAAATTTCTAACTAGCATAAACATAGAGTAAAGAGGCAAAATAACAGACTGATGGGAATATTGTCAGGGGTTCTTTAAACCCACATTTTTCCTTCCTTCCACCTCCCCTGACAGGCTATGCCTTTGTGAGTCTCGGACATCGCAGCGACTGTGCTTATGAATGCTTAGGAGGCAGTAAAGCGCAGTAGTTTAAGGCTCTGAGCTGCAAATCTGGTGACATCTAGCAGACCAGACCTGGGTTTGAATTCCACAGCTTACACTTGCATACTGTGTGACCCTGAGCAAGTCACTTAACTTCCTTGTGCTCCCAGGTCGCACCTGTAAAAAAGCTTTCAGCTTAGTGTGTTACTGCTGGTTAAACAACTGAAAAATTTTTTTAAAAATAATGCCGCCTCCACAAGGGCGCAGGCACCCCAGCCCACCATGAAGGGTCACTGTGACATTGGATCTCGGATGTCCCTTTTCCTGGGCTGGCTTATGCTGCACTTAGCAGCACTTTCAAGCTCTGGTCGCCATGTTCCCAGCTCCTTGAGTTCCCCCCACAAGCTCTGGTTGTTCGCACAGAAGCACAACACGCTTCTGCAGAGCCACTGTGTGGCTGGACAACACAATAATTGAAGTCAGAAGAGCCTGTGTCTGTCATGTCTACATCGCTGCTTCATTATGAAGTATGAATAAGCATGCTTTGCAAATCTGTACTAATTTAAAGGGGTTCTTTGGCCAATCTACCAACCGGGGTACTCAAGTATTCCTTTAACTCTTGCTGTGTCGCGGATTGATATATCAGTCCAGAATTACTGTGTGTTCTATTTCTGTCAGCAGCCTAATGGTTAATTGGTTTGCCATGTTTTGCACACAACTCTGAAAACTCATTTTTATGTTTGCTTGCACGCATGTGCAAAAAACATAGTGCCATCATCCGAGTTTTCGGAGGTGTGGCAGCCCTCTTCCAATTCAGTCAGTGTGTTTGCAGGCGCGGCCACAGTTCTCCAATGCCTGCTGAGCTGTCTATGACAGCTCCAAATGCAGTGGCGCGTGCTGAAAGGGGAGCTACGCTCAGTGAGCAGCGATCAGATATCGCCTGCTCATGCACGCTCCCCACACAGACACACACACACACACACACACAACACGCTGCACGACATTATGTGCTGCCTCCCCCACACACACACACACACTGTATAGCCGGGTGCCCAACTTCATCGGTTGTCCTGCGCCCCCCCCAAAAGCCTTCCACATGCCACAAGGTAGGGTCAACATTTTTGACCAGTTTCGTTGCACTGCTGCTTTAAATCTCGGTTTAAAGCTGACCCTGTAGCACTGCTGCTGCCTATGCCGGCAACCTCAGGGCAGACTCGAGTCTTTCCGTGTCTGCCAGGAAAAGGAGGATCGAATGTCCAAAGACCAGCTGTCCACCCTTGGGGTTGGGTAGCCATGTTCACAGCTGCTTGACTGCCATCTGGCTGAAGTGGAGTGGCTGCACAGCGAGGGGGGGCATGTTCTCAGTTGCTTGACTGCCATCTGGCTGAAGTCGGGTGGCTGCAGAGCAAGGGGAGCATGTTCTCAGCTGCTTGACTGCCATCTGGCTGAAGTAGGGTGGCTGTGCAGCGAGGAGGGGCATGTTCTTAGCTGCTTGACTGCCATCAAGCTGAAGTCGAGTGGCTGCGCAGTGAGGAGGGGGGGCCGTGTTCTCAGCTGCTTGACTGCCATCTGGCTGAAGTCGGGTGGCTGTGCAGCAAGGAGGGGGCATGTTCTCAGCCGCGTGACTGCCATCTGGCTGAAGTCGGGTGGCTGTGCAGCGAGGAGGGGGCATGTTCTCAGCTGTGTGACTGCCATCTGGCTGAAGTCAGGTGACTGTGCAGCGAGGAGGAGGCATGTTCTCAGCTGCTTGACTGCCATCTGGCTGAAGTTGGGTGGCTGTTAGCAAGAGACACATCATGGAGAGGGCCGACATCAGACACCGTGTACCTCATTGCACATCGCCGGCCCTCAGAGGAGAAAACAAACAGAGGATAAATATATGCTAGTTGAGCAGAATAATGCCTGACTTTCTGCAGGGAGTTTGGTGCGTCGCCTCCACAAAGCCATAAATCAGGACCCTGGGGGGCTCTCTCCCTAAATACAAGTCCCTTCCAGGGGCAACCCAGTACTTGAAGGAAAGTGGAGGTAAGTGCAGAGAGAAGGCAGGGCAGGGGAGGTCGATCAGAGAGGGGCTGGCTGGTACAAGTACATAAACACATAATGGGAGAAAAAGTGAATCTTCATTTAAAAAAAATTCTAATAAACACAGTGTCATTTGCAAAATGAGTGAAGAAATAGACTAATGTTCTCTCAAGAGAATGAGGGCAGCACACTGAGAGATGCCATAGGAAAGTTCCAGAAGGAAGAAGTGCAATAACAGGTTGTATATCCTCAGAGGACTTCAAAGTAGAAGCTTGAACTAATAACACATGCCCATTTATTTCGCTATACCTACGGTACAAACATTGCCAGTTTCTAGTCTCCGAAGGCTATTCTTAAGGAACATTAAGCAACAATGGGCAGCACCTGGAAGCAAGCTCTGGCTCAGTGTGCCTTTCCCAGTTAACAAAAGTTTAAATAAATAAATAGAAGTATGCAACAACAAACTTTCAACGTCCCCAGATGCCGGACCACAATGGGTCAGAGGACCTTCTCCCATAGAGCTCCACAGTGGTACAATACTCTCAACAAAGAAACACTTGCAACTGCTTCCCTTGGCCCCTTTAAAAGGCAACTCCGACAACACCTCACCTCAGCTAACAAATGTGACTGCTTCGCCTAAGGTGTTCATCTCTCCCCTGCACTTTAGCAGTTACTTGGCACTAACCCCCTTCTCCCCCTCCCGTCCCCGCACTGCCCTACCTCCCTTTCCCCCGTCTCTGAGGCACTTCTTGGACTACTGTCCCCCCTACTCCCTCCTACTATGCACTTCTCTCACCTCACCCCTTCCCCTTAGACAACAGCCTCTCTGCCTGCCTACCCTTTCCCTTAACTACCCACCTACCCGACTCTCTCAAAATTTCAGCTCTTGTATAATGTTTTGCCCTGTATTTTGTCTTAATCTAGCTGACTCTGGCTCACTTGTAAGTCTGTGGATTTTTTTTTCTTTAAGGCTCAGACTTCTTACTGTTTTCATGACTCTGTAACTTTGGCTACCTTTGTATGTATGTTTACCCTCCATCATTTGGCGTGGAAACTTTGTAAATGAGCAGTTCTTGCTCAGAGGTACTTGTAATCCTAGATATTAACAAATAAATAAAAAATAAACATTACAAGGCTCCTTTGCCCTGCCCAAATTGCCCTAGAGGTATTCCCTAACTTTTAATGGGGGCCTGACCCTGGTTTGTTTACTCCTACCCTGACTTTGTCTGAGATGGGCCTTCCTCATCGATATTCTATACAGCAGTACAAAACTTAATTTCTGTTTTTATGGGACTGTGTTTTTAGCCTTGTGCCTGTGGTACCTGAATGTGATTCGACTGTGTATACGCTCTGTAAATCGGTGGCTTATATATCTAGTCCTGTCCTGTACATTTGTTGACTTGGTGACTTTGTGTGTGTTTGTGAATGTATATATTTATATAGGTGTGTGTGTGTGTGTGTGTATGTATATATGTTTATACCATGAAGGTGAGAGCTTTCTCAGTAGTACAACCTGTGTTATTCCCACTGCAGTGAAGATAAATCCTGATGACATCAGCAGAGTGAGGATATCAACATTTATCCATACTTTGCTGATGTCACCAGAGTGAGGATAAATGCACTGCAGCTTGCATTCTAAAGGAAACTGATTCAGAAAAAGTTTCTCTTTCTCACTGAAGCTGCAGCTTACTCAGTTAGCTTTGCAAAAGACTCTCACCTATGTCCCATTGTGTTTCTAACATTGCTAGCCCATTACTGTGCTGATCTCAGCTTCAAAACAACCTGCATTCTAAATGAGTCTTTTACAAAGCAGGTTCTGTTTCTCAGTGCTACCTGCAGCAGTTTGACTTTTTCACTGAGCCTCTGACTCACTCAATTAGCTTTGCAAAACACACTCACCTGTGTTTCTGTCTCCCAGTCCATTCAGAACACACACACACACAGAATGAGCAGGAAACACACAGACTCAGAAAATCTGTTCCTGCAGCTCTCACCCCTGTGGTATAGATCGCACACATGATGGGCAGATCATGGCATGTGGAAAATATTCTCACTCCTGCCTCGTGAGCTGTGTATTTTCACTCATGCCTTCGGCACTCATGAGAATACACAGCTCACTCTGCAGGAGTGCGAATATTTTCCATTTCCCACTCATGCCCATCGTGTATCCCCTTTATATATATATATATATATATATATAGTACATCACTACTGTTGGAATTATTTGTGTTGTATTTCTTCATTTTTTTTTCTTGCCCCACCACGCACCCACACCCAGTCGCACCTGGAAACTAGCCCATGTGGACTGTTTGCTTACCTGATGTTACAAATAAATTTACGGCCACAACAAAAAAAAAGTTGGCCCCAGTTATTAGCCTTTTTGTATTTTTGGAAATATTTTTTCTTGACTTTGTAGTACATGAATATTTACCAGATTATTGTGCCATAGGAAGTCACTGGCACTTTTTTTTTGTCTCTCCCACCCCCAATAGAGCTTTCTCTCCTGGGCCATGTCTGTCCGGGATATACCTGGTCCATTGTCCCCCCCAAGTCCTGCCCCCACTGACCTCTCCCATGTGTCTCCCCTCCATAGCAGAGGCTTCAGGGGGACGTCCGTCCTCCCTCCTTAGGCAAGTCACTGTGTAGACTAGGATCCGGTTTCGGCGGACACCAGGACCCAGGGGAAGACAGGAGCCCAGTCTTCATATAAATGGACATGTCCTCCCCTTATGCACAGTTTTCTTTCTTTGTTCTCCCTTCTCCCTTGGCATAGGCTTCGTCCATCAAGCAGCCTGAGCTACACGCTGCAATGGCCTGCAGAGGGAGCAAGCTCCCTTGGCTAACTGGAGGTGTCGCTGTGGCACCAAACCCCAAAATCATTCCTTCCTGACCGCAGCATGGTGCTAAGTGACAGCCGCTGCGGTCTGGGTCGCCTCTTGATGCGCTGTGCCGAGTTTGCTCCTGAACTCAGGTTGCCTGCTGGGCAGTGCAGTTCATCACCGCTGGCCCATCGGGGCAGCTTCTGTGAAGTTCCAAACATATTTAAGCCTCTGGAAAGAAACATAAATTCTGAGCAAAATCCAAGCTTCAGTGTATTTATTTGTTCTGCTTAACAATTTTCTCTGTCATATTTTTTTAACTGATGTTTTTTGTTGTTGTTTTTGCAGTTTTGCAGCGGGTCCTGGGACAAGATGTTAAAGATTTGGTCAGCAGGTAACTAAACTGTTTGTTCGTACTGCCTGTTTTGTTTGTCTTTGTATAAACCTTTGGAACAATGGATTCACCTTAATCCTGAAAATATTGGTATAACTACTGTATGTGTGGCTTGCTGCCCCCCCTGAATAATTTGATATTTGGACTTGCTTTTCTCTACTGTTCAACTGACCTGTAAGTATATCTCCCAGAGGTTAGACATGGCATCTCTCTGTTTGGTACCTGTTCAGGCTATGCCTTGAATGTGCTAAAAACTGAAGGACGGTACTTATCTTTTTTTTTTTTTTTTTTTGTACTTTGTAATTATTAATTTTACTGCATATAATACACAGAACAATTATCCTACAGGCAGGTATTCTATACAGTTTCATCACATTATATTAATGCAATACATCATTTTTTATGTTTGCTTGCGTGCATGCACAAGAAACATATTGCGGCAGCTTGCTTCAGTAGCGAGTTGTGGAGGCGCGGCAGTGTTGTTGCCAATGTCAGCAGCCCATTTTGGGGCTGGTCTGTGTGGCAGCAATAGAAAATCACGCTGTCCATGACAGCAGTACTGTAGCTTGCCACAACCTTGAAAGAAACTGGCCACTGCAATCAGGGAGCGCCCCGTCATTAAACAATTGGCTGTGTTTGTGGAGCGGTCCCTGACTGCAGCAGCCAATTACAGCTGCATTGTCTGGTGTCCCATTTCAGAGAAACATGGCGGTGGCTTCTCCATTGGTCTGTCACAGTCCCCACGAAGCAGACGGACAGCCGCCGCCTCTCCCAGTCCATGTTAAAGTCTGCGGAGGTGACCAATCCCCCTGTCGGCATGCCCCTTCCCCAGATCATTTGCCGGTGGGGTAGCCCAATCCCTGTTGGCATGATGCCCCATTTGTTGTGTGCGGTGGTGCCCAGTCCCTCGCTCATGCATCTCCACCCAGCACCCTGTGGCCGACAGGTGCCCAATCCCCGTCTGCTTCAGTCCCCCACAACAAGCACCCAGGTAGCATGCTGGAGCCCACCCCAGCATGCTCATGCGCTCCCGCACACTGTATGGACGATGGAGGTGCCCAGTCTCTGTTGGCTCCACTGTCCCCCCAACAAACATCCAGGTGGCATGCTGTGAGCCCACCCCAGCAAGCCAAAAGCGTCCTGCGGCATCTTTTTTTTTTTTTTTAATTCCTGTTAAAAAAGAAAACAGTCCCCAGTTGAATCCCTTGCCCCATCCCACAACCCGCACGCACCCTCTGCACACACCCCCTCACCCCATACTTAACTCTTCGGTGGACTGGGAACACGTCTGCACTTTTCAAAGCCGACCGCAAACTGAAGAAATGCCGGTAAGCTGTATAATGGCATAGTGGGTTTTTTCCAACTTACGTGGATATCTCAGCCATTTTTTTGGCTTTTGGCACCATATTTTCAACATGGGGTTCTTGGGACCCTTCCTTGTGTATTCAGTCACTGTCATGGCATTATTCAGTCCCGAAAGGTGATTTTGCAGTCACTGCGCAGAATCATCTTTTGGGACTGATTAATGAAATTACAGTATCACTGTTCATGAGATGGGCACTCAAACAGCCTATGTTGCAAATTTGGTGAAAAAATTCCAAGAAATGACAGTTACGAGCATGCATTGTGCAGTTTCCACGCACACTTGTAACGTCACAGATTTGTAAAATTTTCACTCCAGATTTTCAACATTGCCATTTTTCCACGCCGCCTTATGAACAATACAGCTATCATTTTTCACATCCTGGCCGAAATGTATTTTCACACTTCCAGCACCGAATAGCACAGTTTCTGTGGGAAATCAGTGTTCGGGACAAATTAAGAAAATCACAGTGACACTGTTCATGAGCTGAGGTCCTAAAATGCCTATGTTGAAAATTTGGTGACAAAAGTCCATAAAATGATTATGTTACGAGCGTGCGTTGTGCAGTTTCCACGCACACTCATAACTTTACAAATTTGTAATATTCCCACTCAAAATTTTCAACATTTCCCATTTTGCACACCTCCTTATGAACAGTACAGCTGTCATTTTTTTGCATCCTGCCCAAAAAGTGTTTTTGCGCCTGTGTCGCAGAATGGTGCAGTCACTGTGCGAATTCAAGCTTTGGAATAGATTAATGAAATCTCACTGCCACTGTTCATGAGAAGAGGTCCCAAAAAGCCTATGTTGAAAATACCAACAAACGCCCACGGCGTTAGGGTTTTCAGCTGTTAATGCCCCACCCTGTACAGACTAACAGGCATCGAGGGTGTGGCTTGGGGTTCTCGGCTGTAATGCTCATGCCATTCCACCCCCACCCTGCAGCCACTGACTGGCATTGAGGTGTGCCTTGGGGTCTTTGGCCCTAACGTTCACCCCATTCTCCTACACTGCGCCCATCTCACCTTATTTCCTTATGGAATGGGGTGTGCGTAAGAGCCGAAGACCCCAAGGCACACGTGACACCTGTCACTGTCTGCAGGGTGGGGTGAGGTGGAATGGCGTAAGCGTTATGGCTGACCCAAAGGCACACCCCAATGCCTGTCAGTCTCTGCAGGGTAGGAGTGGGGTTTGGCGTTAGTTCACTACTTCACTGCCATTCCTACTCTGCATCTCTCTAACTCCTGCACTACCAGTGACAATACCAGCAAGCAAACGTTCGACATTGATAAATGCCTGTTACAGTACCAGATCTGTAGAACCCCTATAATGTGTTTCTACAATGAGGGGTTATCTAAAATAAATTTCTAAGTAACATTTATCTAACTGGCCTAATACTGCCATGAGCAGAGAAGTAACCGTCACATCTTTAGTACTTTACATCTGGTTTCCTATTATTTAGATATATATTTCTCCCATCTACATCGGAAAAACAAGATTAATTATGATTCAGCTTTTCACTTCCCTATGCTCCTTCCGTTCAGTGCACACTTTAATTAAACTTTATTTAAACAGGACAGAACCTTTAATGATTTTTAATATTAACTATCTCCAGGTGGCATTATGTTGTGGACTGTTAATGTAAGCAGTATCATGTTTCCAAAAAATGTTTTAGTCCAGTGTTTCCTGAGAAAGTCTTTTAGCAACATAGTCCCCTGTTATCTATACTGCAAATGCTTCCAGTATCCTCCAGTTAGGCCCTCTGCCTAACTTTCCCCACAAAGAAAATATCTAAAAACCAAGAAACAACTGCAGTCCTTCTTTACAGACCCATGTAACTGATGGTGAATAATTAAGTCCGGAGAGATTCACTACAAGTTACTTACTCACTGCCCTCTTCTTCATTGTAAGTGTCTGTTTCTTTAGCTTGAAATTCTTTCTCGGCTCGATCGGTAAACTTGCTGGCATCTATGGAGTCTGCGAATTGATAAGTTTTTCCTCCGTAGAAGATCCAGAGACTTGCTGGCATTAAAAGGACATGCTGAATCCCGAAATGCCGAAGGGGGGCCCGCACTGCATCAAAACTTTTCTGGCGTTGCCTCGTGGTAAAACTCAAGTTGGGGAAAATGAGTATCTTATTCCCCTCCCACTCCACTGACCCTCTCCTCTTGGCGTGGGCTATGATTGAGTCTCTGTCGCCAATGGACCCTAACGCTACAAGAAGTGTCCGAGATGGTAGCTGACCTGTAGCCATACGTTGTCTTTAGCCACGAAATGTAATCTGGTAGGCCTTAATCACTGTGGGTTCCTCCGGTATTTGAACAACATCCTTGAATATGCTCTGCAAGAAAGTAGGATAGTCCTCCCCTTCAGTACCCTCAGGAATTCCCAAGATCCTGATATTTGTAGCTCTGGATAGATTTTCCAAATTTTCAAGACGCCTCTTCAGCACTCCATTTTCTTCTATTAGGCCTGATGTGGTCGCCATCGCTGCTGTAGGTGACTTCACAGCCGTTTTAGTTTCCTCCTTTAACTTGTCGGCTCTGGTATCCAGTCCCTTAAATTGTGCTGTGAACTGCTCCATTTTAGAGTCCAGCTTTTGGATGGCTTTGAGGAGCGCGGCATTAGACAGCTGGTAGACATCCTCCGCCATCCCCGCACTGGAGTCTTTACTCTGCCCGGCTTTGATGTCTCTCACGCGGGCACCCTCTCCACCTGTTACTGCTTTATTTGTTTGACCCATAACCTCAAAATTCTGGCTGCTAAACGCACGTAACTTATATCAGTCTGTTCAGGGCGATTTTCTCTTTCAGATTAATTTGGTTGTTCGTTCAGTTTTTTAAATTTTTCCAAGATATTTGACCAAATGATGCACTGAATAACAAGCTTCTCCAAGAAGCTGTTTTTAGCTCGGCTGTTGGCCACACCTCCACTTACCTTTTTTGGTATCCCTACCCTGGTCTTATAAGCTCGGTACCCTTTTCACGGACTTTAGATCTCATTTAAGTATCTAGATATAAACAGATCCGTCAAGACTATACCCACTTGGGTCAGGTAGCACAGCAACAGCACGTTCGCTCACTGCTTTGGCAACCCAAGCTCGGGAATGAATGGGCTGAAGTTGCAGGGGGTCGGCCAGGGGAAGGAACGATGAGCCTCCCACTAGACGGCTTTCCTACTTTGGGGGGGGGTTTGCCCTCCACTGTTTGATTGCTGCCCAGTGGGGGGTAGGCTGCAGCATGTAATCTTAATTATTATTTATTTTTCTCTCGGTTTTTTTTTCTTCCCTCCCGTTTTTTGTCCCATCCCGTGTGTCCCAGCTTGCGCATGTGGAGGCATGCGCGCTTCACGGTACCGAGGCATCCTCTCGCTACTGTCACCCACCTGCAGTGCCCTTGGACATCCACCTGGGGGCAGTGGAACTACAGTGGGCAACAGGGACCTTCCCCCGGCTGGCTCCCGACAACTCTGTCACATTCCCGAACCCGGGTAGCCAGTGTGATGTGAGGTAAGGCGTCCAGCACCTCAACCCTCAGCGTAACCAGGCCGTCTTACTTTATTTACCATATATATTTATTTCTTTATTGAAATCTTTCACCAGGAAGGCACTAACAGGTTGCTCATCTCCCAGTATGACCTGGGGGGAAGGGGTACAATAGGGATATGAGACATTATACTTTCAAGTTACAAAAATCAGCATAGCATACAGTTAATTAATTACGTAATCTTTAATTAGATACTCATACACAGAAACAATGCTAGGAGGTCAGGCACTATCTGACCATCTAACCCATTTACCTCTTTCCAAAATTCATTTGATTTGGGGCCATGGCTCTCTGAGGTTATTTTTAAAATATTGAGCTATTGCTATCTTAATTTCCTTTAAGTATCTATTTTGCAAAGCATGATAGTTTGACCAAGCTGTTTCTGATGATCGGAAAAAAAATAAGTGACTTGGCAGAATGAAACATAATTTTGTATTTCTCTCGATTTCCTGCTTCTTCTTGATACAGCATGTGACCAGATGATTGGAGAAAGAATCTGCCAAAACCCCAACTTGATCAAACAAGTTCTGGCCAGAGCCAGTACGACTACAGCCGAGGTCGCCTGTGGAACACGGCACTGGCTGCCGTGTCCAAGATAGCCACCGCAGTTCTCTGCGCATGTGCAACGACTTGCACATGCGCACTGAACTCCGGCAGTACAGAAGCACAGTGCACTGTGTCAAAGCTGGCTGCTGGAGTTCCCTGTGCATGCCCACTGCAGCTGTAACAATTATTGTTTGCTTACAAAACTTTTTATCTAGTACAGTTAAATTAGATGAATTTCGGGAGGTTGATCCTGGTTGGAATACATATTAAATGGGTGAGTCCCAATTAAGCAAGAGTCAGGGCCTTTTTCTCCAATTATTGTTTGAATCGCCCAACATTATAATCTCATGGTGTTTCTGAAAAGGTCTCGGTATCAATTCCAATTCATTTCACATTTCGGGTTATTTTTAGGCAGACACTGACATCCAGCCAGGCAGACAGGCCTGGAGGAAGTTCGCAAGAGTTCTAGTAAAAGAACCTCAGTACTATCTGCTGTTAATGGAGATGATAATTTATTAGCACAATATTTTGAGAAACTGTAAATTATAACCACTCCACCATTTTATTATAGTCCCATCTCCAACTGTAGCAAGTGTTTATCTATACTGTATTACGGAGTCAGAAATGTTATTACATCGGTTGCCACCTAGTGAAGGTTGTGTGGCATGGCAGAGGCTGCCTACCTCGTCTGGGAGCGGGTGTAGTGGCGTTACTGCATTTTCATGTAGTGCTTTAGCACCAGAGCACATCTTGCGGCATGGGTAGAAGGGGAGAAAATGGCGGAACCCACACAATGGCAGCGGATGACGGTGATGCCATGCAAGCTCTGCACCGCCTCCCCAGAAATCAAGTTCAAGAGGGGAGGCAAGTCTCGATTGGGGGGGGTGATGGGACTGGGGGTACTCGCCAGAGGGGGCTGCTGGGGTGAGAAGGACAGTTAACACAGGATAAAAGAAAAAAAGAAATGTTATTACATCGACCTGGCAGCACAGTAGTACCGCATGCTGTGCCCACAGCCCACATTAGGAAACGAGTGCTGGCTGTCAGGGTTGGCCAGGGAGGAAGGAACGAGCAGTCCAGGGGCTGCTGTCGTCCCTCGGGGGGGGGGGTGTGTGCCGCTGCTTGATTGCCAACTGGTTAGCAGCACAATCGGGAACAGCAAGAGGGTTACCATTAGACACCTGTCACGCATGTATGCCACTGGATGCATGCATGACTAGAGAGAGATGAACCAGAGGCAGGAGGAAAATGCAGGCCGTGCAAGCCAGCATCCCCCACGGGCTCTCGCACAACCAACATAGCAGGTCACTCACTGTAGACAGCCCCGGGCAAGTGGTGCATTACCGGTAAGCCCGTCAGAAGGTCCATGACGGGGTTCCACCAGATGAGACCAGTAAAGAGAAACAGCTTTGAGGATAAGACAAGCAATGTTATTACTGAGCCAAGTTTTAAGGAAGAATAGATTTTTGGTGCATGTGAAATGTAGCCCTGCCCATCCCCACACCCTGATTCAGCTGTACAGCAATAGATGCATGATTCTCAGCACGATGCAACTATGGGATGCTGTCTTGAGGGCAGAGAAGTTGCAACGAATGGTGCTGCCACCACTTAGCACTGTAAATTCACGTTTCCATGGAAAAAGCACTAGGGGCTGGAATTTGAGCCGGGCTCCTGTTCAGTGATTCGTACAGACATTACGATAATAGGGTTAGATGTGGATACTGTTTCAGCAGTGTTGCTAACCCACACTAGTTCTGATTAGTCTGCCCATCTGCAGGTTGCCTTCACTGAACAATAACGCATGTGACGTAACATGAGCTAGTATGCCTGTTTTCTTTGGGGGAGGGGGTGCAAATATATAGAGCTCAGTAGACATTCATATCAATGTGGAAGTGAGCACAGGGTCTCATTTTTATGGGTTATTTTTTTTGGTATTATCAGATCTTCTTCGGGGATATCTCTGTCATCAGGTCACACCTATGGAACTTAGCCATCAGGTGCTAAGATCACACGGAAGCTTTTCTGTGGCAGTCTAGTAGAGGCCACCCACGCTGACGTCGGACTCCAGTGTCACAGCCTTATATAAGTGTGCGTGGCCCCGCTCCCTCCTCAGTTCTTTCCTGCCATTAACTATTCGTGCATGGACTCCGCTGAAGCCTCATAGCTCAGTCGACCGTCAAAATTCTACTTACCTTTTCTTTTGTTACAGTTTTGAATCGCTTTATTTTAAAGTGATTCCTTTTATTTTTGTATGTCGAGAACTACTCCATTGGCTCTTTTCCATCATTACTGCCGCTGTAGAAAGAAGATTTCTTTAACCGACAACCACGAACTTTGTGTCTGCTGTCTTGGGCCTGGTCACAATGCTCTTGCCTGTGAGCTTTGCCTGAAGTTCAACCTCACCACCCGGCCACAACATAAAGAAAGCCCTGCAGAAGTTCCTCATGGAGCAACAGGCAGCCAGCGGAGAGCAGGGGTCTTCTGGGGCTCCCCCCCTTCCAGTCCCTGGCATCCTCTTCAGGGTCTCAGGCCGCCAAGGCCCAGGACAAGTCCTTGGGAAAACATTCTCTTCAGGATATGGACTGGCCTACAGACCAGTCCCCCCAACGGCGATCCTGGTCCCATTAGCATTCTTCTTCTTCACCTGGGATTGCACCATCAAAAAATGCTTCAGCTTTGATACCTCCCTCTGTGTAGGCCTTTGCTGCTATCAGACCTCCCATGGTGGCGAGTTCCACCAGCCTTTCTAGGGCTGCAAAAGGCCGTTGGCCTCTGGGTTGTTGATCCTAGCCCCACCGTGGAGACCTCTTG
Source organism: Neoceratodus forsteri (assembly GCA_016271365.2). Taxonomy (NCBI): domain Eukaryota; kingdom Metazoa; phylum Chordata; order Ceratodontiformes; family Ceratodontidae; genus Neoceratodus; species Neoceratodus forsteri. The sequence continues at coordinate 1,339,396,316 of CM028132.1, forward strand.
AACCATGAGGTCCGCAGGCGCTGGGCCCCACCACATCTACTATAGCTAGTGATGGTTCGTTAGAGCTGGGCCCTTCTCCCTCTCCATCGATACCTGTGTCAGAGATGCTTCCTTAACCCTGCTGTCAACCTCAATGTGGTTCTTACTTCTATAACCTCGGCTGTCATACAGCAGTTTGTTCCACAGCCTGGGCCTTGATCGCCCTTTGTGACAGGGTGTCCCCTGTAATAGTGGATACCCCTGGGATAAATTGAAACCCCTTCCCCAAGCAGTTTATATGTTTTGTATAATGTCCAACATGCTGCCTGGCTGGCTATAACAAAACTAAGAGTACAGTTACAAAACAAGAGGGTAGTCTTAATGTAAGAGTCTGTCCGCGAATCATGTATATTGTTTCTACTCTACACTTGTGTACCAAATTGTAACTATTGTAAATAATACTTGAGTCTGTACTGTGAATCCTCACTTTACCCTTGTATACTGTCGCTAATATATTCTGTCGCTAATGTCTATTTGTGCAACATATGTAACTACTGTAAAAAAATCATTGTTTCTAAATGTCTTTTCTGTAACTAATTCCGGGTCGCCCCTGAAAAAGGGACCTCTGGTCTCAGTGGGTTTACCCGGTTGTCAAAATCTAAATAAATAAAAATAAATAAATAAGAGTAATAAAGGGTTTGTGTCTGCTTTTTCTATATGTTAGCAGCCCTCTTCTAAAATATATTTTGCAGTAGACAGCATGAGATAATATGACCCTGCAGGAGAGTTTAGGAGAGAACGGAATGTTCTGATCTCGGGTGTGACCTTTAACAGTGGTGTAAACAAGTTAAGTAATGTGCTCCAGGTGGCTGCCAAATAACTGTTCTATGGAGCAACAGTGGCCCTTAGTGGGTAGTTTTATGTTATGTCTGCTGTTAATCAAAAGGCAGTGGAAAATGTTTCCAACTCCTACTGAGCTTATAAAAAGCCCTACCTTAGTACTGAGAGAGGATAAATAGGGAGGGAGGCCAGTTGGATACTAACTGAGGAAGGTGGGAGACCTCCTGGTAGTGTGTGCTTTCACACTGTGATTCTTGTTAAACTGAAGAAAAACCTTAGAAACTGTTGAAGCTAAGTAGTTATCTGACTTACCATTTTGCTTTCTGTATATTTTACTTGATAAAAATAAAATGATAAATGCAATCATGTGTTTTTTTATGCACCTGATTTGTCTGCGTGAAATTGTGTTATCCTATATCCACACCTGGTGACAAATGTTGTCCGAAGTGGGATCTGACTGAAAGTCCAAGGTAACAAGGGGGAGTTCAGCCATTTGGTGCCAGACCTGGTACCTAGGACACATGACAGAGGTGCATGGTGCCAGAGATGAGGAGAACAGCACCTGATGGTGACCTGGGTGAGGCACCATGGATGGGACGAGATGGACCCAATGACCAAATGGAGACCCTGATACGGCTTCTTCACTGGATGAATGGGAGATGGCTGGAGGCTGATTGATGCCGGAGAGAGGCGAAGCGCAGATGCTAGGAGCTACTTGAGAGTTCCCACTTGGAGGATGTCGAGGAAGAATCGGTGGAGCAGGATCCATGGGCTCTGGAGGAGGAGGACCCCCTGACTGAGCATTCGCGGCTGACTTTGTTGGAGATTCCTTTGCTGCCTGTTTTTCCGGGCTGCTATTTGGTGGAGGATGGCAAACGAGAGGACCAGAGGTAAGATTTTGAATGACAATTTATTACTGGGGCGGAAGACTTCAAGCAAGATGGAAGAAGCCATTTTGGCTGAAGGGACTTTTGCATGTTTTGAACCTCCTCCCATAAAAAATGATTGTTCTCCTGATGTTGACTAGGGAAAGTTGCAGGTGGGGGATCCTGAAGTTACCCAGTTAAGGGAGTATGTAAAAATCAAGGATGCGAGACAGGTAAATGGTGGCGTGGGGGACGGGTTATGGTGGTTTGAGCTTAGGAAGGAAGTTCTATATCATATGAGGCCCAACCCCCGGATGAATGCCCAGGTAGTGGTGGCATATAGGAAAAAGGTGATGGAGAATGCGCACTCCAGTCACTCAGGGCATCTGAGCCATGGGAAGGTATTGGCTAGACTCACTCCGTATTTACATAGATACATAGACAGTGTCGGCAGATAAGGACCTACGGCCCACCCAGTCTGCCCATTTGAGCTTGTAAGTTCACTTTATGTTTTCCTAGAAGTCTGTTGCCCTCACCCTGACCTCCAGAATTCCTTTATGTCTATCCCATGCATTCTTAAATCCTGTGATTGTTTCAGCCCCCACCACTTCCTCTGGCAGGGTATTTCACTTGTCCACCACCCGTTCTGTGAAGAAATTCTTCCTCACGTTTCCTCTGAATCGTCCTTCCTCCAACTTCATCCCATGCCCTCTAGTCCTGGAACTTTTTTTTTTGCTCAAAAATAGTGTATTCCTGCACCCTGTTCCTCCCTGTAAGATACTTGTATGTCTCTATCATATCCCCTCTCTCCCTCCTCTCCTCCAGGGAGTACATATTCAAGTCCTTCACCCTGTCCTCATAGGACTTGTAATGCAATCCATGTACCATCTTTGTTACCCTACTCTGAACCTTCTCTACCCTGTCTATGTCCTTACGTAGGTAAGGTCTCCAGAACTGTACACTGTACTCCAGGTGGGGCCTCACTAGTGTCTTATATAGTGGAATTATGACCTCCCTTTTCCAGCTGGTGATGCCCCTGCCTATGCATCCCAGCATCCTATTTGCTTTACCTGCTGCCTTGTCACACTGTTTCCCTACCTTGAGGTCATCAGAGATGATAACCCCAAGATCCCTTTCCTGCTTGGTGCATGCTATATCCTCACCCCCCAACTGATATATTGTGCCAGGGTTTTTGTGCCCCATATGCATTATCTTGCACTTCTTTGCATTGAATTTCAACTGCCAAACCCCTGACCATTCTTCAGGTTTCTGCAGGTCCCTTCTCATTCTGTCTGCACCCTCTGGTGTGTCCACTCTGTTCCAAAGCTTTGTGTCATCAGCGAACAGTGAAATTCTGCCTTCTAGGTCCTGCGCAATGTCACTGATGAAGATGTTGAATAGGACCAATCCCAGCACTGATCCCTGTGGTACCCCACTGGTCATTCTTCCCTCTGTAGTGTGACAGCCATTTGCCACCACCCTCTGTGTCCTGCCGCTCAGCCAGTTACCTACCCACCGCACTATTGTCCTGCCCACACCCATATTCCCCAGTTTGTTTAATAGCCTTCTATGTGGCACAGTGTCAAAGGCCTTGCTGAAGTCCAGATAGGCCATGTCCACTGCCCTCCCTGATCCACCTCCCTAGTCACCCAGTCGAAAAATTCAACGAGGTTGGTCTGACATGACCTCCCCCTGGTGAAACCATGCTGCCTTGGGTCTTGTAGTCTGTTGACAACCAGATGTTCCGCCAATCTGTCCTTCAGTAGTGCTTCCATGATCTTCTCCATTACCGAGGTGAGGCTGACTGGTCTGTAGTTCCCCGCTTCCTCTTTGTTCCCACTTTTGTATAAGGGAACTACATTTGCTGTCCTCCAGTCTTTGGGTACCTCCCCTGTTTCCAGTGATTGGCTAAACAGGATTGCCAGAGGTTCAGCCACCACCTCTCTTAGTTCTTTAAGGACCTTGGGGTGCACCCCATCTGGCCCCATTGCTTTATCAGCTCTTATTCCTTCCAGTTCCTTCAGGACCCTTTCTCATGTAAAGGGACTTGTGTCCATTTCTGCATCATTCCCACCCCTTGTACTCCCTTCAGGCCTATTACCCTCCTCTTTCTCAGTAAAGACTGAGCAGAAATACCTGTTCAATATGTCAGCTTTACTGTTGTCATCCTCCACGTGGCCCCCATCCTTCCCCTTCAGTCTCGCTATCCCTCCCTTTGCCTTTCTTTTTTCACTTATGTACCTGTAAAAGGTTTTGTTCCCCCACTGATTTTGCAATGTGCTCTTCTGTCTGAGCTTTGGCTTCCCTTACTGACCTCCCTGCCTCCATTTGCTTCTCCTGGTACTTCTTCCTATGCCCTTCTGCTTGTGTCTTTTTGTATTGCCTGAATGCAATCTTTTTGGCTTTCACTTTCTCCGCTACCTCCTTGGAAAACCATAATGGCCTCCTCTTCCTTTTCCCCTTGCTAACCTGCTTAATGCATAACTATGTTGCTCTTGTAATCCCCGTTTTAAATACTGCCTACTGCTCCTCAACCCGATTCCCACCCCATTCCCCTTAATGCCTCTTTTCAAGCTTCTCCTCATTTTCCCAAAGTCTGCCCCCCTAAAATCCAAGATACATGTTTTTGTGTGGTTTGGTTGTGCTTCTTCTTTGATTTCAAACCACAGTGACTGGTGGTCACTGTTCCCCAGGTGCTCCCCCACTGTTACCCCCATCACACTGTCCCTGTGAGCACGAGGTCTAGTATTGTCTTCTGTCGAGTTGATTCCATGACCAGTTGCTTGAGGAAGGCACCTTGAAAGGAGTCCAGGATAAATCTGCTCCTGGTTGATGCTGCTGCTGGGATGCTCCAGTCCACATCTGGAATATTGAAGTCTCCAACCAGCACTACCTCACCCTTGTCTGCCATCCTTTGCATGGCAAGCATTAGCTCCTTGTCTGTTTCTTCCTCCTGGGCTGGTGGTCTATAGACCACACCTGTGCGGATGGCTGGCCCCATTTTCCTTTCCAGCTTAACCCACAGTATGTCTCCCCAATTTTGTTCCTCCTGGATCTCTGTGGCTGTTATGTCATCTTTCACATAAAGTGCCACTCCTCCTCCCTTCCTATCTGCCCTGTCTCTTCTGAATTTGTTGTAGCCAGGTATGGCTATTTTCCAGCCGTGGTTATCATTACACCAGGTTTCTGTGATGGCCACATTGTCCAAGTCCTACTTCACCATGACAGCCTCCAGATCCTCCATCTTGTTGCTAAAGCTCCTGGCATTGGCACCCATGGCTTTCCATGATTTGAACTCCCTAGACTGTTTAACTGTTCTACTTCAGCCCCTTCCCTGGTTGTCCTTTATCCCTGGTTCTCCCTGCTGTCTGCCCTTCTGTTGAACTTTCCCCCTTTTCTGCCTATCCACCTCTTGGACGCTTATCTCCATCTTTTGCACACTGCTTTATAGAGATATCCACTCCTCCTGTTCACTGGTTCCTCTGCTAGCTGTGGGGGGATGGGCAATTAGGTACCCTCCTTGCTGGCCTGCCACCCCCCTTGGCTAGTTTAAATGCTTGTCCATGTAGCATTTAAACTTATCATTGAGTGCTTAGATTCCCCTCCAGGATGGATGCAGGCCGTCAGGCTTGAAGGCACCTCACCTCCCTGTCTTCCCCCTCCTGTGTTCCTAGCTGGATCCCTCTTATGATGGAGTCCCCCACCAGGATTTGCTTCCTCCTCCTCTGGGGTCCACTGCTCTCCCCACTAAGGTCACCTCCTTGGCTGAACTCCACATCCTTCCCTTCCACTTCTCTGGGTACCTCTGTTTGGTTGTCCCTGTTTGCCAGTGTGGCATTTGAGTTCTGGAGTGGAATAGGATCTGGGATGTGCCTCTGCCTGACCGCCCTAACCCTCCCCGAGCACACTGTCATCCAAGTGCTTGTCGTTTTCAGCATCCTTTGAGACAGCGGTGTTGGACTGGGTAGTCTCTGGATAGGGGTGGTGGTACTCCTTACCCAGTTTATTTCCACTCTGAGTCTGGCTACCTCATCCCGCAGTCCAGAGAGATGCATGCAGATAGGGCAGCACCTCAGCATCCAGAAGGTCTGCATGAATGTGGCTGCCCCGTAGCCACTGCATTACACCACTCCCCACATTATACTGCACTTATACTGCTGTTCCAGTACTTGTCTGTTGCTGAAGCTCTCCTAGTTCACTTTTTGTTAATATACTGTCCTAAAAATTCTGCCACTGATCCTCAGATACCTTTCTTTAAAGAAGGGAAAAAAAAAAAAATGAGTCAAAACATTTGTGCCAAGAGCAGGCTTCTTCCCCCTTATGCCCCTCCTAGTCCACAACCCCTACTATTCCCTGTGCTTAGCTCCTGTCAATCAGATTTAACAGGGCGTATAATTAAGAGTGGGGTGCAGGGGAAGCAGCAGTTAAAGACAGCAAAGGAATACACCACCACTACTAGCACACCAAACTAGAGTTTAAATTTTCAACAGCCTCAAAACAATTCTAAGTAAAGACAGCAAAGAAATAACAGTGTCACTAAAAGCCCACAATCTAAGTTTAAAACAAAAATAGCAGTGAGCAGTTACTGCAAAGCACTGAAATGAATCTGGATCCTTCCCCTTCTGGCTTCTGGCTTCTTCTGTTGTCCAAGCATGTATAGACGGTAGCAGCATACTATAAGACCTGTTATTGGGGCAGACAGATAGCGACCCCTGATAGTGATTTGGGAGGAGTAACCCAGAGGGTGAAAAACAAGAGATGGCACCCTTGGAGGAGGGGGAGACTCCCACATAGAACAGGAGGGGCAAGGTGGTGGCCAGCACCACTAGAAGTGTATCAGATTTGATACGTAAACCCAGAGTTTAGGGACAAGCTGTTAGGCATGCAGCAGGGTATGTTACTAGCCTACCTTTAAATGTCTAAGTGGGGATGGAGCAAGGTATCCCCCCCCCCAAAGTAGTTGTGCTGGGTGCTCGATTGTCCAGCCGTTTGAGCGTATCTGGTCTGGGAAAGTCAATAGATGGCATAAAACTGCCATTAGTGGTTCTTTCTCCTAAATGTATGTGTTAACATTGTAGTCTACTAATAGAGAGAATAATTTAAAATGTCTCTGGGTATTTGTATTGTTATGAATAGGATACTTTACAATTTTTTTTTTTTTTTTAAAGGGACCCTGAGACAGAGCTTCCAGTACGGGTGGGCCAAAGCTCCACACCCTTCCTGGGTGTTAGTTGAGATTTGGACAGCCGTAGGATGGTTGCCTTATTATGTGGGGGGATATGTGACAAGGTGACCCCTGTCATAGTGGACACCCCTGGGATAAATTGAAACCCCTTCCCAAGCAGTTTATATGTTTTGTATAATGTCCAGCATGCTGCTTGGTTAGCTATAACAAAACTAAAGAGTACAGTTAGAAAATAAAAGGGCAGTCTTAATGTAAGTAATAAAGGGCTTGTGTCTGTTTTTTCTATATGTTAGCAGCCCTCTTCTAAGATATATTTTGCAGCAGACAGCATGAGGTAATATAACCCTGCAGGAGAGTTTAGGAGATCACAGAATGTTCTGATCTCGGGTGTGACCTTTAACAGTGTTGTTATAATGTGCTCCAGGTGGCTGCCAAATAACTGTTCTTTGTGGAGCAACAGTAGCCCCTACCAGGTGGCTGCCAAATAACTGTTCTTTGTGTAGCAACAGTAGCCCCTAGTGGCTAGTTTCATGTTATGTCTGTTGTTAATCAAAAAGCAGTGGAAAATGTTTCCAACTCCTAGTGAGCTTATAAAAAGCCCTACCTCGGTGCTGAGAGTTTGGAAGACCTCCTGGTAGTGTGTGGTTTCACACTGTTCGATTCCTGCTAGACTGAAGAAAAGCTTTAGAAACTGTTGAAGCTAGGCAGTTGTCTGACTTACCACTTTGCTTTCTGTATATATAACTTGAGAAAAATAAAATGATAAACGCAGCCATGCATTTTTTATGCACGTGATTTGTGGTCTGCCTGAAATTGTGTTATCCTAAACTCACACCCGTTGACACCCTTGCCATCGGGTGCTGCTTCAGTGTTCATGCCAGTTCGACCCATCCACCCCGTGCCCTCTAGAGAGCCGTTGGTATTCAGCTCTTTGGTCCCTGTTGCAGAATAGGCCAACATAGAGGAGGGATATCACCCTGATCTCATCCTCACTGATGAAGAGGATGAAGAGGAAGATGTTGAGATCAGTTTCTCTGACAGGTCTAGTGTCTCCAGGAGTGAGGACTCTGTCAAATGCACCTCAGGGTCCCCCCCCCCCACTGAGGACCCCTCCTTCTTAAATATTATGAAACAGCTCTCCTCTGCTATGGGGTTCCAGACTGAGGAGGAGGAGGATGTCAGAAGGTGGAACCTGGTGAATTTCTTGGAGATCCCGGAATTTCCACCCAAAGTTATTCCTCCTCTGCTTCCAGCACTGCATGATGCTGCCAGTGCTGCTGGCATAGATCCAACCTAGTACCTGCCATGCCCAGAAAGGCTGATAAACTTTACCAGGCACCTTTGGGACTGCCTTTCTATGCAGCTCAGCCGGAAACCGACTCAGTTGTAATCAAGGCAGTTTGTGACTGGTCTAAGGCACCCAAGCACCTTAGCTCCCTCCCACCCCATACAGGGAATCTCAGAGGATTGACCTCTGGGGCAAGAGGACTGTTGCCTCAGCCACTTTGTGCCTTAGGATTGCCAGCTACTTGGCTTATATGATCTATTACCAGAATACCCTCTGGAAGAAGGGCAAGGCTGCTGCTCAGGCCCTTCCTGAGGGTTCCCAGATATAAGAGCTTCTCAAAGTTCTCCAGGCTTCGGAAGATGTTAGTAAGCATCTCCTCAGAGCCACCTATGGTATAGCAGATACTACAGCCTGGGAAGTTGCCATTGGCATTTGTCTTAGAAGGCACTCTTGGCTTAGAGTCTGTGGTTTCGCTGGTGATGTCCAGCAAAAGGTGCTGAATGCCCCTTTTGTGGGTCACAGACTTTTCGGTGTTGATGTGCAGGATATCATTAATGACCTGCAGGCCTCTGGCAGGGCTGTTAGGTCTGTCCACTCCCTTTATAATACCATGGGCCCTTATCAGACCCAGGGGATCTAGTCCTAGTGGGAGACCTGCCTCCACATAAACATTTTAGAAATGCGGGCAGTTCTGTATGCTTTACAAGCCTTCCAGAATCATCCCTCTCCACTGTTGGTGCAGTCATACAACTGCAGTGTGATCTACTATATCAGCAAGCAAGTGGGGACTCATTCTTACCCCCTGTACCGGGAGGCAGTGCGGGTTTGGTACTAGGCTCTAGATCATGGTCTAGAACTGTCAGCCATCCATGTGGCAGGCACCCAAAATGTCTTGGCGGACAGCCTCAGTTGCTCGCAGTCCAGAATGCATGAGTAGGAACTGCTGACCCCAGTTGTAGAAGACCTGTTCAACAGGTGGGATCATTCAGAGTTGGACCTTTTTACATCCTCACTCAATGCAAAACTACTGGATTTCTACTCACTAGATTCGGGGCCTAGAGTTTTCTGGCGAGACGTGTTGTTCCTCTTCCTGAAAGGGAGTATCCAACCAAGATAGTGGCAGCATATACATGCGGTCGAAAACTGTGCAGGCATAAAAGTGTCCATGGCTTCGGAGATTGTTTACATAATCTGGAGCAGTTTTGGACTGTGCCATTTTGTGCTGACTGCGGCGCATGCTTTTTACCCATGCTGTTTTCGACCGCATGGACTTTCCCTAATTCCTGGAAAGGGAGGTTATTTTATGCCTTCCCACATTTTCCTGCGATTCAGAGGGTGCTTCATCAAGCTACAGATGGAGGGGGCCACCTTAATTCCGGTGGCTCCATACTGGCTTCATCGGATATGGTTTCCATTACTGCAACAATTAGCTATGGAGCCTCCAGTTCCCCTGCCCCTCTGCCGGGACCTGTTGGACACAGGCACAGGGGACCCTGGTTCCTCCAGACCTCGTGTCCCTCCATCTGCATGCATGGCTCCTGAAACATAGCCATTGCTTGGTTTGAAGTTTCTCAGAAGCTGATGTCCTGGTGGCTGCCAGAAAACCTTCCAGGGCCACTTACTCTATGAAGTAGAAACAATTTGCTATCTGGGCTACTTCCCAATGCCTGGATCCTTTCACTTGTCCGGTGAACCAGATTCTGGAGTATCTCCTGACCTTGTCTGAAACAGACCTCAAGTACTTCTCTATTAAAGTGCACCTGTCTTCTATATAAGCCTTTCATGTGCCCATTGATGGCCATACTGTGGCCTAGTTGGATGTGGTACATACTTTTCTGCGAGGCTTTCTCCACTTGAAGTCACCTATCTGGAATCCAGTTCTGGCGTGGGACCTGAATTTCATTCTAGAGCAACTGACCCTGCCTCCTTTTGAGCCAGCCACATTTTGCAAGCTACAGGATCTGTGCCTGTGCTCTGGAAGACAGCTCAAGTCATTCCTGTACAGAAGAAAAGGTGACACCAGATGTATGGATAATTATCGGCCCATCGCAGTTCTGTCCACCCTCAACAGACTTCTCAAGAAAATTCTTGCCTCTCAGGTTACAGGCTTCCTGCAACAAACCCAACAGATTACTCCATGCCAACATGGTTTCATGAGTGGCCACAGTACCACCACAGCTCTCTTAAAACTGACTAACGGCATCAGAAAAGCTAAGGACAAGGGGATGCTCACGGGAGTGCTATTCATAGACTTAACCCAAGGCATTCGACCTGGTAGATCCCACTCTGCTGTTAGAGAAACTGCTTGCTTTGGGCTTCTCATCTCCCGTGCTGTCTTGGTTCAAAAGCTACCTGTTGGTGCCAAATCCTGTCTTGCCTACATCGAGGTTGGAGTTCCCCTGGGGTCCATCCTTGGGCTGCTACTATTCTCTCTATTTGTCGACAACCTGCCCAAATCTCTTGAGCTCTGCGAAGCCCTTCTGTATGCGAATGACATGGTCCTCTACACCAGTGCTGCCGACATCACTGACATCAACAACAAACTCAACCTGGATTTTGCCACCATCCATTCATGGATATCATGCAACAAGCTCCTTCTCAACGTGAAAAAAACAGTCACCATTCTCTTTGGCTCAGCACCCAGACTCAAAGCCTGGCCTTCTACGCTTACTATAAGGGTCCCGGAGGCTCCTCTCTTGACATGGTGGACTCTCTCGAGTGTCTGAGCATCACTCTCAATCCATCTCTTGTCATCAACCTTCATATTTCAGCTGTATGCAAATCTGTCCACATTAAACTTGGCATCACATATAAAACTCTCCACAACCTTACCTCCTCTGCGAGACTCGCCATCGCTCAGTGTGTACTAAGACCTGGCCTCACATATGGCCTCTTATCGTTACATGGATGCAAATGAAGCTGTTCTAAGCAAATGGGAGACCTGTTATAACAGCATCTGTCATTTTGCTCTATCTATGCTAAGGCACATCTATCTCTGCCAAGGCGCATCTGTCTCAATCTATGCCCACCGCTGTGTGCTTTGTGCTGACTTTGGCTGGCTCTCCCCTCCCTCATACAGGACATATGCCGCTGGTTGCACCATAGACAAAATAATCAGAGAAGGCCTTCCTGCGTCTATCGCTTGCTGGTTCAAACCTTACTTACCGACCTACTCCCTGCACTCGATGGACAACTCTCTACTGAATATCCCCAAATGCAACACTAGGATGGGTGAGTATGCCTTTTGCAGTGTCTGGACCAAACTCTGGAACTTTCTCCCTAAGGAACTGAAACATGCACATTCCCACCATATCTTTAAAAATGGCCTCAAAAGTCACCTACAAATCAAGGACAAATGCTCTTACCCCTAACCTATATGGAGTACTGACCTGGTTCTTGTCTCTTCCCCAAGGCCCCGCTAGCACGTCTGGGACTCCCCCACCCCAGCTCACTGCTCTTAGATGCCACCTGATGTGGAAGCCACCCATCCCAATACAAAGTCTCCTGAACACAATAGCTTACTTGGCCTCATCCTAAAAAACAAACCCCACCTTTTCACTCATTCAGGCATGCTTCTAAATGACCTAAGTGACCACTGCCCGGTTGCTTGCGTGAGGTCCACTCCTAAACCCTCGTCTATCTCTAGATTCATCTTCAAGAGGAGTTGCTGCAACCTAGACTACTACGCTTTCGTCTCCGATGTGCAGCACGCAAGCTGGCAAGATTTCTGCCAAGCCACAATGGTGTAGGAAGCCTACGAGGCTTTCCACAGTATTGTCCCTAACACCATAGACATGCATGCCCCCCCTAATCAAAATGCAACCAAGAAAAAATCACGTCCATGGTTTTCCCCTGACCTGAAGACTGCCTTACATCATAGGGACAATCTTTGGAAAAAAGTCCGCAGAACCAAACTCCCTGCTGACTGGACTGCCTTCAGGGCAGCCAGAAACCAGTGTTCCAAACTCATTAGAACCGCAAAAGGCAGTTACTTTTGTAATACACTAGATTCATCTTCCAACTGGCCTACGAAGTTCTGGCAGACCCTAAAAGAAGTTGAGGGACACAAATCTATTAACTCACTCCCCACCAAAATTAGGTCGGGTGGCACTACCTTCACCAACAAAAAATACTTGAACTCCTCAATGCCCACTTTGCTACTGCTGGGTTGGCCTTCGACTCATCCCCTGCCAGCAAATCACGTGACCAGCTCGGAGTACAGGCCCCAGCCGGCCATGCCTCCAGCCCCTCTAGCACTGATCATACCTTTTCCTTTACACCAGTCTCTCTGAAGGAAGTGGAAGACCTCCTACTTAAACCGGACACTAAAAAAAAGTGCTGGTGCAGACCTTATTGACCCATTCTTTCTGAAACTAGGCTTTCATGTACTGGCGGTTCCCATAATGCACCTTTTCAATATGTTTCTTGCTCAGGGTGCTCTCCCTGCCATATGAAAAACAGCCTATGTCATACCTCTCCTCAAATCTGGTGACCCCATGGATGTAAACAACTATAGGCCTATTTCCTTGCTCTCCATCCTCTCCAAACTCCTCGAAAAAATAGTTAACACCCAGCTAAGAAAATAGCTTGAGTCCACTAATCTACTGTCACCGTTACAGTCTGGTTTTGACAGCAAAAAACACGTGTGTGCCTTGTTTCTTGATCTGAGCAAGGCATTTGACACTGTGGATCATGTCTTACTACTGGACATCCTCAGGAACATTAGTCTGGACCCTGCTGCCCTGAAATGGTTTGATAGTTATCTCAGTGGTTGTCTCCAGCAGGTAAAAGCCAACGGTGACCTCTCCCCCTTGAATACCCTCCCAAGAGGTGTCCCACAGGAGTCAATTCTAGGCCCTCTACTGTTTGCAATCTATATAAATAATATCAATGCTGGCATAAATTCAGCCAGCATTCACCTATTTGTGGACGACACTGTCATCTTCATAGATAGGCCTTCCCCTGATTTGGCTTGCAGGGACCTGCAAGGGGAATTTGATAAACTACAGACAAACCTTCTACACCTCAAATTGTTGTTGAGTGCTAAGAAAATAAAGGCTATGTTTTTCTCACATGTAAATAAACCAGCGCAAACAACTAGCCTGGACTCTTTACCCAAAGTTGGCACTTTAGTAGGCAAGCAAATTGAATTTGTGATCAAATTTAAATACCTGGGTGTGTGGGCTGACCATAAGCTAACCTTTGTGGAACATATTGATGAACTTGCAAAGTAGCTAAAACGGAGACTCTGACTTTTTTATAGAATCAGGCACTTACTTCCAAAGGAAGCGAGAACCAGGCTAGTTCAAGCCACCTTTCTTACACTCCTATACTATGCAGACATTATGTATGCCCAAAGTACTAGCATTGCCCTATCCAAACTAGTCATCCTCTACCACTGGGCACTACGCTTTGTCACTGGCGCACCCTACTCCACCCACCACTGTACACTCTACTCCCTTGTAGATTGGACCTCACTGTCTTTTCGGTGCCAAAAAAACGCCGCCATATGGACATTCAAAGCCTTTACCCATAGGCTCCCTCAATATATTTCGGACTGCCTGCCTATCTGCGTGCCAGGCAAGTACGGACTGAGAAGTCCTTCCTACATTACTCTTTATCACTCCTGAATTCAGTTCCAGGTTTGGTAGCTCATCCATAGATTATGCTCTGCCCTCTTTATGGAACAAACTCCAAAAAGTACTGAAACTGGCCATCCCTGTTAAACTATCAACCTTCAAGACATTATTTAATCAATCCTTCACGGAGTCCTGCAAGTGCTGTCGATGATGACTAGTCTCCTCCAATTGTGCTCACCCTCACCTTTCTTCTAATCCCCTAAGCACCATCCCTCCTGGCTCCTTCAGTTCCCTCTCTTCTGTCTCTAAATCAGGCTGTTACCTAGTATATCACCCTAGTAAGTATTGTATTGTAATGAGTGCAATTATAACTTCCTTTCCTCTCTCTTTGTCTCTCTCTCCCTATCTACTAAGGAAGGTTGCTCACTAGTGATCATTTCCCTTAAATTTTGTATTTAAATGTTGCCAGTTGTCACAATATTATTGTACCGAATGTTGATAATCTTACCTCTCTCTTCCTTATGACATGTATCTACTGTATACTCTGTGTGTTTTACTGTTTAACTTACTGTTGCCTGATGCTCGCTGATACGTATATATTCTATCTTATTTTTATATTCTTGTAAATAACGGTTGGACTAATTTCAGTCATACAAACACAACTCAGTTATTAATTTGCCTAGATCCACTTATATCTAGATATGACATGTCCTATGTACTGTAGCTAAAGCACAAATTTATTGTGCATTGTATATTACGTGTTTCTATTTGCTGTTTTGTCAGTGTCAACTGTTCCTGTGCCTGCCCAGGTCCACCTTGGAAATTAGTTCTTCTCAAAGGTGTTTCGCCTGGTTAAATAAAGATTTGATTGATTGATTAATTGATAGAACCAAGCTGCTGGCCACTTACCCTTGGCTCCCCTATTAGTCCTCTGGGTAATTCTTCCCACCCTCTGTTTCATGGTGCCCTCTGTACTTACATGTTATTTTCTTTTTCCTTACAGTGATGATTGCCTGTTGAATTCCTTGTACTCTCTAGGCTAGATATTCAAAGGGGTTGCGCTACACAACTGAGTTGGCAATATTTGAAGGTGGAATTGCGCAGTAGTTCCAAATGCGCCGAGGCCAAGATAATGTATGCACATCTCCATATGTGGCTCATGCCTGGCGCGGCACATCACGACATTCAGTTTGCATGTGTGGCCATCTGCTGCCACAACCCAGAGATGTGCCACATACCTGGGCTCAGAGTTGAGCCCGTAAAAGAGCTCAAGTGCAGTCCACCCACCGGCGGGCACGCCTGTATTGCAGTCACGCAGCACAGCAGCCACCAGCCATCGTTGGCAAACATCGTGCACAAGTCATTCATTCACTTATTTGTGATTGAGTATTACAGTATGCACTGCATGCCCATTGGTCCACGGTGTGGTCCAATGGGCTCAGGCTGCTACTGTAAGCTGTCATTCGGCGGGCAGCCGCAGAGGTATGCGGGTGTATCTGCTGCCCGCCGATGATGGGGGGAGGGGGAACTGGGTGGGTTGGGGGTCCTGTATGGGTGGGGAGGTGAGGGATGCCACTGGACCACCAGGGAATTGGTTTAGTTCACATTACGGGCGATCGCGGTTACCGGCGGGGTAGGGGGTACCGCTAGACTATCAGGGCAATATGAATACGATTTATGAGCGATCGGAGGTATGGGCAGGGAAGGGGGAACCACTGGACCACCAGGGCTATTTCAGTGATGACATTACAGAGATCGGAGGTATGGGCGGGGGGGGGCACTAGACCACCAGGGCTATTTCAGTGAAGACATTACGGCGATCGGAGGTACAGGTAGGGTGGGGGAACCACTTGACCACCAGGGGTATTTATTTTAATTATTTGACGGTGATCAGTGCTACGGGAGGGAAGGGGGGTACCACTGGACTACCAGGGATATGAAACAGTTACAGTTTTGGCGATCAGAGGGTCGGGATGGGGAGGGGGTACTACTGCGGTCCCTGCTACAGGGACCACATGCTGTGCAGGGCACCAGGTGCGTTTCACAACACATGCAAATGGGGCCTTAATGACATGCATTGGCCATAATTGCACCTTGCATGCATTATGGCCCCATTTGCATATCTGTGTCTGAATATCAGGAATTTGTGCACGGTGTATCTCTGATGTGCCGACACATTTCCCATTCCTGGTATTCAGACCTGTCTAGGGGAATGCGCCAGCGCATTGTATTTGTGCAGCACGCATTGTGTGATATATTCAGAAGAGATGCAACATGGCAGGGAGGCAGTATAGCACAGTGGTTTAAGGCTCTGAGCTGCAAATCTGGAGACCTGGGTTTGAATCCCACAGCCCCCACTTGCATACTGTGTGACCCTGAGCAAGTCACATAACTTCCCTGTGCTCCCAGGTTGCACCTGTAAATGAGCTTTCAGCTTAGTGTGTCTCACCTGGTTAAACAATTGGAAAAAAAAAAATTGGAATATATCCTTTAGTTGCTCCAGCGCAACCCAGTTGTGCCGCGCCACCATTTGCGCAAGTGCCAGGCGCATTTCTGAATATCAGGCCCACTGGGTATATTCATTGTATACCATGTGTTTATCGTGTACCCCACTGTTTAATGTGCTGTATGCTGTCTGAAACATCCCTGTTATAATATGCTGATTTTGTCTGTAACTCTCCCGGGTTGTGCCTGAAAATAGACAATGCTGTTGTTTAGTGCACTTACCTGGTCGACAGAAACGAAATTAAATAAATACTCTTTCTGTTGTGGAAAGCATTATTTATAGTTGCTGTTACTTCTGCTCGAAGAATTTCAGAGCTACAGGCTCTCGTGTGAGGAGCCTTATTTGATTTTCCACAAAGACAGAGTCTCTTTGCACACTAATCCTAAGTTTCTTAGGAGGCACTAACTATATGATTAGTAATATTAAACGAGCTTTTATAAACAGATCGGCCACTTGCCTACTGCCTTTATACAGATCATTTATCAGGCCTCGTCTTGATTGTGGCTCCCCATTATGGAGTGAGCATCTGAGGAGAGAGGTGATGAGGGTTGAGAGAGTTCAGCGAAGGGTTACAAAGATGATGAGAGGGATGAAGGGGTTAAATTACATTAACAGGTTACGGAAAATGGGTCTTCGTAGTTTTGAAAATAGAAGGACAAGGGGTGATATCCTAATGATGTATAAATTTATAAATGATGATTTTTGCAAAGAACTAGGTATATAAATCCAGGAAAAACCCGATTCTCTGAGAGGACATAAACAACAAATAAAATTGGCAAATGTAGTAAAAAAATGGAAGATGCTGTTTTATACATAGAACGGGTAGGATTTGGAATAGACTTCCAAAAGAAACAGTAGAAAGCCAAACCATGAGCATATTTAAAAACATGCTAGATAACTATTTAATGGGGGGGGTTAAATTGGACCCACGGCTGGACAACTATAATGGGCATTAATGCCTTCTTTTGTCCACTACCCAGTATAAACACCCCAACGATATTTTTTCTATGATAGTGTCTGAATTTACTCTAAATCAATCTGTCCATCTTCCTGTTTATTATCCAGAGCATGCCAATCTAGGGGAAGCATTGCTCCATACTTAAATGTGCATAGAATTCTCAGGTACTATACACACCCTACTAAGGACTGCAGAAAGTCCTCTCAGTTGTTTGTTTCTTTCGCCCCTGGTAAAGAGGGCGCTACAGTATCGAAACAGTGCTTTTCCAAATAGTTGGCCAACTGTATTACTTTTTGTTATGTGAAATACGGTAAGGAACTTCCTGGTGTGGTTCATGGCCATTCAGCCAGAGGCATGCCCACTTCAGGAGCACGTCACTTCGCTCCCACAAATTCGTCCCCGGACATCCCACTCTCGACAATTCGCTCCCGGTTCTACTCGCTCCTGTCCTATTCATCCCCATGTCAACTCACTCCCTTGGTTAAATTTAACTCGCATTGTCTCGCAACGCTACACTATGACTTGACCTTACAGTACTAGCTTGATCATTCCTATGGCAACCAGCACCTCACAGTGCTACACTGGCAACAGCCCTGATAGTAATCAGCTCCTAATTACAGTACTAGCTTGATTATCCCCGTGGCAACCAGCACCTCGTAACACTACACTGCGACTCGACCTGGCAACAGCACTGATAGTAATCAGCTCCTAATTACAATACTAGCTTAATCGTCCCCATGGCAACCAGCACCAGGTCTTAATTACAGTAAATACAGTAATCGGATAAATAAATCTACACCATGACACGACCTGGCAACAGCACTGATACTAATCAGCTTCAGCTGTCTGCTTAATCATCCCCATGTCAGCCAACAGATGCGACGAGCACCAGCTCTTAATTACAGTAATGTCAGTAATCAGATAAATTAATCTACGCCACAACATGACCTGCTTGTCAGCTTAACTGAAAATCCAAAACGGACCACTTTATTCTGTCGGAGAGACAGAAAAAGAAACTTGTCGACGATGATAATTTCATATACACGTACCACAAGAGGGGTTTGCATGGAACATCGGTATGGCAGTGCGAACTAGCTGTTAAGAAGGACAAGCGGTGTAATGCGCAGGTGCACACCACAACGTTTGATGATCCAAGCGTCATTTACTGATTTAGTAGCCACACTCATGCTCCCAACCTGGCTGCTGTGGAACGTGCAGAGGCTATCAACCAAGCTAAAGAGAGGGCTGCAAGCTCACAAGATAGCACTGCGCAGGTCATCCTGCATTGTAAACAAACTCTGTCCATGGCGGCACAAGGTGCTTTGGTGGACCGCAATATTAAACGGACTATCCAGAGAGTCTGTGTAAATGGTGCCCCTCCCAACCCCAGAGATCTCCACAATCTAATCATTCCCGAGCAGTACAGAACTTACACACCTAGCTAGGGTGGAGAGAAAGCAAATTTTTTGCTGTACGACAGTGGGGCGGGTGATGACCGCATACTAGTGTTTGAACAGAATCCAGTCTTGCCTTCCTTGAGCATTCCAAACACTGGTATGCCAACGGAACTTTCAGTGTTGCCCCCCCACTCTTCCATCAAATGTATGTGGTGCTTGGTGAGCGCTTGGGCGAATTACAACCTGCAATATCTGCCCTGCTGCCAGGGAAGCGCAGGGACACCTGTGAACATCTTTTGTGGGCACTGAAGGAAATTAACCCACGACTGGATCCGGCTGTGTTTTTGACAGACTTCGAAAAAGCAACAGTACAAGCTTTTAAGTCTGTATTTCCTATCGTACGTCAAGTTGGCGTTTTTTTTTTTTTCATTTCAGTCAGTGCATATATAGAAAAATTCAATCAGAGAGACTTGGTGGCAGGTATGCACAGGGCACTGACTTCAGCTTAAAATGCCAATACCTGCCGGCCTTGGCATTCTGCCCTCCCGACCAAGTAGTATCAAGGTTTGAGGAAATAACAGACAAAAGCCACAATGTATTTCCTAAAGAACTGGAACCGGTTATCGATTATGTCGAGGATACCTGGGTCAGGAGAAGAAACAGGAGGGGCACTGGCAGAAGACCACCACAATTCGCAATAAGTGTGTGGAATCACTGGGACACAGTATTGGAAAGCAGGGCCAAAACAAACAATGCAGTAGAGGCATTCCACAGGGGAATGCAAACTATCCTATCCGTGACACATCCCACTTTATGGTGTTTTGTGGATGGTATTAGGAGACTTGAACAAAAAAGAGATGCTGAAATTGAGCAGCTAATTGCTGGACATGTGCCAAACGTTTCAAGGAGGGTCTACAGAGATACTGCTATCCACCTACAATGCATTGTTGCCAAGTATGAGGAAAGAACCACAGAGGAATTTTTGAGAGGAGTGGCACACACTTTCAAGTATTGAGGAGAACTGTGGATCTCATTGATTTTTATTTTTATTTCAAATTTTTATTTAATAAAGATATTCATATGGATTTTAAATTAGGCTTTAGCCTGACATGTGGGATAACAAACGACCCTGGGAGCATGTCACTTTGCTTCGAAGAGTGAAATATTACTTGTGGCTGGTAAGAAAAATATTATTTCAGCTCAGTTTATGACCCGTGCCAAGAGATGTTATGATGTTATGTGCCAGAATGTTATGCATGTTATGCAACTATTTCCCGCTCCTTTTTAATTTAGATGCTGGGAGCGAGTCAACGAGGGTGAATTGTGAAGGAGCAAATTTGGTAGGGGACGAATTGTCGGGAGTAGGTTGTTATGTACCCGGTCACTTCCATTGTCTATTTCAGGAATGTGTCAGCTGCTGAAATTTGTGCTGCTGCCACCTGGAGTACTGTCCACATTTTCACCGAGCACCACAGTCTGGACATTGCCTCTAGAAGAATGGCAGGTTTTGGCCTAGCTGTGCTTCATGGCCTTCTTACTTAGGCCTCTGGCCTCCTGCCACCCCGACTTTTTTTGCTCTCAACACTGCTTGAGACCCATTCCATCTGTGTGACCTGATGACAGATATATCCTCAAAGAAGATAGAACAGTTACATAAGAACTTACCGTAATGGTAGATCTTCGAGGGAATCTCTGTCATCATGTCATGCCCTCCATCCCCCTTTCTCTCTCCTGCTCTACAGCTTGGCTGTCCTGTTGATCCAGCCTTTTTGCTAGCTGGGGACCTTATCTCCCTCCTCTGTTCTCTGGTCGGGCTCATGTCTCTTATGGCCTTCAGCTAGGGAAAGAACTGAGGAGGGAGCGGGGCCACCCACGCTTATATAGGGCTGTGACCTCCCGTTTTCCACCTTACCACAGCACACCAGGAAACCTAACACTCAGCCACCTTTGTAGATCATAGTGATTTCCTCTTCCATGGACAGCAAAGAGAGAGACCCTGCCTCTTGGAACTCTGTGCTGGGACCCTGGGTTTCCTGGAGGTGACACCGGCTGCAGAAGTGAGTACAGCAGGCAGTGGACACCAGGGGATACTAAAAGAGTTGGTGTCAGGGTGCAGAAATATACAAAACAAAGTCTGTGCACCATTATGGGTCCAGACATTCCGCCAGCTGTGTACTTAGCGTTGATTGTGCTCAGTGCTTCAGGAAGGGGTGGCTAACCCCAGCTCTGTGAAATCTGTCCAGATGATCCCAGCACTCGAGGACTTTACGTTTGAATGTAAATAACTTACAATATCAGGCAGCAATTTGCAAGAGAAATGTACTCTTTTATTGCAGAAACCTCCAACTGCAGTGTAGACACTGTGACTATACAACTACCAAACTAACTCCCCAGCGCTTTGACCATGATCTGGTCTTTGTCAGGGTGGAGTCAGATATTCGTATTGTTACAATATTCTGCTATGCAGGTGAGAAGAGGGTGCCAAAGTGTTACCTGGCTGACTGGAAACTAGTATATAAGGGGAGGATTTGACCATTCTAACTCGGCCTCCAGACGAAGACCAGATCATGGTTGAAGCGCTGGGGGGAGGTAGGTTGGTAGTTGTATAATCATGGTGTCTACACTGCAGTTGGATGTTTCTGCAATAAAAGAGTACATTTCTCTTGTAAACCGCTGCCTAATATTGTAAAGTTATTTACATTGCAACTTTACATCCTTAAGTGCTGGCATCATTTGGACCATGTGCACCATTATGGGTTCAGGAATATTATGGGGATGGCATCAGTTTACTACCAAACCCCTTGCTGTACACTTTTGTTGAAATTCTTGCATGTGTTCAATAGGTGATTTTAAACTATGCTGATAGCATGCACTATTTTCCAGTTTTTCATTTTTAATTTTTTTGGTTACTCTAGTTCCTACAGATGAGGAGGATGAAATTGAAGAGGCCTCTGCCAGACCCAGAAAGAAGCAGAAGACTATGCAAATGGGATTAACGAGGGTGAGGAGCACTTTCCATACCGAAGGTCAAGAAAAGCACATTAAGCATAAAGCACTTCTTGTTTGTATTTGGTTATGTATCGATTTTTGGTTACCAGGTAGGCCCACTGAATCAAAAGTCCCATTTTCAGGGGTGACCCAGAATTAGTTATAGATAGTCGTACATATAGGATTCAAACATCAAGGAACATTTTATAAAAAATTAGATCTTACTTCAAGAGGGCTCTTGCAGTAGGTATTCACATATAGGACTGACCCGTCAGGCATCAGGACTCCACGGAAAAATTTCTAGCTTGCAGTCTCTGGCGGGGGACCGCCCCCCACGTCAGGTGACCGATGTCAGTTTAAAGGGGCGGTCCCCTATGCCTGTCTTCCAGTTCTTTCCCGCCATCATCTTGTGAAAGTTCCTCATGGTAGAGTTCAATGCTTGTAAGTTGTTCATCGGTCTAGTTTTCAGACTTTTCTACTTCGTTTTTTTCTCTTTTTCGACTAGTTGTTCGATTCGCTGTGTATGTTGTCCCTGACGCCCTCCGAATCGCATAAACATAAGTGCAACTCATGTGGCTCTCAACTGCCACACAAGGACGGCCATTCCTTGTGCCTCTTTTGTCTGGGCCCAGACTACCCCCATGGAGAAGTGCCAGCACTGCCAACAATTTAACTCCGCTATCCGGAAAAGAAGGCAGCAGTCCCTGGAACCATATATTCTGAAGAAAAAAAATGGCATCCATGGAGAAGGAACTAAAGAAGCTGAGGCAGGCATCCACTTCCCCCGAAGGTCATAAGAAGAAACGGGATAAGGAGAAGCAACAGGAGTGGGAATCGGCTTCCACGGCTACCGCGGCTCCAGCTGGAGTCATGGCATTGAAGGTGCTCCACGACGACCATCTTGGTGGTGTCCAAGAAGGTGTCGCCCCTCCCACCTGGCTTGCGCTCGGGCCCTTTCAGAGCCTCCGGGGGAAAGAAGGCCTCCACTCCCAGGAGGGCCACTTCCACCACGCAGTCCTTGGGTTTGAGCGGGTCCGCGAAGTCGGACGTTTGTGCCACCGGCATCCACCCGGACAAGACTGCTAAGACGCCTGCTCCTTCAGGAGGGTGCACAGTCCAGTTGTCACCCGAGAAGGCCGCATCTCCAGCGCAACCTTCCTCGGACAAGGGATCCGATAAGTCGAACGTCGGTTCCTCTGACACCTGCCCGTATCCGGACGATAAGCTGGACATCGGCCCTACCGATGCCGCCCGGCCAAGGAGCCTGCGCCAGACCCTCTTGATTGATCCAACACTCCAGGTTCCCTGCGGCATGTTGCGTTGCCCTCTGAAGTCCCTGCGTCTCCTCTGCTGATCCCTGAGGACTCTAATCCTCTCTCCCTGGTCATCACTGTGGATCTAGATACGCTGCCGTCGGGGCCCCCTCCTTCGGGACCAGACACCCTGACGCCAGCCCCCATGCCAGCTTACCCAGTGCTGGCCCACCCGATGCCAGCCGACGTCCCCTTACCAGACGGTGTTCCTACACCGGGCCTGACACCTGTGGGGCCAGCTTTTCCTTTGCCTGGCCCGCCAGCTGGGCCTCTGTCAGGTCCCTCTGTTCCTCCAGAACCCCTGGCTCCCGGGTATCTGACACCTCAATACCCAGTGCTGCCATACCCGGCTCTGCAGTATCCGGCGCTGCAGTATCTGACGCCGCAGTACCCAGCGCCCCAATACCAGACACCGGGCTTCCCGCCGTCGGGTTATGGATACTCTTTCTATGGATATTCTCAGTATCCATATCTCCTCCTCCTCCTCCGCCGCCCACACCCCAGCCGGCAGCGGATTTGAAGGAGACTCTGGCCTCCTTGTGGGCTGAGGCCAAGACTCAACTCGCCAGGGAGGTAGAGAGTTGTCTACCAACGCCAGACCCTTTGCAGGATCTCCTACATCGGAGATGGGGAACTCCCTTCCCCTTACCTGACACCAGAGGAGAGCTCTCTGGCACAAGGGGTGGGGAGGACACGCTCCCCAGGGAACTCCACAAAGGGGCCATCCCTCCCCCCCCGCATAGGGAGGTCTTCCTCATCTTCGTCGGAGATGTCCAACTCGGACTCAGAGGGACGCTCTGATCTGGATGACGAGCCATGTACTCCAGACTGCCCCAGGCCAAGGCCCCTCCGAAGTCTCCGGAGGATCCCTCTTTTCTGGAGTTACTGAGGAAAATCCAGGAAGTCTATCAGTGGCAATCACTGAAGCCAGATTCACAGCGTAAAAAGTTCACTGCCCACTTGGATCTGCCCGAGACTGCTCCTACATTGATTCCATCCTGGATAGAGCCTCACGCAGACCTTGTTTCCACTATTTGGAAACAACCTTCTGCGTTGGCCCACCTTCCGAGGAAGGCAGACCAGTTATATATCAGGCTCCTGAGGGAGTAGATTTCTTGAACCTTCACCCCAAGGTGGATTCGGGTCGTCATTAGCGCCAGTCACGGCCGCTCCGCAAATCTGAAACACCTCCGCTCGTCTCTGCCTGATAAGGAATCCTGGCTTCTGGACCAATATGGGAAGAAGAGCTATTCCTTTTCTACCCTGGGTATTAGGGCCCTGAATTATGTGGCACATATGGGGGATTACCAGAAGACCATCCTTAGTCAGGTGGAATCCAAATTGGACTCCCTTCCTGAGTCCCAGACTAAGCAGGAAGTGGTGGATCTTGTCCGTTCTGCTCGTTCGGCCAGTCAGCACATGCTTCGTGCCATTTATGACGTAGTGGACACAGCTGGACGGAGCTCGACTTTCGCTGTAGGCCTTCGGTGTCATGCCTGGCTCCGTGTGTCAGGTTTGGTCCCTGAAGTGCAATCCGCTATCCAGGATGCTCCCTTCAGGGGTTTGGTGCTGTTCGGGGGTGATGTCTAATATAGCCCAGAGGTTACAGGAACGAGGTGTGAATGAGCTTGATACATCCAGCAGACCAGACCTGAGTTTGATTCTCACAACCTCCACTTGCATACTGTGTGACTCTGAGCAAGTCACTTAACCACCCAGTGCTTCCAGGTCGCCCCTGAAAACAGGCACGTGTGCCTAGTGGGCCTTACCCGGTTACCAAAGACTAAAATAAAATAACAAATGTCAAGGACATCACGGACCTGCAGGAGAAGGGCACTGCACTTAAGTCTGCCGACTCTATGTACAGACCCCCTCGGGGCAGCAACATCCCTTTCTTAGACGGAACCGACAAAAACCAAAACCACAGGGCAACCGGGCCAACAAGCGTCAGGCCCCTCCAGCAACCAAGACTCGCCCTACCAAAAATGCCGCGGGAGCCTCAGCTGCTGCGCTGCCCCAGACCTCCTGGCTCCTCGCCTCTCTCACTGCCTCTGGAAGCTCCAGAGGAACTGGTAGGAGGGAGATTCACCTCCCATCTGCCGGGCAGGGAGAGGATAACGTCAGATGCTTGGGTGCTCCAGTTGATAGCTGCAGGACACTCAATAGAGTTTCTACAGAAACCACTCCGAAGACCCCCACCCCCCCAGTCGTCTTACTCCCAGCAACATCATCTTCAAACAACATGAAGTCTTGCTATATTATGACAGTAGCAGTTTGTCCCACCACTAGAACTGCTCCAGAGGTGAAATGGTTAATACCATTCCAAAATAGAACTTTGAGCACGAGCTCTAAGAAGCAGCTCTATCTGTGTAATTTCAAACCTGAACTGTCAGATTCTTTACTCCGCCTCAGTGAACAGTCGCTCCGGAGATTTCTCCTACTGCTCAGTTCATTTCTCGGTTTAAACAGTGTTTTCTCGGTTCGATTCAACCGAGAATAGTTTTATTTAACCAAAAACCGCTCGGTTCAAGCTCTGTCTGTGGTAATCGTAAGTAAATTAAAGGTTTTGTCTGTGTGGAACTTGTAAGTTTATCGGTTCGGTTTTGAACCGATCAGCTGGGTTTATAATTTATTTACTTTAAAGTTTAATATTTTAGAGTGTGGTTCCCGGTTCTTATCGGTTCTAAAAAAAACGGATTTTATTACGGTTTTTTCCAATACCCGTGACATGGTTAGGAACCGATAAGGGTGTCTTGCCTGGCACTGCCGTTTAAAGGGCAAGTTTTTCTGGTTAGGCTGGCATTATGTCTGAGAAACCCAAAAGAAAAACCGGGCCCACTGGGTTTCAACACTGTGATGTCTGTGGGGAAGTCTTTGCCAAGGCTGACCCACAGACCACATGTGTCTATTGTCTGGGGTTTGACCACCTCCAGTTAGACTGCCAGATATGTAAGAATTTCCCTGCAGCCACCCTGGAAAAGAGATTGGGCAGGCTCAGGGAACGAGAGGCCAAAAAGTCCGCTGACCCGGATGGCCAGCCCGGTTCGGTGCCAACCGAACCGGAGGGAGTGCCCTCTGACCAGGGCGAGACTTCCTCGGGCAAAAGAAAAGCTGGTTCTGAGGAACCAATTCCAGTAAAGAAAACAAGAAAGTCAGCAGGTTTGGAGTCCAAAACCCCTTCTCCAACTGCTGCAGAGATAGCAAAAGCCATACAAATTGTCCAGTCACTGTCTCAGGTTCCGTCCGAACCGCCACTATCTGGCAAAAGGTCGGTTCGTCCGGTTCCAGTGGTTCAGGAATATGATGTTGAGGAATTTTATGAACCAGAGGAGGGGGAGGATGATTATGAACAGTATGAATGTGGCTGGGAAGGTCTGGGTGTGCCCATTGAACCGGACATTTCCCCAGACAGACCTCTAGAATCTCCCCCTATGCTATCTGAGTCCCCATCTCATTTTATGTTTTACAAAAAAGTTGCTGAAACCCTCCAGCTTCCCTTGGAAGAAGCTGTGGATGAGCAAGAGGAGCCTGATTTTGTAGAAATGATGGATATTCCAGAGTCTAGGAGATTGTCTATTCCTTTGCATAAGTCTTTTAGGAAGCAAACAATAACAATTTTAAAAGCTCCTAATTCTGTGCCTCCTGTAGATAAAAAGATGGACAGAAGGTACACATTGTCAGGTCCTGATACAGAATTCCTTTCTCAGCAATGCAGTCATGTTGGGGTAGTTCAGGCTGCAGCCTGTGTATAGTTAATATCCCTGGCTTCACATCCTCCTGACAAGGATTCCAGGAAGATTGATGCCATGGCGAAAAACAGTATATGGCAGCCTCTCTGGGACTCAGGCAAGCAAATTATATGGCTTATGTAGCTAGGTATCAGAAATCTAGATGGGATACTGTTATGGAATTAGCCAAGCAAGCCCATGGACTGGCTGGCTAGACTTAACTAGAACAGGTGGCTGCTGATGGCATTGAGGCTTCTAAGGTACAGTTTCATGCTGTTGTGATGTTAATGATGTTTCCTCTAGGGTCATGGCCACATCTGTTTTCAGAGGTTGGCCTGGCTCAGGTGTACTAGTCTGTTACAGGATACCCAGACTAAGGCTATGGATTTTCCTGTGGTGGGAAATTCTCTGTTTGGGGAGCAGACAGAGAATTACATGAAAAAGATGGATGAATATAGGACTACTTACAAAAGTGTCCAAGCTAAGGAGCGGCTAGCCACTCCTCAGAGGCATACCCCCAGGGGTAGGGGTAGGCCTTTTCACAGGCCTTTTTACCAGACTCAGGCCTCCTCTGCCTATGCTCAGAGGGGCTTCTTCAGAGGCAGAGGCAGACGAGGGGTGGGCAGGCCTGCTCCCACCCCTCAGCCTAAAGCTCCTGCTAAGCAGGCACCCTGATGGGGTGCCCAGGGCCGATTCTCCTTTACCGGTAGGGGGCAGGCTGGCTTACTTCAGTCAGAACTGGACTTCTTTAATCTCAGACAAGTGGGTTCTGGAAGTAGTAAGCCAGGGTCTGGTTCTCAGCTTCAAAAAGTTTCCCAAGTTGAGAACCAGACTTTTTCTACCTGCAAGTGCTTCAGAGACCTTTGCTCTGGAAGCAGAGGTCTCAACCCTGTTGGCTCTCAGAGCAGTGGAAAGGGTTCCTCCCCTGCACCAGGGCAGGGG
Organism: Neoceratodus forsteri; assembly: GCA_016271365.2. Taxonomy (NCBI): domain Eukaryota; kingdom Metazoa; phylum Chordata; order Ceratodontiformes; family Ceratodontidae; genus Neoceratodus; species Neoceratodus forsteri. Next base: position 1,339,423,885 of record CM028132.1, read on the forward strand.
TCTGTATTCCAGATACTTCCTTACCCCAAAAAAGACAGGAGAATGGCGGCCCATATTAGACCTCAGATATCTGAACAAGCATCTTTTGAAACCAAAGTTCAAAATGGTAACTCTGGCAATGATTTTACCCCTAAGGCCAGGGGACTGGTTAGCCTCCCTGGACCTCAAGGATGCCTATTTCACGTCCCAATCAGAAGCTCCCATCGAAAGTACCTCAGATTCGAACTACCTTCAGGTCATTACCAGTTCAGAGCAATGCCCTTGCCTTACCTCTGCCCCAAGGGTATTCACAAAGTGTCTAGCAGTGGCAGTGGCTCACTTAAGGAGGCAAAGGATTGCTGTTTTTCCCTATCTAGACGATTGGCTCATTGTAGGCCAGTCCCCAGAACAGGTAAAATCTCACCTGCAAGTTACCCAGCAGCTTCTCACCTCCTGGGCTTTCTGCTAAATCTACAAAGTCGGTTCTTGAACCAGTCCAGGTACTCACCTTTACAGGGGCAGAGTTGGACACAAAGCTAGCCAGAGCTTTTCTTCCTTAGAAAGGGTGACAATTTAGTGACTCTGGCCTCCTCCTTCACCCTGCAGGTCTCTCGAGCAGCAAGACACTTTCTGCAGCTCCTGGGACACATGGCTGCATCCACAGCTGTTGTGCAGGGAGCAAGATTTCAGATGAGAGACATTCAGCTTCACTTGAGAACCTATTGGTCTCAGAGAAGAGACCCCTTTCCAAGTTGGTCCCAGTGATCTAACCTTGATCCAGGCCCTCCAGTGGTGGCAGGATCAGAGCAATTTAAGATTGGGGTCCCTTCATTCCCCTGCTCACAATTTGACTCTCACTACAGATGCTTCCTTCTGGGTTGGGAGCCCACATGGCAGACCTTTCTACTCAGGAGTGTGGTCCCCGGGAATCTCTGCTCCACATCAATTTGCTGGAACTCAGAGCTGTCTTTTAGCTCTTCAAGCATTTTCTGCATCTGTCCACAACAAGGTGATACAAGTCAGAACAGACAACACCACAACAATGTGGTACATCAACAAACAGGTGGGCACTCGGTCTCGCCCTGTGCACCGAGGCAATGAAGTTGTGGTCTCTGGCTATTCCCTGAACACTTCCCTCATAGCAGTTCATCTTCCAGGAAGGACAATGTCCAGCGGATGCTCTCAGCAGGATTTCCCAGGGCCATCACGAATGGTCCCTGGATCTTCAAGTGCTGGGATAGTCTTTGCCAGATGGGGCACCCTTCAGATAGATCTTTTTGCAGCCCCAGACAATCACAAACTTCCTCTGTTCTGTTGCAGGCCTCCAGTGTTGGGCTCAGTCCCCCTGGATGCCCTTCTCCTGGATTGGGAGGGGAAGTTTCTTTATGCTTTCCCTCCCTTCCCTCTCCTATTCAAAGTATTAGTCAAAATCAGATCTCAGCCTTGCAGGGTGATTCTGATTGCCCTGGATTGGGCCAGGCAGCCCTGGTACCCCTCCTTCTGTCACTGACAATCCATCTTCCCTTTGCCTCCCCAGGATTCACAACCTGTTAACTTGTGCCCAGGGAAGGGTTTGGTATCCGGACCTCAATCCCTCAACCTCAAGGCTTGGCTCTTGAGGAGTTAGAGTTGCTGATTTACACCTCTCTCAAGGTGTTCTTGAAATCTAAAGGCTTCCAGAAAGCCTTCCACTAGGGCTACTTATAGTTCTAAATGGAAAAGGTTTTCCATTTGGTGTGCTGGAAAATATTTCCCAGAATCTGCTGATTTGCCCATTGTATTAGATTACATGGTCCATCTTAATTCCTTGGGTCTCAGACCAGCTACCCTGAGAGTCCATTTGGCAGCTGTATCTGCTTTTGTGTCAGCAGGAAAGTCATCCCCTCTTTCCACTCACCCTGTGTTTTCCAAGTTTTTTAAGGGATTACTCCATACTAATCCACCCTTTCGGGAACCGGCCCCTGCCTGGGACCTTAATGTTTGTATTGCCCAGTTAATGCAACCCCCTTTTGAACCTCTGTTTTCTGCAGAGCTTAAGTATCTAACTTGGAAAACTGTTTTTCTGGTGGCTATCACTTCTGCTAGACGCATAAGTGAGTTGCAAGCCTCGTCAGTGGAAACTGACTTTATTTCTTTCCACAGGGATAAGGTAGTCCTTAGGACTGATAGGAAGTTTTTACCTAAGGTGGTTTCAGATTTCCATCTTAACCAATTTATCTCCCTTCCAGTATTTTTCACTGATCACTCCTCTTCTGGTGAGAGGAGGTTGCACAGCCTGGATGTTAAGAGAGCTCTTAGTTACTATATAGAGCGTACCAAAGGTCACAGGTTCGAATCCCTCAATTTTTCCTTACCTATGGTGAAGTTGGGAAAGGCAAACCTGCCACTAAGAGATCAGTTGCCAGGTGGATTGTCTATTGTATCCAATTTTGTTATCAGAAACTGGGCAGAGATCCCCCCTCTGGCTTGAGGGCTCATTCTACCAGGGGTACAGCTGCGTCTCTAGCTGCTGCCAGAGACATCCCTATATTAGAGATATGCCAGGCTGCTACTTGGAAAACGGTACACACTTTTAACAAGCATTACTCCTGGATGTCAGGCCAGGAGAGATGCTCGGTTTGGCATAGCTGTTCTTCCAGAGCCTATTCCCTAAGTAGGTTCTGCCCTCCTCCATGGAGGTACTGCTGTGTAGTTGTTACTGTCATAATATAGCAAGACTTCATGTTGTTTGAGAAGAAAATTACTCACCTTAGTCATGTTGTTTCTTCTAATGGAGTTGCTATATTATGACCTCCCCCAGCCTGCCTCCTCCAGAACTTCTACTTGGGTGGGTGCGGGCAACTTAGTGTGGGCACTATTTTATGCCCTTTAGCGCTTCTCCCTTTTGGGAGTTTGGGTGTGTGTGTTTATTATACTGTTGTTTTATTCTCATGTTGTTAGAATTGTGTTAGTAGTTCTGGTCCCCTGACTTGAGTCTTGGGTGTTGGGACCAGCAATGGTTGATTAATATTTAGGTAGCCATTTGGCTGAGTGTAGGTTACAGCTTCCACACAGACCTTAGTGAGTTTTGCTCCTAAAGATCTGCGGTTCAGGTTTGAAATTACACAGATAGAGCTGCTTCTTAGAGCTCGTGCTCAAAGTTCTATTTTGGAATGGTATTAACCATTTCACCTCTGGAGCAGTTCTAGTGGTGGGACAAACTGCTACTGTCATAATATAGCAAGACTCCATTAGAAGAAACAACATTACTAAGGTGAGTAATTTTTTCTTCTGGTCCTAGAGGAAATCACCTCCCTTCTCTCGAAGGCGGCAACAGAACCAGTTCCCAACCACCTTTTGGCAATGGGTTACTATTCCCATTTCTTCCTAGTTCCAAAGAATACGGGAGACATGAGGCCTATTTTAGACCTCAGCTCCCTGAACTTGTTTGTGGAGTACAAACGCTTCAGAATGCTCTCTTTGCAGAGCCTTCTGCTGCTTCTTCGGCAGGGACAGTGGCTGTGCGCTTTGGACATGCAGGATGCCTACCTGCATATCCCCATATGCCCTTCCCACCTCAAATTCCTCCGTTTTTGCTTTCAGGGGGACCACTACCAATTCAAGGCCCTCCCATTTGGTCTTTCCTCGGCCCCCCTGAGTATTTACCAAATGTCTGTCTGTGGTAGCGGCCCACCTGCGTACCCAGGGAGTTCAGATATTCCTGTACCTGGATGATTGGCTCCTGGCAGCCCCGTCCAGGAAGGAACTCCTGCACTCTCTGTCCCTTACGCTGCAGGTTTCACCAACCTGGGTATCACCATCAACCAGGCGAAGTCCCATTTGGCTCCTTGCCAATGCCTCCAGTTTACAGGGGTGATTGGGGGCATGACCATCGTCTAAGCCTTTTTTCCTCCGGACAGGGTGGACACCCTTCAGACTTAAGCCCGTCTCCTGTCCAGTCGCAGAAGGGTCTGAGCCAGGTCAGTACCTCTCCTCCTCAGGCTAATGGCGGCTGCAATTCCGACAGTCCCACGCGCTCGGCTCCATATGAGGATTTCTCAGTGAACGCTTCGGTGTCAATGGGACCAAACCTTGGAAGATCTAGACCAAGAGGTACTAGTTTCTGATCCCATGATCAGGGACTTACAGTGGTGGATGGTGCAAGAGAGCCTATGTCGGGGAGTTCACTTCAACATTGAAACCCCCTCCCAGACGTTGACAACAGATGCGTCAGGTGAAAGCTTTGGAGCCCATCTCGGGTCTCACAGGACTCAGGGTAGCTGGTCCCGGTTCAAACAAAATCTGCACATAAGTGTGCTCGAACTGAGAGCTGTCAGGCTCTGCGCTTCTTCATCCTTCCCGGTCATCTCCTTTTACAAACAGACAACATGTGTGTAGTCTGGTATCTCAGCAAGCAGGGAGGAACTCGTTCCTACCCTCTGTGCCGGGAAGCGATGAATGTATGGATCTGGGCAATCCAGCATCACCTTCACTTGACTGCTATTCACGTTCCAGGAGTGGAACACGCTGGCAGACCAACTCAGTCGGTGCTCAGCCAGGGCCCATGAATGGGAACTGGATCACGAGGTCGTAAACAACATCTTTCTACATTGGGGAATGCCTCAGGTAGACCTCTTTGCGTCTCCCCAAAATGCAAAACTTCCCGCCTTCTTCTCGCGCACTCCAGAGCAAGACATTTTTTGGCAGGATGCTCTGTCTCTCACTGGGAGGGACAGATTCGTCTATGCCTTCCTTCCTATTCCCTTAATTCTGAGGGTCCTGAACAAACTCAGATCAGAGGGGGGCATGAATGATTCTCATCACTCTCTTCTGGCCCAGGCAAGTTTGATTCTCTCTCTTCTGCAACAGTTTTTTAGAGGAACCTCCAGTTCCTCTTCCTCTGTCGCAACAGTTATTGACCCAGGATCAGGGGACCCTTGTTCATCCAGGTCTCAAATCCCTTCATTTGCATGCGTGGCTCCTGCAGATGTAGCAAAAGCCCGCTTTGGAGTTTCTCCGCTCCTAGCGGACATCTTGGTAGAGGCCAGGAAGCCTTCCACCAGGTCCACCTATGCCATGAAGTGGAAACGGTTTTTAGTCTGGGCCACATCAAAGGACTTCGTACCTTTCTTTTGCCCAGCCAATAGAATCCTGGACTATATGCGCCATCTCTTCGATCTGGGTCTCAGCCATTTTTTCATTAAAGGTCCACATGGCAGCGATTTCAACCTACCATATTCTGTTTGGGGACAGGACTTTTGCTCAATTGGAAGTCTCCAAGACCTTCCTCAGAGGGATTCTCCATTTGAGACCCTTCCCCCATCATACGCATTCCTGCCCCTCCTTGGTACTTGAATTTCATGCTGGAGAAGCTTACTCTGCCTCCCTTTGAGCCGGCAGCTACAGCAGATTTAAAGTTCCTTTCTTGGAAGACGCTCTTCCTCGTGGCCATTACTTCTGCTCGACCATTTCTGAGCTTCAGGCCCTGATGTGCAAAATCCCTTACTTGATTTTCCACAAGGAACGTGTGGTTCTATGCACCAACCCTAAGTTTCTCCCTAATGTGGTGGCTGAATCCACGCTGAATCAATCCATTGAGCTACCCACTTTCTTTACACAGCACTCCAATCAAGGGGAGTAACTCTTGCATACTTTGGATGTTCACAGAATACTGAGATATTACACCACTAGAACTAAGGATCTCTGCAAAACCGATCAGCTTTTTGTCTCTTTTGCTCATAGAAGAGAAGGCAATGCTGTTTCTAGACGATGCCTTTCAAAATGGTTGGCTCATTGTATCACTTTCTGTTGTGACAAGTACAACAAGACCTTGCCGGGTCAAGTCAGAGGTCACTTCACAAGAGGAGTAGCTGCCTCCGTGGCTTGTTTCAAGAATGTGTCAGTGGCAGACATCTTATGCAGCTGCAACCTGGACTTCTGTCCATACCTTTATGAAACACTACAGTTGGGATATTGCCTCTCGACGTAGAGCAGGCTTTGGGCTGGCTGTGCTTCAAGGTCTTCTTTCATAAGACCCATTCAGTCGGAGGTTCCATGCTATGGATAGTTTTCCTCCTCCTGAGTGCTTTTCCTTGTTCCAGACTGCTTGAGACTCAGTCCTATGTGTGAATACCTACTGCAAGAGCCCTCTTGAAGTAAGATAGTACAGTTATGTAAGAACTTACCGTAACAGTAGATCTTCGAGAGAGGCTCTTGCAGTAGCCATTACCTTCCCGCCCTCCATCCCCCTAAGCTTCTTTGGCTCCATTTTCATGGGGGATATCCTCTCTCTCTCATCTTGCTCTTTTGGCCCTTGGGCGGGAAAGAACTGACAGGTATGGGGACCGCCTTTATACTGATGTCGGTCACCTGACGTGGGGGCGGTCCCCTGCTAGAGACTGCTAGCTAGAAATTTTTCCGTATGGGTCCTGACGGGTCAGTCCTATATGTGAATACCTACTGCAAGAGCCTGTCTCGAAGATTTACTGTTATGGTAAGTTCTTACGTAACTGTACTTTACAGAGAAGGGTGCATATTGGATTTAAATACTAGAGGACTTTGTGCAAAAACAATTTGTGCAAAATTGCTACACGAGAACAGCAATGTCTGATATATGTTTTCCTCCTTGCTTCCCTACCTACTGATACTCCTTTCCTTTTCAGGAAACCTGTGTCATCCACAGTCGAGGTAACAGTTCATCCCTTGCTGGGTGTCGATCCAGATTTCCTTCGTGCTGCACACCCTATAGGAAACCCACTTCATGGCAAGGCCCTGCCTGGATGCTACAGCCTAGCCAACTTTGACTGTGTGTGTGTGTGTGTGTGTGTGTGTGTGTGTGTGTGTGCATGCGCGCGCGGAGCCAAACTACGGAGCCGAGTCCAGTAACGTGCACTAGGGCCTCAATCATTCTGGTGCCAGGAATTATTTCCCATCTGCCACCATATGTTTTGGCTGTGCCACTGATGCCTGACCTGCAGAGGGAATGGCTATGCCAGGTTGTCAAAACCCTCCTTCCACTGAACAAATGAACGTCAGCTTGAATGCTCAGCCCTCCTTCTACTGGCCCTGCAGGTAATTTGGGCTCAGGTCATCAACCCAAGTCACCTGCCACTACTGTGCCTTCGAATTGCCAGCACTTTATACATTTTTACCAGGTGTGTGAATTTTGTTGATTCTCTTGCCATGTTTCACAGAATTTGTGAAGGTGGTGTGTGCAGATCGTGCCATCAACTCTTACCAGTTGCCTGCAGTTGCTACACATGATGCTGTTTTTATTCTTTGGTAAGTAAGTAAGGCCCACTAGGCACGGGCACCTGTTTTCAGGGGTCACCCAGGAGCCCTGGGGAGCTTAAGTGACTTGCTCAGAGTCGCACAGTATACATGTGCAGGTTGTGGGAATCAAACCCTGGTCTGCTGGATGTACCAAGCTGATTCACAGCTCATTGCTCTAACCTTTAGGTTATACTGCCAGTTGTTCATCCCCTGCCACTCTGAACGGCACCCTGAGAGGCTTCATTGTATAAAAGTCCTCGCGTGAACATGTACTCTTACTATTACTGCATGCCACAGTCATGGGCATTGCTCTAAAGATGTGTGAATGATGGAGCTGTGCTTGTGGTCACTCCCAAGCCCAGGAGAAGGCTCACTTGAAAGTGGACAGCCAGGGTCACTGCTACTCGAATACTGAACTAGGGAAAGCCTCTGAAGGAATAGAGTCCTGCCTGGCAGTGGTAACCATCATTCAGCTGTTACTTTGAACTAAAGGATGGGTCCCATTGGTCAGCATGAGACCCAGTTGTGAACACTACTCTCCTGACACATTACAGCTGGAAACAAAAGCAACTTGCACAGTTTTTGTTTTTAACATTCAGCAGCCCTCTGTCGGATTTAGGGATAATATAACATCATCATCCCCGGCAGTAGCACGCAAAGGATGCCGTTCACCCTTCTGTCCTCCAGAAAGGTACTAAATATGTATTAATTGCAATAATATGTTTTTATTAAGGTATTATCACTATAACATGCTCAGAAATGGCCACAGTGGCATACCTGACTGAATACCAATCGCGACATAGACTCCCCAACATGCTTCTCCTTTGCACTGACGCGTCATCATTGTGGAGCAATGGCAATGTCACTTAAATATCCAGAATTTAAAAGCACGGTACACAGTTAACTTTTTTAATAATGAAAATAAGCAAGGCAAGGGCAAGGCACGTTTATTTATATGGCGCCCAATCCCGGAGGCTCTGGGCATCTTGCATAAAAACTGGTAGGAGTAATACAAAAATTAAATACAAAGAAAAGAACAACATATAAGGCAGCATTTAAAACAAATATGAGAATATGTTATCTAAAATTAAACTAGTTCTGGTCAGTCAAATTCATCAGGGAGGGCCAAGCAAAATAGCTCAAGTCTTTAGATCCTTCTTGAACAGCTCAACCGTCAGGGGCTCCCTAATATAGCTTGGAAAGGCGTTCCAAAGGGCTGGTCCAGTGACATCAAAGGTTCGGTCACAAGAAGTTTTTAATCTGGCCCTTGGAACCACGAGGAGGCCCCTGGTCAAGGAGCAGAGGGAGTGGAATGGGGTGGCAGGTGTCAGGATATCAGCTAGATAGTCAGGGCCCAGTCAGTATAGGGCCTTGTAGGTGAGCAAGCCCAACTTGAAGATGATCCTCCACCTGACAAGCAGCCAGTGCAGAGCTCGCAGGACCAAGGTCACGTGACTGGACCTAGGCAGGCCCGTCAGCAACCTGGCTGCTGCATTCTGCACCAGCTGCAGCAGGCAGAGGGTCCCTCCAGTTTAGAGCATTACAGTAATCAAGCCTGGATGTAACAAAGGCATGTACAAGAGACGGCAGGTCCTTGGGCGGAACTACGGGTTTAATCCTGGTGACATTCCTTACGTGGTAAAAAACACTTTGGACCACAGATGACACCTGAGTTTCAAGTGTCAATCTGTCATCCTGGATAACGCCAAGATCTCGACACTGGGGGAGGTTATCAATGGAGCGGATCCCAGGAACAATCCTGTAGCAACTCCAGAAGCACTCCTATCACACTTGTGACCCGGCTTGATCACCAGGACCTCTGTCTTGTCAGGGTTCAGTCACAACCAGTTGGAGGACATCCAGTCATTGGTCTCAGCCAGGACAAGAAAACAGACCAAAAAATACATTACTTCTGTCTACGTCACAGAAATATAAGATCAGTATTGATGCCTTAAACAGAGATGAGTGTCTAGATGTAGTTGGAGATTTTAAATACTTAGAAGTGTTTCTGAAATCTTTTTTTTTTTTTTTTTATTATGCTTTTTCTCCTGCCAGCCGGCCCACATCAGTTCAACACAGCTGATCCTGCACCATCACGTGCCTTCTTGGGCACTTACTGTCACCCTCTTACACACCTGGCTTACCTCCAAGGGGAGCAGGGCTGCCAAGAGGGTCCCCTTGGCTTCTGATGGAGACTGGATAGGCACTTGAGGGAGAGCACCACCGTCGGTGCTGCAGAGCCTGTGACAAGGGGTGAATATCCTCCTGCAGTGGCTGATGCTCCTTTTTCCATTTTTCTCCCTATGGGCATTGAGAAGAGCTTCCGACGTGCATGCATACATTGCATGTCACAGCTCATCGGTATCTGTCCCTGGTTCCATGGCTCCATTTACACTGCCACCTGTGGTCACCCAGGGGGCGGTATCACAGCGGATGCTGACTGTCCTCCCCCACCAGAGGTGGAGAGTGTCCTCTGGGACGCTCAGCTCACCTCCTATGGCCGGCCTTCCAATGACCCAGGCTCGTTCCCGACCCTGGGTCATCAGCATCACGAGCGCCAGTGAGATGGCATGGTGTTTCTGAAGTCTAATCTGACATATGGAATGCATGTTACCCACGTAACATCACAGTTGCAAAAAAGGCTGTATGTACTGAAGGACCTCCTGGAAAATGAAACTAGAAAATCACTGCAGTTTGTTGCCTGTATTCCATTATTTATTTGAAGATTGCTGACCGGGAAAGGCATACTGAGCCAAGGCTTATTCCCAGGTGTGACACGAGGGAAGTAAATAGGGGATACAAATACATAGCACAGACACAGTTCACAGTTACAATAAAGAGCAAAGAACACAAGTGCAAAATAAGCACTCAAGGTAGAAACAACAAAATAAGGTGTTTCAGGTACCTTTATGCTGGGGTAGGAGCCAAATGCAAGGGGAATGGTCAAATAGAGGGAAAACGGGAGAAGGGAGAAGGAGTTTCTGCTGATACATGAGGGAGGCAGTGAGGCGAAGAGAAGTGGGGAGTTGGTTCCAGAGTTCTGGGAAACAATAGGAAAAGGCTGACTGCCAAGCAGAAGAGTGGGGATGAGGACTGGCGAAGGTACGAGGATCTCTGGAGGGGAGGGAACAGCAGGTGGAAGGAATGTGGGAGAGGAGTGAAGAGAAGTAGGAGGGAATGGATTCAAACCAGAATTTGGATATGAATGGGGCACAGTGGTTTTGGCGATGTGAGGGTAGAGGGAGAATGGCTAAAGAGGAACAAAGGGAGCATTGATGAGTACGAGAGGGGGAATTGTTCGCAGAGCAGCAGAAGGAGTTACAGAGAGTGTCCAGTCTGGTCAGGGATGTTGAGGAAGCAGTACCATAGATCACGTTGTCATAGTCAAAGACTGGGAGCACCATTTTGATGACAAGCTTACAGTAGATCTGCGGATGCAGTTTTCATTGTGGTACAAGGCACCAGATTTAGGGTGAAGACTGGCATAGATGACATTGATGTGGGCAGAGAAGTCAAGTTTGCTGTCTAGCCACACACCGAGTTACCTGAAGGAGTGAACCATTTCAAGAGGGGCGCCGTCCAAGGTGGAGAAGATGGACACAGTTGGGAATCTGGCCAATTTCTTGCTGGTGCCAAAGGTCATAGACACAGTTTTATTTGTGTTGACCCGAAGTTGGTTTGATTGGAACCAGCGCAGGATATTGTGGAAGTCATGCAGGAGCAGACCTTTCTCTGCTGTGGTAGAGGGACCAGAGATGTAGATGATTTTGTCATCTGCTTACATGTGTATACGCAAGTGGACAGAAGCCAAGGGATGGTTGTTAGGCAAGATGGAGAACAGGATGGAGCTCTGTGGGACCCCTGCCTGGATGGGAAGTGGAGGTAACAGGGCACTACCAACCTGTACTGACTGCAGACTACCCTAAAGGTAAGAACGGAACCAATCGACAGCTGGTAATTACAGACCGATCAGCCTTACCTCCATTGTAGGCAAATTAATGGAGACCATTCTAAAGGAGAAACTAGTGAACTTTCTGGAGGTAAATGGTCTCCAGGACGAAAGGCAGCATGGGTTTGTCTTGGGGAGATCCTGCCAGACCAACCTGATAGACTTTTTCGATTTGGTCACAAGGTCATTGGATAGGGGCCAGGCAGTGGATGTCCTGTATCTGGGCTTCAGCAAGGCCTTCGACTCCATGCCACATGGAAGGATGCTCAGTAAGCTGAGGAACCTGGGTGTCGGGAAATGCTGGTGGGGTGGGTCATGAGCTGGCTGCGAGATAGGAACTAGAAGGTGATTGGGGGAGGACACTGTCGAAGCCTAAACCTGTAATCAGTGAGGTTCCACAGGGCTCAGTACTCGGACCGGTGTTATACAACATCTTTTTTGGTGACATAGCAGATGGGATCAAAAGTAAAATCTGCCTATTCGCAGATGACACTGAGCTCTGTGGGAGAGTGGATGTAGAGGAGGGGGAGACAGGAGCTCAGGGAGGATCTGGCTAGGTTCGAGAACTGGTCAGGCATCTGGCAGTTGGGGTTCAATGCCAAGAAGTGCAAGGTCGTGCACCTAGGAGCTAGGAACCCTGGGGCCAGCTACTGGCTTGGGGGGTGTTAAGGTGGCCTGTTAAGAGGAGAAAAGTATCTAGGGGTAATTGTCAAGGGAGACATGAGACACTCTGCGCAGTGCCGTAAAGCGGCAGCCAAAGCAAGCAAAGTACTGGGATGCATCGCTGGGGGAATCGCCTCCAAGAAGGAGGAAGTCATATCTGCCACTGTACAGGTCTTTGGTGAGACCGCACTTGGAGTACTGTGTGCATTTCTGATGCCCTTATTTGAAAAAAAGATGTCAGATTACTGGAGGGAATACAGCATAGGGTGACCAAGATGATCGAGGGCCTAGGGGACAAACCCTGTGAGGACAGACTGCGGGAGATAAATATGTATTCCCTGGAAGACAGAAGGGAGATGGAGGATATGACAGAAACTTTCAAGTACCTAAAAGGTGTGAACAAGGTTAGAACGGAGGGCATTTTCAGTTTAAAAAGGGAGGGCCCACAAGGGGTCACAGTCTGATGTTAGTGGGGGAAAGATTTAAAAAGGAAACGAGGAGATACTTTTTCATGGAAAGGGTGGTGTCAGAGAGGAACAAACTGCCGGAGTAGGTGGTCTCATTGAAAACGGTGGGCAGTTTTAAAAGTGGGTGGGGCAGGGTAAAACTGAGAGTCATAACTGATGGGAGGATGGGAAGGGTGGAAAATGGAGGGGGGATAATGCCGGGGGTAAGGGGAGAGGGGGCAGCTCCAGTAAAATAGACTGTGAACTACACACTCGAACAGACTTGCTAGACCATTATGGCCTGTTTCTGTTGGCATTTTTCATATGTCCGTAGGAACTCAGACACCAGCAGAACACAGCTTATCCAGGAGGACTGGGTGGGACACTGAGTCAAAGGCTTTGGTCAGATCGTTGAAAATGGCAGCTGTGGTATGCCCCTGATCCATCCTGGAAAAGACAGTTATTTGCAACAGGGAGGAGAATGTTGAGTGATGCTTCCGGAAGCCACACTGGAATAGGGAGAGAAAATTCATGGAGGATAGGAAGTCAGAGAGTCTGGTGTAGACAAGCTTCTCTTACAGCTTAGCAAGGGAAGGGAGGAAGGAGATTGGATGGAAGTTATCTGGGGAGGATGGGTCCCCCCCATTTGTGGAGTGGAAGAACTTTGGCCAACTTCCAGGACTGAGAGGCAACACTGAGGGGGAGAAGGAGAGGCTGAGTAGGTGAGTCAAAGGAGATACTATGGCAGGAGTGAAGATATGGAGTAACTTAGAATCCAGCGCATCAGGACTGTATTTGCGCAGGTTAAGGGAGTAGAGGACAGTCAGGGTTTCCTGTGTAGTAACAGGGGCAAGAAGAACCCCTGGGAAGGAGGAGAGGAGAGAGAAAGTGAGGTAGAGTGGCGGAGGCTATTGGGTGAGTGGAGTGGATAGCACAGGTGCCAAAGAAGTGAAGCGGACAGCAACAGAGCAGGGTTATACACTGGTGAGCTATTTACCAGAAGAGTGGACTGGTGGAATGTTTGAAGAGGGAGTGAATTATGTTCCAGAGCTTTGAAGGGATGTTCAGGTTGTTCTGAAAGTTGGCCTCGAAATTTTATAATTTTGCACCTGGATAGCCTTTGTAGAGGAGTTCTTGATAGTCCTGTATAGGAGGAAATCATGAAGGGGGTGAGATAATTTGTAACGTCCAAACGAGATCACGGGACTTGCACTGGTCACTGATATCAAGAGTTATCCAGAGATGTTGGTAAGCTTTGACCCTGGATTTCCTGAGCAGGGCATGCTTGCCCCAGACCGAGGAAAATTTGAAGTGAAGCAAGGAAAGGGTAATGTCAGTATCAGTGACGGAGGGTATGGCTGTCCGATCTGCAGCGGCAAGGTCGCTAGAGACCAGAGGTGTCGAGAGACCAGAGGGAGCTGGTGTAGATGTCTTTGGGGGGAAGCATGAACACCATATCTTCCTGGTGCAGTACGTCATGCAATGATCTCTGAAAGCATCCAGCAAGATACCTGCTGCAGCAGTTCGGTGGGAGGAGAGAACACAGTCCAGGAGGGAATGATTTTTAGAGTGGAGGCTAAGCCAGGTGGGTTTAGTGATAATCTGTGTGAGACTAAGGGACTCAACCTCGTGGGTGGTCAGCCTAGAGGCTGGAGAGAGCCAGTTGACGTTGAAGTTCCCTAGCAGGATGAGTTAGTGTGTAGAGGCATGAGGGGTGATAGTGGAGAGAGAATTAACTAGGGAGGAGGAGGAGGAGGAGGATATTCTTGGTGAGGCATAGAAAATCCCAGTGAAGATGAGTACAGAGAAGGGGAATGATAGCCTGACAGGGATGAATTTGTGGGAGGAAGATGGGACGTATGAGAGCCATCGTGCAGAGAGGCTGTGGTGGGCATAGATGGCAGAATCTCCCCCACTTTTCCCCTGTGTCCTGCCTGAAAAAGATGATTGGAAGGGACGGGCTAGTCACGTTATGACAGCATTGTTTGGGGAACTGCCTCATCAAAGGTTTAAGGGTAGGGCCCCATACAGTGCCATATGTAGATTTGCACTAAAAGCTTAAAGGTTAGAGCATCCTTGTAAAAGGTATACAAAACTGAATTGGCTACCTCTACTCGATGTGGGATCATTGGCTTACAGAATAATCAGTACAGGCACAGAGAGTACAATTTTGAACATGATAAAGGTGCAAAGAAACACTAAAGCACTTAGATCAAATGACCTATTAACTTTTGATGCACCACTGTACTAGTCAGCCATAGGCCAAAAATCTCTCTCATATATCATACCAAGGGTCTGGAATGCAGCGCCATCTGGCGTTAAACAGTCGAGTACTTGACCATGTTCAAAGCATACTTTAAGCAACATTTGTGTAATACAGCTGGCTGTGAATGTTTTTAATATATGTATTTAAAGCAGCAGTGCAAAAATCTGGTGAACATTTTGACATAAACTTTTTCATGCTATTTTAGATTGCAACTTGTATGATACTCTTCTTTCCACAGTTTGAGTCTTCCTTAGTACTTTCTTTCATGTTTGAAATAATAAAAGGCGCGATCCTTTTAATACGGCTCGGACCAGGTTTTCATCAGTATTTGCAGCTGTTCTGAACACATTGTTCCATAAGGTCAGGGAGCATTGCCTGCTGTACGATAGTTCATTTTAGTCATAACAGAAGTGATTTTAAACAACTGATGGACAAAAACAGCTGAGAATACTGATGACCTGGTTCGAGCCGTATTAAAAGGAGAGCTCCTTTTATTATTTCAAACGTGAAAAAAGTACTAAAGCATGCTCAATTTGTGGACAGAAGGATATCATACAAGTCGGGAGGTAAGCTGCAATCTAAAAAAGTATAGGTCAACATTTTCACCAGATTCTTGCACTGCTGCGTTAAAGAGCTACTGAACACCCTCTGGTCATGCAGCTCATGGCAAGGAGTTGCCTGCCCAAGGACCTAAACTGCACAGACTTGAAATTTTTTTTATGCAGCCATTCTTTAGTAATTTAAATAACATTACCCGTAATCGCTCTTCCGCATCCCAGAAAGCCACTCAGTGCCCACTGCAACCCCACCCCTAAAGAGTGTTTTGATGACGCTACGTGAGGAAGGGGCTGCAGGGGTACTAACAGCTACAGATTGCAATCGTGAGCAGTGACACCCTCTAAAGGCATGTAGTTTACGTTGCAGGCACTTACGCAGGTTAAGGGGATAGTATTACATTTATATGCCCCCATAACCTGTGTGTGTACAAAGTATCATTGCTGAAAAAGTTTTTCAGAGTCACATTTAGCCAAGTTTTGATCAGTAGCTGTTGCAGTTGGTGGCTGATTACTTGGGGAGGGGGGATTAGATTCAGGATGGAAGGGAATAAAGGTTGGCATATTATATTCTTTCACCATGTTGGTGACTCTGGTAAAACTGATTTTTCATATTGCTATTAGTAACCATTTCTCTAGCTTTCATGTGCCTTGACACATCTAATAATGGATTGTCAGTTTCAATTATGTTAGTGTTCAATGTTCCACCCGTCTCCAGATTCGCCAGTTGTTCCTCAGTATTCAGTAAAAGCAATAAAAGATCTTCAGAAGCTGTTTTTTCATAGTTCTCTATATTCAGATTGGCACCAATTCTCATGTTGTAAATGTTTCTGCTTGTGGTGGCAACCATTAAACAAATAACACAAGGGGCCGCCCTGTGGTGTGGAGGGCTGAGTCGCTGGATGCCTTACCTCCACCCATGCTGGAAACCCGGGTTTGGGAATGAATCAGGGTTGCTCAGGGGCCAGTTGGAGGAGGGAGGATTAAGTGTCCCAAGGACAGCTTTCCTTCCTCGGTGAGGGAGAGAGGGACACTGAGTCCTGCCTCTTGCCTGCCACGTAGAAGAGGCAGGGTGGCAGCACAGTGGGACCAGCAGACGTGATGCAGCAGTCTGCGTGTATGTCAAGATGCACGCACATGGTTGCATCATATGCAGTTTTTCGATAGGCAGAAATGGAGGAAACCGCCCTGGCTCACTCAGCATCCCACCTGTAGGCCCTAAATGACCATATGTGGTAGGCCACCTGCCCAGCATAGTTTGCAGTTCTCTTGCTCTAAGAACGCGTAAGGTGGCACTCTTTTTTTTTTTTTCTGTTTATGCTCTCCTCTCTGGCCCTTTAGGAATCTATCAGGTGTGTACACACAGACCGGCTAACTCCCGCTCTGCCTGAGGTCTCCCCAGACCTAGCCTCCATCCCGGGAGCTCTCATTGCCCTACTACTGACCCTCCAACCCCAGGCTCTGAGCCCCCTCCCCCGGTGAGACTGCCTACTCCTCTGGCACTCTATCTAGAATCTAGTAGGGTGGCCGGAGCAGGGAGGAGATTCGGAGGCTGGCTGGGGTAGACTCAGTGTTGAGCGTGGGAGCTGTCCACTGGACCCACCTTCGCCTTCCGGGGTGCCAGGGCCATTTTTCCTTGTTTCTAGTTCACCCCACTGAGACGCGGACGTGTGCAGTGCCATCCAGGGCACAACAGGCATGCTCCCACCTGCAGAACGACCACCAATGTCTTCTCCATCTCGCATTCCCAACTGCAGTGCACCCAGTCTTCAGTGGGTGCCACTAGCACCATGGAGCCAAGTCACCCCTCCCTCCCTGGGGAGGCGAGCAGTTCATCATATGCTCAATCCTCTCCTCCCCATCCGACCCCCGGCTCTCCGAGCTCGCTCCTGAACCAGGATCACTGACGTGGCGCAAGGTAAAGCTGATGTCTCAACCATCAGCGCCACCGGGCCAGCTCGAGGTGACACTCTTGTGTCCATAACAGACCCTACTGTACCCCCAATAAATTTATAACAGAATGCTGTGCTTGAACAGGCGTTTGGAGTCCACATCAGGGCTTACATTTTGATAAACTGAGGAATACTGCTGGTGGCTTTTGTTAGCCACTGTGCAGGTTCAGGTCAGCGGTGTTCAAGTCTCTTCCACACTGCAAAAGAAATAATATTCAGAGGCTGTTCTCTCTGTACATCTCTAGCACATTCAAACCCTGCAGTGTAGCTGAGTTCAGAAGGCTTTTTAACTGCAGTCAGCTATGTTACTTTATTTCTGTAATTATTAGTGTTTTGTTGTTTTTGTGCAACTCTCGATGTTGCTTTATTCTTTCATCACAGTTTTACTGGAAGAGATAAAAAAACGAAACAAAAGCCGAATCATAGAAAATAACGACGGGTAAAGGCCGATTGGCCCATCCAGTCTGCCCGAGCCTATCTAATTTTGGAACTGTGCCTTTGTCTTTTAACCTCTCCTTTCTTCCCAGACTCCTCTGATGACCCTGTCGGGTCACAACGAGGCTGTTTCCTCAGTGCTGTGGTTAGAGATGGATGAGATCTGTAGTACATCATGGGATCACACCATCCGAATATGGGATGCTGAGACTGGGGAAACCAAAGCCACTCTGGTAAGAAAAAGCATGTTTTGCACAGTGTTGTTATTACACATTAACACATATGCCACATATTCAAAACATTTCCACATGCAAGTTGGTTGTTCGAGCAAGGTTTAAAAATGTTGTGGGATTTTTTAGCAGAATTTCATGGAACATCACCAGAAGTTACAATACTTAAAGAAATGCAAGTGATATTCCTTGAGACTCTGGGCAGTTAATGTTTTCTGCCTAAAGGTGATTTGCAAGGGTTTACTGTAGCCACGGTAGTTTTACATACCTTAAGAGTGCCACCAGACTCCACGCTGCAATATCTATAATTTTATGTTTCGTAGTTATTTATTTATTTATTTTTTTAATTTAGAGTACTTTTTCTGGTGAACCCCATCTAGGAATCGGCTCCAACCACTCCAGTCCCCCTCTTGTCCCCGGGACTTGCCTCCTTTCCAGGTCGATATCCCCTGGATTGCCCCCCAGGCCGGGGCTGCCACACCAAGCACAAACCCGCATGACGACGGGAGAAGGTTGCCAGTGGGGGCATCTACTGGCATTGCCTTCCTGGATTGCCCCCCCAGTCTTCAGAATGGATCGGCGGTGTCAAGTAGTGCCACGGAGGACAGTGGGGGACAGGAGAAGTGGGGCATCATGTGCGGCAGCCGCTATTTTTTTTCTTTGTGGGACACCCGGGGGCAGGGATGTGCAATAACGTCCAGTGTTTACCCTACCCCCCCCCCCCAGGTGATGATGCCAGCTGCAGCGATACCCCTAGCCTCCACCAGGGATCTGTAAAGTGCTGGGCACTCTTCTCCCCTCTCCCCCAGAGAAAGAGAGCAGTCCCCCGGGATGCTCGAACTTCTCCCCTTGGCCAGCCCTCCGAGTCCGTCACCGAACCTGGGATGTCGGCACCACAAGTGGACACCTTGCTGCTGTGCCGGCGTACTGTTTTAATTGCTTTCATCTAACATTAGGACCTAATGTTGCTGTAAGTAGTATTTTAAACATAGTCTCCCACCACCTCACAACCCTGAAAGCTGCTCTATTAGTGCTATGCATGAGACTGCTTTCTGGTATTTGTCAAGTTAGTGCATTATTAAAAAGACAGTTCAAGGGAGGTGGATATGGTGCACTATCCACACACTGGCAGGCTTCCGTTCCCTTTTAATTCTAGTCGGGACGTCTTTAAGCTAAACTCCTCCCACCGAGCCAAGTGGTATACTCTTCGCACCGCGTAGTGATAGCAGATCTTGCTTTCCACTGGAAGAGTTAGAGGTAGCCTCCTTTGCAGCTCCGTGTGCACTATATGCCCCTGCAAAAGTGCATTATCGGCATTTTTTCTTCACTTTGAGTTTCTTTTTTGGTTCCACTTTGAGAATGTATCAAGAAAAAGCCCAGTGTCATCCCGGTTTCAAGTGTTGCATCCAGTGCAACCAAAAAATGTCCTGGAGGGACCCGTGGCTGTCATGCATCTGTTGCCTGGGGGACAGAGCACGATGCTCAAGCATGTGGCCTGCTCAAAACTCTCGCCTTTTAGAGGATCATTACACATGCCTCCTCCTCCTTGATTGGCTGGATGAACAGGACTCCCTGGTCTGCTTGAAGATTGCCCATAAGGCAGTGTCCACGGCGGCAGATTCAGTGACCCAGGCTGCGATGGGTGCATTGTCGGTATCCATGCTGCTCCCGGTTGGGGCCAGTGTTGGGGCATTCTTCATGGGAACCTTTAGAGAAATGTGTAAATCTGTCCAGACCCTCGGGGAGGGCCTTCCTGTGGTGCAAAGAAAGAGTTGAAAAAATTCCACTGTCATGAGACCATTAACTAGCATGCTCTTCTTGGTCCCTTGATTCTCTTTAGGGTGTCGCGTGCTCAGCTTTGGTCAAGCCTGTGTTGGTCAAGGGCCAGGCCCCAAGCTCCATGATAACACCATCGGGCTTGTTGGCCATGACACAGGCCGACCAGGCAGTTGAGCTCTTTCTAGGGACATGGATATGTTGTTCATCCACACTCATTGGCAGGTATCCTTGCCGCTTTAAATCTTGCCGGAAGGTCTTCAAGCTTGCTCCTCCCACCCACCCGGGTGGTATAACTCTCGGCTCCGCCCCATGACGCCAGATCTTCCTTACCGCTTGGAAGCTCAGGTTCCCTCCTTAACGCTCTGCGTTTGAGACTGGTTCCTATTTCTCCGTTTGCGGATTTAAAAAATAAAATTTTGCAAAAGACTTCAGTCTTCTATCCTCCGCGGCTCGCGGTGGACAATCGACTCCAGTTTGGAGATGCCCATGCGGGCAGAAGATGTCTCGGACGGATCCACACTCCACGTGTGTCTACTGTAGGCCTTGAGCACGACCCGCAGGCTTGCGACCTGTGCTCATCTTTCTCGCCTCGCCTCCGAAGACCGTGCTGCCCGATTACAACTGGGCCGTCCCGAAGCGTTTCCTCGGTGAAGTCAAGGAGGCCGGTTGGCGGTGTCCGGGCGGCGAATCTCGGCGGATCAGCTGCGGATGGTCGCCCTCGAAGAGGAGGCGGCGCGGGCCGTATCTTCCTCGGCCGCGGCATTTATCCCGCTCTCTCTGGGCTCTTCTTACACGGCTTCTTTTAAGGAGCTTTGTCTGTCCCTCTCCACTAAAGGAGAAGGGCCTACGTTGGCGGGACCTTATTCTCGGTCCAAAAAGAGGGACAAGGGTAAGTCCCTCCGTCGACGCTCTTGGGAGCGGGAAAGGTCCCTCTCCCCGGGCCGTCGACCGTCGGCTTCGGTCGACCGCTCGGCTTCGGCCACTGGCCTCACGGTGTCCCCGTCAGGTCAGTTGACCGAGACTCCCACCGATGAAGTCGAGATTTTTCTCGACCCATTGGACAGGCTGTCGCCTTTAGCAGCGAATTCCCTCTCCCGGTTCCCCGGGAGGAGTTGAGATCCGTGGGCTCGCCTGTGCCTCCGGTTCCGGAGCCCTCGGAAGCACCATCGAGCGGAAGGGAGTGCGGTTCCGGCCGACACCTCCCGCACCGACCTCGGAATTCCGGGACTCGGTCTCGGTCTCGGACCTCTTGGCGGTCCAGCCGATCCCACCGTCATGGCGGTCCTCGGTCCGACACCGCGGTGGCGGCGTCGCCGCTCGTCCTCGTCCTCCTCCTCGGATGAGGGGAGGCTTCGGCGTAAATTACGTCGACGGTACGAGGACCTTATGTTGCAACAGCTCCTCCTGGCCGGGAATAAGCCGACCCCGTCGCCTTCCCCAGCCATTAAGTGGCTGTCACGGATCGGCGACACAACCTCGACTTATCCGAGGCCTATACCCAGGCGGTTTGTTCGGCCAAAACCAGCTGCTCCAACGATTCGGTGGAACCTCGCCTCCACAGCCACCATTGGGGCTCCGACCAAGGATTCTCGGTCGGCTAGGGTCTACCCCATCGGCTGTCAGTTACCCTCACTCCCGATCGACCTCGGCAGGTGAAGGGTGGCTCAGGCCAGAGGCAGCTCTTCGAGGACTCTTCCGGTCCGAAGATGATTCCTCCTTTTCTCCAGCGACTGGACTTGGATCTTCAGGAGGTCAGTCAATGGACGATAGCCCGTCGTCCTTCCTAGGACTACTTGGCTCATCTGGAGTCCACCGGGATGGGCTCGAACCCGTTTCAAGCGGGCCAGGTATCCCCTCACGGAGATTCTGGACGAGGATTCTCCGGCGGAGGCCTTTCCGGTGGCCGAGGCCATAGTGGGTCCGGCACTGGAGCTTTGGCAGCGCCCTGCTTCCTGCCCTGCGCCTTCGGCCAGGATGGCCAGGAAGTATGCGGTCCCTACCGGTTCCTTGTCCGGTTTTTCGGAACACCCCTCTGCTGAGGGGTTGGTTACCGACAGCGTTTTGTGCGCCTGGCTGGCATCAGGGATGTGGACAAACCTCCTGACAAAGGAGTCAAGAAATGGACTATGTCGGGCGAAAAGTCTACGCTGCCTCCTCTCTCGGCCTTCGTCAGGCCAGTTCGGCCGTCCTCATGGCACATTTTTCTCATGCCCTGTTGGGCTCCCTGGATGAGGTCATCCCTCATCTTCCCGCCGATCTGCAGACTACGGTTAAGCAGGTGCGGGACCAGGGCAGGGCAGTGGCCAAACAGCAGCTCCAGACTGCTTTGGATATAGGGGACTCATGTGCCAGATCGGTGGCGGCCGCAGTGGCTATGCGTCGGCGGGCTTGGCTGAGGATATCCACCTTTACTTCGGATACCCAGCACAAGTTGGCGGATGTCCCCTTTTTGGGGACTGACCTCTTCGGCCCTGGGGTGGAAGGTCACCTGCAGAGGATCGAGAAGTCCAATGCTACCTTGGACAAAGGCCGCAAACCACAGCCTAAGCCCTTTCGTCCTTCTGTGCCCCGGGCGCGCCCGGCCCAGCAACGTCAGGGCCAGCAGGCTCGGCCTTGGCATCCCAAACCCAAGCCGCTGGCTTCCTCTAACAGGAGGCAGGGAGGAAAAGGCCCAGGAGGTCCCTCGGCCGGTCCCTCCTCCAAGCCTGCCCAGTGACGGGCTGAGGGGTGTCGCCCCCATTCCCGTCACCTTATCCCTGGGTCCCCCCGTGGGGGGACGGCTCCGGCACTTCCGTTCCGCCTGGTCCGCTGTTTCCACGGACAGGTGGGTCTTGGAGGTGGTGGGAAGAGGCCTGCCTCTGGAATTCGAGCAGGCACCACCCTTCAGAGCCGTCGCCCCTCGGGGGGCTTCGGGATCCCCAGCCTCACTGGCGGCTCGTCGAGCCGACATCGCTCTCCTCCTCCAGAAGGAGGTGATAAGAGAGGTGGTGGACCCTCCTTCAGACCCAGGGTTTGTGTCCAGGTACTTCCTGGTTCCGAGCGGACGGGGGGCTGGCGCCCCATTCTCGACCTACACGACCTAAACAAGTTCCTAAGGTCTCGAACCTTCAGGATGGTCACTCTGGCTCAGATAATACCATCCTTGGAGCGGGCGTGTGGTTCTGCTCTCTGGACTTGCAGGACGTTTTTCCACGTCCCTATCCGTCTGTCTCACCAGAGATTCCTTCGCTTCGAGCGGAAGGATCCTCTTGAGTTCCAAGCCATGCCCTTGGCTTGTCTCCAGCTCCCAGGTCTTCACCAAATGCATGGCAGTGGTGACAGCATTCCTGCGCGCCGAGGTCCGGGTGCTCCTTACCTGGACGACTGGCTGATAGCAGCTCCCTCAGGAAGGAGGCAGAGTGGTCCAGAAATCTGGCCCTCAGGTCTGCTCTCAACTGGGCCTCCTTATCAACGAGGCCAAGTCGGAACTCGAGCGAAGCAGGTGATTCTATTCATCGGGCGCAGCTCGACTCTCTTGAGCCAGGCGCGGCTCCGCGGACAGGGCCGAGGTTCTTTCCTCCTTTGCCCGATCATTTCTGGTTGGGCAGTGCGCCCTGCCCGGACTTCCTGCGCCCTGGGTCTCATGGCGGCCTGCACCAGCGTGGTCCGTTGGGCCCGCTGGAACATCGCCCCTTCAGTGGGGACTGGCCAGCCAGTGGTCACAACGCTGCGATCCTTTGGACCAGCTTGTGTCGGTGACACAGGGGATGTGGAACGCTCTCCAGTGGTGGACCGTTCCAGATCATTTGCAGGAGGCATCCTCGTCCGCCCGAGCCGACGGCTCTCTGTCGACCGATGCCTCTCTGATGGGTTGGGGTGCCCATCTGGGGAACACGGGCTCATGGCCTCTGGTCCCCAGGGAGTCCCGATGCCACATCAACCTGCTGGAGCTCCGGCGGTCCGCCTAGCTCTCACCGCCTTTGCTCCGTTCCTCCGAGGTCAAGTGGTCCGAGTCAGGCCGGACAATACCACGACCATGTACTATCTAAACCGCCAGGAGCGGGACGCGCTCCATGCTTCTATGACGAAGGCTCTCCGCATTTGGTCACTCGTCGCGCAGCCTGGAGGCGGATCTCCTAGCCATTCACGTGGCAGGAGCCTCCAACACCCTGGCCGATGCCCTGAGCCGATAGGGGCTGCATCCCACGTGGTCTCTCCTGCCGGAGGTAGTACAGCATCTGTTCTCCCATTGGGGCACACCTCAGGTGGACCTGTTTGCCTCAGGAGAGCGCGAGCAGGGCCTGTTCCATGCCCGCCCCCTCAGCAGGGCTCGCTGCAGGGGGATGCCTTCTCGAGGCAGTGGACCCCGGGCCTCTTTTACGCCTTTCCCCCATTTCCCTTGATCCACAAGGTGCTTCTCAAGGTGAGGAGGGACAAGGCGCAGGTGATTCTGATAGCCCCAGACTGGCCTCGCCAGTTCTGGTACCCAGATCTCCTCAGTCTCAGCTCCAGGACTCCGCGGCAGCTTCCAGCTCGCCCGGACCTGCTCTCAGTCAATCAGGGAAGGTGTTCCATCGGACCTTCAATCCTTGCACCTGACGGCCTGGTTCCTGAGCGGCTAGAGTTCCAGGCCTTGGGTCTTTCGGCGAGGTCCTCAATGTAGTTGAGGCGTCCCGTAAGAGTCGACCAGAAAATGCTATGCCTTCAAATGGAAAAGGTTTTCCATTTGGTGTCAGGACAAGGGCTTGGACCCTTCCTCCTGTTCCTGGCAAGCATCTTGGACTATTTATGGTCCCTTTCTAGTCAAGGGCTTAGGTCGACGACCCTAAGGGTGCACCTGGCAGCCATCTCTGCTTACCGGGCGCGGGCCGGGAAGCAGTCGGTGGCGCAGGAGAAGGTGGTCTGGCGCTTTTTCAAAGGCCTTGATCACATTTCCCCTCCAGTGCGGGAACCCCCACCTCCGTGGGATCTACTGCTGGTACTGGCAAAGCTCATGGGCAAGCCATTCGAACCTATGCACAGGTGTGCTCTCTCTCACCTGTCGTGGAAGACCGCCTTCTTGGTGGCTATCACGTCAGCCAGAAGGATGGGAGAGCTCCAGGCGCTTTCCATCGAGTCTCCTTACCTGGTCTTCCACAGGGACAAGGTTGTCCTGCGCCTCCACCCGAAATTCCTTCCGAAGGTGGTGTCGGAGTTTCACCTTAACCAGGTGTTGACTCTGCCGGTGTTCTACCCCAATCACACCTCGGAGGCCGAATATAGGCTCCATACTCTGGACCCTAGAAGGGCGCTCGCTTATTAAGGCCTTTGTTGAAGTCGGGAGAGGTTCGCCAGCTGTTTGTCACCCTCGCTGAAGCCGCATCTGGCAGACCTGCAGCCAAGCGGAAGATAAGCAGGTGGGTAACCTCCTGCATAGATCTCTGCTATAAGTTGGCGGGCATGGAGCCTCCCAGAGGATAAGAGCTCATTCTACCGCCATACTGCTGCAACGTTGGCTGCTTCCAGGGCGTCCCTATCCAGGAAATCTGCAGGGCTGCTACCTGGAAGTCAGCAAACACCTTTATTACCCATTACCACATCGACCTTGAGTCACGCCGGGATGCTGGTTTTGGGGCCTCGGTTCTCCAGTCTCTTTCCCAAGTAAGTATTGGGGTGTGCGTCTTGCCTCCCTCCTCCCGGAGAACTGCTAGAGTCTGCCAATGAGTGTGGATGAACAACATATCCATGTCCCTAGAAATACAGGTTACTCACCTGTAACAGGGGTTCTAGGAATGGTATATGTTGTTCATCCTACGACTCCCTCCCGACCTCGGCCAGCGCACAACCTATGAGCTTCCAGCCCGGGCAGATCTCTGCGCGTCATGGGGCGGAGCCGAGAGTTATACCACCCGGGTGGGTGGGAGGAGCAAGCTTGAAGACCTTCCAGCAAGATTTAAAGCGGCAAGGATACCTGCCAATGAGTGTGGATGAACAACATATACCATTCCTAGAACTCCTGTTACAGGTGAGTAACCTGTATTTCTTGACCCTGTCATCCCATTGTCTGAGGGAATCGAGGACAACTCGGTCACCAGGACTCCAGTCCTTTTGACCCCCTCCCAGAAAGGTCGGGAGCAGTCAGTGGACCAGACTGTCTCCTCACAGGAGTTGCCTCCTTATGGGGTTCTGCGGCAGGAGCCGGTTCGTGTTATCTACATGGCCCCTCTGCCCACCTCTCCTCACCATCGACGATCCAGTCAGTGGACCAGACTGTCTCCTTCCAGTAGTTGTCTCCTTCTGGAGTTCCGAGGCAGCAGCCAGTTTCATGTTATCCACATGGTCCCTTCGCCCACTACTCCTTACCGTTGGTGATCCAGCCATCGGTCAAGATCTACATCTTGGTCAAGACCGCAGTCGAGTGAATCCTCCCACTCTTAACCTTTGGCCAAGAAACGCCGCAGGCACTCCTCTTCTTCCTCGTCTTTGGATGAGGCTCTGTCGAAGGCTGCTCTAACAGTGGGTCCTCAGGCATGGTGGGCCCCTTCCCCCGGCCCCCACGCTTCCCTGGTCACCCTGATCTGGCCCACCCCAGTCCTGCTGCACCTGGTGTCTCTGGTGCTAGCCGATCCACCTATTAGGGCAACCAGGCAACCATTACAGAGCCCCCTACCAAGGCCTCCTGCCCTGCAACTGGTCTACCAGGTCAGCTGTTGGTAGAGATTTCCCACTCGGATGAGTCCAGGGGAATTCATGGTAAAAAGCGACCGAGGGTGATCTTTGAGGAGTCTTTGGACTCCAGCGGGTCCTCCATGCAATCCTTGAGGACCCCAGGCTTCAACCATGAATCAGCCGAAGAGCTGACCACTGACCATGGGCTGGTGTCCTTTGGGGCAATGCTTCAGTCGATCTCTGAATCTGTGGAGAGCCCCTTAGAATCAGTCCAGAATCAGGTTAAGTACCTGCTTATGGAAATCCTGGCTCGGGATGATTCCCCAGGTTTTGCCTTTCTGGTGGCGGACACTATCCTAGGACCTGCACTTGTGCTCTGGTAGCATCCAGCCTCCTGCATGGTACCCTCCGCTCATATGGTCTGTAAGTACATGGTCTCGACTGGTTCCCTGTCCAGTTTCTCTACCCCTCAGCCAAGAAGTTGGTGGCCGACTGCATCTTCTGCAAGAAAAGCAATGTCGGGGATGTGGACAAGCCCTCTGACAAGGCATCCAAGAAACTGGATCACGCAGCCATAAAGGTATATGCATCGTCCTCCCTGGGTCTCTGTCAAGTGAGCTGTGCCTTGATGGCGGCCAACTTTCAATCACACCCTGATCCTTGACCATGCCCCCCCCCCTGCCTTTCTGTGGATTTGCAGTCTGCGGTTAAGGTGGTCAGAGACCAGATTGAGTGCTAGCTAAACACCAGCCTCAGATGGCTTTGGACATAGGTGACTATTGCACCTGGTCTGTTGCTGCAGCTGTCGACATGCGTCGCAGGATGTGGCTGCGGATTTCCACCTTTATAGAGGATACACGGCATAAATTGGCTGATGTTCCCTTCTTGGGCACAGGTCTTTTTGGCCCTGGGGTGGGAGGGCACCCTTAATTGGATTGATGTCCTCATAGAAAGACCAGTTGGGAAAGAGGTTGAAGAAGAAGCCCTTTCAAATTTGGTCCTTTCAGTCCCAGCATCCCAAGCTGCGGCAACCCCAGCCGGGGCAATCGCAGGTCTGCATCCTACGTCTTAGTTCACCAGCCAGGGCTCCAAGAAGCCCATGGGTAGGGGCGGTGGTGTCCCTCTGGCAGCTGGTTCCATCGCCCTCTCTGAGGCTGCCCAGTGACAGGTTGAGGGTGTCTACCCCCCCCCCATTCAGCCCCTGCCTCAGCTTCCAGTGGGGGGTCAGCTTCGCCATTCCTGGTACAACTGGTCTGCCATCACCTCGGACAAATGGGTGCTAGAAGTGGTAGGTAGCGAGTTGCTTTGAGGCTTCAAGGCTCTTCCACTGTACCAGCCCCACACCCCTGGGGAGTCCATGGTGTCGGAGGGCATGCTGTCCCCCCTTTAGGGAGGACAGTGCTCAGCTCCTGCAAAAAGGAGCTGTAGCCCATGCCTCTAGTGCCACGGCTGGTCAGGTCTTCATATCCAGGTACTTTGTGGTCCTCAAACAGACAGGGGGCTAGTGTCCCATACTGGATCTTGATGATCTCAATCAGTTCCTAAAGAAGCGCAAGTTCCGGATGGTCACTGAACCAAACCATTCCATCCCTGGAGCAGGGCATGTGGTTCTGCTCTCTCGACCTCCAGTATGCCTTATTCCACATTCCAGTCCATCCACCCCACTGATGGCACCTTTGGTTCTGTGCAGAGGGGGTCCTGTGCAGTATTCCAGGTCATGCCTTTTGGCCTATTTTCTGCCTTCAGGGTCTTCATCAAGTGCATTGCAGTGGTGGCAGCACTCCTGCAGCACCAGGGAGTCTGTCTACCTGTACCTGGACAGTTGGCTGATAGCTTGGCTCTCCAAGGAGGCAGTGGAGCAGTCCAGGGATCTGGCCCCTCCAGACCTGCTGAGACTTGGGTCTTTTGGTCAACCTGGCCATATCTGAACTCAGCCCTTCACAGGCAATTCATTTTTTTGGGATGGAGCTAGACTCCGTCTGGGCCAAGGCCCGACTCCCTGCAGACTGAGCATTGGATCTGTCCTCCTTTGCCTGATCATTTCAGGTTTGGTGCCCTCGCCCTGCCTGGGACTTCCTGTGGCTGCTAGAGTACATGGCATCCTGCACCAGCTTAGTCCGATGGGCTCGCTGGAGGATGTGCCACCTGCACTGGTGCTGACCCACCAGTGGTCTCAGCACCTCAGTCACCTGGACCAGCCAGTCACAGTGACCCAGCTGATGTGGGGTGCCATGCAGTGGTGGCTCATCCTGGAACATCTGGAGGAAAGAATCTCATTTCTCCACCCAGAGCCGACCATCACCCTGACAACTGATGCATCTCTGGTGGGAGCTTACCTGGGGAAACCACAGGGCCCACAGGCTCTGGACCCCCAAGGAATCCCATTATCACATCAGCCTGCTAGAGCTCTGTGCAGTGTGCCTTGATGTAGTTCGCTCCCTTTGTCCACGGTCAGGTCATGCAGGTCCAGACAGACAATACCTTGACTATGTACTACCTAAACAAGCACGGCAGAACGCACTCCCTTCCCTTGTGTCAGAAAGCACTCTGCACCTGAGCCATCATGTGCAGCTTGGATGCTGATCTCCTGGTGATTTACATAGCCTGAGTCTCCAACCAGCTTGCAGTTGCCCTCAGTCAGGTGGGCGAGGCATCTCACCAGTGGTTCTTGCATCAGGAGGTGGTGAGCCACCTGTTCTCCCAGTGGGGCACTCCACTGGTTGACCTGATCACCTCCTGTGAGTAGTAGTAGTAAAATGTTTATTCATAAATTACTTTATGAATTGGGTACACTCAATTGAGCATTTGCTCATTTACAATGAGGTCCGTATGTTACAACTTGTTACAATAAATTTAAGAAACAGAATACAAAAATACAAAATTCCATTAAAGAACACATCCTGAGTACAGTGCACCACTGACTCTCAAGTTCTGTTTCTGTGGGTACACCAAACTGAGGCTGTTCTGTCCCCCCCCCCCCCCCCCCAACAGTGTGGAACACTGATGGGTGATGTCTTCATGAGGTCCTGCTGTACCCAACCCTCCTTTATGCCTTCCCTTGTTTCCCTTGACCCACAAAGTAATGGTCAAGGTGCAGCGGGACAAGGTACAGATGATCCTGGTAGCATCAGACTGGCCACACCAGTTTTGGTACCCAGATCTCCTCAGCCTCAGCAGCAGGCCCCTGTGATGATTGTCCCTGTGCCCAGACTTGCTGTAGTGTCACAAGCAGATGGTCCTGCATTCGGACCTTCGGTTCCTGCACCTGACAGCCGGGTTCCTAAAGCAGCCAGAGTTCCAGGCTTTGGGTCTCTCCGACGAGGTTCTCCACATGGTAAAAGCTTCCTGGAAAGAGTTGGCCCATCAATGTTCACCTTCAAATGGAAGAGATTTTCCATTTGGTGCCAGGGCAGGGAGCTAGACCTTCTGGCCTGCCCTTTGGCTAGCATTCTGGATTACCTGTGGTCTTGTTCTCTGTCGAGCCTGAGGTCGACAACCCTGAAGGTGCACCTGGCAGCCACCTCTGCATACCGGGTGCGGGCTGGTAGGCTCATGGTGGTGCAGGAGAAGGTGGTCGGGCATTGTTTTCCAAGGCCTTGACCACCTGTCCCCAGTGGTGCATGAACCACCACCATCTTGGGACGTAATGCTAGTACTGGCAGTGTTTATGGGCAAGTCGTTCGAAAGGATGCACATGTATGACGTCTCACCCTATCACCCCCCCCCCCCACCAGAAGGATCAGCGAGCTCCAGGCATTCTTGGTGGAATCTCCTTATTTGGTGTTCTTTGAGAACAAGGTTGTCCTTCACCCCCACCCGAAGGTCCCTCCAAAGATTGTGTTGGAGTTTCACCTTAACCAGGTGATTAATCTCCCGGTGTATTTCACCAGTCTGACCTCGGAGGCCTAGCCCAGGCTGCATATTTTGGACCTGAGACGAGCGCTCGCCTACTGTAGGGAGCACATGACTGGGGTTGGGGAAGAGATTTGCCAGCTGTTTGTCACCTACGCTGAAGCTGCATCTGGCAGACTGGCAGCAATACAGATGATTGGTAGGTGGATTGTCTCCTGCATCGACCTTTGCTAAAGGTTGGCTGGTAGGGAGCCTCACATAGGGCTAAGAGCTCATTCTACCAGATATACCTCTGTCTCATTGGCTGCTTCCAGGGCATCCCTACCCAGGAGATTTGCAGAGCTGCTATCTGGAAGTCGGCACATGCCTTCATTTCCCGCTACCACATCAACCGTGAGTCATGCCGGGATGCTGGTTTTGAGACCTCAGTTCTCCAATCCCTGTCTACCAAATAGGGGTGTGAGCAGAGAACTGCTAGGAGTCTAGTGCACCATATCCACTCCCCTAGGAATGAGGGTTACTCACCTGTAACCATAGTTCTAGGAGTGGTATGTGGTGCACATCCACACAACCCATCTGACCTTCCCTGGCAAGTGGCACATGGATCCCTGCTTCCAGCGTGCAAGATTTGACGTCATGGGGTGGTGCCGAGGAATATACTATCTGGGTGGGTGGGAGGAGCTTAGCTTGCAGACGTTCTGGTTGGAATTAAAGGGGAAAGGAAGACGGCCAGAGTGTAGACGTGCACCATATACCACTCCTAGAACTATGGTTACAGGTGAGTAACCCTCATTTTCAGGCCTCTTCAGACTTGTGTATTTGTTGATTAACAGCACAGCATCAAGGGTTTTTGATTTATTATCAGCAATAAAGTGTTTATTCATGTTTATATAAAGAACTTACTCCATTAATAGGTTTTAACAGGATATCAATTTAGTTGAAAAAGACAACATACGAGCCTAGTAGCATTCATAAAAACATAGAAGTTGACAGCAGATAAGGACCGCAAGGCCCATCCAGCCTACCCATTTTTTCTACCTTATGAATGTGCCATCGGCCTGTACTCAGTCAATGGCCTATCTATTCATACTCATCTATATTGCTCCCTTATGCCTATCCCATGCCTGTTTGAAGCCCTGCACTGTATTCATATCCACCACTTCCTGAGGTAGGCCGTTCCATGCGTCCTCGACCCTTTCTGTGAAAAAGAACTTCCTCACATTACCCCTTAATCAGCGGCCCTCTAATCTCATGCTGTGTCCTCTTGTTCTGCTATTTTTCTTATATTAAAACATGTTAGACTCTTTCACCTTGTTAATATTTAAATGTTTCGATCACATCACCTCTCTCCCTCCTTTGCACTAGGGTATACATATTGAGCTCCGTTAATCTGTCCTCATATGTTTTCTGATGCAGTCCCTACACCATTTTGGTTGCCCTTCTCTGGACTGCCTCAATTTGGTTGATGTCCTTGTGAAGGTGTGGCCTCCAGTACTGCATGCAGTACTCCAGATGGGGCGTAACCAGTGTCTTGTAAAGAGGGATTATTACCTCCCTCTTACGACTTGTGATACCACTACTAATACACTCCAACATCCCCCTAGCCTTACACACTGCTTTAATGGTCTGCTTGGATGATTTCAGGTCATCTGTGATGATGAGGCCCAAGTCTTTTTCTTCCCTTGTGATTTCCAGCAACTTCCCTCCCAACCTATAGGTGGCTTCAGGGTTTCTCTTCCCTATGTGCATGATCTTGCACTTCTTTGCATTAAACCCCAGTTGCCACTCTTCTGACCATTTTGCTAGTTTATCCAGATTTTTTCTCATTCTGCCCACCCCATCTGGATCATCTGCTGTGTTGCAGATCTTGGTGTAATCTGCAAACAGACAAACCTTACCGTCCAGTCCATCTGCCATGTCACTGATGAAGATATTGAAGAGGACTGGCCCCAGGACTGATCCATGAGGTACCCCACTTGTGACTTGCATCTCTTCTGACTGTATACCGTTTACCACCACTCTCTGTTTTCTGCCCGCCAACCAGTTTGCCACCCAGTTGACCAGACGGGTTGTTTTATTACTTTGTGCATTTGGCCAGTGTTGCACATTGTATTATTTTGTTTGTAATCATTTATTCTTGAAATCAAGAAAAGGATAACCCAATTGAGCGAAAGCTCATTTACAATGGGGTCCATCATTCATACAGCATACATAACAGTATCAAAAACATTATACAAAAAGGAGAATATTATTATCAGCTTTCATAATTTAAAAAGTGCTGATTATTACAATGGCAATTCTAGGCAAGTTACAGGATACAAATTTCCTAGCTAACAGCAGCTTTTAGACTGTGTAAATTCACTTATAGCGGAAGTTATTGTCTGACTCCATGAGACTTTCTCATTTGACTTTTAAAGTTTGTGGGGACCATTCCAAGCTCTGGATCCAGAGCGGAACTGAATTGAGAAACAGATTTGACGCACACTGGATGAAAAGGCTGACTGTGTTACAGGGCCCTCACACGTCATTGCAGATGTTACAACTAGAACAAGTTTGGAAAAGTAAGAATAAAGCATGGGCTGGGGTAACTTTGCCTCCAAGGTTATTTGCCTCACCTAAAGTTACAGAGGACCATGCCCTAAACATATTTTACCCCTGTCCTATTTAGTTTGAGTCACACTAGCCTCAGCCAGTGTGTAAGCTGGCTTATGCATCAGGCTGGTGGACGGATGCAGTCAGCATCTGAGATGACAGATGATGCTGAATGCAACCCCTTGGCCCTGTCTTGCAGAGTTTGTCTTTCAGTGACTGACTACAGTATGCTGCAGCTGGTGATGTTAACTGATGAAATGATATATTGGACAGCACTAAGCTTTACATTTAGATTAGAACTTATGAAGTCATGAGATTTATAACATGAAGTGTGAGAAATTTTTAGCCAGACCAGTGACTAGCAGGCAGATTGTTACAGAGAAACATAGAATTTGATGGCAGATAAGGACCGCTTGGCCCACCCAGTCTGCCCATTTCCCTACCTACTGGATAAGCTGCAGATCCTAGTTAACCAACAGCCTACTTCTTCCTACCCCCACCCCCTAGAATGGCCTTATGACTGTCCCATGCATGCTTGAATTCCACCACTGATTTTGACACCACAACCTCCTCCAGAAGGCCGTTCCATGCATCCACAACCCTCTCTGTGAAAAAATACTTCCTTACATTACCTCTGGCAGCCGCCTCTATCTTCAAATTGTGCCCTCTTGTTCTTGCACACCTTTTTTGAAAGATGCTACCCTCTTGGACTTTGTTGATTCCCTTGAGGTACTTGAACGTTTCTATCATGTCCCCCCCTCTCCCTCCTTTCCTCAAGGCTATACATATTAAGCTCCTTTCGTCTCTCTTCATATGTCTTCCGGTGCAGACCCTGCACCATTTTAGTTACCTTGTGCATCCTGCCCAGTGTAACACATTATATCATTTTAAAGCCCGATGTAATATACATACATACGAAACTGCCAGCACATATGGGCCATATGATCTATCAAGTCTGCTTGAGTGTGCAGCTAGCAGCCATTACACTGCAGCTGCCCACCTCCCTCCCCTCCCTCCATAACGGTGAACCTCCCCCCCACTTTGTCCCATCCCCTTTTAAAACTGTTCACCAACTTAAAGGATACCACCTCCTCGGGCAGAGCATTCCACATCAACACCACCCTTTCCATGAAGAAATCCCTCCTCATTTCTCTCCGGAATCTTCCTTCCTCCAGTCTCAGACCATGCCCCCCCTTGTATCCCTCCCTTCCCTTAATTTAAATATTCCCTCTGTACTAGTCTTGTTTA
Organism: Neoceratodus forsteri; assembly: GCA_016271365.2. Lineage (NCBI taxonomy): Eukaryota > Metazoa > Chordata > Ceratodontiformes > Ceratodontidae > Neoceratodus > Neoceratodus forsteri. The sequence continues at coordinate 1,339,457,708 of CM028132.1, forward strand.
TACCCTTCATATATTTAAAGATCTCCATCATGTCCTCCTATCCCTCCTCACCACAAGGGAATACATGTTAAGCTCCCTCAGCCTCTGCTCGTAGCATTTGTCTCCAATCCCAGGATCATCCTTGTTGCTCCACGATAGATCCCCCTTCCAGTAACTCAGCATCCTTCTGTAAGTACGGGTTCCAGTACTGCATGCAGTACTCCAGGTGCGGCCTCCCCAGTGACCTGTACAGTGACAGGATGACCTTTCCTCTCCTGGAGGGGATTCCTCTAGCAATACACCCCAGCATCTTATTTGGTTTAGCTGCTGCCTTCCTGCACTGTGCTGAGTGGTTCATTTGCCGTTATCATCACCCCAAGATCTTTTTCCTCCTCTGTAGTGGCTGGCTGCACCCCTCCCAAATGATAACACCTCCTTGGGTTCCTTGCTCCCATGTGCATAACTTTGCACTTCTTGGCATTGAACCCCAGCTGCCAAGTGCCTGACCAGTTCTCAAGTTTAGCCAGATCATCCTGCAGCCCCTTCTACCCTACTGTGTCATCCACCACCGCACCAATCTTTGTGTCATCTGCAAAGAGACTAGTCTTGTTCTTTATGCCATGTGAGATGTCAGTGATGAAAATGCCAAACGACACCAGGCCCAGTACCGAGCCCAGCGGTACCCCACTCATTACAGCCCCTGGTGCTGACAGTTCCCCTCCCACCACTACCCTCTGTTGCCTCCCTTGCAGCCAATTCTTGATCCAGTTCACCATCATTGTCCCTGCTCCCAGGTATTCCAATTTGCAAATCAGCCTCCATGTGGCACCAAATCGAATGCCTTGCTGAAATCCAGATACAGGACAACCACCTCATGGACCTTGTCAAGTGCCCTAGTCACCCAGTCATAATAGTCAACCAGGTTGGTTTGGTAGGATCTGCCAGAGACAAACCCATGTTGCTTCCTGTCCTGGAGACCATTATCCTCTAGAAGGGTTACCAACCTCTCCTTAAGGATTGTCTCCATTAACGTCCCTACAATGAATATAAGGATTACTGGCCTGTAGTTGCCCGGTTCATCCTTGGGTCCGCTTTTGTGGAGGGGCACCATGTGAGCCATCCTCCAGTCCTGGGGTATGCACCCTGTTCTCGAAGAGGTGTTGAACAAGTCTGCCTATGGTTCTGCCAGGACCACCACCATTTCCTTCAGTACCTGGGGGTGAACACCATCCGGGCCTGGCGCCTTATCCACCAACGGTGCCCTTAAACCCTCTAGTACCCTGCCCGCTATGATTTCCCCAGCTGTCACCCCTTCCCCTCATGCCAACTCACCCAAGCCCTGGGAGACAGTGATCCATCCTTCTCCCTAGTAAATACAGAAGTATTCATTTTAGTGCTTCTACCTGCTCTGCCCACCCACCCCCATCCTTCTTGATCCTTACCATCTGATCTTTGCAGATCCTTCTCGCCCTTATGTACATTAAGAAGTCCTTTTCCCCGTCTTTGATACCCTGTGCCAGCCTAAGCTCTCTGGAAGCCTAGGCCACCCTGACTGCTGTGGTCACCTCTCATGATTTCTTCAGGTACTCCTTTCTGTCCCCCCACCCAACCCTGACTGGATCTCTTTGAAGGCTGCCTTTTTGCCTTCCCCTTTCCAACACTTCCCGCTGTAACCAACCTGTTTTTGGACCTAGGCTTTTTGCTTTATGTCATAGTACAGGAGCTTGTGGCCCTGATGTCTTCAGCTTGATAACTTCCTATTTCCTTTTGGTTGGGGCATCCATGTGTGGGTGATGTTAGGTGTCCAGCCACTATTTCTCCCATTTCTACCAAAGTAAGCTCACCTGAAGTCCAACACCCTTGTCCCTGCAGCGTCCCTGCCTATGTTAAGTGGTCACTCCCTGTCCGTGGATCCTCCACCCCAGCTGTCTGACAAAAACTCCTCATTAGACAGTACACAGTCCAGATTGTTGCCCAACCTGTTTGGCTCTTTTACCACCTGTACCAAAAAGCTGTCCTGGAAAGCCTCAAGGAGGACCTGCTCTTTTGCACTCGAGGTGGCTGGGGTGCTCCAGTCTACCCCTGGCAGCTTGAAGTCCCCTGCGATCACGGTGTTACCCTTTCCTGCTGACTCTCCTTATCTGCTTTGCTAATCCTCTATTTAAGTCCTCTGCCTGAAATGGTGGCCTATTCACCACCCCCATCCTAAGTGTCCTGTTTCTCCAATCCTGGAACTGCATCTATAAAGCCTGTAGTCTACCCTCCTCTCCTTCCTTCCTTCCTGGCACACCTTATCCCCTCCCTAACATAAATCGCTACCCCTACCCCCTTTCCCTTTTTCCCTGTCCCTCTGGTATAGCCTGTATCACCAGATCCCAGTCCTGGTATTGGGTGGCCCATGTTTCAGTGATGGCAGCAGCACCTACATCCTCCTCTGCGATCAGAGCCTGTAACTCCGCTGTTCTGTTCCCCAGGCTCCTTGCATTCAAGAAGGCTACCCTCCAGTATGTGCCCTTCCCATCCTTCCCCTTCTGAACACTGTTGTTAATGACACTGCATGGACCCTTCCCTGTTCCAGCTCTACTGGTACGGGGGGGGGGGATAAGCCCATTTGGCTCTCTGATCTGGAGATCTTGTTTGATTTACACCCACTTGCCTCCCCCTACATCTAGTTTAAATCCACTCTGGTTGCTATGTATTCCCCCAGTCTCTCTTTTAATACCCCAGAGCCTTCCTTGCTCAAGTGTAGCCTGTCCTGGGCATACAGGGTGCAGCTAGCCCAGGTTGTACCCCATCCCCCCACTGTGGCGGAGTTAGGCTACACCCTTGGCTGTGACTGATGGACCACTTTTCTATCTCCTTATTTCCTAGCTACCAAAACTTCTGTTGCGCAACAGTTAACGCTTTTCCCTTTGCTTTTCTTCTTTTCCCCTCACCCTAGGTTGGCCACCTAGCGTAGCTCTTTACTGTCCTTACTAAACTTCCTACTAGTTCTCTCTTTTCATTCATTTTCCATTTGCATCCATTCAGTCCCTGGAATGATGCCAAACACCCGGAGAGGTGTTGTGTAAAGTGCATAAGTGCATTTTGTGTACAAAAAGCATGAAGACTGTTTTAAATAGGAATAAATACAATTAATAAAGCCTTTTTAAATAAAAAGGATTCAGAAGTCAAATAAAACAATACTAATGTCATTATAAATACAGTTATAAGAAATCCATAAGGTATTCTTATGAATTCACACTATAAACCTGTTACTGTATAAGGTTCTAGGTATGAGGCTAAACAAAAGAATGTGGCATGCTCTATAAAAGCGCTTAGTCACTGTGGATCAGAGATATAGAGAGTTAATATCTGTGGAGATACGCACCGTACCTTTAACTGAACCAGGAAGTCCCCTGGAACAAACCCCCACCTTGGTTCTAAAACATGTCCAGACATGTAAATAGAAAGGGCTCAGTCAGGTGACCCCACCAAAAGATATAAAACCTCTTCACTGAATTCACTTCAGTTCAGTCTTGATAGTGAAGGAGAGAGGTGCTATTATAAACAAGCTGTTGAATGCAGACGAGAAGAGTCTTAGGAGCTTTAAGATCCAGGACTGTATTATGTGAGAAACTACTGATGTTAAGTAGTGATTTTAGCTGGCCCGGTGGTGCTGAGGGTCGAGGCACTGGACGCCACACCTCGTGTCCGCCAGTGACCCGGGTTCGGGAATGAGCCGGGGCCACTGGGTCGGCGGAAGGGGGGGAGATATTGAGCATCCGATGGACTGCTCTCTCTTCCCGGGGGTGGGTATGGGGTGCATTCACTCTTGGAGTGACCTCTGGCGGTGGCTGGAGGATCGCCAGCTGCAGCAGTGCGGCATATGCCTGGGGGTGGAGCCATGGCATTCCGTTGCCTTGCTGGCCGGGCTGCTTGGGGGAGAGGGGGGAATCCATGTACAAAAAATCCCCGGCTCTCCGAGGAGATGACGAGGGCCCCAGGGATCTCCCTCTCATCCCCAATGCCGGGCCAGGCCACAACGGGGATCCACGGCCGACCTCCCAGAGGGATAGACCCTCTAATTTCAGAAAGAGCCGCCGAGAGTGGACGGGCCCTGTCCTGAGGGAAGGGGTGATCCGGAGCGCTGGAAAGTTCCTCTGGGAGGGGTGAACCGGTGTTGGCTGGCCACAGTGGGGAGAAGAAGGGGTAGGATTGAGTGGGCTCCTCCGAAGGATGCCTCGGAGAATACCAGTGCATAAACAAAATTGAAAAAAAGTAGTGATTTCTTTGCAATTTGTGTTTGTTTTCATTTATTATTTTTCTAACTTTTAAAAAATAAATATCGTACCACTGTGTGTTTTAAACCTGTAAATTTGCCTTGTCTGAAGTTTATTCTCACACGCTGTGACACCCACTAGCGCGTACCCTTTGGTCTGACACCAGGCCCTCAGCCAAGTGTTAAACTTCTCTATTCCCAGTTTCCTTGCAGTACTCGCTCTGGGTACTGGGAGAACTTCTGAGAAAGCCTCCGAGCTTCCTGCCTCCTCACACAACCTCCATGAATCTTCCCCTCAACCTCCTTGACTTTGTTTCCCTCCAAGTCATTCGTGCCCAAGTGCACCATGATATTTATTTTATTTTTTTTATTTTATTTTATTTCAGAATTCAGAAAATACCTTTGAGTCAAAGACTCCTTTACAAAGGTTCCGAGTCACATATATTAGATACAGACACACAATACAGAAGATGTTACAGAGTACAGTTAGGTTTGTCACAGGTACAGTTTGGCTAACATTCAGTAACTAGTGCTGTTTAAGATTGTGTTAAAACTGGATGCTTAACAATCCCTGGGAAAATTGAGCTAAGAGCTGTGGGCAGAGGGAAGCCGTCGGCCATTGTCAGTGGTAGAGGCACAGGGGGCCCGGTTCAGGTACAGTCGCAGTCACTTTTGGCCCAAAGGTGGGCCCTAAGATGCATTTTAAAATGACCAATTCTTTGTTCAAAGAGCAAGGAGGAGGGTAGGTTATTCATCCACAAAGGTGCCCTATAGCAGAAGGATCTTTGGAATTGAGCTGTGCGACAAGAAGGGATGGAGAAAAGATGGGTGTCAGAGCTACGGGTGTGTTAAACTTTTGAGTCCGTAGTGATTAAGGGGGTGAGTGCTGAGGGGGAGAGGCCAAGGGAGATTTTCTTTGCCAGGACACAAGTGTGGAATTTGATTCTGTTATCAAGGTTAAGCCAATTATATAGCGAACAGGTATGGGTGAGTCTATCACACCCCAATAGAAGATGACAGGCCTTGTTAAGGACAAGTCTAAGACTACCTAGGGCTGAGGAGCTTGCCCCTCCAAAAGTCAGAAGGCCATAGTCGAGCAGGGAGAGTACCGAGGAGGAGATAGCGAGTTTAAGGGCCTCAGGGGTAAGGCAACGTTTATAGCGGTGCAGAAGCCCTAGTGTAATATTTAGGGCCTTAGATAATTGCCGTATATGCTCATGATAGGTAAGGCCAGTGTCCAAAGTGATGCCCAGGTATTTAAAGGAATGCACAAATTCCAGGGGGGTCTGTGATGCTGATAGTATTTGTGGGAAGAGCTCTACCCTGGAATTCTGCGGATGTGCTAATAGCATACCTTTGGTTTTATTATAGTAAATAATAAGGCGTGTGAGGAGAACCAGCTTTCGATAGTGTTGAAAGAGGACTGGAGGGTCTGGTGGAGTTGAAGAGGGTCTGAGTTGGAGGAGAAGATGACAGCATCGTCTGCATAAAGTAATAGGTTGAAAGTGCAGGATGTGGGGAGGGAGTTTAGGAAGAGGCTGAATAGAAGGGAACCCAAAATGGACCCTTGTGGGACCCCAGCGAGGACAGCGGATTTGGAGGATAGGGTATTGCCAATCTTAACTTGAAGGGTCCGGTTGGCAAGATAGTCAGCGAACCATCCCACTGCTTCCTGAGAGAGACCCAGGTTGAGCAAGGAGGTTTGAAGAAGCGAATGGTGGATGGTATCAAAGGCCTTAGTGAGGTCAATGAAGATTGCACCTGTGATGTGGCCTTTATCCAGCGCAGTATGGATGTGCGATGTAAGTTCAAGCAAGGCAGTAGTCGTGCTGTGTCCTTTGCGGAAACCATGTTGTTGCTTGCAGAGCAGGTCATATTTATTGAAGTGGTCAGTGAGCTGATCCAAAACTATCCTCTCTAAGGCCTTGGGGGGGGGGGGTATAGAGATAGGGCGGTAATTCTTAGTAGAGGGTGAAGTTTCTCCCTTCCCCTTTTTGCATACTTAAGAATAAAATGTCCCACCCTTCTTGCTGTCATTCCTGGCATGCACTCCACCCATATGCAACTATGCTGCTCACCCTTACTTCCCCCATCTCATCCCTTTTAGTACTGCATCACCCAGAACTAATGCCCCACCCCCTTGTTCATGTTTTATCCTTCGAGCCTTCCATTTTCCTGGCCTTTTTTCTGACCCACTACCCCATCTCGTGTATCTCTGCTGCTTCCTGCCCTACCAGCCTCCTCCCCCGCCCTCATCCTGTCCGCACTCAGACACACACACACACACACCTTTATCTGAGCCGGATAAACACTTTCTGAATGAGCAGAATGTGAAACTCAGGGCAATATGCCCTAATAATCCCCCCCCCAAAATCTCTCAATTCCTTGGCCACCTTAGCACCTACCCCAAAAGCTTTCACTGCTCCAGTCTGCACTCAACTCCTCCCCATATACCCACTCTCTTTTAACTCCTATCTGAACCACCCCACCCCTATGCACTTAACACGGTACCACATGCTCGCCTCGACAGTGCCTACTCTGGCTGCACTACCTTGGTGCTTCTCAACCCTGTCAAAGCCCTGGCCGAAATACCACCCCTCCAAATACAGGGTCTCCTCCCGGACTGTTGGTCTTCCTGCACCCTTGCAATGCGTTTTCTGCTCAAGCAGTGTGCTTATCCTATGCTCCCTGACACCCAATTGCTTGCCGCTGTACTTCTCCTCTGATCTGTATCTTTGAATTTTATGTTCTGTGTTGTGACATTAACTGTATTCATCTGTGATAACTATGTGAATATATTTTACTGTGTTGCCCTGTACTGTATTTAACTGTATTGTATTTGACTGACTTGGAACCTTTGTAAAAGAGTCCGACTCAAAGGTGTTAATCCTAAACTGAAATAAATAAAAATAAATAAATATGCAACACACCCCTATCAGCTGGATGAGACTTGGTACACCCGAGGTTATGTATGGTACTACTAGCCAAAAAAAAGGGACTGGAGAAAAACCAAAAAGGTGGGCTGAACATAAAAATGAAATCACATGATAGCTGTGTAACCTTGAGTCTGACACAATAATGTCCCTATTTCACTCCAGTCTGGCTTGAGACCGGACCTGTGTGGTGCTATAACATCACCTGCATTACTAAATATTCTTTCGGATGGCATACTTGTAGGAGCACAGTGCAAAGACTTTACAGCTACTTGAGTGAGTGAAGGCCATACCATCTTTCTGACACCTAGTATTTTAAAGGATCCAATTTAAAGTGTTGCTTTTGTTCCTCACAATAACTAACCACCATATTCTCTGTAGTAATAGTATGCATAAGGTGGAATTGTCTTCTGAGTCTTTGTTTTCTAAAAGACTGATTTGACCTCACAGATCACAGCCAGATTGTGGGATAGTTGAAGCTGTAATGGTATCACTTCCTGCTTGTGCTTGCCAAATCCAGTGTCATCACTTTCATCATTTTCATGAGAGTCAGACTCATTACCAGTGTGATCAAGCTGACTTTCCATATGATTGAAATCAGGCAAGACGGCCGGCTAGCGCAGAGGTAGGGTTACCGCTTGCCATCCAGCCAACCCGGGTTCATGCCTTGAGTCCGGGACATCTGGTGCCGACCAGTGAGGCAGGGTCAGGTGTCCCTTGGTCATCTCGTGCCTTGAGGAGGGAGGGCACCTCCTTCCGTGGCATGACCGCCCCCTGGTGACCCAGGGGGAGGGGGGGGTATCATGCGGGAAGGAATAAGTGGTCCCTAGTGTTGCAGTTTTACTGAGCAGCACCACTTCACCCAGTTGTGGCAGTTTTTTTGTCTCTTATCTCTCTAAAAACAATTTCCCTCCTAGCTGCTCTCTTTTTACTTAAGTGGCCCAATTTTATACACCTGTAAAGCTTCCTCATAACCCACCTCTCTACCCAAGATCATTCTTACTGCCCCTTTTCTGAATGCATTCTAACTCATTATTCTCTTTTATAATTAACCTATTGACATGCTGAGCACTATGAGGTCATAACACATGCATTATGTAGTCAAAACAATCTGCCAGCCTCCCCCCCCCCCACAGTTTTCTTGTCATGAGATGGAACTATTAAGCAATAAAGATCGAGAAGCTGGTCATTTCCTGGGTATTAATGACTGGTTGGGGGGATGGGCAGCACAAGGGCCACCTCCCTCCAGCCAATCGTTAACCCAAGGAAATGACCAACTGCGAGGTGTTATTGCGATTGTAAGTCTCATCATAGTAACAACTTTCAAAATTTATATTTAGGTTTTAGCTGTGTCACGCGAGCCCTGTATTCAACACAGCATCGATTGGCAGCTGATCGGACATTTCTAAGATGTTAATGACCGATCCAGTAGCCAATCAGGAGCCTCGTTATGCTCATGAATAATTAATTAGATGTGTTACTTAAGAAACAACTCCACTGTATATAGTATAGTATAGAAACATGGAAAATGATGACAGAAAAGGGCCTAGTGGCTCATTCATTCAGCCCGAGCCTGTCTTGTTTTGAGACTGTGCCCTTGTCATTCCTCTGTACCCCCCTGGTCTGCCGTGCTGCTGTTCCCGTATGTCTGCATCATCCACCTTGAAGCCTCCCACTGTTTCTGCCCTATGACCCTCTCGGAAACTTTTTCCAGTCCATCACTGCTCCTTCTGCACAAAAAAGTACTTCTGATCACCTTCTTGAGTCTGCTACCTGTCACCAGTTTCCATGGACATCTCAATCATGTCACCCCTCTGTCACCTGTCCTCCACTGAGTACATATTTAGATGCTCCAAGCACCTCTCATGGTACCTACCCTGTTATCTCTGTATCATTTGGTGACTTATCTCTGCACCACCTTTAACATGTCCTTTTCCTTTAAGTGTGGGCTCCAACATTGCATACAGTGCTTCACATGAGGTGAACCAGGGATCTGTACGGGTACAGTACTACCTCTCTCCCTCCTTCTGCTAGTGAACCTCCTCTCTGTGCACCCCAACATCCAGTTTGCCTTGCCAACAGCCCTACTGCATTGTTATAGCAATGTTACGAACATACTCTATGTCTCAAAATAACACCATTTTTCAGTGTCACTCGTTTCTCCCAGGATTTGCAGTACATTAGTCTGCCTTTTCCATGAAACTTGTATAAAATGCTTTTCTCCCCATGTCTGATACCTTCCGGGTGTGCTTCTTCTTGTTCACAGACTGGAAGCAAGGTGTTTAACTGTATCTCATACTCCCCGTTGTGTAAAAGACTGGCCTCAGGAAGCACTGACAGACACATCAGGTTGTGGGATCCTCGGACAAAAGGTAAGAAGCAGCAGCTGTGGAATTTGAAAAAAACTTACAGGAAAAAGGAAATGTGCTAAACCCGTATTGGACACACACACACACGGATATTGCAATATTTGGAAACAACAAATATTGTTTCGAAACAGTTTCATAATATTTGAGGATATCTTGCTCCATAAAGGCCCACTCTTATGTTTCTGAGCTGCCAAGCACTGGGATCCCTTGATAATCTAAGAACTTTGGTGACGTAGGTATCCAGCGGTGTCAGCACACAATGTTGGTGCACGCCCAAGCCCATAAAGGCACCCAACGGTCTTTAGTTTTATTTTTTCTGGTTTGGCATGACAGCTGTGCTTTGCATTGCTGTGCAGGAAACCCAATATCTCAGCCGAGTCTGGCATGTGTGTCTCTACTTGGTGGTGGCAGAGTAGTAGCATTGTACAGGCTATGATATCAGTAGCAGGGAAGGGGCTGGGTGTTGGCTTGATGCATACTTGCCTACTGTCCATTCCTAAGGAATAAGGTAGGCTCAAGAAGGGGCCGTGTGTCGACTTGTTATATGATTGCACTCTTTGGGACATTGGGGTTATATGTTGGCCTGGTGTATAACAGCTCCCTGTTGGTCCTTTTGGGACATTGCAGCCACAGTGTGTCATCCTGGTGTAGGAGGACCCTCTGTTGTGTTTTTTTTGTGGGATATAACAGTCACAGGAAAGAATAATGCCTGTACCTAGTGCATGATTGCCCTCTGTTGGTTATTCAGATACACTGCATGTGCACACTCAAAGGCAGCATCTGTGATAGGGGTGGAGGAGTGGAAACAGAAAAGAGTTAAAATCTGGCATTCAGATGCCAGCTGGTTGGTTTGCACATTTGTTTTACACTACTACGTAGGTATAGCTGGTTGCGCAGTAGCAATGTGTTGCTTTATCAGATGAAAGTACCTCTGAGTGCTTCTTCCAAAGGTATATACAGTAGAATCTCTGTTTTTTGGCCAGAGGGTAAATCTCCTGTAATGGTGGCCATTTCCTACAGTAGTAGTGTAGGCCCACAAAGCCTAGTGGCCTATTGGCCTCCTAAGCATAATTTTTAGTGGCCACTGATGATTATGGGTCCATTTCCTACATGGCCCCTGGATGTTTTACAACCTATGGAAGTATAGTAGGGATGAGAGAAAGTGGCCAGTGGCAGATTCGATTCTGCTTTGATTCTGGACCCATTTTTTTTCATTTCAGCTTCAGGAATCTGATCCGGTCCTTTTTTTTTTTTTTTTTTTTTTTTTTTTTTTAGCAGGAGAGAGACACTAAGCTGAAAGCTTGTTTACAGGTGCGACCTGGGAGCACAAGGAAGTTAAGTGACTTGCTCAGGGTCACACAGTATGCAAGTTGGGGCTGTGGGATTCAAACTCAGGTTTCCAGGTTTGCAGCTCAGAGCCTTAAACCACTGCGCTATACTGCCTCCTTTGTTCACAATGTGGTAATTGACGCTGCGGTAAAGCAGACTACACGTAGGAGTTATAATATGCCTAATCCCCCCTCTCATTTCCTTCCCTCCACCCCTACTCCATTCTACCACACTGTTTAAAAAAAATGACGGCTCCTGGTTATGTGAGCAAACACACCCCATCATCTAGCCTTCTCCAGCCCCAACCACCAAAATGCCGTAGTTTAAAGAACAACAGTCAAAATTTACAACAAAAAAAAGTTATGTTGAGTGACTTTTTTTTTTGCTTTTGTACATTATTAAACATTTGTCAATGTTAAATGTTTGCTTGTTTGTATTTATTATGTGGTTGTTGAATATAGATAGCATAGAGGCAAAAATTATCAAAGTAATAAACAAACAGGAGTTCTAGTAAGATTGTCTTCATTGCTGTAATATTTTTAATGAGTTTCCCTTTTTGTGATTATGAAATTGTGTCCTTTGTTGCGCAGATCTTTTTAGTAATGGAATATAAAAAGAGTGGTGGAGTTATTTGAACACCCATTTTTCATGCCAGCCCTCTGGTCCTGGCACAGTATGTAGCACCGTCAGGCCATGACATGCACATCAACCCCTTGTAATGGAAGGCTTCCCAGCCTGTCATAAGGTGTCACCTGTGCAACACAACACTGCCCAGTACCTTCCCTGGCTCAGAGCAGTGGCATACAACTGTGGTAGCCCCCATCCTGGTGCCGCCCAGACAGCTCCCCAAGCTCACCCCTGAACTTGAGTCACCAGTGGGGAACACAGCCTGGAAGCCGCTGGGCCAACGGCTGGCTTTACGCACACATTTCTTCATAACATTTGTTTTTTTGTGTATACCATTAAAATGGTGCCGTCATTAGGGCGCCATAATGTGGGTGCCGCAACCAGTTTGCCTGTCATACTAGCAAACTGGATTTCGCAGCACTCACCATGGACGGTGCTGTAGGGGTGTTGCACCCCTTGTCTCATACACCTCTGACATGTAGATGACTATATTATAGTTTCAGGGTGTGCAAAACAGCCTGCACTTGCCCCAGTGCATTGGGCACAACTGAGGTTGGGCAACACAATTGCCGGAGCAATGATCGCTATTTGGCATTGTGCACCTTCAGCTGATGTCCTAAATGCGTTTTCATTGTTGCACCGGCATGGGTGAATCTTTTGTTGACGTTTTGACCTCCGATTTTTTTCTGATCACCCTGTTCTGCATATGACAGGTGTCATTTATAAAATATTGCCTCAAACGTCATTTTGCGCCATAAATACAAAAACACGTTTTAGCCAGGATTTTAAAAATGACACTTGTCCTTTTTATGAGATGTTTTGAAAATATTGCTATGTTGAAAATTTGGGGTCAAAATATTGAAAATTAGTAAAGCTATGCGTGAAGTTTGAAAGAATTCAACATACCTTCATAACGACCCCAAATGTTCAACACAGTCTGCTGATGACCCCACTTCATGAACCTGGTTTTTCAAATCCCGCCCAGAATGTGATTTTGTGTTGCATCTGTGATATCACCTTTTGGGCAGAATTTATAAAACAGTACCCGTCACGTTCATAGGGTGGTGTCAAAAAAATGGCTGTTTTGAAAATTTGGGCCACAATATTGAAAATTACCGATTATGAGTGAGTGTTGAAAAATGACAACGTACATTCATAACTCCCCAAATATTGTGTTTTTCCTCCTTTGGCCTGCTGACGATATCCATCCCCACCCTCACCCCTCCAGCGTGGCAGTCACCTCCACCCCCGGACCCCAACCCTGATTACTTGGCAATTAGGGCAGTCTGGGAGATGACACACCGCCAAGTCAGAGGGGACTTCACAGAGTTGGCAGCTATTTTTCTCTGTTCCGTGCCCCTCGTGGCCATTAATGCTCATGCGTGGAGGCACACGTGTCACATCACTGCGCAACTTTTGTCTCCTGTGGTCTGGCACTGCTCCCCATTCTCCACTGGGTGGCACCCTGGGAGAGAAGAGCTGTCGTCGGATGCTCAATCCTCTCTCTTCCCTGCTGACCCCCGACGGCCTGAGCTTGCTTCCAAACCTGGGTCACCGGCATGGCGCAAGGGGTGGCGTCCAGCACCTCAACCCTCAGCACCACCGGGTCGTTTTTTTTATTATTATTATTATTATTATTTTTTACCCCAGATTTTAAACACAGCCTTCTTGCGACCCCACATCATGAGCCACCACTGTAGGTGAGAATTTTCAAATCCCAACCAGAAGATGACTTTGTGGAGCGACAACGAAATCATCTTTTGGGTAGGGCATGGGGGGGGGGATCAGGATGTGGGAAGGATACTTGACAGTGGGAGGGTGTTTTTTTATTTTTCTTTCCACAGACTGGACAAACAGGCGAGAAGGAGGGGTGGAGGAGCAATGGGGAGTGATCAAAACAGCCATTACAGAGGCAACAAGCCTTTGTGTAAAGCAAATCAATAAAACACAACGAAGGAAAAAACGCTATGGTTCTCAAAAGAGGTGGCAGGGAAGGTTAAGGAGAAAAGGACAGCATTCAGAAAATATTAGGAAACACAGAAGGAGCAGGACAGAGAACTTTATCAGTTAAAGCAGAAAGAGGCTGGGAAGGCAGTCAGAATAGCAAAGGCCCAAACCGAGGAAAGGATAGCCAATTCTGTTAAGAAGGGGGATAAGACCTTTTATAGGTACATTAGGGGCCAAGAAAGACCAAAGGAGGGATACTGAAGCTTAATAAAGGGAGGAATGTGGGTAGAGGTGACAATGAAAAGCAGGGATACTGACGAATATTTCAGCTCAGTATTCACAAAGGAAGAGGAGGGAGGTACCTAAACCAAACAAAGAGAAATGCTCTGAAAGGCAGAGGTCGATACCAGCCCATTTACAGAAGAAAGGGTTCTGAAAGAACTAATAAAGTTGAAGGTGGACAAAGCAATGGGGCCTGATGGGATTCACCCAAGAATTCTAAAGAACTAAGTAGAACTAGTGACACGCTGACTACTCTCTTTAACAAATCATGGGAGGATGGGGTGGTACCTGGGACTGGAGGAGGCAGATGTGATTCCTCTTCACAAAAGTGGGAGCAGGACAGAGGCAGGAAACTACAGACCAATTAGTTTGACCTCAGTGGTAGGAAAATGATGGAATCACTTCTGAAGGAAAAGAATTGTTGAGTACCCAGAGGCCAGTGGGGCACAGGACCCAAGGCAGCATGGATTCACGATGGGAGAGGTTGTGTCAGGCAGAATCTAATAGATTTCTTTGACTGGGTGACCAAAGTAGTAGACCAGGGAGGGGCTGTGGACATGGCCTACCTAGATTTAACAAGGCATTTAATACAGTCCCACACAAAGATTAATACACAAGGTAGCCAGCCTGGAGTGGGTCCCAGGTGGTAGCCTGGATAAAAATGGATAGACAACAGGGCATAAAGGGTAGTAGTAAATGGAGTACACAGTGAAGAAAGGAGGGTTATTAGCGGGTACCAGAGGTTCAGTACTGGGACGGTCCTTTTAATGTCTTTATAAGTGACATTGCAGAGGAACTGGAAGGAAAAGTATGTCTCTTTGCAGATGACACAAAGATCTGCAACAGGGTTGATACACAAGATGGAGTGGAAAGGATGAGAAGGACTTGGCAAGGTTGGAGGAAGCAGTCAAATGTATGGCAGCTCAGATTCAATGCAAAGAAGTGCAAGGTAATGCACCTGGGAAACAAAACCCAGGGAAGTTATACAATGGGGGTGAGATACTGACAACAGTAAAAATAGAAAGGGACCTGGGGGTAATATGTCAGATGACCTAAAGGTTGGCAAGCAATGAGAAAGCAGTAAGGAAGGCGGGGGATACTGGGATGCATAGGAAGAGGCATCAATAGTAGAAAACAGGAAGTTGTTATCCCTCTGTTCAGACAGTTGGTGAGACCCCATCTGGAGTACTGTGTGCAGTTCTGGAGACCCCATCTCCGCAAAGACATAGACAGAGTGGAGGCTGTCCAGAGGAGGGCAACCAAAATGGTGCAGGGTCTGCACCAGAAGACCTACAAGAAAGACTAAAGGAGCTTAATATGTATACCCTTGAGGAAAGAAGGAGAGAGGGACATGATAGAAACTTTCAAGTACCTCAAGGAATTAACAAAGTCCAAGAGGGTAGCATCTTCCAGAAAAGAGATGTGCAAGAACAAGAGGAACAATTTGAAGATAGAGGGGGCGGCTCAGAGGTAATGTGTGAGGAAGTATTTTCACTGAGAGGTTGTGGATGCATGGAACAGCCTCCCTGAGGGAGGTTGTGGAGTCAAAACAGTGACTGAATTCAAGCATGCATGGGACAGTCATAAGGCAATTCTAGGGGTTGGGGGTAGAAAGAAGTAGGCTGCTGGTTAACTAGGATCTGCAGCTTATCCATTAGGTAGGGAAATGGGCAGACTGGCTGGGCCAAGCGGTCCTTATCTGCTGTCAAATTCTATGTTTCTATGTCTATGTTTCTAAGTAACCGGCTAAGGGTGGAAGGCAGTATAGTCCCAGTAAAGTTCTAACAGCAGCTCCTTCCTCTTGCTATTCTCTGCCACAAGCTATCTAGGTCAGTTTTTAAATGCAAACACCTGGCTTCTTTCTCTCTAAGTCACTCCCCCTAATTCACTGTTTCTTTCTTCACCTAGCTAACTGCACAAAAAACAATTCCTTCACCCAACTCAGACAAACACACTCTTTGTTTTTTTTGTTTGTTTGTACCCTAAATTGAAGTTCCCAGTAGTAGAGTTCTAGTTCTTCAGTCCAGTAGAGTAGTTAAGTTCTAACAGCAGCTCCTTCCTCTTGCTGTTGCTTGACATTGGGTCCTGTGCAAGCCGCAATCCAGCAACCCTGCCGTTAGGACTTTTCAGAGTTCCCAATGATGGCAGTGCTATAATCCCTCCCTGTCCTAGAGCCTTCGAGAAGGCTTCAAGTTTACTATGGAGGTGTTCCTTCTCTTACTTTTAAGCACCAAGGGACCTTCTGCTCCTGTATTGTGCAACCACAGTGTCTGCAGGTACAGTACTTCATCCCTCTCCTCAGGGTTGCAAGTGCTGCAAACTCCATAGGGGCCGAAACACCCCACACGTGACCAGAGGTGGATTCTGCTCAGGCAGAGGCCTTGGGAATGAAGGTATTTACCATAGCATGTGCCCTTATGTGCATTGCAGCACTCCAGGCATGTCAGGCAGCCTTTAATCAGCATCTGAGGCTCCATCTAGGTCAGCTTCTAGCTGAAATGCCTCAATGCAAGATAATCGGGCAAGCCATTTGCCTGTCTGCTCAAGGCCTGTAGGTAACCAGGCATCAGTCAAGGGCATTGTTAAATGCCAATGAGGTGGCCTCCAGGCTTGCAGAAACTGCAGTCTGCCTCAGGTGGCTTGTGTGGCTTCACCTCTTCAGACTGGCGTCTTTGTTGCTGAACTCGTAGCTCCAGGGGCTCATTTGTTCTCCCGTGGGGGCAGGCAAAAGCTGTCAGGGCACCCTCCCACTCCTGTAACACAGGAGCCTTCGTCTGGCCGTGACCAGTCTCTGATCCCACCAGACCTGTGAGGAGCCCCTGCCCTCAGGTGTTCTCCCTCACACAGAGGGCTAAGGGAAATTGTTAACCTCAGGGTGAACAAACTGCTCACTGGGAAAGAAGGGAAGCTTGGTACTGTGACTCATAAGTGGGAATCAGTAGTGAAGATTTATTTCTGGAAGATAGGAAAATTACATACTTGCTATAATTGTTGATCTTCCAGAATATCTTCACCATTGATTACCAGGCGCTGTCCACCATCCCCCACTCAGACAGAACCAGGGCCTCTGGGGATGTTCACCCTGCTAATGCAGGCAGCACCACAAACTTGCTAGGTGGGCATCTTCCCAGTCACCCCCTCCCCCGGTCTCTTTTTTCGTTACAAAATAGGGAATTGATAACACCTCTGGGTGCCCTCTAAAATAAATAAATAAACAAACAAATGCGTAATAAAATAAATAAAAAAAAAAACACAAAACATGGATGAAGGTCTGTTGGGGCCCTCACACAACCCCCCCAGAAAAAAAATGGCACCTCTTTTCCCAGGGCATATCCCACCTGAGTGTGTATCCCTATTAATTACTACATGCAACATGTAACCCTGGACAGTATTCAGTCTAACTCCATTTGGCAGCTTCACTGCATTTAGGGGGTGTTTGCACTTTTTGGATCAATAACCCTAGTCTGTATGGAGGGTATATCCCTGTGGTTGCAGGAGAAGCAGGTCGTTTTTTTTATGGAATCTTTCTTCTGACTATGTCAGACTTTTTCTTGGTTGGTATGACCCTTTTTCTTCTTATGTATTTGGGCCCTTAGCCCACTACCCTTATAGGTGCCTGGATAGATGTACACATCTGAACTCCCTTGATCTGCCCAGTCCTGCAACTCCAGATGCATCTAGGCTCCCCCTTGTTTTCTTTGCTGTTGTCAAAAAGAGAGAGACACACATAGTTAACTCACAAGTTCAATCCATTCTGTGTTTTGGTGGCATGGAGTTGCCCCTTTTTTTCAGGTGTCTGTGTCATTTTCCTATTGAGGCACATTGTGCCTTGTCATTTACAAGGAGGTTCTGTTCATTGGCATCCTCCTCGTGATTCTGCCAGGGTCACATGCTCAGGGCTGCTGCCCAGTTTTTTAAGACCATCACCCACTTCTGTCTGGCTAGTGGTGTGAGGTCTCGGCGTTATTGACCCTACTACCCCTCATGCCACCTGGTGTGTGCCCTGTTGTTATTCTAAGTTGGTAGTCGGGTTTTATTTTGTTTTGGGTTTTATTTAGTTGTTTATTTTGTTTACTATAGCCCCTCCCTGTACCTTTGTGCTAGTATCAGGTCCTCTCTTTTTTTCTTTCCATTTTATCTCCTGGTGAACAGAACTGAAGTGTATGAGGGAGATGGCGATAGTTGTCGGCCAGCATGCGTGGTGCCACGTGAGGTGTTCAGAGGCCGTCAGTGGTGAACATTGGCTCCCTCCTGCAAAACATTTGCTCCCACAGGGTCCTAGTGCCTCCAGCCCCATAAGTGGTAATCAATAGTGAAGATATTCTGGAAGATCAATAATCATGGTAAGCCTGTACTTTTTATTTTAGGCCTGTGTCTCCGATCTCCCCCGGCAACCCGCCAATTTTCCCCCACAGTTCTACCCTCCATGGCAGAGGCTTCAGGGGAGAGGGGGTGCAGTCTTCTCCAACCCCCCCAAAGCAGCCAGGATCCAGTGAAGACAGGTACTAGGACCCAGAGGAATCAAGAGCCCAGACCATAGCCGGCCTGGTGGCGCTGAGGGTTGAGCCCTAGGCAGACACCTCGCTCCACCACGCGACCGGGTTGGAGCGAGCCCGGGTCAGCAGGAAGGACTAGTGTTGAGCATCAATGACAGCTCTCCTAGTCCTGGGGAAAGGGTCGGTGCACGCCACGCTGGGCGGTCTCTGGTGGCCAGAGGAACTGCAGTTGTCGCGGGTGCTCAGTGGAGGGCATGGCAGGCGTTTGCATGTAGTGCAGCAGGCGTCATTGCATGTCGGTGCTCCCATTGGGAGAAAAAGGGAAAGCAGCATGGTCCGTGGCAGCTTGATGGCCTCTCGCTTCACCGGCCGACGATGCCTGAAATTAGGCGTGTGCCGGTAGTGGATACTCGCCGGGTGCGGGGGCTGAAGGGGGAGCCCCTCTCATCGGTCGAGCTGCATATGCCAGCTGGGCACGTCGGCTTCAGGGTCGGAGGTGAAGGTAGGAGCAGTGGTTGGATGTACAGCAGGACTGTGGCTGCAAGGAGGAAAAACGGAGTAGTGATTAAAAAAAAAGCCCAGACCATCATTTAGATAGTTGTGGAATTGTCTCCCTTTTTTGTGTTCTCACCCAACTCCCCCAATGTGGGCACAGCCTATGCCAGCCTCGCACATATGCAACACCTCCCCTGCGGCAGGAGCAAGCTTCCTGGCCCAGTTGCAGGGCTTGCCGTCAGTCCTCCTCTGCAGAGGCACCCTGCTGTGCTGCAGCTACCGTAGCCTGGCCTGTCTCCTGTTGCTGCAATGCACGTTCGCTCCCAAACCGGGGTCATCTGCATGGCAGCGCAGTGCTTTGCTGCTGGGCCATCAGGGCAGCTGACAGTAGTTACCCTTAGACAGTGCCCCTGACCACTGGCCTGCTGGCACAGCGGGAGCACTAACACTCACAACACCAGCGATCCAGGTTCACTGGCAAGCCTGGGTCATTGGGGCTGGCCAGGGGGAGGAGAATTGTGCATCTCTGGGGACACTGTCCTTGGAGGAAGGAAGGCAGCCAGCTCCAGCAAAATACTGCTACCCGGAGCAAGTCACAGGGATGGGAACGCTGACTGTGACACACTGTGCACACTTGCATATGTGAGCTTCTACATACATTTCTGTTGACATCCCACAGGGGAAACAGAAAAAGTAGAAAATTACCAGGCAGTGCCACAAGAGAGGTCCAACCCCTTGCAGGGTCTGCACTGATGACAGTGCCCTCTCCTGTGCACCAGATCTGTGTTTGGCAGTAGAGAGGGAGCTGCCGGCCCTGCCAAGAGAACAAGCCATGAATGAAGACTTAGAATTGAGCTAAGCCCCTGTGAAGCTGGATGATGGAGCTGGGGGTCGGAGTAGCAATGGGAGCCTATACTGTAAGAAAGGAAGTGAAAAAAAGAATTGCTCAAAAAAAAGGGCCTCCGACCATCAATCCATGATTGGGAGGGTGCAGTTGTTCAAAGTCCCAGCTAGTTCAGTGATCCCCATTCTTGCAGTGTTCCTGCTCCAATTAAGTCAGTATGAATGGGGTGCGCCACCGGGAGGGTGGGGGTGCAGAGCAGTCTGCATTATTAATGACCCTAGGCCAACACCTAGCATCACCAAGTGATGTGTTCTTATGTGTGTCCTGGAATGTGCAGTGATTTGAGTGATGTGATTGGCTAATGCGAGTCCAGAAGGTGTGTTATAATCCCTTATGACTGCTGATTTTGCATATCTTTGTAATTATTAACTGGAGTCAAGGCAGCTTTAACAATCCTTAATGACATCACATTCCAGCTCTGCTACACTCAGAATAAAACAAACTCTAACTGAAACAGTTGGTCAAACAGCACAAACTATGTGGTTTTTGCCACTTTTAATTCCCCGATTTGCCTCACTCTTTCGGGCCCTGTTACCCTGCCACTCCTCTGTCCAGCTGACTCACTCGCATTGGCGGCATCCACCATCAGATCCCAGTGTGTTAATCTGAGGCTTGGGTCAGGTCTGGCACTCCCTGGGGATCCCTCTCCCTCCCCAGGGCTTTAGGAGGAGAGGGAGTTCATGTCTCTGGAGTCAAAGGTCCGAGCACCAGAGACTGGGAAGCGGGTGCACCGCTGATGAGGATCTAGTAGTGTGGGGGAGCACACAAGGAAGCCATCATCTGAGATTGCCTTGGCTAGGCATTTTGCCCTTGTTCTTCCCACCTATCCCCACCTGCCACACAGTGTGTACCCACGTCGGTGCTCTAGGTGCTGAACCCATTGATGTGTGGTCACCCACACTAGCAGTTGCCCCACGCATTCCCCAGGGGCTTCTCTCCGAGCGGTGCACGTCTTAACCGTCCCCCAGAAGGGGAGGAGGAGAATGTTCACACAGAGGCTCTTTCACTCTCCCTGCCAGCCTCTGCTCCTGACATCCCCAGGCTCGGGGCACAAGCCCAGGTCATCAGCATGAAAGAGCAGTCCTGCACTGCTCAGCACCATGGAGACAGCTATAAAGGATGTTTAAACAGTTATTAATGTGCTTTTTCCTGATTTTAATTTCTTAATTAAAAAATATTCATTTTATATGCAGAATAAGACTCCAAGATGTGCGGTTATTACTATGTAGGCCCTCTCAGGTGCTGATGGCACACAGCCGTTGGCCGTATGCCATCATGCCTGAGGCATGCGTATATCACATGTTGACTGCACACCCTTGTGTGTCTTACCTCCTACTTGATAGCAATATGAAACGGTCGTATTTTGAGGATGAGGGGAGTCAGGCTAGGAAAGGGAGGTCTTAGAAATGACATCATCTGGCATATTGCCAGCTTTTTTTCTTTCTTTAAAAACAGTGTAGGAGAAATAAAGATACGTGTCCGTAACCCCTTGTGCAATAATGTGAGGAGGAGGCTGAAGATGGCAGTGGACCGGTGTATGAGCTGCCTGAGGTTTGAGCTCCGGGGGTCTGAGTTTCGTTTCATTTCATTTCATTTTATTTTATTTTTGTAACCCCCACCCAGGTATGCCGTTTCCATTTTGACAGCACTACCTGGTGGGCTGGGTTCGGGAGAAATATGTCACTCAGCACATTGGCTAGGTTTGGCTACTCTGCAACAGGGGCACCCAAGTATCTCCGGACACAGGAAGCAATAACTATAATGTCCAGTACCAGAAGTGGGATTCTAAAGTGTGGCTTTTATTCACATCCAACAGAATAACAAAGCATAGATGGCCCCCTACGGGGCTACACTCCTGGTTATGCAGATTTATGGAGATCAGAACACATCCTCATTCACTTTAGCCCTCAGGCTTTGAAACACACTGGGCACACAGCCCGAACTTGTACTCTGCTCTGGTTTTCCCTGGCTCGGCTCCCTTGCCAGCCATTTGGACTACCTTTCTTCCATGGCTCGGCTATCATGCCAGCCCTTTGGACACTTTCCATATAGCATGGAACATTTACTGGTGGCTCCCTAAACCACCTATGAGCACTTCTGGCTCCATTAGGGAATCTTCCTCATCAATCCCACATCTGGGTACTTTCCTCAGGCACTCCAAGAAAGCAAGAGGTGTCCCAAAGCAAACCCGTAGAGGTGAATTTGGTTACTACTGATGAGGGGCCTCCCACCTCTGCTCCCATAATTCATACCCAGCCATTTCTCTGGACTGTGACACCTCATCCTTGAAAACACTTTGCTGTGTAGATTTTTAAATGTATTCACATTCAGTCTACTGTCTTTACATCCCACTTGTGCTGAACTTGAACATACTTAAGAAGTGGCTGTGTCCATTACTCTAGACCCCCACAGGGTTAAGCAGTCCAATCCCCACATCTTCCAAACTGTACTTGGCTGTCTTTTCCTGACCCCACGGTAACAGTCACTTTAGTTTCATCTTGTTTCAGGTGAAAACACATTGGCCCTTTAGCAGAGCAAACTCACCCCTTGGTTGCAGGTGCCTCACAGGTGTTTTCTCTTCAAAGAAATCTCGTCCAGAACTTCTGGTGCCTCAGCACAAACTTAACTCAGGCAGCTTCTTTTTCCCTAATCGGACCAGGGGAGTTGCCCCTGGAAGCAGGCTGATTCCTTCCCCCCCATCCCCGCAGGGATGGGGCCCTGAACCAATGAAAGCAGTCTCTACCACTTCACTTGGCTCTTCTTGTGTTCCTCTTCAGGTGAGAACACACACCTATACAAAAAAATAGCTCTTTGACAGTGCTTAGGACACTGAGGGCCTGCTTACAGCAGAGCACCTCCTTCCTCTACTACAGACTGCAACAGACTCACTTCAAATTCCCCAACATTCTATCCTAACTTCCCTAGCTGCAACATTCCAGTGTGGCTTATGCAGCTGCGACAGTTCTAAAATGATGTCATCCCTCAGTCTCAGCTGAGACTGAGAACAGAGTGAGACAGTGTGAAATCCATTTAACTGCAGTTTCACAAGCTGCCTTCCCTGCCTACCACTAGGTCTAACTGGGATTCTTGTAACCCTGGGTAATGGGGTTACACTCACCCTGGGCCAGGAAAATGACTGTCTGCAGTCATTAGCCACCTGGCTTAGGCCATCTCACCCCATGTGTTGACTACGGGGAGGTAGCGCTACCTTCTCCCCTACTATGTGCTAGCATGGGTAGACAACACTAAGGGCCTAGAGGCCTTCAGCTGATGCATCAGCCTCTACTCTACCAGCTGACTATGGGTACCTAGTGGCTCTGGTAGAATTGTCCAGAGCATAGCCCTAATAGATCAGTACTACGGCCGTTCAGGACCACTGCCTGTCTATGCCCACCCCTAGCCCTCTAGGGAAAACCTGTCTGCCTCTAACTCAAAATTCCCAAAACAAAACAAACAGGGGACTTCCCCCCAACCCGGGACACCATGCAACCACACACTAGGAACTAATACCATACACTATACATTACTCCCCCACAACCATACCTGTGGAAAAAAAGTTACACATAGTAACAACAACAACAGTACTTTAAACACTACACTCTAAAGTACTGCTGAGGAACTCCGCTGAGTCCCTCCTCCTCCTCTTCTTGTCTTCTTTTCTATCTTCTTCAGGAACACCTGCAAGAAAAAGACACAACACACACTCCTAATCTGCATACACTGTCTATCTAAACCCCTACCATCTGAACACTGAAGAATCCCCAAAAATATATTTTTTAGAAAAGTAGAAAAAAACAGTATAAACATTAGAAAACAGTAGAAAACAATAACATTATTTACAATACTCAATATTTGGGGGATGGAGTGCCCTAAAAGTCCCATCTAGTGACCACAGTGCCCGAAGCTAAGTCCAGTAAAGATCCTCTCCTGGGCCAGAGCCCGGTGAAGCACAGTTCTAGCAGGCCAAAGTCCCGAAGAGGTGAGTCTTTGAGGACAGTTCAAACATTTGGAGTCTGCTAGTGTAGGGTGTGTACTGCAATGTCATAAGAATAGAAAAGTCTGGACTTACCAGTCCCTTGTAGAACAACATGATACCACACCTGGTCCTCGGCCGAAGACTCTCCCTGACAGCATTCGTCCAGTACAGCTGAGCTGAAACTACAGGCAGGCACATCTGGAAACTGCTGAGCTGATGTCATCTTTGTAGACTGAACCTTGAAACAGGAACAAAAAGGAAAACAGCTGGTCTGAAGTCATCCGATACCCAGGCGATGAATCAGGATACAGCTGGGCTGGTGTCCTCTCTGGATCTGAAGTCATCTGGTGGGCCAGTCGATAAATTCTGGAAAGCCAGTATACTGTAGAACTGATGAATGTGGGGCACCTGGTTCCTGGAACGCCAGTCTGGTGGAACAACATAGGTACGGCAACTGCTGGATGGCAGCACTGGTTACCACTGCTCTGCTTTCCACTTGGTAGGCATGGGCACATTTGCAGGGTGGTCTTGGCATCATGGCCAATAGCACAACGGGTCAGGTGCTGGAATTATTACCCCGTCTGGGCACTCATAATTCACACTGTGAAAGGTTTCATGTCCCTCTCCATCCACAATTCGAACACTGTCAATAAACAGTGTCCTGCCTCTTTTCCACTGGCTGTATTTTTCTTGAAACATTCTGTTCTTGACATGCTTGTTTGCACCAGAATGCACATATTTCATTGCTTCTTCCCAAATCCAGGATTTCCTGCTTTTTTCAATCTGATCCCAGACTCTCAGAGGAAAGGTAGGAAAGGACATCTCATAGATTTCATTCGCTTTCCTATGAACCAGTCTCTCCTCTTTACTAGCTTTGGTCAACCTGCGACCTCTGGCCTGGCTTGGGGGCGACCAGTCCTAGTTCTGCCAGCTACGCATTCTTAACGACAAAAATTGGATCCCTGGCTTCTTCTTGCACAGCCAGGGCAGTGGAATCACCACTCTCTTCCATGTGTTCCTCTGAGCCAAGAGCTTGAGGCTGTGTACCGGTTCCTTTTCCACAAGGCTACATAGGTTCCCCCTCTTCTTCTTCCTCACTGAGAATCTGTGCCCAGGAGTGAGCAGTCGTCCTCACTCCTGAGACTGTCCACTCTTCGCTGGACGCGGAGTTTGACACTTCCCATTTTAGGGACATGGATATGTTGTTCATCCACACTTATTGGCAGGTATCCTTGCCGCTTTAAATCTTGCCGGAAGGTCTTCAAGCTGGCTCCTCCCACCCACCGGTGGTAAAACTCTCGGCTCCGCCCATGACGCCAGAGCTTCCTTACCGCTTGGAAGCTCAGGTTCCCTCCTTAATGCTCTGCGTATAAGACTGGTTCCTTTTTTTTTCGGTTTACCGGAAATTACTTTTAAGGTTTTCAAGACTTTGGTCACTTACTTCCTTCGCGCCTGCAATGGACAGATCGACTCCCAGTTTCTGGAGGTGCCCATTCGGGCAGAAGATGTCTCGGGCGGACCCGCACTCCACGTGCGTCTACTGCTTGGGCCTTGGGCACGATCCGCAGGCTTGCGACCTTTGCTCTTCTTTTTCGGCCTACGTCCTGGAAGATCATGCCGCCCGTTTACAACTTGGGCGTCCGGAAAAACGTTATCCTCCAGTAAAGTCGAAGGAGGCCCAGTTGGCGGTTTCCGTGGCGGCGGGCTCGGCAGAACAGCTTGAGCAGATGATTGCCCTCGAGGAGGAAGCGACGCATGCCGCATCTTCGTCTTCCTCGGCTGCAGCATTTATCCCGCTCTCCCTGGGATCCTCCTATTCAGCTTCTTTTAAGGAGCTCTGTCTCTCCCTCTCCACTAAGGGAGAGGGACCAACATCTTCAGGGCCTTCCTCTCGGTACAGGAAGAAGGACCACAAAGGTAAGTCCCTCCGTCGACGCTCTTGGGAACGGGAGAGGTCCCTCTCACCGAGTAAACCATCGACTTCGGTTGATCCTTCGGCTTTGGCCACTGGCTTCACGGTGTCCCCATCAGGTCAGTTGACCGAGACTCTCGTCGACGCAGTCGAGATTTTTCTCGACCCGTTGGACGGGCTGTTGACTGGTGAAGCCGAAAACCCTCACTCCCCAGTTCCCCCGGCGGTGGTTGAGGAGTCCGTGGACTTGCCCGTGCCTCCGGTTCCGAGTCCATGGTTGAGCCCTCCGAGGCCGAGGGAGGCGGGTTTCCCACTCTCCCCCATAATCTCCTCGGAAAGCCGAGTTTGCGTCTCGGTCTCGGACTTCTTCTCGGTCCAGCCAATCCCGCCGTCACAGGCGGTCTCGGCACCGTGGGAAGCGGCACCGCCGCTCGCCCTCATCCTCTTCCTCGGATGAGGGGAGGCTTCGACGCAAGTTGCGCCGACCATACGAGGACCTTGTGGCAACAGCTTCTTCTGTCCAGGAGCAAGCCGACGTCGTCGCCTTGCCCGGCTATCAAGTGGCTGTCACCGCAGCGGCCGAAGCAACCCCTCGCCTTAGCTGAGGTGCCTACTTCCAGGCCTGTTGCTTGGCCAAAACCGGCTGCCCCACCGATTCCGGTGGAACCTCCGCCTCCACAGCCATTGTTTGGGGCTCTGACCAAAAATTCTCAGTCGGCCCAAGGTCTGCCCCATAGGCTGTCTGTCACCCTCACTCCCGATTACCCTCGGCAGGTGGAGGGTGGCTCAGGCCCAAGGCAGCTCTTTGCGGACTCCTCTAAGTCTGACGACGATTTCTCCCTGTTCTCCAGGCGGGTCGACTTGGAGTCCTCGGGAGGTCAGTCACTGGACGATAGCCCTTCGTCCTTCATGGGTTTGCTTAGGCTCATCTCGGAATCCACCGGGATGCAGCTCGAGCCCATATCCAAGCAGGCCAAGTATCCCCTCACGGAGATATTGGACAGAGGGGATTCTCCTACGGAGGCCTTTCCGGTGGCCGAGGCCATTGTAGGCCCGGCCTTGGAGCTCTGGCAGCGTCCTGCTTCCTGCCCTGCGCCTTTGGCCAGGATGGCAAGGAAGTACGCGGTCCCTACCAGGTCCCTGTCCAGTTTCTCGGAACACCCCTCAGCCGAGGGGTTAGTTACTGACAACGTCTTCCGGCGTGCCAGAAACGCCAGGGACGTGGACAAACCTCCCGACAAGGAGTCCAAGAAGTTGGACTACGCCGGGCGAAAAGTTTATGCTGCGTCCTCCCTTGGCCTTCGTCAGGCCAGCTCGGCCATACTGATGGCTTATTTTTCTCACGCCGTGTTGGGCTCCCTGGACGAGGTAGTCCCTCATCTCCCGGCTGACCTGCAGACCACGGTTAAGCAGGTGTGGGACCAGGGCAGGGCAGTGGCCAAGCAGCAACTTCAGACTGCTTTAGACATCGGTGACTCATGCGCCAGGTCAGTAGCAGCCGCAGTGGCTATGCGCCGTCGAGCATGGCTGAGGATATCCACCTTCACAGCGGTTACCCAGCACAAATTGGAAGATGTCCCCTTCCTGGGGACCAACCTCTTCGGCCCTGGAATGGAAGGCCACCTCCAGAGGATCAAAAAGTCCAATGCCACTTTGGACTCTGTCTCATCCGCCCAGAGGGACAAGGGCCGCAGACCGCAACCCAAGCCCTTTCGTCCATCTGTGCCCGCGGCACGTCCGGTCCAGCAGCATCAGGGCCAGCAGGCTCGCGCTTGGCGTCCCAAACCCAAGCCCACGGCTTCCTCCTCCAGGAAGCAGGGAGGTAAAGGCCCAGGAGGTCCCTCGGCCGGTCCCTCCTCCAAGCCTGCACAGTGACGGGTTGAGGGGTGTTGCCCCCAATCTTGTCACCTCACCCCAGTTTCCCCCCGTGGGTGGATGGCTCTGCTACTTCCTTTCTGCCTGGTCTGCTATGACCACAGACCGGTGGGTGTTGGAAGTGGTAGGAAAGGGCCTGCCTCTGAAGTTCGAGCAGGCCCCACCCTTCCGAGCCGTCGCCCCAAGGGGGGTCTCTGGGTCCGCAGCCTCGCTCTGCTCCTCGAGAAAGAAGTGATCAGAGAGGTGGCGGACCCTCCCTCAGACCCGGGGTTTGTGTCCGGGTACTTCCTGGTCCCAAAACGGACGGGGGGCTGGTGCCCCATTCTCGACCTGCACGACCTAAACAAGTTCCTAAGGTCTCGGACCTTCAGGATGGTCACTCTGGCTCAGATAATACCATCCTTGGAACGCAGCGTGTGGTTCTGCTCTCTGGACCTCCAGGACGCGTTTTTTCATGTCCCTATCCGTCTGTCTCATCAGAGATTCCTTCGCTTTCGAGCGGAAGGATCCCTTTTCGAGTTCCAAGCCATGCCCTTCGGCCTGTCTCTTCCACCCAGGGTCTTCACCAAATGCATGGCAGTGGTGACAGCATTCCTGCGGCACCGAGGGGTCCGGGTGTCCCCTTACCTGGACGATTGGCTGATAGTAGCCCCCTCCAGACAGGAGGTGGAGCGGTCCAGAGATCTGGCCCTCCAGGTTTGCTCCCGGGTCAGCCTCCTCATCAACGATGCCAAGTCGGAACTCGAACCGAAGCAGGTGATTCTCTTCATTGGGGCAGAGCTCGACTCTCTTCGAGCCAGAGCACGGCTCCCGGCGGACAGGGCCGAGGTTCTTTCCTCCTTTGCCCAATCATTTCTGGTTGGGCAATCGCTTGCCCGGGACTTCCTGCGCCTCCTGGGTCTCATGGCGTCCTGCACCAGCGTGGTCCGTTGAGCTCTCTTCAATGGGGGCTGGCCAGCCAGTGGTCTCAACGCTGCGATCCATTGGACCAGCTAGTGACGGTGACCCAGGGGATGTGGAACGCTCTCCAGTGGTGGATCATTCCAGCTCATCTGCAGGAGGGCATCCCATTTGTCCGCCCCGAGCCGACGGTCTCTCGACCGACCGACGCCTCTCTGATGGGTTGGGGTGCCCATCTGGGGGAGCACAGAGTGCACGGCCTCTGGTCCCTGCAGGAGTCCTGATGCCATATCAACCTGCTGGAGCTCCGAGCGGTCCACCTAGCTCTCACCGCCTTCGCTCCGTTTCTACGGGGTCAAGTGGTTCAGGTCCAGACGGACAATACCACGACCATGTACTACCTAAACCGCCAGGGCGGGACGCGCTTCATGCCTCTGTGCAAGGAAGCTCTCCGCATTTGGTCACTCGTGCGCAGCCTGGAGGCGGACCTCCTAGCCATTCATGTGGCAGGAGCCTCCAACACCCTGGCCAATGCCCTAAGGCGGATAGGGGCTGTATCCCACGAGTGGTCTCTCCTGCCGGAGGTAGCACAAGATCTGTTCTCCCATTGGGGCACACCTCAGGTGGATCTGTTTGCCTCCAGGGAGAAGGCGAAGCTGAGGCTGTTCCATGCCCTCCTCCCTCAGCAGGGCTCGCTGCAGGGGGATGCCTTCTCGAGGCCATGGACCCCAGGCCTCTTCTATGCCTTTCCCCCATTTCCCTTGATCCACAAGGTGCTTCTCAAGGCGAGGAGGGACAAGGCGCAGATGATTCTGGTAGCCCCAGACTGGCCCCGTCAGTGCTGGTATCCAGATCTCCTCAGCCTCAGCTCCAGGCTCCTGAGGCAGCTTCCAGCTCGCCCGGACCTGCTTTCAGTCAATCAGGGGAAGGTGTTCCATCCGGACCTTCAATCCCTGCACCTGACGGCCTGGTTCCTGAGCGGCTAGAGTTCCAAGCCTTGGGTCTTTCCGACGAGGTCCTCAATGTTGTTGAGGCGTCCTGTAAGGAGTCGACCAGGAAATGCTATGCCTTCAAATGGAAAAGGTTTTCCATTTGGTGTCAGAGCAAGGGCCTGGACCCTTCCTCCTGTTCCTTGGCAAGCATCTTGGACTATTTATAGTCCCTTTGTCAGCAAGGGCTCAGGTCGACACCCCTAAGGTGCACCTGGCAGCCATCTCTGCTTACCAGGCGAGCGGAAGCAGTGTAGCGCAGGAGAAGGTGGTCTGGCTTTTTTCAAAGGCCTTGAT
The DNA here is from genome assembly GCA_016271365.2 of Neoceratodus forsteri. Taxonomy (NCBI): domain Eukaryota; kingdom Metazoa; phylum Chordata; order Ceratodontiformes; family Ceratodontidae; genus Neoceratodus; species Neoceratodus forsteri. The sequence goes on from CM028132.1 coordinate 1,339,487,279, forward strand.
CACATTTCCTCGTCACGAGAACCTCCACCTCCGTGGGATCTACTGCTGATACTGGCAAAGCTCATGGGCAAGCCATTCGAACCAATGCACAGGTGTGAGCTCTCTCACCTGTCGTGGAAGACCGCCTTCTTGGTGGCTATTAAGTCAGCCAGAAGGATGGGAGAGCTCCAGGCGCTTTCCATCGAGTCTCCTTACCTGGTCTTCCACAGGGACAAGGTTGTCCTGCGCCCCCACCCGAAATTCCTTCCGAAGGTGGTGTCGGAGTTTCACCTTAACCAGGTGTTGACTCTGCCGGTGTTCTTCCCCAATCACACCTCGGAGGCCGAATATAGGCTCCATACTCTGGACCCTAGAAGGGCGCTCGCTTACTATAAGGAGCGCATGGCTGAAATTCGGGGAGAGGTTCGCCAGCTGTTTGTCACCTACGCTGAAGCCGCTCCTGGCAGACCTGCAGCCAAGCGGACGATAAGCAGGTGGTCACCTCCTGCATAGATCTCTGCTATAGGTTGCCGGGCATGGAGCCTCCCCGAGTCGGATAAGAGCTCATTCTACCCACCATACCGCTGCATCGGTGGCTGCTTCCAGGGACATCCCTATCCAGGAAATCTGCAGGGCTGCTACCTGGAAGTCAGCACACACCTTTATCACCCACTACTGCATCGACCTTGAGTCACGCCGGGATGCTGGTTTTGGGGCCTCGGTTCTCCAGTCTCTTTTCTTTAAGTAGGGTGTGTGCGTCTTGCCTCCCTCCTCCCGGAGAACTGCTAGGAGTCTGCCAATAAGTGTGGATGAACAACATATCCATGTCCCTAGAAATACAGGTTACTCACCTGTAACAGGAGTTCTAGGAATGGTATATGTTGTTCATCCACACTACCCACCCGACCTCCCTTGCCTCGACGCACAACCTGAGCTTCCAGCGGGCCAGATCTGGCATCATAGGGCAGAGCCGAGAGTTTTACCACCCGGGTGGGTGGGAGGAGCCAGCTTGAAGTCCTTCCGGCAAGATTTAAAGCGGCAAGGATACCCGCCAATAAGTGTGGATGAACAACATATACCATTCCTAGAACTTCTGTTGCAGGTGAGTAACCTGTATTTCAGAGGCCTCCCTCATCTCATCTTCACCTATGAGACTTGGGCTAGGCCCCTTTCTCCGAGGGTCTACTGATGTTCTTCCCGAAATGTGTCTCTGCGACTCACTCTGAAACATCAGCACATTGTTCTTTCTGTAAATCTGCACCCTCTTGCTTTGCACCACACTCTGAGGGGCCTTCTCCAACAGGCTCTGCCTGGTGCTGTGTGCTGCCAACTGCAGATTCTTGAACTTTTGTCCATGTGGGAGCCAAACTAATCTTGGGTGCTTTAAACAAACCATATTTCTCTAGACACCCAGAACTGTGAGGTACCATGAAGACGTCCTTCCAGCATTTAAGCACATCACACATACTCGCACTGGATATGCAGGAATCGCCACATGAGGAGGCAGTTGTTCCCCGTAGTAACATCTCTCAACATCCCTTAGCTTGTTAACGTCTACTGCTGTCACAGCGTGGGCATGATCCGGGTAGCGGACTGGTCCTGAAGCCATAACTGCAGAGAAAAACAAACAACGCTCATTGTTATTTCAAGTCCCACATCACTGAAAACTTTTTTTTTTCAAAATGGCTCCTCTGCTGCTGTGTTTACATTACTACCCCACCCTGTAATGGTGGCGGCAGCACTCCTACGCATCAACATTCTGTAATTGGGTCAAGCTACTGCGCATCCGATTTACACACTCTACCGATAACTTTGCACAAACTTGCACTGTTCTTTTTCCTAGCACATTTTTATGATTTACCACAGACTTTTTACTCGCTGAAGACATTGCTGTAGCTTACAGTCCCTTAAAGCCTCAGTATTTCATAGCACAGGATTGCCTGTATTTCTTGCTGCATATCTGGTACAACTCACAGTCTCTCATATGGCTTTGAAAATTATACTGACGCTGAACCTATAATTATGCTCACGGTCGATAGCTTAGAATTCTTGCTTTTGGTGGTGAAACTTAACACAGTCCTTCTTTGCAAAGCGATTACACTGCTACACACAGATTCAGGTGGCTTTTGGTGAAATCACACAGTTTGAGCAATTATTTCTTTTGGTATTCACTGTTATCAGTAGCTGTTTGCTACGATGGAAAAATGGCCTGCAGCCAGTCTTGGAGGCCTCTGGAAGGAAGCGGGTTGTCAGTCCTGCCGATTGTCCCTCTGAACACCACACTCACAGTCCAGTCGATTGAGATGTGGGTTGAGCCGGAATTTAAACAGAAAAGTCAGTTTTTTAACTTTTTACAGCACTTTCAGTCACCGCGACACTCCTGGTAAGCCAGTTCGCACTCTCCACTCACTCTCCCTCTCAAACGCTGTGCAGTCGCTCTAAAGCTGGCTTGCAGGTGGGACTGATTGCAGTCTCACCAATCACTTGATGCCATGCAGATGAGCCTCGTTCCTCTCGAGTGCTCTTCTCCTCACGGTGATCGTCGAGCAGGCAAATTTAAACTGCAAACCACACTTTTTTTTTTTTCAACTGACTCCACAGCGGGAGCACCAACCATTTTTCATGGCCATTAAGCACAACAAGTTTCTCAGTCCACACAGAAAGCATTTCCAATGTCTAGGGCACAATTTTCCTTTTGCTACCCACAGTTTTGCACACTTTTCTTTGTAACAAACACTTTTAAAAGCTGGCAAACGCTGTAATTTGATGCAGGACAAGGGCATACACTCTCAGGTTTTACTGCTCCTTGATAAACAGTTGGCATTTTAACAGCAGCACATGGATAACAGCACACAGCGGCACATTAGTTAACTCATTCAGGCCAAGAGACGTCTGTAGGTGGTGTCTGAAAGCATAGCCACTCAGGACAGTAACGCCTGTGGACGTACTCAACTGACTTTCGCTCACGCCTACAAACGTCTGAGGAAGTTAGCAGTTTTTACCTAACTATTAAACAAACCGAATTGCTTAGAATTGAATGTATAGCACCATTAGAAAGGTAATTTTGCTCTGAACAATTTTGCTGCAGATACTTTGTGTCTATCATGTATACTTTCTGAGTTATTCATATTTGTTTAAGGTATGGTGTGCATGGCTAACATTTGTCTCTCAAGCCTCACCTAAGCACTTAGAATAAATGTGAAAAAAAAAACAGTTGTTTGGTATTTCAGCTACTATAATGTAAAAACTAAATGGATTACAGTTGATTGCATAGCACCATTAGAAAGGCTGTTTTGTGCTGAATAATTTTGCCACTGATACTTTGTGTCTACCACATATACTTTAGGAGTTATTTGCATTTGTTTAAGGTATGGTGTGCATGGCTAACATTTGTCTCTCATACATCACCTAAGCACCTTGAAAAAAATCAGTTGTTTGGTATTTCAGCTAGTATAAAATAAAAACTAAATTGATTACAACTGATTGCATAGCACCATTCGAAAGTTAACATTGTGCTGAACAACTTTGCCACTCATACTTTGTGTGTAGCACTTACGGTTCAAGAGGTAGTCACATTTGTTTGTGGCATGCTGATTATGGCTTGATTTTGCTTAGAAAGGCCCAGGATGCAGTGCTAAGAGAATACAGGGCACAAGTGGCAGAAGTCTCAAAGAGCTCTTGTGGTGTGAATGAGTTAAACGTTGCTTCAATTGTTTTGGGCTACCCACTGCCAGATAGCCAAAAACGCTAGCCATTGTCTGAGTGACCTTTCTTACATTCCTCCCTAAATTCCAAACCCAAATCCTCAGCGGTACCTCCATTTTTGTAACCCCCACCCAGGTATGCCGTCTCCATCTTGTACCCCATAGGCCATAGCCCTCAAAACTTCGACAGCACTACCTGGTGGGCTGGGTTTGGGGAGAAATATCTCACTCGGCACATTGGCTAGGTTTGGCTACTCAGCAACAGGGGCACCCAAGTAACTCTGGACACAGGAAGCAATAACTGTAATGTCAAATACCAGAAGTGGGATTCTAAAGTGCGGCTTTTATTCACATCCAACAGAATAACAAAGCATAGATGGACCCCCACGGGGCTACACTCCTGGCAATGCAGATTTATGGAGATCAGAACACATCCTCATTCACTTTAGCCCTCAGGCTTTGAAACACACTGGGCACACAGCCCGAACTTGTACTCTGCTCTGGGTTTCCCTGGCTTGGCTCTCTTGCCAGCCACTTGGACTACCTTCCTTCCATGGCTTGGCTATCATGCCAGCCCTTTGGCCACTTTCCATATAGCATGGAACATTTACTGGTGGCTCCCTAAACCACCTATGAGCACTTCTGGCTCCATTAGGGAATCTTCCTCATCAGTCCCACGTCTGGCTACTTTCCTCAGGCACTGGCCAAGTACCTGAGAGAAAGCAAGAGGTGTCCCAAAGCAAACCCGTAGAGGTAAATTTGGTTACTACTGATGGGGGGCCTCCCACCTCTTGCGCCCATAATTCATACCCAGCCATTTCTCTGGACTGTAACACCACATCCTTAAAAAACACTTTGCTGTGTAGATTCTCTTTAAATGTATTCACAATCAGTCTACTGTCTTTACATCCCATTTGTGCTGAACTTGAACATACTTAAGAAGTGACTGTGTCCAGACAGGGTTGTCCCCTGTCTCCGTTACTGTTCGCAATCAGCATTGAGCCCTTGGCTCAAGCCATAAGGAGACATCCTAAGATTACTGGTATAATGGTAGAAGGGGTAGTAAATAAAATATCACTGTATGCGGATGATGCAATAGTCTATGTGTCTAACCCAAAGCAGGCCTTACCCCATCTTTTGACCCTGATACAAAAATTTTTGCAAAATGTCAGGATATAAAATAAACCAAGAGAAAACGGAAATTAAATGAATCTCAGGAGAATGGGATCAGGATCTAAAAAAAATTTCACCCTTCAAGTACACTAAAAAGCCAATAAGATATTTAGGAATTAAAATCTCATATGATATGAAAGATTTGTATAAATTAAATCATGGGGTTTTAAAAGCACAGGTTAGGAAAGATCTAGACAGGTGGAAACTAATACCGTTGGGGTTCACTCAAAAAAATCCTGCCTTGCTGGTTGTTCCTCTTTGGCACCCTCCCGATAGATATAACTAGTAAGGATTGGAAAGATTTAGAGAAGGAGTCAGCTAGTTTCATCTGGGCAGGGAAAAAAAACCCGGATTAGGCAACAACTGTTGTCAATACCTAAAAAAGAGGGGGGAGGAGGTATGCCACACCTGCGGACATAATTTTACGCAGCTCAAGTGATGCCGCTCTTGAAATTTTTAATACAGGATGAACCCCCAGACTGGGTGGAGATGGAAAGGAGAGCACATATAAATCTACCAGTGCAGGTTCTCCCGTGGACTATAACGAAGGCAAACCTGACCGAGGTTAGGAATTGCTGGACAAAGCAAACTCTTGGGGTATGGCTCCAGATCAGGCAAAAGTGGGAAATGCCAGTACCGATATGGCGGAAAATTCCGCTGGAATATGTACCATCTATAGTAGGCAAGATGGGTTTGGTTTCCCTGTAAGGATGGGTTAGGAAGGGGGTATTAATGCTGGCCCATTTGGTGGAAGGGGAAGGGGTGAAATCTTTCTTGAGCTTACAACAAGAATTCCAGTTGCAACAGAAGGAATTATTTCGATTTTTCCAGTGTAGGAATATAATAGTGGGGGAGATAGGAGTGGCAGAAGTGGCTCGCCCCCTAACAGATGAGGTAGTTATGATACAAAGCAGAACAAGGTTAAAAGATACAAAGGGGATAGTAGCACAAATGTATGCTCTTTTGCGCCAAGGAGAAGGCAGGGTTTATAGAGAAAATACACCAGTAAAATGGGAAAAGGAGATTGGGTATAACATTCAACCGGCATGATGGGGGGGATCTGGGAAGGTATACAGAAAACTACTAGTTTACAGAATTGGAGAGAATTTAGATGGAAAGTGAGCATCAGATTCTTTAAGGTCCCAACAATAACCAAGCACTATGGTGGACACCATTCAGACAAATGTTGGAGAGGTTGTGGGGGAGTGGGCTCGCACTTCCATATTTTGGGGGGATGTCCAATATTAACTAAGTATTGAGCCGACCTGAGAGAAATCATAATGAAAATGTTTGAGTTGCACCTTCTTCCTCAGTTTGAAAATCTGGTCTTGGGCCTCCCCCCAGTAGATTTGATAAGGAAAGATCACAGGTACTTATTATATATCTGTGTGGTGGCGGCAACAAAAGCAATTACACAGAAGTGGCTTACACAGACTTCACCCTCAGTAGGGATCGGGGAACATAATGTGGAAAGAATAAAGCAGTTAGAAAGCATAGTAGCTAAAGTTCAGTTAAAGGTAGAAAGGTTAAATGCTAGAGCCTACCCTATTACAAATACATCCAGGAAAAGACACAAATTCAGATATTAGACCAATACATAACGTAGAAGAGAGAAAGAGGGGAAGAGAGGTAGTGATGGGAGGAAATAAGATAATAAAATAGAAAGAAGGAGAGTAAGATGTGAATGGTGGGGGTCAAAAAAGACAGGGTATTCCGAAAGTTGATTAGAGAAGGGAGAATCGCTCGTGGGCACATCCTGCTGAAGGTTATGAAGTTATAAAATAAATATATAGTGTATTAGACAAAATGGTAATTACTTATATACCTGTGTTAGAATACGAGATGTGTGGACATGGTACAAGGAGGAAAAAAGAGTTTCCTAGAGATCTGGAGGCGGAGTGGTAAGACAGAAAGAGGAGATTAGATAATGAAAAACAGAGAGATAAGATAATAGGTGAACGTGGAAAGCAGTAGAACCCTGAACTCTAAGGATACCATCGAATTAAGTCAGAAATGATTCAGGCGGGAAGGAGGTAAATAAATTAATATGACCTGGAAAAGATATAAGAAGATTGTAATGATTATAAGGAGGATTTTAAACTTCACTTCTAGGGACATGGATATGTTGTTCATCCACACTGTCTGGCAGGTTCCTTGCTGCTTTAAATCTTGCCGGAAGGTCTTCAAGCTGGCTCCTCCCACCCACCCGGGTGGTAAAACTCTCAGCTCCGCCCCATGACACCAGATCTTTCTTACCGCTTGGAAGCTCAGGTTCCCTCCTTAACGCTCTGCATGATAGACTGGATCCTAACTCTTCGGTTCGTCCGAAACTCGTTTTAAAATTCTCAAGACTTCGGTCTTCCTTTTCCCTTGTGTCTGCGATGGACACATCGACTCTGGTTTTCGGCGGTACCCTTGCGGGCAGATGTCCAGGACGGATCCGCACTCCACATGCGTCTACTGCCTCGGCCTAGAACATGACCTGCAGGCCTGCGAGTCTTGCTGTTCGTTCTTGGCCAACATCTTGGAGGACCGCGCTGCCCGGTTGAAGCTTGGGCACCCCGAGAAGCGCTACCCGCTGGTAAAGTTGAAAGAGGCCCGTTGGGCGGTTACCTCGGCGGCTGGCTCAGCTGAGCAGCTCGAGCAGATGATCGCCCTCGAGGAGGAGGCGGCCCAGGCCACATCTTCCTCCTCCTCGGCCGCGGCATTTATCCCGCTCTGTTTGGGTACCTCGTATTCTGCTTCGTTCAGGGAGCTTTGCCATTCCCTTTCCACTAAGGGAGAGGGGCCATCGGGACATTCCTCTCGGTCCAAAAAGAAGGATCCCAAGGGTAAGTCCCATCATCGGCGTTCGTGGGAGTGGGAGAGGTCCCCTTCCCCGGACAGCCGACCATCTACTTCGGTCGAGGTTGCGGCTAAGGCCGCTGGCTTCACGGCATCCCCGTCAGGTTAGCCGGCCGAGACAGCCGTCGACGCGGGCAAGATTTTTCTCGACCCATCGGATGGTTTGTCGACTGGTGAAGCCGACAACCCTTCTTCGCCGGTTCCCCCGGTGGAAACCGAGGATTTGCCTGCACTATTGGTGCAGCAGTCCCTAGTTAAGGCTTCCGACCCGAGGGAAAAGCGGGTGTCCACCGCTCCCTCCCAGGCCTGCCCTCGGACACACTGAGGATTTTGGTCTCGGACCTCTTCTCGGTCCAGCCGATCCCACCGACATCGGTGGTCTCGGCATCGAGGTAAGCAGTGACGCCACTCATCCTAGTCTTCCTCCTCGGATGAGGAGAGGCTTCGGCACAGATTGCGTCAATGCTACGAGGAGCTGATGTGGCAGCAGTTACTTTTGTCCGGGACCAAGTCGACACTGACACCTTCCCCGGCCATCAAGTGGCTGTCACCCAAACGGCCGAAACAGCCTCTCGCTGCAGTAGAGGTGCCCAAGCCTGGGCCGGTTGTTCGGCTGAAACCTGCTGCCCCACCGATTGTGGTGGAACCTCCGCCTCCACAACCGAAATCGGGGGCACCGACCAAGGACTCTCGGTCGGGTCAAGGCCTACCCCACAGGTTGTCGGTCACCCTCACTCCCGACCGTCCTCAGCAGGTGGAGGGTGGCTCAGGCCCTAGGCAGCTGTTCGCGGACTCCTCGGAGTCCGACGACGACTCCTCCCTGTTCTCCAGACAGGTTGACCTGGAGTCCTCCAGGGGCCAGTCACTAGACGAAAGCCCATCATCCTTCATGGGTTTGCTTCGGCTCATCTCGGAGTCCATTGGGATGCAGCTCGAGCCTGTATCCAAACCAGCCAAGTATCTCCTGACGGAGATACTGGACCAAGGGGATTCACCCACGGAGGCCTTTCCTGTGGCTGAGGCCATTGTCGGCCCAGCCTTGGAGCTTTGACAGCGGCCTGCTTCCTGTCCTGCGCCTCCGGCCAGGATGGCCAGGAAGTATGCGGTCCCTACCGGCTCTTTGCCCGGGTTTTTGGAGCATCCCTCTGCCAAGGGGTTGGTCACCGACAGCGTTTTCCGGTGTTCCAGGAACGCTAGGGACGTGGACAAGCCCCCCGACAAGGAGTCCAAAAAGCTGGACTACGCTGGGCACAAGGTATACGCTGCATCCTCCCTTGGCCTCCGCCAGGCCAGCTCGGCCGTGCTGATGGCACACTTCTCCCACGCCCTCATGGGCTCCCTGGATGAGGTGATCCCTCATCTGCTGGCCGACCTGCAGACCACAGTCCAGCAGGTCCGGGACCAGGGTAGGGCGGTGGCGAGGCAGCAGCTCCAAACAGCTCTGGACATAGGGGACTCCTGTGCCAGATCGGTTGCGGCCGCAGTGGTCATGCGCCGCAGAGCATGACTCAGGATATCCACCTTCACGGCGGATACCCAGCACAAGTTGGCGGATGTCCCCTTCTTGGGGACTGACCTCTTCGGCCCTGGAGTGGAAGGTCACCTCCAGCGGATCGAAAAGTCCAATGCCACCCTGGACTCGGTCACCTCCGCCCAGAAGGACAAAGGCTGCCGTCAGCAGCAGCACAAGCCCTTTCGTCCTTCTGCGCCTGCGGCACGTCCGGCCCAACAGCACCAGCATCAGGGCCAGCAGGCTCGCTTGGCATCCCAAACCCAAGCCCATGGCTTCCTCCAACAGGAAGCAGGGAGGTAAAGGCCCAGGAGGTCCCTCGGCCGGTCCCTCCTCCAAGCCTGCCCAGTGGCGGGTTGAGGGTGTCGCCCCAGCCTCGTCATTTCCCCTGGGTTCCCCGTGGGGGCAGCTCCGCCACTTCCTTTCCACCTGGTCCGCTATCGCCACGGACCGCTGGGTGTTGGAGGTGGTAGGAAAGGGCCTGCCTCTGGAGTTCGAACAGACCCCACCCTTTCGAGCCGTCACTCCTCGGGGAGCCACGGGGTCCGCAGCCTCGCTGTCAGCCCGCTGAGCCGATATTGCCCTGCTCCTCAAAAAAGAGGTGCTCAGGAAGGTGGCGGATCCTCCTCCAGACCTGGGGTATGTGTCCAGGTATTTCCTGGTCCCAAAATGAACGGGGGGCTGGTGCCCCATTCTCGACCTGCATGATCTGAACAGGTTCCTAAGGTCTTGGACCTTCAGGATGGTCACTCTGGCTCAGATAATCCCATCCTTGGAACGAGGTATGTGGTTCTGTTCCTTGGACCTCCAGGACGCATTCTTTCACGTCCCAATCCGTCCGTCTCATCAGAGATTCCTCCGCTTTGGAGCGGAGGGATCCCTTTACGAGTTCCGGGCCATGCCCTTTGGCCTCTCCCTAGCTCCCAGGGTCTTCACCAAATGCATGGCAGTGGTGACAGTATTCCTGCGGTGCCGAAGGTTCCGGGTGTACCCCTACCTGGATGACTGGCTGATTGCAGCCACCTCCAGAGCAGAGGTGGAGCGGTCCAGAGATCTGGCCCTCCAGGTTTGCTCTCAGATTGGCCTCCTCATCAACGAGGCCAAGTCGGAACTCGTGCCAGAGCAGGTGATATATTTCATCGAGTCAGAGCACGGCTCCCGGCGGACAGGGCCGAGGTTCTTTCCTCCTTTGTCCAGTCATTTCTGGTTGGGCAGTCGCGCCCTGCCCGGGACTTCCTGCGCTTCCTGGGCCTCATGGCGGCCTGCACCAGCGTGGTCTGTTGGGCCCGCTGGTACATGCGTCCCCTTCAGTGGGGATTGGCCAGCCAGTGGTCACAGTGCTTCGATCCATTGGATCAGCTAGTGACAGTGACCCAGGGGATGTGGAACGCTCTCCAGTGGTGGACCGTTCCGGCACATCTGCAGGAGGGCATCCCGTTTGTCCGCCCAGAGCCGACGGTCTCTCTATCGAACGATGCCTCTCTGATGGGTTGGGGTGCCCATCTGGGGGAGCACAGAGCACATGGCCTTTGGTCCCCTCAGGAGTTCCGATGCCACATCAACCTGCTGGAGCTTCGAGCAGTTCGTCTAGCCCTCACCGCCTTCGCTCCGTTTCTACGGGGTCAAGTGGTTCAGGTCCAGATGGACAATACCACGACCATGTACTTCCTAAACTGCCAAGGCGGGACGCGCTCCATGCCTCTGTGCAGGGAAGCTCTCTGCATTTGGTCTCTCGTGCGTAGCCTGAAGGCGGATCTCCTCGCCATTCACGTGGCAGGAGCCTCCAACACCCTGGCCAATGCCCTAAGCCAGATAGGGGCTGCGTCTCACGAGTGGTCTCTCCTGCCGGAGGTAGTACAAGATCTCTTCTCCCACTGGGGCACGCCTCAGGTGGACCTGTTTGCCTCCAGGGAGAATGCGAAGCTGAGACTGTTTCATGCCCGCCCCCCTCAGCAGGGCTCGCTGCAGGGGGATGCCTTCTCGAGGCCATGGATCCCGGGCCTCTTCTACGCTTTTCCCCCATTTCCCTTGCTGCACAAGGTGCTTCTCAAGGTGAGGAGGGACAAGGTGCAGGTGATTCTGGTAGCCCCAGACTAGCCCCGTCAGTTCTGGTATCCAGATCTCCTCAGTCTCAGCTCCAGGCTCCCGAGGCGGCTTCCAGTCTGCCCGGACCTGATCTCGGTCAGTCAGGGGAAGGTATTCCATCCGGACCTTCAATCCCTGCACCTGATGGCCTGGTTCCTGAGCGGCTAGAGTGCCAGGCCTTGGGTCTTTCCGACGAGGTCCTCAACGTCGTTGAGGCGTCCCATAAGGAGTCGACCAGAAAATGCTACGCCTTCAAATGGTAGAGATTTTCCATTTGGTGTCAGGGCAAGGGCCTGGACCCTTCCTCCTGTTCCTTGGCAAGCATTCTGGACTACCTGTGGTCCCTTTCTCAGCAAGGGCTTCGGTCGACGACCCTTAAGGTGCACCTGGCAGCCATCTCTGCTTACCGAGCGCGGGCTGGGAAGCAGTTGGTGGTGCAGGAAAAGGTAGTCGGGCGCTTTTTCAAAGGCCTTGATCACATATCCCCTCCCGTGCGAGAACCTCCACCTCCATGGGATGTACTGCTGGTATTGGCTAAGCTCATGGGCGGGCCATTCGAACCAATGCACAGGTGTGACATCTCTCACCTGTCGTGGAAGACTGCCTTCTTGGTGGCTATCACGTCAGCCAGAAGGATGGGAGAGCTCTAGGTGCTTTCCATCAAGTCTTCTTTTCTGGTCTTCCACAGGGACAAGGTTGTCCTGCACCCCCACCCGAAATTCCATCCGAAGGTGGTGTCGGACTTTCACCTTAACCAGGTGTTGACTCTGCTAGTGTTCTACCTCAATCACACCTCGGAGGCCGAATATAGGCTCCATACTTTGGACCCTACAAGAGCTCTCACTTACTATAAGGAGCGGACAGCTGAAGTTCGGGGAGAGGTTCGCCAGCTGTTTGTCACCCACGCTGAAGTCAGCACTGGCAGATCTGCACCAAGCAGACGATAGGCAGGTGGTCACCTCCTGCATAGATCTCTGCTATAGGTTGGCGGGCATGGAGCCTCCCAGAGGGATAAGAGCTCATTCTACCCGCCATACCGCTGCATCGGTGGCTGCTTCCAGGGATGTCCCTATCCAGGAAATCTGCAGGGCTGCTACCTGGAAGTCAGCACACACCTTCATCACCCACTACCACATCGATCTTGAGTCACGCCGGGATGCTGGTTTTGGGGCCTCGGTTCTCCAGTCATTATTCCCTAAGTAGAGGGTGTGCGCCTTGCCTCCCTCCTCCCGAAGAACTGCTAGGAGTCTGCCAGACAGTGTGGATGAACAACATATCCATGTCCCTAGAAATACAGGTTACTCACCTGTAACAGGAGTTCTAGGAATGGTATATGTTGTTCTTCCACACGACCCACCCAACCTCCCCGGCTTCGACGCACAACCTGGCTTCCAGCGGGCTAGATCTGGTGTCATGGGGCGGAGCCGAGAGTTTTACCACCCGGGTGGGTGGGAGGAGCCAGCTTGAAGACCTTCCGGCAAGATTTAAAGCGTCAAGGAACCTGCCAGACAGTGTGGATGAACAACATATACCATTCCCTGAACTCCTGTTACAGGTGAGTAACCTGTATTTTTGTACTGTCCTATGAATGAAAGATATACCTACCTGTACCTAATAGACTATGTACCATGCCTATGATCTTTTAAATAAAAAGACAAGTTATAAAAAAAAAAAAGAAGTGGCTGTGTCCATTACTCTAGACCCCCACAGCGTTAAGCAGTCCAATCCCCACATCTTCCAAACTGTACTTGGCTGTCTTTTCCTGACCCCACAGTAACAGTCACTTTAGTTTCATCTTGTTTCAGGTGAAAACACATTGGCCCTTTAGCAGAGCGATCTCACCCCTTGGTTGCAGGTGCCCCACAGGTGTTTTCTCTTCAAAGAAATCTCGTCCAGAACTTCTGGTGCCTCAGCACGAACTTAACTCAGGCAGCTTCTTTTTCCCTAGCCGGACCAGGGGAGTTGCCCCTGGAAGCAGGCTGATTCTTTCCCCCCATCCCTGCAGAGATGGGTCCCTGAACCACTGAAAGTGGTCTCTACCACTTCACTCTTCTTGTGTTCCTCTTCAGGTGAGAACACACACCTATACAGAAAAATAGCTCTTTGACAGAGCTTAGGACTCTTGAGGGCCTGCTTACAGCAGAGCACCTCCTTCCTCTACTACAGACTGCAACAGACTCACTTCAAATTCCCCAACATTCTATCCTAACTTTCGTAGCTGCAACATTCCAGTGTGGCTTATGCAGCTGCGACAGTTCTAAAATGTTGTCATCCCTCAGTCTCAGCTGAGACTGAGTACAGAGTGAGACAGTGTGAAATCCATTTAACTGGAGTTTTACACGCTGCCTTCCCTGCCTACCACTAGGTCTAACTGGGATTCTTGTAACCCTGGGTAACGGGGTGTTATGTTTTGTTAAATTGTGTTTTGTTTTATTTGTTTTTAGTTAGTTATAGTTAGTGAGGGAGATTAAGGGAGTTATATAGTATTTTATAGCAAACTGCAGGCAAACAGTTTTCGTCTGCTCTCCTTGTTATTGGGGAGTTTTATTAGCTTTTAACTAGGCTGTTTGGCAGCTCACTTTTGTGGTATCTGAATGCCGTTTCAGCTTTTTTGTGACAGCTGTTCTCCCTTATTTGGGAGTTTCAGCTGTTTTAACTGTTTTGGGTGGCTCACTTTTTGTTTCAGTGAGTCTCGTTGCTACAACTGTGATTGTTCCGCTTTCTCTGGAAGTCGAAATAGATTTTGACTCCTTGGTACGGTGGAGTACGGTCTGGAGGCTGCTGCCTGGTGTCCTGAATTTGAAGTCCTGAAGATCTGGGTGGAATTACTGCAAAATTCTTGATTTGTTCCTACCGCCTGTTGAAGGGAAGACTGTACTATTTTTGAGGAGTTTTGCTGGTGTGGTGAGAGCATATCCAGCGATGTTAGTGACTGTTACACTATAGCAATGGTGTGGTCTGGGAATTTTGTTGGGCGGGGGGGGTCTCCCTCTTGTGCTTGGGGCTAAATGGCTGGTGTGCCTCCTGCGACCAGGCGGAAGTTTCCCTGGTGACTCTCTGGGGAGCTGAAGTGCTGGCTGGAGTTTCATCTAGGTCTCCTGTGGGACGTGCCTAGTGGCCTGCCCCGGGTTGTAGCTGTGGGTTGCCGGTGGTTCAGTGCCAGGGCCTACAACTTGGTGCAGTTGGAGGGGGGCCTTCCCTTAGGTTTCTAGCTTTCATGTCCCAACCCGCCGCTGTATTGGTGATCCCTTCAGCTGTGCTTTGAAAACCATAGGGACTGTAATTTTTGTGGTATTTGAGGTTCTGCTTTTTAAACTGTCTGGATTGACTTTTGTTCTCCATTACATCGGACTTGGAAAATATTTTTATAGTTCGCTTCTGTATTTACAATATTTTGGGGACAATGTTTAAACTGTTTACTTGCCTCCCAGACCTCTGGTGAGAACAGAGACTGGGAATGGGAGGTTCTGGCATCTTTTGAACTGGGGAGGAGGGAGCTTCCCTGGTCTGTTCATGAAACACTTGAAATTATTTGTTTGACTGTAAAGGACTCCGGATCATCCATTATAAAGGACTGTTGGATTTTTATATTAGTATTAATTAAGGGTTTATAATTTGAGGTTTTTGGAGATCTTTAGAAGCAAGTCTGTTTATAGGATTAAGGTTTAAATTGTTTAGATGCTTGTTTTATTTATTAATTATTGGGGTTATGTTGTGGTATAAATTGTATTTGTAATGTATTGGGAGTGTTTTGAGACGGTCGGGCATTATTCTCCCACCATGCTCAGGACGTTCTGCCCTTTTGACTGTCCCCCATTGTCAGCTGAGGTATATAAGAGATATCGAGCCTTGGGGATAGTCAGAAATCGACTGAAAAAGGGGCAGCCTTGGCATGGTGGGAGAATGGAGAGGGGTGGTCGGATTGAGGTCATCAAGACTAGGAGACGCCCTGGGGCGAAATGGAGTCAGGAAAGGGGGGGCTCCTTGCCTGGTTCCCAAACCCAAGAGCTCCACAAATAGTGGGCAGGTCTCAGGATCTTCCTCGTTGACCCATCCAAGTCGGGCGGTGTTATGCAATGCCAGATCGATTGGAATCAAGACGGCTATTATAGCTGACCTTGTTGAAACATCTGTTCTAGGAGCGTGGGTATGTTGTTCATCCACACTTCTTGGCATGTCCCTTTCCCTTTTAAATCTTGCCGGAAAGTCTTCAAGCTGGCTCCTCCCTCCCATCTGGGTGGTAAATACCTGGGCTCCGCCCCATGACGCCAGATCTTCCTTTCTGCTGGAGGATACAGGTTCCCTCGTGCTCTCACAGCAATTTATAGGCCCTGGATTCAAAGCATCGGTTTTAACCGAAACTAACTTTAAAACTCATTCAAGTTAGCGATTCCAATTGTAGCGCATTGGACATGGAGGATAAATCGTTCCCCGGATTTTGCCGGTGTACCTGCGGCCAGAAGATGTCGCGCGTCGACCCCCACCTAACATGCGTTTATTGCCTAGGTGTCGGACATGACACCTCGTCTTGCACTTTCTGCCTGGCCTTCCATCCCAACGTCCTGGATGACCACAAGGCATGCCTAAAACTGGGGAGACCGGAGAAGAGGAACCTGCTGATGAAATCGAAGGAGGCGAGGTGGGCGGTTTCTGCGGCCGCGGGGTCCGCCGAGCAGCTGGAGCAAATGAAGGCATTCGAGGAGGAAGCAGCTCAAGCTTCGGCCAATTGAAGCTTTTTTGTTCCGTTCAACCTTGGCTCCACCTCTACAGGCTCCTTCAAGGAGTTATGCCAGTCTCTCCCTACCAGGGGTGAGGCGCCTCGGGCTCGCACTCCTCCCGCCCTCGCAAGAGGGATAAAGATCCGAAGTGTTCGTCTAAGCGAAGACGTTCTTGGGACCGAGAAAGGTCTGAGTCCCAAGAGCAGGTGGTCTCGGCCTCGGTCGAGATCGCATCCTCGGCCGTCGGCTTTTCGGACATCCTGTCTGGCCAGGGAACTGAGGAAATGATCGATGAGGCTGAGATGACTCTCGACCCAATCGACTCTGTACGACCCCGGTCGATGACTCTTTGGAAAGGACTCCGGTCCTTGTTTTTCCGGATGAGGAGACCCAGCCCGCTGGTGTCCCGATCGAGGAAATTATTCCGGACCCTCAGTTTTCACTAACACCAGTGTTTCCTGATTGATTGGGCAGACTCTCGCGGTCGAGGTCCAGAACCCCTTCGGCTGAACGGCCGAAAAAGAGTCATAAACACTCTAAGAAGAGGCATCGCCACAGATCTTCATCCTCCTCAGACGAGGAGAGGCTTTGGCGGAAACTTCGTCGACGCTATGAAGATCTCATGTGGCAACAGCTGATTTGTCCGGGCAGAAGCCGGCCCCGCTGGCCACCCCGGCCATCACTTGGCTTCTGCCTCCTAGGCCGACGCCGACCCTTCCGGAACCGAAGTCTTCGGTTCCCCCGCTCCGTGGGGCCGGCACGTATCCCGGTTCGGCCTGACTCAGTCTTTCCACTGATTTTGGTGGAACCACCGCCTAAGCAGCCTCAGGGAGGGGCTCCCTCGAAAGAGGACTGAACAGACACCGGGCTTCCCCGACGTCTGTCGATTATGGTCGTCCCCGATCGGCCTCGGCGTATCGAGGGAGACCTAGGCGGGAGGCCATTGTATCCCGACTCTTCGGACTCGGATGCCACCGGATTGCTCTCCCATCCTGGGGATAATGAGTCGTTCGTGGCGGGTTTGGAGGAAGGCCCTTCCTCTTTTCAGGGCATTCTCTGCCTGATCTCTGAATCCACCGGAATGCCCCTGGAGTCCATCCAGAAGAAGGCGGAGTACCCCATTACGGATATCCTCAAAAGGGAGGATACCCCAGTGGAGGCCTTTCCAGTGGTCAAAGTCATTGTTGGCCCGGCCCTTGAGCTTTGGCAATGCCCAGCTTCCTGCCCAGCACTGTCTGCCTGTATGGCCTGCAAGTACGCGATGCCCATGGGGTCCCTGGTGGGGTTCACAGAACATCCTTCGTCCGAGAGCCTGGTGACCGCTTCTGTGTTCAGGCGTTCTGGTAGCTCAGCCGACACCGACCGACCCCCAGACAAGAGGTCCAAAAATATGGACCATTCCGCCCGTAAGGTCTATGCAGCCTCTTCCTTAGGCCTTCGTCGGGCCAGCTCGGCTGTTATAATGGCACACTTCTCTCATGCCCTCCTAGGGTCATTAGACGAAGTCCTCCCTCATCTCCTGGTGGACATGCAGACCACAGTGAAGCAAGTCCTTGATCAAGGCTGTGCTGTTGCAAAACAGCAGCTCCAGACAGCCCTGGGCATCGGGGATTCTTGTGCCCGCTCTTTAGCAGCCGCAGTGGCTACTCGCCGCAGGGTTTGGCTGAGGCTTTCTTCCTTTCCGGCAGATACTCAGCACAAGTTAGCTGACGTGCCCTTCCTAGGCACGACCTGTTCGGTCCAGGAGTGGCCGGTCACCTTCAGCGCATAGAGCAGTCCAGTGCCACCTTGGATGCTACTTCTGTGAAGGGTTCTTTGGGCAAGAACCAGCAGAAGCGTAAGAAGAAGCCTTTTCGGCACTCTTCCCTTGCAGTCAGGCAACCCTTCTATCAAGGAGGCCAGCAGCAACAGCAGCAGGCTCAAACTTGGTGCCCAAGGCCCAAGCAGGGTCCACAACAGCCCCGTAAAGGAGGCCGAGATGCAGGTCCAGGAGCCTGTTCCTTCTCCTCTAGGCCTGCTCAGTGATGGGTTGGGGGTTGCCACCCCTACACCTGTCACGCCAGCTCTGGGTCCTTCCGTGGGGGGCCGGCTCTGTCACTTTCCGCCTGGTCCGATATCACTTCGGACAGGTGGGTTCTCGAAATGGTCAGTTAGGGACTGTCTCTAGAGTTCGAGCAGTACCCTCCCAGCCAAGCCAAGCCCCTCGGGAGGAAAGGATCTCAGCTTGCACCCAGTCGGCTCTCCGAGACGACATAGCTCAGCTCCTCCACAAGGAGGTGGTAGCTCCAGTGCCGGATCCTCCTACACACCCAGGCTTCATGTCCAGGTACTTCCTGGATGCCCAAGCAGACGGGGGGGGGGGGGTTGGCGCCCCATCCTAGATCTCCACGACCTGAATCAATATCTCAGGTCTCGCACCTTCCAGATGGTAACTCTGAACCAGATTATACCATCCCTGGAGCAAAACATGTGGTTCTGTTCACTGGATCTGCAGGACGCGTTCTTTCACGTCCCAATCCATCTGTCCCATCAGCGGTTCCTCCGCTTCAGGTCGAGGATCCTGTCACGAGTTCCGAGCCATGCCGTTCGGCCTGTCATCGGCCCCACGGATCTTCACCAAGTGCATTGCAGTGGTGGCAGCCCATGTTCAGCATCGAGGAGTATAAATCTACCCTTATCTCGATGACTGGCTCTTGGCAGGTTCCTCCCTTCAGAAGGTGGAGAGGTCCAGGGATCTGGCCCTCCGAACCTGCTCCCAACTCGGCCTCCTGATGAGTGAGGCAAAGTCGGAACTCATGCCCTCTCAGGTGATGGACTTCATCGGGGCAGAGCTAGACTCTTGTCAAGCCACAACTTGGCTTCCGGCAGACAGGGAGGAGGTTCTTTCCTCCTTTGCCTGGTCATTTCTGGTTGGGCACTTACGCCCTGCCCGGGACTTTATGCGCCTTCTGGGTTACATGGTGGCATGCACCTCAGTGGTCCATTGGGCCAGGTGGCACATGCACCCCCTCCAATGGGAGCTGGACACCCAGTGGACTCAGCGCCATGGTCATTTTGACCAGCTGATCACTGTAACCCAGAAGATGTGGGACGCTCTCCAGTGGTGGACTGCCCCAGAACTGTTGGAGGAAGGGATTCTGTTTGTACGCCCTGAGCCAACGATCGTCCTTACGACCAGTGCTTCTCTCATGGGCTGGGGAGCCCACATGGGGGACAACAGGGCCCACGGGTTCTGGACCCCTGAGGAGTCCCGATGCCACATCAGCCTGTTGAAGCTCAGAGCAGTCAGACTGGCACTGTCAGCTTTCGCTTCTCAGCTCCGGGGTCAAGTGGTTCAAGTCCAGACGGACAATACCACGACCATGTACTACTTCAACAAACAGGGCAGCATGCACTCCCGTCTGCTGTGCAAGGAGGCGCTCCACATCTGGACCCTTGTAAGCTGGTTGGAGGCGGATCTCCTAGCCATTCATGTGGCAGGAGTCTCGAACCAGTTGGTGGATGCTCTCAGCCATCTAGGCCAGACATCCCATGAGTGGTCTCTCCATCCAGAGGTAGCTTACGGTCTGTTCTCCCATTGGGGCAAACCGTTGGTGGACCTGTTTGCCTCCAGGGAAAACACCAAGCTGAGGCTGTACCATGCCCGCCCCCCTCAGCAGGGCTCGCTGCAGGGGGATGCCTTCTCGAGGCCGTGGACCCCAGGCCTCCTATATGCCTTCCCTCCATTTCCCTTGATCCACAAGGTGTTACTCAAGGTGAGGAGGGACAAGGCGAAGGTGATCCTGGCAGCCCCAGATTGGCTGCGCCAGTTCTGTTACCCAGATCTCCTCAGCCTCAGCTGCAGGCCCCCAAAGCGGCTTTGTACACACCCAGACCTGATATTATTGAACCAGGGGAAGGTATTCCATCCAGACCTTCAGCCCCTGCACCTTATAGCCTGGTACCTGAGCGGCTAGAGTTCCAGGCTCTGGGTCTTTTCGAGGATGTCTACACCGTGGTGGAGGCATCTTGTAAGGAATCGACCAGGAAGTGTTATGCCTTCAAATGGAAAAGGTTTTCCGTTTGGTGCCAGGGTAAGGGTCTGGACCCCTTATCCTGCTCCATGGCTAACATTCTGGACTGTCTTTAGTCTCTCTCCAAAGGGGGTCTACGGTCATCGACCCTTAGGGTGCACCTGGCAGCCATTTCTGCTTACCGGGTGCGGGCCGGTCAGCCGACATTGGCGCAGGAGACGGTGGTTGGGCACTTCTTCAAAGGCCTGGATCACATATCCCCTCCGGTGTGTGAACCTCCACCTCCGCGGGATCTGTTGCTGGTTTTGGCAAAGCTCATGGGCAAGCCATTCGAACCCATGCACAAGTGTGAGCTCTCACATTTGTCGTGGAAGACGGCGTTCCTGGTGGCTATCACATCAGCCAGAAGACAGGGGAGCTCCAGGCGCTTTCGGTGGACTTCCTTTATCTGGTCTTTCACAGGGACAAAGTTGTCCTGCGACCCCACCCGAAATTCCTTCCGAAAGTGGTATCAAAGTTTCACCTTAACAAGGTGCTAACTCTGCCGGTATACTACCCTAACTACACCTTGAACGCCAAGTACAGACTCCATACTCTGGACCTGAGACATGCTCTCTTATATTATAAGGAGAGAACAGCGGAGATTCGTGGTGAGGTTTGCCAGCTGTGTGTCACCTATGCTGAAGCTGCTTCTGGCAGACCTGCAGCCAAATGGACCGTTGCAAGGTGGATTACATCATGCATAGGTCTGTGCTATGAGTTGGCGGGCAAGGAGCCTCCCAGAGGGATAAGAGCTCATTCTACCCGCCATACTGCTGCATCGGTGGCTGCTTCCAGGGACATCCCTATCCAGGAAATCTGTCGGGCTGCTACCTGGAAGTCATCAAACACCTTCATTACCCACTACTACATCGACCTCGAGTCACACCAGGATGCTGGTTTTGGGGCCTCGGTTCTCCAATCTCTCTTTGCTAAGTAGAGGGTGTGCGCCTTGCCTTCCTTCTCCCGGAGAGCTGCTTGGAGTCTGCCAAGAAGTGTGGATGAACAACATATCCACACTCCTAGAAGAACAGGTTACTCACCTGTAACAGTAGTTCTAGGAGTGGTATATGTTCATCCTCACGCGCCCACCTGACCTCCCCGGCTTTAGGCGCACAGCCTTGCTTCCAGCGGGCTAAGATCTGGCGTCATGGGGCGGAGACGAGATTTTTACCACCCGGCTGGGTGGGAAGAGCCAGCTTGAAGATT
The DNA here is from genome assembly GCA_016271365.2 of Neoceratodus forsteri. NCBI lineage: Eukaryota > Metazoa > Chordata > Ceratodontiformes > Ceratodontidae > Neoceratodus > Neoceratodus forsteri. The sequence goes on from CM028132.1 coordinate 1,339,508,553, forward strand.
TTCCGGCAAGATTTAAAGGGGAACGGGACATGCCAAGAAGTGTGGATGAACAACATATACCACTCCTAGAACTACTGTTACAGGTGAGTAACTTGTTCATCTGGCATGCATCACCGAGACCTGGTTGGACGAGAATGCAGGCCCTATTTTGGCATTTGTTGTTCCATCTGGGTTCTCTGTGATACACTGCCCGAGATTGGATCATAGGGGGTGGGGGTTTAGCCATTGTGTTTAAAACGGAACTGGACCGTGTTGATGTGCCAGTGGGGTGCACTCGATCCTTTGAGTGTATCCTGGGAGCAGGTGTAGGCTTCAGGATACTCCTCATTTACCGTCCACCTGGTGATGGGGGAGAATTCCTGAAGGAGTTTGCGGACTTCATTGTCGACGTGGCCTTGGAGTCGCCCAGATGGTTAATTCTGGGTGACTTCAATGCCTGGGTCGACGATGAACTCTCGCAGTTTGGAAGTAATCTCCTCCAGCTTATGACTATGCTGGGCCTTACACAGGTGGTTACCTCTGCTACCCGTATTGGGGGTCACTCACTAGATCTTGTGTTCCTCCTGGGGATGGTGATTACGGATTTGGGGGTGGAACCAGTTTGTTGGTCAGACCATCACACCATAAGGTTCAGTTTCGGGGCACCCCCAAGTAGGTCTGCCCCTACGGAGTTGATCCGGTACCGCTTTTTGAGGGGAGTTACCCCAGAAGGCCTATCGGCGGTGCTGGACCTGTCTGGTTTATCGAGTGAATGCATGAGTCCAGACGGTGTTGTACTGGCCTATAATAGGGTGGTGGGAGATACTCTGGACTCAATAGCTCCTGTTCATGTTTGCGCACTCACTCTGCGCCCAAGGACTCCTTCGTTTGATGGGTCCTTGAAGTAGCTGAGAAGGGTGGGTTGAAGGCTAGAGAGAGCTTGGCGGAAATCCGGCCTTGATGCCGACAGGCTTAGATTGATGGAACATTATAAGTTCTATCAATCAACAATAACCCATAAGAAGGCAGAATTCCTGTCCAGGGAGATTGCTGCTGCATGAAATCGACCAGCTCAGCTCTTTCCGATTGTGGACAGACTGTAAAATCCAGTCTGTCTCCAGTCTAGAAGAGGTTTTTCACAAATGAAGTGTGATGAGCTTGCTCGATTTTTTGCGGATATGGTTGCTAGCATTAGATCAGGGATCAGCCCAACTCCCTCTATGAGGGATTGTGGAGATCGGCGGGAGGTTGCGTGCACCCAGTCTGCCTGGTCTAACTTCAGCCGGCCAGAACTCTTGGACATTGTGAGGATTGTCCAGACTTTGCGACCAACCAGCTGTAGTTTGGTTCTGGGCCCTATGCCGTTATTGGTACGTTGCATAGATGTTATCTGCCCTATCCTTGCTGAAATCGTCTGGTGTTCCTTGGAAAAGGATTTTTTCCTGATCCCCTCAAGGAGGCAGTCATTCAACCATTCCTTAAAAAACCTTCATTGGATCCAGACTGTCTAGCGAACTACAGACCTGTCTCTAACCTACCCTGTGTGGGTAAGGTTATTGAGAAGGTGGTTGCATTGCAGTTGGATGACCATCTTATAACCCACAATGTCTTGGATGCTCTCCAGTCTGGGTTTAGGAAGAGACATAACACCGAGACTGCCCTTGTTCGGGTGTTAAATGATTTCTTAATAGTGAGAGATCGAAAGGCTCGTACTATATTAGTCCTTCTTGATCTCTCTGCGGCATTTGACACTGTAGACCATTGATTGCTTCTGGAGCACCTGTGGTATTTCTGTGGATTATCTGCCACAGTTTGGGTTGATTTTGATCTTTCCTCATGGGCAGGTCACAGAGGGTGGTCACTGGAATTTATTCCTCTGATGCCCTCCACCTGTCCTGTGGGGTGCCGCAGGGCTCCATATTGGCACTCATATTGTTTTCAGTGTATATGCTGCCATTGGGAGATATCATTAGGAAGTACAGTTTGGGTTTTCACTGTTATGCAGATGATATCCAACTATATATGTCTTTTATGCCCGGACAGGATGATGCGGTCTCTGTGTTAAACAACTGTCTAACCGAGATCAAAGATTGGATGAGCACTAGGTGGCTGAGGTTGAATCCAGACAAGACTGAGGTGTTGGTTGTGGACCCAGGTCGTCCGGAGTCGGGTCTTGGGACTGGATATCCTTCGGGGTTTATAGCTTGATGGTGTCCAGCTCATGACCTCAGACCAGGTGCGTAACCTGGGTGTTATTTTCGATAGCAGTTTGTCTCTGAAATCTCAGGTCTTCACTGTCGTTAAATCTTCCTTTTACCATCTAAGGAATATCACCCGGGTGAAACATCTGGTTCCTCCAGGTGACTTTCCTACATTGGTTCATGCTTTCATAACCACCCGCCTTGATTACTGCAATGCCCTCTACCTAGGGCTTCCTGGGGTTGATATCTGCTGCTTGCAACTGGTGCAGAACGCGGCGGCCAGGCTTCTGACTGGTACATCTAGGACCAGTCATATTACTCCTGTGCTGTGCAAACTGCACTGGTTGCCGGTACAGTGGTGGATCACCTTTAAGGTTGGCTTGCTGACCTATAAAGCCCTACATGAACAGGGACCCCGATATCTGCAGGAGCTCCGTACTCCCTCCTGCTCCCACCGCTCGCTCCGATCCGCCGACAAGGGATTGCTAGAGATTCCCAGGGTTCATTTAAAAACATCTGGGGCACATGCTTTTTCTTATGCTGCACCCACCCTGTGGAATTCTCTACCTTGTCGGTTAAGAGAATGACCGTCACAAGTTTTAAATCTGATTTTAAGATATTTGTTTTATCAAGCTTTTTTTGTATGATTTGAATTTATATTATTTGTTTTATATTGTATTTTATTGTAAAGCACCTTGATAATCTGAAAGGCACTTAAAAAATAAATTTTACCTTAACTATATGAGAGGGGGCATGAATGGCAGAAAATAAACTGGGTATGGAGGGGGGGTGGCCACCTGGGGAAGGGAGTACTCTGTAAATCAAGCAAACTGCTGAAAAGGACCAAAAACTGTGGGGTGTGTTCCCTGACCAAAAATGGCTAATTTCAACCATTTAGCTGAAGTCCACTTCAGTTTCAGCTTACCCCATATGGAAGATCCGTCAAAAAGAAAAGTTAGAAAAAAAATTAATTTGAGGCTATCGGGTACTGAAAACTGCAAATTTAACTTACAAGAAATGTGTTGTGTTGTTTTTCAGATGGTTCCTTGGTGTTACTCTCACTAACATCTCACAATGGCTGGGTGACGGCGGTAAAATGGTCGCCTATACATGAGCAGCAGCTGATATCTGGTTCCCTTGACAACATTGTCAAGGTCTGGGACACAAGAAGGTACCAGTTAGGATGTTTTATGTTATACTATGTGGACTGTGTGTATTTATGCTGTTCAGCAAATCAGTAGGGTTGTGAGGGATTAGACAGCTATATTGGTTGCACAACTACAAATGTTCAGCTCTTTCCAAGGAAATTGTTCCCTTGCCTGGTGAGCATTTTTTTTTGGGGGTGGTTATGCAGTGGCCTGGAGGGGTAAGTTAGAATATTGTTCCCATGAGTGGTGGGAAAGTGTGGAGGACTGCACCCATGTCTGAGGAAACGCGAAGACAGTGCCCTCCCTAATGAACATTAGGCTGGCACCCCAGCCTGATGGAATGTTAGGACTGTCCCCATGCCTGGTGGGAGTGGGGTGACTCTCCCCTTGGTAGGCAACAGTGTGGGTAATGTGAGTCCCATGTCTCTCCGTTACCGGTAGAGAGAGAGTGTGTGTGTGTGTTTATTTATATATATATATATATATATATATATGTGCATTTTGAGTGTTGCATACCCTTGGTACGCAATGGAACCTGTAAGTTGAAACCTTTTGACACCTTTCAGCTCTGCTTAATTCCTAGTGTGCGTAACTGCCAAGGTAATTTGCCTACATCGGGGTTCAATTTCATTTTATTCACTTCTCAGAATGTTATGCAAATCAAGGCTCTTGGTAATCTAGATTGCCTCACAGCAGTTGGTAACAGCTGGCTGAACTGTGTAAATCGTGTTCTGCATAACGCTCAACACTACAGCACTTTATGCACCATGTTATTCAATTACACAATGCTAGCCATCACCGCCAGCAGTAGATGGCAGTGCTGTCTAGAGATGTAGTGGAGGGAGGGGAGAGGGAAAAGAAAAGAGCAAAGAATACATAACAAAAAGGATAAAAAAAAAAAAGGAAGGAAATGAAGTACAGCAGAGCGGCATGAATAGGAGAGGCAAGCCAGAAATCTAGTGGAGACGAGGAGAAGAAGTGGGAGACAACAGAAAATGAAGGAAACACTAAGTAGAAAAAAGAAGACATTTTATCAGACTAATTGTAATTTCTTATTGTGTTCATTCCGGCATTGTCACAAGGCATTCATTTACTGCTGGATTACAGATGATCACCTATTAGAGGCTAACAAACTCCAAAACTGTGACATCATCAAAGAACTCTGGCTCCTGGCCCAGTGGTGTGGAGGGCTGAGGTGCCAAGTACCTCATCTCCTACCACACTGGCGACCCGGGTTTGGAAACGGTTGCAGGTCACTCGGGACCTGGCTGGTGAGGGAGGATTGAGCATCTATAGGACTACTCTCCTCCCTCAAGGAGGGTTTTTTCGTGACTCGCTGTTGACTGCCACCTGGAGCAAAGCACAGAGAGGGAAGGGTTCCCATACACAGTGTGCCGGGGGCATCGCTGCAGAGGCGGAGCATACACATTGCATGTGCGTGGACCCAGGGGAGAAAAGGAGGAAAAATGGAGGATGGGCTTCATGAAGCCCCGCCCGTTATACTATGGCCTGCTTTGCTGCTCCTATAGGGGACGGAAATCTGGATATGTGCCCTAGGGGTGGAAGAAAGCCCTCGCTCCGTGGCCCCGCTGAAGGGGAAATTCACAGGAGACGGGATCCCCAGCTGCCAACGAGGTACAGGACGGCCGGGATTACACGGGACAAGGCAGAGAAGCCACCCATTCTCCCAAGGAAGATAAAAACCTTTATGGAAACAAAGGAACCCTGGCTCCTCCCTTTTTTAAGGCAGCTGGCACTGGGCAGACATTTACTGATGGGCTACACATGCTCACCTACTAGGGGTTGCATAGAGACATAGATTTTGATGGCAGATAAGGACCGTTTGGCCCACCTAGTCTGCCCATTTCCCTACCTACAGGATAAGCTGCAGATCCTAGTTAACCAACAGCCTGTTTCTTCCTACCCCCCACAAAAATTGCCTTATGTCTGTCCCATGCATTCTTGAATTCTCCCACAGTTTTAGACCCCACAACCTCCTCAAGAAGGCTGTTCCGTGCGTCCACCACCCTCTCTGTGAAAAAATACTTCCTCACATTGCCCCTGAACCGCCCCCCCACCATCTTCAAATTGTGTCACCTTGTTCTTGCACATCTCTTTCTGAAAGATGCTACCCTCTTGGACTTTGTTGATGCCACTGAGGTACTTAAAAGTTTCTATCATGTCCCCCCTCTCCCTCCTTTCCTCAAGGGTATGCATATTAAGCTCCTTTAGTCTCTCCTCATATGGCTTCTCTTGCAGACCCTACAGTATTTTAGTTGCCCTCCCCTGGACTGCCTCTATCCTGTCTATGTCCTTGTGGAGATGGGGTCTCCAGAACTGGACGCAGTACTCCAGATGGGGTCTCACCAACTGTCTGTACAGAGGGATGACAACTTCCTGTTTTCTACTGGTGATGCCTCTCCCTATACATCCCAGTATCCTCCCAGCCCTCCCTACTGCCTTCTCACATTGCTTGCTAACCTTAAGGTCATCTAAGTACCCCCAGGTCCCTTTCCATTTTTGTTGTTGTTACTAACCCCCCCTTTGTAATCTTCCCTGGGTTTTTGTTTCCCAGGTGCATTATTTTGCACTTTGCATTGAATCCAAGCTGCCATACTTCTAACCATTCCTCCAACCTTGCCAAGTCCTTTCTCTTCCTTTCCACGCCTCCTTGTGTATCAACCCTGTTGCAGATCTTTGTGTCATCTGCAAAGAGTCATACTTTTCCTTCCAGTCCCTGTGCAATGTCACTTACAAAGACATTTTAAAAGGACTGGACCCAGTACTGAACACTGCGGTACCTCACTATTAACCCCTCTTTCTTCAGAGTGGACTCCATTTACAATTACCTTCTGTGTCCTGTTGTCCAGCCAATGTTTAACCCAGACTACCACCCTGGGACCCACTCCCAGGCTGGTTAATTTGACTATTAATCTTTTGTGTGGGACTGTCAAATGCCTTGCTAAAGTCTAGGTAGGCCATGTCCACAGCCTCTCCCTGGTCTGCTACTTTAGTCACCCAGTCAAAGAAATCAGTTAGATTCGTCTGACATGACCTTCCCACTGTAAACCCATGCTGCCTTGGGTCCTGTGCCCAACTGGCCTCTAGGTACTCAACAGTTCTTTCCTTCAGAAGTGATTCCATCACTTTCCCTACCACAGAGGTCAAATAACAGATCTGTAGGTTCCTGCCTCTGTCCTGGTCCCACTTTTGTGAAGGGGAATCACATCTGCCTTCCTCCAGTCCTCAGGTACTACATCATCCTCCCATGATTTGTTAAAAAGGGTAGTCAGTGGTTTCACTAGTTCTCCCCTTAATTCTTTTAGAATTCTTGGGTGAATTCCATCAGGCCCCATTGCTTCATCCACCTTCAGTTTTAGGAGTTATTTCTGAACCCTTTCTTCTGTGAGAGGACTGGGATCGACCCCCCTATTCAGAGTGCTTCTGTTAATTGGAATAGGCACCTTCCCCTCCACTTCTTTTGTGAATACTGAGCAGAACTATTCGATCAGTATCCCAGCTTTTTCACTGTCCCTCTCTGCCCAGCCACCGTCCATTCTATTCAGCCTCACTATCCCTCCCTTTGTCTTTCTACGCTCCCTGATGTACCTATAAAAGGTTTTATCCCCCTTCTTAACCAAGTTGGCTATCTTTTCCTCAGTTTGGGCCTTTGCTATTCTGACTTCCCTCTCTGCTTCCTTCTGCTTTAACTGGTACAGCTCTCTGTCCTGCTCCTTCTGTGTTTCCTTATGCTTCCTGAATGCTATATTTTTCTCCCTGACCTTCCCTGCCACCTCTTTTGAGAACCATAGTGGCTTTTTCTTTAGTTTTGGTTTGTTTATTTGCTTCACACAAAGGCTTGTTGCCTCTGTGATGGCAGTTTTGATGTTTCCCCATTGTTGCTCCACCCCTCCTTCTACCCTGTTTTTCTAGTACTTTTCTAAGGCACTCTCCCATCTTGCCAAAGTCAGCCCTCCTGAAGTCCAGTACCCTCACTTTTGTATGGCTTGACTCTGTAGCTGAGTTTATCGTGAACCACACTGTTTGGTGGTCACTTGTTCGCAGATGGCTACCCACTTCTAGATCTACGATCCTCTTAATGTCCCCATTGGAGAGCACGAGATGTAAGATTGCTCCCTCACAAGTGGGTTCCAGAACTAGCTGTCTGAGGCATGCCACCTGTAGGGCATCAAGAATGGCCCTGCTCTTGGATGTGGCTGCAGCAAATGTGTTCCAGTTAACATCTGGCATATTCAGGTCACCCATCAACAGTGTCTCCCCTTTCTCTGCCATCCTAAGAATGCCTTCTATCATATCCTTGTCCATTCCCTCCCCCTGACATGGGGGTCTGTATACAACCCCTGTGCAGATTGTGGTGCCATTTCCAGTCTCTCGGTGACCCACAGTGCCTCCTCTCCTCCCTGTTTACTCTTTTGTTCAGTTGCTTTTATCCCTTCCCTTACATAGAGAGCTACTCCTCCTCCTCTTCTCCCTCCCGTCTCTCCTGTAGGTTGTGTACACTGGTATGTTAACATCCCAGTCACGGTTCTCTGTGTACCATGTTTCTGTGACTGCTACGATATCCAGGCATCCCTCTTCCATCAAGGCCACCAGTTCAGGGAGCTTGTTGCCCAGACTACAGGTATTGGTACTTATTACCCTCCATTTCCTGATGGCCTTGCCCCTTTTTGTCCCATCCCTGTCCTTATTGCCTTTGTCACTTTCTCCATTTGCCCCTGCCCTTCTCCCTATCGACATCTCTAACTTGGTGTTTACCTCACTTACTACCCTGACTTTTTGGGGGGACTAGGATTTCCCTGCTCCTTTCCAGTGCCTCCCCCTTGGCTAGTTTAAATGCTTGCCAATGAAGCATTTAAGCCTATCACCTAGGTTCCTGGTTCCCCTTCTGGACAGATGCAGACCATCAAGCCAATATAGGCCTGCATCACTCCAGGTGGATCCTCAGTCGCCAGTGAAGCCAAATCCCTGAACTCTACACCAGTTTTTCAACCACTGATTGAATCCCATGGTGTGACCTCACCTACGCCATAGACAGGCAGCACCTCCGAGAAGGTTACAGTGCGTGCTACTTGTCTAAGGCGCTTCCCCAACTCCATAACTTCCTGCACTGCTCTGATCCCTTTCTTAGCCAGGTTATTTGTCTCTAGGTGGACAGTGACATCCAGCTCCCTCCCCTGTGCAGCTGCTCCGGCGATCCTGAGGATTCGCTCCCTGTCCCTCCAAGCCATGGCTTCAGGCAGGCACCTTACCTCCCTCTCCCCTTCCTCCCTCAGTTCTACCTTCCTAACAATCGAGTCCCCCACCAGGAGATGTTTCCTTCCCCTGTCGGGTCACTTGCCACCCTCCTGTGGGTCTCCTTTGTGGAGGTTCCCAGCATCCTCCTTGGTCTCCCCTGCAGGTGCCTCCATAGAGGAACCACACTTTGCCAGAATGGCATATGAATTGTGGAGAGGTACAACTGGAGGGATGCGCCTCTGTTTCACCACCCTCACCCTCCCTGAGCACACTGTGATCCAACCGCTCCTTTTTCCTTGGCAACCTCTTGAGACAGTGGCAGTGGCCCTGGTGGTCCCTGAATGGGAGAGGAGGTCCCACAAATCCTGGCCAATTCAGCCTGGAGATGGGACAACACCACATCCTCCAGAACATCTCCCGGAAGACTGCTGCTCCACAGCCACTGCACTGCACCACTCCTATCATGTCTTATTTCTGGCCCCTTCACTGTTGTTTGGAATCCTTACTCTTTCCTGTGTTTATTTTTTATTTTATTTTTTTTTTCTCCTTACTTACTTACTTACTGTCTCTGTGCCCTTTAAGCACCTGATCTTCGTGTTCTGAGACAAGAAGATCCTATATTTCTCAGTAGTCCCCTTACTTGCTCAGAGGCAGACCTCCAGCAGCTAGGGGGGGTGGAGAGCTAATCTTGTCCTTCTAGGATGGTGAGTCTTTGGTGGCTCTGTGATCACTCACTTCCTGCTCCCAAATAGGACGTTCCGGTTGTCAGTCAAATCCTGTGCCTATGAAAGTAGAAATGGCTTTGGGTGGAGGGAAGGGAAGGCAATATAGTCCCAGTAGAGAAGTCCAGTCACAACAGCAGCTCCTGTCCTGGTGTTCTCTATCAATTCCCTGCCTTTCAGTCACTTACATTAATTTTTGCACACTTGTGTGTAAATATAGATATCGAAACTCCAAAGCTGTAATATATGGAGGTGCAGTCCTCAGCCGGTACTACTACATAATTCCTACGCTGCTTTGGCAGGGCGGAACTGCCAGGAGGAGGCACCCACGGTAATGACCAGGCAGGATGTGGGGCCCTCCATAGTGCAGACCCCAAGGGGAGTGGTAGAGAACCCCAGAGGAGGAGGAGGAAGCAACTTCTGGTGGGGGACTTGATTGTGAGGGGTATAGTTCTGGCAGTAGGAAGGCAAGGGGGGGAGGCAGGGTAGGTCTCTATGTGGCAGCATGGCCCAGAGGGATGGAAAGCAGATCCTTGGGATTGCTAGGGCAACAGGATAGGAGGGAGAGTGGGATGTTACTGTCCACCTGGGCTAGAGACTGGATTGGGACAGTGCAGGCAGAGTTTAGGGAGTGGTCTTAGACAGGTAGCTTGCTCAGTTGCTTTTGCTGAGGTGCTGCCTGTCTACAATGGGGAAGGAGTGGGATCTCCACACCAGGAGCTTCAACTCATGGCTGAAGGAATGGTGCAGCGAGGAGGGGGTCGGCTTTATAGGAGACTGGGGACCCCCCCCCCCGAGAGGGTAAGGGCCTATACAGAGGTGATGGCCTACACCCATCCGGGAGAGGAACCGCAGTCCTTAGTGGACAGTTTAAATGTTACTTTAATGAACATTTAAACTGGCTGAGGGGGATGGCAGAAGGAATCAGGACGGCAGAAACTGCACCCCCCCCCCCAGGCCAAAGTAGAGAGCAAAGAGAACTCTAGAGGAGAGGAATCCCCAAGGGTGCAAATTAATAAAGGGAGCAGGGTGGTAGTGACAAAGGGGGAAAAGAACAGGAGCATTAAAAAGATTGGGGGGGAGGACGGAGGGGAAAAAAAAATGGGGGGCAACAATCAGAGTGGAAATAAAATCAGGAAGACCGTGTGTGCAAATGTTAGACGTCCAGGAAATAAGGCAAGGCAATTTTTATTTATATGGCACCCATTCCCGGAGGCTCTGGGCGCCTAACAAACATCAATAAAATAAAACAATTAAATACAATAAAAGAATATCCAAAAGTAACAAAGTACAGTAGCAAAATGCCATTTAAAGTTCAACATCTTAAAAGACAGACTTCAGGTTGTCAAAAACACGGATTGGACATCAAGAATGAACTTCAGCAATCACTGAAAGCCAGGCTAAAGAGGTGGGCCTTCAGCCTCTGCTTAAACAGTTCAGTCGCGGGAGCCTCCTGAACTGCAGGTGGAAGCAAATTCCACAGGATCAGCCCAGAGACACTGAAGGCACGGTCTCCTGATGTCCTGAGCTGAACCCTGGGAATGTCCAGGAGGCCCCTTGAAGAGGAATGGAGGGAGTGAGCAGGGGTCGCGGTGTCAGGAGCTCTGACGGGTAACCCGGACCCAGTCTGTATAGGGCCTTATAGGTGAGTAAACCCACCTTAAAAAGGACCCCCCACCTGACAGACAGCGAGTGCAGTGCATGTAGAACGGGGTCACATGACTGGACCTCGAAAGACCCGTTAGCAACCAGGGCGCTGCGTTCTGCACCAGCTGCAGTCTTCTGAGGGTCCCTCCGGTGACCCCAAAGTACAGAGAGTTACAGTAGTCGAGCCTAGCGGTAACAAAGATATGCACCAGTGTCGGCAGATCCTCAGTCGGAACGAGGGGCTTAATCCTGGTGATGTTCCAGATATAGAGGCCAGCCTGGATGTTGTGGCCATTACTGAGTCATGGTGCACTGAAATCCATAACTGGGACATGGCCGTACCAGGCTATACTCTATTCAGGAAGGACAGGGTGGGAAGGAAAGGAGGGGGTGTGGTGCCTTATATGAGGGAAAGCTTAAAAGCAATGGAGATAAAGAAATACGGGGGAGGTAGGGGTACTGTGGGTCACCCTGGAGACAGGGAATGGAGCCACCGTTTGCACTGGAGTGATCTACAGACCTCTAGCACAGGGAGAGGAATTAGGTAAGGTACTGGTGGAGGCCACTGACAAGATAACAGCAAAGGTGGAAGTGCTGCTGGTGGGGGACTTCAACCTGCCGGATGTAGATTGGAGCCTCCCAGCAGTAGCTTCACCTAGAAGCAGGGGCATACTGAACTGTCTGAAGGGGGCATTCCTGAGACAACTAGTCAACGAACCTACTCCTGATGGGGCAATACTGGACCTGGTACTCACTGACGGGGACTGTGTTGCAGACATCAAGGTGGGAGGCCACATGGTGACCTGTGATCACTGTACAGTGTGATTCTGTATAAGGACAGCTGCAGAATTGAACCACACAAGGGTGAGGCTACTGGACATCAGGAGGGCAGATTTTATAAAGATGGATGAATGCCTCAGGGATGACCTGGAATGGGGGATGGCCTAGGTGGGGTGGAGGAACAGTGGATGAAGCTAAGAAGGGAGCACAGTAAAGGCAACAATCTTCTGCATCAAACAAGTAAGCAAAAGCTGGAGGAGAAAGAGACTGTTATGGCTCTCAAAAGAGGTGGCTGAAAAAGTAGTAACTAAAAGGGTACCATTCAGAAGGTGTATGGAGTTGCAGAGGGAGGAGGATAGGGAGGTGTATCAGGGGAAATGGGGAAGCAGGGAAAGCAGTAAGGAGCAGAAAAGCACAGACTGAAGAGAGAATAGCCCAGAAGATAACAAAAGGGACAAGACCTTTTTTTAGATATATAAGTAAAAAGAGGAAGACCAGGGGTGGGCTTGTAAGGTTAGAAAGGGAAGGGAGGGACTGTGCAGAGGGGTAGACATCCTGAATAAATACCTTTGGTCGATGTTCACAGAGTAAGGAGAAGGGGAGGGGCCACAAAAAAGTAACAGAAGCTTTGGAGGGAGGGAGGTGGACATTAGTTCATTTTGGAGGAGAGCGTCCTAAAGGGACTTGCTAATCTGAAGTAGATGAAGCAAAGGGGTCAGATGGGTTGCATCCAGGGGTATTGAGAGAGCTCATCAAGATACTGGCTGCATTTCTGACAGTCCTGTGGAACAGCTCACTGGAAACAATAGTGGTTCTGGAGGACTGAAGGAGGGTGGATGTAGTCCCACTACAAAAAAGTCGTAGCAGGTTGGAGTCTGGCAATTACAGGCTAGTCAGCCTGACATTGGTGGTGGGAAAGTTAGTAGAATCACTGCTGAAGGAAAGGATTGTAGAATATTGTGAATCCAGTGGGTTACAAGACCTGAGGCAACATGGGTCCATGGGGTGGGGGAGGTCACGTCAAATGAATCTGATAAATTTCTTTGACTGGGTGACAAAGGAATTATGTCAGGGTGGAGCGGTGGACATGGCCTACCTAGATTTCAGCAAGGCTTTCAACATTGTTCCACATAGTAGACTAGCAAGCAAGCTGGGTAGCTTAGGAGTGGGTCCAGAGGTGGTAAACTGGATAAGAAATTGGTTAGGAGTCTGGTCTGTGGTTGAAATTCTGGAAGTAAGGCTGAGTTGGGGTGGTCAGGCTCAGAGGACGAACCCTCAGAGGAGGGCCGGAGCCGCATGCCAGCTCCAAAGAGGTGGAGATAAAGTGTAGATTAAACAAAAAAGAAATTGCTTAAGGATAGGCAACAGAGGGTTGTGGTAAATGGAGTCCACTCTAAAGAAGGGAGGGTGACCTGCGGAGTGCCTCAGGGATCAGTGCTGGGACTAGTTCCCTTTAATGTCTCTAAGTGACATTGCAGAAGGGCTTGAAGGGAAGGTCTGCCTCTTTGTGCATGACACCAACATCTGCAGCAGGGTGGACACTTCGAGGGGTGGTAAGGATGAGCACAGACCTGAGAAATCTAGAAAGTGGTCAAGGGTATGGCAGCTGGATTTCAATGCAAAATAATGCACTAGGGCACAGAAACCCAAGGACTGAGTACAAAATGAGTGGTGTGGTATTGGCAAATACCGAGCAGGAAAGAGACCTGGGGGTAATCATTTCTGATGACCTAAAGGTGGCCATGCAGTTTGTCAAGGCAGTCAGGAGGGCTAGTGGGATGCTGTGGTGCATAGGGAGGGGTATCACTAGCAGAAAGAGGAGGTGGTGGTGCCTCTGTATAGATCACTGGTAAAACCCCACCTAGAATATTATGTCCAGTTCTGGAAGCCACATCTCCAGAAAGACATAGGAGTGGAAGCAGTCCAGAGGAGGGCCACTTAAATGGTGCAGGGTCTGCATCAAAAGCTATGAGGAGAGACTAAAGGACCTCAGTGTGTACACTCTGGAACAGAGGAAAGAGAGGATGGGATATGATAGAGATGTTTAAATACCTCAAGGGTGCAAATAAGTAACAGGATGGAAGTATTTTTCAGGAAAAGGGGTACGCGAGAACAAAGGGACATGCTGTGAAGTTGGGGAGGAGGGGTAGATTCAGGAGAGATATGAGGAAATACTTATTCACAGAAAGAGGAGTGGATTCCAGAAACAACCTTCCAGCAGAGATGGTGGGGGAGAAGACAGTGGGGGAGTTCAAGAATACATGGGGTAGGCACAAGGAAAGCACACTGGAAAGGAAGGGGGGAGAGAGAAAGAGGTGTAGATCAAGTATGGTCTGTGGTAATAATGTAAGTAGGGAAAAATGGGCAGATTGGATGGGGTCAAGAGGTCTTTATCTGCCGTCAAATTCTGTGTTTCTATGTAATATCAGAACCCTGTCTCTTCCCCAATCTGAGGCAGTTTACTTTAAATCTCTAGTCTAAAGCCCTGTCCACGCTAGGGCTTTTAAGCCATTTCAGTTCTGTTAAAATGGCTTGAAAGATTTACATCTGGACTGCCATCGTAAAAACTGTGCTACAGTCTGTGTTCTAAAACCGTGCTCAAATCTGTGCTTGGAGATGGGCTTGAGGACGACTTTAGAACAACACATTTGCCTTAATTCATGTTAGCAGTAATGTGGCTGCGATCTTTACTGTAATACAGATTAAGGCAAGTACTGCCATGCAACATTTCTTTTTAACTGAACTGGTAAAACAAAGAAAAGATCTGTCACTTGTATTGTGGAGCTGGCAGTGAGCTACGGAGTCGAATTACATTATTTTGGCAAATCGCTACCGTGAACACCCACGAGTATCCTGGCATGCATTGCAGCATCGCAGTACTTTGCATTGGTGCTACACCACAATCATATCTATGAAGTCACTGGGGCAAGCACGGTGTCAGAATGCAACCTGGACACTCCAATATCTGTATATAAACTTGGTAAGTGAAACATTATCTAAAATGTTTCTAAGCATGGCATCTAGTATGGACAGGGCCTTATTGTGTTAGCCAAAGGGACAGGTAGCACAGCTAGAAGCTCTCCTGCTTGAAGGCATGCTTCAAAACTTCTATCATTTTCTCCCACTGTAGTAACTGTTAGCAGAGAATCCTTTTTGTTTTACTGACCACTGGGACAGTTTCTAATTTTAAACCATGCAAGTGTTTTTCTTAATTGGCTCCTGCCTTAACCCCAAATTCCTTTCAGAGGCTGGCTGCTTTGACATTCTGCCTGAATTCTGCTAGAATTCCTTAGGGATGTAATATTAATATTTAAGGTCTTGCTGTTGTGGTCTGTATTTAACTTGGTGTCTAGGTAAGCCTCTTTCAACATAAGAAAAACAGGCAAGCACCAGGGCAGGGTGGCGGTGCTAAAACTATCAGACTACTACCAACAAAAAAGTAGTAAGCACCTGCAGCCAGAAAAAAAGTACTCAAACATGGTATTAAACGAAATATGTTTTTATTACTAGTGCAGACAAAAAAACTTTCTTCTGTATCATCTGCTCAGGTTCTCTCTTCAATGTAGGTGTGCTCGTTAGGTTCTTTTCCCTGTGAGTTTTTGGTATCCCTTTAGGGCCCCTTGATTTTGGTGGTGGGGTAAATCTTTTCTTTTTTTTTTCTCTCTCTCTCTTTCTGATCATCACCCCCACATTTTGATGCAATTATGCATTCTTCCCCTGATTGCATAATTTCCGGGGTGCATCATTTTGGTCAAAACTACAGCTGTGATAAAAGTTTGAAGGTGCACAGAACTGACACAAGTGCACAAACATTTACACAAGTGTGCAAAAATGAACACAAGTAACTAAAGCCCTGGTAGGTGAGAATGTATAACCCATCAGTAATTTTTTTTATTTCAAATGTTTTACCAGGAGAGTCAGACTGAGCTGCTATCAGCTCATTTACAGATGCGTCCGGGGGGGGGGGAATAGAGAACAGAACAATGTACAAAATCATACAGTAATATGGAAAATAAGTTTAACAAAATAAATTACTAGAAACGTTTCAAGAATAAAACTGCCGTACAGTAAAATTGCGGAACAAGCAAAAGAACATTAAATAATGAGCAAGAAAACAGTAATGTGGACTGATGACCGGGGCAGAGGAGCTGTGCTGGTGTCCGTGTAGGGTGGAGGGCAGCTGACAGAAGCCCACCTCAGTATCCGAAGCAGCTGTAGGACTGAATAGAAAAATCACAAAGGAGAAATTTCAGAGTGAGAAGGGAAGAAGCAGACCAAATGGAAGGGGGGAGAGAGCCCCGTAGTTTAGGGAAGTGGAATGAGAAGGCAACTTGGCCAGCAGTAGAATTCACTGGTAGGAGAGCAAGAGAGCGAAAGCATGCATTGTAGAAGCGAGATATGAGGGAAGGGAACCAACACAAAATTTGGAGATAAAGAAAGCACAGTGGGTAAGGCGCCTGGCATCAAGAGAGGAGAGGGAGGTATACAATGAACATTGTGAGTACGCAGGGGTTTGTGAAGGGCAGATCAACAGAATAAAACGGGGGGTCCAGTCTTACAAAATGGCCTTTTGAGCAGCACTGTAAACAGTAAATGATGAAAATGAACATAATTGAATGTCCAGTGCCAGCTGACTTGGAATGGGGAGGAGACAGCGTTCTATGCTGATGTCACAATGTTGGAGTGTGTTGGCCCCTAGTAGGTGAATATGTGTAACCCAGCAGTAAATGAATGCCTAGTGACAACATGGAATGACACACAAACAAAGGAGTAAGGAAAACAAGACTGGTAAGAGAAATTGAAACAGAGAGAGGGGTGAGCAGTGTTCCCCCAGTGGAAAAAAAGGAAAATATGGGGGTATTTGTTCAGTCCCCTCCTCTGTGTGTTTTTTTTTTATTTTTATTTTTTTGGGGTGGGGTGGGGGGATTCCATTTTCGTCCCCTTCTTTGATTGTCCTTCTGCTTCCTCTTGCTTCAGTCTGCCATAATTCCTTCCCAACATCCTCCCTGGATTCTCCCATGGCTCCAGTCATGGTTTGTGGTCTGCCCATTGTGTCCCCACTCTCTGGGGAAAGTACCCACCCACCCACCTAAAAGCGTACCGTTCAGCAACCAAGTGTGCTCAAGCTGAACTGTAGCCCTGGGACACAGCAGGGAAAAGCCAAGAACGGATATGTCATTGGTGAGTGGGTGGGTTTGTGACATATGCAAATCTATCGCCTCTTGCCCCAATTGGCTACATTTTACCCCTGTAAGTTTTGTTCATTTTTCATCCTTCCATTAATAACACCTAACCGGGGTTGGGGGGGGGGCAGACGACATTGGCTCCACCATGATAGCCAAGGGCCCCCCTCCCGTACGCTCTAGAGCAGGCACTCAAGCAAAGCTGAAGCTCCATCTGGAGTCCAAGAGCACCATTTCCAGATTACACTGGGCAGAGTGGGAGATTGGGCTCCCGACAAAAACCCAGGTCACCCACTTGGAAGCGCAATGTAGTACTGTTCTCTGTTCTTCATTTTTTCTAACCATTTCTCAGAGTCCTTATGTTTTTGTTTCTGTCTTTTATTTATTATTTATTTAAATGTCGGTAACCAGGAAAGGCATATTGAGCCATAACTCGTTTCCAGGTGCAACCCAGGGAAGGGGTTGTAGGGAGACCAGTTACAAGTACAGTTCAGAGGCAGCATAGCAAATACAGGAATAAAAGGTGTATACAGATGCAGCGGTATCATAAAATGGCATGACGTAAATACAGCATTGTATAAAGCAGTACAGTAAACAATCACGTGGAAGGCAAAGTACTCGGTGCATGTTGCAGTAATGGTAATAAGGCAAAGAGTAGCAACCAGGGAAGAGAGCAGGTGAGGGTCAAGGGAGAGGGTATTGGGTTAGGAAGGGGGTAAATAGGAACAGGGAGGGTGCGTTAAGTTGCCTTAAGTGGAGACGGAAAGCTGGGAAAGAAGGGGGGAGGTGGAGGGGAGCAGATTCCAGAGGGATGGGAGGCGATAGGAGAAGGCCACTTGTCCGGCACAGGAGTGAGCGTGGAGAATGGAGCCTTCCTAGTATTGCTTTAGATTCTGTAACTGTAACAATTCTAGGGACCAGGGCTCTGATTTAAATGCAGTGGCAAGCATGGGGTCTCCAGACAATAGCCTTGGGTGCCCACTATATATGAATGCTTTGGGGGATGCACTGGTGGAGAGTTTCTGTAGGCTATGAGTTGGCACAAGTGTTCATTTAAGTAAGTAGGTGTATATGTATGGGACTGTATGTTAGAGAGAGTGCACATGTAACCAGAAATTTTAGTTTTGTACACACTCTTTACGACTGAAAACAGGGTTAGATACTTGATTGTTATCCTAATCAACAATCATTTTAAGTGTCACTACCCCAAACAAGTGGCCCCCTTTAAAATACAGCAGTTGTATTCTTCTTATAATTACAAATTAGAGTCTTAAAGGTTAGAAAAAGGCATATAGCTTTGAATAGATACTTGAAAGACTGCACACTCTTGTGTGTAAGTAGGCATATGTGAGGTGATCTGAGCACTTGATCATGTTTTTATGAGCATGAGATGTGAGTGTAAGCTCATGATTTTTTAAGTTTCTTTTTATTAAAGGGACACCATCAACCCTTTTTGCATCATACTGTTTCGCTCTGAAACCAGCATTTTATGGTTGCTTGCCTTCTTTAAAACTCATTGAAGTTGTTGGCTGTTTGATTTGATTCCTTTCTTAGTAGAACTGAGTTGCATGGAAATGGTGCAAATATACCCAGCCTTGTTTTGCTCCCAGGTTGTGCTTCAAATCCTTAATTTACTCTTATTGTATACATCCTGAACATTAGGAACGCCCCCCCCAAACAGTGCAACCACTCATGATACAGTAGTCTCGTTTCTTCCCACAGCATCACAAGTGGCTCGATTTTATTAGGGGCATTCTCAAGTCAAGGAAAGATGCAGTGGAAGTTGATCAAATAATGTAAACAAATGTGTTTTTGTGTGGCAAGGCAACACCAGTTTGGTGGGCAGTCTTTTTTTACTTTTAAAAGAAAAAAAATCAGAATCAAACTACCAGCTACATCCTCAGTCTCTACAAAATGCGGACAATCATAACATGCATAATGTGCATTTTTAATCTAGGGACTATCTGAGGCCTAAGGGGGTTGACAGTTCAAGGCCTCAAACTGGAGCCCAAAAAGCACAGCTTACATTTAGAGTCATCAGAGAAATTAAAAATGCCTGAACATGATACGTTGGTTAGTATTCAGACCAGGGATCGACAAATCCCATAGTCCGACATCTCGGGCTAAAAGAATTTGCAGTCGAACAAGCAGAATCTCACGTGCTGGTTGCCCACCAGACAACCAGCCCTGAAGTGTTTATTTTACCTTTTTATGCTGTGACTGTGTTCATGTCCCGGCCACTAGGTGCTGCCGGTGTACCCCATCATTCGTTCTCCAGCCTGCTGGGTCACATGGTTGCTGAGTTTGCCGAGACTCCATCACATGGGTGCCCTCGATGCAATTTACTGAGAGAGCCAAGCGGTAGCGGCATCGTGCTAACTGCGCAGCCAGTATCCGTTAATAATAATAATGATAAACTTTATTTATAAAGCGCTTTTCTAAAACCAATGCACTGTACAATAACAAAGTGCTAAAACGTACTAAAATCAGTAAAATAGTAGAAGTCCATAAGATTACAACGGTACAAAATACAACTAAGTTATGCTGCATATTTACTAAATGCTTGGAGGAACAGATGCGTTTTTAAGGTGACCTTGAAGCTCTCCACAGTCCTGCACTCTTGAATCTGATGAGATAGAGAATTCCACAGGGTGGGGGCTCCATACATAAAAGCACGGGCCCCAGATGTTTTCAGCCGTACCCTGAGAATCTCTAACAACTCCTTGTCAGCTGTGCGGGGAGGATGGCCAGGGCTGTAAGGATTCAGGAGTTCTTGCAGATAACTCAGACCCTGTCCGTGCAGGGCCTTATAGGTCAGAAGTCCGGCCTCAAAGGTGATCTGCCACTGTACAGGCAGCCAGTGCAGTTTGCGCAGCATGGGAGTGATATGACTCGAATGAGGAGTCCCTGTCAGCAGCCACGCTGCAGCGTTTTTCACCAGTTGCAAGCAGCGGATATCGACCCCCAGATGCCCAAGGTATAAGGAGTTGCAGTAGTCCAGGCACAAAGTCATGGATCAGTATTGGAAGGTCACCAGATGGAACCAGGTGCTTAATCCTGGTGATGTTCCTCAGATGGTAAAAGGAGGACTTTGCGACTGCCGACACCTGTGAACGCAATGTCAGCCCATCATCAAGAACCACCCCCAGGTTTCACACCCATTCGGAGGAAAGCAGCTGGGTACCTCCTAGCCAAAGTCCAGAAGGCAACCCCACTACCGACCTCTCAATCCGGCGACCTGGATCCACCACCAACACCTCAGTCTTCTTGGAATTCAATTTCTACCAGCTGGATTTCATCCAGTCCTGGATTTCCACCAGGCAGCTGTTAAAGACTGAGATCGCACTATCCTGATTAGGCACAAAAGACAGGCAGAGCTGGGTATCATCTGCATAGCAGTGAAACCACAGCCCATATCGTCTTACTTTGTCTCTGAGGGGAAGCATATGCACTGCGAACAACATAGGGGACAGCACCGAGCCCTGGGGGACCCCACACAACAGAGAGAATGGATACAAGGAAAATATCCCTGACACCACCCTCTGGGATCTGGCGGTGAGGAAAGATTGAAACCATCTGAGGACTGAACCAGCCAGGCCAGAGATGACCCTCCAGTATTCGAGCAGCACCCCATGGTCCACAGTGTCAAATGCTGAGGAGAGATCAAGAAGCACCAAGATGAAATAGCGCTTCTGATCTCTCGCCATCAGAAGATCATTGAGCACCCGAACCAGAGCATTCTTGGTACTATGCCTCTTCCGGATACTGGACTGGAGAGGATCATAGATATCATGGATGGTAAGATGGTTCACCAGTTGCAGCGCAACTACTTTCTCAATCACCTTTCCGACAAAGGGATGGTTAGAGATAGGCCTGTAGTTAGCAAAGCAGTTTGGGTCCAGAGCAGCTTTCTTAAGGAGCGGTGTCACCACCACCTCCTTCAGGGAGCTAGGGAACTCATCCGACTCTAAGGAGCACCAAACAGTCTTCACGAGGACAGGGTCAATAGACTCAGTACACCCTATTATCAGACATTTTGGACCCGGATCCAAACTACAGCATGTTGGACGCATACTCTGGACAGTCCGCATGATGTCCATGATCTCCAGCCAGTCGAAAGGTATCCAGGAAAACTGAGGAGGAGTGACCAGTCACCTACCACCATCAGCCCCCATAGAGTACGCAGGCCGGATCTCGGCCCTGATGTTGGCCACCTTACCGCAAAGAATCGAGCAAACTCATCACACTTAGCTTGTGAAAATGCACTTTGAACCTACAGACAGGTTGGGTTGCACAACCTGTCCACAGTTCGGAAGAACTGAACTGGTCGATTCTGAGCAGCAGCAATCTCCCCGGACAGGAACTCTGCCTTCTTACGAGTGATTGCTGATTGATAGACTTGATAATGTTCCATCAATCTAAGGTGGTCAGCATCAAGGGTTGGTTTCCACCAGCATCGTTCTAACCTTCGTCCAACTCATCTCAACTCCCTCAAGGTCCCATCAAACCAAGGGGACCGTGGGCGGAGAAAGAGAGAGGATGAACATGGACAGGAGCGATAGAGTCTAGAGCTTCAGTAACAGCCTTATTATAGGCCTGAACCAGATTCTCTGGGTCCTGGCCTGGCTTTAGAAATCCCAATAGGTCTAATACTGCCAATAGAACATCCGGGTTCAAATCCCTCAAAGGGCAGTATCTGACCATCTCCACAGGGACAGGCCTATAAGGGGGAGCCTAGAGATTGAACCTTACGGTGTGGTGATCGGGCCATCCGACCAGTTCCACCACCAAGTCAGGGGTCTCCATCCCCAGGAGGAAAACCAGGTTGACTGAGTGACTGTGATTATAGGTAGCAGAGGCAACTACCTATGTGAACCCCAACGAATTCATAAGTTGGAGGAAGTCCTCCCCAAATAGCGAGAGTTCATCGGTCAATCCAGGCGTTGAGGTCGCCCAGGACCATCAGCCTGGGCGACTCGAATGCCATGTCGATCACGAAGTCTGCTACTTCCTGTAGGAACTGTTTCTCACCCCCAGGTGGATGGTAGATGAAGACAATCCTACAGCCTACACCTGCTACCATGGTAAACTGAAACGATCTGACTTCCTCGACTGGCACACCAGTAGGGCCCAATTCTGACCTAAAACAGACGACTACACCCCTTCCCCTGTGGTCCGATCTCGAGCAGTGTATCACCGAGAACCCAGCCGAAACAGCCGCCTCCAAAATGGGGCCGGCATTATTGTCAAGCTAGGTCTCGGTGATGAAGGCCAGATCTGCTGTCCCAATAAGATCAGCAATAACTGCCATTTTATTCCTAGTAGACCTGGCATTGCATAACACCACTCAAGTTGGACGAGATTCTGGGGCCAGCCGAGCTATTGGCTCAGAAACACTGGAGCCCTTGGGTATGGAAACCAGATATGAAGGGCCATGTTCTGGAAACCATTTCGCCGTATGGCGTCTCCTGGTCCTAACAACCCCAATACAGCCACCCCGGTCACCCCCCTTCCAAGATTCAGGACCCCCAGCCTACCTCCGCCTCCTGCCAAATATTCTTAATGCCCTGCAGCATCTACTGTATAAACTGCAGCTGGTGGTGGGGGGGGGGGGCAGTTAAAGGGGTGAAGGTCCCGAAGTTCGGAGGAGGAGGAGTAATGCCTGACCGGGAGAGCAGCCTGCCAGCATGTCTTCAGCCCCACCAAACTGCCTAAAACACCCACTCACACCCACACAAACACACCTATATACAAATACACCACACTCCTAGAAAGAAAAAACAAAAGTGCAGATTATATAATAATAACCAGTACTCTCACACAAACTCTTCCGTACACAGCAAAATACAATACAATTAAATAGAATTATTCAAAAAATTATAGATTAAATATGGCAATCCAAAAAAACAGTCACAAAAAGGTATAAGTTTGAGTTCTGGAAACCAGAGTCCTCTCACTACTCTGGATAAAATTTCCAAGGTAGATCAACCCCTCCTACCTCTCGCATAGTGGGGTTAGAATCCACAGAAAAGAGGAAGAAGTCAGAATAATCTGTAAAATAATAAAGCAATACTGAACGCAGAGTAAAGTTTGGTGTAAATACCAATAACAGGACAAAATCATAAAAAAGTTCCATCCAAACCACGTCTCTCAGTTGCTAGGGAAGAAAGAATCCATAATAAGGTCCCAGTAGTTCAAATGAGAATATAATACTCCTCGTATCAAAAGTAATGGAAAAAATACTCTCACCACCCGTGAGGAGGATAAGACGGTCATCCGTATAGACACGGTTCAGTCAGGCAGAATGGGTGGTCGGATCCACAAAATTCCACCCTTAGAGTCCAAATAAAGCAAAAGGACCTAGTCCGGGAAACAGTCCCCCACAAGTCAGTATCTCAGCCCAGAAACGGGGCCACAAGCAATGGACTAGGAGTGTGCAATAGCCGAAACACGGAGGGAGCCCCCCCCAGTTGCACCACACAGGATGAACCTTACACCTGGCCACCCGCGACCCGCAGCTACAGTCACCCCAGAGGCAGGCTACTAGGTCTACTTCCTAGGCGACTTAAAAGAGCTATAGTTCCACTCTGAGTCCCCTGAGGCCAGATGAGGGAGCTCCTGCTTGGTCCGCAGCAGCACAAGGAACGATGGCCCCAGGGACAAGCAGGGAACCCCTCCCCCAAAACCAGCACAGCTCCCAAACACACTGCAGTTCGTTGCCCCAAGAATCCAGGACCAGGAACCGATTCCTGTGCACAGTTCCTCCAGTGACTCACAACCTATCAATAAATCCACAGGTTCCCGCAACTTTGGCAGCGTCTGGAAGTCCAGACGATGTCCGGATAACCAAATATCCAGGCCGCAAGCATCCTTCTTCCAGGCATGTCCTTGGCTACAAAACAGGGGGTCAGATCCATAGGAGAAAAGTCAGCTAATGCCCTAGACCAACCATAAACAATCAGCAGCTGTAACTCAACTCACAGAACAGCATAGAAAACCACGCTAGAAACAAATGCTAAAGATGCTAAAAACAACGTTAAGGGATCAGTGGACACAATACAAAAATAAATCGATAAAAACGGTACTAGAATAAAACTTAAACAGACTGAATGAAAAATAGAATAAAACTAAACAAATAGGCAGCACTAGTAAGCTCCTGACAGCTGGCCCAGCGTGGCCGCCATCTTCCAGAATGAAAGGGACCCTGACCTTGATCGCAGTGGGTACCTTGTGCTAAGGAAGGACAGAAAGTTGGGCAGAGGGGGAAGAGTAACAATGTTCATTAGGGATAGCATTGAGATTATGAGAGTAGAGGAAGCAGAGGGCAACGTGGAGGCCCTATGGGTCACCTTGCAAACCCCTGGGGGAGGGAAGATCAAGTTGGAGGTGGTATGTAGGCCCCCAGGACTAGCGGAGGACCTGGAGGATTGCCTGTTGGCTAACATTAAGGGGCAGTGTGGACTGAAAGGGGAAGGAGTGGTGTTGATGGGGTATCTTAATATGCCAGCTACTGATTGGGGTACTGTGACATCCACTGTTACCAGGGAGCAGAAGCTGCTGGATGGCTTCCTGGACACTTTCCTCAATCAGCAGGTGGTGGACCCAACGAGGGAGGGTCATATCCTGGATGTGGTTTTAGCAGATGGGGATCTTGTAAACCACTATGGTTCTCAAAGGAAGTGGCAGTGAAGGTTCAAGAGAAAAAGAAAGCATTCAGGAAGTACAAGGAATCACAGAAGAAGCAGGACAGAGAACTGTATCAGTTAAAGCAAAAAGAAGCTGGGAAGGCAGTCAGAACAGCAAAGGCCCAAACCGAGGAAAAGATAGCCAACTCAGTTAAGAAGGGGGATAACATCTTTTATAGGTACATCAGGGAGCGAAGGAAGACCAAGGGAGTGCTAGTGAGGCTTAATAAAGAGGAGGGAGGGTGCGCAGAGGGTGACTGTGAAAAGGCAGAGATACTAAACAAATATTTTTGCTTAGTATTTACAAAGGAAGTGGGGGAGGTACCTAAAACAAACAGTAGAAACACTCTGGATATAGAAGTTGATACCAGCCCATTTACAGAAGAAAGGGTTGTGAAAGAACTCTTAAAACTGAAGGTGGACAAAGCAAAGGGGCCTGATGGGATTCATCCCAGAATTCTAAAAGAACTAAGGGTAGAACTAGTGACACCACTGACTACCCTCTTTGACAAATCATGGGAGGATGGGGTGGTATCCGAGGACTGGAGGAGGGCAGATGTGATTCCCTTCACAAAAGTGGGAGCAAGGCAGAAGCAGAAAACCTACAGACCTGTTAGTTTAACCTCAGTGGTAGGAAAATGATGGACTCACTTCTGAAGGAAAGAATTGTTGAGTATCTAGAGGCCAGAGGGCTCGGGACCCAAGCAGCATGGATTCAAGCGGAAGGTCATGCCAGACAAATCTGATAGATTTCTTTGACTGGGTGACCAAAGTAGTAGATCAGGCAGGGGCTGTGGACATGGCCTACCTAGAACTTTAGCAAGGTATTTGACACAGTCCCACACAAAGATTAATATACAAGTTAGCCAGCCTGGGAGTGGGTCCCAAGATGACAGCCTGGTAAGAATTGGCTGGAGAATAGGACACAGAGAGTAATAGTAAATGGAGTCCGCTCTGAAGAAAGGGAGGTTACTAGTGGGCAAACTGCGAGGGTTCAGTATTAGGACCGGTCCTCTTCAGTGTCTTTATAGTGTTTACATTGCAGAGGGACTGGATGGAAAAGTATGTTTCTTTGCAGATGACACAAAGATCTGCAACAGAGTTGATGCACAAGGTGGGGTGGAAAGGATGAGAAGGGACTTGGCAAGGTTAGAGGAATGGTCAAATGTATGGCAGCTTAGATTCAGTGCTAAGAAGTGCAAGGTAATGCACCTGGGAAACAAAACCCAGGGAACAGTACACAATGGGGGTGAGATACTAACAACAACAAAATGGAAAGAGACCTGGGGTAGTCATATCAGATGACCTAAAGGTGAGCAAGCAATGTGAGAGGGCAGCAAGGAGGGCTGGGGGGATACTGAGATGCATAGGGAGACGCATCACCAGTAGAAAACAGGAAGTTATTATCCCTCTGTACAGACAGTTGGTGAGACCCCATCTGGAGTACTGCGTGCAGTTCTGGAGACCCAATCTCCGCAAGGACATAGACAGGATGGAGGCTGTCCAGAGGAGGGCAGCTAAAATGGTGCAGGGTCTGCACCGGAAGACATATGAAGAGAGAGACTTAAGGAGCTGAAAATGTATAGCCTCGAGGAAAGGAGGGAGAGGGGGGACATGATAGAAACTTTCAAGTATCCCAAGGGAATCAACGAAGTCCAAGAGGGTAGCATCTTTCAAAAAAAGAGGTGTGCAAGAACAAGGGGCACAATTTGAAGATAGAAGAGGCGGCTCAGAGGTAATTTAAGGAAGTATTTTTTCACATAGAGGTTTGTGGATGCATGAAGCGGCCTTCCGGAGGAGATTGTGGAGTCAAAAACAGTGGTGGAATTCAAGCATGCATGGGACAGTCAAAAGGCAATTCTAGGGGGTTGGGGTAGGAAGAAGTAGGCTGCTGGTTAACTAGGATCTGCAGCTTATCCATTAGTTAGAGAAATGGGCAGACTGGGTGGGCCAAGCGGTCCTTATCTGCCATCAAAATCTATGTTTCTATCTGGTTGTGGAAGAACCCCTGGCTGGGAGAGAACACAACACAGTCTGGTTTCGACTTAAACTGGGGGGGTGGGGGATCATTCAAGGACAATGATAGTTGATTTTAAGGGGTAGACTTTCAGAATATGGGGGAAATTCTCAAGGGGCATTTGCAGGAGATAAAACCAGGTTTGGATGTGGAAGGTAGGTGGGATATCATAAAGTGGGAGCTACTGAAGGCAACCAGGACCTGTGCAAGAGTGAAGCGCACAGGCAGTAGGTCTCGTAAACTATGTGGGTGGACCAAGGAGGTCCAGGAGGCGGTAAGGGAGAAGAAGGCTGCCTACAGTAGGTACAAAAAATGAGAGGAGAGAGGGATAGAGAGAACTATTGCCTTGCAACCAGGAAAGTCACCAGAATGGTGTAGGGGACAATGGCCTGGAAAGAGCAGAGGCTGGTGCAGGGGATACGGGGTGGGGAAAAAGGGGTTCTTTAGATATATTGGTGAGCAGAGGAGGGTCTTGGGCCAGCTCAGTAGGTTGAGGACAGATAGGGGGTGGGTGGAAGGGGCTGGAGAGCAGGCGGAGGTACTGAATGACTACTTTGTCTCAGTGTTCATTAATGAGGAGGCTGGGGAACTTCCAAAAAAGGGGTTGAAGGACACAGAAGGTGCAACATACCTGACTATTGGGGTACCTGCTGAAGAGCAAGCCGCTGGGGGAGGTAGGTCAGGAGTGAGATATCCAGCTGGTTCTGCTGAATTTGGGGGGGGCGACAACAGATGCTGATACTCCTATCAGTTGGGTGTGGGAAGCCCTCCAGTCCCTAAAAAGGATAACTCTCCAGGGCCTGATACTATTCATCCCAGAGTACTGAGGGAGTTGGCGGATGTTTTGGCTGTGCCATTGACGGATCTCTTTAACTTGTCGCTCCAGATAGGGAGGGTGCCAAGGGATTGGAAGCAGGCGCATGTTGTGCCCATCCATAAACGGGGATCGAGAGAAGAGCCAGGAAACTGTAGACCCGTCAGTTTGACAGTGGTGGGGAAGGTAGTGGAGAGCATACTTAAGGAAAGGCTGGGAGGTTTCTTGGAGGAGATGGGTTACCTGGATGACCGGCAGCATCGGTTTGTGCCTGGTAGATCGTGTCAAACCTTGTAGAGTTCTATGAGTGGGTGAGATCAGCACTCAACAGGGGGAGACCAGTGGATGTACTGTTCCTGGACTTCAGCAAGGCATTTGATTCAGTCCCTCACATTGGCCTAAGGGAGAAGCTGGGGATGGGGGGGGGAATGAGGGTAGGCCCATTGATGGTTAGGTGGAATGGAAATTGTCTTTCAGGTCACACTCAGCGGGTAGTGGTCAGAGGGGAGGTCTCTTCTCCTAGGGAGGTCATAAGTGGGGTCCCACAGGGATCAGTCCTGGGGCCACTTTTGTTTATCACCAACATCTCCCATATCAGGGAAGGTATCGGGTGTGAAATGAGTCTCTTTCCGGACAACTCTAAGCTGGTGGCGGTGGTGGAGGGGGAGGAGGGGAGATTGGTCCTGCACCTGGAAATTGAAATTTAACTCCTCCAAGTTCAAGGTGCTACACCTAGGGCAGGAAAACCCCAACTATGTGTACAGCATGGGGGGGGGTGAGTTGCAGGCCACGGCAGGGGAAAAAGACCTAGGAGTCTTGGTGGATGTTAACATGAATGATTCAGAGCAGTGCAGGAGGGCTGCGGTCAGGGCAGATAGGATGCTGGGATGCATCGCTAGGGGGATTACCTCAAGGAACAGGGAGGTGATTTTGCCACTGTACAACAGCCTGGTTAACCACATCTTGAGTACGGTGTGCAGTTCTGAAGGTCACACCAAAGGAGAGACATTCAACTCCTGGAGAGGGTTCAGAGGGGAGCAACCAGAATGTTCCGGGCTCCTGGGGGATATGACATATGAGGAACGACTAGGAGAGCTCAACCTGTTCTTGCTGGAGGAGAGGAGGGATGGGGGGGGGGCGTGATTGAGGTCTTCAAGTACCTCAGGGGAGTAAATAAGGTAAGCCGAGATAGAATCTTTCGACGGAAGGAGGGTGGAATCATCAGAGGACACAATTGGAAGATTGAGGGTGGTAGGATTTGGGGGAAAGAAGGAGGAGGTACTTCACTGAGAGAGCGGTGGAACTGTGGAATGCGCTGCCCGGGGAGTTGGTACAGGCAGCTACAGTGGAAGGATTCAGGAGAGGGTGGGACAGGTATAGGCAAGGGGTGAAGCAGGTGCTGGTTTGCCTGGGGGGGGAGGGGGCAGGACTGGGGGATGGAGTAACAGTGGAAGGAGACAGATGGAGGGCTGCGGTACCCAATCAGGGTGCTGAAGCACGAGCAGACTTGATAGATCAACAGGCCTACTCTGCTGGCATCTAGTATGTTAATTGATCAATCGCTTTGATTTATTAAAATCCCAACAGGAAAGGGTATAACAACATGTGAAAATATCGGCCCCATAGTAGTGAATGGGGCGCACTCATGCAGCCTTCGTTTTGTGACATCAGAAAACAAGGCTGTGTGGGCCAGTGTGGGGGCATAGTTTGCGGACTGGGAAGTCTGCCCTTTTTTCAGCGCTAAGGGAAAATATGAATTTATGAGTGTTATAACTTTTTATTGCAAGGACAGATTTATGCCAGATTTTGTTTGGAGACTGGTAGACTGGTCAGTCATCAACTGACTCTGACTGGCAGCTATTTCTTAACTAGGAAGCTGCTCTTTAATGGAGTTAAAAGTAAAGCCTGGAAAATTCATGACATCCTTTCTGAAACAATACAATCATGTTTCAAAGTGTGGGGAGGACAGTTCCTTTTACCTTCAGAGGCAATTGTCCAGAAATACATTTTACCCGATTCACAACTTCACAGTTTAACAGATGCAGCAATAACATACATTGACAAGAGATTTCAGAACTTCTCAGAGGAGCCACTTAAATGGCTCAGGTGTTTATAGATTTTTAAAAATTTTGATTTTCCCCGAGAAGAACTAGCTGAATTTGGGACAAGTGACTTATCTAACTTGTTAGAATACTTTCACAGGTTTTTCACAGAAGGGCAAATCAGCTGTATGAAAATGGAATATGCTGCATTAAAAGCACTACTGAAAACTGCAGGTGATGAACCATATCTGGTAATCTGTTCAGGATTGCTGAGAGAGAGACCGACCCAACTTGCTCACATCATTGACCTCATAGAAATGCTAATGGCCATGAGTGTGTCCACAGCAAAATGTGAGCGTGTTTTCTACTCAAAATCTTATTAAAAGCAAAATAAGAACAAGACTGGCTGACGAAACACTCCAGTCACTTCTGCAAATTGCAGTGGAAGGTCCTGATTAAGAAAGCTTTGATCCGGATCCTGCTATCGACCACTGGCTCCTCTCTGGTCCTGACACACGTCACGTTCATGGTCACGCTGCTGCTACTGCTGCAGCGGGTGCTGATGATACTCCTTCTCCAAGTGCTCCAGCTGACACTTTTGCTGATAGTTCTTCTCCACCTCACTATTCTGACTGATGGGTTCAGGTTGTGATTTGATTAGCCTGACTGTGTGTGTTGGTTGTGCACCCTGGCCTGTACTGCTGCTTTCTCTGTCCTCTTGACCTAGTCTCTCCTCTCCTGACACTGGTTCTGTCTGATCTGTAACAGAAATAAAACATTTCTAGGGACATGGATATGTAACAGGAGTTCTAGGAATGGTATATGTTGTTCATCCACACTTATTGGCAGGTTCCTTGCCGCTTTAAATCTTGCCAGAAGGTCTTCAAGCTGGCTCCTCCCACCCACCCAGGTGGTAAAACTCTCAGCTCCGCCCCATGACGCCAGATCTTCCTTACCGCTTGGAAGCTCAGGTTCCCTCCTTAGCGCTCTGCGTTTTCGACTGGTTCCTGATTTTTTCGGTCTCTCCGAATTTAGTTAGAAGTTTTCTATTTCTTCGACCTTCTCCCTTGCGGCTGCAATGGATAATTCATTTTTTGGCTCCCAGTTAATTCCTCCAGGAAAGACCCACACTCCACGTACGTTTACTGCCTCGACTTTTACCACGATCCGCAAGTTTGCGATTTTTGCTGTGCTCTTTCGACCAGCGCCCTGGAGGATCGTGCGGCCCGTTTTGGGCTCGGGCGACCTGAACCTTTTTCCACGCCAGAAAAATCCTTGGAGACTCGTCGGGTAGTGTCCGTGTCGGCTGTCTCGGCTGAGCAGCTCGATCTTCTTTCCTCCATGGAGGGGGCGGTGTCCAAGTCTGCCTCCCCCCCCCAGTCGCGACGCTTATCCCGCTCTCCTTGAGTTCTCCTCATTCAGCTTCGTTCAAGGAGCTTCGCCAGTCCCTTTCCTCGAAGAGAGAGGGACCCTCGGGACCTGCCTCTCGGCCCAGGTCAAAGGAGTCGCAGGCTAAGTCCCATCGTCGGCGCTGGCAGGAGCGGGAGAGTTCCCCTTCCCCTGTCGGCCGACTTTCGACTTCGGTCGAGGGTGCGGCTCAGGCCGCTGGCTTCACAGTGTCCCTGTCAGGTCAGCCGGCCAGGACTCCCGTCGACGTTGTCGAGTCTCTCGACCCATCATCTGGGCTGTCTTCTGCTGGAGCCGCCATCCCTTCGCCGGTTCCCCCAGCAGAAGCCGAGGTTCTGCCTGTACCTTCGGGGGGTCAGGCCTCGGTCCTTTTGTCTGAGCCGAGGGAAGAGCGGGCGCCCCGCTCCTTCCCAGGCCCACCCTCGGTTTCCCCGAGGATTGGGGTCTCGGTCCTCTTCTTGGTCAAGCCGCTCCCACCGACTTCGGCGATCTTGGTCAGGGCGCCGAGTTAAGTGACATTACCGTTCTTCCTCATCTCCCTCCTCGGATGAGGAGTGGCTTCGGTGCAGATGGCGTCGACGTTACGAGGAGTTCATGTGGCAGCAATTGTTATTGTCCGGGAATCAATCGACTCCGATTCATTCCCCGTCCAGCAAGCAGCTGCCGCCTGATCAGCCAACACAACCGCTCGCTGCAGTTGAGGTGCCCACTCCAGGGCTGGTTGTTCGTCCGGACCTTGCCCCACCGTCTTCGGTGGAACCGCGGTCGGCTCACGACCTGTCCCACAGGTTGTCTGTTCCCCTCACTCCCGCCTGCCCTCGGCGGACGAAGAGTGACTCAGGCCTGAGGCAGCTTTTTGCAGACCCTTCGGAGTCCGACTTCGACCCGTCCGTGTTCCCCAGTCGGGAGGACCCGGGGACCTCTCTGGAACGCTCTGTGGACGACAGCCCATCGTCCTTTATGGGTCTGCTTCAGCTCATCTCGGAATTCACCGGGATGCAGCTTGAACCCATGTCCAAACGGCCTCTTATCCCCTGACGGAGATTCTAGACCGAGGGGGTTCACCCTCGGAGGCCTTCCCGGTGGCTGAGGCCATTGTCGGCCCGGCCTTGGTGCTCTGGCAGCGGCCTACTTCCTGCCCTGCGCCCTCGGCCAGGATGGCCAGGAAGTACTCTGTCCCTGTCGGTTCTTTGCCCGGTTTCTCGGAGCACCCCTCAGCTGAGGGGCTAGTCACCGATAATGTTTTCCAGTGTTCTGGGAACGCTCGGGATGTGGATAGACCCCCCCGACAAAGAGTCCAAAAGGATGGACTATGTCGGGCATAAGGTTTACGCTGCGTCCTCCTTAGGCCTCCTACAGGCCAGCTCGGCCGCACTGATGGCACATTTCTCACATGCCCTTTTGGGCTCCCTGGACAAGGTGCTCCCTCATCTCCCGGCCAGTCTGCAGACCACGGTCTGGTGGGTGCGGGACCAGGGTAGGGCGGTGGCGAAGCAGCAGCTTCAGACTGCTCTGGACTTAGGTGATTCCTGTGCCAGGTCGGTAGCGGCCGCGGTGGCCATGCGCCGCAGGGCGTGGTTGAGGTTATCCTCTTTCCCATCGGAAACCCAGCACAAGTTGGTGGATATCCCCTTCTTGGGGACTGACCTTTTCGGCCCTGGGTGGAGGGACACCTCCAGGGGACTGAGAAGTCGATGCTGCTCTGGACCGGTCACCCCTGCCGGAGGGACAAGGACGCCCGGCTTATGCTAATAGCCCCTTGCCCGCCGGCCCCCTGCGGCTCGTGGCCCATCAACTCCAGCAAGAGGGCTAGCAGGCTTGCGCTGGGCGTCCTGACCCCAAGCCAGCGTCTTCCTCTAAAAGGAAGCAGGGAGGTAAAGGCCCAGGAGCTTCCTCGGCCAATCCCTCCTCCAAGCCTGCTTAGTGACGGGCTGAGGGGCACTGTCCCCGGCCCCGTCACCTCTACCCGGGTTCCCCCGTGGGAAGACGTCTCCGCCCCTCCTCCACCTGGTCCGTTTTCCCGGACCTCTGGGTGTCGGAGGTGCTAAGGGAAGGTCCTGCCTCGGGGTTGCGAGCAGGCACCACCCTTTCGAGCCATTGTCCCACGGGGGTCTTGGGGTCCGCAACCTCGTTGTCGGCCCACTGAGCCGACTTGCCTGGCCCTCTAATAGAGGTGATCAGGAAGGTTGCGGATCCTCCTTCAGACCCTGGGTTCGTGTCCAGGTATCCTGGTCCCAAACGGACGGGGGGCTTGCGCCCCATTCTTTAGCCGCACATCGGGATGGTTTCTCTGCCTCAGATATCCCATCCTCAGAACGAGGCATGTGGCTCGATTTCCTGGACCTCCAGGACGTACTTACACTTCATTCCGTCCGTTTCTTTTGGGAGACTCCTCCATTTTTTAAGCGGGGGATCTCTTTTCGAGTTCCAGGCCAGGCCCTTCGGTCTGTGCTCAGCAGCGTTCCTGCGGCACTGAGGGGTCCGGGCGTAACCCCACCCGGATGGCGGCCTGACTGCAACCCTTCCAGGTGGAAGAGGGGCGGTCCAGAGTTCTGTCCCCATAGGTTGCTCTCAGACTGGTCTCCTTTTACCGGAGCCACGTTGACACTCATGTCTTAGCGGGTGATCCTTCTTCGGGACGAGGCTCAACTCCTGAGTCCAAGCTTGGCTCCTGGCGGACAGGGCTGAGGTTCTTCCTCCCTTACCTAGTCAGGTCTGACTGGGCAGTTGCGCCTTGCTGGGACCTCCTGCACCTCCTGGGCTTCGTGGTGGCCTGCTCCGGCGTGGTCTGTTTGGACCCGCCAGTTCATGTGTCCCCCTAGTGGGGGCTGGCCAGCCAGCGGTCACAGCGCTGTGTTCCTTCGAACCAGTCCGTGACAACAGCCCAGGGGTTAGGGAACGCTCTCCTTCGGACCGTTCCAGCTCTTGCAGGAGAACATCCTGTTCGTCCGCCCCGAGTCGACGGTCTTCTCCGACCGATGCATCTCGGATAGGTGGGGGTGCCCATCAAGGGGAATACAGAGTGCTCCGCCTCTGGTCCTCTCGGGAGGCCCGATGTCTTTCCTACCTGCTGGAGCTCCAGGCGGTCCGCTTAGCTTGCACCGCTCACTCCATCTGTGCGGGGTCTAGTGGTTTAAGTCCAGGTGGACAACACGACCATGTGCTACCTATCCCGCCAGGTTCGGACGAGCCCCTTGCCTCTGCGTAAGGAGGTTCTCCGCACTGGGTCTTTCGCGCAGCCGGGAGGCGGTTTCCTAGCCATTTCGATGGCAGGAGCCTCCAGCACCTTGGCTGATGCCCTAAGCTGGATAAAGGCTGCGCCTCATGAGTGGTCTTCCCTGCCGGAGGTAGCACAAGATCTTTCTCCCTCTCGGTCACGCCTCGGGCGGTCCGTTTTTCCCTCCAGGGAGAATACGAGGCTGAGACTGTCTCATGCCTGCCCCCTCAGCGAGGTTCGCTGTAGGGGATGCCTTTGAGGCCGCGAACCCTGGGTCTCTTCTACGCCTCTCCCCCATTTCTCTTGACCCACGGGCAAGGCGAGGAGGGACTAGGCGCAGGCGATGCTGGTAGCCCCAGACTGGTTTGCCAGCTCTGGTGTCCAGCTCTCCTCAGTCTCAGCCCCAGGCTCCCGAGGCAGTTTCCAGCCCGCCCGGTCCTGATCTCTGTTTTCAGGGGAAGGTATTCCATCCAGACCTTCAATCCCTGCACCTGACGGTCTGGTCCCTGTGCGGCTAGAGACCAGGCCTTGGGTCTTCCAGCAAGGTCCTCGACGTTTTCGAGGCGTCCTGCCAGAAGTCGACCAGACACGCTCGCCTTCAAATGGAAGAGTTCTCCATTTGGTGTTGGGATAGGGCCTGGTCCCCTCTCCTGTTCCTCGGCGAGCATTCCAGACCATCTGTGGTCCGTTCTTTATTGAACAAGGGTCGGTCGACGATCCCCTAGGTGCTTCTGTTGGTCATCCCTGTCCTCCGGGCGCAGGCTGGAAGGCAGTCGGTGGCGCAGAAAAGGTGGTCTGGCGCTTTCCTAGGCCTCGATCACACCTCCCCTCTGGGGAGAGTATCCCCATTTCTGTGGGATCTCCACTGGTATGGGCTCAGCTCACGGGCAAGCCGTCCGAACCTTTGCACAGGTGTGTTTCCCCACCTGTTGTGGAAGAACACCTTCTTGGGGCTACCATGCCATCCAGAAGGATGGGAGAGTTCCAGGCGCTCCTTTGAATCTCCCTATCTGGTCTTCCACAGGGACAAGGTTGTCCTGCGCCCCACCCGAAGTTCCTTCCATAGGCGGTGGCGGAGTCTTTTTCCTTAACTGGTATCGCCTCTGCCGGGTTCAACACCATTCACCTCGAGGTCAGATATAGGTTCCATGGGACCCTATTTAACGCTCGCCTACCCAGGGAGCGTAGGGCTGAAGTTCGGGAGAGGTTCGCCAGCTGTTTGTCCTCTATGCTGAAGCCGCACCTGGCAGACCTTCAGCCAAGTGGACGACGAGCGGGTGGGTCACCTCCTGCATAGGTCTCCGCTGTAGGTGGGTGGGCATGGAGCCTCCCAGAGGGATAAGTGCTCATTTTACCCGTGCTTCCACTGCATCGGTGGCTGCTTCCGAGGATACTCCTGTCCAGGATATCCACAGGGCTCCTACCTGGAAGCAGGCATATACCAATCTCCTTCCTCATTGGACCTTGGGTCACGCCTGGATGTTGGTCGGGGCCTCGGTTCTCCAGTCTTTATACCTAAGTAGGGGTGCGCTTCTCCCTCCTCCGGAGAACTGCTAGAGTCTGCCAATAAGTGTGGATGAACAACATATCCATGTCCTAGAAATACAGGTTACTCACCTGTAACAGGAGTTCTAGGAATGGTATATATTTGTTCATCCACCATTCTCAGTCTCCCGGCTTCGACGCACAGCCGGCTTCCACCGGCTAGATCTAGCGTCATGGAGGCGGAGCCAAGAGTTTTACCACCCGGATGGGTGGGAGGAGCCAGCTTGAAGACCTTCCGGCAAGATTTAAAGCGGCAAGGAACCTGCCAATAAGTGTGGATGAACAACATATACCATTCCTAGAACTCCTGTTACAGGTGAGTAACCTGTATTTTCAGACTGTCAGTGTTAACATATTAGTATTTAACACCACCCCCCCCCAACCAACACAAAAACACTGTTGTTCTTTACTTTTAATTGTTCTTAAAAATATGCCCCTTTTTAACCGGATACCAGCTTCAGCATGAGGACTGCTACATTTAGACAAGCCACTTGTCCTTGGACTTCCAGTGAATTTTAAAATTTATTGATCCCTGATTCAGACATCATTTATACAGTTCAGAAGAAGCAACAGAGTACAATGTCTCAGAAGTGCGGGGACCTTCTCCCTCCCAGCCCAGGAACAAATAAGAAAACATGGCTAATTTTGTAGGAATTAGTAACCCAGTCCTCACACAGGGAAAAAGAGGACTCTAGAGGGTTATTAGTCCTGCTGGGATCTAGGCATTCCCATGACTCTCCAGGACAATCCACATTAATAAGAAAATAATTCTGGAACATGGAGACAAATCACCTAAGCGGAAAGGGGAGTTATAGTTAAAAAAAAGAGAAATAGGAATACTGGATTTAATTTTAACCATCCTTATGTCCATGGGTCAGTTACCGGTGTATAGGGTCTGTTGGACTTTTGAAGCATTCTAGGTATCAGTTCTTGCTAACTGTCCAAATCAGAGGTACTTTCCTCCTGTTCTATAAAGTCCATAAAGGGAAGCCAAATGGTATTATAGCTCTCTGTCTGTAAATGTAACCAAGCAGTTATTAGCGCCATACTTCATACTTCTGTAGACTTCACAGTCCATTCAACTTTAGAAGGGAATTTGGTGTGATTCATTTAACAGTTTACGGATGGTAGCTGTGCATATATTATATAGTCTCTTGGCCAGTCTACCCTTTATGCCCTTTGATATTATTCCCAGGATTACGTGTTTCATTTCCAAATCCACATTCAGGAAAAAAAATAAACATCCCTCCAACATCCTGCCAGTTTAGGACATGACCAAAATATATGTGTATGATGACCAATATGCTGACATAGTCTCCAACACAGACTCGTATGTGCGGGGTTGAAGTTTTATTTATTTATTTATTTATTGAACTTTTGTTGACTGAGTAAACCCACCGGGCCTCAGAGAGTCCCTTTTTCAGGGGCGCCCCAGGATGGATTCATTACATGAATTTAAATACAGGAACACAGTATATGGAAGAGACATAATACAACTGTAACTTGGTTATAAGCAATGAATTTACATTTTGACAAGAATGTGGGCACACAATAGTTAGTATTTATTTATTTATTGAAAAGTTTCACCAGGTAAGGTACACTGAACAACAATTTGCTTGTCTCCTGGTACGACCTGGGGGAGAGGGTAGAGGGAGTTACATTGTTGGATAATTGTACCAGCAACTCACACATAATGTATAAAGCATAGTTTACAAAGTAGGTAGTTTCAACATATATGGTAACCTTATGGATGACCTGTAGTGTGTAACAGTACAAATGCTCCTAAAGCATACATGGAAGCAATATACAGATAGGACATTTGTCGCTTTGGCAGTAGCAGTTTGTAAGAATTTTAGGGACAAATACAAATTGAGGAATTAACACAGAACTTTAGCATAAGGGTAGGAGAGGTGTATCATGAGAATAGAGAACACTAAGGCCTACATGCAAAGACTAATAGTAAAAATTCCATATAGGGAGAATAGCAGTGGAACAGAGTCAGCTAGTAGACCCTGGCAAAACACACAGGCTCTGAGGTGGAGGCAGACAACAGAAAACAGTTTGCAGCAACATAAAACGAGGAGCAAAATTAAGTGCTTGTATGTATAAGGACTATGAGTAGGTCATGCTTAGGCATGTGGGGCAGCAGACAAGGTGTTAAACCAGGAGGAGTGGGGAGTTAGGGGCAGGTGCAATTAACAGAAAGGAAATTATGTAGTACTTTATTTAGTGAGCCGGGTGAGGAGGAAAAACGGATTTGTGTAGGAAGTGAGTTTCACATTTTGGGAGACGGTAGGAAAAAGAGGACTGGCCAGTTGAAGTGGATCTCCGGGGAACTGACAGGATTCTGTGGTCATGGGATCTGAGGAGGTGAGAGGGTGTGGGTAGAGGGGAAAGGGAGGAGGTAAGATAAGGAGGGAGTGTACCAAGCCAGTAGGTAGAGATGAACTTTGCACAGTGATGCAGCCGCATATTAGCTAGAGATAGGAAAGCTAAAGCGCGGTAAAGGTGACAGTGATGGGTTAGGGGAGGTGCATCAAGGGCAAAGCGGCAGAAGGAGTTGAAAAGGGTATCCAAGTTAGCTAAAGAGGTGGCAGGAGCAGAGCAATAGACATCGCAGTAGTCGATGATCGGGAGGATAATCTTTTGGACCAGTTCACGCCTTGCCTGGAGCAGGAGGCAGGAGCGGTTTCTGTATAAGGCGCCAAGTTTAGGGCGTAGCTTTTTCATTATGGCATCTATATGGTTCGAGAAGGTGAGATGTTGATCCAGCCAAAAGCCCAGATACTGAAGGACGCCATGGCCTCAGTAGTTGTCCCATCGAGGGTAGTGAAGGAGGGGAAGGATGGGAGCCTTGCCAGTCTCTGTCTAGTGCCGAACGTCATGGCCACTGTCTTCTTAGCATTTAGGAAGAGTTGGTGAGATTGAAACCAACCCTGGACATTATTGAAATCCCGTTGAAACCTGGAGGCAACATCCAAGGGTGATGGCTCTGAGAAGAAAAGAACCATATCATCAGCATACATATGTATAGAAGATGATGTACAGACAGATGGAAGATCGTTCAGAAAAATGAAGAAAAGGATCGAACTCAGTATGGACCCTTGGGGGACACCAGTGTATATAGGTAGAGGAGGGGAGATGGAGTCGGAGATTTTTACCGATTGTGTGCGGCCTTTTAAGTATCCACTGAACCATTTTATGGCGTGTTCAGACAGACCGGCAGATGACGGGGAACATTATGAAACCAGCAACTTAATATGAGGTGTACAGAAATATCTAGAGATTATTTTCCATCTAAATTCCTTTCAGACTGCTGCAGCTGTGGTTTTATACATTTCCCAGTATATGTGGGTCGAGTCCTGGTCTGTAAGGTATATCTGGACTTCAGAGCACCATTTTTGCTGTATTGCTAAGACCAGGTGGTTAGCTGTATTTTGTAATATAGAGTATGCGTTGGATATATGGCCTCTATTAGTGAAAGAGGTGCTAGCTGAGGCAGTAAATGTAAGGAACTCTGATAGTGGTTCCAGCATCCAAAATTTGGCTGGGAGTCTGGTAAGAAACGTCTGAATCTGTAAATAGCGGTTGAAATTATATCTAGGGAGATGATATGTG
The DNA here is from genome assembly GCA_016271365.2 of Neoceratodus forsteri. Classification (NCBI taxonomy): domain Eukaryota; kingdom Metazoa; phylum Chordata; order Ceratodontiformes; family Ceratodontidae; genus Neoceratodus; species Neoceratodus forsteri. Next base: position 1,339,547,814 of record CM028132.1, read on the forward strand.
GATTAAAGATCTGTGAAGGAATGAAATTCCGAGTCTCTATACAGTCACCTGTAACCGTAGATCTTCCACGGAGTGGTCTCTTGCAGTAGGTAATACTTTTTGGTATCCAGCAGAGGTTGCTGTGGTGCACAGCAGCTCTTCTAGCAGTTTTTCACCAGGGACTGCCCACACATGACATCAGCTTCCTGTTTCCTATATGTGTGGGTGGTCCCTGATATCCTCAGTTAATTTTCCCATCTTCAGCTTGTGCAGCAGCTAGTGCAACTTCTGTGTAGCAGTTGACGAGGAATTTGGAACTTAGACGAATGTCTACTGATTCTTCAAAGAAACAAGCTTTATTTCATTCCTGCCATTGCGGTAGGAAAATATACCGCTTTGACAATTACATACTTTGTGTAAGGTGTCTGGGACCCACACAGGATGCCAATTCCTGTAGTTTATGTCAGGAATTTAATCAGGCAACTCGTCGATGACGGTTGCTTGAAATTCAGCACCATTTGATGGAGCAGAAAATGTCTCTCTTGAAGAACCAGGGGGCTCGTACCAAGGGCTCCCCCTCTTCTGATTCTTGTTCCTGGCAGAAAAAGGAGAAGGAGAAACTCTCCTCACACTTCTTGCCTTGACACCCTTCAATGGCCACCGTTTCTGGTGTCCCTTCATCGACAGAGCATCATTCAAACACTTCTTCATTGACGGGGGCTCATATCCTCTTGTCGACGGCGCTTTCCAGTGCTTTAAATGCAGTTCAAATAGTGACTGCTCCATCGACGGAGGCTTATACCCTCTCGTCGATGATGCTTTCCAGTGCTTTGCATGCAGTTAAATATACTGCTGCTCTGTCGACGGGGGCTCCTCTCCCGTCAATGGCATCTGACAATTTAAGTGAAAATAACACATTTTCCGCTGCGGGCCCATCAATGAGACCCTGCATTCCTCAGGGGAAACCTATGGCTTATGCCTTATTGACTGCCCCTCCACCTACGCAGGTGGCTTCTTATAGGGGTCAAGCAGACAGAGATCGGGACCCTGGTCTTTACCACCCAGGGGAAAGACCTGCTCATGCTACGCGTCCCATTCCCTCTATCAGCCCCCTTATTTCCCAACATGCCCCCCTTCTCTCTTCGCCTCCTTCCCAGGAATGGGACCTCACCAACGTAGTCTGACGGATCTTGCATGCCATGCTGTATTCTCAACCCTCTGAAGAGCTGGGTGATCCCACCCAATCTCCTCTCCCTCCTCCTCCTAAAAGATTTCTTAGTGACAGGGATACCATGCCACCCGGGTCTGCTCCTCCATTCATAGAGGACTATTTGTAAGATGACCAAGATTTGCCACCTGATTTCGCTGGTGATCTTGAGGACGAAGAGTTTCAAGATTTGGATTTTCCTAATCCTGAATCCCCCTATTCTGAAATCTCTTCCCTGGAAGAGGATCTGCCTCTCCCTTCGGCAGCCTCACCCCCAGACGACGCGACCTTTAGTGAGATGATGGCTCAGATCCAAAAGGTCATGGGATTCTCCACTACTGAACATGACAAACAACGTAAGGATATGGCAGAATATCTTGAATTTCCTGAGGAGCCTGTCTTAGTGGTTCCCCCACTAATTCCAACTTACCAGAATGCCATGCTGGCTGCTTGGCATCAGCCTTCAGCTGTTACAGCTGTTCCCAGCAAAGTGGATCGTCTATATCGGGCTCCTCTGGATCACCCTTTTCTGTCTAGTATTCCAGAGGCAGATTCTGCGGTCATTACTGCCGCTCATGACCAAACTAAAAAACCAAAGCACATGAGCTCCTTACCCCTTGATAAGGAATCCAGAAGGATGGACTCTCTGGGGAAAAGGTCTTTTCCTCAGGTGCTATGAATATCAGAATCTTGAACTATATGGGTCATATAATCAAATATCAGCATGCCCTGGGGTCCTCTGCCATTGAGCTTATCAATAAACTCCCTCCCTCACAAGACAGGGATAAATTTGTGGCTACAGTGATAACTAGTAATTCTAGCTCCCATCACCTTCTCAGGTTGGGATATGGTGCCATAGATACCTCAGCCCAACTATGAACCACTGGTACCACTCTGCGTCGCCATGCCTGGCTTCGCGTTTCAGGCTTTGCACCCAATATACAACATAAAGTAACTAATGCCCCCTTTAACAGGTCCAAGCTGTTCGGGCCAGGTACTCCGACTTTATTGGATGACTTACAGGCATCAGGCAGAACCTTCCATACAGTACATGGCGTGTATCATACTCCAGCTACCACCTACCATACTCAACACTCATCTTATTCCAAAAGAGGTAGAAAATACAGAGGTAATAAAGGCGGCTTCAGAGGTCATGCTCAATCCTCCAGAGGCAACACCTCTACTGCCCGGGGTGCCCACTCCCGCCCTTCAGGCAGAGCTGCGCAGCCCGCCTCCCAGTGAACCACTAGGGCTTTCTCCCCGTCTCCTCGACCAGGCCTCGGAGGCTGTGGGAGGTCGCTTTGCCCTCCATCTGGAGGCCTGGTAGACGATCACTTCTGACAGTTGGGTACTTCAGATTATACAGAAGGTCATACTTTGGAGTTTCTCTCCACCCCATGCCCTTGCCCTCCACGGCAGATTCATTATCCTCCAGATCATATATCCATCTTACAGGAGGTATTGACGGCCCGATTGACCAAACAGGTCATTGTCCCGGTGCCCCTTCAGGAACGTCAAACGGGATTTTACTCCCACTTCTTTCTAGTGCCCAAACGAATGGAAGACCTCAGGTCAATACTGGATCTCAGACAACTGAATCTTTACATTCAGTACAAGCATTTCCACATGATCACTCTACCTGCCATCATGCTGGTCTTAAAACAGGGAGATTGGCTTGGCACTCTAGACATGAAGGATGCCTACCTTTATATTCCCATCCACCCTGCCCATCACAAATTTTTGCGCTTCCACATACTGGGTCAAAATTACCAGTTTCAGACACTTCCTTTTGGCCTCTCATCGGCCCCCAGAGTGTTCACCAAGTGCCTAGCGGTGGTAGCAGCAGCCTTACGAAGAGAAGGGCAATTCATCTTTCCATATCTAGATGATTAGCTAATAAAAGCAGACTCCAAAGTAGCCCTGCTTGCCTCTCTAGATACTACCTTGAAACTGTTTGCAGATCTGGGAATCGCTGTTAATTGGCCAAAGTCCAGTCCAAATCCAACACAGTTTCTCCAATACATTGGAGCTGTTCTAGATACAGTTACAGCCAAGGCTTACCTCCCACCTGCCCAGCAGGACACACTAATAGCTCTGACATTACATATATAGACTCAGAAAATAGTCACAGCCAGACAAATGCTGTGCCTTCTGGGTCACATGTCCGCTGCCATCCCTACGATGGCATTAGCCCGTATCCACATGAGACCTGTCCAATAGACCCTTCAGAATCAATGGTCAAAAAAAAACAGGACAGTTCGAAGACAAAATCGGGGTCACTCCCTCTCTGAAGTCTACCCTGACATGGTGGACAGTCACTCAATCTGAATCAAGGAATGCCTTTCCAGTCCCCCCTTCAATGCAAACGTTGACCACGGATGCTTTCCTGCAAGGCTGGGGAGTGCATATCGGTCCTTATCAGACCCAAGGCCAATAGCCCACTTCTCCCCATCTGTCTCATATTAATCTGTTAGAGATGAGAGCGGTCCGTCTAGCCCTCCAGACATTCTAGCCCTACCTCGAGCCAGGATTGTCACTGATCCAATCAAACAACACTGCAGTAGTGTTCTACCCCAACAAGCAAGGGGGTATGAAGTCTCGCACCCTATGCAGAGGGACCCTGTAGTTTGGCAAGAAGCCATACAGCAACAATTGATACTAACAGCTATCCACCTACCGGGATATTGCAACCAGTTAGCCGACTGGCTGAGTCTCCAGCCCTCCACTCACGTATGGACACTTCACGAGCAAGTGCTCCAAGAAATCTTCAGCTTATGGGGCACTCCACAGATGGATCTGTTTGCCTCCCCAGAGAATTACTGTCTTCCCAGGTATTTTTCCACTATCCCGAAACCAGAAAGGGACAAGCTATAGATGCCCTGTCCCAGTCTTGGACAAGTCTCTTTTTATATGCTCCCCAACCCCCACTCCGTCCCTCTCCTGCAACAGACTCTACAGTTAGAGTCAGCCACAGTGATTCTCATAGCCCCAATGTGGCCTCAACAGATGTGGTTTCCCCTACTCCTACAGCTGTCAGTAGAGGATTCCGTCCCCTTGCCGATCAGACCAGGCCTCTTGACTCAGTGTCACGGGTCTCTCCTACACCCCAACCTGAAGGCTCTACACCTTCACACTTGGCTCCTGAGGACAATTTCATAACTCGCTTACAGGTGTTCACTCCTGTTGCCAATATCCTCTTGGCCTCCCGTAAGCCAGCAACAAGAGCAACATACAATTCCAAATAGAAACGCTTTTCCAATTGGTCGGCCACTTGATCTTTGGACCCTTATTCTTGTCCACTGACGAAGGTTCTGGACTACCTGGCCTCACTGTCTTAGGCCGGTCTAAGTTATTCTTCCATCAAAGTCCACTTGGCTGCCATCTCCGCTTTCCATGAGTCTTTGGATGGCAGGTGACTGTACCAACATCATCTAGCTCAAATGTTTTTGAAAGGAATGTTACATATTAAAACTCCTATTAGAAGACCCACTCCTCCGTGGGATCTCAATTTTATGATAGAAAAATTGACCCTTGAGCCTTTTGAGCCAGCTGCTACTTATGAACTCTGTTTTCTTTCATGGAAAACGCTATTTCTAGTGGCTATCACATCTGTTCGATGTGTTTCTGAGCTCCATTCCCTCATGTGTAGGGAACCTTACTTTGTTTTCCACAAGGACCGGGTGGTCCTTCGTACCAACCCTTCCTTCCTAAAGAGGTCCTAAAAAAGTCTTCTAACATACTTTAAATCAGTCCTTGGAGCTTCCAGACTACTATCCAGACTACTCCAATCAGGGTGAGCATCTCCTACATACTTTAGATGTCCACCATATACTATGCTACTATATTAATCGGACACAATCAATTAGAAAGACGTCTCAACTGTTCGTCTCTTTTGCCCTGGGTCGCGAGGGCCTCCCGGTTGCGACACATACTCTTTCATCCTGGTTGGCGCATTGTATTACCTTTTGTTACAAATGTAACCCCCCCTGAAAATGGGGGTTCCCAAAAGACTTCCAGGAGCTTGCTTGAATGCTCCAAGCCTGAATGGTGTTTGGCGTTTAAGCCATTTATCAGTGAGTGTTTTTAGAGCCTCTGGTACTGTCTCTTTAAGAGCTGTCTGCTTGCAGACATAATTAGTTTGCATGGGGGGACTTTGTGCTTCTCTGTTTGAGTACCACTCGAGCTGCTGCCAATTCACTCCATTTTTGCAGTCACTAGGAGTGCAAAGGGAACCTGTCTGAAAGATGTAACTGTTTGCCAGAAATCATTTACAGTAATAATGAAATTACAGTTTGTCTAACCTGCTTTCTTTGCAGTCAGAACTGTGACTGCCTAGTTCCCCATTCTGGTTTTGAACTGCTGAACTGGACCAATCAGTGTGGGGTAAGCTAGCTCTAAAATGGTGCCTTGGACGAATCAGAACTTGGACTCATAATCTGAGCCAGCCACAAGAGGATTGTATGGGCAGTGACTCTGGGAGATGTAGTTTAGACTTGGCGCTTTTTGGACCAACGCAGCAGTCTATTGTGAGTGACAGCCAATCCAGTCAAGAACTGGGAGGAACAAAAAGGAAGTGCCGGTTTTGTCTGTTGGAGTTTCAGTTTAGCTCTGGGAGTGAAGGGAAAGAAACCCTGTGCTCCTTCAGTGCACAGTTTCAGTCAAAAAGCGTGTAAGGCCCAGAGTTCCGGTCTGCAGCTTGTGTAACTGCTTGTTAGGACTGAATCCATCCTGTGAAAAGAATCAAAGGATCTCTGAAGAGTAGAAACCAGGCTCACCCTGTAGAAGACTGGAGAAATTGTTGAATTGCACTCGGTCTGTCAGGAACTGAATCTGCTTGTGTTTCTCCGGGTATTGTGCAGTAATTGCGATCGGGATAGAGAAGCAGCCTGCCTGGTATAGTACTTGTTTTTACCATATAAATGTGTGAAGAGTCTCGTGGAGCTCAAGAGTAGCCCTGCTGACGTTGAAGGACCCTATCTTGTTTGGAGGTCGTGAGTACTAATTCAGGGTCGCTCCCTGTTGAATTGCCACATTAAATCCAAATGGAATCACTGTACTGCTGACTGTTTAAACTAATTTTTCTTTTCACTGTGTGAAAGGGCCCCTACCAGCTGCCACGCGTTTGGACTAGCCACTCAGGGCTTGGGTACCCAGGACAGTAACTGGTAGGGATAGGCCTGTGCACAGAGCCATAGGCGATAGTAAATGATAAGCTAATTAACCTGATTTCCCTGTCCTTGTTATATCCCCTAAATAAATCAGAGCTGCTTGTTTCAGCAAAGTTATACTTCCTGAGGTATTTGTCTATGTTAAAGTACTGTACTGTGATTGTTGCACTGTATCTTATTTTGCAGGAGGTCCCAGTGCCGAACTAGTCCTGGGGTAAGTGTATACTGTGAAGGTAATTCTGATATATGTGTGGGCCACTAGTGGGAAGAAAGAGTTGCAGTGTCCCAGAGGGCTGTGACAAGTAAGTTTAACTATTGCAAACCCTGACCTCTGGGTGGAGGCATCCCATTGGATCCAGGCCCCTCAACCTGTTAGTGGCAAATCAGGCAGGGGTAGTAGCCCCTGGGATAGCGCCATCTAGGGGTTACATCTTGGAGGCTCACCGCTGGGATTGTGTGTCCTCTAGTGGCCATATTTACGAACCACTGTTAAGAAAAAAATGGGTACCCCGACAGAAGTGGCTGTGCACCGGCTGGTGGAGTGGTGTACTGGGAGGAGATTGACCCCAAAATGCTATGCTTATCTTGGACATCCCCTGGTATCAATACGGACACTGTACAGGGAGTACTTTCCAAGGTGGAAGGTTTACAAAACCCTGTGGTGGTGGGTCGGCATGCTAATCTGCTCACCCACACTTTCCTGGCCCTAGTAGAGTTTAAGAATCCCATAGATAGCTCCAAAGTGCCACAGACCATTACCCCAGAGGGAGCCCTCACTGCCTGGAGAGTGATAACTAAGTACAGTAAAGACCCGGGGGGGAATGAGCCCCCACCACTGTCTGAAACTTTTGAGGAGAAATTTGCTAAATGGTTGCTGGGGGAAGGGAAAACTGTGGAGGACTTGAAGAAACTATTCTTGCCACCTGGGGGTGTTCCTCCCCCAACACCCTCTCCCTCCAGTACCCGTAATGGTGGCTGAACCAATGCAGACTCCTATTTCTGCACCTGCCATTAGTCACGACTCTTACCAAGGTTGAGGATCTTCTCTGGCACCTCTCCCACCCCCAGGGGAGATGACTGGGAGACCTGGATAGACTATGTTACCCCCAAGTGCTAGAATGGCAATGCTCGGGAAGCAAAAGCGAAAGAGGTTAGTGAGAGCCTCCGAGGTCCTGCCCTGGCTACCATCCGTGCTAAACGGGCCAGTAACCCTGAAGTGACTGCACAGGCCTATCTTGAGGCCCTGGAGAATGTGTATGGGAGCCCAGATTCTGATGAGGATCTATGGTGGAGAGTAAGAAATGCACAACAGTACCAAGGGAGTTGTTGTCTGTATGTATCTCGGCTTGAAAAATTGTGGCAAGAATGCCTCAGAAAGGGTAGTTTGCCAGCGATTGAACTGGACGAACCAGGCTGGACAGGATCCTTAAGTCTGCCCCTTCTCAGAACTGCTGTTGCTTCAGTTACGCCTGGCAAATCGACTGGAATCCCCACCCTCTATGATGAGTTAATGAGAGAAATTCGAGGAGTTGAGAAAAGGCGACCTCGGAGGGACCTGCACCAATAGCTCGCTATGACCCAAGTGACTGAGGGTGGCCCATCAAGTGAAGTTCAGGGGCAGAGGTTGGCAGTCAATGAGTGCTCTGATAAGGAAAAGATATGCCACAATGGGGCGAACTGTTGAGAGAGATCCGGAATTCAAAACAGTCCCTTATGAAGGCCACGCCTGCAAGTACGACCCCGACCTATATCCGACTACATCTGCTATGGGGTGGGGTACCCACCCATGTATCTCCTGCTGATAACAGCTCCAAACTCAATTCCTTGACCATGGAAGTGGAGAAACTGACGAGATGTCTCCAAATGCTTATCACGCCAGACAGAGATGGCACCAAGGTTTCCACTTAGTAATACCCCGCCCTGGCTCCCAGTGTGGCGCCTCGGCCAGCTCAAACTCCAGAAAGTATGTTTTGCTATAATTGTGGGAAGGATGGGCACATGAAAAGGGAATGCCGGTCCCCAAAGACACTGACAAAGTTGCATATAGGCTACAAGGAGAGCTTCGAGAACAAATCAGTGGTTAAGAGGTGCACGAATGATCCAGTGAGGGCACCAAAAATGCTAACTCACGTCCTTTGTGGCAAGGTCAGTTGCCCAGGCCCCCACTATCGCCTCCAGACTGGTCCAGAATAGTGGGTCCCTCCATGGAGACCACTGTAAAGCTGAATGGAGGTCTACAAGAGCTGTATTAGACAGTGGCTCCCAAGTGACAATTATGTTCCAAGATTGGTATCAGAAGCATTTGTCAGACATCCCTTACAACCATTAGAAGGACTGCATGTATGGGGTTAAGTGAAGGCCTACCCCTATTCGGGTATATCCGAATTTGGCTGTCTTTCCACCTCGCGTGGCTGGAGTGGCCGAACAAGTAGAGACTTAGCCTTAGTGTGTCCCCCACTGGACTGTATGATGGTGTCCCTTTGTTGATTGGAACAAATGCTCATATGTTCGGAAGGCTGGCACAGTTGTGTTATGAAAACAGGGGTCAAAAACTAGTAGAGCTTTAAGAGTTCCAGCTTTAATTAAGAAGGCCTATGAGGCACAGAGAGATGCTGAAAAAATAGAACCAGTGGAACCGGTCGGAATTGTATGGAAGAAGGATCTGAGTCTCTGATCCTGGCTTAAATGCCCAAAATACCTTACAGGGAGGACCGAGATCAGAAAGGATGTTAAGAATAAAATATTAATGTTGGATGCACAGGCGATGGAAAATTGCCAGAGGGACTGCTGGTCAAGCCTAGTATTTTGCCCGCTAGAGCCCATGCTTATGCCAGAAGGGTAATGGTCCAAGTTCATAATGTGTCTGAAAGAGACATTCGAGTAAATAGAGGTTGCATCCTGGCTAATGTGCATTGTGCAGACACTGCAGTGCTACCTAGCAGCAAGAGTTCGAGGAAGAATGACAGAGTAACCTGACTTGTTTGATTTCGTGACCCGTGCCAGCTGAATGGAAAGTGAGGATCAGTGAGAAGCTTGCCCAGAGAGACCAGGTGTTTTCTTTAAAGGAATGGGACGTGGGATGCGTGCAAGGAGCTGAGCACAATATCGGCTGCATGACGAAGACCATTTAGTGAGAGGTCTCGCGCCTGGCACCTGCTGACATAGATGATGTGAGACGGCATCTGCAAGAGATGTTAGCTGCTGGTGTAATACAAGAATCCAGAAGCCTTATGCTTCCCCATTGTGGTAGTGAGGAAAAGAATGGGACAGTAAGGATGTGTGTGGATTATCGCACCTTAAACCGTGGACTATCCCTGATCAGTACACAATGCCCGCATTCAGGATGCTTTGGACTGCCTAAACGGGAGCAAGTGGTTCTCTGTGTTGGATCTCCTGAGTGGGTACTACCAGATCCCGATGGCCCCAGAGGACCGTGAGAAGACAGCCTTTATCTGTCGCTTGGCTACTCTATGAATTCATGAGGATGCCTCAAGGGATTTCAGGTGCCCCAGCCACTTTTCAGCGATTGATGGGCGTGCAGTGGGGACATGAACTTACTAGAGTGCCTGGCATACCTAGATGATGTTATTGTGTTTGGCAGCTCACTGGAGGAACATGAGACAGATTATTTAAGGTATTGGACCGACTGGAGGACTTTGGCCTTAAACTGTCCATTGATAAGTGTCAATTCTTTCAAACATCAGTAAAGTATGTGGGACACATAGTATCCACTGAGGAATAGAGACCGACCCAAGTAAAGTTGAGGCCTTGACCACCTGGCCACAGCCAAAAATCTAAAAGAACTGCAAAGATTCCTGGGATTCTGTGGTTATTATCGGCGCTTCATCAAGGACTATTCAAGAGTGATCCGCCTTTACTTAACCTTATGCAGGGTATCCCCAACCCACAAAAATACCAAAAGTCAGCGCCCTCAAGACTGAAAGAGTGTATTTTCATCCGAGTGAAGTATTTGGGGCCGCTGGACTCCTGATTGGAGACTGCTTTCATGAGATCATATATCAACTTACCCATGCTCCAGTGCTGGCCTATGCCGATCCAAGAAAACTTACGTCCTGCACACCTGATGCTAGCTCTGCAAGGGTTGGGGGCTGTGTTGTACCAAGAAACGAGAATGGCCGCAGGATCAGTGGCCTTTGCCAGTAGAAGCCTGACCCCATCCAAAAGAACTATCCTGTACATAAGTTAGAGTTCCTAGCTTTGAAGTGGGCTATTGTTGACCAATTCCATGAGTACTTGTATGGGGCTAAAATACTAGTAAAACTGACAATAATCCTTTGACCTATGTGCAGACCTCAGCTAAGTTGGATGCCACTGGCCATAGGTGGCTTTCTGCATTATCTACATATGACTATGCTCTCGAATACCGAGCAGGCCTGAACCACATAGATGCTGATGCTCTCTCCGGAGGCCTGTTCCCCAGAATGATTGGGTCCGATTGGCAGAACCTGACATTCGGCACTCTGCCGGAAGTTTGACAGGGAGGAACAAATGTCCACGGACGCAGTGGACTGCATGGTGGATTGCTTGGGACCCTCTGAGAATTGCATACCTGCTGCTTATTGCCACTTTTCTGCAATAGACATTGGTGCACTGCCTCAGCTGGACAATGACAGTAGTAGGGCTCAATCCGCGATCCCATGATCAAAGCAGCTTTAGAAGCCCTCTATGCAGGAAAAGATGTGTCCAAATTACGCTCCACTGATTTGAGAACTGCACTGTTATACAAAGAAGGTCCTAAGTTGAAACTGATCAATAAACTGTTATACAGAGAAACAGTAGACAGAGGGGACAAGTAGACAAACAACAACTAGTGCTGCCCACTGCCTTCGAGACTCAGTACTGAGGTCCTTGCACAACCACATGGGGCACCTTGGTATAGACAGAACACTTGACTTGGTGAGATCCAGATTCTGTTGTCCTAAGATGGGGGCTGATGTGGAGCAACACATTCGAACTTGTAGTTGCTGCTTACAGAGGAAAGCTTTGCCCCAGAGGGCTGCCCCCCTTGTTAACATCACCACCAGTGCACCCATGGAGCTGGTCTGTATTGATTTTCTGAGTTTGGAGTCAGATCAAAGAAATATCAGTAATGTGCTGGTGGTCACTGATCATTTCACGAGATATGCCCAAGCTTTCCCCACCAAAGACCAGAAAGCATCCACTGTGGTCAAAGTACTTGTAGAAAACTTTTTGTTCACTATGGGCTCCACAAAGAATCCATTCTGATCAAGGAGAGACTTTGAAGTCGTCTGATCAAAGAGATGCTTTCTCTTTGGGAGTGCAAAGTCAGAACCACTCCTTACCACCCCCAGGGGGACCCACAGCCTGAACGTTTCAACCGCACTTTGCTAGATATGCTAGGCACCCTGCACCCAAAGGACAAGCCTAGATGGAGCCAACAAATTAGCACCCTGGTACATGCTTATAACTGCACCAAAAGTGATGCCACTGGGTTCTCCCCTACCGCCTGATGTTTGAAGAGAAGCTCGACTACCAGTAGATGTGTGTTTTGGGGTCTCTCCTGATGGGGTTCAAGCTGACAACTATTTACAGTATGTGCAAAAGTTAAAGGCCCAGCTAACTCATGCGTACTAACTGGCTCAAACCATGGCTGCCAAAAGAAATCTGGCCAACAAAGAACGGTATGATAAAAGGTGAAAGCACAGGAACTCCAGGAGGAGATCGGGTATTGCTAAGAAATCTGGGACTGCATGGCAAACACAAGATTGCTGACAGATGGCACCATCTCCCTCACATTGTAGTGGGCAAACTAGATGATCTGCCAGTGTACAAAGTAAGGCCTGAGAACAATTCAGAAGATGTAAAAACAATGCATAGAAATCATTTACTGCCCATTGGACAAATCCTGATTGAGTCTGAGCCCCCAGAAGATGCCCCCTCTGGACCAGTGACTAGAGCTGCTGCTAAGAAAAGATCAAGGAAGTCTGCACCTACAGAAGCAGAGTTAAAGTGTTCCCCTGCACAAGTCCCAGTTGAGCATGACTGTCAGTCCATATCAGAAGAAAGTGAGAGTGACTTTGAATACTATCCTTCTTCGAACTGAGTCAATTGTTTGGGGCAATCCCTAGTCAATACTGGAGACAAAGCTGGGCCTTCTGGACTGTCTAAGCCCCAGCTTCATCCCTGGAGCCAGTGCTCCCAGAAAGTGAAGCAAAGCATCAGATCAGATGAAATGGAATCATTGTGCATGGTTGAACTGTTTGAGCTTTCAGGGAGGAAAATTATAGATTGGGGCAGACTGGTGATACACCCGAACAAGAAGAGTATTTTGAGTGCCCTGACAGTCCACTGCCAGTGTCCAGAAAGCTCTCCATGCGAGCCAAATGTTGTGGACTCAGAAACTGTAACTCCTGGAGCTGAAAGTGTCCCAAGTTCTAGCCTCTCTACCCCCAGGAGACTCCCTGACAAGTGAGGACAATGCTGAAAATGAGGCTCAGAGTGCAGAGACTGTAACAGTTCCCCTAGAAAGACTGGTCGAGCTGTAAAGCCTGTGGTGCACCTCAGTTATGATTCCCTTGGGAGGCCTGTGGATTTGCCTCTCAATGTTGTCCATAAAGGAGTGTATGTGTCCCCGAGCTCATTGCCCAAACTGGCGTCAGTGCTAACTCAAGTTACTTGTGTTGCCCTCTAAGTATGGTGCCTTGCCCCGTCCAGCCCAAGGTAACTGATAGGAAGGGCCCTCTCTTCAGGGGTTTCATGTACAAGAGGTAATAACTTGAGTTATGGTACAATGTGTGTGTATACTGTGTAAAGAGGACGTACTGCAATGTTTCAGAAATGTGTTCTTGGTAAAATGATGTATTGACTGATGATTACATGTGTGAGCCTAATGCAAATGTATATGGTTGCAGTTGAAAACTTATGGGGTACTTGCAGCCGGACGCCAAGCTTTCCCAAACCAGGAAGGGTGTAACCCTGCAAATGGGGTTCCCAAAAGACTTCAGGAGCTTGTAAATGCTCCAAGCCTGAATGGTGTTTGGCGTTTAAGCCATTTATCAGTGAGTGTTTTAGAGCCTCTGGTACTGTCTCTTTAAGAGCTGTCTGCTTGCAGACATAATTAGCTTGTATGGGAGGACTGTGTGCTTCTCTGTTTGAGTACCACTCGAGCTGCTGCCAATTCACTCCATTTTGCAGTCACTAGAGTGCAAAGGAACCTATCTGAAAGATGTAACTGTTTGCCAGAAATCATTTACAGTAATAATGAAATTACAGTTTGTCTAACCTGCTTTCTTTGCAGTCAGAACTGTGTCTGCCTAGTTCCCCATTCTGGTTTGAACTGCTGAACTGGACCAATCAGTGTGGGGTAAGCTAGCTCTAAAATGGTGCCTTGACGAATCAGAACTTGGACTCATAATCTGAGCCAGCCACAAGAGGATTGTATGGGCAGTGACTCTGGGAGATGTAGTTTAGACTTCGGCGCCTTTTTGGACCAACAGCAGCAGTCTATTGTGAGTGACAGCCAATCCAGTCAAGAACTGGGAGGAACAAAAAGGAAGTGCCCGGTTTTGTCTGTTGGAGTTTCAGTTTAGCTCTGGGAGTGAAGGGGAAAGAAACCCTGTGCTCCTTCAGTGCACAGTTTCAGTCAAAAAACGTGTAAGGCCCAGAGTTCCGGTCTGCAGCTTGTGTAACTGCTTGTTAGGACTGAATCCGTCCTGTGAAAAGAATCAAAGGATCTCTGAAGAGTAGAAACCAGGCTCACCCTGTAGAAGACTGGAGAAATTGTTGAATTGCACTCGGTCTGTCAGGAACTGAATCTGCTGTGTGTTCTCCCGGGTATTGTGCAGTAATTGCGATCGGGATAGAGAAGCAGCCTGCCTGGTATAGTACTTTGTGTTTTACCATATAAATGTGTGAAGAGTCTTGTAGAGCTCAAGAGTAGCCCTGCTGACGTTGAAGGACCCTATCTTGTTTGGAGGTCGTGAGTACTAATTCAGGGTCGCTCCCTGTTGAATTGCCACATTAAATCCAAATGGAATCACTGTACTGCTGACTGTTTAAACTAATTTTCTTTTCACTGTGTGAAGGGCCCTACCAGCTGCCAGCGGTTTGGACTAGCCACTAGGGCTTGGGTACCCAGGGACAGTAACTGGTAGGGATAGGCCTGTCACAGAGCCATAGGTAGATAGTAAAGTGATAAGCTAATTAACCTGATTTCCCCGTCCTTGTTATATCCCCTAAATAAATCAGAGCTGCTTGTTTCAGCAAAGTTATACTTCCTGAGGTATTTGTCTATGTTAAAGTACTGTACTGTGATTGTTGCACTGTATCTTATTTCACAGGAGGTCCCAGTGCGGAACTAGTCCTGGGGGTAAGTGTATACTGTGAAGGTAATTCTGATATATTGTGTGGGCCACTAGTGGGAAGAAAGGGGTTGCAGTGTCCCAGAGGGCTGTGACCAAGTAAGTTTAACTATTGCAAACCCTGACCTCTGGGTGGAGGCATCCGCCATTGGATCCAGGCCCCTCAACCTGTTAGTGGCAAATCAGGCAGGGGTAGTAGCCCCTGGGATAGCGCCATCTAGGGGTTACACAAAAAATACAAGCAGCCGTTACCTGGACCTGTTCAAGCCCACTCCACTAGAACTATGGCCAGTACTGCGGCTTGCTTTAAGGGAGCCTACATTTCCGATATCTGCAATGCAGCTACGTGGTCCACGATCCATACATTCACAAGGCACTACAATCTGGATATTGCCTCATGATGTAGGACGGCCTTCGGCCGTGCAGTCCTACAAGGTCTCCTATCATAACTGTCCTTCCACATGGGCATTACTGCTTGGGATTCATCCCAAAAGTATTACCTACTGCAAGAGACCACTCTGTGGAAGATAGTATAGTTACTTAAAAACACCGTAAAAGTAGATCTTTGAGGAGTTTCTCTTGCAGTAGGTTTGTTCCCACCCTCCATCCCCTTCCTTCTCTAAGAGAGCAAGTTCTGGTCCAGTGACTAGGGTTGGGATTCCTTTGGTACCTCGGTTTCCCCTCACTCCTTGCTTTGCGAGCTGAATCCAGCGGGGGAACTGAGGAAACCAGGGTCCGCCCACACTTATATAGGAAACAGGAAGCTGATGTCGTGTGGGTGGTCTCTGGTGAAAAACTGCTAGAAGCAAACTCTGCTGGATACCCAAAAGTATCACATACTGCAAGAGACACTTCTCAAAGATCTACTGTTGCGGTAGGTTTTTATGTAACTGTACTTTCTAGGAGTGGTATACAGTTCACATTCACACAACCCACCTGATCTCCCCTGGCAAGTGGATCTCTACTTCCAGCATGCAAAGAGCTGCTGTCATGGGGCAGAGCCGGAGGATAAACCATCTGGGTGGTGGGAGGGCTTAGCTTGGAGCTGTCTGACGATTCACCTGTCTCCAAGAAGACTGCCATAACCTATATGTCTTCTCATCAAAAATAAGATGTCACAAAGAAATAGTTTGATTAGCAACCAGTGCTATACATCAAGGAGGCTGCATCGACTGGTGCATCTTACCCATGATGCACTGCATTTGCATGCACTTTGACACACTGGTTTATGGTTAGCTTGTGATAGGATAAAGTGGGTAACCCTAGCACCACAGCCGCTTCTCAGAGGAAATTTTAAACTTGCTGGCTGTGTAGACTGCATAGCTTGTTGCTTTGTTTGACAACGTTATTAAATACCGGCATCGTTTAATACCAGAGGCGTTTCTAACACTGACTCTGTCTCTCTCTTCCTGTTTTGCAGTTGTAAGGCTCCCTGTATGACTTGGCTGCTCACGAAGACAAGGTTCTCTGCGTTGATTGGACAGAAGCTGGGGTAAGAGAGATATAGAGAACCTGAAGTCAAGTTTAGTTCAAGGTGGAATCATTCTCACCCCATGGGAATATTTTCCCTTTTGATTTATTGTTCATTTACTTACAACTCTTGACTGGAGAAAGATTGTAGCTCCCAGCCCTGATTATCAGGGTTGAGGATCAGTGTTCTTAAAGAGGGAACTTGAGCAACACTTTTTTAACCAAGGATTATATCGCAGGAGGCCCTCGGTGAACCATCACTCTGCCATTTTTTCTTCTGCTCCAGCACCATGCTTGCACCCGTTAGCAGCCTGCCACCTTCCCCAATGCCCCTGCAGCTTTACTTCCATAGTGGGTCATATCTCAGCAGGATACAGTTTAGGGGACGAGGATCCAAGACTGCACAATCCAGTGTGATGTGGCAGAGGCTCAGATGTCATCCTTCCCTAGGACCACCCGTTTTGTTCCACCACTTTTCATCCACCCACCTCTCTTGATTGGGCCTGCCCATGTCAAACCTGTTCTTGTGTGTGTTTTTTGGGGGTGCCAATGTTATGGGGTCACCTGTGATATTGGGCTCTCCTAGTATCAGACCAGGAGGCAATAGTGCGAACGCACAAGCAGCTGCAACCCCAATGTAATTTAAGAGCACTGCCTCCATCCTCAGCACTCTGAAAACTCCTCCAGTCCATGGCTAGGAATCTGCACTGCATTACAAACCAGAATCTCCCATTGGTATTACGGTGCACTGCCACCAGCACCACCAAACTGAGCGAGCACATTTTTCATTACTGTTAGTTTACTTTATTTTGGTATCTGGGTAAATACACCGGTGCCAAAATCACCTTTTTCAGGTGCGACCCAGTGTACTACAAGGTACTATCACAAATGACTTTGCTACAATTACAGTACATTAGTCAACATGCAAAAAATGTGTTAAAACAAGAACAAAACATTTAAGCCTTTTTAAGCAGTAAAGAATGTGCAGAAGAATAATGCGCAAAGAGCTACAGGTTCTAGTATCCTGTTATTTTTTCTTCCCATTTTCCCCTGGCCTTCACATCTGTGTCATTCCTCTGACCAGAGGCCAAGCAAGCGGCTGCCTTCACAGCAAATGCCGGCAGCATTCCTTGGTCAGCTGGCTGCAACCACACAGATTCCCTCCTCAGGAACCAACTGCCTCAGCTGCCCCATGAACTCAGCGCAGCCAGTCCATAAGTGGGATTCAAGGCTTGCACGATCCCCAGTCTGCGGGAGATAACACAATGAGCTTCTGCCGTCCCACTGAGCTAGCCTATTACTATACGCTATCACTGTTGGTAACAGTAACAACAAGCATATGTACGGGGGAAAACACCAAGGCACAAATCATTTTGTTTTCTGCTAATTTTAATGCGAGTTTTAATACCGTTTTCTCCTAAAATAAGAAAACTGGGGCTTAACTTTGAATTGATATCAAGTTTTGAAGTTTAATTTGTTTATTTTTGGCCTTCTGTGTTTCTGACTCCTCTGTGCTTATGGGCACCCTACTTCTTCAGGCCTCCTGTGTCCTCTCTCCTGCCAGACTCACCCCATGCTACCCCTTGTCAGTGTCTGACCAGACCTCAGCTCAGCGTCTACAGGGCTGGATTGTCCCTGCTGGGGGCCCCTTCCATCGTCGTTGAGGGGATGTACCTGCACTCCGTTCCCATCTGCCTGTCCCTGCTGGTGGCCCCTTCCATCATCGTTGAGGAGATGTACCTGCACTCCGTTCCCATCCACCATTCAGATTGCCAGCCTGTCCCTGCTGGGGAACTCACCGTGACTAGAAGGAGGACACAACGATGGCGCAGGCTTAAGGGGCCTTGTGTCATGGGGAGGACTAGAGCAGCTGTTCTCTAGTGTACTGGTGCAGCATTTCCACCTTTTCTTCTCTCTCTCTCTCTCTCCCCCACACTCTTATGCACTCAGTGGGTGACCTGGGGGGGAACCCAATGAAGAGAGGTCTCCCACGCCACTGAAGACATCTCCACCATGCCACCACCACCACCACCAGAAGCCGCTCCAGAGCAGTGCAGCAAACTGCCTTTCCCCTCCAAGGGATAGGCTTCAGGGTTTTAACTCTAAAAATTGATTAGCTTTTTGCTCATAAAAGTGCAAAAACATTGTGAAAATGCATAGCACTTGCCTCACTGTTTTAACAAACATACTTCTAGAAAACCTATATAAATACTTTCTGTACAGGTAGTATTGTCCCAAGAAAAACTGCTAATCAATTATTTAAACCCCGCGCTTAAGCTGTCCCAGCCAGTCTATGCTCTTAACGTTCCAGGCTCAGAGCATGAACCCAGGTTGCCAGCTACCAAGCGATCACCATTTCATCGTGCCACAGAGCCAGCGGAGTCTTAATTTTTATGGCAAGTGGATCTGGAGAATACTAAAGTTAAAAGGGTAACTCATTTTTCTAACTACATAGTTCACTGTCCACACTTAGGCAGGCATCCACTGAGCACTGAAGACTTGGTTTGCTGGCCAAGGCACCTAGCTTGACCTGAGCTCTTTCCTTCTAAGACTGCTGGAAAGGCAGAGTAGAAACTTACCAGAGCAAGGAAAAGGATTAAGACTTATTTTGGCTAAGCAGATTTACTGTGTGGTGGTGTTTTATTTTTTACTCACAGGGATTGCTACTGTTTGTTGCTAACATTTCATTGTTTATTTTTTCTCTGTAGCATAGTGTTTCTTACAGCGTATATCTTCTTGAAATTATTACAGGTGGTGCTTTACAGGTTTTACAGTTTTGTCTAACATTAGGATAAACTTTCAGGGTTACTGCATTTGTTGTTGACTGATTGTTTTCTGCTCTTACCTCCTTGTTCTTTCGTCCGTGGTTCTTCTTTTCGGCGGGGAAGAGCCCAGCCACCCACCCCATCCCCAACCACCCCACACTACACTCCTTTTATAGGGTACCACAGTTGTGACATTTCCTGTGGCAGAGCAGGAGGAGGTGGATCAGTGGGCCTCACAAGTGAGCTCATTTACAGGGGCACTAGTAATTTAACTTGTTATAACAAGTTAAACAAACACAATCAAACCATTACTTGCATTTTTCTCTTTTTTCCTTCTAATTACTCTGACTAGGTTATAAACCCAGCAACTTATCTGGAATGGATATCATTAACTGCAGGTACTGTGGAACAATTTTCAGAAGGACAGTCTTACAGGATTTAGGACACTGTCCTACATGCTGAGCCTTTGGAGATCTTAGGGCTCAGCTCCGGGCAGCATGGGCAGAGATTGCACGCCTCAAATTTCATATTCAAGAGGAAATACATTATAAGAATCACCCGCCATTTCCCCAGCATCCAACAGAAAAACCTCGACCGCAGAGGGTAGTTGGTCCAGGAGGTTGGCAGGTGGTTAGGAGGGGCAAATTGGGTGCCCCATCACGCTCTGCTCTCCAACATATTACCTCCAAAAACCATATAAACACTACAAACAGGTATCTGCCTCTATCTCTGAAATCAAACAAAGAGGCAGAAGACACTGCAGAGCAGGACACTGCAGCACAGGAGCTAGCACAACAAAACTCACCCAAATCAGGAACCAAAACAAAAAAGCAAAAGGAAATCCAAAAACTTCGATCATAGGAGACTCATGATTGGAGTTGATACCCATCTCCAGCCAGGGGTAATGGTCAGGTGTCTCCCAGGTACATCAGCATGGAGACACTGACGCATTGCTAAAATTGTTCACAAAGCAGGAGAAAACATCGATGTCCTAGTACACATAGGGACTAATGATCTCGCCAGCCGGTCAGTTGTGGAGACCAAGGAACACCTGACCAGGCTGGGTGACAAACTATCATCTGTTTCGTCCGGCATCTCCTTCAGATCCTGCCAGTCCTGGGAGAGGGGAGCAGATGGACGGAAGGTCAGAGAAGGGGAGATAAGGGAGCTAAACACGTAGCTCAAGGGCTGGTGCCAGGAAAAAGGACACAGATTTGTAGGGAACTGGCAACAGTTCTGGGAGCGAAGTTCTTAAATTTGATGGACTGCATCTGACTAAGTAGGAGTCAGTGCATTGGGGCAGAAGTTTGAGCGTCTTTGCAGAATATTTAAACTAGCAAATGGGGAGAGGGTGCAGCACCCCATCGTCGAATGGGAAGAACACCCTCCCCCTCAGCTAGTGGACAAACAGGGATTCAGCATGTTTGCAGTTCATTTGCATCACCAGGTAAGAAAAAAGGTTTGTCTCCCATACGCACAGGGGTAATGCCAAACCTCACCCAACAACTAACACACCAAAATCTGGCCAATGGAAAATCATGTACACAAATGCTCACAGCCTGGGAAATAAGATCCCAGACCTGCAGGCAATAATGTCAGAGGCTAAACTGGACATAGTAGCAATTAGTGAGGCGTGGTTTACCAGTAACTACACTAGGAAACTTCAGTACCTGGCTATGTATTGTTCAGAAGAGACCGAGATGCAAAAAGGGGAGGGTGGCCCTGTATGTCAGTGAAAATATCAAAGCTACAGAAATTCAGAATACACATAAGGAGCCAGAAGAACTGTGGTCACCCTGGAAACAGGAAATGGGACAGCCATAAGAACTGGGGTTGTCTACAGGCCCCAGACCAGGGAGAACATAGACACATTACTGTTAGAAGATATACAAAACATGACAGCTAAAGGAGAGGTTCTGATAATGGGAGGCGTCAACATGCGGATACAGATTGGTCAATACCAGCAGGAACATCTGCCAGAACTAGACACATAGTGGATTCCCTGCAGAGGGCCTCAAACAACTGGTACAGAAACCTACAAGAGACAGGGCTATCCTAGATCTAGTACTGACTAACAAGGAAGGGATCACAGATCTCCAGGTAGAAGGTCACCTGGGGGCCAGTGACCATCACATGGTATGTTTCAATTTGGCTACTACATCTAAATCATCCCATTCCAAGGCAAAAATATGGGACTTCAGAGGAGCTGACTTTGATAAGATGGCCAACAGAGTTAAGCTAGCCCTGGCAAAAAGAAACACAGGTGAGGGGTACAGGCAAAGTGGGCAAGCATTAAGGATGCAATACTTGAAGCAACATCCCATTGTGTTAGACAGAAAAGGAAGTGCAAAAGAAGGAAACCACTTTGGTTCTCAAATACAGTAGCAGAAAGGTCAGAGCCAAAAGGCTGGCCTTCAGGAAATATAAGAACACAGCGGGATGAAGATAGGAGGCATACCAAACTGCCCTAAGGGAAGCAGGGAAGGCAGTAAGGCAGACAAAGTCCCAAACTGAGGAAACACTAGCACGAACAGTAAAAGAAGGTGACAAGACTTTCTGTAGATACATTAGTGAAAGGAGAAAGTCCAGAGGGTATGCTAAGCTTAATGGAGAAAGGGAGCATGTGAGGAGGAGGACCCTGTAAAGGCATCTATCCTAAATAGATACTTTTGCTCAGTATTTACTGAAGAGAAGGTAGGGCAGGGCCCACAGCTCAGCATCATGGACACAGGGGGAGGGAGGTGAGCACTACTCCCTTCACAAAAGAAAGGGTCCTACAAGAGCTTGCTAAGCTCAGGGTGGATAAGGCAGTGGGACCTGATGGCATACATCCCAGGGTACTTAAGGAGCTAAAGGTGGAACTAGCAGAGTCATTAGCAGAACTGTTTAGTGAGTCTCTGAGCACAGGAGAGGTCCCAGAAGACTGGAGAAAGGGCTCATGTGATCCCGCTCCACAAGAGTGGTAGCAGGAGGAGGCGGAGAACTACAGACCAGTCAGTCTTACCTCAGTAGTGGGCAAGATTATGGAGGCACTCCTTAAGGAAAGGATAGTGCAACACCTGGAATCCATAGGGGCACAGGATCCAAGACAGCATGGGTTTACAAAGGAAGGTCCTGTCAAACTAATCTCATAGATTTCTTTGACTGGGTAACCAGAGTGGTGGACCAAGGGGGAGCAGTTGATGTCACCTACCTTGACTTCAGCAAAGCTTTTGACACTGTTCCACACAGAAGATTGATAAATAAGCTGGGTAGGCTCAAGGTGGGTCAAGTTGGTCAACTGGGTGGCAAACTGGTTGACGGGCAGAAAACAGAGAGTGGTGGTAAATGGTATACAGTCAGAAGAGATGCAAGTCACAAGTGGGGTACCTCAGGGATCAGTTCTGGGGCCAGTCCTCTTCAACATCTTCATTAGTGACCTTGCAGATGGACTAGAGGGTAAGGCTTGTCTGTTTGCAGATGACACCAAGATCTGCAACAGAGTAGATGATCCAGATGGGGTGGGCAGAATGAGAAGAGATCTGGATAAACTAGCAAAATGGTCAGAAGAGTGGCAACTGGGATTTAATGCAAAGAAGTGCAAAATCATGCACATAGGGAAGAGAAACCCTGAAGCCACCTATAGGCTGGGAGGGGAGTTGCTAGCAGTCACAAGGAAGAAAGAGACTTGGGCATCATCATCACTGATGACCTGAAATTATCAAGCAGACCTCTAAAGCAGTAGGTAAGGCTGGGGGGTGTTAGGGTGTATTAGTAGGGGTATCACAAGTCGTAGAGGAGGTAATAATCCTCTTTACAAGACACTAGTTGAGGCCCCATCTGGAGTACTCGTGCAGTATTGGAGGCCACACCTTCACAAGGACATTAACCAAATTGAGTCAGTCCAGCGAAGGGCAACCAAAATGGTGCAGGGACTGCATCAGAAGACATATGAGGACAGATTAACAGAGCTCAATATGTATACCCTTGAGCAAAGGAGGGAGAGGTGATATGATCGGGGCATTCAAACACCTTAAGGGCATTAACAAGGTGAAAGAGTCTAACATGTTTAAATATAAGAAAAATAGCAGGACAAGAGGACACAGCATGAGATTGGGGGCCGATTAAGGGGAATATGAAATTTTTTTCACAGAAAGGGTGGTGGATGCATGGAATGGCTTACCACAAGAAGTGGTGGCTATGAATACAGTGCAGGGCTTCAGACAGGCATGGGATAGGCATAAGGGAGCAATACAAATGACTATGAATAGATAGGCCACTGACAGAGCAAAGGCTGATGGCACATTTATAAGGTAGAAAAAGAAATGGGCAGACTGGATGGGCCTTGCGGTCCTTATCTGCCGTCAACTTCTATGTTTCTGTGTTAGCATGCTCAGTCACTGGAAACCATCTTCAAGCTCAGTTCTTACCACCCAGCCATGTGGGGGTCCTCTGGCTTCACCCCCTTTGCACTCCTATCTTTTCTTCCACTTGAAGTAGCAGGTTTCCTCCTTTACACCTCCTGCTGCTGAATAAGGATTCTGCTAGTTCTCAGGCTTCTTTAGTGATTTTTTTTGGGTGTTTTAAAGTTTTGTTTTAATGCTTCAGCTCTTGCTGTACACTGACCATTGGCTTCTGGCTAAGTCATGGCGATTTGCCATAGAATGTAAGAAGAAGCCTGGGTTCAGGAAGTGCACATTTTGGAGATATTAATATCTGCAACTAACGGGCACAATGCCTACATTTACTGCTTGGGCCTCAGCCACAACGTGGTATCTTGCTGCCGGTTTCAAACTGTGCAAGCACCAACCCCCAAAGCACATCTGCAGCGAGTAGTCCAGGGCTAATCTGTGAAAGTGTGCATTTCGTTCGCTGCTGCGGAATTTGCGGCGCAGGTACAGGCCAAAGAGGTGGAACTGGATGGCGATGATGTTCTAGTCCTGGATCTTTTGTTGGTGGTGAAGGAGTTGGCATTGCATCTACCAATCCCTTATGATAACAAAGGTTTTAAAAATGTTGTTCTAGCCGACTCCTTGGCACTGAGCAGTATGGGACTGCTCTGGCCTGCTGACAACTTGGGGATCTTACTTCGAGAGGGCTCTTGCAGTAGGTATTCACATATAGGACTAAGCCACCAGGTGTCAGGACCCCACGGAAAAATTTCTTGTTAACAGTCTCTGGAAGGGGACCGCCCCCACGTCATGTGACCAGCATCATACGACGGTATAAAGGGGAGGTCCCCCACACCCACCTTCTAGTTCTTTCCCTCCATTGGCTTGTGAAAGTTCCTCACAGTAGAACAGCGCTCGTCAGTCATTCTCGGTCTCTAAGTTTTTGAAATTTTAGACCCTTTTTCTCTAAATCTCGATTTTTTTCAAACAATTCGCTGTGTATGTCGTCCCTGACGCCCTCTGAATCGCATAAAAAACAAGTGCAACTTATGTGGTTCCCAACTTCCACAAAAGGACGGCCACTCCTTGTGCCTCTTCTGTCTGGGCCCAAACCACCCCATGGAGAAGTGCCAGCACTGCCAGAAGTTCAACTCCGTTACCCGCAAGAGAAGGCAGCAGTCCCTGGAAGCCCATATCCTAAAGAAGAAAATGGCCTCAATGGAAAAAGAATTAAAGAAACTTCGGCAGGCGTCTACTTCCCCCGAAGGTCATAACAAGAAGCTCGACAAGGAGGAGCACCGGGAGAGGAAAATGGCTTCCACAGCAGCAGCGACACCGGCTGGTAGTCGGCGCAAAATGTTCCCCGGGATCGCCCACAACGTCCCGCCTTGGTGGTTACCAAGAAGGCGTCGCCTCTCCTGTCTGGTTCGCGCTCTGGCCCCTCGGGAGCCTCCGGGGCAAAGGAGGCCTCCGCTCCCGTGAAGGCTGCTTCTTCCACGCGGCCCTGTGGTCAGAGCAGGTCCGGTAAGTTGGATGTTGGTCCCACTGACGCTCACCCGGACAAGGCTGCTAATTTGCTTACCCCTTCAGGGGAGCGCCCAACCAAAACACCTCCCGACAACACCGCATCTCCTTCGCTGCCTTCACGGGCAGAAATCTATGCGTCGGACGTCGGCTCCTCCAACGTCCGCCCGGATTCTGCCGATAAGTCGAACGCTGGCTCCACCGACACCCGCCCGCCCAAGAAGCCTGCGCTAGACCCCATCGAACAGTCTGATGCCCCAGGCTCTCCGCAACGTCTTACCACATTGCCCTCTGAGGTCCCCGTGTCTCCTCGACTGACCCCCGGGGATTATAAGCCTCCTTCCTCAGTCATCACTGAGTATACTGGGACGCTGCCGTCAGGGAACCCTCCTCCTGGGCTGGATCCTCAGACGCCTTTCCCGACGCTGGCCGACCCGATGCCATCTGGCGTCCCTTTACCAGGCAGTCGACCTGTTCTTCTGTCAGGTCCTTCGGACCCTTTCAAAGGTATACCCACGCTGGGCCCGACACCTGCAGGGCCAGCGTTACCACCGTCTGGCCCGCCAGCAGAGCCTCTGCCAGGTGCCTCTGCTCTGTCAGAGCCCCTGGCGCCAAGGTGCCCGACACCACAATACCCGGTGCCACAATACCCGGCCCCTCAGTATCCGGCGCCGGGCTACCCGCCATCTGGTTATGGATACTCCTTTTACGGATACCCTCAATATCTGTATCCCCCACCTCCGCCACCCACTCCTCAGCCGCTGGCAGATAATTTTTTTTTTTAACTGTATGTTTTATTTTGTTCAATGCAAACATACAGTATGATACATGCACTGATAAGGTTCCTAATAAACATTTCTATTTCCATAGAGGGCACCGCCCCTCTTTAATACAAGCAAATTAATCTATCTGGTGCTTTACAGATACTTCATGTGGAGGGAATACCTAGAGAGGGATAGTGACAAACTATTCCTCTACAGATTTACAACTAGTAACAAAGCTGTATAGAAGTCCATGAGCAGCCTGGATATATCTAAAATAGAGTAAATAAAAGTCTCGCAGTCCTTCACCACACCAGCTGGTACTGGTAACCAGGCATTAACTTAGTAATGCACAACTTTTGTACAGTCCTATAATTTGATCAACTAAAGATATCAATCCCAGTGCTGTTCAGCAAACTTTATACCTTTACTAGTCATTTAGACTATATTTTGAATTTTAAATTGTAAACATTTGAACATTTAAGAGAAACTGTTGAAAGTCTAAATTTAACATGGAGTTCTCTGACACAAACCATTATTTCAAAATAAATCTATTTTATAATGTCCTTAACAACAACTAAATAATGATTTAGTCTGCTGATTTCTGAAGGCTAGCTGCCAGATACCTGGAGGAGAGTCCAAACAGGCAATCACCAGACCTGCATTACAAAATCAAGTTTCCCTCATCCTCAGAAGATTGCTGGTCCGATTCGTTCTGCTTTCTTAGTGGAAGAGCATGTCTGCGACCCCATTTTAGGGCTTCAGCTGGTTCTGAAAAGAGATATACCTTCCCGCGATGGGCGATCCTCAGACATGCAGGAAATATCATTCTGTGAACATTAGAGGCTTCGCGCAGCATTGCTCTTATGCCGTCGAATCGCTTACATTTCTGACAGGTAGCGAAGCAGATGTCCAGATACAAATTTATCCGAAGTCCATCGAAGAGAAGACCCCTCTTTCTTCTGGCCAATTTTAGAATAGAATCTCTTGTAGCTGCTCCATCAGTCACCAATATGATGGCACGCGGTACGTCTTGATTTTCCGTTCGCCCACGAGGTGTAACTCTGTAAGCGCGCGCTGAAACTGATAGGCTTTTAGTGGATCTTCTAACCCAAGTTGTTGGTTTAGCCATTCTTGCAGAAAGAGCAGTAAGCTATCCCCCTCCGCTTCTTCCGGAACCCCCAAAATTCTTATATTGGGAGCTCTGATCTGGTTCTCGAGCATTTCTAGTCAGGCCTTGCAGTGACTGCTGTCTTTCACCATAGTGGATACCGCACCCATAGCCACATCAGCCCTCTTAGATGCATCAAGAGCAGTTGTTTGTGTCCCTTCCATGGTTGTTTCGAGTGTTACGACCCTATTATTGAGCCTATTAAACTTGTCGGAGAGTAAGGTCACTGATTTAATAAGTTTTGTTAACTTTGCCCCTATAGTTTGCAAGATCTCCTCTTCTGTATCTCTGGGATTTTCCTCTGGCCTATTCAATGCAGAGCGCGTGGCAGAAGTTGACGGAACATTTTTAGACTTAGCTCCGGTACCATGCTGTTGATCTCTGCATGGATTTCCCATTGCCTCCATGGGTAAGTCTTGTATTCGTTCCTCTTACTTTGGAGATTAGCAATACAACATTAAAGTTGTTTTTATGCAAGTATGCTATAGCGAGTTAGTGAGAGCGATCAAATAGTGGCCATATTGCTCGGGCTCCACAGTGCCCCCCGCCGCCAGCAGATTTGAAGGAGACCTCGGCCTCCTGGTGGGCTGAGGCCAAGGCTCAGCTCACCAGGGAGGTCAAGAGTCGTCTACCGATGCCGGACCCTATACAGGATCCCCTAAGTCGGAGATGGGAGACTCCCCAAACACCAGAGGAGAGCCCTCTGGCGCCCGAGGAGGGGAGGATACGCACCCCAGGGAACTCCCCAGAGGGGCCGCCCCTCCCCCTCGTAGGGAGGAGTCTTCCTCCTCTTCATCAGAAACTTCTGACTCGGAGTCAGACTCTGGCCACTCTGACCCCGAAGACAAGCCCCGTATTCCGGAACGCCCCAGGCCGAGGACTCCTCCAAAGTTCCCTCTGGAGGATCCTTCTTTTCTAGAGTTATTGAGGAAAATCCATGAAGTACATCAGTGGCAATCAATGGGGCCAGACTCACAGAGTAAAAAACTCGCTGCCCATCTGGATCTGCCAGAGACCGCTCCTATGCTGATTCCACCCTGGATAGAGCCTCATGCAGATCTTATTTCCACTGTTTGGAAACTACCTTCTGTGTTAGCCCCCCTTCCAAGAAAGGCGGACAGGCTATACCAGGCTCCTGAGGGTGTAGACTTTCTTAGCCTTCACCCCAAGGTGGACTCGGTTGTCATCAGCGCCACTCACGGCCACTCCACCAGTCCCAAACATCTCAGCTTGTCTCCACCTGATAAGGAATCCCGGCTTCTGGACCAATACAGGAAGAAGGTCTGTTCCTCTTCTACCCTTGGTATTAGGGCCCTTAACTATGTGGCACATATGGGGGATTTCCAGAAGACCATCTTTGGCCAGGTGGAATCCAAATTGGACTCCCTTCCTGAATCACAGACTAAGCAGGAAGTGGCTGATCTTGTCTGTTCTGCTCGCTCGGCCAGTCGGCACATGTTTCGTGCCACTTACGATGCAGTGGACACAGCTGGAAGGAGCTCGGCCTTCGCCATAGGCCTACGGCGTCATACCTGGCTCCGCGAGTCAGGTTTGGTCTCTGAAGTGCAATCCGCTATTCAGGATGCTCCCTTCAGGGGTTCGGTGCTGTTCGGGGGCGATGTCAAGGACATCATTACCAAATTGCAGGAGAAGGGTACTGCACTCAAGTCTGTCAACTCTGTATACAGGCCCCATCAAGGGCAGCGGCGTCTTTTTAGTCGCCAAAACCGGCAAAGACAAAAACCACAGGGCAGACGTGCCAACAAACATCAGGCCCCTCCAGCAACTAAGACTCCCCCAGCAAAAAAGCTGCGGGAGCCTCGGCTGCTGCACTACTTCACACCTCCTAACTCCCTTCCTTTCCCACTGCCTTTGGAGGTTCCAGAGGAACTGGTAGGGGGGAGATTCTCCTCCCCATCTGCCGGGTTGGGAGAGGATAACTTCACATGCTTGGGTGCTCCAGTAGCTATCAACAGGACACTCAATAGAGTTTCTGCAGAACCCACCCCAAACATCACCCCACCAGTCGTCTTACTCCCTGCAACATCTTCCTCTAGTCCTAGAGGAAACCATCTGCCCTCTCTCAAAGGTGGCAGTAGAGCCTGTTCCCACCCATCTTTGGGGAACAGGTTACTATTCTCATTTCTTCCTAGTTTCAAAGAAGAGGGGAGATCTGAGGCCTATCCTAGACCTCAGCTCCCTGAACATGTTTGTGGAGTACAAATGCTTCAGAATGCTCTCTCTGCAGAGCCTTCTACCACTTCTTCGGCAGGGACAGTGGCTATGCGTTCTGGACATGCAGGATGCCTACCTGCATATCCCCATATGCCCTTCCCACCTCAAACTCCTTCATTTTTGCTTTCAGAGGGACCACTACCAATTCAGAGCCCTCCCATTTGATCTTTCCTCGGCCCCCTGACTGTTTATCACATACCTGTTTGTGGTAGCGGCCCACCTGCGTACCCAGGGAGTACAGGTATTCCCGTACCTGGACGACTGGCTCCTGGCGGCCCCATCCAGGGAGCAACTCGTGCACTCCCTTTCCTTTACCCTGCAGGTCTTCACTAGCCTGGGTATCACCATTAATCAGGCCAAGTCCCACCCATGTCAACGCCTCCAATTTACAGGGGCAATTCTGGACATGACCACGGGCAAAGCCTTCTTGTCTCTGGACAGGGTAGACACCTTTCAGAACCAGGCTTGTCTTCTGTCCGGTCGGAGCCAGGTCAGTCCTCTGCCTCCTCGGGCTAATGGTGGCTGCCATTCCGACAGTCCCACTAGTGCGGCTCCATATGAAGATCTCTCAATGGACGATTCAGTCTAAATGGGACCAAACCCGGGACAACCTTGACCAAGAAGTTCTAGTATCCTATCCCATGATCAGGGACTTGCAGTGGTGAATGGTTCAGGAGAACCTGTACCTGGGAGTTCTTTTTTGCATCGATCCGCCCTCCCACACACTGACGTCAGACATGTCAGGAGAAGGTTGGGGTGCCCATCTGGGGTCTCACAGGACTCAGGGCAGCTGGTCCAGGTTCGAACAAAACCTGCATATAGACGTGCTCGAACTGAGAGCAGTCCTTTATGCCCTTCCGGCTCTACTCTCATTCATCCTCCCTGGTCATCTCCTCATACAATCAGACAACATGTGCGTTGTCTGGTACCTCAACAAGCAGGGAGGGACACGATCCTACCCTCTTTGCCAGGAAGCAATGAGAGTCTGGCACTGGGCAGCCCAACACCATCTTCACTTGACCACGGTTCACGTTCCGGGAGTGGAAAATACTCTGGCAGATCAACTCAGTCGGTCCTCAGCCAGGTCCCACGCATGGGAGTTGGATCAAGAAGTCATAAACGACATCTTTCAGCAATGGGGAATACCTCAGACAGACCTCTTTGCCTCTCCCCAAAACGCAAAGCTTCCCGCCTTCTGCTCGCTCGCTCCTGAGCGAGACATTTTTTGGCGGGACGCTCTGTCTCTCTCTTGGAGGGACAGATTTGTTTATGCTTGCTCTCCTTTTCCTTTAATCTCGTGGGTCCTGAACAAACTCAGATCGAAGGGAGCTCGAATGATTCTCATCGCTCCCTTCTGGCCCAGGCAAGTTTAGTTCTCTCTTCTGCAACAGTTTTCAGTGGAACCTCCACTTTCTCTTCCTCTGTCGCAGCAATTGTTGACCCAGGATCAGGGGACCCTTGTTCATCCAGGTCTCAAATCCCTTCATCTACATGCGTGGCTTCTGCAGACGTAGTTAAAGCCCACTTCGGAGTTTCTCCTTTCATAGTGGACATTTTAGTTGAGGCCAGGAAGCCTTCCACCAGGTCCACGTACTCCATGAAGTGGAACCGCTTTTCTATTTGGGCAGATTCGAAGGACTTCGAGCCTTTCTCATGCCCAGCCACTAAAGTCCTGGACTACATGCATCACCTCTTCAAACTGGGTCTCTGCCATTCCTCGTTCAAAGTCCACATGGCCACTATTTCAGCCTACCATATCCCTTTAGAGACAGGACTTTTGCCCAGCTGGAAGTCTCTAAGACTTTCTTCAGAGGGGTGCTCCATTTGAGACCCCCCATCCGCATTCCTGCCCCTCCTTGGGACTTGAATTTCCTCCTGTAGAAGCTGACTCTGCCTCCCTTCGAGCCAGCAGCCACAGCTGATTTGAAGTTCTTTTCATGGAAGACACTCTTTCTAGTGGCCATTACTTCCACTCAGTGCATTTCCGAGCTCCAGGCCTTAATGTGTAAAATACCATACTTGATATTTCACACGGAACGTGTGGCTCTACGTACCAACCCTAAGTTTCTTCCTAAGGTGGTGGCTGAATCTACGCTGAATCAATCCACTGAGCTACCCGCTTTCTTTACGTAACACTCCAATCAAGGGGAGTACCTCTTGCATACTTTGGATGTTCACAGAAATCTGAGATACTACACCAATCGAACTAAGGATCTCAGAAAGACTGATCAGCTTTTTGTCACTTTTGCACACAAAGAGAAGGCAGTGCTGTTTTTAAGCAATGCCTATCGAAATGGTTGGCACACTGTATCACTTTCTGTTACGACAAGTACAACAAGACCCTTCCGGATCAAGACAGAGGTCACTTCACCAGAGGGGTTGCTGCCTCTGCGGCTTGTTTCAGTAATGTGTCAGCGGCAAACATCTGCGCAGCCGCAACTTGGACTTCTGTCCGTACCTTCACGAAACACTATAGTTTGGACATTGCCTCTTGCCATAGAGCAGGCTTGGGGTTGGCTGTCTTACAGGGTCTCCTTTCATGAGACCCGTTCAGCCCTGAGGTTCCATGCTATGGATCATTATCCTCCTCCCGGGTGCTTTTCCTTGTTCCAGACTGCTTGGGACTCAGTCCTATATGTGAATACCTACTGCAAGAGCCCTCTCGAAGTAAGATAGTACAGTTACATAAGAACTTAGCAACGGTAGATTCTTGAGAGAGGCTCTGCAGTAAATACTTCCAACCCTCTGTACCTAAGCTTCTTTGCTTCATTTCCATGGGAAATATCCTCTTCTCTCTCGCCTTTCCTCTTTTGGCCTTTGGCGGGAAAGAACTGGAAGCCGGGCGTGGGGGACTGTACCTTTATACTGACGTTGTATGACGCCAGTCACCTGACGTGGGGGCGGTCCCCCGTCAGAGACTGCCAGCTAGAAATTTTTCTGTGGGGTCCTGACACCTGGTGGCTTAGTCCTGTATGTGAATACCTACTGCAAAAGCCTTTCTCGAAGATCTACTGTTACGGTAAGTTCTTACGTAACTGTACTTTCTAGGGACATGGATATGTTGTTCATCCACACTTTCTGGCAGGTATCCTTGCCGCTTTAAATCTTGCCGGAAGGTCTTCAAGCTGGTTCCTCCCTCCCACCTGGGTGGTAAAACTCTCGGCTCCGCCCCATGACGTCAGATCTTCCTTACCGCTTGGAAGCTCAGGTTCCCTCCTTAACGCTCTGCGTATAAGACTGGTTCCTAATTCTTCGGTTTACCCAAAATAAAGTTTAAGGTTTCAAGACTTGGTCAATTATTTCCCTCGCGGCTCACAATGGACCAATCGACTCCGGTTTCGGAGGTGCCCATGAGGCGAAGATGTCTCGGGACGGATCCGCACTCCACGTGCGTCTACTTAGGCCTTGAGCACGACCATAAGCCTGCGACCTGTGCTCTTCCTTCTCGGTCTCGTCCTGGAGGACCGCGCCGCCCGTTTACAACTTGGGCACCCCGAGAAACGTTACCCGCCGGTGAAGTCGAAGGAGGCCCGTTTGCCGGTGTCCGCAGCGGCTGGCTCAGCGGAACAGCTCGAGCAGATGATCGCCCTTGAGGAGGAGGCGGCGCAGGCCGCATCTTCGTCTTCCTCGGCCGCGGCCTTTATCCCACTCTCCTTGGGATCCTCCTATTCAGCTTCTTTTAAGGAGCTCTGTCAGTCCCTTTCCACCAAGGGAGGGGCCATCAGGACTTTCCTCTCGGTCCAAGAAGAAGGACTCTAAGGTAAGTCCCTCCGCCGGCTTGCTCTTGGAGGCGGGAGAGAGTCCCCTCCCGGTTGTCGACCCTCGACTTGATCGATCCTTCAGCCGGCCACTGGCCTCACGGGCGTCCCGTCAGGTCAGTTGGCCGAGACACCCATCGGCGCGGTCGAGATTTTCGACCGTCGGACGGGTTGTCGACCGGTGAAGCCGACAGCCCTCACTCCCAGTTCCCCGGCGGAGATCAAGGTTACCGTGGACTTGCCTGTGCCTCGGTTCCGGGTCCACGGTCGAAACTTCAAGTCGAGGGGAGGATCTCCCCGCCCTGCCCCAGAACCCTCCCTCGAGCGCCGGGGTCACCGATCTTGGTCTCTGACATCTTCTCGGTCCAGCCGATCCGCACGACACAGGGCGGTCTCGGTCTCAGTACCGTAGTAAGCCCAGCGTCGCCGCTCGTCCTCGTCTTCCTCCTCGGCCCGAGGAGAAACTGACGCCAAAGTTCTTCCCGGCGCTATGGACCTCATGTGGCAACAGCTCCTTCTGTCCAGGAGCAAGCCGACGTCGTCGCCTTCCCCGGCCATCAAGTGGCTGTCACCGGAGCGGCCGAAGCAACCCCTCGCCCTAGCCCAGGCGCCTGCCCCCGGGCCTGTTGCTTGACCGAAACTGGCTGCCCCACCGATTCTGGTGGAACCTCCGCCTCCACAGCCGAAATTTGGGGCCCGACCAAGAACTCTCGGTCGGGCCAGGGCCTGCCCCATAGGCTGTCTGTCACCCTCACTCCCGACCGCCCTCGGCAGGTGGAGGGTGGCTCAGGCCCTAGGCAGCTCTTTGTGGACTCGTCCAAATCCGACGACGATTCCTCCCTGTTCTCCAGGCAGGTCGACCTGGAGTCCTCCGGAGTTCAGTCACTGAACGATAGCCCATCGTCCTTCATGGGTTTGCCTAGGCTCATCTCGGAGTCAACCGGGATGCAGCTCGAGCCCGCATCCAAGCGGGCCTAGTATCTAATGGAAATATTGGACGAGGGATTCTCCACGGAGAGCCTTTCCGGTGGCGAGGGCCATTGTCGGCCCGGCCTTGGAGCTCTGGCAGCATCCTGCCTCCTGCCATGCGCCTTGACCAGGATGGCGAAATCTCAGCGATCCCTACCCGGTTCCCTGTCCGGTTTTGAACACTCCTCAGCCGAGGGGTTGGTTACCGACAGCGTCTTCCGGCATGCGGAGCGCCAGGGGCGTGGACAAGCTTCCCGACAAGAGGTCAGAAGTTGGACTCGCCGGGTGCAAAGTCTCGCTCATCCTCCCTTGCGCCTTCGTCAGGCCAGCTCGGCCGTGCTGATGGCACACTTCTCTCACGCCCTGTTGGGCTCCCTGGACGAGGTAGTCCCTCATCTCCCGGCTGACCTGCAGACCACGGTCAAGCAGGTGCAGGACCAGGGCAGGGCAGTGGCCAAGCAGCAACTTCAGACTGCTCTGGACATTGGCGACTCATGTGCCAGGTCAGTCGCGGCCGGAGTGGCCATGCACCGTCGGGCATGGCTGAAGATATCCACCTTCACAGCGGATACCCAGCACAAGTTGGCGGATGTCCCCTTCTTGGGGACTGACCTCTTCGGCCCTGGAGTGGAGGGTCACCTCCAGAGGATCGAAAAGTCAATGCCACTCTGGACTCGGTCTTCTCCGCCCAGAGGACAAGGGCATGAACGCATGACCAAGCCCTTTCGTCCGTCTGCCCACGCATGCGTCAGCCCAGCAGCATCAGGGCCAGCAGGCTCGCACTTGGCATCCCAAAGCCAAGCCTGCGGCTTCCTTTTCCAGGAAGCAGAGAGGCAAAGGCCCAGGAGGTCCCTTGGCCGGTCCCTCCTCCAAGCCTGCCCAGTGATGGGTTGAGGGGTGTCGCCCCCAACCTTGTCACTCCACCCTCGGTTCCCCCCGTGGGGGGACGGCTCCGCCACTTCCTTTCCGCCTGGTCCGCTATCACCACAGACCGGTGGGTGCTGGAAGTGGTAGGAAAGAGCCTGCCTCTGGAGTTCGAGTAAGCCCTGCCCTTCCGAGCCGTCGCCCCCGAGGGGCCTCGGGGTCCGCAGCCTCGCTGTCGGCTCGCCGAGCCGACATCGCTCTGCTCCTCGAGAAAGAGGTGATCAGAGAGGTGGCGGACCCTCCCTCAGACCTGGGGTTTGTGTCCAGGTACTTCCTGGTCCCAAAACGGACGGGGGGCTGGTGCCCCATTCTCGACCTGCACGACCTAAACAAGTTCCTAAGGTCTTGGACCTTCAGGATGGTCACTCTGGCTCACATAATACCATCCCTGGAACGAGGCATGTGGTTCTGTTCTCTGGACCTACAGGACGCGTTCTTTCACGTCCCTATCCATCCGTCTCACCAGAGATTCCTTCACTTTCGAGCGGAGGGATCCCTTTACAAGTTCCGAGCCATGCCCTCCGGCCTTTCTCTTGCTCCCAGGGTCTTCACCAAATGCCTGGCAGTGGTGACAGCATTCCTGCGGCGCCGAGGGGTCTGGGTGTACCCTTACCTGGACGATTGGCTGTTGCAGCCCCCTCCAGACAGGAGGTGGAGCGGTCCAGAGATCTGGCCCTCCAGGTTTGCTCTCAGATCGGCCTTCTCATCAATGAGGCCAAGTTGGAACTCGGACCGAAGCAGATGATTCTTTTCATCGGGGCAGAGCTCGACTCTCTTCGAGCCAGAGCATGGCTCCCGGCCGAGGTTCATTCCTCCTTTGCCCAATCATTTCTGGTTGGGCAATCGCACCTGGCCCGGGACTTCCTGCGCCTCCTGGGTCTCATGGCGGCCTGCACCAGTGTGGTCCGTTGGGCCTGCTGGCACATGTGTCCCCTTCAGTGGGGATTGGCCAGCCAGTGGTCACAGCACTGCGATCCATTGGACCAGCTAGTGACGGTGACCCAGGGGATGTGGAACGCTCTCCAGTGGTGGACCGTTCCAACCCATTTGCAGGAGGGCGTCCCGTTTGTCCGCCCGAGCCGGCGGTCTCTTTATCGACCGATGCCTCTCTGATGGGTTGGGGTGCCCATCTGGGGGCACTGAAACACCTGACCTCTGGTCCCTCAGGAGTCCGATGCCATATCAGCCTGCTGGAGCTTGGTGGTTACGTCTAGCCCTCACCGCCTTTGCTCCATTTCTGCGAGGTCAAGTGGTTCCAGGTCCAGGCGGACAATACCACAACCATGTACTACCTAAACCGCCAGGGCGGGGCCCTCCATGCCTCTGTGCAAGGGAAGCTCTCCACGTTTGGTACTCTTGCACAGCCTGGGCAGATCTCCTAGCCATCCATGTGGCAGGAGCCTCCAACACTCTGGCCGATGCCTAAGCCGGATAGGGGCTGTGTCCCACGAGTGGTCTCTCCTGCCGGAGGTAGTACAAGATCTGTTCTCCCACTGGGGCACACCTCAGGTGGACCTGTTTGCCTCCAGGGAGAATGCGAAGCTGAGGCTGTTTCATGCCCGCCCCCCTCAGCAGGGTTCGCTGCAGGGGGATGCCTTCTCGAGGCCGTGGACCCCGGGCCTCTTCTACGCCTTTCCCCCATTTCCCTTGATCCACAAGGTGCTTCTCAAGGCGAGGAGGGACAAGGTGCAGGTGATTCTGGTAGCCCCAGACTGGCCCCGCCAATGCTGGTATCCAGATCTCCTCAGCCTCAGCTCCAGGCTCCCGAGGCAGCTTCCAGCTCGCCCGGACCTGCTTTCAGTCAGTCAGGGGAAGGTGTTCCATCCGGACCTTCAATCCTTGCACCTTACGGCCTGGTTCCTGAGCGGCTAGAGTTCCAGACCTTGGGTCTTTCTGACGAGGTCCTCAATGTAGTTGAGGCGTCCCGTGAGAGTCGACCAGAAAATGCTATGCCTTCAAATGGGCGATTCTCCATTTGGTGTCAGGCAAGGGCCTGGACCCTTCCTCCTGTTCCTTGGCAAGCATCTTGGACTACCTATGGTCCCTTTCTCAGCAAGGGCTTAGGTCGCGACCCTAAAGGTGCACCTGGCAGCCATCTCTGCTTACAGGTGCGGGCGGGGAGCAGTCGGTGGGCGCAGGAGAAGGTGGTCGGGCGCTTTTTCAAAGGCCTGGATCACATATCCCCTCTGGTGCGTGAACCTCCACCTCCGTGGGATCTACTGCTGGTATTGGCAAAGCTCATGGGCAAGCCATTCGAACCAATGCACAGGTGTGACATCTCTCACCTGTCGTGGAAGACCGCCTTCTTGGTGGCTATCACGTCAGCCAGAAGGATGGGAGAGCTCCAGGTGCTTTCCATAGTCTCCTTACCTGGTCTTCCACAGGGACAAGGTTGTCCTGCGCCCTACCGAAATTCCTTCTAAGGTGGTGTCGAGGTTTCGCCTTAACCAGGTGTTGACTCTGCCAGTGTTCTACCCCAGTCACACCTCGGAGGCGAATAGGCTCCATACTCTGGACCCTGAAGGCTTGCTTACTATAGGGCGGACGGCTGAAGTTCGGGAGAGGTTCGCCAGCTGTTTGTCACCTACGCTGAAGCCGCACCTGGCAGACCTGCAGCCAAGCGGACGATAAGCAGGTGGGTCACCTCCTGCATAGATCTCTGCTATAGGTTGGCGGGCATGGAGCCTCCCAGAGGGATAAAGCTCATTCTACCGCCATACCGCTGCATTAGTAGCTGCTTCAGGGACGTCCCTATCCAGGATATCTGCAGGCTGCTACCTGAAGTCGGCACATACCTTTATAACCACTACCACATCGACCTTGAGTCACGCGGGATGCTGGTTTGGGGCCTCGGTTCTCAGTCTCTATTTCCTAAGTAGGGGTGTGCCTTGCTTCCTCCTCCCGGAGAACTGCTAGGAGTCTGCCAGAAAGTGTGGATGAACAACATATCCATGTCCCTAGAAATACAGGTTACTCACCTGTAACAGGAGTTCTAGGAATGGTACATGTTGTTCATCCACATGACTACCAGCCTCCCGGCTTTGGCCGCACAACCTGAGCTTCCAGCGGGCCAGATCTGGCGTCATGGGGCAGAGCCAAGAGTTTTACCACCCGGGTGGGTGGGAGGAGCCAGCTTGAAGACCTTCCGGCAGGATTTAAAGCGGCAAGGATACCTGCCAGAAAGTGTGGATGAACAACATATACCGTTCCTAGAACTCCTGTTACAGGTGAGTAACCTGTATTTCTTGTTCAGAGTCTGGGACTTTTGGAGCAGAGGCCATCAGAGAGTGCAAAAGAGCATCTGTGAGGACGCTCACCTGCTGGTGGTTTGGGGAGACGTGTGCCACTTGCAGAGTGGCACCTGGAAGTAGTGTGAGGCCAGTGCTGGTGTGGGTGACCATGAGTTGGTGAGCTCCATCCTAGAGAGTGATGTGGGTGCTCCCCAAATGCAGAGGTGGAAATGGGCAGAGAGAACAGGGAAACATGCCCGGCTAGGCAGACTTAGGTGACTGCCTCCTTTTGCATTCCCTCACGCCATCCAGCCCTCATCAGCAGTGTATCTGGTACGTAACTGCTGTTACCCGGACACTGGCTTCGGTGGTGTTCTTCTCCCTCTCCTCCTATGAAAGCCCCATAGGAGGAGGGAAGCCCCCAGGAAGGGACAGACCAGCCCTGGCAACAGATGGACACACTGGAGACTAACTGTTGAATGATGTCTATGACAGTGAGTCCAGTGGGCGGAGTGGCATGATGTGAGAATCTGAAAGAGTGAGGCTTCTAGGGGCACTGAATGTAGTAAAAGGAAAACACTTAACTTCTGTGTCTCCCATCTCATCAATGAAAACACGAAAAGAGCCAATGCCAGTCACAGAATTGCTGTCAGTCAAAGGGCTGTTTGCATTATTCCCTGTCTCGAGATTCATGTGGTTGGTCACCCTAGAGGGAGGGTGTGCCACCTATGGAGCCTGTCCGTATGCGTGCACAGTTTCCATTGGGGTGGCCAGCTGAATCAACACAAGTCCATCTGACCATCCACTACATTGAAAATGTGTCCATCAAGGGGGGAAGATTTCTCTGTCTCACTCAGACCCTGGTGCTGAATGTGACCCAACCCCAGCGGATGGATCTGGGCTCAATAAAGGTCCTAGTCATGCTCCAGCTGATTTAGCAGCAGCCAGTGTCTGACCCCAGTGCTAATTTCTATTCATACAGTACCCGAGTCACTCTGTTGGGGTATACAGACCCAGTGGCCCCAGTACCACATCAGTCTGAGTCGATGATTGAAGTCGAGATCACACTCTCGATCTCACTTTCAGCATTTGGCACTGTCTTTAACATCTGTGATAAACATTAAGTTCTTCCTGTCTGGTTCTCGCTATCAATGTCAAACTTGTCGCAGATGTGAGAGAGGAGCCTGGAGCAGTAGACCTGTGGAGCATTTGCCCAGGTCAGAGTTGACTGCCAGTGCCAATAAACCTGTAACTGTCTTGGCTGTTTCTCTTGGCACTGACTCCAGTTGTGCACCCTGCTGCTACCCTCTGGCCAGCCATGCCATAGTTACTGAATCAGGTGGAGACCCCCCCCCCCCCAACCAAGCTGGCAGATGGTGCTTCAGCCAGGGACTCTAGGCTTGGTTCCAGGCTTCCACATCTCATATCAGTGTTTGTAACTGTAATCAGAGAGGGCCATCCACACCCTGTGTTGGTGATGGATGCTTCTCTGTCCCCACTGAGATTTAAAGACATTGCCTGTTCTGTCCACCACGGTTCATCAGGGATAGAGTTTGCTGATTGACAGCAGGGACCAGAAAACCTTTGTTGTCCTGATGGAACAGATGGCCTTGGTTCTGGACAGTCCGCTAAAGGAGATCCAGAAGGCGGAGACCTACCCGCTAATGGACATTCTCATTTAAGGTTCCTCTCCGGGGAGTAGCCATCCCTATCACATCTGACGTCCTGGCCCCAGCACCTAGTATCTGGTAGCACACAGCCTCTTGCCAGGCCCCACCACATCACATGATCCACAAGTATGCAGTCCCCCAGGTGGATTTTCCAGATTTTCTAAATATCTATTGCCAGAGGGGCTAATGGCAGATGTGGTGTTCTACATGATGAGGGTGCAGTTTGAGTCTGACAAGTCTCCAAGCAAGGATTCTGAAAACAGGACCACCTTGGCTGAAATATCTCTGCAGCTTTCTCCCTGGGTATCCATCAGGCTAGCTGTGTGGCTTTGATGACATGGTATAACCATAAGCTCTTCAAGAGGCTCTCTGACTTCCCCGACCTGCTCGCTGATGATAGCTCTGTGGGCAGTCCGTGATCTGGGGTTGATGGTGGCTAAGCAGCAGTTGCAGATGGCCCTGGAAACGACCAGCGTGTCTTCCCCTTGTGGTGGCTGCATCAATGTCCATTTGCTAGTGTGCATGGTTGCTGGTTTCACCGTTCACACAAGAAATCCAGCAATGGGTGGCAGTTATGCTTTACATGGATGGAGCTCTTTGGGACAAGGGTTGAGGACCAAACTTAGGCCACATGGAGCATGTTCCTTTCATGAAGCAGAGCTTGAAGACTGTTCTGGAGATTGAGCGTGCTCAGTAAAAGACTCCTCAAGTGTGGATGTGAACTGAATACTAGTAGTAGAATTATGGTTACAAGAAAGTAATCTCTATTTTTTTGAGGGGGGGGGTTGTACCCTTAACCTGGAATGACAGTGTGCTGGCAGGAAGAACATTTGAAGTTTTCACACTTTGGGTGGGTTGGATAGAGACCACTGCTTCAAGTCTGCTCCCTGGTGCCTCAGGGAGCACAATGCAGGCAGAAACTGTGTGTGCATTCAGGAGTTGTGGATGAGTCAGGATTTGGGCTCTTACCTGGGGAGGAAAATGCGATTTTGGGGGGGACTGGT
The DNA here is from genome assembly GCA_016271365.2 of Neoceratodus forsteri. Lineage (NCBI taxonomy): Eukaryota > Metazoa > Chordata > Ceratodontiformes > Ceratodontidae > Neoceratodus > Neoceratodus forsteri. The sequence goes on from CM028132.1 coordinate 1,339,588,361, forward strand.
GGATACCAGAGTGGTCTGAACAGACGACACCACCACATCCACCTGGGCTGCTCTGTCTTCCCTTGTAGGGGCATTGTGCCCTTCCCTCACTGAATCCTTATCTTGGACAATAATCTAGGAAATGGCCAAGCCTTGCTACATGGAGGGGGGGGGGGGGCGCCAGCAAAGGCCCTGAGGTAGGTTTGTGGAAGACAAAGGGAGTGGACCTATCAAATGGCTGAAGGACTTCCCATGGGTACAGCAGGAAGAAGATATAAAGAGAACATTCCTTCTGTCAGTAACACAGGTCTGAATGTGGTGGGCAGGTGTGTGTGTGTGTGTGTGTGTGTGTGTGAGTGTATGCTTAATGCTTGCTGTGTATTTAGTTTAGTTTAGTTTAGTTTAGTTTATTAGTCTAGGAATTAATACCTTTGAGCCAGGGCTCTTTTACAAAGGTTCCACGTCACAAAGAACATTTAACAAAGCACGATACATATTACAGGTAAAACCAGACAGGAAAGTTACATCATAAATTTGCTATTAACAGTTTAGGCAGTAACGTTTTAAGTTTCATAGAAAAACAAGCTATAACAGGTTCAAGCGAGTAGACAATTTCGAGGTTAAGAAACTTCCAGGAGAGGGTGATCATTAGGCGCAAAGGAGGCTAGAGAGGAGGAAAGGTGGTGAGCGGGAGAGTAAGTGAGAGGGGACAGGAAAAAAGGGGGGGAGTGAGTTTGGGTGGGAGACAGGAAGTAGTAGAGGTACCAGAGGGTTCATTAGTCAGGGAGGAAGAGGCCTCAGATGTGAGGATGGACATGAGGAGTAGTAGTCTTTATCTAGCGCAGTCAGTGTATAAAATCCTGGACTAGAACTAACTCGTGCAGTGTTTAAACTGCCAGTAGCCAAGCAGCCTTTTGCTGTGCGTTTCTGTATTTAGCTATAAATACTCTTCCTCAGGTAGCCACATTGCTACTGCGGTTCCACAGGATACAGATCAGAATTCAAGGTTTGACTTTCAGTTTTTGTCATTTGTCTGCAGAATGCAAGTAACACTTTTCCAGAATGGTACAGGGTTTCAAACTTCCAGCTTAAACACTGCAGATTGCGTTACAGAGCAGTTTGCGTACGCATGATGCGTGGTTTGGAGAGATGCACAAAAACAAACAATTAGGATATATTGTGTGTTTAAAAGGCACTATATAAAGCAACAACTCGTTCTAATTTAAAATATATATACACATATACAGTGTGGGATGATGGCATCGAACGGGAGGGAACAATTATTTTGGGCTGACTTTCTTTCCATTTTTCCTTGTTTATTGTAGTTGCTTTTGAGTGGCGGGGCAGACAACAAGCTGTATTCCTTTCGATATTCGGCCGCTACCTCGGATGATGGAGCATGAGATGGTGCAGCAAATGGTGAAAAGAACCAAATGACAATTTCGGCTGAAATAAAACTGCACATTCATATGCCAAGATGTAGAGGAGTGATGTACATTGATGTTTTTGCTGTGATAATGGTTACCAATTTATTTAAATTTGCAGCACGTGTTGTACAGTATATTAAAGTCCGTTCTGAATGTCTCATGATTCTGCACAGCCTTGCTGGCGAGACAACAGAGTCATTGGGAGTGGTTTAGGTTTAACCATCTCTGATTCAGATATAACTTATTTCACATCACAGTTTTCGCACGATTGGTGTCATGCTAAAGCCAGTTGTGTTCAAGGAGCTTTCTGATTGACTAGTGAGTGGTTTGGAGGAGTAAATGAATTAAGGATTATGTAGTGGGTATAAAAAATCCAGAATCCTGATTGGCTGAGCAGTTTGGAACCCAGTGTTGCTATCCCAACACAGTAGCACTGAAAGAAGATCCGTGACCTTACTGAAGTGTTTACATTTAGCAGGCAGAGCTGCATCAATAAACTTTAATTCACTTGCTTGTATTAAAAAAAAATGCAGCTGCCATCTGCTGGCCAAACTGCAAAATTACAATTGCTTAATAGGAGTATTTTTGTCTTTTTCTCCTTTTTTTTTTTTTTTACCTTTTTCTAATTTTTACTTATTTAAATTAAGATTACAACAATTTTTTTGATTAATCCTGGTGGACCCATTTCATAATCACAATAAGGCATTCCATGGTGTGCTTTAAACTGAGATAATGGCACTTTTCTGGCAGTGGAAGCACTCCGTCTTTGACCTCATGCTTCAGTCTACCTGAGACAAGCCATTATCCCAGTCCGAAGTGCACCCAGTCATGCATTATTATTTATATAAGACCCATTCCAGGAGATTTGGCCTCTGGATAAAGACCACAGTGGGAGGCTAGGACCTGAGTTGCAGGACAAGGTACTTAACTCCCCCTCCCTCTACTTCACCAGGTCCGTGTCTAGTGACTGCAGCCTCCTAAGTTAGGGCCTTTGGGCAGCAAACATATGAAAGTGAGATGGAAGGAGGCTTGTGGCCCAACAGACTGCCCCCCCGCCCACAAACACACAATTTTTTAGTGCCAATACCTTGTTATACAGTATTTGTTTCCTTGAAATACACATCTAGACCACTCTTGAATTCTGACTTGTCAGAGCTTACTACGTTACATTTGTAGCGAGTTCCATACCTCACCACTCTTTGTCAGAAAAAGTACTTCTTCCTAGCCCCTCTAAACTGTTCCCCTTGCAGTTGCTTGTCCTGGCCTCTCGTCCCAGTCTCTTGTCCTTTCAGAGTTAGATCCGTCCCCTAACGTGGTTCGGATTCTGATACAAATCCATCTAATGCAGTCAGGTCTCCCAGTATTCTCCGCTGCTATAGACTGAAATTGTCTATACTAGCTAGTCTGTTTTCAAGTTTCAGATGTGAATGTTTTATCTTCTCTGTTTTAGTAAAGTTAAAATATGGCTAGTTCCATGATTTTTAATTGGGGGCTATAATGAGGTCTGTGGCCACACAAAATACATTCAGCCATGGTAACCTCATTTAATAAACACCGTTATAGATACAGCAGTGGGCAATGAGACACAGACTGCTAAGTCAGCAATCAAATTTAAAGCAGTAGCGTATGTCACAAAAAGATTATAAAATAGGTAACAGAAACCATGACCTCTGATTGGTCACATGCGATTACATGACCATGCATAATTCCAGCACCACAGTACAGGTCAGAAATACTTAACCTTCTGAACCTCGTTTGTCAGTTTTTATAATATGAAATCAGAGGTACCATTTTATAATCACAGTGTGGCATTCCAAGGTGTGTGTAATTGTGGGATAATGGCACTTTGTGGTATGTGAGGCACTCCGCATTGCCTCGTGCCTGACTTCCTGTGGTGTGCTATTAACCCACAATAATGTACACCCTGTCATGCCTTATTGCTTAAATATACTTAAGTATTCCCTCCTTTTCAACCCCTGATATTGATCCCTGATGGTCATTTTTGTTTCCATTTACATAGTGCTACATTTCATATGCTTATCATGTCTGTGCTTTTAGTTGTGCAGGGAGAGTTAAACATGATGTCTCCTGTGCCCCGTTAGGTCTGGGAGCCGTGTTTGTTGCATGCCTACCTCAGGGGGTGGAAGGAAGCATCATTTGCTAACACTAAACATCAGGGGTTGAAATAGGAAGATCCCAGTGATGTGGAAAGAGCAGGTAAACATGGTGAAGACACAGGGCCAGTCTTTTCCCCAAATTACACCTCATTCCTCCCCCACCCACACACCCGAGGTGCAGAAATGTAATTTCTGATGTGGCAGCTCCTCATGGTTTCCCTCTCCATGTCCCCCTCCAAGGCAGCTGCTTCCCTTAGCCACAGAGATGCAAAAGTACAGTGAGAGACTGACCCTCTCCCCCCACAACAGAGAGCAGTGCTACACCTTTTGATGCAGACTCTGCAGTGATAACCCTGAGATGGGACCTGAACCCAAGTCATTTTTAATGGGTTACATTAGAAACCACCTATTGCTACAGGGCTGTTCTGCCAGATCATTTGCTATTTTTAGACAGAGGTGATTATTTTGTTTCTAATAAAGTAAAAATAAAATGGGGGAGTCTGTGTTTCATTTTGTAGCATGTGTGCTGAATCCATTTACCATGTTCTGTACGTGGCTACAACTTCAAGTTTTTCCTTGTAATGCAGACCTCTTCCTTCTGGATTTTGCAAGAGACTATGTGTGGCAGAAAATGTACACAAGAGAGAAACAGAAACTTAGCAGGGATAGAAATGTAACTAAAAATGTAATAGGCTTGCAATCCTGAACACAGCATTCTGCCGGTAAAAGTCATAGTTTTAATTCTGTCTTACCTCATACGAACATACGAAATTTGCCAGCAGATAAAGGCCTAGAGGTCTATCAAGTCTGCTCAAATGTGCAGCTAGCACCCCATATTCTGCAGCTGCCCCTCCCTTCCACCCTTCCCCTTCATTAACCCTCCCCCTTGTCCTGTCCCATCCTCGCTTGAGAAGCAGTCCACTGTTCTACTGCATACCACTTCAGCAGGTAACGTATTCCACCCAGCCACCACCCTCTCTGTAAAAAAGTGTCTCCTCATCTCCCTCCTGAACCTTCCTCACTCCAGTCTCATATCATGGCCCCTGGTGGCCCTTCCCTCCCTTACTTTGAACAGCCCCTCTGTACCCGCTCTTGTTTATTCCTTTCATGTATTTAAAGGTTTCAGTCATGTCACCCCTGTCTCTTCTCTCTCTCCTCCAGTGAGTACATGTTCAACTCCTTCAACCTCTCTCGTATGATAAGTCCCCCAGCCCTTGATCATCTTTTTACGCCTGCGCCTACACACCCCTCCAGTAACTTAATGTCCCTCTTCAGATACGGATGCCAGTACTGCACGCAGTACTCCAGGTGTGGTCTAACTAATGACCTATACAGTGGCAGAATCACCTCCTCCTCCTTGAGGATATACCCTTGCAATACAACCCAGCATTTTGTTGGCCTTTGCAGCTGCCTTCCTACATTGTGCTGGGTTGTTCATTGATGACCCTGTAATGAGCACCCAAGATCCTTCTCCTCCTCTGTCTGGGCTAGCTGCACTCCCCTAGCTGGTAACTCCTCCTTGGGTTCTTCATCCCAAATGCAGCACTTGCACTTTTGGCATTAAAGCCAGTTGCCAGGTGTCTGACCAGGTTTCAAGCTTTGCCAGATCATCCTGCCATCCCCTAGGTCATCCACCACCATGCCTACCTTGGTATCATCAGCAAACAGACTGATCTTGCTCTTGATGTCCCATGATATGTCTGCAATGAATATCCCAAACAACACTGGTCCCAACACTGAGCCCTGTGGAACACCGCCTCGTCACTGCCCTTGGGTGTGAGAGCTCCCACCCACCACCACCCTCTGTTGCCTTCCCTGCAGCCAGTTTCCTACCCATCTCACCAGCTTTGCACCGCCCTGTGCCTACTAACTTCCTTCCCAGCCTTCCATGTGGCACTGGGTCGAGATGCCTTACTGAAGTCCAGATACAGGACGCCCACCTGCATGGCCCTGTGCAGTTGCCTAGTTGCCAGTCATAGAACTCGACCAGGTTGGTTTGGCAGGATCTGCCACGTATGAAGCATGCTGTCTGCTGTCCTGTAGTCCTTTGGCCTCTAGGAGGGCCACCAGCCTCCTTCAGGATAGTCTCCATTAACTTACCACAATGGATGTGAGGCTCCACTGGTCTGTGTTCCCAGTTCATCCTGGGGCCACTCTTGTGGAAGGGCACCACATGAGCCATCCTCCAGTCCTGAGTACACACCCCAAATGTAGTGAGGCATTAAATAGGTCTGCAAAGGTCCTGCAAGGACCTCTGCCAGCTCCTTCAGTACCCTGGGTGGATGCCATCTGAGCCTGGCGCCTGTCCACCCTCAGTGCCTTCAAACCCTCTCGAACTTTGCTCTCCATGATTTCCCCATCTGTCACCTCCCCCACTTCTGCCATTTCTCCCACCTTGGGTGTCACCCCTTCTCTTTAGTAAATACTGAGCAGAAGTACTCATTTAGTGCTTCCGCCTTATCGCACCCTGCTTCCACCCAACCTCCCTCCTTCCTAATCTTTAGTATGTGGTTCTTACAGCTCCTTTTCTCCCTGATGTACTTAAAGAAGTCCTTCTCCCCCTTCTTAATGCCTTGTGCCAGCCTGAGTTCCGTAGATGCTTTGGCTCCCCTTACTGCCCTTGTCACCTTCGATTCTGTCAAGTACTTCTCCCTGTCCTCCCCCCTCCCTGTTTTCTTGTACTCCCTAAAGGCAGCTCTTTTCCTCCTTACCTTTTCCATGACCTCCTTGCTCAACCAGATCGGTTTCTTAGCCCTAGTCTTCTTGCTCTGGGTTTTGCAGCAGGTTTTGGTTGCCTCCATTATCCCCAGCTTTATGAGCCCCCACCTCTGGTTAGTGTCCATACTAGATTGAATTCTGGCCAGGTACCCTTTTACTACTTCCCCCATCCTCCCAAAGTCGGTCCTCCTGAAGTCCAGCACTATTGTGCCAGATTCCACTCCTTCCTTGCCCATATCCAATGTGAGCCATACTGAGCTGTGGTCACTCCCTGACAGCAGTTCCTCCACTGTAAGTTCCTCTCACAAAGTCCCCATTTGCCAGCACAAGGTCAAGGGTATTTCCTAACCTGGTTGGTTCACTGACCATTTGCAGCAGGAAGCTGTCCTGGAAGGCATCCAGCAGTACCTGCTCACTTCTGTTCCTGGTTGTTGGAGTGCTCCAGTCCACTCCTGACATGTTGAAGTCCCCAACAATCACCACACTACCCTTCTGGCAGGTCCTCCTGATCTGTCCCGCTAGTTCCCTGTCTAACTCCTCCGTCTGAGATGGTGGCCTGTACACCACTCCCATTCTAAGAATCCTATTCTTGGAATCCTGGATTTGAATCCAAATTGACTCCGTACTACCCTCCTCCCCTTCCTCCCTTACACACTTCAGTCCTTCCTTCACATATCGTGCCACCCTCCCCTTTCCCAATCACTCTGTCCCTATGAAATAATCTGTACCCTGGTACATACAGGTCCCAGTCATTGTATTGGGTGGCCCATGTTTCCGTGATGGCTGCAATGTCCACCTCTCCCTCTGCCATGAGAACCTGTAAGTCTGCAGTTTTCCTCCCAAGGCTCCTAGCATTAAGGGTAACCACCTTCCACCCCCCCCCAATCCTGCCCTCCTTTCCTAGCATCACCAACAGTACTTGCCATTTGTCCTTTGTCACTGTTATGGGGGGTTAAGCTGATATGGTTTCCCAACCTGTGGTCTTTGCATATCTCTTCCCCAACTGCCACCCCCCACTCCTAGTTTAAATCTTGTGGTGTCTTTCTTTCTTTTTTTTTTTTCAATATAGGTTTTTATCTCCGGGACAGATTGGGTGGCTGTCTTCACCCTGTCCCTGCCAGCCGTGGCCATCCCATAACACCTCCGGCAGAACAGAGAGATTGGGTGGACCAGCTGTGGGATAACAGATGGATCAGACACCAAACTTCAGGTTCAACACACAATCTCTGTGTGACGTGTATTCAAAATACAGAGGATAACATTCTGCAGTGGCATATCCCTGTTTCAGTACATCAGTTTGCTGCAAAAGACTATGCAAGTCTTTCGTCTGCACTTGGTCAGCACCCACTGATCTAATTTTTCAGTTGAGATTCAGCTTCCCCTATGGTTGTCTTGTTTGCTTGGGTGGTGGGGGCTAAAATAAAAAAAAAAGCAAGCTAAAGACAAAGAACCTCCATGCAGAAGCACTGAAGCAAGGGTTGCCTCAAAGGGCATTGACAATAAGCCAAGTTTCAAAGAAACAGAACACGCATACTTCCACAATGCAAAGCATCATGGGATGTACAGTATATGCAAATCACCATGAAATTTCAGACTGGCTGTTTACAGTAGGAATGCATGGTAGCAATTTATGTGCATTTAACAACACAACTGGGGGTCTGATATCTCTACCCCGGTAACTTAATTTCTATAATACAGTCACCTAGTACTTTTTGCCTTTATCAAAAACACCTAGCGCCAAGATATTTTTCAACATTTACAGGTTTCATACACATAAGGTATATACATCGAGGTATTTTATGACATAGTGCTATTTCATATTAAATACAACAACGAGGAACACAGCTTGTTGTTTTACATCAGCTCGAAGGTCACAACAATAACTTCCATGTATGAGGACCTGAGAGGAAAAAGGAAAATTAGGACACTATAGCATAGTCAAGAAAGGGCCGGGGGGGTCCCCATAGGTGGTCAACCTTATGGACTAGAAATTGTAAAGGATAGATTAGGCTAAGAAATAGAAGAACTGTTGCAACAAATTTTAGAAAAGTTTGGTCCTCAAGAGTGGCAGGATCTCCCTGTCACACCAGTGGCATGACAGGCAGCGCTTCACGGAGCCCATCCTTCATTTTCCTCCTGATTTTCTCTCCTGGGCTCAGCAGGATGTGCAGTGAGTGCAGTGTGCACATTTTGCATCCGCAGAGGTGCCCCCAGCTCTCTGAATGCTGGTTCTTCCATCTAGCTGTGGGACTCGTACGTGCCACCACCTGGATTCCTTCAGGTGGCAGTCGAGCAGCGAGTCACAGAATTCCCCCTCCTTGAGGAAAGAGTGCTGTCTTGGGATGCTCAGTCTTCCCTCTGCCAGCCAAGTCTCTGTGCGACCTGGGTCTGTTCCCGAACCTGGGTCACTGACATGGCAGCAGGGGGGCATGGATGTCTCAATCCTCTGTACCACCGGGCCAGCCTTATGGTGTCTTTCTGATCTCTTTCTCTGCTTGGTCTTCTTTCAGCAACCACAGGTGGTAGCGCAGCTGGTGCTGCCAATACAGGGTGGACACTGGTTTCAGGAGCATAACAACGCACTTGTGTACACATTTAAACCACTGGGGCCCTGTCTTGGGTGTTCAACGGGGGCATTCAGAAAACTTACCAAAAACCTCGGAGTGAGCAGTAGGGTGCTGGCACTCTTGGGTCCCACAAAGGCAGAATGCCCACCACCTTCAAGAACTGTGTGTTGCTCTTCAAGGAGGTATCACGGGCTTCCTAAGGACCCCCACTGTGAGCGGGCAAGTCTGTGTCAGGACAAGGTGTACAAGTGACAAGAGAAGGCTGGGAGGTCACCTGGTCAAGGATGGTGAGAAAGGGTATAAACAGAAACAAAACCACATGGTGGCAACTGGCAAGCAATTCTGGGGTTGTTACCTGAAGAGCAGAATTCAGACTGAGGGGCACTAAAGAGCTTCTCCCAGTGCAGATGCACCTCACTGTAGTTCCTGAGAAAATTCTGGTAATTTGTAGGGAGGTAGTACAGCGCAGTGGTTTAAGGCTCTGAGCTGCAAATCTGGTGACCTCCAGCAAACCAGACCTGGGTTTGAATCCCACAGCTTCCACTTGCAGACTGTGTGACCCTGAGCAAGTCACTTAAATTCCCTGTGCTCCCAGGTTTCATCTGTAAAAAAAAGCTCTCCGCTTAGTGTACTAGTCCTGGTTAAACAACTAACAAAAAAAAAAAATTCTTAATAAAAAGCAATTTTACTAATGACTTCAATATTTAATTGCAGAATTCAGTAACACTATTGCAGAGTATACTGATGATGGGTAAACCAAACAGAACTACAGTAGCTTCATATTTGAAACACTCTCCACCAGTACCTGCAGGACAGAATGGTGCAAGTCCTAGCTGGCCCACAGAGACAGTTACAGAACCACCCCGGGAAACTGTTCTTGTGACAATGAGAGCAATGGGTGTGAAAATGGAGGCTCTTATAGCCAAATGTTGCTCACAGGCCACTAAAATAGCAGCTGCTGCAGGGACGGCCAGTACTGCCAGTGAGCACTCCATACGTGCTCTAGCTACCGCAGTGAAGCTGGTCTAGTAGAATTCGAATCTGAGATACAAAAAGGAAGCCCTGGAAAATGCTATCAAAGCAGAATAGTAGGGCTGGTTGTGGGAACTGTTGACAAGGAACCCAAGTTGTTTCTGCAACAGTGAATGCCACATATTTCACACCAGTTAGAGGAGCAATTTGCCACTGTTGCTATTCATAAGGTCTAGTATTTCATACCACAGCTGCAGAGAATAATGTAAACGTGCCAGAGACTCATGCGGATGTATATGGATCGGTGATCAAGGATGTTTACTGTGTGCAGCAAGACATCAGCAGCCTTTGCACCATGAGAATTTGCAGATGCATTTTTATCGTGACCTGTCTTATGCCACCAAGTCCTTCCATAAGCAGCTGGATGATTTCAGGCAATAGCGCCAAAGGCTAGGGGTTACTCATGTGCTTCCACCACCAGTGAAGATTTTCATTTCATATGGGTGTAAGATCTATCAATTTAATCAAGGACTTCTGTTCCCTGCAGCACTCTAGACCTAACTTCTGCACCGGGAGCCTTGAACGTCTGTGGATTAGTTTGGCCAAGTTCCGCAGCAGAGGATAAAGTGCTGCAGCACATTAATAAGGGGGCCTACATATTTAAATTTTTTTTTTTTTTTTACATCCACTTCATGTGCAGTCGAAGCTTGAGAGGTGAACTTTTTCTAGTAGTGCTCATTTATCAAGGATTTTTTGATTGGGGGGAGATGAATCACTGTCGGTAGTAATTAATTCCTGCCAGTATGGACTCGGATATTGTGGGCTGGGGGCAGAATTCTCCATTAAATAGTTTATGCTGTGAGGTGGATTTAAATGAATGGGGGTTCTGTGCAGTACTCAGTATGTGCTGTGGCTAGCTGGGCACTGTGGTTGATTGGTCAGAGTGCCCATGATGGTGCCCTTTCCATGGTTTGGTTGCTTGCCACAGGGTGACGACACACTTGGTTGCTGTTGTACAGTATGTATGCAGCTGTGTACCCTAGTGCTGGTTTTGGAAAAAAAAAAAACAGGTGGTTTTGAAAAAAATGACAGCTTGCTTTATGACAGGTCACAGGCAGGCACCGTTTTTTGGATGTGGCTGTGCACCACCAGACACAGAACCACGGGGGCCATCCAGAACCTGTGGCTAGCTGGGGATAAAAAAAAATGCTTGCTGCTGAACAGTGCCATGGGCAGGCACCTCTGTATGGCTGAATCTGTGCCCCGCTGGTCATGGAAACGTTGGCACCATCTTGAACAACTGGACGATTAAAAAAAAAACACTGCTTGCAACAGAACAGTACTAGGGGTGGGTGCCACTGTATGAAAGCAGCTGTATTCTGCAAGACATAGAACTGTGAGTACCTTGCTGAACTACCAGACATGGATAATTTTACTTCAGATATTTTCATGTAGTTGTGACTGTTTAGCTTTAGATTACATTTGTGTAGCATTTTAATTTGGCTACTGTAGCTATTTTTTTTATAGCACCCCCTTCCCGCACCCAAACACACACACACACACACACTTGCAGTTCTACTTTTGGTCTCCTCCTCTCCTAGTCTGTGTTGTAGTTTCCTTCTGCTCATTTCTCTTCTATATACAGTACTATCTCTTCTTGATGTGCATTCTCTTTCTCTTCCTTTTTTTCTGTTTTTGTCCCTTTCTTTGATATTTCCTTTTTTGTTTCTTTGCACTCTTTCTTCCTTCTGTTTTCATATGTGCTTTCTCCATTATCCTACTCTGTTCATAAATCTGTCTTTTTTCCACCTACCTTTATTCAACATATTAATCACATCACAGCTACAGCAGATTAGTTAGCTGCTTCATGGATCCTTATAATATGAAATATGATTTATCTTCCATAGCTACAGAGAAGCCAGCAATTGCAGATTGCACCCTCCCCCCGTGCTATAACATTTCTATGTGAGATTAGGTAAACTTGAGTAATGCTTCCTATATGCAGTATGGTGTGTGCCATTTGAAGTCTTTCATGTTCTTTGCATGATTTTTTTTAATGAAACAAATGAATAAAATAATAAATCAAAGTACAGCAAATACTGAGCTTCTCTAACAGAGAAATGGAGTGGAGCGTTCACCACCTGGAAGATGCAAGTGACCGCTACCTCCAGAGAGACTTCTTAGAATGTGCATGGAGGAGACCCACACACACATACATACTGACCAGTTTGCCTTGCACCTGAACCGACGACAGATAATTTTTGGGTTGGAAACTGGACATGGAAGCAATGGCAGAAGATGTCTTTCTCAAGGAGGGGGATATTTTCGGACATGTGTGTTTCAGTTATTCTCCATGATCTGTAGGGCCTTAGCTCAGAAAGTGGAATGTAAACTGCAGAATCGTTTTCCACAACTTATGTAAACCATGGATTCATTTTCTGCAAACCATGGAATATTCTGTGGATAATGTGACCTGAGGAGTAATATTCCATGGTTTACACAGAAATGCTTTTCAGAATTCAGCTGAATTAAAACAGAATTTCTAAAATGCTCTTCAGAAGCAGAATTGCCATTCCGCATGAGTTCTGCCCCAGAATTCCACATTCTACAAAGATTCTAGTGATGATGGCCGGCCAGGCCTTCAAATTTTCAAACTGGGTGGGGGGGGGTGCAGTGTAGAGGAAATACTAAAGCAGCAGACAAGACAAGGGACACAGTTTTCCCAAATATTTTATTACAAACCAGTCCCAGAAAACTTAACAACCAATGTACTTTTAGGGGATTTGAACTAAACCAGTAATGCAAGTCCTATAAGCATAATGCAAGCAACAAACCTCTGCACACAAAAAGTGAGCACAAACAAGAGAGGAGAAAAAAAAAAAAGACACCTGTGGTTCTCAAAGGAAGTGTGTGAAAAGGTAAAGGGTAGCATTCAGGAGGCATAAAGAGAGACACAGGGAAGAGTACAGGGAGGTGTATCGGGAAAAGAAGAGGGAGGCAGGGAAAACGGTGAGGAATGCAAAGGTGCAAACTGAGGAAGGAATAGCCCAAGGTTAACTAAAGGGGACAAGGATTTTTTAGATATGAGAGTGAAGAGAGTAAAACAGGAGGGATTGTGAGATTAAGAAGGCCAGATGGGGATTTTTGCAGAGGAGGATCAGGAAAAATCAGATATCCTGAACAAATACTTTTGTTCAGTCTTCAGAGGGGGTAGGGGATGGGCTGCACAAAAGCAGCGGGAGCACGGGGAGAGGGAGGCAGACACAAGTCCTTTTACACAGGAAAGAGTCTGAAGGGACTCGCAAATCTGAAAGTGGACAAAGATGGGACCAGACACGGTACATACAGTACAAGGGTATTGAGGGAGCTTAGAGAGGTACTAGCTGCACCTCTGACAGCCCTGTTCAAGAACTCACTGAAAACAGGAGTGGTTCCTGAGGACTAGAGGAGGGCAGATGTAGTCTCGCTTCATAGAGGGGGTGGTAGGGAGGAGGCAAGCAACTATAGGCCAGTTAGCTTGACATTGGTAGTTGGGGAGTTAACCCTTAGACTGCCGACAGAACTAGAACGCATAGTAACTCTGGACTGATATATCAGTCCACGGCACAGCAAGGGTTAATAGAGTCACTGCTAAAGGAAAGAATTGTGGAATATATCTTGAATTCAGCAGGTTACAAAACCTGAGGCAGCATGGATTCACAAGGGGGCAGTCATGTCAGACAAATCTTGAGTTCTAGGGATGTGGATATGTTGTTCTATCCACACTATTTAGCATGGTCCTTTCCTCTTTTAAGATGTGCCAGAAAGTCTTCAAGCTGGCACCTCCCACCCACGTGGGTGGTATATCCCTCAACTCTGCCCCATGACACCAAATCTTCCTTTCCACTGGAAGAAGCAGGTTCCCTCCTTCGCGCTCCTGCGTTGTAGACCCTAGTGCTTTCTGATCCATTTGAATTGCTTCCAAAAACTTCACAACCATTTCGGTTTTGTCTTCTAGCTACCCGAGCGCAATGGATGACAAGTCCGCGCCCGGATTTCACCAGATGTCGTGTACCGACTCCCATGCCATGTGCATTTACTGCCTTGGCCACAAACATGATATCCAGGCCTGCGATATATGTCGGCCATTTCACATGGTGGTCCTCGAGGACCGTCTCGCCTGTGTTAAGTTGGGCTGCCCGGAAAAACGGCATCTGTCGGTCAAATCTAAAGATGCCCAATGTGTGGTCGTGGCTACAGGGTCCGCCAAACAGCTAGAACAGCTTGCGGCCTTCGAGGAGGAGGCGGCTCGGGCCACCGCTCACTCCTTTTCGGCTTCTGCCTTCATGCAGCTCCAATTGGGCTCCACTTTTACAGGCTCCTTCAAGGAGCTGTGCCAGTTCCTCCTGATGAAGGGTCAGGGTCCCTCTGAATCTCACAGCTCCAGACCTCAAAAGGAGAAGAAGGAGGAGTCGAAAAAAGAGAAGACTCATCATCGATGTTTGTGGGACCAGGAGCGTTCTCGATCTCACGACTCTCAGGTTTTGACCACAGTCAAAACCACAGCCTTGGCCGCTGGCTTCATGGAGACCCCGTCGGGCCAGTCGGTCAAGACACCAGCTGATGATACGGTCGAGATTTTTCTCTACCCTATTGACTAGTTGTCCAGAGAAGCCAATCACTCTCTATTCAGGACTCTGGTCCTGCCTGTGACCATAAAAGGGGCTGTTCAGTCTGTTGACCAGAACCCTCTGGTCATCGACCCAGACCAGGAGGAGCCACGGCATTCCCTGGCTCCCTCCGAGATCCCCCATCAGCCGAGGTTGAGGTCTCGGTCCTCCTCCAGTGGGTCGAGCAGTTTCCATTGTCACCCGCGCTCATGCTGTCGGTGCCACGGGAAGCGACGTCGCTGTTATTCTTCGTCCTCTGGTGAGAAGAGGCTTTGGCACAAGTTGTGTCGTCGCTACGAAGATCTCATGTGGCAACTGTTGGTGCTGGCCGGTACCAAGCCAACGCCGGTTTCCACACTGGCCATCACTTGGCTGTTGCCTGAAAGGCCAACACTGACTCCCCCTGTGGGGTCGGTCGAGACCGTCCCTCCCCTAGTAGAGCTGGTCAAGACCGTCTTGTTTCGGCTGAAGCCGGCCTCTCCGCCCATTGTGGTGGAGCCGCCACCCAAGCAGTCGTCGACCGGTGCTCTGACAAAGGAGTCTCGCCAGCCAAGGGACTTACTCATTAACTGTAGGTCACTATCACACCTGGCAACCCACAGAGGGTTGAAGGTGACTCGGGCAGTTGGCTGCTTTATGCGGACTCCTCAGAGTCCGAGGATTCCTCACTGCACTCCCATCCAGTCGACTAAGAGTCCATGGAGGATCTATCGATAGAGGAAGGGCCCACTTCTTTCCTGGGCATCCTTCGCCTCATCTCCCGAGTCCACAGGGATGAAAATGGAGCCCATTCAGAAGCAAGCTCGCTATCCCCTTACAGAGGTTCTGGGCAAAGGGGACTCTCCGATGCAGGCTTTTCCAGTGGCCGAGGCCATTGTCGGACCAGCCCTCGAGCTTTGGCAGCACCCCGTGTCCTGCCCTGCACCCTCTGCCTGGATGGCCCATGGTTTCACAGATCACCCCTCAGCCAAGGGACTGGTGGCTGACTCCGTGTTTCAGCGCTCAGGCAATATCAGGGATGTTGACAAGCCATCGGACAAGGAGTCCAAGAAATTGGACCATGCAACTAAAAACGTCTATGCTGCCTCCTCGCTCAGCCTCCATCAAGTAAGCTCGGCCGTCTTGATGGCACACTTCTCCCACGCCCTCTTGGGCTCTTTGGATGAGGTGATTCCTCACATGCCTGCGGACCTCCAGACCTTTGTCAAACAGGTCCGAGATCAAGGCTGGGCAGTGGCGAAGCAGCAGCTGTATATGGCTCTGGATCTGGGAGATTCCTCTGCCTGCTTGGTGGTGGCCACAGTAGCTATGCTCCGTAGGGCTTGGCTGCAGATCTCGACCTTTATGGCAGACACTCAGCACAAGCTGGCAGATGTTCCTTTCTTGGGCACTGACCTGTTTGGGCCCAGTGTGGAGGGTCATCTCCAGTGCATCAAGAAGTCCAATGCCACCTTGGACTCTGTAACATCCACCCAGAAGGATCCCAGGGGCTCCAGGCAACAGATGCGAAAGCCCTTTTGGTCCTCCACTCCTGCCGCGAAACCAGCCCAGCATCAGGCTGGCCAGCAGGATCAGTCCTGGTGACCTCAGCCCAAGTCAGTGGCCTTGGTCCATAAACCCGGAGGGAAGGGGCCTGGTGGCTCCTCAGACAGGTCCTCCTCCTAGCCTGCTCAGTGATGGGATGGGAGGTGCCACACTCATACCCATCACGCCTCCCTTTGGTCCTCCTTTGGGGGGGACGGCTCCGTCACTTTCTTTCCACCTGGTCCACTGTTACCACAGACAGGTGGGTGCTAGAAGTGGTCGGTCAGGGTCTGCTTCTGGAATTCAAACAGTACCCTCCAAGCTGAGCCCACACCCCACCGGAGGACTTGGTATCTGCAGACACTTAGTCGGCTCCTTGAGACTACATAGCCCAGCTCCTCTGCAAGAAGGTCGTGATCAGAGTAGCGGATCCTCTGGAACACCCAGGGTTTGTCTTCAGGTACTTCCTGGTGCCAAAGTGTCCAAGGGGCTGGCGCCCCATTCTAGATCTGTATGACCTGAACAAGTTCCTCAGGTGGTGCACCTTCAGGATGGTCACTGTCTCTCAGATTATACCATCTCTAGAGCAAAACATGTGGTTTTGCTCCCTGGATCTTCAGGATGCATTCTTTTGTGTCCCGATCCGTCTGTCCCACCAAAGGTTCCTCTGCTTTTGAGCTGAGGGAACACACTGTGAGTTCCAGGCCATGCCATTTGGCCCCCAGGGTCTTCACCAAATGCATTGCAGTGGTAGCAGCTTACCTGAGGTGCTGAGGGGTCCGGGTGTACCCCTACCTGGATGACTGATTGCTGGTCCCTCCAGGCAGGAGGTGGAGCGGTCCAGGGACCTGGCCCTCCAGACATGCACATCCCTTGGTCTCCTGGTCAACGAGGCCAAGTAGGAACTCATGCCCTTGCAGGTGATCAGCTTTATTGTGGCAGAGCTTGAGTCTTGCCAAGCCAGAACCCAGCGGACAGGGCGGATGTTCTCTTCTCCTTTGCCTAATCATTTCAGGTTGGGCAACTGCACCCTGCCCGGGACTTTCTGTGCCTTCTGGGTTACATGGCAGCCTGCACCAGCGTGGTCTACTGGGCCTGTTGGAAATAGGCTCCCTGCAATGGGAGCTGGCCAGCCAGTGGCCTCAGTGCAATGGTCACTTCGACCAGCTGGTCACTGTGACCCAGAAGATGTGGGACACTCTCCAGTGGTGGCTAGTCCCAGAGCATCTGCAGGAAGGGATCTCGTTTAGGCGCCCTGAGCCAACAGTCATCCTGATGACTGACACGTCTCTCATGGGCTGGGTCCATGGGCTCTGGACCACCGCGGAGTCCCAGTGGCACATCAACCTGCTGGAGCTCAGGGCAGTTCGGCTGGTGATGACTGCAATCGCTCTGCACATTTGGAGTCAGGTGGTCCAACCAGGGCAGGACATGCTCCCTGCCTTTGTGCAAGGAAGCTCTCCTCATATGGGCCCTTGTGCGCAGCCTGGAGGCGGATCTTCTAGCCATCCATTTGGCAACAGCCTCCAATCAGCTGGTAGATGCCCTCAGCCAGGTGGGCAAGGCGTCCCACAAGTGGTCTCTCCATCTGGAGATAGTTTATAATCTGTTCTCCCAGTGAGGCACCCCTCAGGTGGACCTGTTCACCCTCAGGTGGACCTGTTCACCTCCAGGGAGAACGCAAAGCTGAGGCTATATTGTGCCCACCCCCTAAGCAAGGCTCTCTGTAGGGGGATGCCGTCTCGAAACTGTAGACCCCAGGCCTCTTCTATGCCTTACCTCAACTTTCCTTGATCCACAAAGTGCTGCTCAAGGTCAGGAGGGACAAGGCACAGCTGATCCTCGTGGCTCCGGACTGGCCAAACCAGTTTTGGTACCCCGATCTCAGCCTCAGCAGCAGGCTTCCGAGACATCTTCCAGCATGCCTAGACCTGCTCCCTATCAACCAGGAGAAGGTACTCCACCCGTACCTTCAATCCCTGCACCTGACAGCCTGGTTCCTGAGCAGCTAGAGTTCTAGGCTTTGGGTCTCTCCAAAGATGTCTTCACTGTTGTGGAGGCCTCTCGGGAGGAGTCAACCAGAAAATGCTATGCCTTCAAATGGAAGAGATTCTTTATTTGGTGTCAGGGCAAGGGGCCGGACCCTTTGACCTGTCCAGTGGCCAGCATTTTGGACTATATGTGGTCTCTCTCCAAAGGGGGGCTTCGGTCGATGACCCTTAAGGTGCACCTGGCAGCCATCTTTGCTTACTGTGTGCGGGCCGGGCAGTGGTCGGTGGCACAGGAGACAGTGGTCTGGTGCGTTTTCAAAGGCTTAAATCGCATATCCCCTCTGGTGCATGAACTCCACCTCCATGGGATCTGTTACTGGTACTGGCAAAGCTCATGGGCAAGCCTTTCGAACTGATGCACAGATGTGAGATATCTCACCTGTCATGGAAGACTGCCTTCTTGGTGGCTATTATGTCAGCCAGAAGGATTGGGGAGCTCCAGCTGCCCTCAGTTGAGTCTCTTTACCTGGTCTTCCACAGGGACAAGGTTGTCCTGTGCCCCAACCCGAAGTTCCTCCCGAAGGTTGTGTCAGAGTTTCACTTGAACCAGGTGATGACTCTTCCGGTGTTCTACCCAAATCACACCTCAGATGCCGAATACAGGCTCCATACTTTGAACCTGAGGCAAGCGCTCACCTATTACAAAGAGCGCACAATTGGAGTTCGGGGAGAGGTTCCCCAGCTGTTTGTCAACTACGCTAAAGCCGCACCTGGCAGACCTGCAGCCAAGTGGATGATTGGCAGGTGGATCGTATCTTGCATTGATCTCTGCTATAGTTTGGTGGGTAGGGAGCCCCCTGTAGTGCTAAGGGCTCATTCCACCGGCCATACCGCTGCATCGGTGGCTAGTTCTAGAGATGTCCCTATCCAGGAAATCTGCAGGGCTGCTGCCTGGAAGTCAGCACACACCTTCTTTTCCCATTGCCACATTGACTTAGAGTCACGCCGGGATGCTGGTTTGGGGGCCTCATTCTCCAATCTGTATTTCCTAAGTAGGGGGTGTGTGCCTAGCCTCCCTCCTCCCAGAGAATTGCTAAGAGTCTGCCAGAATGTGTGGATAGAACAACGTATCCACATCCCTAAAAAAACAGGTTACTCACCTGTAACAGTAGTTTGAGAAGTGGTATATGTTCATCCACACTGACCTCCCTGGCTTCAGCGCTCACACTTTGCTTTCCAGCAGACAAGATCTGGCATCATGGGGTGGAGCCGAGGGATATACTACCCGGGTGGGTAAGAGGAGCCAGCTTGAAGACTTTCTGGCACATCTTGAAGGGAATGGACACTGCCAGGATGTGTGGATGAACAACATATGCCACTCCTAGAACTGCTGTTACAGGTGAGTAACCTGTTTTTTTTTTGTTCAGTATTCACAGTAGGGGAAGGAGAAGGACCACTATTGTGGGGATAGGAGCACCAGTGGGAGAGAGGTGGACAACGGCCCGTTTATGGAGGAAAGAGTCCTAAAGGAACTTGAGAATCTGAAAGGGGACAAGGCTATGGGGCCGGATGGAATACATCTCAGAATATTAAAATAACTTAGAGGTGCTGGCAGCACCCCTAACAGCTTTATTCAACAAATCGATAGAAACGTGTGGTTCCAGGGGACTGGAGGAGGCTGGTAACTAAAGGCCAGTCAGCCTGACCTCAGTGGTGGGGAAGTTAATGGAGTCACTGCTAAAGGAAAGGATTGTGATATTTCTTGAATCCTGTGGAACACAGGATCCAGGGTAGCATGGAGTCACAGTGGGAAGGTCTTGTCAAACAAATCTGATGTCTTTGACTGGGTGACCAGGAGGTAGGTAGGGGAGGTGCAGTGTCTGTGGCCTACCTAGATTTCAGCAAGACCTTCAACACCGTCCCAGATAGGAGATTGATAAATAAGTTGGGCAGCCTGGGAGTGGGCCCCAAGGTAGTAAACTGGGTCAGAAACTGGTTGAATGATAGGACACAGAGGGTGGAGATAAATGGCGTTCAATCCGAGGAAAGGGGATAACTAGCGGGATGCCACAGGGATCCATGCTGGGGCCAGTCCTTTTTAATGTGTTAAGTGACATTGTAGAGGGGCTGGAGGGGAAGGTGTGCTTCTTTGCAGATGACACCAAGATGTGCAGTAGGGTCGACACTGGGGGTGGGGGGGGGTGGAAAAATGAGAAAGGACCTAAACATGCTCAAGGAGTGGTCAAGAGTGTGGCAGCTAAGATTCAATGCAAAAAAGTGCAAAATCATGCACTTGGGGCACAGAACTCCAAGGGAGGAGTACAAGATGGGGAGAGGTACTGATGGCCACCAGTCAAGAAAGGGACCTGGGAGTAATCATATCTGATGACCTAAAGATAACCAAACAATGTGAGAAGGCTGTGGGGGAGAGCCAGTGGGAGGCTAGGGTGCATAGGGAGAGGTATCACCAGCAGAAAAAAGGAGGTGGTTATGTCGCTTTTCAGATCACTAGTGAGACCTCGGCTGGAATACTGTGTCCAGTTCTGGAGGCCGCATCTCTGGAAGGACATAGACAAAATAATGGCAGTCCAGAGAAGGGCAACAAAAATGGTGCAAGGACTGCACCAAAAGTAATATGAGGAAAGACTAGAATATCTCAGTATGTATTCCCGGGGGTATAGACATTCAAGTACGTCAGGGGTATAAACAAGGTACAGGAGGGTAGCATTTTTCAGAAAAGAAGGTGTACAAGAACAAGGGGGCATGATATGAGGCTAGATGGGGTAGACTTAGGGGCAATGTGAGGAAGTACCTTTTCACAGAAAGTGGATGCTTGGAACAGCCTCCCTGTGGAGGTGGTGGGGGCAAAATCAGTAGGGGAGTTCAGCAATGCATGGGATAGACGTAAAGAGTACTCTAGCAATAGAGAAGAGAGGGTAAGTCACAGATCAACTAGGGTCTGCAGTAATGCATTAGTTAGAGAAAAGGGGCAGACTAAGTGGGCCACATGGTCCTTGTCTGCTATCAACTTCTGTGTATCTGTTCCATTGTCACTACAGTCAAAACTTACAAAGGATGACACTCCATGTGCATCTGCTGTCTAGGCACTTCTCACAGTTGAAGGCCTGCAGCATCTGCCAGGGCTTTAACCAGGCTACATGAAGATGTTGCCAGAAGGCCCTGGAAGTTTATCTAAAACTGAAGGCCATAGAGTTAAAACAGTGTGCACTACAGAAGCCTTCACCATCATCACCTGCTCCTTCTCCCCACAGCTCTTCGTTGACCAGCAGCTCTCTGTGGTTGACAGCACCAGCTGAGGACTCTCTAAATCGATGGATAAACACCATTGTTTGGACAAGGAAAAGCAGAGGCATCTGGGGAAAAGGATACCTCTCCTGCTAGCTCCCACTCTCCTCTCAAATGAGGTATGTTTCTAGAAGAAGTCAAATCCAAGGCTAAGCCCTCGGGTACTGCTGCCCCCCAACCATCTCTCAGATGCCAAGATCAGGGTCTGGCACAGCACTGACTGTAATCCTAGCTGCCCAAGGGAAAACTCGGGAAGCTTTATACCTTGAGGCTCCTGTAGCTCAGGTGGTTAAGAGCATGCCATGAAATGGCAAGGTCCCTGGGTTCGAGTCCTGGTAGGAGTCACACTTTTCCTTTCATTTCTACAATTGTAATCCCAGCTGGGGATTCACAGCATATTCTGCCATCAGGCACTGTCCTTTAGACAGATCCATTGTCAATAACTCTGTTGGAGTCTGTCAACATGCAGATGCTGTTCTGCTGCTGGCTCCACCATCTGTGCTAACCTCGTTGTCACCACCAGTACCACAGCTGTTGGTTTTGTCAATGCTGGGGCGCCCTATGCTGGTTACCATTCCTAGCTAAGCGTTGATGTCTAGTCCATCAATGGTGCCTGCTGTTCAGCCTCTTCCTGTCGACCCACTGCCCATTGTTACATTGGTTGTCAATGAGCACTTACTATTTACTGTAGGTGAGCGGGTAATGATCAGTCAGCAACTGGCCTTGGCATGGTGAGGAGGGCTGTGCCAGTCACCAGCACGGGATGGGGGTGTGGGGTGGTGGGTTACTGCTTGCCAGGGACCCACCAGGGTCTCAGGGATATTCTGCATTATGACAGGGCTTGGGGCAGGGGAGAGCGTCCCAACACTATGAAAAAAGGGTCTCGTGGATATTCTGCATTGTGAAAGGGCTTGGGGCAGGGGGACAGGGTCCCTACACTATAGAAAGAGAGGGATCGGAGCTCCTGTTTTTTATTGCAATGAGGATCGAGGCTGGGGGGACACTACACTATGGAAACAGAGAGATCGGAGCTTCTCTTTGTATTTCAGCAGGGATCAGGCTGGGGCTGGCCCGGCACAGCCAAGCAAATGAGCCCATAATGGGCATGCAAATAGCCCCTTTGCGCCATGCATGCCCAATGGGCTCATTTGCATGTTTTGGCTGAATATCGCCAATGGGGGCTGTGGCATACAGGTATGCGCCATGCATTCCATTATGGGCCATCTTCAGCCCCGCACCCTGGATGCACCACACCATACATGGTGGCTGCTTGCTATGAGCCGCACATCCAGAGTCTGATATTCAAACAGAATGCGCAGTCTGATCCCATCACACATTGTTTGAATATCGCAACAAAGCTGACATAATTTTTTTTGCGCGATGCACTGTTCTGCGCACGCATCTGGCCGGCTCTGAGTATGGGGCCCTAGATGTACATAGAACACTACATTTCTATTTTGATTGCACTAAGGACTGCAGAAAGTCCTCTCAGCTTTTTGTTTCATTTGCCCTAGGGGAAAAGGATGCACCAATGTCTAAACTGTGCCTATCCAAAAGGCTGGCTCATTGTACTGAATGTTGTTATGGAAAGTACAGTAAGCAGTTTTCTGGTGCTGAGTATGGCCACTCTACATGTGGTATGACCACTTCTTTTGCTTGCTTTCAGGATTCTTCTACAGCTGACGTGCTTCTGCCACATGGAGCACTATGCATACTTTCATTAAGTACTATAGTCTAGACATCGTCTCTCATAGCTGTGCTGGCTTTGGTGTTGCCATGTTGCAAGGCTTTCTGTCCTGATGGCATATTAGACTTTGCTATCATCCCTGGGTACCTTGTGTACTGCTTGGGAATCATTCCAAAGGTGTGGCCCATTGGAGGAGGTAGCCTCGATGAAGACAGAACAGTTACTCACTGTAACAGTAGATCTTCAAGAGAATCTCCGCCATTGGGCCACAGTGCACCCACCCTCCTTCCCACTTTCTGAGATATAGGCTGGCAGGTTTGTACACTGCCTTACTTTTAGAAGTGTCCATAAATGCCTTATGTATACTATTTTTCCAGTCCCATGCCTCTCCTTGCATGCTCAGCACTGGTTTGCTCTCCTGGTTCCTCACAGTAAGAGGCCCTCTGACGTTAGCTGTGGCGGGGAACTGAGAGCAATGAGGTCGACCACGATTATACAGGTGCTGACATTGCAGGTCATTGTGGGTGGCCCCCGGCTAGCAAACATTTCTCAGTGATCCTGATGACAACGGCTTACAGTTCCAAAGATCTGGCCCAATGGAGGGGATTCTCTGAAAGATCCACTGTTACAGTGAGTAACTGTTTTTTCCACAAGTAACTAAACTGTAAGTCAGTTGTGGGTCACCTGGTGGCAGGTACAGCAGAGTCATGGGATCTTGCCACTTAGGATGTCAGAACTGTAATGGAATTGCATAACAGATGTCATGAGTACGGTTGGGGGGGTGATTTCCTACACCCCACATACACCTGCATGTAGACTGTGAAAAAATATAGGTGTCTTGCACCATTAAATGATATGCAGCATATTGTAGCCATGGGCTAGTAAGCGTGCAGAAGCTAGAGAGTCATCCTAGTGGTTTAGTGGTCATTAAAGAGCAACTCTGTACTTCAGCATGTGCTTTCATAAATAAGATGCTTCAGCTGTTACAATTTACTAGAGAATACTTTTTTTTCCCTCAAAGTTCCTTTCCAAGATGCACAGCATATCTTCATAGTCCCATCTAAAAAGTCTGTGTTGAAAACATTTGCCTCTCCGCTGCCTTTGTTTTTGGCATCATAATGCTCACCGTGACAACAGACTGTGATGTCACAAACAGCAATTGTGTGGTTAGCAGGGGGTAATCAGATTCAGTCTGAAAGACTTAATGAAATAATAGCTGCATTATTTACAATGTTTAGTGGACCAGCAGCAGGGGAAAGTAAAAACAATAACAACTACAAAACAATAAGTTACAACTTAACTGGTGTAAATCTAGTGTTTTTAAGCTTTTTATTATAATAGAAAGTTGCTCTTTAACTGGGCCAGCCTGGAGTGTGTAAAATATAAATATATATGCATCAGTAAATGATATCTGTTAAACACATCTTTTTTTTTTCTATAGGAAGAGTCATTTGTTAGAAAAGCAGTTACTTTCTTTTATTATTACAGAGTGGTAGCTGTGCAGTGCCTAGCACCTGTGGTGTGTGAAAGGAGAGAGTGAGTGAGTGACTTCTGGAACTTAGTGCCACAACGCTAGTAAAGGGCAGGTCCCAGGGTGGGGATGCTGACTCGGGCAGCACAGTCTGCTACCATTGTTGCAAGACAGGCTTCGGTCTGTGAGAGCAAGTTTCTCTCAGCAGTTTCTGACCATCAGTAAAAGTGAGCACATTCATTTAGTTGGCAAGTGCCATGGACATTAATTTAGGGACTGGCCACAAGAACACATAAATAATGAAACCTGGGGAATAAAGAGAGAGTGCACCACATATGGGAGGGGCTACACTACAAAACAGGCATCATCTTAAGGAGCAGCAGGCTGCTGAGGAGAAAATCACACACAGTGCCAAACACTTGATGAAAGCCAGCAACTAAATAATCAAAGGTCACTTAGGGCTAGTACTCAAATGAACACGGGCATATGTATGTTTTACCTCTGAAACACGCAGTTATAAAATCGGAGTGGTGTTAAAGAAAAGTGAGAGCATCATATCACGGGAGACAAACCTAGTGATAGTTAAGCTCGAGAAATATGGTGGGTCCTGTTTGCCACTCCCTCCCCCCCCTTTCCTTAGGGACTGGAGACCTGCTCCCCTTGCCTTCCTACTCCTCAGATATTGTGATTTCTGTAGAATGATCCTGGGTTGAGAGGCTTAAGTTACACGCTAATTTTAAGTGCTTCCTCCTCCCTCCCTGTATGTAAGCAATAAGACATGATGGGGTGTGCATTAGACAGTTCTAATGCATGGCTAGGGGACGTAGTGAGGCAGGAGGCCACAGGCCGAGTGCGTCCAGTCCCCTAGAACTGTCTAATGCACATCCCCTGAGTGGCTTATTGTGCTTATAAAATGGGCCTGTGTATTCTAAATGGGGGTTCTAGTTTTAGCTGTGCATTAGACACACCTAATGCACGGCTAACAACCAATCAGATTGCTTGAAATCCTTTGCCCGTTTTATAATGTACCTTAGGAGGTGGAGGAAATAGTCAAAATCACTATGCTATAAGCCCAGAATGCTTTTGTGTACTTCTGGATTGTGATTGCATGCTGATTTATATGTTCTAATTGTTGCACCTGTCAGTAACACAGACATTAAAAATGTTCAATGAAGATCATTAAAAAAAAATGGAAAGTGAGAGCAAATTTACACTGCAGAAATGTGTGCAATTTTTTCTAAATGTTTTACCTCAGCCATTTCTCAACAGAATTTCACCAAATGTGGTACACTTGTAGTTTGAAATGTGAGCTATTACTGCAATGTACAGCCCCACCTGAAGTTTGTTATATTAGGTATAGACTCTGTGTTAACAAGTCTCAACAAAATACAAATACTATGGTTATGCATGGTGTGTGTTATAGCCAAAAATGTTGCTTTAAGAAAATGGAGGAAGGCTGAGCCACCCGCCTTCACTGAATGGCTTAATGACATCTCTGTTCAAGTGAACTATGAAAGACTGTCAAATGTGTCACATAATAGGGTAGACAACTTTTATACCATTTAGAACCCCTTCCATAACTCTGCCTTCTGCATATTACCAAATCTTTAGAACGGATGTCATTAGAGCAAAACATTTTACTGCCATACTCTTTGCTGGCTGTTATTAATCGGTACAAATCACTGTTTTGAAGGTGTTGTCATGCCGCTCTGCTATTTTGTAACTTTATGTACTTTGACTATTTTGTTATACTTTTTGGTCTGTTCTCACTTTATGGTTATTGTATGTTTTTCTTAAAAATTCAACAAAAAAGTTGGTTGCAGAAACCAAGAAATGAAATGTGGGCTATCAGTGAAAAATAGTCCAATTTGTGAGAGTAACCTGGAAAGGGGGTTGCAGTCCATCAAAGGTGGGGTGGTCATGCAGTAAAACCTGAAGTCCAGAAGCCTTGTTGGCAGGCAGGGAAAGCTTAAAGGAGGAGGCTGGAAAGGGTGTGCACCCATGGGCGTGAGTAACAAACTGGAGGGCTTGGGTCAGCCCCTGGGAGCAGTTTTAAACCACAACATTTGCATGCATTGTATTTTAGCCACAGACAAGGGAATGTGATTGATTTAAAAAATAAAGGAGTTATTCAACCTGTGTTTTCTCCCCTGTGAAAGTGGCTTAGTGTAAGGAACAGACTAATTTTTCACACTGTGGGACTTCAACACAAAGTGACTCTAAGTTCCCTTGATCCATTTTTAATGTAAAAAAATACAGCAGTTACTATGTACCAAGAAGTGCCCTTATGTAATTAATATATCATAAATCTAATAAAAAATGAATTAAAAAATAATACACTTGGAGCTTCAGTTAGGGAAGGAAGAGTTACAGTCAGGCGGCTGGAAGTTTCCCACATATTTGCTGGCCAAGGAAGATTTTAGGAAATATTTAAAAACTCAATGGGAAGCATTCATCGTAATGAACCATGGCACTGTGGGCTCCCAGGAAACCCTGTGGGAGGCTGGAAAAGCATACATGCAGGGGGCTATTAGCTACACAGCTAAAATTAAGAAGGAAGAGAGAGAGAATAAGTCAGATTGAACACACGGTTAAGGAGTTAGAACACCAGGTGCTAAGGGAAGGGGGTGAGGAGGACAGAAGAAATCATCACATGGCTAGGGATGCTCTGACAAACTTTTACACAGATGATGCCAGAACCAAGATGTTTTTTGCCAGGCAGAAAATCTATGAGTGGGTAACAAGCCTGAACCCTTACTCTTTAAACTTATGTAGGGTGGTAGAGTCACTGGTAGAATTGTGGCGCTTAGGGATAGGCAGGGTAAGATTACACATGATAGCCAGCTTATTCACAACTGTTTTAAGAATTTTTATAGTGACCTATACAGAGCGGAATGTCAGGGTATTGAGCTGGCAATTAACAATTTTCTAGATAGGTTAAACATCCCTTCTTTAGAGGAGGCGCAGCAGGAGATGTTGGGGCCACAGTCACACCTGGGGCAGTTATTAAATCTGGGAAGGCAGGAGGCCCCAATGGATTCATGGCTGAGTATTATAAAGAACTAAAGGGAGCCCTAGCAGGACCCATACAGGACCTTATGGAGGAGGCTGGGGGAGAGGGGGCTTCCCAGGACTTGCCTAGAGGCCAGTATTTGTGTTCAACCAAAACCGAGGAAGGACAGCCTGGAATGCTCATTATACAGGTCCATCTCCCACCTCAATTATGACTGCAAAATTATGGCCAAGGTGCTGGCTTTAAGATTGGAAAGGGTATTACCCAAATTAGTACATCCAGATCAAACGGGCTTCGTACAGGACAGACTATCATACCACAACATGAGGTGCTTGCTCAATGCCCTGTGGTGGAGCACTTGGCGTCCTGGCAGGGCCTGTGTGCTCTTCTTGGATGCTGAGAAGGCCTGTGGCAGGACTGAGTAGGACTACCTGTTCAAGGCTATGTGCCGGTTTGGGGTGGGAGATGGATTTGTGAATTTGGTTAGGATGCTCTGTCGAGATCCCAGAGTGAGAGTCCTGGTTAATGGGGTGCCATCTGAAGATCTGAGGTTGTTGCAAGGCAGGGATGCCCCCTCTCCCCCCTTCTTTTTACTACTGCAATTGAACCTTTGGCTATCTGTATCCAGGAGAGCTTGGTAATAGAGGGGATTCCAGGCCCACGGGGAGGCCAGCATCATGTTACGCTTTACGTAGATGACCTCCTCTTCTTTAATACAAACCCAGAGAAGTCAGTGCCCACTCTACTTAATATTGAAGCATTCGTTAAATTCTCGGGATATAAGTTAAATTTGCAAAAGTCGGAAATCATGTTCCTAGATGGGGCGGGGCCAAACTTCCAGACCGCGCATGGGGGCTGAAAAGGGTAAGAAATTGTTTTATTTATCTAAGGATCAAGGTGGGGAAGGACATTGGTAAGTTGTATGATCTAAACTATACCCCACTATTTAATACAATACTAGCAAATCTCGCCATGTGGAGGGCTTTACCAATAACTTGGCTAGGCCGGATAAATTTGCTGAAAATGAACATCCTACCTAGGATACTATATGTGATGCAAATGGTTCTAGTATGCCCTACTAATCAAGACAGCAAGAGACTTGAGAGGGGGTTTACTGATTTAATTTGGCAAGGCAAGAAACCTAGGATGAGACTCGCAAGACTGAAAGCCACTAGGGCAAGGAGAGGGATCAATTTCTTGGACCTGAAAGGGTATTTTCTAGCAGTTTAATATAGATACATCTACAGCTGGGTATATGGAGGAGGGACTGCATCCTGGGTGGAATTGTAGGATGATAGGTGTCAAGGTAGGATTACTTCATATCTTTCGAAAGGGGGAGATGAGGCATATAAATGCCTGGCCAACCCAAACCCTATGGTTAGAGCAGTGTTAGAGACTTAGGAAGTGATTAAACGGCAACGCGGAGCAGGAGGGGATCATACATTGTTAGTCCCAGTAGTGCGCAATCCAGAGTTTCTACCAGGTTTAGAGGACCCAGGATTTGCAATCTGGGAAGAAAGGGGTGTAAAATGTGTAGGGGACCTCTTTACTAATGAGGACATGTACCCCTTCAATACAATTAGAGAAAGTTTGAGACTCCCAGCATCACATTTTTATTGGTTTCTCCAACTCCAGAATTATAGTAAAAGGTTGGACTGGATATCGATGGAGAAATCCCCGCTGGTGGCTGTAGAGCAGGAGATTTATAAAGCCCGTGAGCAGGAAAAGAATTTAATAGGAAGGGCTGCCAAGCAAGATAGAGCAACTATTCCAAATTCATCTGGGTCTTCTAGGGCTAAGTGGAAAGTGGATTTGGGAACACCAATAACAGATGAGGACCGACAGATAATTAAGCAATAAGGCATGACAGGGTGTGTGTTATCGTGTAATAACGTCACTCTTGGGGTGGGTTGAAGCATGAGGTGAAGCCGAGTGCTTCCACCACCCCAGGAGTGATGATATTGCACAATAACACAGACACTGGAGTGCCTCATTGCTATTATACAATGTCTCATTGTTATACAAAATAAAAAAAAATGTTAAAAGTTTTTAGTAGATTTTTAGTGAGGCAATATATCTTTGTTTCTTAAGAGAAGAGCAAATAAAGGAAATCCAAATCAATACAGTGATGTTATTGTGTGATAGCATCACTGTTCCAGGCACCCACTGACCAATCAGAGTTAAGGAAATGTCCTTGCCATTGTATAATAATCACATCTCACATGGGGTTATTGTTGTGCAATAGATTTAAAGAAACACAGTACAAATTTATTCACTGACTCTTATCCTCCAAGCGTAGTATACAGATTCTCCCCAGGGGTCTCTGGGACCTGTGGCAGATGCTTATTGGCTAGAGGAACATACCTGCACTGCTTTCGGGCATGCCCGTCACTCCAGAAATACTGGCAGGATGTTGCATTGGAGATCTCCAATGTGTGGGGAAGGGAGGGATACGTGAGATTATATTACTGACCCATAAACCCCTTTGTGTGGGCGCGCGCGGTTTGTGATTTCACTGCGGCGCGGTGACCCAGGTTCAGGCGGACCGGGTGAGTCGGGAGGGAGCGGCCGGGAGGAGAAGGATCGAGCGTCCTTAGACTGCTCTCCTTCTCCAGGGGGAGGGTGGGTGTGTGTGCTCAGTGTCTAGTGACTCCCAGCGGAGGCTGGGTTGCTGCAAGCACACCAACGCCTGGATGTCTCGGGCAGGGCAGACGCCGGACATCACTGCACGTCCCCACCCCTGCTTACAGGGGAAAAAATCTGGGCCTGGCTCATCTTCATGATGCCCTGCCCCCAGGCCTCTCATCACCTCCGATGCCAGCTCCCCCCAACCAGATACCAGAATTGCAGCATTAAGGGCCGGCGCCACAACCCGCCCTCTGGGGGGCAAGCCAGGGGTGACTGGGAGAAGAGTGCAGGCTATGATCGGAGGTGGACGTCCCGGGGGTCTGTGACCAGGGCAGATACTTCCGATGGCCAGGTACTGCAAAAAATATAATGATAAACCCCCTTGTGTGGCGTTCTTTTGATATAAATGGCCCAAGCACTAACTCGTGCAAAGAGACAATCTTAAACTCAACAGATTGATCTCTCTACACACCTCTCGCATCTTTTTCTGTTTGCTCTAACTTTCTTTCTCCCCTCTTTTTGTTCTTATATCTTACTAAAATATAATTGATGTTCTATTTTTTGCTACGCACAACAGTATGGGGCTCATAAGAAGATTGTTTAGTGGACTCACTCATAATTAGAATAATATAATAGATGTGTCATACTTAGATTTTTAAGACAAACATGACAAATGGATGGATTGAAAGCTCTTGACTGTGAAGTGTTTGTCATGCTTACAGTGAGTATTGGTCTACTATTGTATGTAAAATTATAAGTATGTGTTACCTTGATGTAAAGTGATGAAATGTGCGAGCACTCTGTAATTTGTCTACCTGATTGCTGAAAATATAATAAAAAAATACAAAAATAAATAATACACCAGAAAGCCCGTGATGTCAGTTTTACAGCTGAAGAAGTGTGAAAATACTCACATTAAATTTTAGTACATCTTTATTGTGATTTATGGAATGTGTGTAATATTTAGTCCATGTGAACAGAGCAAGCTTGGAATTTTTATGATGGTTGAAGATTCAAACTGGAGCAATCCATTGTGGCTCATCCTTTTGCAGATATCCAACCTAGAATCCCAGCTGATTGGTGCCGAGGTTTGGAACAGGGTATCTGTGCACTCAGAAAACAGGATTTAGGTTTTAAAGAATGTTCAGTGGATATAAAAGGAGCTGTACAACTAATTTTCAGGGAGATCAAGCAGGGAGGCAGACCTGAAGGGATCAGACCAGGAGTTCAGCCTATAGTGGCCTACTACCAGACAGGGCCTGGGGGACTGGCTCTCCTTAAGTATACCTAGCCCATAGGGGATCATCTGCAACCCAGTGCCAGGATCAGTGGGGCAGTAAGTAGTACAAGGAAGGCATATTTATTGCCTGCTGGATTTGGTACCTGTTCCAGCAAAGGTGTTTTCAGCCTGCATCCAGCTAGTACAGCAACAGTTTCAAACACCTACACTTGTCTTCAAGGATTAGCATCACCACAGATCCACTGCATATTTCCAGAAGGTCCTGATTTGACTGTTGAATTTTAATCTCATTCAAGGAAAGTGGTACACTAATTTATTGCGGAACTAGTTCAAGAGGGACACTGATCTGCTATACTGGGTTTGTGATCATTTCCTACTAATGGACTACTGTCCAGCAACTAAAAAGACTTTGCTCCGAGACTGAGTGGGGATTGTATTTGAATACATTAGAAGTAATTGTTAGCTAATGTGATTTAAATGCTACAGTGAATTGCTATATATGTGTATTATTATAGTATATTGTTATACTTTTTATTTATATCATTTTATACATAAGCATAAAACGTATAGATCCCGAACAGGTATGTGATATTATAATAAGTCACATTACATTACTGAGGATGACTGCCAGTTCTATTGGTACATCATTGAGGGGTATATATAAATTGAGTTTAAGAAAGTGATTAAAACTTAGACATTTCAGGAGCTATAATGCAGTCAATGCCCCATAGTTAAGCTCTAAACATAACGGTAACAAGTACAGTGTAACCGACCCAACACTATAAAAAATACCAGCAATATATAAACCATGATCCCCTTCTTAGAGTTCCCTGAAGCCCATTCTAAATCAATGTGGTGCTGCCTAATATAAACATGAGCCTCCAAGGGAATTAACAACGATAAATGTTTAATTAAGAAAAGCGACGGAAACTAACCCTTATGTTCAAAAAAAATCACACTGTGCTACATGGGCATAGAGACCCGCTTTTACCTGTTTCACCAGTGGCACTTTCCAAAGGTGCAGGGGATCCTGAATTTAGTTGGTGGTCTCTCAGGGCATTTCAGTGTAACAAGGAAGCAAATATAAGCAGTAAGCAGGCAAACAACACACAAGCTAATAGTAACAAGATCAATAAACCAAATTGTTCAACTCATTCATTCTACAGGAGCTCTTTGAGAGTTCCACCACTTGTGTCCTGTATTCTCTTAACACTGCATCCTATGCTTTTCTATGCAAAAGCAAGTCATAATCAGCATGCCACAAACAAATGCAAATACCTCATGAACCGTAAGTGCTACACACAAAGTATGAATGGCAAAGTTGTGCAGCACAAAATTATCTTTCCAACAGTACTATGTAATTAATTATAAGCAATTTCTTTTTTTTTCTATACTAGTTGAAATAGCAAAAAAAGTGTTTTTTTGCAATAAAAAAAGTCAACGTAAACCATTTTTGGTAGTAAAACATGTAATATAGCAACACCAAATTAAACATCCATACATTAGATGTAGGTACAAAAGTAATTTTGTACTAAAAAAAAACAGTTATTCTAATATAAAACATGTATTTTTCCCATTTTATTCTAGGTGCTTAGTTGAGGCTTGAGGGACAAATGTCAGCCATACACACCATACCATAAACAAATGTGAATAACTCCTAAAGTATACGTGATGCACACAAAGTATCAGCTGCAAAGTTGTTCAGCACAACATTACCTTTCAAAAGGTGCTATGCAGTCGTTTCTAATCAATTTGGTTTGCAAGTAATACAGAGAAATAGTGCTGACAACTTGAGAAGTGTCCAGGGCAAACAGGAAGTCTTTAGCTGCTGACTGAAATCGTTGTGGGAGACAAAGGGAATGATTTGGCTGCCAACTGCAGGTGTTTCATGGAGGTAATGAGTTAACCCCCTCACTGACATCGAGAAAATATGGAGAGGATTCAAAGGGGTAATCCAGATGCCATCTTAGTATTTGGTTAACTAAATCTGCCTCACATCATCCTGGGAGCAAGCAACACATTTTCTATAGGGAAAAGTCCACACTGTAGTAATAAAGTCCAAGAACTAGTTAGTAGAAAAATGAAAGAAAAAGACTTTCTCTTAACCCATCAAGCAGAAACCTGTAGTTTAAATTAGCATTATTGGGTTACCCGTGTTGGTGCTGGGCCCTCGAGAGATGATCCGATAGGCACGAGTTATTTTAAAATCAGTTAGGCCCATCAGCTCTGACAAACACGGTCCAAGAAACTGGGTCAGGCCCTCTCCTGTTCCTTCTGAGAGACCCAAAATGTGGATATTAGCCATCCGAAGAGCATTTTTGAGTTGTTCCACTCAGCTCTGCAGTACTGTCTGTTCCCTAACCGAGGTGACTGTAGCCACAAGGGCCTTTCCTGCGGTGTCCTCCACACTTTTAGAAATCTCGCCCTTAGCATTAGTGCGGGTCTCAACAGCTAAAAACCGTTGGGAGAAAACATCCAGCTTGTGATCACTTTGCTGCACAGCCTTAGTAAGAGCATTGACTGATTAGCTGGAGGGAGATCATAGAGGCAGAATTAGGCTCTGCACTCATGGATGGGGAAGAGCCATCCACGCGGTTTGTTTGTTTGTTAGCTGGAGTGAGCGACTGGAAAAAGTCTTGCTTATTCGGTTTAGTACGACCCATTGCCATTCAATTCTGATATCCAGAGGTGTAGCAGATGGTCCTCTATCAAACAGAGTACTTCTCCAACCAAATTTAATCCAAGATTTGGTGATTTTAATCAGTATAAAGGACTTCAATCAGGAGGTCCGGAAAATAGCTGCTGCTGGCTATGCTGCTAACTCTGCGCCCCCCCTCCCCCGCTATAGAATTTAAGTGAAGTGATATAGAGTATAAGATGTTTTTTTTTTTTTTTTACCAGGAGAGAAAAACTAAGCTCAAAGCTTGTTTACAGGTGTGACCTGGGAACAGAAGGAAGTTAAGTGACTTGCCCAGGGTCACACAGTATGCAAGTGGGGGCTGTGGGATTCAAATCCAGGTCTCCAGGTTTGCAGCTCAGAGGCTTAAACCATTGTGCTATACTACCTCCAAGTAATTGCATACAGTATAGATAGCAGGAAAGAGTATTTGGGTAAAAGGCGCGAGTGGGTGGACTGATGTGGGTATAGGCCTAGTAGCTAGTGCACACCCTTAAGGCAACTGACAGTAAAATGACATGGCTAAGCCCCACAGGGTGGCCTAATGCTATTGGTAATTGGTGGGTTGAAGTGTAGTCCACAGTCTCTAGGGTAAGCAGGTACAGACCAGTGGGATAGAAGTGAATAGTACAAGTCACATTCATGCAATAGAAGTATGTAGTTAAGTTTTTTGCAAAAGTTATTGTTTATTATTTATCTGCATGCTGTGTCTGACATGCTGGCTGAACAGCTAAGTAAAACTTATTATAGCATGGGTGAAGATGTGAGCCAATGAAGTAGGTCCACCCCCTCCCACACTGGATTTAAAACTTCCCTCTGGAACTTCCTGAAGGGTCCCTCCACCTGCCCTTGCATCTCGTAACCTCGCCTCTCACTCTGCTGGCATGGGGGGCCCTGCACCCTCAGGGACCACTGCACTTACTCTACTGACTACCTGGCCAAGCAACGACAAACTGGGTCACCTTAACTGGTATTGCCTGCACTCCCATTGCATATAAACCTGACTCACTCACAGTCTATGTATGGCCTAGCTCTTAATTCTCCCGGGCCCCCTGTAACCCCCCCGGGCTCTCCTGTTGTTTTTTACTGACTGTCACTCCTCTATGTATTCTGACACTTCACTGTATGTAAAAGCTATCTTAGTCAATTCACTGTATGTAAAAGTTGTATTATTCACGTCACTGTATGTAAAAGCTGTATTTAGTCACTGTATCTGTAAAATTCAAGTCTGTAACTCTCCCGGGTCACACCTGAAAATAGGCACATGGATGTCTAGTGTGACTTACCCGGTAAACAAAAGCAAATAAATAAATAGCATCAGGTGACTGTATTAAATACCTGTGCATGCACAGTCCCTGTTATGCTCCCTGACAGTGGATCCTAGGGGGGTCTGGGACTCGTTAAGGTCTCCTAAATTAAAATGGAATCGCAGCCATATTGAGCTGTACCTTAGCGAGCACCAGACTTGTTCCCTCATATCCCATCGGCTTTCTGTTCTCCTCAGCTTACCCCTGTAGCCCTGGAGAAATAGTGGGAGAGAGAGCAGCAGACTGCAGTGCAGCGAGATGGAGTTACATAGAGCGAGCAGTGCAGGGAGCTCCAGATTCGGCAGTGTGTGGTCCTGTGTTGTGGGGTGTGTGGGAGGTAATAATGCTAGAGTGCAGAAAAAAGTGAAAGCGTGACCGTAAGTAGCACATCTCCATGTCTAAGATTCCTGCAGTTATCTGTGTCTCGCTCTCTCCTTGTCAGTGCCCCCTCCAACTCCCCTTCAGCACCGAATACACCTCAGCACAGTCTGCCACTTGGGTCCCACATCGGCAGCAATCCAACCATGGAAGTGTGAGTGCCAAATGTGTGAACTACTGTGTGGCAATCGGCGCCGCACACAGCGAGTCTTGTCAGTCTACAGACTTTTGTGTTAGCCACCACCCTCCCAGCTACGAGTGTCTAGCCATTACTTACTGTACTGTTCTTCAGACTTCCTTATGCATTTGCCACTGCCAGAGAGAGAGAGTGAGATTGTGCACCGGTGAGGCAGAGAGAGAGACATCAGCTCACCCCAGGGTTTTGTATTTAAGTATGTGAGATCTGTGTTTGCAGGGATGGCAGAGAAGAAGAGGGAGAG
This sequence comes from Neoceratodus forsteri, assembly GCA_016271365.2. Taxonomy (NCBI): domain Eukaryota; kingdom Metazoa; phylum Chordata; order Ceratodontiformes; family Ceratodontidae; genus Neoceratodus; species Neoceratodus forsteri. The sequence continues at coordinate 1,339,624,452 of CM028132.1, forward strand.
AGTATTTGGGGGAGGCATAGGAAACATAGTAGGTAGTGTAGCAGCCAGTATTTATGCACAAGAAATGTCACACATTGCCTTAATAGTGTATGTGTGTATAAGAGCACTGCAGTGTGTATTATTTATGAACTATTTTGCAAGGTGGCAGGACACAACATTTTTTGCTCTTTAAACATAAAAAAAACACCTTTCTAGGTATTTTTCTGTTATTTACATATAACCCATGTTATAAGTACAAAAACCCACTCCAGGGTGTGTGTTTATAGGCATTTAATGCACTCCTGGGGTGCTGTGAGGTCATTCGGCCTGCAGGCTCGTGCCTCACAATGCACCTCAGGTGTGCATTAAATGCCTATAAACGCACAACCTGTTATGGGTTATTGCTTACTTTTTATCATTTCACTTGAAAACTGTGTCCACATCATACTTCAAAGTTATCCAAGTCTCTCGGTTTCTGTTGTCTGCAGTGTCAGTCCAGTACAGTGCCTGCTCTCAGTTTCCCATAACTATCTGGTTGAGAAATTAACCAAGCATACCATGGGAGTGTATCCAACAGAGAGGTGGTGGTTGGAAAGAGAAGTAAAACAACCTAGTAACTCATTTGCATTCAGCAACCTGGCTGCAAGTATGTTACAATGGTTTCACTGCTACTGCGATGATGGACTTTTCTGCAGAAAAAAAATGAGGAAAGAAATGCCCAGAGCTAGAAGCAGTAACAAATCTGTACATGCTTAATTGGTATAAGGTTTGAGAAGGTGAAGTTAGTAATAAACTTTGATGGTATTTATTTTGAAAAGTTTCACCAGGAAAGGCACACTGAGCTACAATAACTTGTTTCCAGACGCGTCCTGGGGGGAAGGGAAGAGGGGGGTACAACATTGATTTGAATAAGTGTGACAGGGAGATCCCTCCACTCTTGAGGACTGACCTTTCTTAATCTTAATCTATTGCAACAGTTCTGTTTTTTTAGCCTAATCTATCCTTTATAATTTCTAGTCCACAGGGTTGGCCACCTATGGGTCCCCCTTCTCCTTTCTTGACTATGCTATAGTTTCCTCTTTTTTGTTTTCTTTTCCCTTTCAGGTCCTCATACAGAGGAGTTATTGTGGTGACCTCCAAGCTTATGTAAAACAGCAGGCTGTGTTTATCATTGTTGGATTTATTATGCAGTAGCACTATGTCATAAAATACCTTGATGTATGTACCTTATGTTTATGAAACCTGTAAATGTTGAAAATATCATAGCACTAGGTGTTTTTGAGAAAGTTAAAAAAGTACTAAGTGACTGTATTATAGAAATTAACTTGGTTGTGTTGTTAAATGCATGTAAATTCCCGCTGTAAATTGAGCCAATCTGAAATGTCATTGTGATTTTCATATATCCCATTATACTTTGCATTATGGAAGTATGTGTGATGTTGTGGTTCTTTGAAACTTGGCTTATTGCCAATGCCCTTTGGGGTAACCCTTGATCTTACTTCAAGAGGGCTCTTGCAGTAGGTAATTACATATAGGACTGACGCCGGCCGGCGGCAGGACCCCACAGAAAAATTTATAGCTAGCAGTCCCTAGTGAGGGACCGGACGCCCGCCTTCCAGTTCTTTCCCGCCGTTAACTCATGCAGCGCCTTGCGGTAAAGTTCGTGCTTAGTCAGCTCCTGCTCTTTCATCGGTTTTATCGAAAATTAAAAGTATTTTTTCCTTCTATCGTCAGGTCATCGTCGGTGTATGTCATCCCCTACACCCTCCGAGTACAAAAACAAGTGCGACTTGTGCGGTGCCCAACTGCCACACAAGGACGGCCATTCCCTCTGCCTCTTCTGCCTAGGCCCCGACCACCCGGTTGAGAAGTGCCCGCATTGCTTTCACTTCAGCGCGGCTACCCGTAGACGACGCCAACAGTCCCTGGAAGCCCATCTTCTCAAGAAAAAGATGTCTCCGATGGAGAAAAAATTGAAAGCTCAGGCAGGCGTCTACTTCTCGGAAGGACGCCATAAAAGCGGGACAAGGAGAGGCACGGGAAAGAGCCTCCTCGTCGCGACTCTAGCGGTCGCGGCCCGAATAACATCCCCTCTGGGGGGACCATCCGACGGCAGTCTCCAAGGGTTTGGAGGAGGCGTTGGCCCGCCCGTCTGGCTCGCGCTTGGGCTTTGCGGGCGCCTCTGGGTAAAAGGAGGCCTCCGCCGCCAGTTCGGCCACAGGCTTGCGGCCTACTGGTGCGGGCGACTCCCATAAGTCGGACGTCGGCTCCTCTGACATCTGCCGGGAGAAGGTCGATAAGACGCCCGACCCTTGGGCAGCGCCTGCGACCGGACGCTCCCTCTCCTCGGCCCGCCTCCGATGTGGGACCCGTAAGATGGGCGCGGCTCCCCGACACCTGCAGGAACTGGCCCTAAGCTGCATGTTGGCTCCCCCAACATGTGCGAACGGAACCTCGATGGACCTCCACACCCATCGTACCCGGTTCCCTGCAGCCTTCGCTGCCGTTCGGGGAGCCCGAGTTACCCCAGCCTGACCCCGGGGATTTCCCCCCATCCCCAGGTGATGCGGAGGATGTTCCACCTCCGTCAGACCCTCCTCCTCAGGAACTGGACCTGACGCCAGCCCCCAGGACTCCGGCCCCAAAGCCGGTCCCGTTGACGCTGTCAGGGGATTTTCCCCTTCCGTCGGGCCCTGCACCCCCCGGGCCTCTCAATGTTGACCTGCCTGTGGGGCTGCCTTCCGGGCCATCTGCTCTGGCAGCTCCTCTGGCGCCCGGGTACCCACCATCTTATCTGGCGCTGTCGTACCCGGGACCACAGTATCCAGCACCGCAGTACCCGACGCCAGTCCCTCTGATGCCGCAGTACCCGACGCCACAATACCCGGCGCGGTTTTCCCACAGCCGGGTTTTGGATACTCGCCTTATGGATACAATCCGTATTCCTTTCCTCCCTCCTCCTCCACCTCCACCACCCCCTCGGCTGCCGGTGAATCTGCAGGAGACTCTGGCTTCCTGGTGGGCTGAGGCCAAGGCTCAGCTCACCAAGGAAATAGAGAGCCGCCTTATGGTGATGGTGCTGCCCCGGGTTCCCGTACGCCCAAGACGGCACACTACCTCACCACCTCAGGACTCCAGGGCCCTTCCCTCTGGATCCCGAGAGGGGCAGGACACGCGTCCAGGGATCCCCCCCCCAAGGAACCCGTTCCTGCCCCCAGCTGTGTTAGGGAGTCTTATTCTGCTTCCAATTCTTCTTTGACCCTGTTGGATTCCTTGTATTCTTCCCACGGATGCTCCGAGAGAGATGACGAGCCTCGCTTTCCGTCCAAGCCCAGGCCGAGGACCCCTCTGAAGTCTCCTCCGGAGGATCCTTCCTTCATGGAGTTGCTCAGAAAAATCCAGGAAGTACATCAGTGGCACTCCTTGGAATCAGATCCTCAGTGGGTTAAACTCGCTGAACATCTGGACCTGCCCCTGACAGCTCCAACTTTAGTGCCACCCTGGATCGAGCCTCACGCCCACCTTGTTTCCACTAATTTAAACAACCGTCGGCATTATCCCTGCTTCCTAGGAAGTCTAACAGGCTATACCAGGCTCCAGAGGGTGTAGACTATCTGGACTCCCACCCTCGTGCAGATTCGGTCATGATTAGCGCCACTTACGGCCGGTCAGCGCATCCCAAACATCTAAGCTCGTCTCCTCCGGATAAGGAATCTCGCCTCCTGGACCAGTATGGAAGAAAAATTTACGCCTCTTCCACACTGGGAATTCGGGCCCTGAATTATGTTGCTTATATGAGGGATTACCAGAAGGCCATCCTTACCCAGGTAGAATCTAAGATTGACTCCTTACCTGACTCTCAAGTCAAGCAGGAGTTAGCCGATTTAGTCCATTCTGCTCGTTCGGTGAGTCGCCACATTCTGCGGATGACATACGATGCAGTGGACACTGCCGGCAGAGCTCTGCTTTCGCCGTGAGTCTTCGGCATCATGCCTGGCTCCGCGTGTCAGGTTTGGTCCCGGAGGTGCAGTCCATGATCCAGGAAGCACCTTTCAGGGGTTCGGTGCTTTTTGGTGGTGATGTCAAGGACATCATCACCGACTTGCAGGAGGAGGGGATGGCTCTGAAATCCATGGATTCCATGTACTGTCCCCATCACCTGCAGCGCCATCCTTTTCGCAGACGCAGTCAGCCACAAGCGAAACCCCAAGGAAGGCGGGCCACTAAACGTCGGGCCCCGGCAGCTGCCAGGCCCCCCCACCCAAAAAAGCAGCGGGTGCCCCAGCTGTGGCGCTGCCCCACACCACCTGACTCCTCTCCTCTCCAACCGCCTCCGGATACACCGGAGGAACCGGTAGGAGGGAGGTTCTCCCTCCACCTTCCGGGTTGGGAGAGGATAACAACGGATTCATGGGTGCTCCAGATTATTGTGGAAGGGCACTCTATAGAGTTTCTACAGAAACCACTCCGCCACCCACCTCTGAAGTCGTCCTACTCAAGGGACCATCTTCCTTTGGTCCGGGAAGAAATCTCTGCCCTCCTTGTGAAGCGGCCATAGAACCTGCTCCTTCATCTTCAGGGATGGGTTACTATTCACATTTCTTCCTGGTCCCAAAGAAGACGGAGATCTCAGACCCATTTCGATCTCAGCTCCTTGAACCTTTACGTGGATTACAAAGGTTCAGGATGCTCTCCTACAGACCCTTCTACCTCCTTCGCCGGGTCAATGGCTTTGTGCGCTGGATATGCAGGATGCATATCTGCACATCCCATTCACCCTTCTCACCGCAAGTATCTTCGGTTTGCTTTTCAGGGGACCACACCAATTCCTAGGCTCCTGTTTGGTCTTTCTTCGCACCCAGTATTTACCAAATGCCTGGCTGTGGTATGGCCCACCCATGCACGGTGGCAGTTCAGGTGTTCCCTTACCTGGATGACTGGCTCCCATGCCTCATCCAGGAGGAGCTCCCACATTTTCTCTTCCTCACCAAGCAGGTTTTTACTTGCCTGGGTATTACCGTCAACCATTCCAAGTCTCATCTGGATCCCTCCCAGAGACTACAGTTCATCGGGGCTATCCTCAATATAACGGTGAGCAAGGCCTTCCTGCCTTTGGACAGGGTGACCTCTCTTCAGTCACAGATTTCCCTGCTATCAGAATGCAGGAGGGTTCCGGCGAGGTCGGTACTCCATCTCCTGGGGCTCATGGCGGCCGCTATTCCGACAGTTCCCCGGGCTCGGTTCCACATGAGAATCTCTCAGTCGACTCTTCGCTCCCAGTGGGATCAACCTGTAGACGACCTAGATCATCTAGTTCTGATCTCCTCGCCGATGGCACAAGACTTGCAATGGTGGATGGATCGAGAGAACCTGTTTCGGGGGGTCCCCTTCTGTCATCCTCCTCCCTCCCAGACTCTGACCACAGACGCATCAGGCGAAGGTTGGGGAGCCCATCTGGGTCCTCACTGAGCCCAGGGATTATGGTCCAGATTGGAACTAGCTCTCCACATCAATGTGTTCAAGCTTCGAGCAGTACTATATGCTCTCCAAGCCCTTCACCAATACATTCTTCCCGGTCACCTAGCTCTCCAGACAGACAACATGTGTGTGGTGTGGTACATCAACAAGCAAGGAGGGACTTGATCCTACCCTCTATGCAGGGAAGCAATGAAGGTTTGGGACTGGGCAACTCAACACAACCTTCACCTGACTGCGATTCATGTTCCAGGAGTCGACAATACCCTGGCAGACAAGCTAAGCTGCTCCTCTTCCCTACCACATGAGTGGGAATTGGACCAAAAGGTGCTGGATGATATCTTCCAGCTTTGGGGGACTCCGCAGGTAGACCTGTTCGCCTCTCCCCAAAACGCAAAACTTCCCATCTTTTGCTCGCTCGTTCCAGAGCGAGGTGCTTTCTGGAGCGATGCTCTGTCTCTAGACTGGAAGGACAGATTCGTCTATCTTTTCCCCCAATTCCTCTGGTCCCTCGTGTGTTACAGAAACTAACCACAGAAGGAGCGAGAATGATTCTGATCGCTCCTTTCTGGCCCAGGCAAATCTGGTTCTCTCTTCTACAACAATTCTCAGAGGTTCCTCCTCTTCCTCTTCCTTTATCTCGAGGTTTGCTGACCCAGGATCGGGGGACCCTGGTCCATCTGGGCCTCAAGTCCCTGTAACTTCATGCATGGCTCCTGCAGACCTAGCTCAATCTCATTTTGGTGTCTCTCCAAAAGTGGCGGAGATTCTGGTGGAGGCTAGAAAACCCTCCACTAGGTCCACTTATGCCATTAAATGGAAGAGATTTTCTATTTGGACTGCCTCTAAGAATGTGGAGCCTTTCTCCTGTTCAGTGGCTGATCTGCTGGAATATTTACGTCATCTCTTCGACCTGGGTCTCAGTCATTCCTCCTTGAAAGTGCACATGGCCGCTATTTCAGCGTACCATGTTCCTTTCACAGATAAAGCCTTTGCCCAATTAGAGGTCTCTAAGACCTTTATTAGAGGGGTCCTTCATCTGAGGCCCCCCATCCGGACTCCTGCTCCCCCTTGGGACTTGAACTTTGTCCTTGAGAAACTTACACTTCCTCCCTTCGAACCTGCGGCTTCAGCAGATTTGAAGTTTCTTTCGTGGAAGACACTCTTCTTGGTGGCTATTACTTCTGCTCGAGGAATTTCCGAGCTCCAGGCCCTTATGTGTAAAATTCCCTATTTGATCTTTCACAAAGAACGAGTGGCTCTTCGCACGAACCCTAAATTTCTACCTAAAGTGGTAGCAGAGTCTACCTTAAATCAGTCCATAGAGTTACCTGCATTTTTTACGCAGTACTCCAACCAAGGGGAATATTTACTCCATACTATGGATGTTCACCAGATTCTGAGATACTACACCAATAGGACAAAGGATCTCAGAAAGACTGATCAGTTGTTAGTCTCTTTTACTCACAAAAGGGAAGGCAATGCTGTTTCCAAGCAATGCCTGTCAAAGTGGTTGGCTCATTGCATCACTTTTTGTTATGACAAGTACAACAAGACCCTTCCGGGTCAAGTCAGAGCTCACTCCACTCGTGGAGTAGCGGCTTCTGCAGCTTGTTTCAAGAACGTGTCGGTGGCAGACATCTGTGCTGCCGCCACCTGGACTTCCGTCCATACCTTTACGAAACACTACAGTTTGGACATTGCCTCTCTCCTGTAGAGCAGGCTTCGGGCTAGCTGTTTTGCAAGGCCTCCTGTCTTGAGGTTTGCAAGGCTTCTAATTTTTTCTGGAGTAGTTCCTCTTCCCGGTGCCTTTTATTTGTTCCAGACTGCTTGGGATTCAGTCCTATATGTAATTACCTACTGCAAGAGTCCTCTCGAAGTAAGATAGTACAGTTATGTAAGAACTTACCATAACAGTAGATCTTCGAGAGAGGATCTTGCAGTAGGTAATACCTTCCCGCCCTCCATCTCCCTAGGCTTCTTCAGCTCTTTTTCCAGGAATGGAAACATCTGCTTCTCTCTCATCCAGGCCTTCTGGGCCTGTGGTGGGAAAGAACTGGAAGGCGGGTGTCCGGGACCGCCCCTTTATACCGATGTCGCATGATGCCGGTCACCTGACGTGGGGGCGGTCCCTCGCCAGGGACTGCTAGCTAGAAATTTTTCCTTGGGGTCCTGCCGCCGGCCGGCATCAGTCCTATATGTAATTACCTACTGCAAGAGCCTCTCTCGAAGATCTTCTGTTACGGTAAGTTCTTACGTAACTGTACTTTTTGGTGCTTCTGCAATGAGGTTCTTTGTCTATAGCTTGTTTTGGATTTTTCCTTTTTGAGCCCCCACCACCCAAGCAAACAAGGCAACCATAGGGATGAAGGGTTTTCACTGAAAAGTTTAGATCAGTAGATCTGCGAGTCAGTAGGTGCTGACAAGTGCAAAGAAAGGTCATACATAGTTTGTTGCTGCAAAGTGATGTATTGAAGAAGGAATATGCCATTGCTGAAGGTTATCTTCTGTATTTTGAATTAACATCATACAGAGATTGTATGTTGAAACTGAAGTTCAGTGTCTGGTCCAACTATTATCCCACTACCCCTCAACAGATATGGTGTTAGAAGTGGGATAACTTGCTGGAAACATCTGAACTGGCCTAAGAGGGACATTTTCTGGTAGATAACACCCAGATATCCCAGGTGGACTGATGCACCAGGAGTTGCCAGAGGAGAACCTGGAGAAGAAAGTCAGCAGAATTCTGACCAGAACCATGGCTGACAGATGGAAATAAGCTGCTGCCTGGACTGTACCTAGAAGCTCAATGGAAGGCCAAGCCTGAAGACAACAAAGAGATGCAAAGGGATGAGCAACTACCTTGGGGTCAAGGCAAACTGCCTACACAAAGGGGCAGAACACCAGTGCTCAAGAGGTCCCTGCCAGAGAGTTTGGATAAAGAATCAGAGGAGGATTTTTCGTGGGCTCAGCTGGAGTAGTACCCCCTGACTGATGTTGCCTGTGTTCCCAGGATACAGATGCAAGTATGGAACTTGAATGTGAGACCCCAGGTAAGACTGTGCCTAATGATATTGTGCTGGGGTTGAAGACTCCAAGCAATTAAGAAGCCTATGAGACTGAAGGGACTTTTTTTGTATTGATACAACTAAATGTATTAATAGTACTGACTGGGGTATACTGCAAGCTGAAGATGCTAATGTTGCCAAACTGTTACAGTATGTTAAGGTCAAAGAAGGTATGCAGATTAATGGTGGTGTGGGGGCAAAACAATGGTGGTACGAACTGAAGAAGGGTGCTCTGTACCCCGAGGCCCAACCCCCGAACAAAAAGTGGGGATGCCCAGGTAGTGGTGCCTGAGGCCTACAGGCAACAAGTGATGGGGGCTGCTCACTTTAGTCCCTGTGGGGCATCTGAGCCATGGTGGGGTATTAGCTCGATTAACTCAGTATTATTACTGGCCAGTGATGTACAGATACGTGACAGTCTATCTTTTTTTGAAACTTTATGTTTATTGTTTTATCGCAAACAACATACAGTTATACACTAGATCAAGACATTATTATTTCTGCTATAGTCGATGAGGTCGCCACTCCTCTTAATAGTCTCAACATGCATCATCTCAATCTTTTTGATGCATCATAGGAGGGAAACAAGATGTGATTTATTTTGAAGATAAGCATTCACTTCAGCTGATTTTATGCCCATGAGCTGCATGATTATTAACAACCTCATACTAATACTTGCTTCAGTATTTAGGTCACCTAATCTATAGGTGAACCTAATAAAATACACCATGCTATCTCCTGGTTATGCACTATTAGTGCTTTCCATTTTGTTATGCTGCTAAACAATAATAATCTTAACAATTGTCATTTTAATTCTAGTAATTCTACTGGTGCCAAACTCCTTATTACTAATATATGCCTCCTCAAAAGAACTTCAGACCCCAATAAACCGTTATGGTAATTACTCTTTCAAACATTATACTTAATTGTAGGGTAAATTCCCCCGAAACTATGGAGAAGACTTAGATTGAGATATCAGGTTATCCACTTAAAACTAATGTCCAGTGTATATCTTGGGTAGAATGAAACTGGAAACCTGAAAAAATGTTTTTATTTTTAACCAAAAAGTTCCTGGACTTAACTGCAGTCCAAATCAATGTTCAAAATCAGGGGTATTCCATTTTGGAATCAATCTTCTCTATCCAAAATCTAGCACTATGAAAGTCTAAGGGTAAAACATACCACTCAGGTCTCTTCTTCCTCTCCTTCCAGGGAGTCCTCCTCTTGCCTCTGCCTATTGTGAGCAGGTCGTGCATGCTTCTGGCTCCATTTAAGTGCCTCATGTGGGTCTGAAAAAATATAGACTTTACCATCATAGACGATTCTAAGCCTTGCAGGAAATAACATCCCATGTAGAATTCTGGCCTCCCTCAGAGCAGCACGCACCCCATGAAAGTTCTTTCATTTTTGGCCCGTTGAATAGCTAATGTCTGGGACTTTCTGGACAGTCTGGCCATCACACGGGAGGGGCCCCTTCTGCCGAGATATTGCCAGGAGGTGATCCCAAGTGCCCATCCTATTGGTGACCAAAACTACAGTGCGTGGGGCCTCGGAATTCACCAAATGCCCTCACAATGCTACACGGTAGGCCTTCTGCGCCTTTTGTATCATAGACGCTGCTTCATCTCCCAATTGCTGAGCTCACCAGTCCTGGAGAAATAGAAGTAAGTGGTCACTTTCTGCTCCTTTGGGCAGCCCTACCAGCCGAATTTTTGCTGCTCTTACTTGATTTTCCAGGGTTTCATGCCTGCATTTGAGGTGGCTAGTCTCCTTCACCATGGATACAACTGCTCCTATTGCTGCATTGGCCCTACAGGTGGATTCTATGGCCGTTGTTTGGACTGCCTCAACATTAGTCTCAAGGGTGACTACCCGGTTTGTCAAACTGTTGAATTTTTCCACTAGCCCTGCCACTGTGGAAATAAGTCAGTTGATTTTTACACCGATTGTTTGCAGGGTTTCTTCTCCCAGTTCTGGTGGTACCTCTTCTCCGCAGCCTTGAGCTAAGTGCGTGGTGGGAGCTGCAAGAGTTGTTTTGCCTTTTGCTCCACAACCATGTGCTTGATCTTTGTGAGGATTTCCCATTTTATTGTAGGCAGGTTCCAATCACTGTAGATCTAGTTTTTACTGCATTTGGCTACATTTGATCAGTTTTATTTGACAATTATCTCCCAGATTGTACGGAGTTCTATAATTCTGCAGCTGTTTTGCTCAGGCTCCACCAACAGCCTATCTTAAGACCTGCCTTATGTGCAGCCATATAGAGGTACCTGCTGGGGACAACAGAGGAACTAGTACCTGGGATGTGGAAAGAGTGTCCCAAAGGGTAGAGGTTATTAAAGGAAAAAAATGGCACCCTTGGAAAAAGGGAAAACTCCCACACAGGTCACAAGGTACCAGATGGTAACAGCTGAAATAAGCATAAATATTTAAAAAGGATTGGAACCTGTGTTGGGGTAACACCTAGAGTGTCTACCCTCAGGTGTCTGTATCAGTAGCAAGTGAAATGAATGAATCAAAAGACATAGTGGTTTTATATAAAGGGGTTGAACCTAGGACTGGGCCCCTGCTTAAATCTGACATGTCTGGCAGGGTTGGAGCAGGTAATTACTCACCCCAGAGAAATTCTTTCTATGGTACTGGACTTTACAGCCATTCAGATTTTCGGTCAATGAAATATGACGTACTTTCCTTAAAAAGAGGTAGTGCAGGGAAGGTACCATTAATCTCTGTTGAGAAATGTGTTAATGGCTCAGGGTAAAGAATGATGATATCCACTGTGTTTATGATGGAATGTTTATCGTTAATAGGGACCCTGATACAGAGCTTCTGAAGATAGATGGGTGGAAGCTCCGTCCCTTCCTGGGAAAGGAAGGTGGTAAGCAGTCTGAGAGAACTGCTTCCCTCTTAAGGTGGAGAATATGTGACAGGGAGATCCTGCCTCTCTTGAGGACCGACCTTTCTTAAATCTGTTGCAACATTTCTTTGTTTCTTAGCCTAATCGATCCTTTACAATTTCTAGTCCACAAAGTTGGCCACCTATGGGCCACCCTCCCCTTTCTTGACTATGCTATAGTGTCCTCTTTGGTTTTCCTTTTCTCTCTCAGGTCCTCGTACAGGGAGATTATTGTGGTGACCTCTGAGCTTATGTAAAACAATAGGTTGTGTTTATCGTTGTTGGATTTAGTATGTAATAGCACTATGTCATAAAATACCTTGATGTATATACCTTATGTTTATGAAACCTGTAAATGTTGAAAATACCATGGCACTAGGTGTTTTTGATAAAGGTGAAAAGTACTAAGTGACTGTATTATAGAAATTAACTTGGTTGTGTTGTTAAATGCATGTAAATTGGTACCATGCATTCCTGCTGTAAACTGAGCCAATCTGAAATTTCATTGTGATTTGCATATATCCCATTATGCTTTGCATTATCGAAGTATGTGTGATGTTGTGTTTTTTTTAAACTTGGCTTATTGCCAATGCCCTTTGGGGTAACCCTTGTTTCAGTGCTTCTGCACTGAGGTTCTTTGTCTATAGCTTGTTTGTTTTTTTCTTTTTGAGCCCCCACCACCCAAGCAAACAAGGCAAACATAGGGATGAAGGGTTTTCACTGAAAAATTTAGATCAGTAGATCAGTGAGTCAGTAGGTGCTGATAAGTGAAAAGGAAGGACATACATAACATAATCTGTTGCTGCACACTGATGTATTGAAGAAGGAATATGTCATTGCTGAGGGTTATCTATATTTTGAATAAACATCACACACAGATTGTTGATTGAAACTGAAGTTCAATATCTGGTCCATCTCTTAACCCACTACTCCTCCACATACAGAATGGATACAATAAACATACAAGTCTGTACAAAAACAAAATTTAGCAACATGAAACATTTTGTAGGAGAGTCAGGCAGTACTTGCACACATAAATAGCGATGTACATTTATCATGTTACATATATAAACATGTTAGTATTGTTTTTATTTTACATTTACATTTACACATGCATGCATTTGTGTTCAGATTCCCAATCATAGAGTTACCCACAGATCCAGACAGGGAATTATTGCTAATAGCAACAATGGGGAGAAGTGGGGAATTATTTATTTATTTATTTCAGTTTGGGATTAAATACCTTTGAGCCATAGGCTCATTTACAAAGGTTCCAGGTCAGACATCGTACAATACAGATAAGACAGACAACAGGAATAATACAGTGGTAATACAGAATTAAGTAAAAAAACAACAACAATAAGTTCGTAACAGGTAGAGTAGCACTAGTTACTTCATAGGAAAACATCACTATGAGGAAGATAATAATTTTAGGTTCCACATAGCTTAGAATTCTTCAAGGAGATTTCAATGTCATTGCATCTAGAATGGAGGTAGTAAGTGCCTGCTGGCTGAAGTAGGCAGCAACAGTGTTGAGCAAGCGGGCAGGGGGGGGTTAAAGGGCCCGAGCAACAATAGGAGAGGGGCAGCCAGAGCGGGGCTAGAGATTGGAGTGAGAATAGCAGCCAGGGTAGGCATTGTCAGGGGAGGCAGGAGAAAGAGAAGGGGGAGGGGGTTTGGTGGGAAGAAAAGGAAAGGAAAGAAAGCTAAGGGGTAGAAAGTGAGGCAATGGATGGTGAGGAGAGGAGACAGGGGTGGAGGGAGGGTGGGTGTGGGGTGGAGGGAGTGATAAGGGAGGGGTAGGGTAGTATGTGGGAGTTAGGTGGAGCATGGGGAGAAAAAGAAGAGGGAGGGAAGAAAGGCAATGTAAATACAGGGGGATAAGTACAGGGCAAGGAGGGGCCAGAGCTAGTCAATTAGGGGTGGGGCAGGTGAGAAAGGTGACAGAGATACAAGGTTAGAGGTTTCAGGAACTGAAGAGTGTTGAGAATGGGTCAGGGTGTGCAGGGGCACTCATACATACTTGATGGGGTTAGATGGGCACAGAGACCAGCTTTGAATTTGCCTATCTTATTGCAACAGAGGAGGTCAGGGGCTAGGTCATTTATCCACTTGGGACCCTTGTAGGACAGGGATATTTGAGCTATTGAGGTACGCTTGAAGGGTACTAGGAGTATGCCCCCGGAGGTCCTCCTTGTGCTGATAGATGGTTGGTCTTTTTTAAATAGATACGAGGTGGAATCTGGAGCAAACCCAAGGATGGCTTTCTTTCCCACAAGGCAGCTTTGGTATTGGGCTCTGAGGTGGCGGGGTAGCCAACCAGTTGCTTCATAGAGGTCACAGGTATGGGTCAAGCAATCTGCACCCTGGACCAGCCTACACGCTTTGTTGAGGAAGGTTCTTACCCTATTCAGGATGGTGTCCATGGCTGCACTGTAGATCGCAAGGCCGTAGTCAATGGAGGATACCACAGAACTGCATGTGACAAGCTTTAGGTGGCATGTATTGACAGTGTTTATACAGAACACCTTATTTTGCGCTGGCTGATTGGACTAACTGGTCAACGTGTGTTGAGAAAGAAAGGGAGCGGTCCCAGTGTCTACCAAGATATTTTAAGGCATCAACCTGCTCCAAATAGTCCCCTTTGGAGCTCTGGATCTGTACTTTTCCAAGGTGGTTCTTTCTCTGTGACAGGGAGAAGAGCATGCTCTTGGTTTTCTTGTAGTTGAGCAACAGTTTGTTATCACTGAACCATTCCTCAAGTCTGTGGAAGTTTGCTTTGAGTTCAAGGGAGATGGCGGGTAAGTTTGACCCACTTACAGAGATGACCACATCATCTGCATAAAGCACAATGTGTGCTTGGCAGACTGTAGGCAGCTGGTTGATGAATAAGCTGAAAAGGAGCAGTCCCAGGACAGACCCTTGTGGAACTCCCAAGAGTCACGTCTGTGGGTTCTGATAGTATGCCACTAACTTTGACTTGCTGTATCCTGCCGGATAGGTAGGTCTTGAACCATGTGACTATGTCCAAGGACAAGTCCATTGAGAGAAGGCTTTGCAGGAGGAGTTGATGGTTGACTGTGTCGAATGTCTTTGTGAGGTTGATGAAAATAGACCCCACTGCTAAACCATCATCAAATGCCTCATATATCCGGAAGGTATAGTCAATCAGGGTGGTTATGGTGGAGTGATGTTTCCGGAACCCATGTTGTTAAGTAGTCAGTAAGCTGGTCAGAGACCACTTGTTCCAGTGCCTTGGATGGAGGGGAACTGAGATGGGCCTGTAGTTGGTTAGGTATGTGGCAGCACCTGATTTGAGAACAGGGGTGACAACCGCCTTCTTCCACTTAACTGGGAACACTCCTGTCCTTAGTGAGGCATTGAAGACTTTGGTAAGGGGATCCACCAGTTCACTGATGGTGAATGCCACCAATTTCATGTCTACAAGGTCACTCCCTTGTCTAGTCTTATTTAGAACAGCTTTAACATATTTAAAGGTATCCTGTCGGTTCAACTGTTTGAAGTAGAAGGGGGGGGGCATTGAACTGTGGTACGGGTGGCAGGGCATTAGAGTGGGGTGGGTTGAGAGTGGAGTGGGACAGGTATTCCTTGGGAAGAACAGAATTTAGGTCAGAGAAGACTTGGTTGAAGGTGTTAGCAATGTCTTCAGGCTCCTGGAGTGTCCCCTCAGTGGTGACTATTAACCCTGGCTGTGCTTTGGAAGCTTTGCAGGTGAGGGTTTCTATCGAGTCCCAGAACTCCTTACCTCTACCCCAGCTCTTTTTCAGTAGGTCATGGTAGTAACTTGCCTTAGCTTGTCAGATGATCCTGGTACAATTGTTTCTTTCAGTCCTATATTTGATGTAGTCAGTCTCTTTACCAGTAGCTTTGGCCCTATGCCACAAGTTGTCCCTTTCCCACATACGCTATAGTATGGGGCCTGTAAGCCAGGGGTTGGTAGTTCCTTGAGTTTTTTTGGTTCTGTAGGGGGCAAAGATGTCACAGGCCTTGGTAAAAATGGTGATAAAGAAGTTGAGGGCTTGGTTCCTGTCTGTGGCCCTGTCCAGCAGTGACCAGTCAACCAAACTCAGATAATTCCTGAGGAAGTTTAGCTGTCCAGGTCTCAGGGATCGGTTTCGAGATACCTGTGGGGACATGTACTGGCTTTATTCGACCAGGTGCACATCACCGGGTGAATGATCACTGAGAGTGTCAGGGAGGACAGAGACCTCAGAGATATGCACCAGACTGCTTGCTAGAAGCCAGTCGATTAGAGTACTTGTGCCTGTTTTGTAGTTAAGCCTGGCAGCTTGATGGACTAGTTGAGTAAGGTAGAGTCCAGATACCTGGTCACAGACAACTAGAGTGTCATTGGACAACCAGTTAGTGTTAAAGTCACCAACTGCTATGTGTTCCCAGTTCTTGTTGTACTGTTCAAAGTTGCTTAGCACTTGCTGGATGCCCGTTTTGGAGGTTCCGGGCGGTATGTATAAGGTGGATAATAGTAGAGTTTGGTGTTGCTTCCCCAGGGTGAGTTTGAGGGTAAGAGTTTGCGCCTCCTTGTTTAGGAAACTGCAAGGCAGGGGTTGGGCTCTAAGGTCATTCTTCAGGTAAACTGCGCATCCACCCCCTCGCTTTGTCAGTCTGTCCTGCTGGAACACTGTGTAGCCATCCAGTGCTATGGCGGCATTACTAACTTTCGGTGAGAGCCACGTTTCTGTGAGAGCAATTATATCAGGTTGTAGTAGCGCCACCCAGACCTGGAACTGTGGTGGTTTATTAATGAGACTATGTATATTTAGTGAGACTATCGAGAGGCATCCCCGAATTACATCAGAAAAGTGAAATGGGAGAGGGGAGCATAGCCATGTGTGCCTACACCCCCCCCCCGATGCAAACCCCTCAGAGGGGAGTTGGCAGGGGAAAGAGGGGTCAGTGAGACAGGGTAGAAAGAAAACCCAATTGGCACACAAGAGGTGGTTGAGTTTGGGTACAGGATATGAGAGTGGTGTTAGGGATATAAGGGGTGGAGGGAGGGTGAGGAGAAATAAACAAGAGAAAAGAAAAAAGGGGAAAAGAAGGGGAAGGCAAGCCTTACTCAAAGAAGAGAAACCTCAAGGCATGAACATTATTTGATGACAACCCAGCTAATGCTACAGACTGTTAGCACACATGGGGAGGGGTGGAGGGGAGATTAGCAGTGAAAAAGACAAAAGAGGAAGAGCTAGGGAGGATAGTCAGGTGCAACTGCAGGAAAGGGAGATGTAGTGCCGAAGAAGATGGGATAAAGAATGAGAGGAAGAGGAAGAGGCAGAGCAGATATCTAAGGGGAGGGAGTTCCAACTGCTTGGGAAGCGATATAATTGCGAGTTAATTGGCATTGCTCACCACTCCTTAGATATAACCTAATCTGGCCATAACCATGGTGTGTGCAGGAAAAAATTATGCTAAAAAGACAGCTTAGACATTGTGCTGACATTTATGCTCCTTGACAATCTTGTCGATTTTTTTTAAATCTGTACTTTATACTTCCTGGTCCACTTCACATCTGTCCTGCCCTTCCAGCTGCTTGCCCTGTATGTGGCCCTCTCCTTCCAGCATCACTGCTTTCCCCCTGAGGCAGGGCAGAAGAGGGGACAAGTCCCTCCTTCCAGGAGACCCACGTGTGTAGGAAGGGGATGAAGTAGGATGTGTGAGACCTGAATATCAAGGGCGTTATTTTGTGGGCCGGGGAATTTTCTTGCTATGCTTTCCCCCACCTTGAGGCCATCCACTTGCAAGCACTCTTGTGCATACATGCATATGCATTGTGTGGCATCGTGTGGAGCCAGCTGACATCCAGACCTCCCTTGCTGCTCCTTCTGCACTTTACCTGTGGTTGCTCAGGTGGAAGTGCTGTTGTGGAGCTTTGAGGCAGCTCTCCTCATAGAAGAAGAGTGTTCTCTGTATTGCTGAACCCTACTCCCCTCAGGCTGACCCTCCAGTACCCGAGGCTTGTTCCCAAACCAGGGTCACCAGTATCACAGGTGGCAGGCCTGCCGCTGCATTGAAAGGCCGGCCTATCCTGTGATTTTTCTAACTTAATCTTTGTCAACATGTGTTGGCAAAGTTTTTCCTCAACATGAAGAGAGGCCTGGCTGGCAAAGTGCAAGTCAGGTATGGGTACAGTGCAAGCTTCTGCTCTGCTGGCACAAGTGTAACTCACACACACAAGAGCGATCAGATGCCCGAATGGCTCCTTGTACCCTAGTACTGCCACCAGCTGCTAGAGTATCTCAGTGTGTCTCTAGTTCCACCACTGGACAGTGCTACTCAGTGCAGGGCCTTGCTTTTGCTAACAGAATCAACCTTAGACAAAAGGACCTCAGTATGTAGACGCTGGAAGAGAGCAGGGAGAGGGAGGATATGCTAGAGACCTTTAAATACCTCACGGGGGGTAAATAAGGTACATGAGGAAGTATTATTCAGAAAAAAGCTCAAGAACAAGGGGACATGTTATGAAGTGAGGAAGTACTTCTTCATAGAAAGAGTGGTGGATTCCTGGAACAGCCTTCCACTGGAGATGGTAGAGGCAAAGACAATGGTGGGGTTCAAAAATGCATGGGATAGATAAAAGGATATCTTAGCAGAAAAGAAGGGAGATGGAGCCACTAAAACCATTAGTGATTTCAAGCACAGCTGAGACAGAATGAAGGGTATAGTGTTTGTTAGGGTGGCAGAAACAGGGAGGTGAATAGGGGTGGGAAGGATTGGGAAGGCTAGGACTCTGGAAGAACAATAGGTTCCAGGTGTAAACTAGGAACTCAGGCAGATTGGATAGACCATTGGTCTTTTCTGCTGTCATTGTCAACGTTTCTATATTAATGTTCCCACCATGCCTCTGAACCAACCCAGCTACGTCAGTTATCATATAAGGTTGATACCTACAAGAGTGCACTCCTTGAAAGCAGCCCTTTCCTGTGACATTCCTATGAACTATCTAATAAGGTTTTTTTTCACACACAGCACACTTCTTGCAGGCAGCCCTTTCCTGTGACTTTCCCATGATCTCAGTTTTTTTCTTTTTCATGAAACCACCTTTTCTGACCACCTATTGCATGTCAATCTTCCCCACCTTGGCCACATATTCATGTTACAAATATATATCTATGTTACAGTTGCAAAGAAACATAGAAAGTCAGGACAAAAAAAGACATTTGCTGTAAGTCCTTTGGGTCCTACAAAACCCGAAACATATCCGTATACACTGTCCATCCCGACTGGGTCGTACAAAATCTAAAGGGTGTCAATACATGTTACTACCCTTAGGGAACCATACAGACATTGTTCCTTTCCAGGAGGCATGCCACAGGATTCATCCAAGAACCAGGCAGCTGTTCCTACCTTGGAGGCTAAATGTGGTCCATGAGGCTCTTATGGACCCCCCCATTTCAGCCTCTCCAGGAAGTGTGTCACTCTTACTATTCCTCAAGGTCCTGTTTTTTGTAACCATTTTCTGTGCTTGCCTTGCCTAAGGATGTTTAAGTATGTTTGTGAATGCAATATATTTATTACCTGTGTTAAATGACATATTTATTAATATGTATCTACGTTTCTCGGCAACTGTATGTCTAATTCCAATGGGACCTCATTGAAAATGAGTTTGTCTCAATTGAGTTTTATCCCTGTTCATGTTCCTTTTTTTATGAATGAAAAATTTTACTACTATTACTTACTTACTTACTTACTTACTGGCAAGCTGCAAACCCTTTCCCATCAGAAACCTTACCTCACTGTCCACAGAGACATGGTTGTTCTCCAAATGGTGCCCTTCCTTCTTCCTTCCAAAGTTTATCTTAGATTTTCACAAAGAGACTGCTCTTTCCTAATTCATCAAATGCCACGGAGGAGCTACTGTACATGCTGGCTGTCAGGTGGGCTGTCAAAATATACCTTCTGCCTGCAAAATGGATGGACTTTTAGAAAGAAAGGCACTGCCCTCAGAAAATGGAGCTTTGCTAACTGGTTCTGTCACTCCATAGTGCTAGCCTACCTCCCCAGGGGGTTACTGGTACCTCCAGGCATCAGGGTCCACTCCACTACAGCCATGGTAGCCTTTTATGCTGAACATGCATCAGCTTCCCTCAAGGATACATATAGGGTAGTGACTTGGGTTTCTGTTCACACATTTAGTAGACATTACTGCTTTGATGTATTCAGCTCCATGGATGCTGTATGATACAGCACTGATCCCTCTCCTTGAGGTACAGCTTATTAGGGCCCGTACTATCAGACTGCCCATAAAAGCCGACACACAAAGAGGAATTATGTTTCTGGTAGTATGAATGTGTGTAGGCTCTGTTTATGGGCAGTCAGGCCCTCCCAGTTTCAGAACTGTACACTCAGTGTATCTTCTGTCCTATGGTGCATATAGAGTGCATTGTTGAGTAGAATGTTGAAGTTATTTATACTTCATTGCACTGTTATTTTTCAGACTTGGACAGAAGGTTGGATTGAAGGATTCTTGGGAGGGGCATGTCCCAAGACTTCTCTCAGACTGTTATAACCTGTTCCAGCTAGCAGGGGAGGACAGCCCATACCATCCAACTGCCTATGGACAAAGCATACACACAACTGGAATAGTGGGTATGAATCATAATTCTTCCTTTGGCATACCAAGTTGCGCACAGAATGAATAATTCCCCCAGAATATGGGAGCCTTTTCTTGAAGTCCCAGCATGTCACTTACCTGATATAAAAAGGTTAAATCCCCCACCCCATAAATTTTATTTAAACATATTTTACCAGGTAGGCAAACAGAGTCCAGGTGGGTTTGTTTCCAGCTGCGACGTGGAGAGAGAGGGGGTATACAGAACATCAAGAAAAATAAAATACAAACAGTACAAGGTAAGAAATAAATACAGAAAGATTACACGCAGAGTCAACAGTATGCAGTGAATTTCTGTATCGCTCCACGTTGCCAATGGGGAGTTAATACAGATGGGTAATGAGCACCCCTACTGAGGTAGTGGCACAGCCCAAAGCTGTCAATCAGCATAGAACTTTGGACACATCAGCATTCCAAGATGACTGATTCTCAGGTCTTTGCTGTGTCACTAGAGGGGTAAAACAGCACAAGGAAGAACTCGCTCTCAGAAGCATCTGCCTACAATTATTTTATTGTTTTTCTAATAGGACTATGCAACTATGAAGCAGGGTGGGGCTGCCTGGTGACAGGGAGCACACTCAAATTTAGAAATCATGCCTGTTAAGCTGTGGCTTGCAAACTGACTAGCCTGCCAATTTTCTCTCATTTTCAGTACCTTGTGTGCATGAATTGTGTTCCACATGCTACTGCACTATCTGTACAGTGTTTTACAAGGCCTCCAATCCCCTTAGCCTGGTGCCTCAGGTAAGTGAATTGTTTTTTTTTTGGGGGGGGGGGCACAGTTAGTCAGCTAGCCGGTGGGTATCTTTGCTAATCTATTTTCCCTTTTCTCTTTTTCCCCTAGTGTTCTCCTAGTGACTGACCCCTCTTTTCTCACTCTCCTTTGCCTGGGGTTTTCAGTGAGCAGTGGATTAGAAGTGGAGTTCTTTCTGCAACTGAGCAGCATGCTGTTCTTTATGTGTTTGGGCTGCCCATAACTTTCCCAGAGCCTTTCTGACTATTTTCAGGGCTATCAGTGTCTTTTTGGTCCTTAATCTTAAGAGTTATATATCCCTGCTCTCCTCCATCCATGAAAGCAGAGCAGCCGTGCTCATCAGAACGTCATTTGACTTGGATGAGTTGTGCCATTGCTGGCAACTTGCTAGCATAAATTCACATGTTCTTGTTATCAGGCACTTCTCCTAGCTACATTTCTCACCCTTTTTTGGCAGGAGTGCAACCGTAGCAGCCAGGAGAGCTCCCAGCTGATGTGGTGACATCACATGCTTCGGTGTGATGTCGTCACACTAATACGTGCCCGTACATGTTCCTTCTGGCTTGCCCAGTGTGAATGCTGAGGTGGAGCACTGTCTTCTCTACATATTGTGCTGTTTGCATCTGACTTATTAGTCAGGTTTAGTCAGGGGATAGTCTTAGAATGCAGGGACATCCTTCACGGTTAGCAAGCCAGTGCACTGCTAGCAGCACCTAGCTAGGAAGCTCTGCAGATTCAGGCAGTTACAAATAAGTAAGGAGTTTTTTTATTTGCTTACACTGCTCAGCAGACACCATTTTGACTCCCGCTTTGGGGGCATATTTTCTTCCAAGGTTCCATTCTGCATCCAGACCCAGAGGTGATGCAGCTGGCGGCCTGGCTCCTGAGAGGAAGAGTTTGTTAAGGCAGGGTTTCTCCAGAAAAGTGGTGGAAACCTTAATGGCCTCAAGGAAGGTGTCTACATCTGCAGCTTACATCATTGTGTGGAATATGTTCTCTGCTTGGTTGAGCCAGAGAGAGAGAGAGAGAGAGAGAGAGAGAGGTATCAGACCTTCTAAAGTTATAGTCCCACACATATTGTATTTCTTGCAAGCTGGAGTAGACAGAGGTCTTACATTGCGCACCCTGAGGGGCCAGGTGTCTGTGCTCAGAGCAGCCCTGGGAACTACCATGGGCTCATCCCTGGGAACCAATTTGGATGTTATCTGTTGTCTGAGAATGGTCAGCAGAAGCAGACTGTTGTTTCAATCTCAGGTACCCCTATGGGACCTAAATCTGGTGCTGAATGTTCTTTGTAGAGCGCTCTTTAAACCACTTCCGTCAGTTCCTTTGGACAGCCTGTCTTACAAGGTGCATTTCTTAATTGCAATCTGCTCAGCCAGAAGGATTGACAAACTTCAGACACAGTCCTATAAAGAACCTTACCTTGTCATACGTAAGTAAAAGGTAATATTGAGGATGGTACCGTCCTTTGTGCCTAAGATACCTACAGTCTTTCATGTCCAACTATCCCTAACTAAGGCCTGTAGGCTCCTCACTGGTGCAGACAAATGGACTCCTGTATGCACTCTATATTCGCTGGCCAACATACTCAATCTAGAAGAGTGGTTACAATATCAGACCAGCCTCCTGGTTAAAAAAAATACTTCTAGGTCTCTCCCTCCCAGGGGTGTCCGCCTCCCTCCACCCTGCTTCCCCCTCTGTCTCTACCTGTGGCTCCACTAAGGCCGCTCTCAAAGTCCCGAAGGTGCGGACATCACTTGCCCAGAGATCCTTTTGTTACAGGGCACCACACTGGTTCAACGCCTTCCCCTCCTCAATTTCCTCACTCACTAAATAGGTCCTTTTAAGGCAGCTCAAGAGCCTCATTTTCTCCACCTGCAGCTGCAAATGCGCTCCACAAGCGGGATCCTAGCCCATAGCTGCCCCGCTTCCTCCCCGGCCCCTTTCCTAGACTCTTGACGACAATCACCTTATCTCAGGCTGCAATTCTGAATTTCCTGTATTTGTCCTTGGAGCCTAGCTTTTGCACTGGACAGACCTCTGTACTGCTACTGTAAACTGTAACTCTTATCTGGGCACTGGATGGCTCAGGATTCTATGTTGTTTGTTCTGACACCTGCAAATATATGAATTCTGTTTGTTATTCGCTGTTTGGTATGTAACAAAAAACTTCTGTAACCTCCTGTCTATCATATTGCATTTGTGTTGCTGTCTATGTGTTGAATCCACTGGAACTGACGTGGAGCCTTTGGAAATGAGTCCTTGACTCAAAGGGTTGTAATTCCGATATGTATAATAAATAAATAAATAAATAAATAAAATAAATCAGGAAATTTGTTTACCATCCTTCTATCCTAAGCCAGCAAATCCAAAAGAGTATGAGTAAGTTAGATTTGTGTAGGGCAGTCAGGACTTATCTTAAAAGGGCAACAGAGTTCAGAAAGTCCAAAAGTCTGTTCTTTTCAGAGCAGCTAAAAAGGTCAGAACGCCTCCAAGGCCACCCTGGCTAGGTGAGTGAAGGCTTGCATCGCCAAGGCATATGCAGCTGAGAAGAAGAAAGCACCTGCTCCCATCAAGGCTCACCCACCAGGGGTCTTGCTCTATCCTGAGTGGAGAGAGGGGAGGCATTTGTGTTGGAGTTATGCAAAGCGGCAACGTGGTCCTCCATGCATACATTCACTAAGCAGTACAGATTAGATATTCAAAGCTGTGCCAGTTTGGCCTTCAGCTGCAGAGTCTTACAGGTGGTGGTTGGCAGATAATTATTGTACGTCACCCATATGGGTTATATGTGGGGCAATATTCTCACCTGCCCAGTTTGGAAATGGGTACTGCTTTTCAGAACCCATATATATTTACTCCCCTCTGACAATGTGGAGCAATACAGAAAGAAGAAATTATTTCATACTTAAAATTTCCTTTTTTGTAAGCTGTGGTGTGTCAGTGGAGCCTCTCCTGGGAGCACCTGCCTTCTATTGGAGAATACTGTCCAGTATATCTAAGGACTTTGGATTTTGGCAAAGATGTTTTTAATGTTATTATAGCGTCTTACCTAGAACTGTCTGCTAACGATGAAAACATTTGCATTTTATTGGACTACAGGCAGCCAGTTTAACAGGTTGCAATTTTTGATCGTGTGGTGCTTCAATATTACAGGTTAGTGCTTAACGTGTTTTCTTCAGTTATGTTACGGGTGTTTACACTTCTTTATGTTACAAGTGTTAGCAGCAGCATACCAACCCTGTCAAAGGATCAGTGGTCGGATGCTTAAGAGTCAGGACAACAGAATTGTCCATCAAGATTTCATCAGCCAACTCTCCAAAGTGGGTAGGTCATCCATTATTCTTTTTATAATGTCATGATTAGTTACATATATAAGTGTTTGGTGCAGGTTAAGGAGAGAGTTCATTGACCTGGGCGAGATGGAGATTATTGGTTACATAGGCATACATAGGTGCAGTCTAGACAAATGTGACTGGTGAATCAGGGATCTCTGAATGCTGATGTGCCCAAGGTGCTATGCTGATTGACAGCTTTGGGCTGTGCCACTACCCCAGTAGGGGTGCTCAGTACCCATATATATTAACTTCCCAATGACAAAACTGGAGCTAACAGAAAAGAAAATTATGGCAAGTATGAATTAATTTCTTCCGTGACCAATACATGCAAAGAAATAGTACAAAATTGTACTATTTACAAGACCCCAGAGGGGCAGAATAGCTTAGACAATACACTGTAAAATTACCCAAAACAGAACAAATTAAAATGATTAGCTATGCATGAGGTAGTATTGTATACCTAGGCAGAGTATCCATGCCCATGTCAGTGGCTGAGTCAGAAATAGACTCAATAACTGGGCTACAATGTTGAGAGACACCTAAGGATAAGACTAGAGGCCATCTTGAGGGCAGCTGTGGCACGACAGAGAAGCCTGGAAATGCTCCTTGATCAAAGTCATAGCAGATGGGAAACTGTGGAAGGTAGTTATTGTGTGTGTGGGGGGGCTATTCCGAATGTTCGCGAGTCTATATCTGATTGCAGCTTGACCAGGATTCTGCCTCCACCAAGGAATTCAAAATCCATTATCATTCTCTGATTGTAGAGAATAGGAGAGAGAGTGGGGTGGGTTGGGGGTGGAGATAAATATATCATTGAGGTAGCTCAGTAATTTATCTGACCAGTATGTGCCCCTATTAGGTCAATATGGAAAGAATGCCTCATGGAGGGAGGGGCCCAGTGTAGCTTCTGTTATATAGAGCTTCTGTGATGAAGGGTTCCAGGAGAACAGGCGAAGACTGATCTACAAAAGGAATTGGGGGGGGGGGCTCACATAATGCATCACTGGGGCTCTAGAGAATATCATGTCACCATACTCTAGCAAGGGAATGATCATACATTCAACTCCATATTTCCTAGTTCTAAGGGGGAGCCAATTATTTACCCTATAGAGAGACCCAAATTTGGCAAAACACATTGCCATAATGCAGTTTATGTGCTGGAAGTAGTCAAGGCGTTGATCTAAAGGCTTCCCAAGGTATTCAAGTTACAGCTTCAATAGAATCACCTGGAGTGTATCTCCATAAAGGGTGGGCTGGATCTCAGCCAGTGGTTGGAGCCAAATAGCATAGAAATGATTTTCTTGTGACTCATAGCTAGCTGATTGGCAAGGAATCAATGTTGTACATTGACGATGTGAAGCTGGCATGCTGGCTGCATGGAAGAGGGCAAGGATCCAGAGGAAAAGATGATAGCAGCATCTTTGTACTTGTAAGATTTACTGCATGTTAAGGAGCTAGGGAGATCATTTGTGAAGACCAAAAAAAGGAGGGGGCCCAGGACTGACCCCTGGGGGACCCCTAGTATGACGAGGTGGAGAAGAGATGTAGAAACCTAATTTGACTGAATGGTACCTCTCTGATAAGTGAGATTTGAACTGGTGCAGGGAGGGAGCAGGGACAGTGGAGGATGCTAATTTAATTAGCAGCAGGGTATGATTAACTGTGTTGAATGCCTTTGGAAGATCAATAACAATTGCCCCGTCCAGCTTTCAAGTACGGCTTTGATACGATCAGTTATTCTGAGAATGGAAGTGGAATGTGCAGGGGGAACCAGATTGAATAGGAATAAGAAAGCAAGTTTTTCCATAGATATAGGACAGTTGCCTAATGACCAACCTCTCAAGTAGTTTGTATAGTAAAGGAAGCAGGGATATGGGGCAGTAGTTCGTACAGGCATCAGTGGGGTCTCCGTTATGGAGTCAGACTACCAATTCATGCTTCCAGCTTGACAGCAAGGTGCCAGTGGCCAAGGATTGATTAAAAATGTGTGTTATGGGGGAGTATAGCAATAGCAAGCACCCCAGCGACATGCATGCTTTTCTGAAAGTTCACAAAAGGCTTTCATTTAGTGATTTATTGTAGGTAATCTGCTATTTTCAAAACCTTGATAGTTCAGCGATATTCTGTTCATGGACGTTATTGATATCCAGATTTACTATGGGACGTACAAGGAACCCGAATGAAACTGTTGCAATGGCAGCAGGGCCGTCATCTGCTCCTTGCACCAAGGGGCCTCCCTCAACCTGGTCTAGCCAAATAGAGCTGTACATACAGCCAAATGTTTTGGTCTAATCTAGAAGGGGTATTGAGGGAAAGCACTTTTTTTTTTGCATAAAATGGTTTTATTAAAACAACTGTAAACAGTTCACACCCACATTACATTAAGATTTCACATACTTCCAAACCATACATAGTACGAGATCAGGCCACATACATTACATATTTCATCCTAATTAGACAGACAATAAAATAAACACTCCTTTCTTAATTTGATTCCCATGTTGAGTTGTGGGCCCCTACCCATTTCCACATCTATCCATCCTCATCTTTCCTCTATAATCCTGACTCCTCTAACCATCCATACCCCCCAAAGGGACAAACTTTCCTCTGGGCTTAGATCTGAAAGCAGTGGCAACCATTCTCTAGAAAAACTTCCCAGCCTATCTTTAACCAATAGCGTAAGTTGTTCCAATGCTAGCGTTTGAAGAGCCAAGGTGCGCCACTGCTATATTGTGGGGACCAAGTAGCTTGGATACAGTGTTGGGCCAAAATAAGTAGTACCCTCATTCATCTCAGCAAAGGTTCCCTATTCTCCCTCCTTGGTTTCCTCCATCCCAAACAGGCACATCAATGGCCCCACCTGTAAGTCTCTTCCACACAGTCTTCCCAACTCCAGGGCCACTGCCCTCCAGAAACCCTGCAAGATCCTACACTCCCAGAAGCAATGGTAATAGGTCCCCAACTCCTCCTCACACTGCCCACACTGAGGTGAGACAGCCAGATGATACTTATGCGCCATTGCAGGAGGGTGATATATCCTATGTAGGAACTTATAAATGGCCTCTTTAAACTTGTTGCAAACCATGAGGCCCATATGCATAGTGAGTACCATTTCCCAGTTTTGCTCCAGAATTGGGCGCCCTAAATCTCTCTCCCAGAGACATCTTACCCTATGAGACAAGTCCAGAAGGCAACCCCGACCCTCCCTCACTACTTTCCCAACAAAACCCTTAGCATCTCCAGCCACCAACATAATCAGAGATTCAATTTTTTGCATCTCTGTTCTGCAACCTCCCTTCCTATCCAATCCCGAGATATAAGCTCTGACCTGGAAGTATCAGAAAAAATGCCCTCTCTCCAGGCCTAAACCCTGCCTCACTGTTGTGAAGGGGGGGGAGCATCCCTGTCACATATATGTCCCAAGCTTCTAGCCCCCTTCTGTTCCCACAACCTAAATCCAGGGTCCTCCCACCCTGGTAAAAAATAAGCATTCCTGGCAACAGGCACCAAAAGAGTATCTACTGCGCCCACTCCTCGCAACTTTTTAAACTTCTCCCAACTTTCCAGTGTTGCCAATGTCAAAGGATTTTTCCCATCTTGTGCCCCGTAAGCCCTGGGACCCCATCTCTCCACATATGTTGAGAGCCTAGCTTGGCAACCCCATTGTTCCAAATCTACCCAACTTGCCACCTTCGGGGTGTGCACCCAATCCCCAATATACCTCTGCTGCACTGCTAGGAAATAGTGTCCCAAGTCCGGGAAATTGAGGCCACCTCTCCTCGTCCCAGATTTGAGCCTCTGCAAGCTCACCCTCGAACGTTGCCCACCCCAAATGAATGAGGAGAAGGCCCCTTCCAGCTTTTTAATGTCTCTCCTTGTCAGCCCCACGTGTATCATCTGCATTATGTACAGGAGTCTGGGCAGGATATTCATCTTGATTAGGTTGATCCGCCCCAACCAAGACACTGGCAAGGATGTCCAATGCTTCAGATCTGCCACAATACATGTAATTATTGGTACAAAATTGAGATCATACAAAGCCCCCAGAGACCTCCCAACCCTAATACCCAAGCATGTAAAGTGTTTTCTCATGACTTGAAGACCCATGTCTGTTCCAACCCTCTTCCCCAGGAAGCCTCATCAATTCAGGCTTTTCCAAATTGAGCTTGTAACCAGAAAATTGTGCAAACCTTTCCACCAAATCCAGTAATACTGGCACAGAGCTCTGTGGCTCCTTGACGAAAAGTAACATATCATCAGCATACAACGTGATCTTATGCTGCCCCGATGCCCCTCTAACCCACTTAATGTCCAAAGTTTGCCGGATTGTTACTGCAAGCAGTTCCACCGCTAGGGCAAACAACAAAGGGGACAACGGACACCCCTGTCTCATTCTCCTACCTAACTGAAACCCTTCAGACAAGGTGCCATTCACTAATACTTGTGCCTTAGGTGAGCTATACATAGCCCTGATCCACCCCACAAAGGAGTTGCCCAGACCAAACCAGGTCAAGATCTCAAATAAATAATTTCACTCCACCCTATCAAAGGCCTTTTCAGCGTCCATAGAAAGAATGCATGTATCCTCCCTCTCTTTATTCGCTCTTCATACCACATTCAAAAGTCGACGCACATTATAATAGGAGAGATGACCCCTAATGAACCCGGTCTGGTCTGGGTGAACTACCTTCGGCAACACCAGTTCTAACCTACCTGCCAAGACATTTGCCAAAATCTTCAAATTGCAATTCAGGAAAGAAATCAGCCTATAAGATGCACACTCCACCTCCTGCTTACCAGCCTTTGGGATCAAGCAAATAACAGCACCCGAAAAGGTACCTGGAAGTTCAAAACACTCCCCCTTCCACTGCTGGAAAGTGTCACACAACGGACCAGCAAACTGACTCGCCAAGGCCTTATAGTACTCAGAAGGATACCCATCTGGCCCACTGGCTTTCCCTTTCTTTATTCTCTGTATTGCTATAACCACCTCAGTCTTTGTGATAGGTTTATTTAGCACCTCGCGCTGTTCCCTTGTCACTTGTGGCAGATCCAGGCTCCCAAGAAACCCCTCCATCCAATCCCCTGCAATGCCCTCTTTAGCTGTATACAGGTTTTCAAAAAACTCTCTAAAACATTTCCTGATCTGTTGTTCCTGCTTATGCAACGTGCCTGCCTTATCCTTGATTACGGTGATATGTGCTGGACACCAACCCCTCTTCATCAGCCTGACCATCAGTGGACCAGGTTTGTTACCCCACTCATATACCTGCTTTTTACAAAACGTCCAGGCCTTCCTAGCCTCCCCCTGAGGAGGGCATTCAAAGCATCCCTAGTGGCTATCAAAGCAGTCCTGGCTTTGTCCCTCTCCCCACCCGCCACCCTTCTCTCCAACTCCTGTAGATGGGTCTCTAACTCCAATCATCACTCCTGCTTTTGTTTTTTAGCCCTGCTGACGTGTCTGATAATCATACCTCTCATGTATGCTTTTCCTGCATCCCAAAAAATGGCCTTGGAGGTAGGGGACCCCGCATTAGCAATCGTATACTATGTCCATTGTTCTTTCAAGTAGTCTCAAAATTTCTTATCCCCTAATAAATATGTCAAGGAATTTCCAAGGGGGTGGGCCCTCCCTCTGACTTCCCATCTTAAGGGTGAGAATCACCATCGCATGGTCCAAAATGTAAATGGGACTATGTTTAACATTCTGTACTCTCTTATACCATTCCCATAACAGGAAGACATACTCTATGTGAGACCATGTACCATGCGGATTAGAATAGAAGGTGTATTCCTTCACCCCTGGGTTCTCCTCCCACCACCCATCCATCATTCCCACCTCCACCAATCCTAATCTCCACTGCCGAATTGGCTCGCTTTGCCTGCCCCGGCCCATAGAGTGATCCAACACTGGATCCATCGTACAGTTTAGGTCTCCCCCCAGTATAAGACCTGGAAACTGTTCTTTCACCAACAAAGAAAGAGTACAATGAGCTGTAAAAAGCCGTCTCAAACACTGCCGGGGCATACTAACTGCCGAAAGTGACTCTCTCCCCCCCAAAATTCCCCCACCACAAATACATATCGTCCCCCTCCCGAATATTTCACTATCCTCTGAACTTGAAACAGAATTTTTTTTATGCAGGAGGATAGTGACTCCATGCTTATGTGACTTAAATGACACAGCATAACATTTCCCAACCCACCCCCTCACCAATTTAGCACGTTCCAACTCCATAAGGTGAGCCTCCTGTATCAAAGCCACTTGTGCTCCCTGTCTTCTTAACGCAGTAAGGAGGCCTGTACGTTTCATCAGAGTCACTATACCCTGTACATTCCATGCACAGATGTTCAGGTCCTGTAAATTAATCATTGTGGCAAATGACATAGTCCTTTGTCCCCCACAAGGAGGGATTCATAAGTCTGACCCCAACCAGGCACGTCGATTCTGCCTCCCGCCACCCAGTCTATTATCTAATAAGCCTGATACACATTACTCATATGGATGTGAACACTAAAGAAGGCAAAACAGTGTACAAAAATACAAACATAAACTGCAACAATAATAACTAGAACTCTGACTTGTTCATATTCTCCCCCACCCCACCCCAGGATCTACATACTTCCTTTTCAGCACAGACCCTCCCCTTTCCCCTAAACTCCCCATCTAGATCAACCTCATCTAACCTGCTAACTTTCTTCACCCCCCAGCATGAAGCTAAGATCTTTCCCAACGTCTCTCTCCCATCCCTTATTTACTCTTCCCGTCCACACATTCCTACGACACTAACTGCCAATAATGCTAGAGTGTCATGATATCCCATAAATTGACCGTGTTCCCCACTACCCCCCCACCATATAAAAAATTACCTCCTGTTAACTTCCTCACCCTGCATGTTTGAGTACTATGAGTGGCCTACTGAACCTGATCTGCCACTAATCCCCCCCCTTAAGCAAGGCACATGGCTACGTGACCCTCTGCAGGTTGGTAACCTGTCTCCCAAAATTTAGCCCCTGGTTGCCTCCAGCCTCCCAATACCAGGCCCACCGACCACCCCTGGCAAGCCACCTCAACATGAGCCCATCCCCATTCTGCGCCCTGGCACTATACTATTCCACCCTTTAAACTGTCCAGTGAAAACCTGTGGAGAAGAAACACAATTATTAAATGCAAACAGGACTAAACATGCTCTTCGGTCCTCCCCTGCACCTCTATATATGGAGCACGGGCCACTCAAGTGCAAATCAAGTTAAAGTTCCTCAACATATTTCCAAACTGTAAGAACATCAAAAATCATTAGGGGAGTCCTCTTTAAAGCCAATTTAGGCAGCACTCTATATTTATGACTATACCGAAAGGGTCCCACCGTGAAGAGGTGGTATAGCTTGCTCACCTTGGAATTCCAATCTGAAAACTAAGAGGATCCCCTTTTTTCATGGAGTTTAAAGTAAGAAGTGCCAATAGGCAGCTAAATTGTTTAATTTTGAATATGTGCCATGTTTTTTTGGGGGGTGCACTGGATGCCACACACCAGCAGCACCCTTTGCCAGAACTGTGAATTGCATTTTGAGCAATGCAAAGGTTTGAGCGTGCTTTTTTGTTTGTCTATTATCCAATAAGCCTGATACACATTACATATATGGAAGTGAACACTAAAGAAGTGCAAAACAGTGAACAAAAATACAAACATAAACTGCAACAATAATAACTAGAACTCTGACTTGTTCGTATTCTCCCCCTCCCCCAGGAATCTACATACTTCCTTTTCAGCATAGACCCTCCCCTTTCCCCTAAACTCCCCATCTAGATCAACCTCATCTAAACTGCTAACTTTCTTCACCCCCCCAGTACGAAGCTAAGATCTTTACCAACGTCTCTCTTCCATCCCTCGTTTACCCTCCCTGTCCACACATTCCTACAACACTAACTGCCAATAATGCTAGAGTATCAAGATATCCCACAAATTGACCGTGTTCCCCACTACCCCTCCATCACCATATAAAACATTACCTCCTGTCCGCTTCCTCACCCTGCATGTTTGAGTACTATGAGTGGCCTACTGAACCTGATCCGCCACTAATCCCCCCCTTAAGCACGACACATGGCTCCGTGACCCTCCGCAGGTTGGTAACCTGTCTCCCAAAATGTAGCCCCGGTTGCCTCCAGCCTCCCAATACCAGGCCCACCAACTACCCCTGGCAAGCCACCTCAACATGAGCCCACCCCCATTCTGCGCCCTGGCACTATACTGTTCCACCCTTTAAACTGTCCAGTGAAAACCTGTTTTTTTTTTTTTGTTTGTTTGTTTGTTTTTTAGTCTTTGGTAACCAGGTAAGGCCCATTAGGCACACGTGCCTGTTTTCAGGGGTGACCTGGGAGCACTGGGTGGTTAAGTGACTTGCTCGGAGTCACACAGTATGCAAGTGGAGGCTGTGAGAATCAAACTCAGGTCTGGGCTGCTGGATGTACCAAGATTGTTCGCACCTCATTCCTATAACCTCTAGGCTATACTGCCAGCCCAAACCTGTGGAGGAGAAACACGCAATTATTAAATGCAAACAGGACTAAACATGCTCTTCAGTCCTCCCCTGCACCTCCATATATGGAGCTCGGGCCACGCAAGTCCAAATCAAGTTAAAGTTCCTCAACATAGTTCCAAACTGTAAGAACATCAACAGTCATTAGGGGAGTCCTCTTTTCTGCATAACTACCAAGACCATGAAGCCCTTCTTAATCCACAGACGCCTCACAGGGTGGCAGGGAAAGCGTATAGCAAACAACCACCTCTTAGCAGGCCCAATGGTGCAGCTGTTAATCGAGCTCTTTCCCCGCCATCTCCACCTAAGGAGCGCGGGTAAAAATTGACACAGTCCAGTTCCAAAACATAATTTGCCCTTCCCTCTTAGCAGCTACACATCAAATCAGCCATTTAAAGTAACTCTCCAAGCTCAACTACCATTAGATGGACACAAACTCAGCCTATTTTCTTCCTCAGCTCCTCCACAAAGGTTTCCGCCTTCTTTACCTCCCAGAAAGACAATACTGCCCCTTCATGTTTGATTTTAAGCATCACTGGATAGATCATAAAGTGTTCAACCTTCAGGTCCCGCAGTCTGGCCATTACATCATTAAACATCTTGCGCTTCTTCAGCAATCTGACGGAGTAGTCCTGGGAAATGAAGAGTTTATGATCCTCATACATAATCAGCCCTTTCTCTCTATAAGCCCTCAATACCATTTCTCTATCTTGATAATAGTGAAACCTCATGATGACTTGTCATGGTGGCTGTCCCACCGCTGCCTTGGCATCACTCCCTAGTGGGTCCTCTCCATCGTGAGCCTTCCATCCTTGAGCTTAACCCCCAGTAAGTTTGGTAGGGTCATCGCACAAAACTCCAAAGCACTCCCGCCTTTCTTTCTCTCAGGTAACCCCCTTAAGCGGAGATTGAGTTGCCTATGATAATTCTCATGATAGTCAGCTGCCTCCTTCATTTCCTCCAGCTCTCTGTAAGGCAAGGATCTTTTCTGGAGCACCCTGCATCTCATCCTCTAACTGAGATATTCTCTCCTCTGCCTCCGTTAGCCTGATGGCATGGGTAGATTGCTGGGTAAGCACCTCCTGTATTTTATCATCAAACCTGGATTCGAGTTTACATAGCCTGGGTTTGAGGGCTGCCTCGAACTGTCCCATTAGCTCGTGGCCGAGCGCACTTATCTCCACAGCACAGAGTGAAATCAAGCTCTGGCTTTCACTCTGCCTCCCGGCAACACCTTTCTTGCCCATCTTAGCTGCCGTTCTTTGACTTTTACTCGGTCCCGATGTGAGGTATTCATCCATTACCTGTTCGGAACTCGGTCCCACAACTTTTCAACTGAAATAAGAAGCAAACTGATCTTTTTTAACAACTTTAATTCCTCGGAGCGGAGAGGAGCGAGGCGGAAACATGTCTTAACCACTCATGAGTGCCCCGGAAAGCACTTTTGATTCTGTTACTGTCTGCAAATCTTGGTCTGATATGCATGAGTGATATTGCTGCACACATTTCCTTGCTTTCTGTATGACTTGACTACTGAAACAAAACACAGTGTTTGAAAAAGTCAAGTCTGTGTCTGCCATGATGTTCATTCAATGCCTAACTGGATCGCTGTTCATGTGTTCCGTGGAGCTCACAGACCTACAAAGCTGGAAATACTGCACTGCTCCCCCTCACTGTTTCTGACAGTAGCATAACACTCATTCAAATGACTGATGATACTGTTACTGTTTTTAGGTCTAATTCAAGGTGTTTCTCTCTCATCTAGTCATGGAACACAGCTACACCCCATGTAGTAATCTTCTGAGTATTCTTCTCATTTTTGTTTTCCTCAATCTCATCTAGCTCGGTAGTATTTTTTTCTTGTTTTGCTTTGTTAGGGCCTGCTCCATCTACATCACTGTTAAATAATTTTTTACACCAGATGGCTGGATTTGCCCCATCAGATAGATCAAATTGTCTGGAAGGCAGGTCACTCATGGTGTTGGTTTTTCATATTTTTGTAAAGTCAAACTGCCGCTGTTAATGACAGTTCTGAAGGAGGACAGTGATTCTTCTGTGCACTCTAGTCAGCCTACAAAACAAGTTCCATGCTTTACAAGGCACCTTCCAGACCCTGTGTGGTTACTGGTCAATTGCCAGTCCACACTGGACAGTAGGAAGGGAACCTCCCCCATCCAGGGAGCACTAGCGCCACCACCACTACCTCAGAGGTTGCGAAGAAAGCACAGCAGTTGGACCACAGTGGACTCAGGGAGGGTGAGGATGGTGGAACAGAGGCACACCCAGTCAATTGTTCCACTCCACAATCCATACACCATTCTGGGGGAGCATAGCTCCCCTATGGATGCACCTGCAGAGAAGACTGATGACAACTGTCACAAGGGAGACCCACAGGAAGGAGGCAGAGGACACCACAGGGAAAGGAAGCAGCTCCTGGTGGGGGACTCAATTATTAGGGGCATAGAACTGGGGGGAGCTGAGAAAACTGAAGTAAGGTGCCTGCCTGGTGCCATGGCTTGGAGGGACAGGAAGCGCATCCTCAGGATCACGAGAACAGCTGCAAGGAAGTCTGAGCTGGACGTATTGTTCACCTAGGGACAAATGACTTGGCTCATCATGAGATTAGAGCAGTGCAGGAGGACATTGCAGAGTTGGGGAGGGGCCTAAGATAAGTAGCACACACAGTATCCTTTCTCAGAGGTGCTGCCTGTCAAAGGCATGGGGAGGCGAGGTACTAGGCACCATGCAGTTTAATGAATGGTTGAAAAATGGTGCGGAGCACAGGGTTTGGCTCTCATTGGGGACTGGGGTTCCACCTGGAGGGACACCAGCCTATACTGGCAGGATGGTCTGCATCTGTCCAGGAAGGAACAAGTCTTTTGAGCAATCAGTTTAAATGCTTCATTGGCAAGCTTTTAAACTAGTCAAAGGGGAGGCACTGACAAGCAGCAGGAAAATCCCAGGCTCTCCTACAAAACAGGGTACTAAATGAGAAAAGACCGATGTAAGAACGGTCAGTGGGGATGCTGCAACAGAAGGTAAAGCCATCAAAAATGGAGAGCAATGAGTACCAATGCCCGTAGTCTGGGTAACAAGCTTCCTGAATTAGTGGCCTTGATGGAGGAGGAACATCTGGATATCAGAGCAGTCACAGAAACATGGTACACACAAAACCATGACTGGGACGAAACATACCAGGATACACTATCTACAGAAGGGACAGGGAGGGTAAAAAGGAGGAGGAGTAGCTCTTTACATAAGGGAAGGAATAAAAGCAACAGAACAAAAGGGTAAACAGGGAGGAGAAGAAGCACTGTGGGTAAATTTGAGACAGCAATGGCACCACAATCCGCTGAGGGTTAGAGCAAGACTTCTCTCAGGGGAGGAAATGGACAAGGAAATGATAGAAAGTATACTTAGAATGGCAGAAAAGGGGAGATATTGCTGATGGGTGATCTGAATATGCCAGATGTTAACTGGAGTGCAGTTGCAGCTGCCACTTCGAAGAGTGGAGTTATTCTAGATGCCCTACAGGGGGCATGCCTTAGACAACTAGTACTGGAGCCCACTCAAGAGGGAGCAATATTAGACTTGATTCTCTCAGATGGAGAGAGGATCACAGATGTAGAAGTGGGTAGCCATCTGGGAACTAGTGACCATCGAACAGTATGGTTCACAATAAACACAGCAATAGAGTCAAGTCATACAAAGACAAAAGTACTGGACTTTAGGAGGGCTGACTTTGCCAAAATGGGTGAGTGCCTAAGGAATGCACTAGCAAATGGGCAGGAAGCAGGGGTGGAAGAACAATGGGAATAATAAAACTGCCATCACAGAGGTAATGAGCCTTTGTGTGAAGCAAATAAACAAAACAAAATGATGTAAGAAACCACTATGGTTCTCAAAGGAAGTGGCAGTGAAGGTTCAAGAGAAAAGAAAGCATTCAGGAAGTACAAGGAATCGCAGAAGGAGCAGGACAGAGAACTGTATCAGTTAAAGCAAAAGGAGGCTGGGAAGGCAGTCAGAACAGCAAAGGCCCAAACCGAGGAAAAGATAGCCAACTCAGTTAAGAAGGGGATAAAACCTTTTATAGGTACATCAGGAGTGAAGGAAGACCAAGGGAGGGATAGTGAGGCTTAATAAAGGGAGGAGGGTGCAGAGGAGACTGTGAAAAGGCAGAGATACTAAACAAATATTTTTGCTCAGTATTTACAAATGAAGAGGGGGAGGTACATGAAACAAACAGTAGAAACACTCTGGATACAGAAGTTGATACCAGCCCATTTACAGAAGAAAGGATTCTGAAAGAACTCTTAAAACTGAAGGTGGACAAAGCAATGGGGCCTGATGGGATTCATCCCAGAATTCTAAAAGAACTAAGGGTAGAACTAGTGACACCACTGACTACCCTTTTTAACAAATCATGGGAGGATGGGGTTGTACCCGAGGACTGGAGGAGGGCAGATGTGATTCCCCTTCACAAAAGTGGGAGCAAGGCAGAAGCAGAAAACTACAGACCTGTTAGTTTAACCTCAGTGATAGGGAAAATGATGGAATCACTTCTGAAAGAAAGAAT
Organism: Neoceratodus forsteri; assembly: GCA_016271365.2. Lineage (NCBI taxonomy): Eukaryota > Metazoa > Chordata > Ceratodontiformes > Ceratodontidae > Neoceratodus > Neoceratodus forsteri. The sequence goes on from CM028132.1 coordinate 1,339,661,726, forward strand.
TGTTGAGTATCTAGAGGCCAGAGGGGCACAGGACCCTAGGCAGCATGGATTCACAGCAGGAAGGTCATGCCAGATGAATCTGATAGATTTCTTTGACTGGGTGACCAAAGTAGTAGATCAGGGAGGGCTGTATGGCCTACCTAGATTTTAGCAAGGCATTTGACACAGTCCCACACAAAAGATTAATATACAAGTTAGCCAGCCTGGGAGTGGGTCCCAAGATGACAGCCTGGGTAAAGAATTGGCTGGAGAATAGGACACAGAGAGTAATAGTAAATGGAGTCCACAGTGAAGAAAGGAGGGTTACTAGTGGGGTATCGCAGGGTTCAGTGCTGGGGCCAGTCCTTTTTAATGTCTTTATAAGTGACATTGCAGAGGGACTGGAAGGGAAAGTATGTCTCTGCAGATGACACAAAGATCTGCAACAGGGTTGATGCACAAGGTGGGGTGGAAAGGATGAAAAGGGACTTGGCAAGGTTGGAGGAATGGTCAAATGTATGGCAGCTTAGATTCAATGCAAAGAAGTGTAAAGTAATGAACCTGGGAAACAAAAACCCAGGGGAAGAGTACACAATGGGGGGTGAGATACTGAGAACAACAAAAATAGAAAGGGACCTGGGGGTAGTCATATCAGATGACCTAAAGGTGGGCAAGCAATGTGAGAGGGCAGCAAGGAGGGCTGGGGGATACTGGGATGCATAGGGAGAGGCATCACCAGTAGAAAACAGGAAGTTATTATCCCTCTGTACAGACAGCTGGTGAGACCCCATCTGGAGTACTGTGCAGTTCTGGAGACCCAATCTCCGCAAAGACATAGACAGGATGGAAGCTGTCCAGAGGAGGGCAACTAAAATGGTGCAGGGTCTGCACTGGAAGACATATGAAGAGAGACAAAAGGAGCTTAATATGTATAGCCTTGAGGAAAGGAGGGAGAGGGGGACATGATAGAAGCGTTCAAGTACCTCAAGGGAATCACAACAAAAGTCCAAGAGGGTAGCATCTTTTAAAAAAAAAGGGTTGCAAGAACAAGAGAGCACAATTTGAAGATAGAGGGGGGACGGCTCAGAGGTAATTTAAGGAAGTATTTTTTCACAGAGAGGGTTGTGGATGCATGGAACGGCCTTCCGGAGGAGGTTGTGGAGTCAAAATCAGTGGTGGAATTCAAGCATGCATGGGACAGTCATAAGGCAATCCTAGGGAGTGGGGGTAGGAGGACGTAGGCTGCTGGTTAACTAGGATCTGCAGCTTATCCATTAGTTAGGGAAATGGGCAGACTGGGTGGGCCAAGCGGTCCTTATCTGCCGTCAAATTCTATGTTTCTATTGCCACACAGCTCCGAACAGTTAATGACCAATCAGCATCCAGAATATAATCTGCCCATTTTTATAATTTTCTTTAAAGTATACTTACCAGCAGCACCACAGCACCAGTTGGAGTGGCCTTGTTTTTTGTATCTTGTAGAGTATTAGCTACTCCGATCCTGTGGGGATGTGATGCTTGTACCTAGTCAGTTGTGCTGTGGTTGGGAGACCTGGTGTTGAAATGGGTAGGGGGACAGCTGGCCCGCCAGTGCAGTGGTTGGATTTCCGCTTGTGATGGCTGGCCGCCGGATGATGGCTCTCCATTCCCTGAGTGCCTCCAGTACCTTCCCAAGGCCTCCTGTTCCTCAGCAGCATCCCCGGGCCCTAAGTAGTGTGTGCTGGGGACATCCCCTCTCCCCCGGTGCCCTTCCCCCTTGGAGGAGGGGGACCTGCCCGGTGAAGGGATACGCCGGGATATCCTGGGGATCGGTTGTGATCTGAGGACCAGAGGAGGGCTGGGTAAGGGCAGTGGGGCTGGGGGGAACTTGCGGAGCCTGAAGGAGTGGGGGCCAGCAAAGCATGGGAGGCAGAAAAAAAAATGAAATGAGTAGGGGACATTGAGAGAGGCTCAATCTTAGTGTGCAAAGTAGAGTAGCGTTTCTTACATGGTGAGGCCCCAACCTTTTCTGGGGGAGTGTCAAGCTAGTACTGTATTTGAATTTTGAGTTTCAGATATTTTGTGTGGAGGGATGAGACAAACTGAAAAAGGATAGTAGTAGGTGACTCTATGTATTCGTTTACATATTGGTGACCAGGAAAGGTACCCTGAGCCAAGGCTCTTTTCAGGTGTAGCTGGGGAAGGGTAGGGAGTGAATACAATTCAAAAGATAACTGCAAAACAGTCAAGCAAATACAAATTATAAAATGGCAAGAAAGAATGCAGGTCTCTGATTGGTCCATTCGAGGATAGACCCGTGACGTTATCCCAGCACAACATCATGGATCTATTCTCAGCACCTGTCAACCTGATCACATAAACATACCAGTTTCATAAAAAAAAAAAAATCACTACACCTGTCAGCAGCTGAACAGACAGTAACACTCTAAATACATTAATTGAGCCTTTGAATTAAACTTCGCATTATTCAAATTCATAATGACAGACCTGAATTCCTGGTTCAGAGAACCCGATCTGGACCACAGCAGCAGTCAAAAAGTCCTAAAAAAAGAAAATACAAAAAAATACCACAGAGGTAGCATCTCAGGATCTTGACAGGCTAGAGATTGAAACAAATGAGCACACCACAAAACGAGCAACGACTTGGGCAGTAAAAGTCTTATTTGACTAGCCAACAGAGACTGATCAGCAAGCTGACTTACATACTGTAAGTGCCACAGAGCTAAATACCACACCAAGGCACTTCTACCGGTCCGTCCAAAACACCACAGGGCAGCCATATAGCATAAGTAGCTACATGGGGCTCAGATTGGGAATCAACCAGTACATTAATGAAGCACCTACCAGCTGAAATTTCAACCTCATGACAGACTCAGAATTCGATTCAGCAAACAATGTATTCAGAGCCGACATCAAAAACCTCTGCAGACAAGGCCGTGACAAAACACATCACCCCACCATCTCTGGAGCTGAGCTGCAGAAACTATGTGAGTCCGAGGCTTTAAGCCCAGAAAGTGCAGAAGACCTCATTCACCATGTGTGGCTGGAAATCCAGTTGCATTTTGCCAGATGTGGTTGCAAGGACCAAAGACAACTAAAGCCAAACTCCTTCCAGTTTAAAACAGACATAAAGGGGCATGAATACATGACTGTCATTTAATGAAAAAGTAAAAATCACAACAAAGAGAGAGATTTGGACCAACTAACAGGGTGAATATTCACTACAGAAGGCCACCCACTTATGCCCAATTGCAGCTGTAAAAAAATACCTAATGAAACTACCATCAGGAGCCTCAAGTCTTACGTGCACCCCAGAAAGAAACCACCCAAACCATGGAGTGAAGAAATGACTTGGTACGCCCTTGAGACAATGGGTATAAACTATATTACATCCATGCTGCCAAAGGTATGCAAAGCTCCATCACTCCCCAACATATACATCAATCATAGCCTAATTGCAACTGCAATACAGCTGCTATCAGATGCCAGCCTGAAACCATGCCAGGTAGTGGCAGCGACCAGTCACAAAGTTGAAACTTCCCTCTGCATCTACTGGCGTCCTTCACTTACCGAGAGAAGTGAGTGGCGCTCCATTCTGTCCGGAACACCACAACATCCAAGTCCAGCTCTCCCCAAGATAGAAGCCCCAGTACATCCATCATGGTGCCCAAGGTTGAGCTGTAGAGCCTGCAAGCAACAACAGCATGAAATGATGTCTACGAAACAGAAGATCAAAACCAGTGCTCTCAACTTCTGCAACAAGAAGATCCATGAAGCTGATCTGAACCCCCCCCCCCCCGCACCACATCAATGACCTCATCCTTCCAACGCTACTCCACACAGACAATCATACAGGGCAACTCGATGTGTATCTTCCACATATACAATAGCTGAAGGACAAGTATCTGTCAATGAAGTTCAACAGTTTTTAGTTCTGCACAGTATAAACTGTTAAACCAGTTCCTGTTAAGACTGTTACACTCAAAAAACACACACAAAGTTTCCTATTCCAGAGTTCAGTAACTTGAATTATTTATTTATTTAAAAGTAATTTATGCTGTTAACATATTAAAGTAAGTTATCTGTTAAACTATGAATTACAAACATATTTAAATATTTATGATTATAAAGCATGCAAAAAAAGTTGTTAAAATGATTTTTAAAAAGGAACTTTTATCTTTCACTATTATTTCTGCTTTTTTCCACTATAGTCCTAAAAACACCAAATAATTACTTCTCTCATCTTTTTTTTAATAGTGAGGCATTTTATAATAGCAATAATGCACTCCAAGGTGTGTGTTGTACTGGGATAACACCTTGGCATTGAATGAACTTGGCCTGTGATCTCATGCCTAACCACGCAAGACATGCTGTTATTCCAGCGCAACACACACCCTATCATGTATTATTGCTTAAATAAACAATAGTGCAGATGTAACCCCAGACTGGTATGCAGTTTGTATCTGACAGCAATACCAGGTGGGCTGGGTTTGGGGAGGAATAGGTCACTCGGCACAAAGGTTAGGCTTGGCTACTCTGCACAGGGGCACCCAAGTAATTTCGAACACAGGAAGCAATAACTGTAATGTCCAATACCAGAAGTGGGATTCTAAAGTGTGGCATGCATTTACATCCAAACAGAATAAACAAAGCATAGATGGACCCCCACGGGGCTACACTCCTGGTAATGCAGATTAAAGGAGACCAGAACACATCCTCAACACTTTAGCCCTCAGGCTCTGAAACACACTGGGCACACAGCCTGGACTTGTACGCTGCTTTGGGTTACATAGCCCAAACTTGTATACTGCTCTGGGTTTTCCCTGGCTCAGCTCCCTTGCCAGCCACTTGGACACCTTCCATACTTCATGGAAACATTTTCTGGTGGCTCCCTAAACCACCTAAGAGCACCTCGGCTCCATCAGGGAATCTTCCTCTTTAATCCCACATCTGGATACTTTCCTTAGGCACTGGCCAAGTACCTGAGAGAAAGCAACAGGTGTCTCAGAGCAAATCCATAGAGGTGAATTTAGTTACTACTGATGGGGGGGTCTCCCACCTCTCGCTCCCACAATTCATACCCGGCCATTTCTCTGGACATAAACACCTCATCCTTTAACACTTTGCTGTGTAGATTCTTGCTAAATATATTTCACATTCTATCTACTTGTCTTGCTTCCCATTTGTGCAGGACTTGAACATACTTAAATTAAGTAGCATTGTCCATTACTCTAGACCCCCCACAGGTTAAGCAGTCCAATCCCCACATTCTTTCTTTCCATTTGTGCTGGAATTGAACATACTTATAAGTGGCATTGTCCATTACTCTAGACCCCCACTGAGTTAAGCAGTCCAATCCCCACATCTTCCAACTGTACTTGGCTGTCTTTTCCTGACCCCACAGTAACAGTCCCCTTTAGTTTCCTTCTGTTCAGGTGAAAACACTTGGCCCTTTTTCAGAGCGAACTCACCCTTTGGTTGCAGGTGCCCCACAGGCATTTCCTCCTCAAGGAATGTTCCTCTCAGAGCTTCTGGTGCCTCAGCACAATTCAAACAGGCAGCTTCTTTCCCTTAGCTGGACCCAGGGGGGTTGCCCCTGGAAAACAGGCAGACACCTTCCCCCATCCCCTCAGGGATGGGGCTCTGAACCATTGAAAGCGGTCTACACCACTTCAATTACCAGTTCCTGTGTTCCTCTTCAGGTGGAAACATACACCTAAACCAAAGTAGCTCTGTACCAGAGCTTAAAGCTCTGAGAGCCTGCACACACTCTGCTGCACTACAGTCTTTCTCTCTCAGACTGCACACAGACTGGCTTCAAATTCCCCAACATTCTACTCTAACCTCCAACTGCAACATTCCAGTGTGGCTTATGCAGCTGTGACAGTTCTAAAATGATGCCATCCCTCAGTCTCAGCTGAAACTGAGAACAGAGTGAGACAGTGTGAAATCCATTTAACTGGAGTTTTTATAAGCTGCCTTCCCTGCCTACCACTAGGTCTTACTGGGATTCTAGTAACCCCGGGTAACAGGGGGTTACACTCACCCTGGGCCAGGAAAATGAGTGTCCACAGTCATTATTCACCCAGCTTAAGCCATCTCACCCCATGTGTTGACTACGGGGAGGTAGTGCTACCTTCTCCCCTACCATGTGCTAGCACAGGCAGGCAACACTAAGGGCCTAGAGGCCTTTGGCTGATGCATCAGCCTCTACCCTACCCACTGACTATGGGTACCTACTGGCTCCGGTAGAACTGTCCAGAGCATATCCCCAATAGATAAGCACTGCGGCCCCTATGGCTGTTCAGGACCACAGCCTGTCTATCCCCCCTAGCCTTCTAGGGAAAACCTGTCTGCCTCTAACTCAAAATCCCAAAACAAAACAAACAGGGGACCTCCCCCACCCTCGACACCATGCCACCACACACCAGGAGATAATACCAATACTCTACGCATTACTTCAACACTCCTCCCAAACATACCTGTGAAAGAAAAAGGGTTACACACAGAAACAACAACAGTTCTTTAAAAACTACACTGTAAAGTACTAGTGAGGGACTCCGATGAGTCCCTCCTCCTCTTCTTGTCTTCTCTTCTATCTTCTTCAGGAACACCTGCAAGAAAAAGAAAGAAAGACAACACACATTCCTAATCTGCATACACAATCTATCTAACCCCCTACCATCTAAACACTGGAGAATCTCAAAAAGATTTTTTTTAGAAAAGTAGAAAAAACAGTATAAACATTAGAAAACAGTAGAAAACAATGACATTATTTACAATACACATATTTGGGCGATGGAGTGCCCTAAAAGTCCCATCTAGTGACCACAGTGCCCGAAGGCAAGTCCATTAAAGAGTCTCTCCTGGGCCAGGGCCCGGTGAAGCACAGTTCTAGCAGGCCAAAGTCCTGAAGGGGAGAGTCTTAGAGGACAGTTCAAACATCTGGAGTCTGCTAGTGTAGGGTGTGTACTGCAATGTCATAAGAATAGAAAAGTCTGGACTTACCAGTCCCTTGTAGAACGAAAATGGCACCAAACCTGGTCCTCAACCGAAGACTCTTCCTGGCAGCATTCTTCTGATACAGCTGGACGGACATCTTCTGGGAACGAGAGGAGGACACATCTGGAAACTGCTGGGTTGATGTCATCTCTGGAGATGGAACCTTGGAACAGGAACAAAAAGGAAAACAGCTGGTCTGAAGTCATCTGATTACCAGGCAATGAATCAGGATACAGCTGGGCTGGTGTCCTCTCTGGATCTGCAGTCATCTGGTGGGACAGTCGATGGATTCTGGGAAGCCAGCACACTGTAGAACTGATGAATGTGGGGCACCTGAGTCTTGGACGTCCATATTGGCGGAACAACATAGGTACTGCAATGGCTGGAGTGGCAGCACTGGCTACCACTGCTCTGCTTTCCATTTGGTATGCATGGGCACATTCGTAGGAAGGTCTTTGCATTGTGGCCAATAGCACAATGGGTCAGGCACTTGAATTATTACCCTGTCTGGGTGCTCATAATTCACACTGTGAAAGGTTTCACGTCCCTCTTCATCCACTATTCGAACAGTGACCATTAACAGTGTCCTGCCTCTTTTCCACTGGCTGTATTTTTCGTGAAACATTCTGTGCTTGACATGCTTGTTTGCACCAGGATGCACACATTTCATTGCTTCTGCCCAAATCCAGGACTTCCTGTTTTGTTCAATCTCCTCCCAGACTCTCTGAGGAAAGGTAGGAAAGGACATCCCATAGATTTCATTCGCCTTCCTATGAACCAGTCTCTCCTCTTTACCAGCTTTGGTCAACCTGAGACCTCTGGCCTGGCTTGGGGGCAGCCAGTCCTGGTTCTACCAGCTAAGCATTCTCAAAGACGCAAAAAATGGATCCCTGGCTTCTTCTTGCACAGCCAGGACAGTGACATCACCACTCTTTTCCATGCGTTCCTCTGAGGCAAGAGCTTGAGGCTGTGTACCAGTTCCTTTTTCACAAGGCCACATAGGTTCCCCCTCTTCTTCTTCCTCACTGAGAATCTGTGCCCAGGAGTGAGCAGTCGTCCTCACTCCTGAGACTGTCCACTCTTCGCTGGGCGCGGAGGTTGAGACCTCCCATTCAAAGGCCTCCCTCCTCTCGTCTTCTCCTATGAGACTTGGGCTAGGCCCCACTCTCCATGGGTCTGCTGATGCTCTTCCTGATATGTCTCTCTGCGACTCAGAATCCGAAACGTCAGCATATTGTTCTGTCTGTAAATCTGCACCCTCTAGCTTTGTGCCATACTCCCCTGAGGGGCCTTCTCCAACAGGTTCTGTCTGGTGCTGTGTGCTGCTAACTGCAGATTCTTGAACTTTTGTCCATTTGGGAGCCAAATGAATCTTGGGCACTTTAAACAAATTGTATTTCTCTAAGCACCCAGAACAGTGAGGTACCATGAAGACGTCTCTTCCAGCATTTAAGTACATCAAACATACTTGAACTGGATATCCAGGAATCGCCACATGAGGAGGCAGTTGTCCCCCGTAGTAACATCTCTCAATGTCCCTTAACTTGTTCACTTCTACTGCTATCACAGCCCAGGCATGATCTGGGTAGTGGACTGGCCCTGAAGCCATGACTGCAGAGAAAAAACAAATGCTCACTGTTATTTCAAGTCCCATTTCACTGAACATTATCTTTCTCTTTCAAAATGGCTCCTCTGCTGCTGTGTTTACATTATTACCTCACCCTGTAATGGCAGCAGCAGCACTCCTACGCATCAACATTCTGAAACTGGGTCAAGCCACTGCGCATCCGATTTACACACTCTACTAATAACTTTGCTCAAACTGCACAAACTTGCACTGTTCTTTATTTCTTTATCCTAGCACATTTATATGATTTACCACTGACTTTTCACTTGCTGAATACATTGCTCTAGCTTACAGTCCCTTAAAGCCTCAGTATTTCAAGCACAGGATTGCCTGTAATTCTTGTTACATATCGATACAACTCACATCTCTGTCATGGCTCTGAAACTTATACTGATGCTGAACCTATAATTATGCTCACAGTTGATGGCTTAAAATGCTTGCTTTTGCTGATAAAACTTAACACAGTCCTTGTTTGGAAAGCGATTACACTGCTACACACAGATTCAGCTGGCTTTTGGCAAAATCACTTAGTTTGAGCAATTATTTCTGTTGGTACTCACTGTTATCAGTAGCTGTTTGCTGCGATGGAAAATGGCCTGCAGCCAGTCTTGGAGGCTTCTGGAAAGAAGCGGGTTGGCAGTCCTGCTGATTGTCCCTCAGAACACCACACTCACAGTCCAGTTGATCGAGATGCGGGTTAAGCCTGAATTTAAACAGAACAGTCAGTTTTTTACACTTTTTTACAGAACTTTCAGTCACTGCGAAGCTTCTCCTGGAAGCTAGTTCGCACACTCCACTCACTTTCCCTCTTGAATGCTGGGCAGTCGCTCTAGAGCTGGCTTGGGGCCGGGACTGATTGCAGTCTCACCAATCACTCAACGCCATGCAAATGAGCCTCTTTCCTCTCGAGTGCTCTTCTCCTCACGGCGATCGTCGAGCAGGCAAATTTAAACTGCAAAACCACACTTTTTTTTTCTCAGCTGACTCCATGGCAGGAGCCCATTTCAACCATTTTTCATGGCCATTAACACAACAAGTCTCTCAGTTCACAAGAAAGCATTTCCAACGTCTAGGGCACAATTTTCCTTTTGCTACCCACAGTTTTCCACACTTTTCTTTGTCACAAACAGTTTAAAAAGCTGGCAAATGCTGTAAATTTTGATGCAGGACAAGGGCATACACTCTCAGGCTTTACTGCTCCTTGGTAAACAGTTGGCATTTTAACAGCAGCACATGGACAACAGCACAGCGGCACATAAGTTAACACTGCTTCAGCTTTTTGGGCTACCCACTGCCAGATAACCAAAATGCTAACCATTGCCTGAGTGATCTTTCTTGCATTCCTCCCTAAATTCCAAACCCAAATCCCAGCGGTGCCTACATTTTTGTAACCCCAAGCTGTTATGCCGTTTGTATCTGACAGCAATACCAGGTGGGCTGGGTTCAGGGAGGAATAGGTCACTCAGCACAAAGGCTAGGTTTGGCTACTCTGCACGGGGCACCCAAGTAATTCTGAACACAGGAAGCAATAACTGTAATGTCCAATACCAGAAGTGGGATTCTAAAGGGTGGCATTTATTCACATCCAAACAGAATAAACAAAGCATAGATTGACCCCCACGGGGCTACATTCCTGGTAATGCAGATTAAAGGAGACCAGAACACATCCTCAACACTTTAGCCCTCAGGCTCTGAAACACACTGGGCACATAGCCCGGATTTGTATGCTGCTTTGGGTTACACAGCCCAAACTTGTACACTGCTCTGGGTTTTCCCTGGCTCAGCTCCCTTGCCAGCCACTTGGACACCTTCCATACTTCATGGAAACATTTTCTGGTGGCTCCCTAAACCACCTAAGAGCACCTCGGCTCCATCAGGGAATCTTCCTCTTTAATCCCATGTCTGGGTACTTTCCTTAGGCACTGGCCAAGTACCTGAGAGAAAGCAACAGGTGCCTCAGAGCAAATCCGTAGAGGTGAATTTGGTTACTACTGATGGGGGGTCTCCCACCTCTCACTCCCACAATTCATACCCGGCCATTTCTCTGGACATAAACACCTCATCCTTTAGCACTTTGCTGTGTTGATTCTTGCTAAATGTATTTCACATTCCATCTACTTGTCTTGCTTCCCATTTGTGCTGGACTTGAACATACTTTAATTAAGTGACATTGTCCATTACTCTAGACCCCTCACAGGTTAAGCAGTCCAATCCCCACATTCTTTCTTTCCATTTGTGCTGGACTTGAACATACTTATAAGTGGCATTGTCCATTACTCTAGACCCCCACTGAGTTAAGCAGTCCAATCCCCACATCTTCCAACTGTATTTGGCTATCTTTTCCTGACCCCACACTAACAGTCCCTTTAGTTTCCTTCTGTTCAGGTGAAAACACTTGGCCCTTTTTCAGCGCAAACTCACCCTTTGGTTGCAGGTGCCCCACAGGTGTTTCCTCCTCAAAGAATCTTCCTCTCAGAGCTTCTAGTGCCTCAGCGCAATTCAAACAGGCAGCTTCTTTCTCTTAGCCGGACCCAGGGGGGTTGCCCCTGGAAATCAGGCAGACACCTTCCCCATCCCCTCAGAGATGGGCTCTGAACCATTGAGAGTGGTCTCCACCACTTCAATTACCAGTTCCTGTGTTCCTTTTCAGGTGGAAACACACATCTAAACCAAAGTAGCTCTGTACCAGAGCGTAAAGCTCTGAGAGTCTGCACACACTCTGCTGCACTACAGTCTCTCTCTCAGACTGCACACAGACTGGCTTCAAATTCCCCAATGTTCTACTCTAACCTCCAAATCCAACATTCCAGTGTGGCTTATGCAGCTGCAACAGTTCTAAAATGATGTCATCCCTCAGTCTCAGCTGAGACTGAGAACAGAGTGAGACAGTGTGAAATCCATTTAACTGGAGTTTCACAAGCTGCCTTCCCTGCCTACCACTAGGTCTTACTGGGATTCTAGTAACCCCAGGTAACAGGGGGTTACAGAAACAAATAGGAACAATGAATAAATAATGAGAAGTAACAATTGACCAATTAAACTAGTGGTAGAACAGCCTAAATACAAGATTTAAGTAGAGAGGTACTAGGAGAAAGAGCAGGAGAGAGCTAAATGATCTCTGGGAAGTTGCTTAGAGAAGGGTGTTATCCATGGACCAGCACCCCTGATTGGCCCCCTACCTCGCAGGCAGCAATACTTATAAGTATATGTACTATTCTTAGGGCACAGGCACTTATCATACAAGTATAAGTGTCAGGATCTGAGTTCTACTGTATTCTTACTGAGAATCATAGTGCTTTTGCTATTATTATAACTGTAACACTTGGGAGATGCTTCTGTTTATACTATTGTATAATGATTAGTTAGGCATTACTGCCATCTTTAGTGCTAGTGTAAAACTACAATTATGTATGTAACCACAAGTGCCCTTCAGGGCATACAAAACCATTTTTTACCTATCGGTTATTTTTGCTAGTTCAGCATGCTTTCCTAGGCTAGTAAAAAGTCAGGCTATTTGCCACTGACCAATTGCAAGGTTTTTATATATCTTTATACCTATTGTCATGACGATTATCAGGGGTATAAGGCCCATTGCATTGTACCTTTTTCTCTTAAAAGAAGAGACATATTGCTGCCTATAGGTAAGATAGAGAGATTGGAAGTATTCTTCCAATGATCACACAGTTTTGGTTGTAAACCTGCTTTATATACCAGAAATAAATCACTTTATGTGCTGGACATCACTTGTCTGTCATTTCTTTACTTTTGTGCAGTTCCAACAAGAACCTAAGAAAGGTAATTTTGTTATCCAGTTAACAAGGGTAAGGGGAGAGAGGCAGAGGTTGGTAGGAAAGTTATTGTGGATAGAGGGGAAACAGACAGAGAAAGCAGTCTGACCCATGAAGGTATTGCAACAAGGAGTAACAATGATTCGACAGTCAAACTAGTGGAGCAAGTAAGCTGGCATGTCGAAGGGGGTTACGGCGGAGGGTATAACAAACTGAATAAAATGAGAGCCAAGTACTCAAAGGAGTTTCACTTTATTCCTGATGTACTCTGTAAAGTATGCTATTTTTCTAATGGGTGGCCCAAGATTATTTCAATATTTGTGGGAGGCTCAAGATCATTTCCATGGTTTGGGGAGGTGCCCTATGACAAAGTCTGAGAACTAATGAAGTAGACGATAGAGCAGCCTTATTACCAGAAGATCAGTTGGCGCTGAAGTCCACTAGAAAAATGCTGTCTCAGTGGAGAAGTGTTCGGCACATTTTGTAGAATACCAGAAATATAATCAGAGGATTTACCTGGTATGCAGTAAATATTGGCACCTGTAGTAAGTATGGGAGTAACACGGCGAGAAGGAGAGTATGCCTGTCAGCAATTCATGGGACTTCAGGATGGACTTCTGGAGAATGATAGAGAAGATCTTACTTCGAGTAGGAGCTCTTGCAGAAGACTATAACACTTAGGACTACGCTGCAGGCACTAGGACCCTTCGGAAAAACTGATCAGCCAGCAGTACCAAGCAGGGACTGCCCCCGACATCGGCCCCGCCCCAATGTCAGCCCTGGTACAAAAAGGGGTGGACCCAGCTCCATCTCAGTTCTTTTCCCGCCACGTCCGGTGCACGTGAGAAGAAGCCTATTCTACTCAGCTTGCCAGAAAGAGCTAAAGCATTATTTTTCCCCATTTTTGTGCTGTATTTTGGTGTTTTTTTTTCAGTACTTCTCGACTGGATGTCTTTACCATCATCTGTCTCTTCAGAGCTACACCAGAATAAGTGTGACTGCGGACGGCAGATCCCTTCCAAAGATGGGCACAAGCACTGCGTCTTTTGCCTCGGGCCGGACCACGATACTGCGGCCTGCTCAGCCTGCCAGATGTTCACCAGCTGGACCCGGATCTGATGTCTCAAGGCTCTGAAGGCTTTTTTATTAGAAAAGAATATGGATCTGCACACTTCAGAGATGGGGAAGCACAAGGAGAAGACCAAGCACCATGGGAAAGACCATAGTAGGTCCTGGCACCGGTCCCGGTTGCGGTCCCATTCTCACTCACAGTCCTCTACCAAGAAGGCCCATGTTTCCCCAGGCCGAGGTGAGCATCTGAAGTCATCCCAGGCTAAGGCTGGCCCATCAGGGGAAAAGCTGGCCAAGCCCAAGGCCACCTTGCTAAGGGTCTCCACCAAAACCTTGGAGTTGAAAGCTTCGGCCCCACCTCCCAAGGCACCGCCTGCTAAAGGTGCACCTCCGGAGCTGAAGGACTCTCCGGCACTCCCCAGCAGCACCCCATCGTCGGACCCACCACCGACGCTGGTTGAATGGGTGAAAGGTTCAGACGCGGCCACAGAAGAGTCGGCGTCCCCGTCTCCCAAGTCCTCCTCCCCCCTTGGCTCCCAGGAAGGCTCCCCTTCAAGGGCCGACATCCCGGTTACTCCCTTTGTGGGCAGAGCAGCCGAAATTTTCATGAAGGATGAGCTGCAGGAGTTGTTCTTCTTTTGGTGGGGGCAGGTCCAGAAGCAGGCCCCCCCCGAAGCCAGACCAGTCCCTGGTGCTGGACCCGGCAGGCGAACCACAGCCTGGAGGTAAGGCTTCCCTAAGGAAGTCCCCCGAGCAGCCGCCTACACCTCTACCCAGGGCTTGTTCCTGCTCCCAGTCCAAAGACCACCGCCGATGCTCCAAGGACTCTGGAGACCGTCACCGGACCCAGTCTCGCACTCGCAGCCCTACTCATTCTTCTGGACGAGAGCACTCCCGATGTCGGTCCTCTGACAGAAGTCGATCTACGCTCCGTCGCCGGTCTCAGGACCAGAGACGATCTTTGGACTGACGTCAGTCCCCCAGCTACCGACGACATAGGGAGACTGGTCACAAGGAGAGATCAGACTACTCCAGACCTAGTAGTCGGTCCTCCTCTTCTTCATCGGCATCCTCTTCCTCTTCCTCTCTTGGGATCGGGGGATCCCCGGGAGAGAAGGACCAGCCTCGCTCGCCTCCGGATGATCCGACCTTTATGGACATCATGAGGCATATCCAGGCCTCCAATGAGTGGGAAATGGAGGACCTGGATCCGGAACACCAAAGGTTGACCAAATACCTGAGGCAAAAGGAGCTGAAACCATTGGTGGTGCCTTCTTTGGTAGATACTTTCCAGGACCTGACCTGGACTACCTGGAAGCATCCGGCCTCCATCCCGGCTGTTCCCAAGAAATTGGATAGGCTGTATAAGTGCCCGAGGGTAGAAGTCTTTTTAGCAGAAAACCCTCAGGTGGACTCTTCAGTCATTATGTCTGCTCATTATAAGTCCAAGCAGCCGAAACACCTTAGCTCACAGCCTCCCAATCCGGAGTCTCAGTATTTGGACCAGGTGGGCAAGAAGGTTTACTCTGCTTCCACCTGCTCCATCTGGTCCCTCAACTTTCTGACGCATATGGTCCGGTACCAGAATACTCTGTGGGAGAGGGGACAAGAGCTACTGAGAGTCATGCCAGACTCCAAGCAGAAGACGGAACTTCTGGACATACTTTAACCAGGCTCCGATGTGGGCTCTCATGTCCTGAGGGCCTCATATGACACTGCAGACATGGCAGCCCGGGCAGCCGCATCAGGGGTCTGCCTTCGGCGCCATGCTTTCACCAGGATCTGCAGTCCGCTATCAAGGATCTGCCATTCCAAGGTACCGTATTGTTTGGGCAGGAGATGGAATCTCTTATTTCACATCTCCAGAAGTCGGGCAAGTCCATCTGGTCAGTCCGCTAAATGTACCGCGGTGACCAGCGATGGCAACAAAAATAGCCTTTTTGCAAGCCCTCAAGTGGACAAGCCTGTGGTAGCCAGGAGAGTCAGAGAGGTGGCTTCTGTAGGAGAGCCAGTAACCAGCAATCTGGAGGCGCGCCTAACTGTGGGCCCAAGTCCTCCCAGGCCTCTCTGCCTACGCCCGGCTCAGCCCAATGACTCCCTTCTGGCCCCCCTCCTCCAAAGGAAGACTCTGGGGAAGCCGTCGGGGGCCACTTCTCCCTTCATCTCGAAGGGTGGAGCTCGATAACTGCTGACCAAGGGGTCCTGGATATTATCAGGAGAGGACATATGCTAGAGTTCACAGAGTTCCCTCCAAATACTCCACCAAAGTACTCCCAATATTCTCCTTCTTACATCCCACTTATAGAAGGATAAATTCAGACCCTTTTGCAGAAAAAGGCAATAGAGGTAGTCCCCTTGCATCAGCAGGGAAAGGGGTTTTATTCCCACTTCTTCCTGGTCCCAAAAAAGACACAGGATCTTTGACCCATTCTGGACCTCAGCTCTCTCAATCTCTTTATAGAGTACAAAAGGTTCAGGATGGTGACCCTTCCAGGTCTACTTCCCCTGCTGCACCAAGGAGACTGGCTCTGCTCCCTAGACATGCAGGATGCATATATGCATATCGGGGTCTTCCCTCCCCACCGGAAGTTTCTGAGGTTCCATTTCTAAGGGGAGCAATATCAATTCTGAGTTCTTCCATTCAGCCTCTCCTCCGCTCCTTGAGTCTTCACAAAGTGCTTGGCAGTGGTGGCTGCGGCTCTAAGGCGTTAGGAACACTACGTCTTCCCTTACCTCAACGATTCGCTACGTACGGCCCTGTCCAGGTCAAGCCTGCTTCAAGCTCTCGGAGACACCTATACTCTGTTCTGAGAGCTGGGGATCACACTGAACCTTCAGAAATTGTCCCCTGAGCCCAGTTAAAGACTCGTCTTCATTGGAGCGATCCTGGATTCTGTTCAGGGCATGGCCTTTCTACCCCCAGACATGGGCGATCGCCTGCAGAAGATTGCCGAATGGATCTCAGTAACTCCTCAGGTTCCAGCAAGGAGCTTCCTCAGGCTGCTGGGGCACATGGTGGCAGCCATTCCAGTCACTCCTGTGGCCCGCCTCCACATGTGGATCCCACAATGGATGCTCAGGGTGCAGTGGGACCAGGGTTCAAACAATTTAGACGTTCTAGTCAGGATCACCGAGACAGTCAGGAGAACTTTGCTTTGGTGGATGGACCCCCAGAATTTGGAGAAAGGGGTCCAGTTTCGTCCGGAGCCACCGGGTCAGACCCTTATGACAGATGCATCAGATCTGGGATGGGGAGCGCACCTGGGTACTCGTCAAACACAAGGGGTTTGGACACCCGAGGAGCAATCTCTCCATACCAATGTATTGGAGATGTGAGCGGTCCTCTGTGCTTTACAGGCATTTCAAGAGGATCTAGTGCCGGGCTGTCTCCTAATTCAAGCAGACAATATGGCAGTCATCTTTTACATCAACAAGCAAGGGGGCACTCATTTGTATCCCCTTTGCAGGGAGGCAATGAAAGTCTGGTACTGGGCACTGGAATTACACATTCTGCTGTCAGCGGTGTACATTCCAGGCATCCTAAACTATCTGGCCAACAGCTTAAGCAGGTCTCGATCCAGATCACATGAGTGGGAGCTGTTACAGTCCATAGCAGATCATCTCTTTGACAAGTGGGGTCATCCAGAGCTGGACCTTTTTTCGTCACCACTCAACGCCAAACTGCCACTTTTTTGCTCACGAGAGCACAAGCCTGGAGTTTTCTGGCCAGACGCATTATCCCTTTGCTGGGCTGGGAGGTTTCTGTATGCCTTCCCGCCCTTCCCTCTCATTCAGAGAGTCTTGCTGAAGTTGCAGGCAGAAGGGGCTCAAATGATTCTAGTAGCCCCCCCGGTGGCCTCAGCAGATTTGGTTCCCACTTCTGCAGCGGTTGTCCAGGGAACCTTCAGCTCCGCTGCCCATTTGCTCGCAGTTGCTATCCCAGGAGCAGGGATTGCTGGTCCATCCAGACCTCCATTCCTTACATCTGCATGCTTGGCTTCTTCAGATGTAGCCCAACAGAGATACGGGGTCTCCCCGGAGGTAGTGGCAGTCCTAGTGTGAGCGAGGAAGCCCTCCACCCGCTCCACCTATGCTTTGAAATGGAAGCGGCTTTGTTTATGGGCCTCATCACAGCATTTGGACCCTGTCACCTGTCCAGTGAACTCAGCATTACAGTACCTCCTCTCGTTGTACTAACATGGCCTGAGTTACTCCTCCGTTAAGGTGCAAATGTGGGCTGTCTCCACCCATCATGCTCTGATTGGAGACAGGGCTTTAGCACAGTTAGATGTAGCCCGCACCTTTTTGAGGGGGATTTTGCATATGAGACCTCCCATTAGGGATCCTATCCTACCCTGGGACCTCCTTTTTGTGTTGGAAAAGCTTACCCTCCCTCCTTTTGAACCGGCAGCGGATTGTGAGCTGCGTTTCCTTTCCTGGAAGGTTTGTTTTTTGGTTGCTATTACCTCAGCTCGAAGAGTCTCTGAGCTTCAGGCTCTGATGTGTAAAGAGCTGTATTTGGTTTTTCACAGGGAAAGGGTTTTCCTTAGAACAAATCCTAAGTTTCTTCCAAAAGTGGTCTCGGAGTTGACCCTCAACCAGTCGGTTGACCTTCCAGTCTATTTCCCTTCCCCTTCTAATAGAGGGGAAGCTCTCTTTCACATATTGGACATCCACAGGACACTGAGGTATTACCTCAAAAGGATGGCTGCGCACCATCAGTCGGAGCAACTCTTTGTGGCCTTTGCACCACAATGCTTGGGCAAACCGGTGACCAAGCAGACGATTTCGAAGTGGATCGTCCACTGCGTATCCTTCTGCTATGAAAAGCACAACAACCCCCTACTGGGTCCAGTCAGGGGTCACTCCACTAGGGGAGTGTCTGCATCTTTTGCCGCCCTGAGGACTGTCTCCATTAGGGACATATGAGCAGCCGCTACCTGGAACTTGGTGCATACCTTTGTCAAGCATTACAGTTTGGATATAGTCTCCAGACGCCATGCCAGTTTTGGTCTGGCTGTTTTGCAGGGACTTTTGTCCTAGGCCTCTGGAGTCAGTAATTTCCACCTCCCGGGGTCAACTACCTCTTTGACGTGGGACTGCTTGGTATTCAGTCCTGAGTGTTATAGCCTGCTGCAAGAGCTCCCACTTGAAGTAAGATAGTACAGTTACGTAAGAACTTACCATAACAGTAGATCTTCAAGAGGGGCTCTTGCAGCAGGCATTACTTTCCAACCCACCTTCCCCCTTGAGATGTGCAGATCTTCATCTCCTTCTCTTGTCGGGGCTCGTTTGCGAGTCTTGGTGGGGGAACTGAGGTGGAGCCGGATCCGTCCCCTTTTGTACCAGGGCTGACGTCGGGGCAGGACTGATGTCGGGGCCGGTCTCTGCTTGGTACTGCTGGCTGAGAAATTTTTCTAGAGGGTCCTAGTGCCTGCGGCATAGTCCTGAGTGTTATAGCCTGCTGCAAGATCTCCTCTCGAAGATCTACTGTTATGGTAAGTTCTTACGTAACTATACTTTTATATGAATGGCAGTATAAAAGAGGATACCTCCATCCAATTTAGAGCAATTCTGCCTATGAGTTAGGTATCCTGGGACTGCGATAGCAGAGGAAATGATTCTAAAAGATAGCCAGGTTTCAGGCAGAATGAGAATGTTAGGGTTGTTTTGAGTGACCATATTCTAATCTGATCCATTTTGGGGAGTTGACTTCTAATAATAAAGTGAAATAATTTGAGCCATTTGACTAGTGGCCTGATTCAGTCCCTGTTCTGGCTTTTTTCGGGTACCTGGTTAGATTAGTGCTGCATGAATAGCACCACTCTACAGAGCGTTAGTTCATGTAGCACTAACACGGACAGCGACAGGGGATATACAGCGCTTTCAGTAAGCGCTCCCCTGGTCGCTGTCCATGGTGCTACAACAGTACAAGGGCACCAGAATAAGGGAGACTGGCTGAATTGCTCCTGTGACATGGAGGGCAGGTGCATAGAGCAGCTTGGCCAGCAGCAGTGAACACCTGGGTTCTAATCCTGATCTTCTTCCATTTTGGCAGAATAGGGACTTGTCTTTTGTTTACATAGGGCTGTGGAAACATTATTCCACGGCTCCATGAATTTCAACTTTCTCCATGATCCATTCCCCCTTGGAGTGGGAATCATAAAGTAGGGGGGTGCGGGGGGGGGGCAGAGCCACCTGCAAAAAACAAATTGGCGCTTTTGTTGCCGCATGGTTCTTGACTGCACTATTATTGTATGTGCTATCCTGATTCAGTACCCTTTGTTCCTGGGTCACTGAGGCAGCGATTGGTGGAGAAGACCAAAGAAACAGCAGTGCTCACCCCCATGACCGCTAACAGCTGCTCTGGTCCCGGAATGAGGAGACAGTGTTGGCACTAAGGTCTTTGTTCGCCAGTTGAATCTGGCACTCTTTTAGGCCACATGCCCTCCAAGGAAGCTACCATCCAATTGGCTTAGGGGAGCTTTCATTTATTTTTATTTAAAAATTGGTAACTGGGAAAGGCACACTGAGCTGAGACTCATTTCCAGGTGTGATCTAGGGAAAGGGGAATACAGAGAGAATATCTGAGAATTATATCTGGATATTTGACTAATATCTGTGAATACAATAAAACAAATGGTGGTTACAACAGGCAGCTTTACAGATGAAGTAGCACGTGGGTACCACATGTAAAAGCAGCAGTAGTGTGTATTGCAACAATCAAAGGACACTTGTAAAAGAGTCAGTAAAAATGCTCAGTGTCTGATTGGGTAGGTGATAGTGCTAGCAGTGTCCAGACAGACAGAGGGTGGAGTCTCAGTAGCATGGAAGAAACTGACCTGGAGGGGGTGGCAGAAGAAGGCAAAGAGTTAAGGAGGGGTGGCAGGAACAGGGAGGAGCAGAAGGATGCCTTAGTTGGCATCTAAAAGTAGGAAATAAGGGGGAGAGGTGTAGGGAAGAGGGGAGCTGGTTCCAGAGGGAAGGGAGGCAATAGGAGAAAGTTGCTTGACCTGCAGAGGAGTGAGGGTAGGGGATGGAGAAGTTATGGAATCCCTGGAGCGAAGAGGGTAAGAAGAGCATGGGTCAGGAGAGATTAGTGAGGAAAGTTAGGAGGGAAGGGACCCAGACCAGTATTTGGCTATGAAGGAGGCACAGTGGGACGGGTGATGAACTGGTAGCAGGAGGATGGAGAGGGAGGAATAGAGAGAGCAATTATGAGTGTATGTGTGGGGGGAGAGTTGGTAGCAAAATGACAAAAGGCATTGCAGAGGGAATCTAGTCTGGCTAGGCAGGAAGAAAGGGCAGTACCATATACCACGTCTGCACAGTCAAAGACCAGGAGAACCATTTTGGTAACCAGCTCCCGGCAGACCTGGAGGGAGAGGCACTCCTTGTGGCAGCACAGGGCACTGAGTCTATGATGAAGTTTGGTATGGATGGCGTCTGTGGGCAGAGAAGTCAAGCTTGCTGTCAAACAACACACCAAAGTAGCTGAAGTCAGGACAACCTCCAGAGGGGTGCCATCCAATGTGGAGAAAATGGGAGGGGGCGAGTGCCTGGCCAGTTTATGGCTGGTGCCAAAGGTCATGGACACAGTCTTCTTTGTGTTGGCCTGTAGTTGGTTGGCGTGGAACCAGCGCAGCATGTCGTATTGTAAGTAAGTAGTGCTGGAGTGGACCTTTCACAGCTGAGGGCAAAGGTCCAGAGGTGAAAATGACTATATCATCTGCATATATGTGAATGTATGAGGAGACACTATGGGAAAGCAGTTTGCCTAGTGGCCAGATTCAGTCCCTATCCTGGTCTTTTTCCCTAATATGTAACTTTCTTTTCTGCAATCTCTTTGTGGCCGCTGTCCTACATGTCATGTCAGGTATCCAGGGGAGGGAGCCCTGCATGATACCACATGTATTTCTTTAGTTTTTATTTACCATGTAAGTGTGCTAGACAATCAGATGATTATTTCCAGGCATGAGCTGGGAGATTACAACCTAAAAATGATAAACAGTCAATACAACATGCAGCGTGTTTAGTTAATACATAGTACATAGTAGTTTTAACAGATATAGAGAAATGAATGGATGAGGACAGAGAACATATCTGGAGAAGCAGAGGGAGTCTGGGAAAATAATTAGAAGAGCTAAAGCACAGACAGAAGAAGGTAAAGCCCAGGCTATCAAGAAAGGTGACAAGATCTTCTTCAGATACATTAGTGAGAGGAAAAAGACCAGAAATAGGATCGTTAGGCTGAAGAAGAAAGGAGGAGAAAGGGTGGAGGGTGACCTAGAAAAGACTGAGATACTGAACAAGTAATTTTGCTCAGTATTCACCAGAGAAGGGAGGGTGAGGGACCGAGACTCATTAAAAGAGGTATTCAGGGGAGGGAGGTAGCTGTCAGCCCATTCACGGTGGAAAAAGTCCTAGAAGAACTCGGGGAAAATAAAAGCAGATAAGGCAATGGGACCAAATGGGATCCATTCCAGAGTACTAAAGGAATTTGGGGAAGTGCTGGTGGAACCACTGGCTGCCCTTTTCAATGCATCGTTAGAGACAAGGGAGGTACCTGAGGACTGGAGGAGAGCAGATGTGGTCCCTCTCCACAAGAGTAGTGGGGTCCTTACTTGAGAGGATTGTGAAGTTTCTGGAGGATAGCGGGGCACAGGATTCAAGGCAACATGAATTCCCAGCGGGAAGGTCCTGTCAGACAAAACTTATAGATTTATTTGACTGTGTAACTAGGGTGGTAGATCAAGGAGGGGTGGTGGGTATAGCCTACCTAGATTTCAGCAAGGCCTTCGACACTGTTCCACACAGGAAATTGCTAAATAAGTTGAGGAAACTGGGAGTGGGTCCTATGGTGGTAAAGTGGGTTGGAAACTGGCTAAGGGACAGGACTCGGAGGGTGGTAAATGGCATGAAATCTGAGGAGAGGGAGGTGACCAGTGGGGTGCCACAGAGATCAATGCTGGGGCCAGTCCTTTTCAATGTCTTCATCAGCAATATTGTAGAGCAACTGGAGGGAACGGTGTGCCACTTTGCAGATGACACCAAGATCTGCAACAGAGTGGACGTACCAGAGGGGGGTGGAAAGAATGAGAAAGGACCTAAGCCTATTAGAGGAGTGGTTGGGTGCCTGGCAGTTGAGTTTCAATGCTAAAATTGAAAGATCATGCACCTGGGTCACAGGAATCCAAGGGAGGAATACATATAGGATGGGTGGGGAAATTCTGGCTACCAGAAGTCAGGAGAGAGACCTGGGGGGTTATCATCTCTAACAACCTGAAGGTGACCAAACGGTGTGAAAAAGCAGTGGGGGAGAGCAAACAGAATGTTGGGGTGCAAAGGGAGGGGCATAACAAGCAGGAGGAAAGAGGTGGTGGTCACTATACAGATCACTGGTGAGGCCTTAGCTGTAGTACTGTATCCAGTTCTGGAGACCACATCTTCGGAAGGATATTGACAAAACAGAGGCAGTCCAGAGAAGGGCAATGAAGACGGTACATGGACTGCACCAGAAGCCCTATGAGGAAAGACTTAAGGACCTTAATATCTATTCACTGGAGGAAAGAAAGGAGATATGATAGAGACTTTCAAATACCTTAGCGGAATAAACAGGGTACAGGTGGAAAGCATATTTCATAGAAAACTCTGCATAAGAACAAGGGGCATGCTATGAGGCTGAAGGGTGGAAGGCTCAGGGGTAATGTTAGGAAGCACTTTTTAACTGAAAGGGTGGTGGAGCCATGGAACAGCATTTCAGCAGAAGTGGTGGGTGCAAAAACAATACAGTGGTTCAAGAGTGCATGGGATAGACATAAGTAGGGTTACCACCTTTTAAGAAGCCCAAAGTGGGACATTTCTTACTGAAACATGATTTTTCGTAGGACAGTATGTGCCGTCTACCAATGCAACAGACTTGTTTTTCTTTATATAATCAGAATTAAGGCTATGTATTGTAGTTTCTTGGTTTATTCAGTTGTTTCTTATCATGTTAAGGTATTACAGTTTTTTGCAACATTTAGTGAAACGTTAGAAAGTATTTTTTCCTACCATAAAGTCAGAACATGTAGCATTTTTCAAGTTTTTTTGCAGGACACAACTACCCAAATCAGGACTGTCCTGTGAAAATCAGGACAGGTGGTAACCCTAGACATAAGAGTACCCTGGAGATGTGCAGAGCAGGAGAGCCGTAGATCAAATAGGATCTGGGACTGCTGCAGAAAGTAGGGAAATTTGCAGACTAGGTGGGCCGTATGGTCCTTATCTGCCGACAGATTCTATGTTTTTATGTTAAATGAATGGACTCAAAGAAAGCATTAACATAATGCATTACATTTGAAAAGAAGCACAGAGGACATACAATAATACAATACAATATAAAAGGTGCATGCAATAGTCTAAACATGAAAAAAAGGAAAGAAATTCATACACATCTCTGACCAATCAAAAGTGCTACCCTTACAGCCAGCCCAGTGGCGCTGAGGGCTGAGATGCTGAACACCACACCTCACGCTGCATCAGCAACCCGGATTTGAGAACGAACCTGGGTCATTGGGGGGTCAGTGGGGAGGGAGGGAGGAGTTGAATTGAGCCGCTGTTAGGCAGCGCTCCTCTCTGGGGAGGGCTGGGCACCAATGCGACCAGTGGATGGTACCGGGAGTGGAGGGCGCAGTTAGGTGCTTGGTGAAAGCCGTGTCACCACACAACTTCCCACCTGGGCCTTGGTCCTTCATGCCGGCACCCTCTGGGGGGGGTAAGGTTTCCCATGCTACTTCTGTAACCATCGAAAAACCTACACCCCCTTCCATGCCTTGTGATCCCCATAAGAGGGGATGGAGTGGATGGTTGGTACACTGTCAACGAACCTTACTGGCAGTCAGGGAAAAATGTCCCCATTAAAAAAAAAAGTGCTACCCTTACATGAAAAGGAGGCTGTAATTTTCCAACACTGTCCCCTGACAAAGCCTTTCTTGGTTCTTCATAGGAGTGTTGGGCATCTGATGTGAGCACCTAATAAACTTGCAATTTTATCGAGGTTCTGTGGTGGTGTGTAACCCCTTTTTGTTTTTGCTGAATAGTCTAAACATGATCTGCAAGCATCTGTCAGTGAAAACGTAAGGACAGGTGTAGTATATTGTTTTTTGGAAATACCCAAGTAATATTCTATGGAACAAGGCCGCCAAGGTGCATGAGCGAATCTCAAGAGGGTTCGAGAGCCACAGCCTGGGCTTGGCATATGCCAAAGATTCCCAAATCTTGGTACTGAGTTTGGGGACAGACAATGGAGCATGCTGACAGGGTCTGAGTGGGTATGTGCTTCAAGCAGGTTGAAGAAGTGAAGCTAGGGACAATGGAAGGCATTTTGACAGAGTGCTAAAGATAACCCCTTCAAATGTATAGTCAAGCAACAAAGATGGGAGGAGCCAGTCAAGTTTGGCAGACAGGGAGCAGTGGTGGGTGAGATGAAGGGATACAAGTGCAAATCAGCAGATATGCCTCCTTTAAAGGGTAGATTTGGACATAGCTGAAAAGACTGAGGCACCATAGATAAGCTTGGGGAGCAGTATCCCATAGACATTGACTAAACTGGCTTGGGGAGTAAGGTTATGGCTAACTTTATAAGAGATACTCATCACAGAATTAACAGATTTGCAGATATCCATCACATGGAACGAGAAACTGAGTGATTGAGTGAGGGGTCCAAGGTGACCCCCAGGAAGGTGAAGGAGATGACTGTTGGGGATGGAGCTCCATCTTGATAGGCAATGTATAAGGGAGAGACTGACAATGTCTCAATGTAGGGGGTTGTACCAGATAGCATGGCCTGTATTTTGGTCGTGTTCAGGACTGATTTGTTTTTAGTCAACCACTTCTGTACAGCCTGTAGGTCCTTGGATAAATTTAGAATGATGGTATCAGTGCCATTTGAGTAGAGGACCAGATCATCAGCGTAAAGAATAGCAGAACAATGGGAATGGACACTGACCTATAGAATACTATGGGCAAAAAATAAAGGACCTAAAAAGGATCCATGAGGAATTCCCACAGAAGGTTTGGCAGGTATAGAGAGGGAGGAGCCAAATTTGATCCTCTGTGATTTGTCAGTGAGGTAGTTTTGAAATCAGTCGAGAGGAGTGGATGAGATACCCATCCCAGCGAGTTTAGAACAGAACAGAGAGTGAGTCACCAGATGAAAGGTCTTTGTTAGGTCTATAAAAACTGCACTTGTAAGACCAGTCTTGTTCATGGCTGAGGCAACACTGTTCATGAGTATGAGGAGGGCGTCGGTAGTACTACTGTACATCCTTTTTTGAAACCATGCTGTGTAGAAGAAAGAAGGTCATAGGTGGACAGATAGCTATTAAGCTGTGAGGCAACAATTTTTTCTAGTAATTTGTTCAAGACGGGAAGAACAGTGATGGGCCTATAAAAACTGATGAGTTTCTGATTTTCTCTTTTAAGCACAGGGACTATGCAAGAGGATTTCCACAAATCGGGTACTATACCTGATGACAGGGATAAGCTGAATAATCTGGCTATAGGAGAGGGAAGCTCATGTGCCCTCAGCCTGATAAATTTAGATTCTGTGCCATCCAAGCCTAATGATTTGGACTCTGATACTTGCTTTAAGACAAACCCCAAAAGCATCTGGTACACTCGAGATGGAGCTTTCAAATTAACACCAGCACTGTTGCTTCTGTCCAAAATGTACTGTTTATTTGGAAAATAAGAAAGCAAACAAGCGAAGGTGCAGGCTATGCTACACACATAGGAGAGCAAGTATGCTGCATGCTAGAAATCACTGAAGAAGGAACCAAAATAATGCAAACATAAGAAATTTATTACACAGACTGTCAACATCGAGACCAACTGGAGGACAGCCTAATCCCCAGCACTTTGACCAAAACTGACTTTCATCAGGGAGCATGTCAACTCCTGTAACTCGTATGCCTGAAATATTTTTCCATTTAAAGGCACAGTACCCCCAAACAACAGAATAAGCAATTATTTAAGTTAGTACATAGCCTTAAAATAATTCAAATGCACTAGATATAATTTTAAGATATGAAGAGAGTGCTTGCTGAGTAATCTTGCAGCCCCAAATGTGTTAGTGTGAAAGAAAAAAGTACAGATGGTGCATGGTAAGGGAGTGCTAGAGAGGTGCTGGGTTGGGGGGAGAAGAAATGCAGTGCCCAGAAAAGACTAGGAGCTGTTAAAGAACCAGTGCAGAGGCTAAAATGACCTTATATAACCAAATGAATTCCACTTAACAGGGGACCCCACTTCTAGATATGGACCAGCACTGTTTGAACTAGTTGACAGTGCCTACACAAATGGCTGGATCACTGACGAAGAGGCTGCCTTTTTAAAACCAAATTTCCAAGTGATTCCAACCATGTATGTGCTACCCAAAATACATAAAAATCTGAGTGTTCCACCCATGAGGCCTAAAGTCTTTGGCAATTGTCCCCAACAGAAAATTTAAGTGAGTTAATTGACCTTTTCCTGCAATCATATGTAATAGGGTTACCATCAAACTTAAAAGATACCACGCGCTTGCTTGACAAAGTAGAAACACTCACCTGGAAAAATGCTTTTTACTGGTTAGCTATTGATGTACCTAGCCTGTATACTTGTATACAGCACAATGAAGAGGCTGAAGCAACAACTTGCTTTCTTGGAAACCTTCAATGGGTGACAGTGTTCCTACTGCTTTCATTCTGCAGGCATTAGAATTTGTGCTAGAGCAAAGCACCTTCAGTGACTCATTTTTTTTTCTATATGTAATTTTTCATTTTTTCCCTGTTTTAATGACTCATTTTATAGTCAGAAAAGCACCTCAGCAATGATGGCCTCCATGGCCTTCAGCTTTTGTCTGGTCAGAATAAACTGAGTAAGTCACATACTGGGTGAGTGAGTCTTACTTCTCCAGATTTTGGTAGGCATTTGTTGGCTTTACCAGGGACCGACTCTTCTCACTCTGTTTTTTATGTTTGCTTTCGCATGCAGCGCACAAGAAACATTTTGAGGAGAGTAGAGTATTGCAGAGGTATGGCAGTGTTTGGCCAATCCGGTGAACACTTTCAGGAGCACATCCCTCGGCCACCAATCAACAGGGAAGCTGCTGATGACAGCAGTTTCAGAGCGAGTGCTGGACTTGAAAGAAATCTGCCGCTCCAATCACAGACTGTTTCATCATTGCGGTGGCAGATCTCCCTCCCCACCTCGCTCCCAGCAACCAGGAACATTCCAGCCATGCGTATTACAGTGCACAGTAATGCGCATGGCTGGACTTACAAGCAACTTGTTTGCTCAGTGTGCCTTTCCCAGTGAAATAAAAAATGAGCCACGTGGCTTTGCATAATTGGTGGCTCCTGCCGCCCACCACACACTCCTCCCAAAGCAGACATCGGGGTGCCCAATCCTCATGTCGGCATGCCCCCCAAGCTATCTTTTGCCGAAAATGGGGTGCCCAATCCCTGTGTCGGCATGCCCCCCCACTACTGTGGCACACTAGGAGCCCACCCTAGTATGCCAAAGTAAACATTATGTTTTTCCGACACCAGGATGCCCACTCCTGGTGTTAGATGCAACCCCTTTTTTTCAGCCGACCTCAGGGTGCCCAGTCCCCAGGTCGGCATTGACCCACCCTCCACTAGTCTGGCACCCTGGGAGCCCACCCCAGTGTGCAGAACTGTTTTTCATAAAATTACACCTGTAAAAGAGGAAAACTGTCCCCTGATATGTTTTGGTTTTTTTTAGCTGTAAAAAAGAAAACGGTCCCTTGTCGTCCCAGTGGTCCCCCCCCATCCCGACCCTCCCTCTGTACACCCCACCTCCCCACACCCCCCTCACCCCATACTTGCCTCTGGAGGTCTGGCGCTGTGCTCTTCTGTGGACCAGGAACACGTATGCATTCTTCAAAAGCCGACCACAAACTGAAGAAAATCACGGTAAGCCCTATAATGGCAATCAATGGGGGGTTTCAACTTCAATCAATCAATCAATCAATCAAAATCTTTATTTATTCAGGCGAACATCATTGAGCATAGCTCATTTACAAGATGGACCTGAGTGGTCATAACAATATAAGGTTACAAATTTTACACAAAAACATGGTACTGAATAAACACAAATACAATGATTTATGAATGAGACAGATAAATATTTACATATATACAAGGCAAAATGACAATAACTTAGGTTGATATCTCAGCCATTTTTTGGAGTTTTGGCCCCACATTTCCAACAGTGGGTTCTTGGGACCCTGCCTCATGACCACTGACACTGTCATTTTGTTTCTCTGTCCCGAAAGGTGATTTCAAAGTCACTGCGCGTAATCACCTTTTGGGACCGATTAATGAAATGACAGTGCCACTTTTCATGAGGTGGGGTCCCAAAAAGCCTATGTTGCATGTTTGGTGAAAAAACACCCAAAAATTACTGTGTTATGAGCATGCGTTACGCAGTTTGAATGCATGCTCATAAATTCGCCAGTTTTTAATATTTTCACTCCAAATTTCCAAAATTGCCATTTTTTCCACACCTCCTTATAAACAGTACAGATGTAATTCTTTGCATCCTGCCTGAAATGTGTTTTTGCATCTGTGGCGCAGAATGGTGTTGTCACTGTGCAAAATTAACTTTTGGGTCAGATTAATGAAATTGCAGTGCCACTGTTCATGATGGGAGGTCCCAAAAAGGCCATGTTGAAAATCTGGTGAATAAATTCCAAAAAATGACTGCGTTATGAGTGTACATTATGCAATTTCTATGCATGGCCATAACTTCACCACTTTTTCACATTTTCACTTCAGATTTGCAACATTGCCATTTTTTCACACCTCATCATGAACAGTACAGATGTCATTTTTCACATCCTGCCCAAAATGTCTTTTTGCAGCTGTTGCACTGAATGGCGCATTCGCTGTGGGAAATCACCTTTTCGGGATTGAGTAATGAAATAATAGTGCCACTGTTCATGAGATGGGGTCCCAAAATGCCCATGTTGAAAATCTAGAGCAAAAATACCAACAAACGCCCTGTGCATTAGGGTTTCCAACCATAACACCCCACCCTGTACAGACTGACAGACGTCGGGGGTGTGACTTGGGGTCGTTGGCCATAATGCTCATGCCATTCAATTTTCACTTACTCAGGCAGCCACTGACAGCATCAAGGTGTGCCTTAGGGTCTTTCAGCCCTGATGTTCACCCCATTCTCCTATATTGCACCCATCTCAGCTTATTTCCTTATGGAATGGGGTGAGCATAAGAGCCGAAGACCCCAAGGCACACCGTGACATCTGTCAGTGTCTGCAGGGTGGGGTGAGGTGGAATGGCATGAGCGTTATGGCTGACGACCCAAAGGCACATCTCAACGCCTGTCAGTCTCTGCAGGGTGAGGGTGGGGGTTGCCGTTAGTGCAATACTTCACTGTCATTTCTATTATGCAGTATCAGTGCCAATACCAGCAAGTAGACATTCGACATTGACAAATGCTTGTCTTTGTAGATGCTGGACAACACTGGAACCCTCTGCATTTCCCATCCTATGCCAACCTGTTCATGGGCAGATGGGAAGTAACTCTTGTATTCAGCAGGGAACACCAACCAATATCACGATAAAGTAGTTCACTGGGACAGCTTTTTGACTATATTATTTGCAAGTGGCAAGGACTGGAAGAAGAAATACATCATTTTTTTTTATTCAGCTGTTTATCCTCCTCGAGCCCTGGCAGGAGCTTTGGCCCTCCGAGGAGGGATTCTCTCAGGTCCGGCTGCCCTACACTTGCTGTCACAGAGGGTGGGAAATAATTCAGATGAGGCAATTTTTCAAGATTTAAAACACACAGAATGTGACATTTATTTACTAAAAGTCAGAAAACCAAGAAATCAGAAAACCAAAAATAAAGAAAAGTAAGATGCAATGTCAGTGACCACTTTTTCCCTCAGTGGTTTCTTGCAATTTCCAATATACAGTCAAAGACCGCAGAATAGCTACGGTCTACTTACTTCTGTATTTACTTTACTTACCTCACAGTCTACCTCACTGTAGTCCTCTCTGTATCACTTCCAAGGCTCATCTGCCTGAAGAACAATTTTGGGAGGTATTTATACTCCCTGGACAAGGTCACCTGACTAGTCCCTTAACATACTTAACACAAATACAATGCTTTAGAATAGGTTAGGTATCTAAATGTGACATAAAACCAACAATCAGTTAAATATAATTCTCATCCTGTTCTCATTTATACAGCAGGCTGTAAAACCAAGCTTTTAATCCTATATCATTGTTAATTAACCTGTTAATTACATAGCAACCCATAGGTAATGTGCTTAGTAACCATCTAAGTGACAGGGGCTTATTATCTAACCATATAAAAAGGTGACAGTAGAGGGCACTGATCCCTTAGGAAAACCCATTCAAGGACCAGCAGCTTCAGGAAAGAATCAGTACTGTTCATTTCCTTAGCAACCAGGTAAGGATTTCCTACCAGGTTAAACCTTGGTTCCTTTTTACGTTCGCTTGCGCGCATGCGCAAGGAACGTTTTGGGAGAGTAGCACACTTGAGGTGTGCCTCTCCACCCAATGCACTGCTCCTTGAGCAGGCGTGGTGATCCTGCACCAATGGGTCGGAGCTCAGTATGACAGCGGTCCTCTGCTTCAAAGGAAAGCACCGTTGCCATACTGAGCACCGCCGCGCACATGCGCTGTTTTCCCCGCTGCCAGTGCTCACGCCTCTAAAGTTTTGGTGCCACACTGGGAGCCCACCCCAGCGTGGCAATGTTGTTTGCTGATGGGGTGCCCAATCCCATCGGCTCCATGCACCCCCGTTATCCTTGCTCACGCTGGGAGCCCACCCCAGCGTGGCAAATGGTGGTTTAGTTTGCCGACGGGGTGGCAATCCCCATCGTGCTCGCCTCTCCGCTACAGAGTTTGTCGGCTGGAGGTGCCCAATCCCCGCCTCGGCTCCCTGCCTCAAGTAGTTTCTTCATGCTGGGAGCTCATCCCAGCATGGCAAACATCTCACGCTCTTTTTTATTTTTAACCTGTAAAACAAAATGGTCCCTGCATGCCTCCCAGGCCCCTCCCACAACCCGCACCCACCCACTGCGCACCCAGCCTCCCACACCCCCTCACCTCCCATACTTACCTCCGGACTCTGGCGCGACGATCTTCGGTGGACCGGGAACACGTCTGCACTCTTCAAAGCTGACCGCGAACTGAGGAAATGCCGGTAAGCTATATAATGGGCTACATAGGGGGGTTTCAACTTTATTAGACTCTAGTCATTTTTGAATTTTGCATCACCAACATGTTTTGGACTTTATGAACGATGCATTGTCATGGCATTATTAGCCCGGCGGATGATTGCAGGCACTGTGCAGTCACTGCACAGTCACTGTGTGAAATCACCCTTCAGCCTCAAATAATGCCATGACAGTGACATCATTCATGAGAAGGGTCCCAAAACCCATGTTGAAAGTTTGTGCAAAATTCCAAAATGACTGTTTTATAGCGCAGTGCTAGCAGTTCCTACGCAGGCTCGTAAGTTCGTGAATTTTCAATATTTTCACCCAGATTTTCAACATTGCCATTTTATCACACCTTCTTATGAGCTGTACAGCTGTCATTTTTCACATCTCACCCAAAACGTGTTTCTGCCCATGTAGTGCGCAATGGCACAGTCGGTGTAGCTAAATTAATGTATGGAACACATTAAGAAAATCACAGTGATACTGTTCAAGAGCAGAGGTGTTAAATGGCTATGTTGAAATTTGGTGAAAAATTCCTAAAAATGACTGTTTTATGAGCTGCATTGCGCAGTTCCTACGCACGCTCGTACGTTTGCAAATTTTCAATATTTTCACTCCAGATTTTCAACATTGCCATTTTACCACACCTCCTTATGAACAGTACAGCTGTCATTTTTCACATCCTGCCCAAAATGTGTTTCTGCCCATGTAGCGCACAATGGCGCAGTCGGTGTGCGAACTCAATGTATGGGATACATTAAGAAAATCACAGTGACACTGATCATGAGCAGAGGTCTTAAAATGGCTGTGCTGAAAATTTGGTGAAAAAATTCCTAAAAATGACTGTTTTATGACTCCGTGTTACGCAGTTCCTACGCACGCACGTAAGTTTGCAAATTTTCAATATTTTTACTCAGATTTTCAACATTGCCATTTTACCACACCTCCTTATGAGAAGTACAGCTGTCATTTTTCACATCCTGCCCAAACGTCTTTCCGCCCATGTAGTGCACAATGGCGCAGTCGGTGTGCGAAATCAATGTATGGGACACAGTAAGAAAATCACAGTGACACTGTTCATTAGCAGAGGTTTTAAAATGGCAATGTTGAAAATGTGGTAAAAAAAATCCTACAAATGACTGTTTGACGAGCGTGTGTTGCACAGTTCCCACTCACGCCGAGGGTTTGCAAATTTTCAATATTTCACCCAGATTTTCAACATTGCCATTTTACCACACTTCCTTATGAGCAGTACAGCTGTCATTTTTCACATCCTGCCCAAAACGTGTTTCCGCCTATGTAGCGCACAATGGGGGTAACAACAAGGTCATGCTGACAATTTATTGTGCAAATACCAGCAATCGCACAGGGCATTAGGGTAAAGCACCATACATGCCAAACACCACTGCAAATACCTGCAAGTGAACGTTCGGCATTGACAAATGCTTGTTAAAAGTAGTTTTCTTTAAACAGATATAAGCTGTTTCATTTCACGGTGCA
Organism: Neoceratodus forsteri; assembly: GCA_016271365.2. Classification (NCBI taxonomy): domain Eukaryota; kingdom Metazoa; phylum Chordata; order Ceratodontiformes; family Ceratodontidae; genus Neoceratodus; species Neoceratodus forsteri. Next base: position 1,339,694,955 of record CM028132.1, read on the forward strand.
CAGTATTACTGAGGGATTAAGCTTAATACCAATTTGGAGTTTTACCCTCTTTTCTGCAAGTCCCTGTGCTTCTAATGTTCTTTTTGCATGCTTTGTCTTTATTTGTTTTAATGCTTGCATGCTTTTATATAAAAAAAGCAGTCTTCCATTCTAATATATCGGTAATACAGGGACTCCATGGTCAAGTGAGCTAAAATAGTGCTACAGGAGCGGCGGCTGAAATTATTAGTCTACCTTTCCTCAGTCACTGAATCCTTTACCTGTTTACACTAACAGTCTTCTTTTCTTTTAGAAGCTTGCTACCCTTTCTAAGGACCATAACTTGTGTATACCGGGTAGCAGCTTCTATGCATGAAAGGGGGAGATTACAGACTTTATTCAGAACTGCATGGTTCACCTGCTGTGCAACTCATGCAGGAAAGTGAAAGTTATTGACTTTTCCTTTCAGGTGGGTGGCTGCCATTTCCAATGCCTCCCCACCTCTCCTTTTTATTAAGACCTCTCTTCCTGCTGCCAGGACATCAGTCTACACATGGAAAAAAGCCTCTAAAATTGAGTTAAATATTTCTTTCTGCTCAGTTCACAAGAACTGCGTGAGCCAAGTGGGTAAGCTCCCTATATCATGACTTTTTGATCTTGGGCGACTGCAAAATACAGAGGTCGCCTTACCCGAGACCTATCATATAAAAATTAATTCTAGCAGCAGACTATTCTCTCTCTGTATTATTAGGTTGGTTTTAATACCGTGTTCAGCTATGTTTTGTGCAAGGCATTACATACAATATTCTGGTCTGTTTACAATATTTGTCAAAGTAAACAACACATTTTCTAGGATCCTATCTTACTAGCAAGAGGACTATTGTACACGAGTCCTCCTTAGACAATTATGTCCAAGGACATAATTCTTTATTCACACTTTACAGTACCATAATAATAACTCCTCATTTCTAGGAGTTTGGGGGGAGTTGTATGAACAGAAATAAAAGATTAGGGAGAGCTATAGAACAGTACATGAAGCACAAGAAGATAGTTCAGTCTTATCCTAAGTGGCCTACCTAGAATAATAGAACAAGGTGTTAAAAGAAGATTAATTGAGAGGATACTGTTGCAACAGAAGTTTTAAGGTGGAAGAAAAAGAAGACTGGACAGAGTTCAACAGTCCATTTTTAGGGAGTGTAGCCTATTTTTGCCACACTTGCCGACCACAGAGATTCCCCCATGGCTTGCCCTCCATGGTGGTGCCAGGAAGGTGGCACCCCCCTCCCTGGAGACCCAGTCCAGAAGCTGGGGTCATCCCTCGGTGTGGCGGACCATCATGGAGCCCTGCCAAGCTCCTTTTCTCCTGTTTCTCCTGTCCCCCTCCCTACTGACATGATTACGTCGGAGCATGCCTCCTGACCTGTATTGCCCTCTGGTCACCACCAGAGGGCAATCAATGAGTGTGACAATGTGGCACCCTCCACCTGAGAGAGGAGAGCAGTCCTCTGGATGCTCGATCCTCTCTCCCCCTCCCAACCCCCACCGACCGGGGCAAACCCAGGTTGCTGGCATGGCACGAGGTGTAGTGACCAGCACCTCGACCTCCAGCGCCACTAGGCCGGCCAGAAATACATAATTTCATGCTGTACCTTAACAATGCAAGTCCAAGCTTGACATATACATATGAATATAGTAAAGACACCATGACATTCCTTGATGTGGTACTAAAAGGCTTGCTGGAACAAACAGTGACCACCATGAGGTTTAGCAAACCCACAGCAGCAAACACTGTGCTACAAGTCAATAGTGCCCACCCATGTAAATTAATAAAATCTGTACCCTACGGCCAGTTCATTGGGCTTAAAAGAAACTGCTCTAACATTGCAGATTTTGAAACCCAGGAATCAGACATGTTTCACAGATTCCATGAAAGGGAATAAGATAACAAGGTCCTTGAGCAGGCACTGCAAAGGTCACGCTACACAAATAGGAAGACATCACTTACATCAAAAAACAGAAAAACAGACATCAAAAGTGTTATTACAGTTCCTACTGAGTGTACAGTATTGCTGAGAGGAAGGGCAATATCATACACAAGCACTGGCTCATTTTATACACTGATGGCATTATGAACAAACTCGGGTCATAGAAACATAGAAACATAGAATTTGATGGCAGATAAGGACCGCTTGACCCACCCAGTCTGCCCATTTCCCTACCTACTGGATAAGCTGCAGATCCTAGTTAACCAGCAGCCTACTTCTTCCTACCCCAACCCCCTAGAATGGCCTTATGACTGTCCCATGCATGCTTGAATTCCACCACTGTTTTTGACTCCACAACCTCCTCCGAAGGCCGCTCCATGCATCCACAACCTCTCTGTGAAAAATACTTTGTTAACTTACCTCTGAGCTGCCCCCATCTTCAAATTGTGCCCTTGTTCTTGCACACCTCTTTTTTGAAAGATGCTACCCTCTTGGACTTTGTTGATTCCCTTGAGGTACTTGAAAGTTTCTATCATGTCCCCTCTCCCTTCTTTCTCATGAGGCTATACATATTAAGCTCCTTTAGCCTCTCTTCATATGTCTTCTGGTGCAGACCCTGCACCATTTTAGTTGCCCTCCTCTGGACAGCTTCCATCCTGTCTATGTCTTCGCGGAGATTGGGTCTCCAGAAATGTACACAGTACTCCAGATGTGGTCTTACCAACTGTCTGTACAGAGGGCCAACAACTTCCTGTTTTCTACTGGTGATGCCTCTCCCTATGCATCCCAGTATCCCCCCAGCCCTCCTTGCTGCCCTCTCACATTGCTTGCCCAATGGTCAGAGCTGATATGGCTGTGGAGAGTTTCTGGGATGCATTTATCCATTATTTCTAATGAGCTTGCACAATACAGATCTGCTGAGAGGCAGTTTCAATGTGGTCTTCCTTTTACACATTTTCACAATGTCTTTTCAAGAATATGCCTGCTGATTGCTCTGTGTATTTAGCCTGGATAGTTCACAGAAGACATGGCATCTTATTTTCAATGGGGCTCTAAATCTACACAATATTATACTGCATTGCCTAAAATCAGAACACACTAAAAACAATATTTTACATCTGGACTAGGCTACCCTGAATAAATACATTATAAAAATGGTAAAATCATGACCCCATTGAAAACAACATATCGCATCTAATCTGGGAACATCCTGAGTAAATACAGTACAAAATTGTGTAAATGAAGATCCCTATGACAGTAAGATGTAGCATCTCCCCTGTGCTATCCAGGATACAAAATGTAGGATAAGAAATATTTAAGGGAAATCTACTGTAAACTGAACTTCACTGTGTTCACTGACATAAACAAACAGTTTCTTTATTGTTTTATAACATATTAGATTGCAGTATTTATTTTGAATGTTGTGGCCATGAGGATGGTGTGTGTGTGTGTTTGCTGTAGTGCAATATATTTTTTTCTCAAAAAGCATAGTAAGAAAATGGCTGCTGATTGTTATATATTTAGCCTGGATAGTTCACAGAAAACCTGGCATATGTCTGAAACAGTGCTTATCAGATAGTGTCTCAAGAGGTTAAAAAAACTGTGTAAATCTTTTTAGATTCATTGCTGGGAAAGGGTGGCATTTATGAGGCATGACTCTCTCTTGAAAGGCAATCCTGGGAGTGCAATGTTATACAACTGTTCTGGAGGGAAGTCTCAGAAAAAATTAATGAAATGTTGGAAATGCACCAGGAGCTGATGGTGATGAATATAATGTGTGTGTGTGTGTGGGGCTTGTGTCCAATTAAGGGAAAGGTGGAGCAAGGCGGTACATGTATAACATTTTAATAGCTGCTGCCTGCAAAGCTAGAACACAAAAATAGATGTCAGCGCAACCTCTAGGTCTGAATCATTGGTTAGCAAATTGTAAAAAGATTAAAATTATGGAGGGAATGACAGCCAGGCTGACCCTACGAACAGACACATTTAACACTAGATGGTTACCTTTTGTGCACCTGATAGAAAACCTAGAAGGGATCCCAGTATTAGAACAACTATTTTATGACTAAAGTAAAAGAGAGAGAGAGAGAGAGTAGAAAATCAGGAATGAGACTTGAATAGAATACAAACAGCTCTGCCATTACAGTTTAATGTTGATTGTTGGTAATGTTATTTTGCTTGTCAATAAGATATGAAGCCAGGCAATAGAAGGATGCTCAGGAAAGACCAGGGTTATAAGAGCTAACACAAATGGACAACACCTGTCAAAAAGGGTAAGATGAGATAAGGAAGGGACAGAGGAGCCAGGTATGGGCAGGTACCCTAGAATGAGCAGAAAGTGATAGAACCACACAACTATGACCCAGCCCAGAGTGCTATATCAGAGGAAGCTTATTTGTTTTATTTTTTAGGCATAGGATCTAGGTGATAGAGTGACCACCCAACTCCAGAAGATGCCTGGGATATCTGGAGGTGAGGTTATGGTTCTTGAAAGCACTACCTACTTAACTGGAGGAGATAAGGTACCACCAGGGAAAAAGGGGGAGAGGGAGAATCCAGCAGGTAACAATTTTCTTTTCTCTACGTTTCTTGTATATCCATACCTAGATGGCCCTGACATGATAACCCTGAACTGATAGATAAGGTTAAGGTACTAAGTCCCGAAGGTTTGAGAAAAAGGGGAGTCTGCATACTCTGGAAACATCAGCCCCTTTGATAAAAGGCTGAACAATGAGAATAGATTCCTGAGAAACAACAAGTAACCCCGTATATGAGACCAAATGGTAACTCTTTCATAGGGAACAAAGGAAGAACGGGAAAAATGTTATCAGAGAGACAGATGTTGACAGAAAAAATGGGGTAAAGTTGGATATGAATTGTAGAAAAAAAACCTGGCCCAAATGTTGCAGCCAAATATCTGTACAATGAAATAATGTTTGGTATTTTTTAAACTAATAAAGAACAAGTTTTAAAAAAGAAAGACAGGCCAGCCCGGTGACACTGAGGGTTGAGGCGCTGGATGCCACACCTCGCACCACACCAGCGACCCAGTTTTGGGAACGAGCCCGGGTTGCTGGGGGGCAGCAGGGGAGAGAGAGGATTGAGCGTCCGGAGGACAGCTCTCCTCTCCCAGGAGGGACAGGGGTCCCTATTCAGCACTCGGCTGACCACTGGCGGAAGCTGGAGATACAGCAAGCACTAGAGAAGCGTACTGAAGGGGCAGGGAGTGGCAGACATCGGTGAGGCCTTGACATCAGGGTGCTGGCAACTCCCAGGGAAAAAGGGAAAAAAAAGTCACCTCCGGAGGAGATGGAGAACTGGAGCTTGCCCACGATTTACAGCCGCCCTCCTGGCATCCTCCCGACCGCCGCCAGAGAATTCCGCGATGTTGTAGCCCACCGTCCCGCCCTGGGACTGTATAGTACATTCTGGTCTGCATGCCATGCTGAGGACCAATGGTGATACTGACCATACCGTACACTGTCAGTCAGTGGGTGGCTGGGTGGCTTGCAGGCGGGGTGCTGCCGCCACCGCTGACTGGGGGAGTGGGGTGGCGGACTGAGAGGGTGGGTTGGGAGGGGGTACTGCTGGACCACCAGGGTTATTCAATTTACTGAAAGCCCGCGATCGGGCTGTTGGATCGGGTCCACTGGACCACCAGGGTTATTTGATTTACTGAAAGCTCGCGATTGGGCTGTGGGATCGGGCCCACTGGACCACCAGGGAGTTTAATCCATTGAATGGCCATGATTGGGCATTGGGGTGCATTGACTGCCGAGGGGCAGGGAGCATCGGTCCCCAATGGCTGCAGCCTGGCAGGGCGCCAGGCGCAAGTCACTGGGGATTGGTGCACCTGCATGTAAATGGGGCCATAATGGCATGAAAATGGCCCATTTGTGCCTCGCATGCATTATGGCCCTATTTGCATAACCACCGCTGTATATCGCGGTTGCTGTGTCTAGCGCAATGGCACTTGTGCTGGCGCATCCCCCTGCTCCTCTCTGGCCACCTGTGCTGGCGCAGTGCTACTGCGCCATGCGCAATGCGGGCGACCACAGTGCCATATTCAACATTGCTGAGCCATAGTGCAGCACCATTGAATATCACCCTGTCACTGCCCTGGTGCATCCCAGTTGCGCTGCGCCCAGGCTTGCACCACATCCAGGCGCAGTCTGAATATCCCATCCTAGCTGTATTTAATCCTCTGTCTTTCCCTTCTTGTTCCACAGACAGCCCATCTGCAGGCTTCCCAAGCTGCTCTTGTGGCCCTGGCTCTCTCTGAGCAGGCCGTAGCTAACAGACCGCCCGACTGACCCCTGGACAGATTCAGGTACGCACCGGATCTCCGAAACTCGTGGTTTTGAATGCAACTATTTTGACTGGATGCCCAGTGGAGGAGCTAGGCACTGATTGGCAGTTTCTGCTCCTTGGCTGATTTTCCAATGCCTGGTACTTCCTGATCTCAGGGAAATCTCTCTCGCCTACCCCCCTCCCCCACCTCGTCACAGTATTAAATAGAGCCTTGCTCCTCCCCTTTCCTCAGCCTAAGAAACATAGAAACATAGAATTTGATGGCAGAGAAGGACCGCTTGGCCCACCTAGTCTGCCTAGCAGCTGATTGGTCACTCCACTGCTGCACATTCTTATGCTGTTGGCCTCCCTGTCTTCAGTACCTGACTTGACCCACTTTCTTGCCACCCCTTTTTAAAGCAAGTCTCACCCACAGGGTCACACATTTGCTCTCAACTTTTTCTCCAGCCACTCCAGTTAACTCCTCTCAATTACCACTCTAACCTGCCCTATTGTTAGGGACTTCACCCTAATTCAACTATTTACCCTTTCAATTCTTACACTTACACTGCCTATGGTGACATACCCAAGCACAGCCAAACCATCCCAGTAGCTGGCACCTTTGCCTTTGCGGAGGTTGCTAATTCAATCTATAGGCTGCAAGGACCAGACAGATCAACTGTGTCTGCTGTATGCAAGGCATCATCGTGTGGGTGCCCCACTGGCTAAGTTTTCTGCTCCTTCTTTTCCTTGTGCCATGCACAGTACTCAAGCTCTCCCAATCCTTCTAGCCGGGGGGAGCATAGCCTTCCTGTGGGCTGTTGTGTGCACCGTAACTCATCCTTTAATTATCTTTGTGCTCTTAGACTCCCCTCCTGCAGCCCTTTGTTCAAACTACTATTAGTGGCAGGACGTGGGCCAAACTGCCCCCACAGGGCATATCCATCACTCTACCGTGCACTTACCTCTCTTTACATCTCACAGCTAGGATCTTGGTAATTGCTATCTTAGGACAGACCAGATCTAAATATGGGGTTCTATTTACTCGGCCCGACACCCCTTGTAGACGAACATGGGCAAGGGATTACAAAATGACTATTGCTGTGCTAAGGAAGCTCTTACTTTTCCTTCTGTTGTGCTCAGGAGACATTGAGCTTAACCCTGGCTCAGCTAAAGTTCTTACTTCCCCATCGGATCCAGCAAAACTAAAAGGAATGTGCTTTATGCATATGAACGCATGCGGCCTGTTAAAAAAGCTTACCGTGATCCAGGCCTGGGTCAATCATACCACACCGGATGTTTTGGTGATCTCCGAATCATGGCTCAGACCCTTTACACCTGACAGGGAAATTAACATCCCAGACTATTCATTATTTAGAGCTGACAGGCTCACTAGAGGTGGAGGAGTGGCCATCTAGGTCAAGGATAAATACTTGGTTTCATGCCTAGACTCGTTATCCGTTGCAAACCAATTTGAATGCCTAGCACTAAAGGTTGAGATATCCTCCTCCACTGTGCTTTGTGTCATAGGTTGCCATAGTCCCCCATCTGCTGGCTCTCAAATCTTCACCCATCTAACTACTATTATGGGGCATAGCTCCCTTGAAACAGTTATCCTTGGGGATCTTAACCTTGATTGGATGTCCAAGGCCGCTGCACCACTTAAGGAGTTCTGTGATGCCCATGGTCTGACGCAACTTATTGGTGAGCCTACACGCCCTAATAAGAAGAACCCTGCTAATAGTATACTGCTTGACATCATCTTAGTAAGTAAACCGCACCTGTTCTCCCATGCAGGAACCTTCTTCTCTGATGTTAGTGACCATAGCATCATCACCAGCATAAAATTGGTCTAGAATCCACTATCCTCGTTAAAGTTCTCTACTAAGAGGTCTAGACATAACTTTGATCAGTCTACCTACTTTGATGAGCTAAAATACTCGCTGCATTGGCAGGACTTTTACCTAGCTAACTCGGTCCACTTGGCGTATGACATCTTTTCTGAAATTGTGACTGGGGCATTAACTAAGTATGCCCCTCTTGTAAAAGTTAGAGTATGGAGTAGAGCCCGTCACTGGTTCTCTTTAGAACTTAAAACAGCACTGCTGGACAGGGACAAGCTTTGGAAAAAAGCACGAACAACTAAGGTCCCGATGGACTGGTGTCACTTCAGGAAAGCCAGGAATACATGCACCAAGATGATAAGAGATGCTAAGGCCTCCTTTTATCATTCGGAACTGGATTCTGCTGCCAGGAGCTCCTCTAAATTTTGGAAGTCCATTAAGGATATGTCCGGACATACCCCGGGGAACTCCTTGCCTGCAAAGATTACATCTGGCAGTGCCACCATCTGCGACAAAATAGAGATCCTGGACGTATTTAACAACCACTTTGCCACTGCAGGGCTGGCATTTGACAACTCCCCTGCATGTTCTTTATGCTCCCAGTTAGGTACACAAAACTCTGAACCTCTTCTTACCAACTCAGTCTTTTCTCTCCAGCCTACTTCATTGAAAGAGGTCGAAGAACTTCTTTTACAGTTGGATACCAAAAAAAGTGTGGGTGCTGACTCTCTAGACCCATACTTTCTAAAGGACGTCTACCATGCTTTAGCTGTACCGATTACCCACCTATTTTGGAGTAACTTGAAAGACCTTACAGGCAAGGACCCTAAGTCACCACCCACCATGCACAACATAAATGGAACACCAACATCTGACCTGTACACAATCACCAACACCTTTAACAATGTGTTCTCCAATTTGGACAGTGTCCTCCCTTTTAATTTCTTCGATGCTCCCTCTGGTAGAACCCTCCTGCCACTGTTCCTCTCCTACACCCTGCCCCATAATTCTACTTCAAGGAGATCCCAGTGCATGAAGGCAGAACCTAATTCGGAAGGCCATTTGCAATGCAGGATACAGCAGTGTTTCCTTTGACCTGAAGTTGTTAGCGCTTGTCCTTGAAGAAGTCCTTGAACCCCTGACAAAGATCCTCAACCTATCACTAAGGATGTCCCAGTTCCCATCTCACTGGAAACAGGTGACCATCACACCGGTACACAAAAGTGGAGACAAATCACTGCACTCCAACTACAGACCTATCTCCATCCTCCCTCCATTGTCTAAGGCCCTGGAATGCATCACCTCAGACCAACTAGTCGAGTACCTGGAAAACTACGACATCCAGTTTGTGAGCAACATAGTTTCCAAAAAGGGCACAGTACCACCACTGCACTATTAGAATTCACGGGCTTCATCCATACCACACTTGATCAAGGAAACTGTGTAGGGGCAGTATTCATTGACCTTACGAAAGCCTTTGATACTGTGAACCACCCACTCCTACTCAAGCAATTATCAAACATTGGTATCTCCAATGAAGCGCTGCTCTGGTTTTCAAGCTACCTTGGGGAGAGGGTCCAGTGGGTTAGGATTGCTGGGGTCACCTCGGAAGAAAAGCCAGTCCTTTCAGGGGTCCCACAGGGGTCCATCATGGGGCCACTACTCTTCAGCCTCTTCCTCAATGACCTTCCCAGTGTCTGCCACCAGAAATTACTGCTCTACGCCGATGACGCAGTCATGTTCACCAACTACCAAAATGCAGAGCTCCTCGAGAAACAATTACAGCTTGAATTCATGCGCATCGCAGAATGGTTCAAGTCACACAAACTGACCATGAACTACAGAAAAACAAAGGTTATGACCTTCTACAGCACCAGGACTAAGTACAAATCCCATGACCTCACCATCCTAAACCAAACAGGGACCTTACTTGAACACATTCCTGATTTTAAATACCTAGGTGTTATATTGGACAGCTCACTCTCCAACCATCAGCACATAGATTCTGTCACCAAAGCCACCGACATCCACATAGGCCTTCTCTACAGACACAAACACTGCATGACTCCTGACGATCTCCGGCTGGCTATCAACAGCTCTGTCACCTCCATCATCAATTACAGGCTAGCAATCTATGGCTCTGCCTCCGCCTCTGCCCTCCGCAGAATTACAGTTGCCCTCAACAAAGCATGCAGACTGCTAACTGGGGCTGACCAACTTACGCACACTTGTGACCTGTACACTCGGGCAGGATGGCTTCCTCTCATCAGCCGGATACAGTATCAAACCTGCCTCTTAGCCAAAAAAGTCCTCCTTGGGATCATGCCCCCAGGCATTGAAAAGCTCTTCATTGACCACCACAGCACCCAGCAAACTAGAAGTTCACAACAACTAACCTTCCTTGTCCCCAGATGCCGGACTACAATGGGCCAGAGGACCTTTGCTCACAGAGCACCACAGTGGTACAATACTCTCAACAAAGAAACTCTTACTGCTGCTGCTCTTGGCCCTTTTAAGAGACAACTCCAACTTCATCTTATTCAACTAGTCGTTGTGACTGCCTCACCTAATCAGGGGCCCACCGCTCACTGCTCTCCACTTCAGTCTTAACAGCTACCTCTCCCCACCTTGCCCCACTTCTACCTGCCTCACCTGCCCACCCCTTTACCCCTCCCTTTCCTCTCGCCCCGGCATTCTCTGACTTTATTCCTTCCTCCCCCCTTTAGAGCTCGTACCCTCACCCTCTACCCTCCGACAATGGCCTTCCTGCCTGCATATGCCCCCCCCTCACCTGCAGCGCTTATTTCTAAGATTGCCCTTGGGTGGTATGTCATGCTACCTAACATTTGGCACATTTTGAATTACTGGAATTTCCTAAGCCTCAGTCTCTTGCTTCTTTTTATTGTGTAACTATGTATTATTATGTCGACCTTTGTATGTATGTATACCCCCCAGTCCTTCGACATGGAACCTTTGTAAATGGGCAGTTCCTGCTCAGGGGTATTTATAATCCTAGATTTCAATAAAATAAATAAAATAAAAAATTCAGTCTCTCACTGTCCCTTGGAATCCTCCCACCCATATGGAAAACAGCTCATGTCATCCCTCTGTTTAAATCTGGGGACCTCTGTGATCTTAACAACTACACACCGATTTTTCTACTCCCTATACTGTACAAACTGTTGGAAAAAATTGTAAGCAAGCAGTTGAGAGCCTATGTAGAAACTATGAATCTTTTAACCCAATGCAATCTGGCTTTAGAGCACAGCATAGCACCATTACGGCCCTAGCCAAAGTGACCAATGACTGGCAGCAAGACCTGGAGAATCGAAACTTCGTCTGTGCAGTGTTCTTAGACTTAAGTAAGGCTTTTGACACCGTCGATCATGGCCTGCTTCTTTCCTCCCTGAGGGTGATAGGACTGGACTAACTACCCTTGCATTGGTTTGCTGACTACCTCTCTCACTGGTGGCAGCAAGTCAAGGCAGAAGATGAACTTTCTCCCCTTAAACCTCTGCAAAAGAGGTTCCCCTAGGGATCGATTCTCGGTCCCCTACTGTTTGCAATTTACATAAACAACACTGACACCAGCATAACTAAGGCCAATATCCGCCTGTTTGCAGATGACACGGTTCTTTATCTAAGTTGTCCTTCACCAGAAGCTGCCTGTGGAGACTTACAATCTGAATTCAGTCTACTTCAGAGCCAACTCCTAAACAAAAAGCTCCTATTAAATGCCAAAAAAACTAAGGCAATGCTATTTTCTCCACTTCTCCATGCTGCAAACCCGGCCAGTGCTGGCTCCATTCCACAGATCACAACTATCCTGGGAGAAAACCTAGAATTTGTCAATAAATTCAAGTACTTGGGAGTGTGGCTCGACCATAGACTTTCCTTTACGGACAATATCGAAGATCTGTTAAAGAAATTGAGGCAGAGGCTTGGACTCTTTTTCAGGATTAATAACTTCCTTACTAGTGATGCCAAGCAGCGGCTGGTACAAACAACGTTTCTCTCCTTTGTTGACTATGCTGACTTTCTTTATAGTCACTGTCCTGTCTCTCATCTTGCTAAATTAGATACGTTGTACCACAGGGCTCTGAGATTCATTACTGACCTACCTTTTTCCACTCACCATTGTACCCTTTATGCTGCCATGGGGTGGCCCTCCCTTCAGTACAGGAGAAACAGAAATGCTGTACTCTGGACATTCAGAGCTATTATCAAAAAACGACCCCTGTATATCTTGGATTGTCTTCCACTACTTGAGCTTGGGAACTATGCACTGAGAAGCTACTCCTTTATTTCCTTAAAGGTACCTAAGCTAAAAACACACTTTTGGGGAATGGCTATAGGCTTTGCGCTGCCGCCTCTATGAAACAAAATACAAAAATCGCTAAAGCTTAGTACCCCGGTCAGTTTATCCTCCTTCAAGACACTATATGACCATTCAGTCAAGGAAATTTGCAACTGCTTTCCCTGATCCTAAACTTCCCTGCACTTATAGTGTATCATGATGGTGTTGTCCTCTCCACTATACCTGACCTTGTGGCCTCTCTTTCACATTTCTCTAATACCTAATTGTGCTCCCCGCCCTCCTGTCCTGTGTCCTCTCCGAGGCTTCATCTGTCCCTCGTTTATCCCCTACTACCCTGCCTGTATCCTATCTCGCCATGCCTACCACACCCCCCCAACCCTGTTACACTGTTTGTTTTTTCTTTTTTTAACTCACTGTCTGTCTTGTTACTTATGGCATTGTATGTAATATACCATTACTTAACAATTGTCCTTTGTTAGTACTTACAGCTACTGTTACTAGACTCATTATACACCATGAAGGAACTGAACCACTGTTTCCAAACTGTTCTGCACTTACGACTACGTTTAACTATTGTATCTCTGTATTGTATAATACTTCTGTGGTGTTATGTTGTGACTGTTCATATATTGTATATTCTGTGTTCCTGTGCTAACCAGGTCCATCTTATAAATGAGCTATGCTCAATGGTGTTCGCCTGGATAAATAAAGATTTGATTGATTGATTGATGTCCAAACATACAACTAGGACCAATTAGTGATCTGGTTGCTTCATCACTCCCAGGTACCCTTGTAAATAATGTGCAAATACACACATAATATGGCAGAATGTAAATTCTGCTTCAATACAAGCACTTCTAGGTTTCATAGCATCATGTTACCAGACCCCTTTGCAATAGAACTGATACAAACTCAAGACCCAGTATCAGAGCACCACACTACTGACTACCTAGGAGTATTTCACCCTAGACAACAGACCTAACAAAAGGGACCTTTTTAAATCCCACCGGCACAACAGGCGCTGTTGTATACGCCAGTGTTACATGGTGTAAATGGCATACTGCCATAAGATGAAGGTTCAAAGTGCATATAACAAGCACGATATTGCACTTTCATTTCATGAGATAGGCCTAAACTAGGCCGAACGGCAACACATATGCAGGGAAATAGTTTTTTTTTCGTACTGTCACAACCTCTTCCGAGACCTGGAAACAGGGTGTATTCACAGATAAATAAATAGCATATTCTCATTATTAGACCTCGACCTGTACCTCCGAGTGCATGACCAATGCCATCACCTGTCTATGTCACACCACACCATAATCAAAGTCATTGCTAATAACCATACCATTTTCCTTTTCCCTTTCAAAACAACAATATGTGTGTTTTAAAACTAGTTTTTAGCAAAGTTTTATAAGTGTTTAGGTTTCAGGAGAGTGGTGCTGGTAAGATCTTCAAGCAACACATGCAACTTTTCTTCACGGCTGGTTTTCCAAACTTGGCTGGCACCTCATATGAACTGGTTGTTCTTTTATGGACGGAGTTCTTGATCATTCTTTTATGTACTGTGCTCTTGGTTGCTCTTTCATGAATTGTATTCTTTATTGTTCTGTTATGAACTGTCAATATTTGTGTAAAAATGTGCTTTTTTTACAAAAAGCTATGCCTGTGTGAGTGTGGCTATTACACTGAAACATTCAATGGACAATCTCATGCAATCCTTACCAAGGCCTTTGCCAATCCAGCCAACCAGCAGCCAGCTACATGAACATTACCTTTCTTACTGTGCTGGTACACGTCTGCACAGCCCCATGTGCCATATGGGGTTACGAAATTTTGACTAATGACATTTCAAATGTAGCTACACTGCATTGTGGCTACCAACTCGAACCTTATGGACTGGTTCCTCTTTAAGGACATTGTTATTAGATTCTTCAATCAAAAATGTACGCCGCCATCCCGTGCACCACCTTTATCTGCCTTTTTCACTCTCAATATGGACTGTTCTTTACGAATGGACAATGACTTTAACACTGTTTTTACAATGTTCTGTGATAATACACAGCAACAATTTTTCTTATACACACATCCACTCTGGTATTGACATACCTAGTTTCTGTTTTGTGTTTTATGAGCTGACTATCTGTGATTACCCCTGTGCCAACTCCTGAATAGGAATACTTTCACAGTTACCCTGACTATCTGTATGCTATAGAAATGTATACAATGGCAAGAAAGAATCTTGAGCTGTCATTGGTCAGTGTGGGACTGGACCCGTGGTGTTATCCTGGCATAACACCACAGTTCTAGTGCCAGCACAGTGATGACTGCATCTCAGTTTAAAAAAAAACATTGCTCAACTACCAATGAGTAGCTTCACCGGTACCCACTTTGCCAGTCGGTGCTGCCCTTTCACAACTGGAAACCCACCCCCAACACAGACCATAACCCCAGAAAAAAAAAACACAAACCACTACCCACAACCATCACAAAATAACACAAAAAACAGAACACTCCTCTTTTTTGTGTCAAAAACAAATTGGAGCCCCATACAGAAAGTGAGTGCATGGCCCAGTCAGAGAGTGAGTGAGCGAGGGAGCGAGCAACCGCGTTTTCACACAGTCACCATATGGCTCTCACTGACTCGCTCATAAACACACTTTCCTCCACTCCTTATATAAACATAAATTACACCACTTAAATGTACTGAAACCCACTTTCTAAAACATCTCCCTACCTCCCATACAGGCATCCTCAAAGAAGCATGTGGCTGGAAGTAACTCAATTTGGGGGGTGGAAACCACAGCGTTTAGCACCATGAAAAGGACTTACAAATATCCTGCACAACGTCTCGCAAACCAAAACATAAACCCAAGGCAATAACGCTGATAGAGGAGGGTGATTTATAAACAGAGCCATCACTGACAAAAATTGCTGTCGGGAGCACAAAGCCACATCAAAACAGCACAGCTCCACCTACTGGCTAAACTAGAAATCTGCATTATTTTGCCATAATGTAATCCTACCCACTGCAAAAACAATAACAACAAATATACTTTTAATATATTTTTTACTATTTTACAATTGAGCCATTGTATAATAGTAATAATGTACTCCAGAGTGCGTGTTGTGCTGGGATAACACCACGCCTGGAGCACTGGACTCACTTGGCCTGTGGCCTCGTGCCCAACCACCCCAGGCATGGCATTATCCCAGCACATCACACACCCTGTCATGCATTATTCCTTTAGTAATTCATTTACATTATAAGTTTTTATGTGCTTTGGAAAGCAGATATTCAAACTGATGTTTTAAAGCTTGATGGTAATTGATATCTTGTTTTAACTATCCACTACTAATCCTTTGCTGTCTGAAGCATATTTTTTACACAACATTGTGCACAGCTAAGGTTTCTTTACATGGCTTGCACCTCAGGCTTGTAAACTAAATGAAACAAGACCTAATCATCTTCTTTTTGTTGTGTTGCCTTTTCTGCAAGGCAATAAGGAAGGGATTGTTATGCTTGGGTTTTATACCATCTACTGACTCACACGTAACCGTATCCATAAGCACCTACACAAGCTCATAACACAAGTACTCTTACATAACCTTGTTTTAGTCTTACTCTGATATTGCTGTATTGCTCTGTCATTTGGTGCTATGCATCATGTTCTTACTATTTTTGTTCTGTTCTTTTACTTATTTTTATTGTTTTACTGTATATATATATATATACACACATTATTCATTATACCTGCTATGCCTTTTATATGCTTTCAAATATTTTTTATATGCCACATGCGTTTCTGCTTGCTGTGCAGTCTCTTTGTCTCAGAGAGAACTGATAACATACACTATTTTTCATTATTTGCTGACAGTGCTTTTTCTTTGTTCTAAGATTTACCCTGACTATGCATATTTTATTTCCTGATGTTTCCACATGAGGGATCCACCTAATTATTACACTTTGCTACATCTAGCCAAATATGTTTGCATACCATATCTGAAAACTGCATTCTTATCTGTAATACTTATGTGCCAGCCAGCCAGTTCCTCCCCAGAGAGAAGTGAGAAACTCTGGGGCTGACTGGTGGAAATCATATCCCTGTAACTGTTACACATTCTGGCATGAGTATGTGTAATAAATTGCTTTTGCTTTTTAAAATAAAATAAGAGCCGCTACCCAGTATGCGGTGCTCAAAGTAAACAGTAAACTAGATTGCAATGAACTTCAGCACACACTTATGCTTGGACATGGAGCAAAATAAATTGTATAAAGTCCTTTATTTGTGAAAAATCTCAGCAGTACCACACAGCAACACATTTGGCCAGGAAAGACTTGACTCAACATTTCACGCAGATGCACCTGCATTTTGTCAAGAGAATAATGTGCCCCTTAACCTTACCATTTAAATAGTGCACAGCACTCAGGTGCATCATATAAAGAAAGTTTTTTTTTTAATTATTAAAGGCATCAACCATGAATCTATTAAACATACTATACATGTTAACAATGTAAATATAATCATTACATAAATACAACATACACATCACTACAAAATCATAACCCCAATGTTATTGCACTGTTGTAACATTATAAAATCTTCTAGAGTTCTTATCATTTATTGTAATCACTCCATTAGCATACTAAAATGTCACATCATCAATGCTATTACAAATGGTGCTGTAATTTGATTTTATCATTTAACCCATGGTAATTCATCACTTGCAACTTAAAAATCCAATAGTTCTCTTTACCAGCTAGAACCTTATTTATGTCACCACCACTGGGTCCTATTTTGGCTTTATCTCTCCCTATAAAGGACCAAACATGTTGTGCGGGATTAGCCATTGCATATACATGATTAGCAGTGGCATAATCTTTTTTTTTTAAACTTTATTTATTTAAAACTTTTCTCAATTTATGGTACAAACAATGTACAAACATACAATATACACAACAAGGGCAATACATACACAGATTACATTTGGCAAAGGAAATAGATTACAATCTGGTTATGGGAGGTTACATTACTAAGAATCAGGTAATTGGCAACTAACACCACCTCAGACACTAAATAATGCATTAGATAAGCACTTGGTTCCTTAATACTAGTTTAAGTTTATTAATATAACTATGACAATATAATACTATGGTCATATGATAGTATAGAGGAAGGGTACCCTTAACCTTACATTACATAAGTTAGTATGCATGTGTCCAGGGCCTAATAGAGGACTCCTGCTATAGTCCTAATCCCAGGGCTCATCAAGGGATAATGTCTGGTCTCTCTCTTTGCATGCATATTACCCACCTCCTCCAGAGAATCTCAAACTGGGGCATTTTTCTATTGAGGGTTGCTGTCAGGGCTTCCATCCGATAGATACTAATCATAAGTTCTTGCCACATATTTAAGGTGATGTTTTGTTGGGACATCCAGCTTTTTGTAATTATCTTTTGGGCTGCTGGGCACGAAATTCTCAGAAGTTTGCTTGCAAGGGGATCCCTAAATTCTCCTGGAAAATCCATAAAAAAAGTACAACGTAGGAGTTAATAAGAAATCTGAGACCATTATAGACTGCAAGGCTTGTTGTAGGTCTTTAAAAAAAGGTTGTAACATTGGGCAGTCCCAAAATATGTGTACCATTGCAGCTGGATAGTATCCGCATTTTCTCCAACAGGAGAAATAACTATCTTTTTGAAACTTCCCCTGGATTGCTGAGGTTCTAAAATATCTGCTGAAAATTTTCCAAGAAAATTCCTTCCAAGCAATAGCTGAGAGGCCCCAGTGAATTATCTGCAGTGACCAGTCCCACAGGTTATCTTGGATCCTGAATCCCAGGTCCCTTTCCCATGCCCTCCTTACAGATTGGACAGAGTCCCCTTCCCATGCAAGCAGAGCTCCAGATATAGTAGAAATAATATGACTCTTACATGGTTACCCCTCGATTGCTGATCAAAACAATTCTGCAATTTGGGGGGGGAAAAGTCTCAGGGGTTAGCTTGGGCTGAAGAGTTTTAATATATTCTCTAATTTGGAAATACCTAAACCTGTCCTGCCAGGATATACCGTATTTAGTAACCAGATTTTGGAAGGCTTGTATCTCATTACCCTCCAAAAAAATGCCAAATCAGATGTAGGGTTTTCCCTTCCCACTTCTTAAAACCCTTATCCCAGGGGGCAGGAATAAATACATCCAAATATGGAATTGACCACAATAAGTATCTCCATTCTCTGGCATCCCTGTTGGTCAATGCCCCGTATCAAATCCCTAGTGTGCAGGCTGTATATGGGTCTCCGACCTCCTCTAAGAAAGGCTTCTCTTTCTGTTGAAGAAGGGCCTTGTAAAGATTCGTAAGAGCTCCTTCTCGCAGTTCCAAAGTTTTCCATTTGGCTATATATGTTTGATCCAGCCAGTAAAATACAGTTCTTAATTGGGCTGCTTTTTAGTATAGTTTCAAGTTTGGCAGTGATAGGCCTCCCTTCTTTTTATGAATCTGGAGAGCTGCCATCCGAACCCTAGGTTTTTGGGAACCCCACACGAAATGGGAAATCTTCCTATTAAGGGAGGTAAAGTAAGAGTCTGGGATGGGCCAAGGGAGGACTGGCATAATCTAAATTTCTATTTGCCACTGCTGTCATGTGTTCTCCCATTCTCTCCTTCAATTTTCTTTTTGTCCTTCCAACATAATATACACACCACACTTGCACGTGGCCAGGTATATAATGTAGCAAGTATCGCAATTAATAAACTCCTTAACATGTACCAGTGTGCCATCTACTGGATTCAAAAATGTTTTGGCCACATCAATATTCTTACAGTATTTACATCTTTGGCATCTAAAACGTCCATGTGGTAAAGGAAGTAACCAATTAGTCCCCAAAGTTGATGTTATTGACTGACAGTCTAAATGGGGGACAGAGAGACTACTGATGCATTATTCATACTAGATCTCCCAGGCACAACATTTATGAGCTTGGGTTGATAGCTATGTGTTAGTTTATCACTCAGATTCCATGGTCTCTTACACACCATTCGTGGGGGACTCGCTACAGATGGTATAAGTTTTGTCTCATCCTGTAGAATCAACCAGTGCTAAGTATGTTCCCAATCCGCCCTGACTCTATACAATATGTGGTGACAAAATTTAGGTGATCTGGTTCAGATACAACAGGACTTTTCTCTCTTAATAAACTCTCTCTCTAGGTGTTGTTGCTGCATGTTTCCTAGCATGCAACACATCATGTTTACTGCACCCTCGCTTCTCAAACATAGATTCCATATCTGAAGCCCAATGTTTGAATCCCACCTCTGTAGAGCAATTCCTTCATGCACTATAAACTGACTCCTAGGAATTGACTTAATTGTATGCCTAGGATGGCACGAATTGGCCAATAACACAGTATTTTTATCGGTTTTATTTTGATTAAGTGTTGTAGACAGTCCATTTTCAGTATCCTTGGAAATTAACACATCCAAAAATGATATCTGCACTGGACTGACATCTACTGTAAATCAAAGATTTTTATTGGTGAATTCAAGATAATCTACAAATGATTTTAGTTCAGCTTTCGTCCCTTGCCAAATTAAAAAGCAATCATCAATGTAACGTTTGTATATGGAGATGTGGTGGAAAAACAGATTAACATCAGAATCATATATAAATCTCTCTTCTTACATCCCCATATACAAATTCATGAAACTTGAGGGCAAAAGATGTCCCCATTGCTGTACCACTTGTTTGTAAGAAAAACTTACCCTGAAACATAAAGGCATTACATTTAAGTACAAACTGTGCCAATTTTAAAACAAACTGCTGAGCAATGGAATCAAGCCCACCCCTATTCAAATAATACTCTATGGCCATCAAACCATCATCATGTGGAATATTAGTATAAAGAGACTCCATGTCGAGTGTGACCAAAAGGTCCGTGGACTCGACATAGAGATCTTCAAAAATACTTAAAGCATGGTTTGTATCCTTAATGTGGGACCGAAGTGCAGGTACAAAGGGTTTAATGTAATGGTCAATGAATTGACTCAAAGGTTCAGTAACCGACCCAATGTCTGCTACAATCGGGCGCCCTGGGGTTTTTTGGACATTCTTATGGACCTTGGGAAGGAGACAGATGGAGGGGCAAACTGGATACATGACTGTTAGAAACTTAAGGGTATCATCATCAATCACGCCAGACTGCCATGCTGCATTTAAATACTCATCAATTTCTTTCTTAAATTTCAAAGTAGGATCTCTACTTAAAGGTCTATAATACTGAACATGTGATATCTGGTGTTCTACTTCTGCAGTGTAATCAGCAGTGTTTAACATCACCACATTACCCCCTTTATCCGCCTGTTTGATAGTGATAGTTTGATTAGCATCCAATGATTTAACAGCCTCAGCTTCAGCTTTAGTCATATTTACAAATCTTGGTTTAGATCTTTCATCAGCCAATTATTTAATATCCCTTTCACAGGCTCTAAAAAAAGACTTGTACCACAGAGTTCTGAGGGGGCATAAAGGTCGATTTTGATCTAAAATGCTCAACCTGATTTAACACTGGTTGAAATCCGTGTTCTATGACTGAGGCACCAATTAACTCATGCTCACCATTATTCAGATCTATATTTGATTGCTCATTACCCCTATCCATTCTGTCTTTAGCAAAAAACATTTTAAATTCAGATTCCTAACAAATTTATTAAGATCTAAGTAAGCGTCAAAAAGGTTAAATGAATACGTGGGTACAAATTTTAAGCCTTTATTCAGGACCAAAATTTCAGCTTCTGTTAACTCATAATCAGACAAATTAATCACATTTATTTTATCATTTAAAATCTCCTTCTTCTCCCCCCATTCTCCTCCTCCCAAAGTATCTCCCCTGGGATTGCCCCCTGCTCTGGTAATGTCCCTGAAAGGGCAGATTTATAATGTTGCAACAGTGCAATAACATTGAGGTTATGTTTTTGTAGTGATGTGTCTGTTGTATTTATGTAATGATTATATTTATATTGTTAACATGTGTAGTATGTTTAATAGATTCATGGTTGATGCCTTTAATAATTAAAAAAAAAACTTTTTTATATGATGCACCTGAGTGCTGTGCACTATTTAAATTTTTTATTTGTTTATTACATGTTCGGAAAATACCTTTGAGTCCGAGACTCATTTACAAAGGCTCCACGTCACAAAAGTAAAATATTATTACAGTGATCACAAATTCAAGAGAAGGGATCAGACAGGCATATTACAGAGAGTACAATAACAAAGGCTAATGGTAAGGTTAAGGGGCACATTATTCTCTTGACAAAGCGCAGGTGCATCTGCATGAAACGTTGAGTCAAGCCTTTTCTGGCTACGTGTGTTGCTGTTTGGGACTGCTGAGATTTTTCACAAATAAAGGACTTTATGCAATTTATTTTTCTCCATGTCTAAGCGTAAGTGTGTGCCAAAGTTTACCGTAATCTGCTTTTGCTTTTTATTACCCACTTGTCCAGTATGTTCTTTGTCTCAGTCAAGTAGCATCTAAGAACCTGAAGCTGTGTGCTGGACACACAGGCAACAATTAGAACAAGTAAATCCACTGAAAAGGGGTAGAGACAGGATCACAAAATTACAACAAAAGGAAACCCGGTGGATAGTATCAATAAATGCTATCTCATCAACAGGACTAAATGAAAAGGTGGACTACCTCCGTTTCTCAAGGATTACGTTTTGGGTGCCAAATATGAATTTCTGTTCAGTATCAGTGGAACAGGCTAGACTGGAGCTCCCAAGCTTCCTGCCAAACCTCTGCCCTCCTTTGTCCAACTTCAGTGAGTCCTCAGCTTCAGAAAGAAAAGGTTCCTGACTGCATGTGGTGTAACCTAAGTTATGGGATCCAAACCATTCATAATAGAGCCTGTGATTAGTGAAAACTCGTGGACAGGCAGTTTCTGTTTGAATGAGGGACCTGTGCTTGTGTGGACAAGTGGAAAACCCGATATTGACTGCTCTCTCTCATCATGCACCCAGACTCATTGAACTGCAGCAGTACCCTCTTGCAAGATTGCACCTCGCACTTGAAACTGCATGGCCACTGTAGCACAGCGGAGGTCCACCTTCCATTGAACTATGATACTAAAGTAACATTTAACCAGTTATACCAGAAGGAAAATGGCAGTCAATTAGAAATGTGAGCATGAATGTGGACACCCACACCTTGACAGCTGCAACATTACCTTGAACTGGACATTTCTTGGGGTAAGCAGATGAATATTGCTGCAGTACTTTCTAGTCTGGGGATGAAGGAGGAGGCCAGTATTGCAGGCCTAGATCCATATGTTTGACATGGACATGGTGACGACATATTTTAAATCAGAGTGCTGCCGTAAATATGTGACAGGATGTAACTCTAAAGCCCACCATGACACCCATAAACAAATGGCCTCTGGAGCCTGGTCCACCACTTCCTCCCCACTATGGAAGGAGTTTACTTGGAAAGTCAGAGCCCAGCTCTTTTTTGGTCCCAGCCTTTTGGCAAAGAGGTCCCCTGGCTCCTCATCTGGTTGTTGGTGGGATTGTGGCACTTCAGCCGCATCCCATGCCTATATCTTTTTTGACTGCCCAAAGCTATTTAATTTTTGGCAGGGGATATCGCAGCATACCTCCACTGTTTTTGGTCTCTCTGTCCCCCTTACGCCTCTCAATTTAATATTAGGGGTCCCACCCAGAGTGCTATATAGTAGAGAAGCACTATACTTGTGGGCTATTCTCCTGGTGGCAGCATACAAAGCTGTTACTAAACAAGCATTTGTCAATGCCGAATGTTTGCTTGCTGGCATTGGTAGTGTAGAAGTTACAGAGCTGCATAATAGGAATGGCAGCGAAGTATTGAACTGAAGGTAACCCCACCACCACCCTACAGAGAGTGACTAGCATTGAGGTGTGCCTTTGGGTCATCAGGCATAACGACCACGCCATGTCACCACACCCTACCCTGCAGACACTGGCAAGTGTCACGATGTGCCTTGGGGTCTTTGGCCCTTATGTGCACCCCATTCCATCAGGAAATATGGTGAGATGGGTGTGGTATAGGAGAATGGGGTGAAGTTTGGGCCCAAACAGTCCGAGGCACACCTTGATGCCTCTCACTGGCTGCAGGGTGTGGGTGGGGGTGGAATGGTATGAGCATGACAGGCAAGAATCCCAAGTCACACCTCTGATGCCTGTCATTCTCTACAGGGTGGGGTGTTATGGTTGGAAACCCTAATGCCTCAGGCATTCGTTGGTATTTCACTCCAAATTTTCAACATTTTTTGTGACCTCCACCTCATGAACAGTGGCAATATCAGTTTGTTAGCGAAAACTGCTTTTGCACAGTGACTATGGCATTTGGCACCACAGGTGCAAAAACACATTCAAACAGGATGTGAAAAATGACAGCGGTACTGTTCATGGGAGGTGTAAAAAATGGCAATGTTGAAAATCTGCTGTGAAAATCTTAAAAAAACTGGTGAAGTCACAAGCGTGCATAGAAACTGTGCAACGCACACCCGTAATGTAACTAGTTTGGGGACTTTTTTACAGCAGATTGTTAACAGGCATTTTGGGACCTCCGATCATGAACAGTGTCAGTGTGTTTTTCTTTATCTGTCCCAAACAATGATTTCCCACAGCGACCATGCATTTCTGTGCTGAAAGTGTGAAAACCCATTTCGACCATGTTGTGGAAAATGACAGCTGTACTGTTCATAAGGAGGTGTGGAAAAATGCCACTGGTGAAAATCTGGACTGAAAATATTACAAATTCATGAACTTATGAGGGTGCGTGGAAACTGCGCAATACTCACTCGTAACACAGTCATTTTATGGAGTTTTGTCACCAAATTTTCAACATAGCCATTTTAAGACCTCTGCTCATGACCAGTGTCACTGTGATTTTCTTAATCTGTCCCAAACATTGTTTTCGCACACCGACTGTATCATTGTGTGCTACATGTGCGGAAACACATTTTGGGCGAGATGTGAAAAATGGTAGCTGTACTGCTCATAAGGAAGTGCAGTAAAATGGAATTGTTGAAAATCTGGTGTGCAAATATTACAAATTCTCAAACTTGCCAGCGTGCGTAGGAACTGCTCAACGTGCGCTCCTAAAACAGTCATTTTTGGGAATTTTTTCACCAAATTTTCAACATAGCCATTTTAACACTTCTGCTCATGACCAGTGTCACTATGATTTTCTTAACGTGTCCCATACATTGATTTCGCACACCGACTGCGCCATTGTACGCTACATGGGCAGAAACACGTTATGGGCAAGATGTGAAAAATGACACCTATACTGCTCATAAGGAGGTGTGGTAAAATGGCAATGTTGAAAATCTGGAGTGAAAATATTGAAAATCTGCGAACTTACGAGTGTGTGTAGGAACTCTGCAACACACGCTTGTAAAACAGTCATTTTAAGGAATTTTTTCACCAAATTTTCAACATAGCCATTTTAAGACCTCTGCTCATGAACAGTGTCACTGTGATTTTCTTAATGTGTCCCGTACATTGATTTTGCACACCGACTGTGCCATTGTGCACTACATGGGCAGAAACACGTTTTGGGTGAGATGTGAAAAATGACAGCTGTACTGCTCATAAGGAGGTGTGGTAAAATGGCAATGTTGAAAATCTGGATAAATATTGAAAATTCACGAACTTACGAGCGTGCATAGGTACTGCGCAATGCACGCTCGTAAAACAGTCATTTTTGGGAATTTTTCCACCAAATTTTCAAAATAGGCTTTTTGAGAGACCACCTTATGAACACTGGCAGTGCCGTTTCATTAATCATTCCGGAAAGGTGATTTCACGCAGTGGCTGTGAAATTACCCTTCGGGCCCGAGTAACGCCATGACAGTGACAGCATTCATAAGAAGGGGTCTCAAAAATCTCATGTTGAAAATTTGGTGCAAAAATTCCAAAAAATGCCTGACATATGCAATAAAGTTGAAAAAACCCTATCTATCCCATTATACAGCTTACCGGCATTTCCTCAGTTCGCGGTCGGCTTTGAAGAGTGCAGACGTTTTCCCGGTCTGCTGAAGATCGTCACCGCTGAGCTCCGGAGGTAAGTATGGGGTGAGGAGAGGTGTGGGGAGGCAGGGTGCGCAGTGGGTGGGCGCTGGTGGGGGCAGACACAGCGAGGGACCGTTTTGATTTTCAGGTTTTTTTATTACGACGGCGGCAGGATGTTTGCCACGCTGGGTGGGCTCCCAGCATGGCAGAAAAACAATGGGAGCGTGGAGCCGACGGGATTGGGCACCCTGCCGGCTATGGCATCTGTTGCCACACTGGGGTGGGCTCCAAGCATTGCACCCTGTACTCGG
Source organism: Neoceratodus forsteri (assembly GCA_016271365.2). Taxonomy (NCBI): domain Eukaryota; kingdom Metazoa; phylum Chordata; order Ceratodontiformes; family Ceratodontidae; genus Neoceratodus; species Neoceratodus forsteri. The sequence goes on from CM028132.1 coordinate 1,339,720,733, forward strand.
GGATAAGGTGAAGCCACGGGGATTGGGCACCCCGTCGGCTATCGATGTGTAACCATGCTGGGGTGGGCACCCAGCGTGGCATATGAAACTGTGTTTCCGGGGGCACAGCACAGCCGACGGGGATTGGGCACCCCTGGCCGGCTATACAGTCTGTGCGTTGGGGAGGCAGCATGCAGCATGTGTGTGTGTGTGTGTGCAGGGGAGGCGCATGAGCAGGCGATATCTGATCGCTGCTCACGAAGCATAGCTCCCCTTTCAACTGTCACGCCACTGCATTTTGGAGCTGTCATAGACAGCTCCAGCAGGCATTGGAGAACTGCGGCCGCGCCTGCAAACACACTGACTGAATTGGAAGAGGGCTGACACACCTCCGAAAACTCCGATGATGGCACTATGTTTCTTGCACATGCGTGCAAGCAAACATAAAAATGGCTGCAGAGGGATCCCCGTGGGATTAGTAACTAGAAAGCAGTGATTCTCCACATACCGAATTTTGAATGCCTGCCATTTAACTACAAGACAAAACTGAGCTGCTCTTGAATAGGTGGACCTGGTGGGAACTTTACCAACACCTTATTTAAATTTCACTCAACAGGGCTTAAATATACCCTTTATATTAGAGGCTTTAATATTCTTATATTCTCTTTATATAACCCTGTGAAAATGGAAGCTTTTGTTATGATATAATACACTTTTCGAACTATACATAAAGCCACAGCTAATGGATTTCTATAAGACTTGTGGCCCATATTGTTCTTTTTTGTTGCCTATTTTTTATAGTTTTCTGCATGTTTATGTATTGATATAATGCCATTGATTCAACAGCATTACAGAGGCTGTGCAGCACGTGTGGAAGAATGCAACACTTTTTATCTACCATTAATAGTATTGTCCATGCTGTTCAACATCTGTAACTTTTTCATTGTCAATGTTGAATGTATACCTTAGCACTTTCAATAAAGAAGTATTAAAAAAAACTGGCCTCCACCTTTCTTCCTGAGCTCTATTTTGCATGCTGCCGGATCCCTGAGTATGCTGACTTTACAGTGATGCGGCCACTGTGGCAAACTCAGAAGCAGCTTCACTCTATCCCAAGATGGCACTGGACACAGATGCTGCACCCTTTGCTGGTGCTGGGACATAATTAATCTATGAATCTCCTTAACTGCTTGTTTGATGGGGGAGAATGGAGATACATTAGGTTACAGATCTCACTCTGGCCTGTCAGCACTGCAGCACTACTGCTTGCAATGCCGGCGGCCCACATTCGGAAGTGAATCCAGTTCTTTGAGGACTGGCCAGGGGGATGAGGACTGAGCATCCCAGAGGACAATCTCCTCCTCCAGGGAGGGAGGACTGCTTGCTCCACTACAACACTGCTGCCTGGGTGACCTTAGGTGGCGGTGCAGCAGAGCCACAATGGGTGAGCAGGCACTTAGTGACCAGGACGTCTGCATGCTTCTGTGCCGATGCCCATTTGGTCCTAACCCATGAAGTGCTTAGGCGAGGGGACTAATTGGGAAGAAAAACAACTCCCCGGCATACAGCAGCATGACACTGCCTCTCTCTTCAGAGGCCCCGCACCACTCACTGGGCTCCCAACCACAATCCAGGTCTAATACCTCCAGAGCATGGAGAATCAGGGAAAGACCATCATGGGGGGGGGGGGGCAATCCATGTGGCACTGAATGGTCAGAAAGTAAGTCCCAGGGACAGTAGGTGATGGGGCTGGCAGAGAGAGCGGCTAAAGTCAGCCAGGCAGGGAAGCCAAAAAAGTACAATAAATTCAATAGGTTAACGGTCTTACTACAGTGGGATTTTACTGCTGGCTTGATATCTTGCATGGGTCCTATTTTACCCTGTCATTACTTCAAGGCTCACACATTCCCATGGAAGGAACAGTCCTTGAAAACAGGTTGAGTTCTTAAGTATTACGTGACAGTTAAATAGCAGCCGACACCTTCAGGACAACTTTAACAAACCATAATATTTAGACACAGTTCAGCTTGTATTTCAGGTTAGTTCTGTATTCCTCCTCCCCATTATTTGTTACTGAGGTCATTTACATTAAACTAAAATCTCTGTTCCTGAAGAGTTCATCTATTCCTGTTGCTTTCTCCCTACCTGAGGTAATAATGCACTGCTTGTGACATCACAGTTACTTTCATGTCAACAGATTGTGATGTCACAACAGAGGATTATGACTTGAAGTAGGGAGTGAGCTATAGAGGCAGATGAACTCTAAGAGGACTGAGGGATAAAGATCATGTATCCATGCACTTTACTCAGTAATAAATAATGGGAAAGAGAAATACATAGAATATATATGGAATGCAAGCTGAATTGTACCAAATTATTATGTTTTTCAAAGTTTTCTTTGATGCATCGGTAGCTCTTTAAAGTCTAAAATTATTTTCCTTCTCTATGTTGGCACACTTAAGGTAATGCTCAGTAGCATTTACTGTATGTTAAAACCCTGCTTGTCAACTGACCAAGTGGACCTCCTCCTTGGTGTCCAAGCTCACAGCTACATGGACCAGACAGAGGTAGGAGAGGAGGTTACCCATCTCCAGAGTACAACCTGGACTGATAGGAGTAAATGGGACAATAGAAATAGCAGGACAAGAGGACACAGCATGAGATTAGAGGGGGGCCGATTAAGGGGGAATGTGAGGAAATTTTTTTCACAGACAGGGTGGTGGATGCATGGAATGGCTTACCACAAGAAGTGGTGGCTATGAATACTGTGCAGGGCTTCAAACAGGCATGGGATAGGCATAAGGGAGCAATACAAATGACTATGAATAGATAGGCCACTGACAGAGCAAAGGCCGATGGCACATTTATAAGGTAGAAAAAGAAATGGGCAGACTGGATGGGCCTTGCGGTCCTTATCTGCCGTCAACTTCTATGTTTCTATGTTTAAATCAGAGCATCCACTTCTGACTCCACTACAGGAATTGGCCAGCAGGTTCTAAGTTTATTTGTTCTGTATTCAGTGTTCATATATGTGTTTTGTCATGTTGCGAAGAACGAGGAAAAGTGTTATAAGAAAGCTAACGCTCATGTTCCATTACTGCTGTATGTTTCTTGTTGGGGTACACTATTGTCGGGGGGTGGGGGACATAAGAGCACATTAGAGCAGTAGGACTCCAAGCCTTCACAATAAGGTACCAACTTAATTCTAAACCTATCCCATCACTATTATATGTTATGAGTAACCTGGTCAAGTATATCACTTGGAATGTGAAAGGCATGCAAACCAAAGTAAAGTGGTACAAGATTCAGCAACATCTTAAAAAAACTGCAAGAACAAATATCTTTCTTGCAGGAGACACATCTAAAAGGGGCAGTTATTACAGTTAAGATAGGATTAGGTGGAGCAAGTTTATTGGGCAGGGCATGACACTAGTAAAAGGGAAGTTCCTATCTTAATAGCCAGATTGGTACAGTTTAAACTAATAAAGGAACTTGCTGACTCAGCAGGCAGATATGTCCTTATCAAGAGGATGCTGAGACAAACAGAACTGATACTCTGCTCAATCTAGGGACCGAACACTGACAGCCTGGGGTTTTTCATGGCGCTTGATCAAAGGCTAGCACACTGGTCACACCTCCCAACCCTTATGGCAGGAGACTGGAACATTACAGTGGACCACAACCTAGCTAGAGAACCCACAATTTGTAGAGTCCTGACCCCAGTGCAAAGAGTCATCAGAGGCCTGATGGACACGATGGGTCTTATAGATCTACAGAGCACACTACACCCAGATGTTATGGAATACACCTTTCATTCTGCAGCCCATGGAACCCTCTCAAGGTTTGACTATTTTCTTCTGAGTAAAGAACATCTCCCTGCCTTAGGAGGTTGTGAAATACAAGCTATGGTGGTGTCTGACTACTACATGGTCACTCTCTCCCTGCAGATCACATAGGCACCCCCACAAGAAAGAAAATGAAGACTGAACAACCACATTTTCAAAGACTAAAACTTTATCAAACAAATTAAACAATATATGTCAGCCTTTATTCAAAATAAAAAAAGGTTCAGTTGACAGGGCAGACATGTTCTGGATGGTCTTCAAATACTGTATAGGGGAACAATTGATCCGGGTCACATCTAGAAGGAAAAAAGAGAGATCAGAAAGCTAAAGAACTACTCAGTCAGATTAGACAGATCGAAAAGACGTTATCCTGAAATACACCCGAGCCTACTTGGATAAAATAAACACACTATGGGCCTCGTGCAGGATTCCGTGGGGAAGTGGCAGAACTTGCCATATATCGAGCTAAAGTTAAATACTTTGGTCAGGGCAGGAAGGCAGGCAAATTAATGGCCCTCCACATTAGGCAGCAGGAGGCCTTCGGAATCATTCAGGACTAGATGGTACACAGCAAGCATAACTCAGTAACAAGCCCAAAGGAGACAGTGGAAGAATCTAAGAATTTTTATGCAGACCTCTACAGTAAAAATTTGTTTGTGCCATGTTTCTGGACCTCAGCAAGGCATTCGACACCATCGACCACTGCCTGCTCCTCTCCACCTTAAAAACTATAGGCATTGACTCAACCTCACTGGGATGGTTCCAAGACTACCTCTCTGCCAGGCAGCAACAAATCAAGGCTGAAGGAGAGCTTTCTCCACTTAAACCGATAAAAAGAGGTGTCCCTCAGGGCTCCATACTGGGCCCATTATTGTTTGCCATCTATATCAACAGCTTGGACGTAGGCCTCAAGGAAGCCAGTATCCACTTGTTTGCTGATGACACAGTGTTCTACTTAAGCCGTGAATCTCCTGAAGCTGCCTGCGCTGACTTACAAACCGACTTTAATACTTTGCAGCACCAGCTCCTTAGCAAAAAGTTACTACTAAATGCAAAATAAAACAAGGCCATACTTTTCTCACCATCAGGCCCTGGGGCTTACTCTGCTGTCACTGGTCCATTACCCTCCACCTCCACTTTATTAGGTGAAAATCTTGAATTTGTGCCTAAATTCAAATATCTGGGTATTTGGCTAGACAATAAACTCTTTTTTGTGGAACATACAGAAGAACTGCTGAAAATGCTGAGGCAGAGACTTGGTCTTTTTTTCAGAATTAAACGCCTCTTGACCACAGACGCAAAAAGACAGCTTGTCCAATCTACATTCCTCTTATTAATTGACTACGCCGACTTCATTTATGGCCATTGCCCTGTCTTACATCTTGCAAAACTGGATGTATTGTATCATAGAGCACTGAGATTTATAACTGGCCTCCTGTCCTCCACACATCACTGCTCTTTATACGCAGCCGTAGGGTGGCCTTCCCTTCAATACAGGCGGCATAGAAATGCAGCCCTATGGATGCTCCGAGCCCTTACCAACAAACTCCCACAATATGTTGTTGACTGTCTCCCCCTTAGTCCGATCGGGAACTATGCCTTGAGAAGTCACTCGTAGGTTTCCCTGAAAGTCCCAAGGGTCAACACTCGCTTTGGAAGGGCTGCCATAAGCTATGTCCTGCCTACGCTCTGGAATAGGATACAAAAATCACTGAGACTTAGCTCCCCTGTCAGTCCTGCTTTCTTTAAAACCCTCTATGATAAAACATTTGCTGAAATCTGTAATTGCTTCTATCACTCCGAGCGGCTTGACTATTGTTTTTCTCTTCATCCATACTAGTCCTAGCTGCTTATCTAAATCAGCCTCTGCCACTATTACTCCCCCCTCCCTTGCCCCACTTGCTCTTAGCATCCTCTGCACCCATTTTATACACCACCCTCCTCCTGTCACACAAACCTAAGCCCTAGACACTGTCATGCGCACCTCCATAGCTTAGGGACTTCCACTCAGGCCTGTAACATGTTCCTGCTGGACAGGAATATATATGCATGTCTGTACTCTCCCAGGTCGTGCCTGAAAATAGTCATTTTATGGCTAGTGCACTTACCCGGTTAACAAAAACTAAATAAAAAATTAAAAAATAATTTTCTTTTTTCTCCTATGGTTTGTATATGACATTCATACTCATCCTGCTCCTGTGGGTATTGTATATATCTTTCTTGTACATGTGCCTTTGGAATGTATATATTCTGCTCCTATCATTATTGTAAACATTTTGTTCATTTTGTATTATGTATATTTATCTGTAACTGTACAATTGTCCCTGCCAACAGCAGGTCCACCTTGTAAATGAGCTTGCTCAATGGTGATCGCCTGGATAAATAAAGATTTGATTGATTGATTGATTGATTGAAGATGGATCCACATTGCAGAGATCAACAACTATCTTGACCCTCTCCCCCTTCCTAAACTAGACAACGCCCAGAAAGCCACATCAGTCGCTTGTTCAACACTACAAAAGATACACCAAGCTATAACAGATCTTACACCAGACAAAGCCCCAAGTCCAGACATGTTTTCCTCAAATTTCTACAAATGTTTCACAGAAGAACTTATGCCCCACCTATTAGAACTATTTAACCATATATACAGTCAGAGCCAGGGGTGTCGCTTCCGGGGTGGGGTGGGGGGGAGTCCCTGCCCAAAGGTGCCAAATGGTTGGTAGGAATGCAGTAAAACTGACGGGAGAAAATGACATGTCACAGTGTTCATTCAGTTGGTCGGTAAAAATCAGTAAGTTGGTCGGTAAAAATCGATAAGTTGGTCGGTAAAATTACTGATCCCCCCCAAAGATTTGACCTAACGACTCCTCTGGTCAGGGCATATAGAAGGGAGATCTTATAGAAACACTGGTTACTTTAATCTCAAAGCCAGGAAGGGACTATATACTGCTTGACAGTATCAAATCATTTGCTTCTGGATCTGTATATACTACTTGGTAACTATAGGCTGTTATCCCTGTTGAATTTAGATATTGAAATCCTGGCAGAGGTATTATCAAGTCACCTTAAAAGAGTGTGGGACACCCTTAGTACAGGTGAACAAGTGGGATTTATGCCAGGCCAGGTGTCTTCAGATCACTTGAGGAAATTGGCACATCTTATCTCTGCATCCAGGGAGCCAGGTATTCCTGTGGCACTGGTCTCCTTGGACACAGAGAAAGCATTTGACAGGTTCTCGTGGGACTTACTTTTCATAGTTGGCTAAGTATGACATAACCAGCAGAATTCATTAAATGGATTCAGATATTATATACCAACCACTCTGATCAGATATTTTGCAGTGGCGTGCAGTGTTCACTCCAGAAATAAAATATATGGGGTCAGTTGACCCATTGAGGTTTAGAAAGGTGGGGCATTTCTAGAAAAGTGTGTGTCACTTATGGATTATCGAGAACAAATGAAAAATATTTCAGATGGAAATTCCTTCTCATCTGAAGGGAAGGGCCCTTGATGAGGAACATGAATGAAATAAACAGCTATTTCATTCAGCCTGCAATCATGTCTTTTGTTAAATAAAAACATTTTGAGCCCGTCTTATCTCTGTTTTTTTTTAAATAAGTAATATTTTATAAAATCCATATGCCCATTAGACTCACTTTTTTTTTAATTCTGCCTATTATGTCTTTTTATGATAACCTGCCTGTTCCTACTGTTGATTCTCTGTGAAAGCTGGGGAAATATTGATGAGAACCCCAAATACCGCTTAGTTTCTGGCATCTGCCTTTTTTTAATCACCAGTAAATTGTAACAAATTTCTGACAAAGCCAATCACAATGTACTGTGACTGAAGTTTTTTTTTGTTTTATTCAGTTTTACTGCCAACTTAGTCTGACTCTGCCCTAAAAAATGACAGCATGCACTTTTTATGTTGGCTTGTGTGTGCACAAGCAACATCTTGTGGTAGTAACACATTTCAGAGGTATGTCAGTGTTGTGGCCAATGCAGGGGACTCTTTAGTGGGTGCTGCCCTCAATTGCCAGTCAGTGAGCATGCTGGCAGTGACAGCAGTTTCAAAGAGAGCCAAGGAGTTTAAAGAAATCTGCCGCTCCAATGAGGTGCAGTTTCCTGATTGCAGTGGCAGATGACAAGACTCCGGTCATGCGCATTACAGTGCACAGTAATGTGCATGGCCGGAGTTACCAGCAAAGTTTCACTGTGTCTTTCCTGGTGAAACATTACAATAAGTAAAATAGTCATGGCATGGCTTTCCACAATAACGGCTCCTGCCGTCCGACACACACTCCCCAGAAAACCGACATTGGGACGCCCAATCCCTGTGTCAGCATGTCTCCCCCCCATTATGTGGCACACTGGGAGCCCACCCCAGTGTGCCGAAACATGGTGGCTTCTGCTGTCCACCACACAGTCTCGCAAAGCCGACATCGGGGGTGCCCAAGCCCCATGTTGGCATGTATCCCCTCATTAATGTGGCACTCTGGGAGCCCACCTCAGTGTGCCAAAATAATTGTTTTCAACACTGGGATGCCCACTCCCAGTGTCAGATGTGCCCCCCAACCCGTCTATGTTCTTTGCCGACAATGGGGTGCCTAATCCCTGTTTTGGCAATGGCATCCTCCCCCCCTCATTGTGGCACACTGGGAGCCCAGCCCAGTGTGCCTAAATGTTTGTTTTTAATTGTTTTCCCCCTATAAAATAGAAAAATCATCCCCATTGTGTTTTTATGTTATTTAACCTGTAAAATAGAAAATGGTCCCTTGTGGTCTTCCCCCATCCCCCATCCCACTCCCCAACCTGCACCCTCCCCTGCTTTCCCACCTCTCCACCCTCACCCCATACTTACCTCCTGGAGGTCAGGCAATGATCTCTCTGCAGCAGGGACACGTCTGCACTCTTCAAAGGCCAACCACAGGCTGAAGAAATGACAATAAGCTTTATAATGGGTCAGTGGGGGGGGGGGGGAGTTCAACTTAGGTTGATATCTCAGCCATTTTTTGGAATTTTGGCCCCAAGTTTTCAAGATGGGGTTCTTGGCACCCCACCTCATGAACATGTCACTGTTATTTTGTTACTTGGTTCCAAAAGGTGATTTTACAGTCGCTTTGTGGAATCGCCTTTTTAATGACCGATTAACAAAACGATAGTGCCACTATTCAAGAGGGGAGGTCCCAAAAGCCCATGTTGCAAATTTGGTGAAAAAGTCAAACAATGACTTCGTTATAATGATGCATTGTGCAGTTTCTATGCATGCTCGTTAACCATCATATTTTTTTATTTCACTCCATATTTTCAACATTGCCATTTTTCACACCTCCTTATGAACAGTACAGCTGTCATTTTTCACATCCTGTCCGAAATGTGTTTTTACACCTGTAGCGCAGAATGGTGTGGTCGCTGTGGGAAATCAATGCGTGGGACAGATTAACAAAATCACAGTGCCACTGTTCATGAGGAGAGATCCAAAAATGCCCATGTTGAAAATTTGGTGAAAAAATTCCAAAAAACGATTGTGTTACAGGCGTGCGTTGCACAGTTTCTACACATGCTCATAACTTCATCAATTTTTCATATTTTCACTCCAGATTTTCAACATTGCCATATTTTCACATCACCTCATGAATGGTACAGCTGTCATTTCACATCCTGCCCAAATGTCATTCGCACTTGTGGCGCAAATGGGCATGATCGCTGTACAGCGTCACCTTTCAGGTAAAAACTGATAGTGCCACTGTTCATGAGGTGGGGTCACAAAAAGCCCATGTTGAAAATTTGAAGTGAAAATACCAACAAACGCCTGGGGTGTTAGGGTTTCCAACTGTAACACCCCACCCTGTACAGACTGACAGGTGTCGGGGGTGTGACTTGGTATCGTCGGCTGTAATGCTCACGCAATTCCACCCCCACTCTCACCCTGCAGTCAGTGACAGGCAACGAGGTGTGCCTTGGAGTCTTCGGCCCCAAAGTTCACCCCATTCTCCTATACTGCACCCATCTCAGCATATTTCCTTTTTTTTATCACAACACTCTTTATTGCCGTTGGCTGCCCCATTCAGCCTGAATGGTCCCCCCAGCCCTGACAACCCAGAATTACCGGGGCTTACCTTATGCCCGGCCCAGGATCAGTGCCTGCAGAGGGTCAGGCATCATCCTATCACCGGATTAGTTTTCTCCTCAATTTTTTGTCCACCCAATTACACCGGGGCCCCAGGCGTAGAGATGCATGTGTGTGGAGGCACGTATGCATACTACAGCCCCAGTGACAGTCCCTTCCACCCACCCATCATCCTAGTGCCTGTGCACCCTCTAGTCTGTACTGCACCCTGGCCTCCACCATGAGGCAGACAAGAGCCGAGGGATGCCACCTTCCCTCCCCGGAGAGGAGAGCTGCCTTTTGGCAGCTCCATCCATCTCCATGCCCTCCCCCCGCCGACCTCCGACAGCCCATGCTCATTCTCGAACACGGGTCATCAGCGTGGCATGAGGTAAGGCGTCCAGCACCTTAGCCCTCAGCACCACCGGGCCGGCATATCTCAGCATATTTTCTTATGGACTGAGGTGAACGTAAGGTCCAAAGACCCCAAGGCACACCGTGACACCTGTTGGTGTCTGCAGGGTAGGGTGAGGTGAAATGGCATGAGCTTTATGGCCGACGACCCCAAGGCACACTTCCAGTGCCTGTCAGTCTCTGCAGGGTGGGGATGAAGTTAGCGTCAGTTCAATACTTCACTGCCATTCCTATTATGCATCTCTCTAACTCGTGCACTACCAATGCCAATGCCAGCAAGCCAACATTTGGCATTGACAAATGCTTGTTACTTTTCCCTCACAGCCTGTAAAGCAGATATTTATTTGGCCCCTCTGACCTCTCAATGCTGCTTAAAGAGCAACTCTCTATTATAATAAAAAAACTAAAAACATTAGATTTATACCAATTATGTTTTAATGTGATTCTTTTCTAATTATTTATTTTTTTATACTTTCCCTTGTTGTCGATCTACTAAATATTGTAGATAATGCAGTACTTATTTCAGTGAATATTTCAAAATGTGTATGACACCCCCCTGCTAACCACAAAACTGCTATTTGTGACATCACAGTTTCTTGTCATGGTCAGCACTACGATGTCATAAACAAAGGCACTGTGAGGTAACTAGGGTAGAGGCAAACATTTTCAAATGTTTTCTATACTGACTTGTTAGATGGACTACCTAGATGTGCTGTAAGTCTTGGAAAAGAACATAGAAAATGAAAAAAATGTATTCTCTAGTAAATTGTCACATCTGAAACAGCTTATGTATGCCAGCACGTGCTGAAGTGCAGAGTTGCTCCTTAATCCCTACCTGGCACTTATTTCATGGACCAGCATAACATTCTGTGGTGATTTGCATATGCAGCCCATGATGCTTTGCATTGTGGGGGCATGCGTGATTTTGTATTTTCTTGAAACTTGGCTTCCCAGCCAAATGCCCTTTGGGGTAACCCTTGCCTCAGTGTTTACGCTCAGAGGTTCTTTGTCTTTTACTTATTTCATGTACTGCAACAGCCTGTATATTTTATTTTTCCACTCACAGCCTGTAGTACAGATGATTTTTTTTGGCCTCTCTCAGTGCTGCTTAGTCCCTTGCCTGGCGCTTAATTTCCTTCAGGTACTGGATCAGCTCAACAATGATTGCCGATAGCCTCTCAGTGCCAGCACTCCATGTCTCCTCTCTCAGACACAGTCATTTGGAGCACACAGTCTCAGAAAGCTGACTGTACCATGTAGTCTCTCTCTCTCGCTCGCCACGTGGTACAGTCAGGAAAGCCTCCATTTGGCATCCTGCGTCAGCAGGAAGTTAAGGCACTTCAGGCAGACTCAGAACACCCCTGAGGGTTTAAATGACTTTGTGGCTTCCTTCACTGGAAAGCTACTGAACCTTCCAGCCACTCCAGCCAGCCACAAACAGGTGCGGATTTTTACCCACTAGGAAGCTAACAGGTGGGACAGGCTGCTGGTGCGTTGTGCCATTGGCACGATCCCACAGCCTGGCACGAACACTGGGAGTGTACTCCAAACCCTTTAGGCTGTACAAGGGCACGAGGCAGGGATGTCCACTCTCCCCTCTGCTGTTTACCTTTTTCTGGAACCCCTGATATTAAAACCTAAGCAAACACCAGATATTACTGATACTGCAATCAGAGACACAGAATACAATGTGTCAGTTTATGCTGATTACATCTTACTCCACATCACGTATCCCAACACATCCCTGTCTCAGACCCTTCAGGTTATTACAGAATTTGGAGGGCTATCCAACTACCACATCTCCAACTTCATCTGGGCAGGGAAAGCTGTCTGCCATGCCTATCACAAGCTAGTGGCACCCAAACTGATGGAAAACTTAAAATTACCCAGTCTCTACTTGTACCACCTGGCGATTTGTGCCAGCAAATACTTATGATGGTTCTCAGAACACAGAACCCCCTCCCTGGCAAGAGAGGAAATATGTGACTCTCTGGCTTCAAACAGAGATAGCACTATGCAAAAAAGCAGATATCAGCACCAAGGCACTGATCTAGGTTTAAGAGACATACCCCCTGCACCATCCATGCAGACCCATAGCCAGCTCGGCAGACTCTTAAAATTACAAGCCCTCACAAACTAGAGGCAACCCTTGATCCATAACCCCAATGTTCTTATAAACGGGAAACCAATCAGCACCCCTCTCAGGTCAAACCCTAATATAACCAGGGTAGACCAGCTGTACGTGGATGACAGGATAATCAGCTTAAACTCTTTTCAGGACCAGTATCAGGTCACCAGTAGAAAGGTCTTTCCATTCTTGCAAGTTTCCCACATACACAGAAGACAACAGAGAGGATTGAGCCACAGTGATGCAATACTCCCATTTGCAAGATATTCTTGCCTACCTCACCTGATATCTCACCTATATCTATGCCTGTTTGGCCTTACTACCAATAAGTAGATGGCTCAGCCCCATATTGGCAGACCGCACTACCCAAGGCTCAGGGAGAATATGCCACAGAAAGTCAGAAAATGTGCGCACTGGGATGGTGGTGCTCATGATCAAAGACAATTCCATTCACTTAAAAAATCGGGCACTCACCAGCATTATATAGAAGGATTCCACCAGATAAATTTATTTGAAACTTTTTACGAGTAGGAGAACAAATGGGAAAAACTGTATGTTCTCATAACCTTTAATACTACAAAGCATATGACAAGGCTACTTACACATAATGGATAACGTGCCTATAATCTACTGAATCTGTTTTACCTCATGATACTACTAGCATAAATTCTGTAACAAGAAGTGCGTACGTTGGTAGCCGAAGGTACATGCTGTAATAGCTGTCATCAATTGCCATACTGATTGTGTTAAACTCACTGTGCTCTGTGTGGGATCCTGTCTGTATGCTCATTATATCTGTTTTGTGTACTTATTGTTAAAAATCAATAAAGTATATTTAATTCAATAAGAAGTTCTGTACTCCCTGCATATTTCCAGTCAAAAATAAATACCCTCGGCCTTCTACAAGGGCCAAAGTTACACTACCCACTTCTACTCCCAAAAGCCACACGCCCCTCCTTTCTAAAAAATTACGTTAAGTAAACAGACACACCAGCCAATGAACTTTTCTTATATTCATGATGCACAAATAGCTGATGAAATCTTCCCACAGATGCATAGGATATATGCAAAGCATATACTTCCCTCTTCAAACCTTATACTTGCATAAGCAGGAAGTGCCAGCTACCAGTGTTTAAAGGCAAATGCCACACATGTGCATACACAGACACACACCCTTCCCTATTTCCATTGATACAGCCTTGACAGCAATCCCAACTTTCCAAATCCCAGGAAAACTGTCTGACCACCCACTTACTGTCTACACTCCCTATCACCAATAGCACAACCCACCCCATCTTGATTTTAACAATGATCTGACCCTTATCCCAGTACAGCAGTAAGAACTGACTCCCAGCTCTCAACCCACTGTAACAGACCACCAACCCTCCCAATCCCAGCAGGACCACGCCTACCCCAGGAGATAGTCATATAGTGGCAGGAGATGCCCTCCCTCCCTAAAGTAGGAGGTGTTCAAGATGGATGCCCTTCCTGCCTCTGTCTCCTACTGTTCCATGTCTTGGGTCTGAAACATGAACTGTTTACTGGCTTTGTCTGAATTCTTGCAATACAAAACATTTTGTGAAAATCATTAAGAATTACATAGGAATTAATAATTCAGTTAGATAAGTAAATGTGAATTATAAAATATGTATGTAACGTATTTGTATATTTAGTTTATTTGTTGCAGTATGTTGTGTTGTTATATGTTAGAGGAGAACATTTGTGAACAACATCCCTCACACTTTGAAAGTCCAGGAAAATATATTTTATATGAGGTATTGGTTTCCTCTGTCCAGTCCAGAGATATTGATGATTATGTCCGCCCCATCATTGATATTACCTTTCCACCATTTTTACAACCTTGTGATGTCACCAACGATCAATCTGTGCTTGACTACAATGTGTTTAGCCACAGCTTGATTGTCAGTGACATCACAAGATAGTCAACATGGTGGCAGTGTGGTATCAGTATGGGGAAGACTTAGGCATTTATATCTTTAGACTGCTGCCAGCTAGAGGTAAGCCCAATACCTCATTTAAAAGAGCTTTTCAAGGGCTTTCAAGCTATGAAGGGCACAGTTCAAGAATGTTCTCCTTTAATTGTAAGGTGTGGCTAAAATATATTTTTTTAATTCAGCCCACCTCTGGGTGAATCAAATAAATGAAAATAAAAAAATTATATGCAAAGCACTATGAAAGAAAAATAAAACAGATGCACTTGATTCCTGCCTGGTGTGCTGCACCATTAAAGTGGTGCTTGTGGGAGGAGCAGCGCCAACCATCAGCTCAGATTGATGCATCTTTACAGAGCTCCTGCTACTGACACTAGAAATTTGAAATAAATTCACTTTTTGCCTTTGAACTTTTAACTGCAGGCCTCCTTTGATAAAGAAAAGCTACCTGACCATTCTTGCCAAGTACCATGATGGGAAAGAACAATACCAGTACTGTATAGTATATAAGAAAGAGGGTTTCCATCAGTATGTGCCATTCGGATCTTGACGTAATGATGTCATCTACTCCCTGCTGAGTGGTCCAGTTGTATCAGCTTCCCTCTTATGACTGCATTAGTTTAGGTGATTAGGCATGCTATGATACAAATGCTGATGTATCTTGTGCTTATTATCTATGCACTTACATTATAGTGGTCTCAGTAAAGAGAAATGCTATGGTGAATATCTGTGTCTGTTTGGTCTGTACCTCTGATATACGTTACATTGTTATCATACTTATTGGGCAATCCAATAGCTTATCTTAGAATTTAACAGTGGGCCAAGCTGAGAAGGCGATGGCTAAAAAAAAAAAATAAACATTTAAAATATCAGCTAGAGACAGTAGAGAATACACTTCGAGAGTTGCAATGTTCAACTTCCTGGCTTGCTGAAGAACTTTGAAGGACCTCACCCAATTTCTTTCTTCAAGGCCTAGTGGCCGGATATGTTAAAATGAAATGACCTCATTCCCTTTTTGCTTTTCTGGTTGTTGTACCCTTTTTTTGTACCCCTTGTGTTGCTTCAATAAAGAATTTAACGTTAAAAAAAATGGAATGACCCTCCTGCAGCTGGATTTCTGGACAAGGCCTATCAAGTGACACCCAGACAGGCAGTAGAAGCAGCATACACCCCCAGAACGTTGCTACTAACTTTTACTCAAGCCAGAATCAAAGACAAAATACTCTCTTTGGCTTGTAGGTCAAGGGAAATTCTAGCTGCTGAATTGATTGTCCACTTCTTTCCTGACTTTGCATACACCACAAGACAACAGCACAAGGAGTTTGAGAATGTTAAAAGACATCTGAGGTCCTTGGACATTCCTTTTGCCCTTCTCTTCCCAGCTTTCCTTCAGGTCTCCATTGAGTCTAAAACATCGATGTTTACAAATCCACAGGAGGTGAGTAATTTACTAGTGAAGTTAGAAAATGACCAAGAGTGACTTTCGAAGCAGCAGATCTTTTGGCGGAGCACGAGTCAGTGGAGGTCAGCTTGGAGAGGCTGAACATGGAGTTGGATAGCTGAACAGGGAATGATTTTGCTTTTTGTTTTAGTAGCGATTTGTAAAGCCAGAGTAAATGACTCTTCCCTTAACTGACTACCCCCAAGATATGGCAAAAGGCCGAGTGCAATCACACATCTACCAGATTTAAATTTCATTGGGCAGTGTGAACTACTTTGTTGGAATTGTTTCTATGGAGTTTTAATTTGATCCAAACTTAACCCATTAACCAGACTTTGCTATGGAACATATATAGATAAGGTTCCACCAAGCCCCATCGACAGGAAATTTGTCGATCGACATTACAGCGATGGCACAATGCCGACAGTCGGCATTGTGCCATCAGTGGAAGAAAGTGTTTTTAGCATGGGGCCTTTAACCCCCACACCCCTGCATTTTTAGATTATCAACTCCAACTCAGAGTTGTTTCGGGGCAGGGGTTAAGTCACCAGAGAAAGAAGTGTTGGAAATATCGTGGACCATTACAGCGAACTGCCGATTTTGTCACTGTAATGGTCTTTGCGGTATTTCCGTCGCTGTTTCAATGGTATACGCATAGATACACAGATGTTGTCAGCAGATAAGGGCCTTTGGCCCACCTAGTCTGCCCATGAATGCTATTAACTGTGCTTCTTCAAGGTTTCCAGGAACTAGTTTGTCCCCTTCCCCCGACTACTAAGATCCCTTTATGGCTATCCATGCATTCTTAAATCCTGTATTCATTTCTGCCCCGCCACCTCTTCTGTCAGGCTGTTCCATTTGTCCACCACCCTCTATGTGAAGAAATACTTCCTCACATTCCCTCTGAATTACCCTCCCTCCAGTTTCATACTCTGTCCCCTTGTCCAGGAGCATCTTTTTCTTTGAAAAATGTTATTTTCTTGGATCTTGTTCTTCCCTGTTAGGTACTTAAATGTCTCAATCATATCCCCCTCTCCTTCCTCTCCTCCAGGAAGTACATATTTAAGTCCTTCAGCCTATCCTCATATGGTTTGTAATGTAATCCCTGCATCATCTTGGTTTCCCTCCTCTGAACAGTCTCTACCCTATCTATGTCCTTAAGTTGATAAGGCCTCCAGAACTGGACACTGTACTCGAGGTGTGGCCTCACTAATGTCATATATATTGGAATTATTAACTCCCTTTTCCTGCTGTTGATACCCCTGCCTATGCATCCCAGCATCCTGTTTGCTTTTCCTGCTGCCTTGTCTTGCTGACTTCCTACCTTGAGGTCCTCAGAGATGATAACCCCTAGGTCTCTTTCCTGCCTGGAGCATTCTATATCCTCCCCTCCCAGCTGGTATGTTGTTTCTGGGGTTTTGTGCCCCATGTGCATTATCTTACACTTCTTTGCTTTAAATCTCAACTGCCAATCCCTTGACCAGTCCTCCAGCTTCTGCAGATCTCTCCTCATTCTAGCCACACCCTCTGATGTGTCCACCCTGTTGCAGAGCATTGTGTCATCAGCAAACAGACAGATTTTCCCTTCCAGGTCCTCTGTAATGTCATTTATAAAGATATTGAAGAGGACTGGACCCAGCACTGATCCCTGTGGTACCCCACTGGTCACTTTTCCCTCTGTGGAGTGGCTGCCATTTACCACCACCCTCTGTGTCCTGAAATCTAGCCAATTCCCCACCCACTTTACCACCATGTTACCCACCCCATGCTCCCCAGCTTGTTTAACAGCCTTCTATGTTGCACAGTGTCAAAGGCCTTGCTGAAGTCCAGGTATGCCACATCCACTGCCCCCCAATCTACCTCCTTTGTCACCCAGTCAAAGAACTCGATGAGGTTAGTCTGCAATGACCTCCCTCCAGTAAAACCATGTTGCCTTGGGTCCTGTAGACCGTTGGCAATCAGGTGTTACCCTAGTCTTTCCTTTAGTAGTGTTTCCATGATCTTATCCACTACTGAAGTCAGGGTGACTTGTCTGTAGTTCCCCGCTTCCTCTCTGTTTCTACTTTTGTATAGAGGGACACCATCAGCTCACCTCTAGTCTTTGGGCACCTCCCCCGTTTCCAATGACAGGCTGAACAGGGTTGCCAGAGGTTCTGCCACCACCTCCCTTAGCTCCTTCAGTACCCTGGTCTGTACCCCATCTGGCCCCATAGCCTTATTGACTCTGATTGCTCCCAGTTCCCATGGGAATGGCCTTGTATCCATTGCTGCACCCTTCCTACTCTTTCTCTTTTTTTCTGCCCCATTTCCTGCCCCTTCCTCTGTAAAGACTGAGCAGAAGTATCTGTTCAGTATGTCTGCTTTGCTGTTGTCATCCTCTGCTCTACCCATCCTTTCCTTTTAGCCTCACTATCCCCCCCTTGCCTTCCTTTTTTCCCCTGATGTATCTGTGAAAAGTTTTGTCCCCCTTCACCGCTGATTTTGCAATGCATTCCTCTGTTTGTGCTTTGGCTTCCCTTACTGCCTTTCCTGCCTCCCACTGTTTCTCCTGGTACCTTTCCCTGTCCTCTTCCTCCTGTATCTTTTTGTACTGTTTGAATGCCATTTGTTTTGCTTTAACTTTCTCAGCTACCTCCTTTGAAAACCATAAAGGTCTCCTCTTCCTCTTGCCAACCTGTTTCACACAAAGTTGTGTCAACCTTGCTATCCTGGATTTGATCACTGCCCACTGTTCCTCCACCCCTATTTTCTCCCCTATTCCAGCCAATGCCTCTTCTAAGCATTTCTCCATTCTTGTGAAATCCACCCTCCTAAAGTCAAGGATTTTTGTTTTTGTGTGGCTGGATTCTGCCTCATCAGTTATCACAACCCCCACTGATTGGTGATCACATATCCTTAATGGACTTTTTTTTTTAACTTATGGACTGCGCTGTGATTTTTTCCCCAGCTTCTTCTATGTTAAAATGTAGCAGTGGGGGTGTGTGTGTCCAACTGTGCTCTTGCATATTGCGTAGACTGCCATGGTATGATGACCTCTCTGCTGCATTACCCTCTGGCCACAGTTAGGACCATTCTACACAGTAGTGGGTGTCGTAGGTTCTGTGTCCCTTCCTTCGACAAGACCCCTCCAATTGGGTACTACCTGAATAAAATACCTTCCCTCCCCAACTGGTGTAAGCTGAGACCTGCCAAGGGTAGGAGATGCTACACTGGACTGATCTGGAGACCTATAGGAATGTGAGACACTGGCTCTGTAAGTGAGGACACTGACACTTGGATTGGTGAAAAAAGAAGGTAAATTTTACTGAAAAGGTGAAAAAGTAGCTTGTACAGCCAAAAATGGCACAACACGCCTTTGCATAAATTTGTAAACAAATAAACATGAATTGCAGTTTGAATGGACACTTTTTCTTTCACTTTCTCCAGTCCTTCAGATGACAAAGTCTTTTAAAATGCATAAGGATTGAGGTAAATTTCTTTTACTTTAAAGTCACTTGGCTTTTAAAACAGTCCTCAAACTGTAGCAATAAGATTATTTTTTTTTTATAATACCACCTTCCTTTGGATTTCCTGAAGAAATTCTTTGAGGAAAACTCAAGAATTCTTATGAGGGCCCTCTGGAGCAAGCAGCTTTGGTAATGGAAAACTGGAGAAGCAATGAATTCTTCAGGTTGCAGCTTGTTTCTGTGAGGAAAACTTGGTACAGCAGGATCATCAGGCACTTGAAGTTGCAGGCTCTCTATTCTCTTATCTCACTCTCTACCCTATCTGACTCTACACTGGGATACAGGCGATCCCTTACTCCGATTACACTTTAATTAAATAAGGGCTATCTCCATCAGGCTCTATCACTGCAATAGGCCTCTTCTGACTGGACACCCACTTGGCTTGGGTTGGGTCCCTCCGTCTTGGTCACTCTCCATGCTTGAACTCCCTTCACACTGGCTGTACAACACTTGTTGTACCCCAAACTAATTTACATATGCTAATAACTGGTCACTGAGTGGACACAATCACATTTCTTTTTTTTTTTCTATTTTCTGTTTTTGCCCCTACTGCCCCCGTCGGCTATCAGCTCCGGTCACGGACCCCTGATGCCCCCACCTCCGGATATAGCCGTATCCCCCAGTCATCCTAGCTTACCCCAGAGAGTGGGGCCGAGGCTCCGACCACCGATGTCGGGCCGCGGGACTTTGACAGTTGAGATCGGCTTCGAGGCTGATCAGAGGCTACCAGGCGGCGGAGCGCCATTGAGATGGCAAGGCACGGGATTTTATCCCCCCTGTCCCTTTAAGTAGGATGGGGATGTGCAATGACGACCTGCATCTTCCCCATCCTGATGTTCTGTTGAGCGCCGACGTGGTGCGACCACCCAGCCTCCGCTAAGTGCTGCTCCAGCGCCAGTGCTGCCTACCCTCCCCAGGGAAGGAGAGGCTGTCAAGGATGCTCAATCCTTCCACCCGCCAGTCCTCTGGCGAGCCCAGGTCCGTTCCCGAACCGGATCGCTGGTGTCATGGCGGAAATCCAACCGCTGCGCCGACGGACCGGCACACAATCACATTTCTTTTTGCAGCAGCATAAGCCACAATGGAATACACAGTTTTGAAATCCAACTGCCCCTCTCAACATTCTAAGGCTTCTTTTTTTCTCACTTTGAGTCCCATTTGTGTACACATAGGCCTGGATATTCAGACTGTGCCAGGCAGTGGCGCAAGCCTGGGCGCAGCACAACTGTGATACGCTGGGGCCAGGTCCAGGCGATATTCAACAGGGATGCGCCAAGGCTCAGCACCATTGAATATGGCAGGGTTAGTGCATATTCTGCACATGGCGCAGTGGCACTGTGCCAGCACAAGCCACAGATAGGGAGCACGGGGATGCGCCAGTGCAAGTGCAGTTATGCTAGGCGCATCACCCGCAATATTCAGCAGAGGGCATGCAAATGAGGCCATAATATGTGCAAGGCACAAATGGGGCCATTTGCATGTCATTATGGTCCCATTTGCATGCCTTGCGCAGGGCAGCCTGGCGACTTGCGCCTGGCACCCTGCACAGCATGATGTGTGCTGTGGGGATCCTGAAACATCCCGCCCGTAGCGCGATTGCACGTAATATATTTAAAAAGAAATCCCTGGTAGTCTAGTGGCCCCCCCCAGTCCCCGATTCCCTGATAAATATAATACATGACCATCCCGATATATGTAAATATGACCGTCCCTGGTGGTCCAGTGGAACCCCCCCCACCCATTGCCGTGATCATCGTAAATGTAAATTAAAACACTCCCTGGTGGTCGAGTGGACCCCCCTCCCTCTTGGGTCCCTGATTGCGGTAAATCGCCCACACGTAATTCCCTGGTGATCCAGTGACACCCCCACCCTCCACTCATACAGGAACCCTTGCCCACCCTGCTCCCCCCGTCATCAGCGGGCAGCTGCATCCCACCCTCATACCGCCCAGCCACCCGCCAAATGACAGGTACAGTATGGGCTGTAAGCCCATTGGTCCCTGTGTGGACCAATGGGTTTCAGGGCATATTGTACTAGACAGTCCCAAATATGTGAATGATTCATTCACATATTTGGGACTATCTAGCTGTATATGCCCTGAAAGCCACACTAGTTTACACAGGGGACCAATGGGCTTACAGCCCATACTGTACCTGTCATTCGGCGGGTGGCTGGGGTGGTATGCGGCGGTGGGCAAGAGGGGTCCTGTGTGGTGGAAGGTGCCACTGGATCATCAGAGAATTATGTGTGGGCGATTTACCATGATCAGGGACCCAGGAGGGAGGGGGTCCACTAGACTACCAGGGAATGTTTTAATTTACATTTACCACGATCGTGGGCAATGGGCAGGGATTCCATTAGACCACCAGGGACTGTCATATTTACAAAAAATGGAATCGGGGACTCAGGTGGGAGGGGGGACCACTAGACCAACAGGGATGGTCATGTATTATATTTATTTGGGAATCGGGGACTCGGGGGGGGGCCACTACACTACCAGGGATTTCATTTGAAACATATACCGTGCGATCGTGGCTACAGGTGGAGGGGTTCCGTGTTCAGTGTGTGCTTGTGGACAGCATTCTGGGTGGGCAGGTGGCCACCAATGGCTGGGCTGATGTGTTGTGCCCTGCCATACTGCAGCCCGCCTTTGGGTGGCCGGGAGTTGTTCCTAATCTGCAAGGGCTCAACTTTGAGCCCCCTCCATGTGGTGCAATGCAGGGTTGTGCCTGCATATGTACCGCACACCCCGGGCTGAATATCGGGATGTGCTGCATATGCATGGGCACGCCCCCTGCATTTGCACTGCATACCATTACATTGCGCCCCGGCACATCGGGAGTTGCACTGCACCAGGCAACCTTTTCAATATCCCACCGGGGTGCAACTCCTTTGAATAACGAATGGTACAGGCTATGATGCAGGAAATTAAAAATCAGAATTTACCTTACCGCTTAGCGGCAGTTGATGCAACCAAAGTGTTTTGTACCCTGAATAGAGAACTTATGTTTGCTTGTTTAAAGCATTTGATATCTCTGAATTTTTGACTTATATGATCAGGAAAATATATGACAAAACAACTGTGAGATTTTCAGTAAACAACTATATAACTGAATCAATGGTAAAGGGTAACGGGGGTAAGACAAGGTTGCCCCTTGTCCCCAATACTATATATATTATCCTAGAGCCCTTTTTAAACCTTATTAAAATAAATAGGGAGATAGAGGGGTTTCACCACTTAGGGGGGGGTTTCAAAAAATACATGTTTTTGCTGATTACATTTTACTTTACATTAAACATATAAATTTCACTATGCCAGTTTTTCTTCAGGAAGTTAAAAAAATTTCCCAGGTCTCAGGATATTGCTTGAATAGAGACAAATCCATAATAATGCCAGTAAGGCATCCCCATTACTCACTTACTACTGAAATCAAAAATGATTGCCAAATTAGTAACAGTTTCAGATATTGGGCATAACCATATGCAGCAACCAGGAGGAACTGGTAAATGCCAATTACAAAATTGCAAAAGAGAAAGTTCAAGGCCTGTTGGATAATTGGATAAAACATTCTCTGTCCCTCTCCGGTCGTATAGAAACGATAAAAATGATGGCTATGCCACATCTGCTATACATTATTCATACTATTATAGGATGCCCTGCCTTATCTTGGTATGATTCTATTCATCGGATTTTCAAAACATTCTTGTTGAGGGGAGGAAAACCGAGGATTTCTTGGAACCAGCTGTCTACCCCGAAGAAATCTGGAGGGTACAGTTGCCCAGACCCACTAAATTATGAAACAGCCTACCAAATCAAGTTATGGTGGAAATCTGCATTTGAGAATTCTGAGTTTGATTTTGTTGATAATTTCTTCTGGAAGATTGGAGAGAAAGTGGGGTTAGTTTCATTATTAAGGGAATGTTTGTTTAAAATCAGAATTCCCCCACTTTGCCGAGCCATTGAAGATAAGTTAAAAAAGGAAACATCAAGATTAAAAACAAATGGAGTATTACCTTGGCTATTTTTTTAAATTAACTAGACAGTTGTTCCTAAGATTTCATTGGACCTTAAAATTGTATCTAAACTTAACACTGTAGGTATACAGAGATGGTATAAATTGATAAATACTAAAGGGGTTTTCTTTTCTTTTAAAGACCTAAGACTTAACGGGACAAGTGAAGAGAATTTTCATCTCCTCCAATATCTGTCTTTAAAAGCCAAATTTGAAAATTTTCAGGAAAAATTTAGTGTTTAAATAAAAATATAAATGGCACTATTCAACAACAGGTACAATTGATGGACTTGTGGGGTAAAAAATCACTTAAGAATATTTACATTTTTATTACCACACCCGATAAAGACCCCTGGGGAAAAATCTAATCTTAAATGGGAACAGGAAATGAGAATTATTTTTACTACTCAGTAATGGAAAACCCTGAGATCCAAGACTTATAAGGATTATTTATATTCAAAAAACAGTCTTATACAAAAAAGAAGTAGTTGACAGAGCCTACTATACCCCTAAAATTCTAGGCCATATGTTAAAAACTGGGTCCAGTGAATGTTGCCATTTATGTAAGCAAAAAAACAATCTTAGCCACTGTTTTGGGATTACCCAAAGGTAAAAAAGATATGGGAAAATACAGCTCAGTGGCTATCAGATATTATGGGACAACAAAATTCCAGAGAATTTTGAGGTAATGATCCTAAATGACTTGGACAAGTTAGAATTGGACAATAAACAAAGGAAAATACTTGGTATAGGCACTATGTGCACCAGAAGACACATTCTGGCAACTGGAAAACTCAGGTGATTGAAGATTTGTTGAAAGATAGATGGTGGTACCAATTACAGAAATCTCTACTATTTGAAAATCTGTGGAGAAATATCTTCGAAAACCCGGAGGAGAACATTGACCTAAGAGAAGGCTTTTTAACTCTGTGGGAGATGGATTAGAAATTAAGTATTTTGTATTTAATCTTGGGGGGGGGGTATTAATTATTGTACACTTGCACAGTATTAATTATCTGTTTCTGATTTTCTTATTATACATATGGATTGTAAAATGGATCAAATGTCAGAAAAGTACAATATTGTATGCTTATTTATTTGGGAAAAACAATAAAAATATTTATAAAAAACAAAAAAGAAGAAGTAGCCCTTTCTGCCCCTGTGGCCAAACCGTCCCAAGCCCCATCTGGGCAGCAGGTTCAGTTTTGGCATCCCTGGCTGAAGTCTGTTGCATCGGTCATTCAGAAGCCAGGTGGTCGAGGTCCTGGCGGCCCTCAGTTGGCCCTTCCTCTGCCTCCAGGCCTGCCCAGTGATGGGATGGGGTGCCTCCCCCATGCCCATCCTGACTCCCCTGGGTCTTCCCATGGGGGGCCGGCTCCACCACTTCCTTTCTGCCTGGTCTGCTGTCACCATGGAGAGGTGGTTCTCGAAGTGGTCAGTCAGGGTCTGCCTCTAGAGTTCGGGACTTACCTGCCTTGTTGAGCTCATGCCCCATGGGAGGACATGGTGTCCTCCAACATTCTGTCAGCCCTTCAGGATGACATTGCCCAGCTCCTCCACAAGGAGGTCATGGCTCCTGTCTCACACCCTCCAGTACACCCAGGGTTTGTCTCCAGGTACTTCCTGGTGCCAAAACGGATGGGAGGGTGGTGCCCCATCTTAGATCTGCATGACCTGAACAGGTTTCTTCAGCTGCACACTTTCAGGATGGTCACTCTGTTTCAGATCATACCATCTCTCGAGCAGAACATGTGGTTCTGCTCTTTGGATCTTCAGGATGCATTCTTCCACATCCCACCACCAGTTCCTCCAGTTTTGTGTGGAGAGGATCCTTTAAGAGTTCCAGGCTGTGCCATTTGGTCTGTCCTCAGCTCCCAGGGACTTCACAATTTGCATCCAATGGTGGCAGCTCACCTGAGGTGCCGGGGGGTCCTGGTTTACCCCTACCTGGATGACTGGCTGATTGCAGGTCCCTCCAGGGATCTGGCCCTCCAGACCTGCATCTCCTTTGGCCTTCTGGTCAACAAGGCCAAGTTAGAACTTGTGGTCTCGCAGGTGATTCATTTCATCGGGGTGGAGCTCGACTCTTGGAGAGCCAGGGCTCATCTTTCAGTGGACCAGGCGGAGGCTCTCTCCTCCTTTGCCTGATCATTTTGGGATGGTCAGTTGCACCCTGCTTGGGACTTCTGTGCCTGTTGGGATATGTGGTGGCATGCACCAGAGTAGTCTGCTGGGCCCAATGGAGAATGCGCTCTCTGCAGTGAGAGCTTGCCCTCCAGTGGTCTCAGCACAGGGGCTATGTTGATCAGCCGATCCCTGTGACCCAGCTGATGTGGGATGCCCTCCAGTAGTGGTTAGTCATGGAACATCTACAGAAAGGGAGCCCATTTGTCCACCCAGAGCCGATGGTCATCCTGATGACCGATGCCTCCCTGATGGGCTGGGGTACCCACCTGGGAGACCACAGAGTCCATTAACTCTGGACCCCCGAGGAGTCCTGATGCAATATCAACCCGCTGGAGCTCCGGGTGGTTCAACTGGTGCTGACAGCCTGTGACAGAGTTGAATAAGGCCCTGCCCCATTTGTCATGCAGAAAGCGTTTAAATGCAAGGGTCTGTTCTATCCTCTCCTTTTCTGTCTCTTGTCTATCTGGTTGTGCAACCAAATTTACTTGTGAGACCTATTATTTTGTAAAAAGAGATTCCAGCCATATTGGTCCTTGGAAAACAGGAGATGATGGAAGGTTTGATACCTTTTATTGGACCAACAAGTGTCTTGTACAAAGATGGAATTATACACAAGCTTTTGGGGCCTCATATGTCCCTTCTTCAGGTGAATAGCAAAACTGAGCAACATAAGCAGTATTTATATTTACTGAGAAGCAATTTAAAAAAATAGGAAGTGAAATAAGACGGTGATAAAAGGCCTAGAGATGAAAGTTTATATAAGATACAAAGTAAAAAAAATGATGTGTGAAAAGAAATGGGTGTTGGGGGGGGACTAAGTAGGAAAAGGTCAGTATGAGATAAAGGGAAAACAAAGAACCAATCAGAAACACAGATAAGAAAGATATGAGATCAGAGGTTGGCTGTAAGGGTAGAATAGACAGGAGATGCCTAAGAAATGCATTGAAGTCAAGAAATTAGAAGAGACAAAAGAACAAAGGCCCAGATAAACAGAGTGTGAGGTAGTGTAAACAGTAGGTGTGAAAACAATCAGGGAGTGGGTAGGACTGAGCTGAAAAATGTGTAGGGGAGGCAGGGAGGATGTAAGGTACAGGTAAAAAAAAAAAAAAGAGTAGGCAGGAACTCAGAAAAAAACAATAATGAGAAATACAGAACCAAGTGGTGATACATGTAGGTAAGAATAATCCATTACTTGATTATTCGATTGATACTATAAAATTACGCACTGTCGAAAGTCAAAGAGGTCTTGGAATGTTAATCGACAACTCATTTAAGCATAAAATTCATATCAGAACAATGGTTCAAAAGGCTAATAGAATCATTAACATTATTAAAAAATCTTTCATAACTAGGGACGAACACACAATTAATCTGCATAAAAACTATGTATGCCTGCATTTGGATTATTGATCTTCATTCTGGTCTCCATATAATAAACAGGATATTTACCTTATTGAATGGGTTCAAAAACATTGAACTAAAATGATACCAAGTTTATCAAAGTTTCCATAAAGTGAAAGAATGGAAAAATTAAATCTTATGCCCCCTAGAGGTTAGAAGGAAGCGTGGTGATTGTCTCCTCTTCCATAACATCATAAACGTTCAGACCTTGAAAAATGGATGTGGTATAATTGTCACAGGTTCCCTCAGCAGGTCAGCCCTCTACTCCCAAAGTGCCAACCTCTGAGCATAGAATTGTGAACAGTGAACAGTACAAGGTAACCCTCTTGTCTGTTTTGTGAGTTCGAGTCACCTTAGTCTCAAGTTCTGGAGGGATTCAAACTGATGATCTCTTGTTAGCATACCCAATTATCAGGCTCAGATAATTCTGTCTTCAGGGGGCCAGATATCTTTGCCTATGGGCACCTAATCAGGTATTACAAAAAGAATCCTTAGAATTCTATGCAAGACCTAGAGAACTCTATATGTTTCCCAGTTTGGTATCACAATAAGCTCATACACAGTGTCAACTAGAACCTTCAAAGCTTCACTTATAAAAAGAAAATTTCAAGGCACACCAGGTAGTTTCCATTTTTTAAATATGCTATCCCAACACATACAGCCTTAAAAACAAACAGGTTAAAAAGTGCAGATTCCTACCAATAATAACACTCGGACTAGTCTTGTCCAAGGTCCTTACTTCTTAATCTTTCAGTGCTTAGTGGTCTCTCTTCTCTCAGTCAGAAATATGAAAGTATGTCTAAGGTCTGCTCAGTAGGTTTAAAAACAATCTTGAGCTGGCCTTCTCTCTGAGGTCACCTAACTCCGCCTTGGTGTAACAAAATCTATATTTTATAACACATGATGGCCTATGAAGATATTTAAAAAAATAATAGATGACATAATAAATTGCCTCTCTTTATGTAAGTAGTCAAAGCCGGTCTGTGATCTGTTTCCCCTGGACATCAAAAGTCTGTTTGATGTAAGTCACTGTATATTCCACGCAAATGTATATTGGACTCCTTAATTTCGTCTGGGACCTGGTATCTAGACATCAAAGGTCTCTTTGATGAAATGAGCTGGCTTCCTGGGGGGATATCCATAACACTGGCCCATGTCCCTTTTCTCAGGACACCTAGTGCACATCAAAGGATCTCCCTGAGGGCATTATAAAATGGATATCTTGGTTCCTGCCTTCAAAGCAAACTAACAAGATAATTGCACCTCAGACATCTGCAGTTTAAGCTATGTATTGTCCTTTGAACTTATCCCTGGGGGGGAGGTTGATGTGTCTATTTCAGCAAGCCAGCATTTCCTCCTGCCAGGCAGTCCATCACACATTTTTTTATATTTACAAAACAAATGATACAGGGATCAGAACCAGCTGTCCAAGTGTGACAATAATTAGTAATAATAGAAATAAAAACTTAAGATCACACAATAATCAATTTGAAATTCCGATGACAAATACAAAAATGAGAGAAAACATTTTTACAGTGCATACAATAGCATTTTGGAATCTCCTGCCCAGTAAGGTAGTAAACATACCTGATCAAAATAAGTTTTAAAAAGCCTTAGATACTTTTTTGGGTTACTGAAAGCTGTGCGCCATTTGTGTGGGGGTACATAGACAATGGACTTATGCCTAATTGCGTCCTAATCTTACAAAGTACAAAGAGAAAAGAAGAGATACAGCGTCAGGAGCAGCAAAGAGAAGAGATGCAGTGACAGGAGCAACAAAGAAGAGAAGCAGTGATGGATGGATGGATGCCTAGCAGGTTATCAAAGCTGGAGGACCTGGCACTGTTCCAGCAGAGCAACAGGACATAAACCACACAAAATACATTAAACTGGCAAAGTTGTGTCTCGCGGATGATATCAAAGCATACCTGACAACTTTTGAAAGGGTTGCCGCAGCCTGCCAGTGGCCAAAGCAGCAATGGGTAATCAGACTGGTACCTTACCTGACAGGGAAAGCCCAACTTGCTTACAGCAATATGGGCACTGCACAGTCAGAAAACTATGACCTAGTGAAAAGCGAAATCCTGAAAAGGTATGACATCTCAGGAGAGACATATACAGGCAAACATTCTGGTCCCTGAAGTACAACTCGGTCAGCAATTCTTGAGAAGCCTTCACCTGTCTCAGAGAATTTTTTATTAAATGAACCAGAGGGCAAAACAGTCCCACAGATCATCAAAACATTTGTAATGGAGCAGTTCATCAGCATCCTACCCATAGCTTTGGGTAAAAGAACACCGACCAAAAAGTGGGGAAAAGGCTGTTTCTTTGGCTGAAGAATTCCGAATGGCCAGACAGACGCCACATCAGCAAAGTAACAGCCAAGCACTGGTAAGATGCTCTTTTTCCCATTTAAACTCCAAGTCTGATAAGAACTCTGGTGGGGGTAACTAATCTGCACCTAAAGACTTTATTTGCTATAACTGTAATAAGCCAGGTCATATTGCAAGAAATTGCCGTAGTAAGAAGAGTGACACTGGAGCAGATTTGTCCTTAGCAAATTGGGGCAAGTACTTAACAGATATGAAGGTGGGAGATAAGACTGTGAAGGGACTTATAGATTCAGGAAGCAGACAGACCCTAGTGCATATTGAAGTGCTGGGAAAACAATGTTCAAAAGGACCAGGTACTTGTGTCATCTGCATCCACGGGGACACTCGATACTATCCCAGTGACTCTGACTATTAATGGGGTGTCACACCAAATGAAAGTTGGGGTAGTACCTAAGTTACCTGTACCTGTGATTATTGAAAATGACTTTCAAGGATTTACTAAGTTAATCAAAGAGATTCAGCAGCTGTGGTGACAACAGCTCAGGCAAAGAAAATCTCAGATGGTGGGGACTCTTTTTTCCTTTCTTTGATTTTGATTCGGACTTGTTCGAGTACAGCTCCAAGATCTGGAAGTCCAGGAAAGAAAGACGACACCTAAAGAAACAGTGGTAACAAAAAGCTGATGGACATAAGGGGTTAACATATGAAAATGCTGAAACTAAACTGATCACTGATTGTGATTTTCTTTCAGAAGAAGCTAACGATGTTTCTCTCCAGGGTTATTTTAAGCAGCTGGGTTATGAAACCAAAACAGATTGAACCTATGTTTAAAAAATGTAATGGGCTGCTGTACAGAGTTTGGGTTAAACCTCAGACACAGGCCTGGATAGAACAATTGGTTATACCACAAAAGTACAGTTCTGAGTTGTTACAGATAGCACGATAGTCCTATGGCTGGTCTCTCAAGGAGGGATCGCACCCTTGCCAGATTGCTGTAAAGATTTGTGCCTTTTGAGAGAATTGCAGTGGATGTGGTTGGCCTCTTAGACAAAAGTAAAAAGGGTAATCGATTCATTCTGGTAGTGTGTAACTATGCTACTTGATACCCAGAGGCAGTTCCAATGTACTGTCACAGCCCCAAAAGTGGCAGCAGACCTTGCCAAAATTTTCAGCAGGGTGGGCATACCTAAAGAGATTATTACTGATCAGGGTAGTAATTTTGGTGCTGCATTACTGATGGAGCTGTACCGACTATTAGGTATCACATAGACTTTGACGGCAGATAAGGACCGCTTGACCCACCTAGTCTGCCCGTTACTCTACCTATTGGATAAGCTGCAGATCCTAGTTAACCACCAGCCTATTTCTTCCTACACTCCCACCAGAATTACCTTATGTTTGTCCCATGCATGCTTGAATTCCCCCACTTTTTGACCCCACAACCTCCTCAAGAAGGCCATTCCATGCATCCACCACCCTCTCTGTGAACAAATACTTCCTCACATTGCCCCGAGCCATCCTCCCTCTATCTTCAAATTGTGTCCCCTTGTTTTTACACATCTCTTTTATGAAAGATGCTGCCCTCTTTGACATTGTTGATTCCCTTGAGGTACTTGAAAGTTTGTATCATCCCCCCACCCACCTCTTTCCTCGAGGGTATACACATTAAGCTCCTTTAGTCTGTCTTC
Source organism: Neoceratodus forsteri (assembly GCA_016271365.2). NCBI lineage: Eukaryota > Metazoa > Chordata > Ceratodontiformes > Ceratodontidae > Neoceratodus > Neoceratodus forsteri. Next base: position 1,339,751,733 of record CM028132.1, read on the forward strand.
ATATGGCTTCTGCTGCAGACCCTGCACCATTTTAGTTGCAGTCATCTGGACTGCCTCCATCCTGTCTGTGTCCTTGCGGAGATGAGGTCTCCAGAACTGCACGCAGTACTCCAGATGGGATTTCACTGACCGGCTGTGCAGAGGGATAACAACTTCCTTTTTTCTACTGGTGATGCTTCTCCCTGTACATCCCAGTATCCCCCCCATCCTTCCTTACTGCCTTCTCATATTGCTTACTTACCTTTAGGTCATCTGATATGACTGCAGCCAGGTCCCTTTCCATTTTTGTTGATGTTAATACCTCCCCCCTCATTGTGTACTCTTCCCCTGGGATTTTGTTTCCCAGGTGCATTACTTTGCACTTCTTTGCATTGAATCTATGCTGCCATGCTTTTGACCATTCCTCCAACCTTGTCAAGTCCCTTCTCATCCTTTCTGGCCCCGCCTTGTGTAGCAACCCTACTGCAGATCTTTGTGTCATCTGCAAAGAGGCATACTTTTCCTTCCAGTCCCTCTGCCATGTCACTTATAAAGACATTAAAAAGGACCGGCCCCAGTACTGAACCCTGCAGTACCCACTAGTAACCATCCTTTCTTTGGAGTGGACTCCGTTTACTATTACCCTCTGTGTTCTGTTGTGCAGTCAGTGTTTTACCTAGGCTATTACCCTGGGACCCACTCTCAGGCTGGCTAATTTGTTTATTAATCTTTTGTGGGACTGTGTCAAATGCCTTGCTAGAGTCTAGGTAGGCCATGTCCACAGCCCTTCCCTGGTCTACTGCTTTGCTCACCCAGTCAAAGAAATCTATTAGGTTCATCTGACACAACCTTTCCACTGTGAATCCATGCTGCCTTGGGTCCTGTGCCCCGCTGGCCTCTAAGTACTCAACAGTTCTTTCAGAAGTGATTTCATCATTTTCTCTATCACTGAGGTCAAGCTAACAGGTCTGCAGTTTCCTGCCTCTGCTTTGCTCCCACTTTTGTGAAGGGGAATCACATCTGCCCTCCTCCAGTTCTTAGGTACTACACCATCCTCCCATGATTTGTTAAAAAGGGTAGTCAGTGGTGTCACTAGTTCTCCCCTTAGTTCTTTTAGAATTCTAGGGTGAATCCTGTCTTGCCCCATTGCTTTGTCCACCTTCAGTTTTAGGAGTTCTTTCAGAACCTTTTCTTCTGTGAAAGGACTGGTATCAACCCCCCCTATCCAGAGTGCTTCTGTCACTGCCATAAGAACCTCCTCTTATCACCCTCAGACAGACGGTCTTGTTGAGCATTTTAATCAAACCTTTAAACGTGTGTTAAAAAGGCTTGTAAAAGGGGAAGGGAAAGGCTGGGACCAATACTTACCTTATCTGCTTTTTGCTTACAGAGAAGTGCCACATGCATCAACAGGTTTTTCACCATTTGAAATGCTGTATGGTAGACAACCTAGAGGGCCACTAAATGTAATAAAAGAAACGTGGGAAGATAACCCCCATCAGAAACAATCTATTACATCTTATATATGTGCCCTGAGAAAGAAGCTGGCAAAATATGTTGACATCACCCATAGTAATCAGGAACAGGCTCAAAACTAGCAGAAGGTGTATTATGACCATGGGGTAAAGGAAAACGTTTTTGAGCCAGTTGAAAAGGTCTTGCTACTGTTACTTACTACAGAAAATAAACTGTTAATGAAGTGGCAAAGGCCTTATAAAGTGCTTAGACATACTGGCACAGTTAACTGTGAGATTGAAACCCCTGATAGAAAAAATCCTATTAAGATATACGATGCTAACCTGCTCAAGAAATGGGCTGAAAAAACACCAAAAGCTGTTTTGCTGGTTTTATCAGAAACTGATAAAGAAGATATTGATGTAGCTTATGGTAGAATGGAACAAACTGTAACTGCTGATGCTGTAAAGGTGAATGTTTCCTTAACCTCTGAACAAACTGCAGAAATTCGTAACTTAATAAAAGACATTTAACAGTACTTTTACCACAGTGCCAGGCCAAGCTAAAGGTGTCGAGCATGTAATTGTGACAACAAATGCTCGCTCTATTAGACAAAAGACATACAGATTACCATAGCGGTAAAGAGCAGATGTGGTTAAGAAAGTACAAGAAATGAAAGAATTGGGTATCATAGAAGAGCCAAGAAGTGCTTGGTCATCACAAATGGGGACTGTAAACAAAAAAGAAGGGGGTGTAATAACCTGCCTTAATTTTAGGAAACAATCAAGTGTCAGAATTTGACAGTTATCTATGCCCAGAATAGATACTTTGGTGGACAGACTGGGGAGTGTGAAATATATCAGTACCCTCAATCTCACCAAGGGTTACTGGCAAATTCTCCTAGCTAAAGAATCCAGAGACAATACTGCACTTGCCACTCCTATAGGATTCTATCAGTTCACCACCATGCCGTTTGGTTTACATAGTGCACCTGCTACATTCCAGTGGTACATGGATGTTATTTTATCCCCTCACACTTGTTATTGTGCTGTGTACCTGGATGATGTTGTGGTGTACAGTCCAGACTGGAAAAGCCACCTGGAACACCTACAAGCAGTTATCCAATCTATCAAAAAGGCAGATCTGACAATTATTCCTACCAAGTGTGCACTGGGAATTCAGAAAATCAGCTAGTTGGGTAATGTTTTGTGTAATGGAAAGGTCAAGCCAGAGATTATCAAGATAGAAGCTGTAGCTAACAGCCCTGTCCCCAAAACCAAGAAACATGTCAGGTCATTTTTAGGACTGACTGGTTATTATCAGAGATTTGGGCCCAGTTTTGCTGAGTTAGCTGCTCCCTTCACTGAACTCACAAAGAAATGGTTCCCGAATAATGTGAAATGGACCCCAGAGTGTGATGAAAATTTTCGAGCCATTAAGGCTGCATTATGTTCAGTTCCTGTTTTAAAAAGCCCAGACTGTGAGAAACAGTTTTTGTTACAGACAGATGCGTCAGAGGTAGGCCTAGGTGCAGTCTTGAGTCAGCATATGCTAGATGGGAAAGAACATCCTATTCTATACATAAATAGGAAATCGCAAGACAGATAGAAAAGATACTCCACCATTGAAAAGGAATGCCTTGCAGCAAAGTGGGCCATGGAGTCCCTTACGTTTTATTTACTAGGACCTGACTTTGTACTTGTAACAGATCACAGTCCTCTCTGTTGGCTTAACCAAATGAAGGACAGAAATTCTAGAATCACACGGTGGTACCTGGCACTACAGCCATTTAAATTTAAAGTGATGCACATATCTGGGAAGGAGAATGTCAATGCTGATTTTCTGTCAAGATATGGATCAGGAATTGAGAATTCTGAAGGTTGAAAAATGTGAGTTGAAACTTCTCTGTTATGCTGCATATGCACTGAACTGTAAGGGTTATAAACTAATGTTAGACGGGAATTTAATAGAGCGTTTTAGAAACCATTTTTTGTAAAACAGGTTCCTTCTTAAAGAGGGGGGTATGTGACAGGGTTGAATAAGGCCCTGCCCTATTTGTTATACAGAAAGAGTTTAAATGCAAGGGTCTGTTCTATCCTCTTCTTTGTCTCTCGTCTGTTTGGTTTCGCAACCAAATTTTCTTGTGAGACCTAGGAACTGATCACTCTGATGGTTTCACAATTCTCTGCCTCTCGCTATCTCTCTGCCTTCCCTTGCTATTTCTGTCTTTTCTTCCCCCTTGCATATCTGCAGATATAAAAACATATGTGAATCTTTATGCGGAGATGTCACTGATACTGGGATCCCTTTGTTTCAAACTGCATATAATTATACTGTTGAAATGATTGCAAAAAGCTATTTGGAACCCAAGGGGTTAACCTGAAATGCAGTTGTTAAGCCTTTTGCACAGCTGTAAACAAGAGGTCAGTTCTGGGTCACTATGGTTTTTTGCTGTACCTGCATCGAAATTGACAAGAACATTCTGTAAACTTTCAAGAACATTCTGTGAGAAGCAGGCTCTGTTAACGAGTTCCCAGACAAAGACTTATAAAAAGATCAGCAATGCTTCTGCTAGAGAGAGAGAAAGAGAGAAAAGAAGAGTGAGAGACCGAAACGAATTAGAGAGACCCAGAGGAAGGACTTTGTTTTGTGTTTGTACTGCCTTTGTAAATCGTTATACTGAACAATTTTATTTTTTATTTTATTGTTATTGGAAAAAATAAAATGCTACTTGTGAATTTTATACCTGCTCCTGGTTTTCCTATGCATCCTGACCTGTGCCTCGACAACACAGCCTTTGCTCCTCACATTCGTGGTCAGGTTGTTCAGGTCCAGACAGTCAACACCACAACCATGTACTACCTCAGCAAACAGGGTGGGACACATTCCCTTCCTCTGTGCAAGGAAGCTCTCCACATCTGGACCCTTGTACTCAGCTTGGACACCGATCTCCTGGCCATCCATATGGCTGGCACATCCAACCAGCTGGCGGACGCCATCAGTTGGGTGGGCGAGGTGTCTCACAAGTGGTCTCTCTCTCTCTATCCAGAGGTAGATCACAGTCTGTTCTCCCAGTGGGGCAACCCTCTGGTGGATCTGTTTGCCTCCAGGGAGAATGCAAAGCTGAGGCTGTACTGTGCCTGCCCCCCTTAGCAGGGAATGCTGTGGGGGGGGATGCTTTCTCCAGGGCTTGAACCCCGGACCTTCTCTGTGCCTTCCCTCTGTTTCCCTTGATCCACAAGGTGTTGCTCAAGGACAGGAGGAACAAGGCACAGATGATCTTCTTCAAGGAAATTACTTGCAACAGGTCATAACATATAGGAATGTCCAGCTGCAGGCATAATTTCCTCTGTGTGATTTCTCAGCAGTCGACCTGGGACTGCCCCCGATGACACCATGTCTTGTGTCTTGGCATGTATAAAAGGGGGCGGTAACAGAAGGTTCTCAGTTCTTTTCCAACCACAGCCTGCTTGCTACATGTTCTTTGTCTTGAGTGTAGCTTCAGTTGATGATGAAAAGTTCACCGATTGTTCCTCAGCAGCGTTCCCAGTATCATCACATTCCTTTACTGGTGTCTTTGGATCCTTTATTCCATAAGTATTACTGTGGCCAGAAGATCATAACTGAGGACCTACACAATATGTGTGTCAGATGCCTAGGTCCTGCACATGATACCCGTGATTGTGTCCTGTGTAAGCGATATAACAAGGCCACTAAACGCCGATGAATCCAACAACTTCGAGACTACCTCATGGAGCAAAAAGTTGCCCTCCAGCCTTTTTCTATCTGCTCAGCTCCTCATAAAGCCAACCTGACCTACTAGTCCCCACTGGATCACCTTTATTTTGTTTACCCTCACAGGCTGACTCAGTAGACATTAATGCAGCTCATGACAGGTCTGCTAGACCAAAACACTTGAGTGCACAGCCTCCGGATAAGGAATCCTGGAAACTTGCTGTAATGGGGAAGAGGGCGTATTCTTCTTCCACAATGACTCTTAGGATTCTGAATTATATGGGTCATCTACTGAAATATCAAGAAGAAATCTTGAATTCCATGCAGTCCTCTGTTTAGTCTCTTCTGGTGGCTGCCTCTAAGGAAGACCGTATGGCCAAATTGTCCACTGCTTCAGCAGTCTGCCATCACTTTCTGAGAGCTGTGTATGATGCTATAGATTCTATGGCTCGGGCTTCATCAGCTGGTGTCTGTCAGAAGACATTCATGGCTTCAGGCCTCTGGGTTTGCTCTGGATGTACAAGAATCCATACTTAATGCACCCTTTAACGGTAACAAGCTTTTCAGACCTCATACCCAGAACATATTGACCTCACTACAGAACTCAGGTCATACCTTGCAGTCTTTCTGTACTTTGTACCATAACCCTGCCAAACCTTATTACAGGGGGAATTTTTGCAGACCTGCAAACAGAGGAAAGGGTGCTCCCAGAGGACAACCCAATAATAAAACAAAGGCCCAGGTCTTGTTGCCATGTCCCTGTGCCAACCCAAAGGTGACCCATTATGTCCCCGCTGCCACCCAGCAGGGATAGCCCATGGCCTGAAGGCACCCCCCCATACGTGGGATTCAAGGCCCATCCCACAGCTGTCAGGGGCAGGTTTTCCTTACACCTCCAGGGTTGGAGGGAGATAACCTCAGATGTTTGGGTCCTTCAGCTGATTCACTCTGGTCACACTCAACCTGCCCCCATGGGTCTCTCATTACTCCCCACACCAAGAGTCCATACTTGCAGAAGAAATTCAAGTGCCTCTGTTCAAAAATTCCATAGAACCTGTTCCCCTCCTCCAGAAGGATCGGGGCTTCTACTCTCATTTTTTTTTCTGGTCCCAAAGCGGACAGGGGATTTACATCCCATTCTGGATCTCAGACTCCTCAGTCTCTGTATAGAGTACAAATAGTTCCAGATGGTAACACTTCCAACTCTACTGACCCTTCTAAACAAAGGGGATTGGCTCTGTTCTCTGGACATGAAAGATGCATTTCTTCACATACTGATGCATCCTGCTCACAGATGATTTCTCTATTTCTGTTTTCTGGGTCAGCACTATCAGTTCAGAGCCCTCCCTTTTGGTTTGTCTTTGGCCCCCTGGGTCTTCACAAAGTGCCTTGCAGTAGTGGCAGCGGCTGTCCACAGGGAAGGCCCATATGTCTTTCCCTACCTTGATGAATTGGCTTCTTGGAGCTCCTTCCAGCCCTCAGTTGATGGCCACTTTGTCCCACACACTTCAGATATTCTTTTTTGTGGGGACAGCATTAGGTTACATGAGCGCCTGCAATAACAGCGCTGTCTAGAAATGCACAGTACAAATGGCGCCCTCATGAACAGTGGCAGGAATGAATGCTGCAGCACAGAATAGCGCCAATGGTAGCGGTCCAAACACAAATGGAGGACTGCTACCTTGGCGAGAAAATAATGAAATAACCTTTGTTTTTGCTGGGGGCTCCATCCCCCCCCCGCACTCTTTGACATGGGAGGCTCTGCCCCCCGCTACCCCATATTGAAGATTAACTACTTTGAGGGGTGCGGATCAAGGGACAAAGGAGAAAATTGTGAGGCCATGGAATTACTGTTCCAAGGCTTCTGTGGGGGGGGGGATTGCGAGTGACAGCAATACTGTCGGGAGACCAGGTACAGAACTCTGGTCTCCCGACCTGTGCTGGCCGAGCTGCTGCTTCACTAACCCTCTACGCCACGATGGCAGCTCAGCCGGCACCCTGACTTTTCCTGTATTTTTCCTCTCTGTGTAACTGGCCGAATAGTGACAGGGGTGGCTGTAGCTGCTAAATGCTGTTCTACTCCTGTTGCTATTCCTTCCTGCGCAGTCCTGACCATGCGGTTAATACTGCACGATTCAGGAGGCGCTGTTCTAACTGGACAGCTGTGGGGATCACAATCAACATACCAAAATCCAAATGGATCACACCCAATGTCTCCAGTGCATAGGGGCTGTCCTGAATACCTCCAAACGATGGCTTTTATCCTCAGGGGATCGAGCAGACAAATTGATCACTCTGGCATCTCAACTAGAGGCCATTCAGTTTGTTTCAGCTCAGAACTACCTCTGCCTTCTTGGTCATATGGCAGCAGCCATTTCCACAGTCCTTCATGTGTGTGTTTGCACATGAGGGTCCTTAAGTGGACTTTAAGAGTCCAATGGGACCAGAGAGAAAACGATTACAAAGCTCCAGTTCTTGTATCATCTCCAGCCATCTAGGAGCTCCACTGGTGGATGTCCCTGGACAATCTATTGTGCGGCGTCACTTTCCAGTCCCCAACCCCTTACCTCATTCTGACAACCGATGCATCCTTGCTCGGCTGGGGAGCCTATCTGGAAGCAGTTTGCACCCAGGGGCCTTGGACCTTGGGGGAAGCATGCCTCCACATCAATATCCTAGGAATGAGAGTAGTCCTGTATGCCCTGCAGGCCTTCGAGACATTCCTTCCATGGGGCTGTCTCCAGATCCAACCGGACAGCTCCATGGTGGTTCACTATCTGAACAAACAAGGGGGAACCCATTCTTATCCCCTATGCAGGGAGTCCATGAGAGTGTAGTACTGAGCAATCCATCAAGGTATCCATCTTATTGTGGTACATGTCCCCAGAGTTAACAATACTCTAGCGGACGCTCTAAGCAGATCCACGTCTCAAAATCATGAATGGGAACTCCTCCAGGAAATTCTAGAAGATGTTTTCCTGTGCTGGGGCCACCCAGAATTGGATCTGTTTGCCTCTCCGTAAAATGCCAAACTACCTCACTATAGCTCACTCGAGCCAGGTCTTGGAACTTTATGGCTAGATGCATTATCTCGTTTCTGGACAGGAAAATTTGTTTATGCCTTCTCTCCATTCCCTCTCATTCAGATAGTTCTACGCAAATTTCTCAGGGACAAGGCTGCCATGATCCTCATCGTGCCTCTGCAGCTGAGACAGGTCTGGTTCCCATTGTTACAAGTGACTGTCCAGAACCCTCTACCTCCTTCCATTTGCCCTGTTGTCTCAGGCAGGAGGTTCTCTACTTAATCCTGACCTGCACTCCCTGCATCTGCATGTCTGGCTCCTGAGGACGTAGTCCTCTCCTGGTTCCAGGTCTCCCTGCAAGTTGTAGAGGTCCTGTGGGCTGCCTGTAAGCCATCTGCCCAATCTCCATATTCCACGAAGTGGAAACGGTTTTCCATGTGGGCTAAAAATCATGATTTGGATCCCTGTGCGTTCCCTCTGCAGTGCATTTTGGAGTATTTGCTTTCACTGTATAACAGTGGTCTCAATTATTCCTCCATTAAAATCCATTTATCAGCCATTTTGCCTTTTCATTTGCCTGTGGACAACAAACCATTGACCCAACTATAAGTTATGAGGACCTTCTTGAAAGGCATTCTTCATCTCATGCCCCAATTCGGGATCCTGTCCCTTCTTGGGACTTGAATTTTGTTCTTGAAAAACTGACGTTAAATCCTTTTAAACCTGTAGTCTCCTGCAAGCTGCGATATCTCTGCTGGAAAACTCTTTGTATTGTTGCGATTACGTTAGGCCGATGTATTTCGGAGTTACACGCACTGATGTGCAAGGAGTCCTACCTGAATTTTCACAAGGATAGGGTATCTTTACTTACCAATCCTAAATTTCTCCCAAAGGTGGTATCTGAATTTACTTTGAATCAAACTATGCACTTATGTGGAGCCTGCTAATCCAGGAGAATCCCTTCTCCACACATTAGATGATAGAGTCTTGTGATATTATCTTCTGTGCATGAAACAAGTGCACAAGTCTGAGCAACCTTTTGTTTCCTTCGCCTCTAGTAAAGTGGGCATTCCTGTTTTCAAGCAGTGCTTGTCCACTTGGTTGACCAACTGAATTACTTTTTGTTATAAAAAATACGATAAACCACTCCCCAGGGTGATAAAACCTCACTCTACGAGAGGCATGGCTGCCTCAGCGGCATGCTTTAGAAGCATTTCAGCAACTGAAATTTGTGAAGCTGCTACTTGGTCTACAGAACATACATTTACTAAGCATTGCATGGACTTCACTTCAGGAGGGGGGCATGCTCCTATTCTCTCCAAAAGATATTAGGCTGCTCCCTTTTTCCTCCTCGGTTCCCCTCAGAGGTCAGATAGATCATATTCTACTAACATACTAAAATGCCAGCAGAATAGGCCTAACGGTCTTTCGTGTCTGCTCGTTTGGTCAGCCCCCACCCTGGGTACTGACCTTGCTGTCCCCCTCGCCTTCTCTGGCTTCTCCCTTTCCAGTTCTGGATATTCTTGCTGCATTGGATTTTGCTTCCAAAACCCTTCACCTGTACCTGTCCCACCCCCTCTTGAACCCCTCCACTGTCTCTGCCTCCACCAACCCCATAGGCAGTGCATTCCATGGCTCCACCACCCTCTCAGTGAAGTAGCACCTCCTCCTTTCTCCCCTGAATCTTCCCCCCTCCAGCTTCCACCCATGCCCTCTAGTGGCCCCCCTCCTTCCCTTGAAGCACCCTGACTGTTCCTCCCCTATTTACCCTCTTCATGTACCTGAAGACCTCATCACGTCCCCCGGTCCCTTCTCTTCCGATGTGTACATATTTAGCTCTTCGAGCCTCCCTCATAGGTCCTGTCCCCAAGCCCCAAATCATTTTGGTTGCCCTCCTCTGGACCCTCTCCAGGAGGTTAATGTCCCTCTTTAAGTGTGGCCTCCAAAACTGCACGCAGTACTCAAGGTGTGGCCTCACCAAGCAGTTATACAGAGGGAGTATCACTTCCTCCTTCTGAGGTGATCCCCTAGCGATGCATCCCAGCATCCTGTTGGCCTTGGCTGCTGCCTCCTACAAGTCTCAGAGTTGTTCATCTTGACATCCACCACCACCCCAGGTCCCTCTCAGCCATCGAGACTTGTAGCATTTCCCCAGGGTGTACACTTGGCCTGGGTTTCTGGCCCCAGGTGGAGTCCTTGCATTTCCTGCACTGAACCTCAGCTTCCACTTTCTAGACCATATTTCCAGAGCCTCCAGGTCCCCTGTAGGGCCACCCTCCCTCCTCCCCATCCACCATCGCCCTCAGTTTCGAGTCATCCGCAAAGAGACTCATCTCACTCCTGATTCCTGTCCTTATGTCAGAGACGTAGGCGTTGAACAGAAGGGGCCCAAGGACTGATCCCTGTGGGACCCCACTAATGACCCTCCTTGGGGATGAGACTATCCCGCCAACTACGACCCTCTGGGTCCGGTCCTGGAGCCAATTACCTATCAATCTGATCATCTGGTTCCCCAGATTCTCATTTTAGTCACTGAGATGGAAAAGAACCGAGGAGCTTCTGGGACTGCCCCCTTTTATATGTGCCAGGACACAACACTTGGTGCCGTTGGGGGCAGTCGCAGTTGACTGTTGAGAAATCATATGGAGGAAATTATGCCTGTGGCTGGACATTCCTATATGTTATGATCTGCTGCAAGAAATTCTCTTGAAGATCTACTGTTATGGTAAGTTCTTACACAACTGTACTATCCTGGTGGCTCCGGACTGACCCCACCAGTTTTGGTACCCAGATCTCCTCAGCCTCGGTAGCAGGCTCATAAGGCGTCTTCCTCTATGCCCGGACTTGCTTTCTTACAGTCAGGGAAAGATACTCCACCCAGACCTTCAGTCCCTGCACCTGGCAGCCTGGCTCCTGAGCAGCTAGAGTTCCAGGCGTTGGGTCTTTCTGACGATGTCCTCGCTGTGGTCAAGGCATCTTGGAAGGAGTCGACCCGAAAATGTTATGCCTTCAAATGGAAGAGGTTCTCCGTTTGGTGCCAGGGCATGGGGCTGGACCCCTTAACTTGCCCGGTGGCTAACATTCTTGACTACCTTTGGTCCCTCTCTAAGTTGGGGTGGGCCCTCGGTCGACGACCTTTAAGGTGCACTGGCAGCCATCTCTGCTTACCGGGCGTTGACTGGTATGCAGTCGGTGGTGCAGGAGAAAGTGGTCTGATTCTTTTTTAAGGGTCCTGACCACATTTCCCCTCCAGTGCGTGAACCACCACCACCTTGGGACTTGTTGCTGCTGTTGGCAAAGCTGATGGGCAAGCCATTTGAACCGATGCGCAGGTGTGAGATGTTATAGAACTATTTGTCACAGTTTACCTGCTCAGGTGGGGCATTAGTTGGAATGATGCTGCTTTGCTGTTTCAAAAATCTCAGTTTTTTTTTCTTCTGCCAGGAGTGACAGCAAGTATGCTTTTTTCTGTTGATATGCTGCTTCCAGCCTTTCTTCTGCCTTACGTTGAGAACAAGGCTGCCTTATCAGATAATACAGATGTGGATGCGGGAACAACAACTTCACACCCCACATCCATAGTTTCCTCGATACTCCGGGTGGAGAGGGATGCAGTCTCCTCCACCCAGGCAGCCATGTCACCGTCCATCTCCAAGCACTACTCTTCTCCAATAGGAAGCAGATGGCGCCCATTGTGGAGAGTAGGGGAATTTCCCCAGTGTCCTGGACAACGTTCCCCCATTCACTGAAAGTACCACCAGCATCTTAATCTGGTTCTGTGTTGTTTTCCTTCTGTATCCCCCCCACCGGGATAAGGCTGAAAGTGGGCAGAATTACCTACTCCGCCTTTGCTGGTCAACAAAAATGAAATAAACAGAGTGAGTTTGAGAAATATAGGGTTTAAGAGCTAATTTGAAAAAATGTTTTCAGCTGTACATTGTATTTGAAACTGAGATGGCATGCCAAATGCTGGGACTATTTTGTTGGGGTGGATGAACATTTAAAAAAATCATTAAAATACTTAACATTATTATTACAGAGCTCTAGAAACATAGAATTTAATGGCAGATAAGGACCGCCTGGCCCACCTAGTCTTCCCATTTCCCTACCTACTGTATAAACTCCAGATCCTACTTGATCTGCAGCCTACCTCCTCCTTCCTGCCCCTAGTATTGCCCTCTGCCTGCCCCATGCATTCTTGAATTCGCTTACCATTGTTGCCCCACAACTTCCACAGGGAGGCTGTTCCATGCATCCACCACCCTTTCTGTGAAAAGACACTTCCTCACGTTGCCCCCGAGTCTCCCCCCAGTCTCATATTGTGACCCCTTGTTCTTGCACATCTTCTTTTCTGAAAGATGCTGCCCTCTTGAACTGTACTGATCCCCTTGAGATATTTGATGTCTCTATCATATCCTCCCCTCTCCCTCCTTTCCTTCAGTGTATACATATTGAGTTCCCTCAATCTCTCCTCGTATGGTTTCTGGTGTAGCCCCTGCACCATTTTCGTTGCCCTTCTCTGGACTGTCTCCACCCTGTCAATGTCCTTTCAAAGATTAAGTCTAAGAACTGCACACAGTAATCCAGATGAGGCCTCACCAACTGCCTGTACAGCAGTATCACCATCTCCTGTTTTCTACTGGTGATACCGCTCCCTATGCACCCCCCCCCCCAGCTTTCCTCACTGCCTTCTCACATTGTTAGGCTACTTTTAGATCATCTGTTATGACTACTCCCAGGTCCCTTTCCAGTTTGGTTGTTGTTAGTACCTCCTCCCCATCGTGTATTCGTCCCTTGGGTTTTTGTTCCCCAAGTGCGTGATTTTGCAGTTCTTGGCATTGAATCTGAGCTGCCACGCTCTTTATCACTCCTCCAACTTGACTAAGTCTCTCCTCATCTCCCCCCCCCCGGGATGTGTCAACCCTCACGTTGTTTGGCTACTTTGATCCTCTGTTATGACTACCCTCTGGAAAGGGACCTGGGGTAGTCATAAAATATTATCTAAAAGTAGCCAAACAATGTGAGAAGGCAGTGGGGAAAGCTGGAGGGATGCTGGGGTGCATAGGGAGAGGTATCTCCAGTAGAAAACAGGAGGTGATGATTCCACTGTACAAGCAATTAAGTTCAACTCTTTTCCTTCATATCTCCCCCCTCCCCTTCACCGCTACCTCCAATCCATTCGCACTCTCATTCATCCTCTCAATTCTCCCTGCTCCCTACCCCTCTTTGTTTCTCCTCCTTTCCTATCTTTCTTGTTAAGCAATTTGCCACGTATGTTATTGTATGTAGTGTACATAGCTGTGTCTTTTGCTTATCAGATTATTGCGCTTTGCTTATACTATGTATTTATTCCAACCCCTGTTCCCTCAGGACACATCTGGAAACTGGCTTTATGGCTCAGTATGTATTTCCTGGGAAATCTCTTTCAATTAATAAATAAATAAAAGGAGGGAAATGTGGCGTGAGGGTTTTTCACCCATTCCCCTACCCTCGTGATTGAAGGTCAAGCTACAGATCTGGAGCCATGCCCCATGGGTCTGCTGCTTCAGGCTACAGGTCTGACTGGGGCCATGCCCCGTGTGTGTCCCATAGGTGTCTTATTTGCTATGGGATTGTATTCAGAGAAGAAGATTCATTGGGCATGGCCTCAGACCTGTAGCTTGCTTTTTAGGTTCCAAGGAGCAGACCCGTGTTTCATAACCCCAAACCTGAAGCACTGACCTATGTGGCACAATGCCCACCTGTAGCTTGCTTTCACAGGGCATACACAAAGCAGCATACCAATTGGGAACAGCCATGAATGTGTAGCTGTTTGGTCTTGCAGGCCCTATGTGAAGCAGTTCACCCATGGGGCACAAACCCAGACCTGTCGGTTGCTTCACACAGGGCACAGCAGGCCCTATGTGAAGCAGCAGACCCATGGGGCACAAACCCAGACCTGTCAGTTGCTTCACACAGGGCACTGCGGGTCTTATGTGAAGCAGCAGACTCATGGGGCACAAACCCAGACCTGCGGGCCTTATGTGAAGCAGCAGACCCATGGGGCATGATCCTGACCTGTAGCTTCAAGCAGCAGACCTGTGATGCATGGCTCTAGACTTGTTGCTTCGCCTTGGGTCCTGAGGACAGGGGACGGGTTGGATGTTAATGCCATTTCCCTCAATTTGTGGCTTTGTAACCCTAACAAATGCATTAACTTAGTTTGTTTTAATGAATGTCCTTACTTTTTGAGAACGTATACTGCCAGACATATAAGTAAAGCAGTAATGTACTTCACGCAGGGCCCCACACAAAGCAGGAGGCGAGTCAGAACTTTCTTTGCACAGGGTCCACACATTAGTCATAACTTGCTTTTTGCAAAGTAGTACATGGGATGTAACTTGTGGATTGAAGCAAGAAACATAGAAAATTTTGGCAGAAAAAGACCATAGATCCATCCAGTCTGCCCTGTTTTACCCTGGGCAAAAGACTTTGAGCAATTTGACTGGCTGTTAGTTAACGCATGGCTAAAAACTAGTCCTGCCAACCAAGATGCAGTCAAATCCTTGAGCCATAGAATTTAAAAAAATCAAATAGCCACCATTTTTTTCCTCCTTACCGAGAAAATTCATGGCATACTCAAATGTAAAAAGGTACCATTTCACTTGAAAACAACATAAACAGTAATGAAAAGTAATACAACTCTCCATTATCATATAGAAAAAACATTTTTTTTTTGTATTTTCTAACAGACTGATTGCTCAGCCCCCGGTTCAGTCGCTCACTGTCCCTCCTTGCCTCAACCAGTCTTCCACTCACTCCTTCTCCCTAGCCATTACACATACTGTAAGAACTTTTCTACACAGATGCTGCAGCAATCAAAAGCTGGTTTAAGATTTTTTTCTGTTTATTTTCCTATTCGTTCCAAATCACTTGCCAGCACTCGCTGCAACACTATGCTCGCTTGTATCTTCTTCACCTGAATGCACTCCTAATTGGCTCCTCATCGGAGCATACACTACAACTGGGCAAATGTCAAAAATATATAAATAAAATGAAACAATACACATGCATGCACCCCGCTGTGTGTCTCTGGATGACGATGTGTATTATGTGTGTGTGTGTGTGGGGGGGGGGGTACACCTAACCATAGCAACCCTCTTTAACTACAGTGGCCAAAATGGGACACAACTCTAAGGGCCAAAAAAAAATGTATTGCAGGTGGAGGAAGTATTTTACATCAAAAGACAGTAAATAATTTATTTCATTTCAACATAAAAATTATGACCTTTACACGAATGTAATATACAAAAGCCATTTTATAAGCACAATAAGCCACTCTGAGGTTTGCATTAGTTCTAATGCATGGCTTGGGGGCTGGGTACACTTGGCCTCGTACCTCACACCGCTTCCTAGCCATGCGCTAAAACTGTCTCACGCACACCTCATCGTGTCTTATTGCTTACATATGGTTCTTGCAGCCACCCCCTCTGCTGGTAGGTTGTTCCCTGGCTCAAGCACTCTTTCTGTAAATAAAAACTTTCTCACATCCCTCCTGAATCTCCTCTCTCCCAGCTTCCACTCGTGTCCCCGTGCTCTTGATTCACCAGTCCTGCTGAATATTTCCTTGCAATCTATCTTGTTGTTTTATATTCTTTTTCTGGCTCTGCTTGGCCCCAGAGAACTCTCTTGGGCATCCATACATCCTCGGCTCTACCTCCAGGCCTGAAACTCTGCAGCTTCCTGGCACCAGCCTGGCTATCCCCTTGGCTCTGAGCCCTCCCGAGGTGGGGCCACCCTATCTGCCCAGGGTGCTTTATCTGTAATTCAGGCCAGGCTGGGCTCGGCCCAGTAGCTGGAGGAGTCCGGCCAGTGGAGTGTGGTCGAGGGGGCAGTGCTGTCACCTCTCTCCGGGAGTGAGCATTTTTGTGGCTGTGTTACATCCCTTCCCCTCCACCCCCCCCCCGGCAGAGCTTGGACATGCAAATGGCACCAGGCACGCCTGCCAGCTCTGCATCCTCTAGCATGCCCCTGCATGTTACAGTGCCTCCGGTTGCCACTGGGGGCTGCTGCAGTGCTGGGCAGGAGCCTGGATCCCCTTCCCCCCGAAAGAGGAGAGCAGTCCTCCGGACGCTCGATCCTCTCTCTCCCCTGCCGACCCCCGGTGGCTCAGGCTCATTCCCGAACCCGGGTCGCCGGCATGGTGTGAGGTGTGGTGTCCAGTGCCTCAACCCTCAGTGCCACCGGGCCAGCCACAGTCTATCTTGTTCATTCCTTTTGGAACTTGAAGGGTCTCTATCATATGGCTCCTCTCCGTTCTGAGCTCCAGCAAGTACATGTTCATGTTCAGGGCCAGGAAATGAGTCACTTGAACCCTGCATGACGTAGTGATTCAAAACTTTCTGTGTGTATGGCCACAGCCTCAAGCAACACATGGGTGATAACTTTCTTGTAGTTGTGGAGTCAGGACTTATATTGTTTTAGGATTGTAAGTATCTTGTTCGTGTATGACTGTAGTTGTAGTAAAAATGCACATGTTGTTTTTTTCAGCCACGTTCTTGACTGTTGTTCTTGTTTTGCTGCTTTAAAGTTTGTTTGCTTAGGACTTAGTACATTTTTCACAATGGTTTTTGCATCTTGTCAAGCAAATCAAGGACTGAACAAAAATCTGTGTTTTTTTCCTAGTTTTCGGTTGTGTTCTTGATGTGTTTTTCTTTTTGGTGGGGAGAGTCATATGTTAGCCAAGCACACACTCTATCTTTTATGCACGCGCTGAACTCATCAAGATCAATCTCAATGATTTTTCTAGGCAGTTGCAGTACAGTGGTTGGGGTTTACAAGGTAATGGACCAGGCAGTAGTAAACACTAAGGCTGTAGGCTGAGGTGTTAATTAACCCACTGGTCTGGTTATTAGCAGTAGCAGGGGTGCTATTAGAAATTTCCAGGCCCGGGACACACCGTTAAGCATTGGGCCCCCTCCCATCCCCAAGACATATAAATGTGTAAATTTAGGCCCCCCTGAGCCTAGAACTGTTGTCCTTGCTGTACCCCTTCCCCTGTCGGCACCCCTGAGTAGTAGTACAGCCCCCTGCCATTATATCTGTTATTAACTATTATGATGAAAAAAAAAAAAATTTTGAATTATTGCAAAAATCAGTCACTCTCCCTAGCACTTCAGTAGATCTGTGAGAAACATGGTATTGTTAAGCAGTTTCTTACAGATGCACACTGTAGCATTAGTTTGAGCCAATCAGAACACAGGGATAAGCAGTCCCAGTATTAAATCTACTGTCCTGTTATCACAGGATAATGGGACAATATATTTGTGTCCTGCTTATCTGAGAGGAATCTTTTTCAGTATAATGTGATTTAATTGGAGACAGTGTAGCCTAGTGGTTAGAATGCAGGGCTGTGAATGTGGAGACTCAACAGATCCAGTTTTGAATCCCACGAGTGCAACTTACTTACTCTGTGACTTGTGCTATACTCTCTTTTTCTGTACTGAACTCTCTGACCAAATGGCTGGTGCCAATTTCTTCATGGATCAGGGTGGGACAAATTAGGTAAAAAAATGGTTTGGCTATCAGATTTTGAAAGTTACTGGCTACCTGCCCACAAAGGGCTTTATGGGCCCTTAAAACTGATGGCTACTAAAGCTATTGACTTGGCTACTAGATTTTGAAAGCCAGTGGCCAAGTTGACCCCAAGCTCACAAACTGATTTGCCCCACCATTTCAAGGATGGAAAAGCACTTTTGGATACAGCATGTATAAAAGGCACTGTATGAAAAAACAAATTCCTGTTCTTTCCCTAATAACATTTTTTTTTTCTAATCAAGGTATTTATTCTCCATCAGGTCTGGCACCCTTTGCCCTGGTCTCTCAACCCTATCACCCACCCTCTCAAGGACTTAAATGGACCTAAGAATCCATCATGGAACCTCCCCCCCCGTGACAGGGCCGGGGGTGGGGGCCCTCCTTCACCATAAGCACAGTCCAGAAGGGTCCAGTGCCTTGTCAGTGGTGTGGGGCCAGAGCAGACCAGGCATCGTCCTTCCAACCTCCATTCCCCCGCCGATGTCAATCGGAGCCCCTTCAGGCTCGCACACATCTACCGTACCCTCTGCATAGGAGTAAGCTCCCTGGCCACTGCAGGGGTTGCCAGAGTGTCAGAAATTGACGTCATGCCTCCCCAGACTGGGAGTGCTGCTACACTGTGGCACTTCGCCCAACCACCTGAGCTCACTCCTGAAGCCAGGTTGCCAGCACTGGAGCATGACATGTTACCCACTCCACCATCAGGGAGCCCAAAAGATTTCTTTTCAAGTAAAATATTTCCAGCTGTTTGTCACGAAATTCCTTACCTTGCAGTGTGCCTTTGTTTGTATAGTTTTGTCAGATCTGAACTCCCGTAACAGCTCTCTTTATCATCCCCCTCCCCAGATTAGCATTATGTACTCCACTTTTCTGTCTGGAGCAAGAAATGGACACATTCCACCGCAGGGCTATCTATGATACATTGTTGACAGTGAAGAAGATGGAGCAAGCTCGTACTGAATACCGGGGATCATTGCTGTGGATGAATGACGTTTCTCAAGAGTTAGACCCCAATACATCTAAACAACTGGAAAAATTCAGAAAGGTAAGAGGAATGCGCTATTCTGCACAGGTTTACTCAGTAAACAGAACTTTCAAACAGTTAAAAATCTCATGAGTATAGATGCTGAGCGGAAGCATGTCATGTTTCCGTGCTGGTGACCCAGGATCCTGAGAGAACCCAGGGAGCCAGGATCAGTATGGCCATGGCTGGGGAGTGCTCTCAAGGGGAATGCAAATCAGCCTGGGAAGGGAGACATCCGGGTTCTGGCCCAGTAGTGCCCCCCCCCCCACAACAAGCTGAGGAGCTTACTCCCTCATGTTTCAGTCCAGCATGTGCTGCTTTTACTGAGGCTGCTAGAAGCAGCGCCTGACATCAGGGGAGGTGGGAAGGCTCGAGGGAAGGGAAGAAATGCGCACAAAAATGATGCACCTCGAGCCATCCACATGATGGTCATCGGCTCCCTAGGGCTCTGCACCATGCAGAATCTCTGCTGGTTTGATGGCAGGAGGAGCAGTAGATGAGCTGGGGCTGTAAGGAGAAGCTGATGGCTTGGGCAAATCAGAGGGAGGAGGGAGGAGGGAGGGAGAGAGAGAGAGAGAGAGAGAGAGAGAGAGAGAGAGAGAGAGAGAGAGAGAGAGATACTCTGGAGTACAGGACCATAGATTATGTGCGTTCTTGCAGACATCAAGATACAACACATGATGCAGTCCACACTGCAGTGTTGTAAAATCCCAAAGGTTTTTGATGAAAAGCACTTGCAAAATATGAGTCCTACTCGGACCACCACATATGTGTTTGAGCTCTAATCATTATAGACATCAATGCTAAAACATGCACATGGTAGCCAAGAATACAACTCTTTTGTAAATTATTTTCATTTATAATTTAAAGAAACTACTCTACTTTACAAAGGTAGGAGTACAGATTGTATTATCTCGGGTATTTAGAATTCTTCAGTCACTGTACCTAGTTTGGCCAACATAGGAATCTTTGTTTGGGCAAGTTTTTTTTTTATTTTTATTTCTCTTTTTTACTTAGTTGACAGTTTATTAAACATTTTTGTTAAGGATATTCAACATGAGCATACCACATGCTCTTTTACAG
The DNA here is from genome assembly GCA_016271365.2 of Neoceratodus forsteri. Taxonomy (NCBI): domain Eukaryota; kingdom Metazoa; phylum Chordata; order Ceratodontiformes; family Ceratodontidae; genus Neoceratodus; species Neoceratodus forsteri. Next base: position 1,339,771,608 of record CM028132.1, read on the forward strand.
AAGGGCAGGTTGGTATCTAAATACATTACATTAGCAATCAGTTATGAAATTGTCAGAATCAGACCTTTCCAAATGTTCATCAGAGTGTTACAAACAAGCATTTGTCAATGCCGAATGTTTGCTTGCTGGCATTGGCATTGGTAGTGTAGAAGTTACAGAGCTGCATAATAGGAATGGCAGTGAAGTACTGAACTGAAGCCAAACCCACCACCACCCTGCAGAGACTGACAGGCATTGGGGTGTGCCTTTGGGTCATCAGGCATAACGGCCACGCCATTCACCACACCTACGTGCAGACACCGACAAGTGTCACGGAGTGCCTTGGGGTCTTTTTGTTCTTATGCGCACCCATTCCATCAGAAAATATTGTGAGATGGGTCCGGTATAGGAGAATGGGGTGAACTTTGGGGCAGAAGAGTCCAAGGCACACCTTGATGCTTCTCAGTGGCTGCAGGGTGTGGGTGGGGGTGGAATGGCATGAGCATTGCAGGCGAAAATCCCAAGTCTCACCCCTGATGCCTGTCATTCTCTACAGGGTGGGGTGTTATGGTTGGAAACCCTAATGTGTCAGGCATTCGTTAGTATTTTCACTCCAAATTTTCAACATGTTTTTTTTGTGACCCCCCACCTCATGAACAGTGGCAATATCAGTTTGTTAGCCAAAAGCTGCTTTTGCACAGCGACTACGGCATTTGTCACCACAGGTGCAAAAACACATTTCGAACAGGATGTGAAAAATGACAGCTGTACTGTTCATGGGGAGGTGTAAAAAATGGCAATGTTGAAAATCTGCAGTGAAAATATTAAAAAAACTGGTGAAGTCATGAGCGTGCGTAGAAACTGTACAACGTGCACCTGTAATGTAATTAGTTTGGGAATTGTTTACAGCAGATTGTCAACACAGGTATTTTGTGACCTCCGGTCATGAACAGTGTCACTGTAATTTTCTTTATCTGTCCTGAACAATGATTTCCCACAGCGACCACGCTTTTCTGTGCTGAAAGTGTGAAAACACATTTCGGCCATGTTGTGAAAAATGACAGCTGTACTCTTCATAAGGAAGTGTGGAAAAATGCCACTGGTGAAAATCTGGACTGAAAATATTACAAATTCATGAACTTACGAGGGTGTGAGGAAACTGCGCAATGCTCACTTGTAACACAGTCATTTTTAGGAATTTTTTCACCAAATTTTCAAAATAGTCATTTTAAGACCTCTGCTCATGAACAATGTCACTGTGATTTTCTTAATGTGTCCCATACATTGATTTCGTACACCGACTGCGCCATTGTGCGCTACATGGGCAGAAACATGTTTTGGGTGAGATGTGAAAAATGACAGCTGTACTACTCATAAGGAGGTGTGGTAAAATGTCAATGTTGAAAATCTGGAGTGAAAATATTGAAAATTTGCGAACTTATGAGTGTGTGTAGGATCAGCGCAACAAACGCTCGTATAAAACAGTCATTTTGGGGAATCTTTTCACCAAATTTTTAACATAGCTATTATAACACTTCTGCCCATGAACAGTGTGACTGTGATATTCTTAATGTGTCCCATACATTGAGTTTGCACACCAACTGCGCTATTGTACGCTACATGTGCAGAAACAAATTTTGGGTGAGAAGTGAGAAATGACAGCTGTACTGTTCATAAGGAGGTGTGGTAAAATGGCAATGTTGAAAATCTGGAGTGAAAATATTGAAAATTCGCAAACTTACGAGCATGCGTAGGAACAGCACAATGCATGCTTGTAAAATAGTCAATTGTGGGAATTTTTTCACCAAATTTTTTAACATAGCCATTTTAACACCTCTGCTCATGAACTGTGTCACTGTGATTTTCTTACTGTATCCCGAACATTGATTTTGCACACCAACTGCGCCATTGTGCGCTACATGCGCGGAAACACATTTTGGGTGAGATGTGAAAAACGACAGCTGTACTACTCATAAGGAGGTGTAGTCAAATAGCAATGTTGAAAATCCAGAGTGAAAATATTGAAAATTCACGAACCTATGAGCATGCGTAGGAACACCAGAACGCACGCTCGTAAAACAGTAATTTTTAGGAAGTTTTTCACCGAATTTTCAACATAGGCTTTTTGAGAGCCCACCTTATGAACACTGGCACTGTCATTTCATTAATCGGTCTTGAAAAGTGATTTCGTGCAGTGACCGCAAAATCACCCTTCAGGCCCGATTAACGCCATGACAGTGACAGAATTCATGAGGAGGGGTCCCAAAAATCCCATGTTGAAAATTTGGTGCCAAAATTCCAAAATATGCCTCAGATATGCAGCAAAGTTGAAAAAACCCTATTCATTACATTATACAGCTTACTGGCGTTTCCTCAGTTCGTGGTCGGCTTTGAAGAGTGCAGACGTGTTCCCGGTCCATCGAAGATCATCGCACCGAGCTCCGGAGGTAAGCATGAGGTGAGGTGGGGGTGTGGAGAGGCAGGGTACACAGAGGGTGGGTACGGGTGGAGGAGGGGGCAGGGAGACTGTGATGGATCATTTTTGTGTTTTCAGGTTGTTTGTTTTTTTAATTATGACGCGGGATGTTTGCCATGCTGCGGTGGGCTCCCAGCATGGCAATTACATTACGCAGAACATTTGCCACACTGGGGTGGGCTCCCAGCGTGGCAGCTGGAAAGCTTTGGGGGAGCAGTGGAGATGACGGGGATTGGGCACCCCCGTTGGCCATTCTGACTTTTGCCATGCTGGGGTGGGCTCCCAGCGTGGCACTCGGTAACCTCTTTGGGGGGGGGACTGTGGAACCGACTGGAGATTGGGCACCCCAGTTGGCCAAACACATTTTTGCCACCCTGGGGTGGGCTCCCAGTGTGGCACCTGGAAGACTGTTTGGGGGAGAGGGGGAGAGCACTTCAGTGAGCACTTCCCTTATCTGATCATGCTCACTGAAGCGTCTCCCTCCCTTTCAATTGTAAGCCACTGCATTCTAGAGTGCTGTCATAGACAGCTGCAGCATGCATTGGGCAACTGTGGCCATGCCTGCAAACACACGAAGGGTACTGGAAGAGGGGGTGACACACCTCCAGAAACTCAGATGATGGCACTATGTTTCTTGCACATGCGTGCAAGCAAACATAAAAAGGAGGGGCAGCTGCAGTATAAGGGCTGCTAGCTGCAGACTTGATAGACTGAAAGGCCTTTATCTTCTGGCAAGTTCGTATGTTTGTAAAAACATAGCTTTAAAATGATCATATTATTAAACACAGCGTTTTGTTGTGTATTGTATTTTGTTTTGTTATTTTTAGTTTTTTTTCTTCATTTGTTTCTCCACCTGCATCCCTCAGCCCCATCACCAGCCTGTCTCGTGGACTTATGAGTTATCTACCACTTATTGTCATACAACAAACTAGTGTCTCCCAGGGTTCACTTTTACCCTTGTAAATATAAATTTAGAACAAAAGCGGAAGGAGTGGGAAACGGATTCCAACAAGACACTTCAGCAAACACAACCCACTCAACTCCCATAGACAATAAAAAGTATCCAGTGAAAAAACGTATATCTATTTTCTTTTATTTTCTTTTTATATTCTTTTTTCCTTCTGTTTGCTCATATCAGTGTATAACTTTGTAACGTTTCAGAACAAAATAGTTCCTTCGTCAGACATATTTGAGCTTTTAAAACATATTCTTAGTCCATACAGTATGGGTAATATCATCCACAGATGGATACTTTTTATTGTCTATGGGAGTTGAGTGGGTTGTGTTTGTTGAAGTGTCTTAACCACCACTTACACAGAGCCATATTGGCAGGTGTTCTTTCTCCCCGGGACATCTACGAGTGACACATGCCTGTGCATATTGACACACACATGTGCTGCGTCAGTGCACATCCTCCCCATTTGTTGGTCCTGCCGGTGCTGCCCTGGGTGGCAGGCAAACCACGGGACTCAGACCTCCCCCGCCCCGAGGGAGGAGAACCATCCTGGGATGCTTAATACTCCCTCACCTGGCCAGCCCTCAAGCGACCCTGGTCCGTTCTCGAACCCAGGTTGTTGGTGTGGTTGGAAGTAAGGTGCCAGCACCTCAGCCCTCCACGTGACTGGACGGGCACTTGTGTTGTATTTATGGATCCCTTGCCCAGTCCTCCAGCTGCCCCAGCAACCTCTAAGACTGGACCCAGCTGACCTACTACCTATTCAGAACTGGCAAATCATATAGGCCAATGGCTAACTGACTTGTATTCTTCCTGTGTTCCTATGTATTGCTTTGGCTTCCATGGTTTCCTCACTATGGATGGCGACATTGGGCTGGAGACATCCTTCCCTCCCCACTGTATATATGTGTGTATATATATCTTGTATCATATTGTATACTACTTGTTAGTAGCAAATATAAGTACAACTGTGCTTTACACTTTGTTTTAGTATGTTTATCCTATGCTTATATCTGTGCCATCTTTCTGCGCTATACCTGGAAACGAGCTTAGCTCATGGTACCTTTCCCGGTCATCAGACTTTAAATAAAAAAAAAATAAATAAATACATAAATTAGTCCTCATCTAGTGGGAGGTGATCAGCTAGATGAGACTCGAGAGTGGCACAAGTTCATCATCTTGGAGGAAGGGAGGTGTTTCTTCCTAAACACCAACATGTGAGCGGGATGCAGTGTTGTGACATTTGCCTTCTCTCACTGGTGACGTATGTACACCTGTGAATCCTTAGTGCTCCTGTGGTGGATGACTCAAGCATCTGCTTAATCCACACAGAGATTGCTGTGGTAGCTGCCACAGTGGTGAACCCACACCAACTGGGAAGGTCTGACACGGGCAGCACTCCCAGCTATGGACCCTCCAATCACAGAGATCCCAGGCTCACTCCCAGACCCAAGTTGTCTGCACGAGAGTGTGTTACACTATCACTGAGTCAGCCAGCGGCACCCCTTCCCCCAGCATAGCATGTTTTTTTTTTTTTTTTTTAACTTTCTTTTTATCTCCTCCTACCTGCCCTTGGTGCCCACTACTTTGGGCTGTTCATCCCATGCCAGCCTCCTCTGCACAGGATCTACCCCTAGAGTGCCTTTTCCTTCTGCCCCCACCTGCACAACAGGGTCTGTCCCGGAATTGGTGGCTTGGATGGCGCGGAACGGTCGTCATCTAGGACAACCGAGGGTGTTTTTCCATTTTTTTTCCCCCTTGTTGTCCCTTACCCCTAACCCTCTGAGATGCTGGCACAAGAATGTACGTCCAGAGAGGTGACATGCTGATGCACGTCTCTCCCAAGTGCCCGACAGCGTCTCCCTTCCCTGACTCCGATGAATGGAGCCACCACCCTTCGTGAGCCTGTGTTTCCACCGACTCTCTTAGGGCATCGTGTGCATACAGCACCCCTGGTAACCCACCCCAGAGGGAGGAGAGCATCCTTAGGGATGCTCAATCCTCCCTCACCCAGCCGACCCCCGCTGACCCGAGTCCGTTCCTGAACCCGGGTCGCCGGCGTAGCGTGAGGTGTGGCATCCAGCACCTCGACCCTCAGTGCCACTGGGCTGGCCCCAGCAAAGCATGTTTAAAAGCAAAAAGGTTTTCAAATAATCCCGCACTCAATGGTAAAAAAATTCCCCACAGAACAGATATAGTTCAAAAAAGCTTTCTTATCCATTGATGTTTAACATTTAGGAAGTAACAATTGATCAGGTTGTCTCCTGAATTCATATGATCAGGTTGTGAACACTGATACAGCCATTCAAATAGATCAGGGTTATAACTGCTTCCGTGACACCAAGCAGTGTGGGCCGCTTTGTCCTGGGTTTGTGCTCCATGACTGGGACATCGGGAGCAGAAGTCTGCAGCGAACGCTCTCCTTCTGCTCCTGATGGGGGGGGGGGCACAGTGAAAGTGTCATTGACCATGTGCCACCAGGCACTCTCCAGGCCAGCTGCAAGCATGTGAAAACATATAGAAGGGGTGGAGAGAAAATACAGATACGCTACACCAGTGCGATGGAGGATGGTCTCCAAGTCGCCTCACACCAAAACACCTCCCTGCCGAATGCCCCTCCAGATGATGTAACAGGTTGATAAAGCGCTCCTTTTCTGAGCCAAGGGAAACCCCTGGCAGGGACAAGCTGGCCCTGTGGGATATCGAGGCTACTGGAGGTCAAGTTGGAACGTCTGTAAATGGAGAGTTTGGTGGACAGCGGGGCTGTGAAGCCTAATGGAGTGTGGTGCAGGGGGAGGGGTCGTGGAACTATGTTAAATAGCAAGAGAAAAACAAATAGGTGATACGTAATGAAGTATTTCAAAATATGCAGTTTCTCTTCAACTGTGAGGGGGCAAGACCATAAATCGTGAGTTGCAAAGCCAGAAGTGAATTATGTCCTATCCCCTCATAAGTGATGATGAACTGCGTATTTTGAGTCACACCATTGTATGTTTCATTTATACAACATCAGGTTAATAGCTATACATTTTTAATCTGCTTTTTGTGTGATAATTTGTTTCTCTTTGATTTCAGCTGTTAACATCATACAGCCCTGTGCAGCAGTAAAGCTATCAGTAATGTGAGAGCTGCTCACATTACTATCAGTAATGTGAGAGCTGCTCATCGATTGGTTCAGTATTCCATTGTAATGCATCCAATCTTCAAAATATTTATTGCAACCTATCCTACAGCAAACAAATAAAAAAAAACACATTATCTTGGAGGCTAGGTGTGTCATAAACAAAGAACACAATTTTATCTTCACAGATTATGAGCAGTGGTGTTCAATAATTTATTACTTATATGTAAGTAATAAGCTAAACCAGGGTAAGCAACCGATACCTGTCCCAGTTGCATCGTAAGGCATGAAGTGCACTTGGGGGCCTTCGGTTATCCAAGAAGTGCAATGTCATTTCAGAGTGTGGGGTTGGGACAGTTGCCACACAGTTTTTAATTTTGATGCACCTTTTCTTCTATCTTAGGGACAACCTGCTCACTGTTATAATAGTTTTAAACTGCTGCTTTGCAAATCTGGCTCAGTTGACAAATTTGACCCATTATTTTGTTTTCATTTGAACCTTACTTTTTATATACTCAGTGAGTGGGTCAGTGTCCCACATAGATAAATATTTGAAATGAACCCTGGAAGTGCATTGGTTCCCCATAATACACTGATCAGTGGCTCTATAATACTTAAAAATTGTTGTTTTCTGGAATATTATTAAAAAGGCAGAATCATTTTTAAATTAATTTGGAACTTGAACAGGAGTTTGCTCACATTGCTATGGTATGATTATTTTGTTTCTTATTCAAATATGAGTGCATTGTTTCATATTCACGTTGCTGTGATGCATACATTTATCTTTTTGGAATCTGAGTGCATTATTTCCGTAGAGTCCTGTAGAACTCCTTGATTATTATGGTTTTGCAGTGCTCAGATACAGACGTTTGTTTACACAGCTGGTGATAATAGATACATATTCAAGTGACAAATGTCAACCAGTCACAAACTATGATTTCTTTAGCCTATTGTATAGTTTCTTAACATTCCCCATTTTGTGTGAGCAGGACTAGGAGAATCTGTTTGCTGGTAAGATTGTGAGTATTTGCAGTTGTCTAGGGCTGTACAAGTGCAGTTATCACATTTCAGCAGGGGATTAGAGAGGTTTAAAATTCAAGTGTGTTCCTAACTGACTTTCAGTGGGATTCCCAATTTTGTGTGAGCAGGAGTAGGAGAATATGCTTGCTGGTAACATTGTGAGTGTTTGCAGTTGTCTAGGGCTGTACCTTAAGTGCAGGTATCACATTTCAGTGGGGTGGAGGGGGCAGAGCTTGCCAGCGAACATGGTGGCAGTGTAAAATCTTGAGGGAAGACCACTGAGGAGCCAACTCTTGATCATCCATTTATTGCGCCAGCTGCTGAAGTTAAATATTATTCAGAAAGGTGAAGGAATCGGAACGTTCTTACTCGCACCTCACTCAAAAGGATTGTCACTCGAGAAGTCCCACCACACGAACCTTCAGTTTTGACATATGTGCCAGAAGGAAGGCTGAGCCAAGCGGGTAAGCTCTAGTGAAGGCTATCCCGAAAAAATCTCCAGCGAAACTAGCCTTTGGGGGGATGGCTGTGGCCACCTGCTCAGCCCAGATGGCAGCATCCCACTCTGTATACACCTCTGAGCTTGCAGATGTCATGGCAAAACTAGATAAAATTCTTATAGACACCACGGATCTTAAATTGGCTGCAAAAAAAAACAAACGAGGACTTATCCCATCTGGCTGCGTGGGTGTCGCATGCAGAACAGGCCATCCATGAAATGGCTTCTGATGTACATTTTCATCAGGGCACACTCCAGGATCACCACCAGAAAATTCAGCTCCTTCTAAATAAGGTGGATGACTTGGAGAATTGTGCCCAGCGAGGCAATATCAGGATCATGGGCATTCCCGAAGGGGCGGAGGGGCGAGACTTGGGAATGTTTTTGAAGGAGCTGCTTCCCTCCCTCATCAAAGCCAACAATCGGGCTCCACCAGACATCAAGAGGGCCCGCAGATCCCTTGCCCCACGCCTCCAGCCAGGTGAGCAGCCCAGATCTTTGTTGTGCAAATTCCTCAAACATCCAGAAAAGGAATTCTGTCTTAAGGCAGCTAGAGAGCAGGGGGCCTTCCAATGGCAAGGGAATAAAGTGCATCTGTTTCAGGATTTCTCGCTCGACCCGTCCAACAGATGTTGAGCCTACACCAGTGTAAAGCAGCAGTGTTACAGGATGAACATACCCACATCCTTAAGATACCCTGCCCTTCTGAGTCTTCAAATCATTGGGGAATACATAACATTCGAATCCCCAGCAGAGGCCGAAAAATATGTGAAGGGGCTGCAAGATAAATGCCTACAGCTGGCTAGACCACATGGCTCACCACGTAGTGTGGCGGATCTAAACCTGGAGGTCTCGCAATTAGAGGATCACAGGGACCTGCAAGAGGGACAGAAGGACAACACAATATCTCCTGCATTGCAGACTGCTTCGAGGGGTCGTTCCAAAAAGAAGCCCAAGAAGACACCTGGCACTCCACCCGCTCCTAGGCAATGCAGATCCAGGAGCAGGCAATCATGTTTTGCCCAGTCAGATGCCAGCAGCTGCTCCCCAGGAGCTACATCTATCAAGACATTTAATGGGTATGATCCACCGCGACAGCTCATGCCCACCACTCTGACATTGCTGACTAATGCTAATAAGGAGATCTTGCAACCAGAAGGGGAGACCAATGAGACTGCTGAGTGGTCCTCCTTACCGGTTGACTGGGCATCCCGTAATCCAGAAGGCATAACGGAAGAAGTGGATTCGCTGGAGCGTCTTTCCAGGCTCCTCTCTATCTCTGACAATGTGTACAGGCCTGGCTAGGCGTTGCATAATATCCTTTGCTATTTTCTACTGAAGGACTTGGTGCAGGGTGTTATGGTGGGCAGAACGCTGTGTATTTTGGGGGGTAAGGATTCAATACATGAGGAACTGTATATTCTAGGAGCGTGGATATGTTGCTCATCCGCACTCTCTGGCATGTCCCTGTCCCCTTTAAATCTGGCCGGAAAGTCTTCAGGCTGGCTCCTCCCACCCACCTGGGTGGTAAAGACCTCGGCTCCGCCCCATGATGCCAGATCTTCCTTTTCGCAGGAAGATTCAGGTTCCCCTCATGCTACTTCTGCAGTTCGTAGGCCCTGGATTCTCAATGATGGTTTTCACCGCAATTGCTTTCTTTAAAACTCATCAGAGTTTACGATTCCGATCCGAGCGCATCGGACATGGAGGACAAGTCATTCGCCGGTGTCCCTGTGGACAGAAAATGTCGCACACCGATCCCCACCTCTCGTGTGTCTATTGCTTGGGTGTCGTACATGCAGCTAAACAGACCAATGTGAGATGGATTACATCATGCATAGGTCTGTGCTATGAGTTGGCAGGCAAGGAGCCTCCCAGAATGATAAGAGCTCATTCTACCTGCCATACTGCTGCATCGGTGGCTGCTTCCAGGGACATCCCTATCTCCGAGATCTGTTGGGCTGCTACCTGGAAGTCAGCAAACACCTTCATTGCCCACTACCACATCGATCTTGAGTCACGCCGGGATGCTGGTTTTGGGGCCTCTGTTCTCCAGTCTCTGTTTCCTAAATAGGAGGTGTGCGCATTGCCTCCCTCCTCCCGGAGAATTGCTTGGAGTCTGCCAGAGAGTGTGGATGAACAACATATCCACGCTCCTAGAAGAACAGGTTACTCACTGGTAACAGTAGTTCTAGGAGTGGTATATGTTGTTCATCCACACGCACCCACCCAACCTCCCCTGCTTTAGGCGCACCACCTTGCTTCCAGTGGGCTAAGATCTGGCATCATGGGTTGGACCCGAGGTATTTACCACCCCGGGTGGGAGGAGCCAGCTTGAAGACCTTCCGGCCAGATTTAAAGGGGAAAGGGACATGCCAGAGAGTGTGGATGAACAACATATACCACTCCTAGAACTACTGTTACAGGTGAGTAACCTGTTCATATGCTTTTCCTCCTGGTGCCCCTCCCCAAGAGATATACCTGCACGATGGATCCCACATGGGACATACTGCAAGCAGCCCCTTTCCACTATGGTTTAGGCAATAACCTCAGTCTCCGCTATTAACGCCCTGACCAAAGAAAGGGTCCACCCCACCTTCTTCTTCATCCGCCCTATCCTCCTTGCCTTCCCCCCAGTGCAACACGAGGGCTGGGGACACCTGCCCTACTGACTCATCTCAGTGAAATCATCCTCCCCATGGTCTGTGGCTGCTGCCTTAGACCAATAAGTGCCTTCACCATACAGGGATATCTCTGTATATATTCAAGTAAGGGTGAATGCACAGTATGGGGGGATAGCGGAACTCAGTGAATAGCCCACACCAGCCCCACCTCTCTCTTTCCAGTGTGCTCTCCTTTCTGGCCATGCCATCCTGCCTTCAACCTGGTGATGAGAATTGTCCTGTGGGCGGCTCCACTTTACTCCGGTTGGATGGAGGATTATAGTGGACCTCCTCATGACGTAATAGAGGGGAGGCTGAGTGGGTCGTCCCCTATCATGGCAGGCAATCCCTTAATACCAGACTAGCAGGAAATACACATTTGAATGGGAAAACCACTGCACAGTGCCAATTGTTTTATCTTGATATCAATGGCATACGTGTTTTTTTTATCCTTCAGACTTCAGTGCTCTTCATTACAGGGCTATAGCGCTGTAGAACTGCACAGGGAGGGATCGGAGAGCCTCTCTAGGGGATCCTAGAGCCCCCCCATTCCCGCCTCCTCCATTCCATTTTTTAGCAAGTGCCAGGAGTAGCTGCCAGTTATGGAGCCTTATGACTCCAGCTGAGTTTGGCTCCATGATGGTTTGCCCGGGTTATTGATACAAGTTACTGTTTTGAATTACACTAAAATCCTCGAGTAGCCAGCCCAGTGGCACAGAGAGTTGAGGTGCTGGCGCCTCACCTCACACCACGCTGGCGACCCGAGTTCGGGAACAGACTCGGTCGCCTGGGTTCGGTAAGGAAGGAGAGGATTGAGCGCCCGTAGGACTGCTCTCCTCTCCTGGGGTGGGTTACAAGGTCACTTTGCTCTGCAGTAGCCCCTGGTGGAAACCAGGAGCACTGCAGAAGCGTCGCAATGTGGGAAGTGCCAGAAAAAGGAAAAATCGCTCCAGATTAGCCGGATAATGGCATCTGGTTCATGGACACCCTTCAGGTTCCTGGCAGGCCAATTCATCTCAGTAGTGCCCCAGAGGATGCAGGAAAAATATAGTGTGTTGGGTTCCCCCTCGGAGGAGAGGGACCCACTCAGTGAGAGGGTTAACCCCGAGCTACCTCCGGGGGTTGGCTGCAATATGGGGTGAGGGCTCAGGGGAGTTAATGGAGGAGTGCCGGTGACCTAGGCAGCCTGAAGGAGAGGCAGATCCGGAGCACGGTAGGATGAAAAATAGATAACTCAAAAAAAAAAAAATCCTTGACTATGTTTGTGTAGTTTTTAGGTGGTGCCCCTGAGGGGTCACCTTTAGCCATTGGGGGGGATTATGGCCAGCTCCTCCTGGCTGTATTAAGGGACCAACCTTCTGATTTTGGAATGGACCTACGGGTCTGCTCCTTCACACCTGGGAGAATAAATCTAGGAGGCCACTGACTTGTTTTAATCTACGGATTCGTTAATTGTCAGGTTTCTGCCTCTGTTATTGGGATGAACGACTGTGCACTCATCCAAGGCAGAGGTCAAGGGCACTGGCTTAATTTTGAAAAAATGGTAATTCTTTGTAGTGACCTGCAGGGTTTGCGGTGAAATACGTACGAGGCACAAGCAACCTGAAGTGCAATCTACCATGAGGTATGATATATGGAGGACAGTGACAAAGTGAGTGGGATCCTCTTGTTATGATAAATGATCTAAAGTATCTGCTCATAAGGGATTTAGGGAGAGAGGCTATATATAAATCTTTGATATGGAACCCTCTACATCAGTGACCTTTACATCCTGGAACTTCAGAGGCATTAATGGCCCAATTAAAAGGAAAAAAGTCATGGCCAGACTCAAAAAGCTTAAAACTCAGGTTGCTTTCCTCCAAGAAACAAAGATCAAACCTCTAGAGGAGGGCAACTAAAATGGTGCAGGGCCTGCACCGGAAGACATATGAAGAGAGACTTAAGGAGCTGAATATGTATAGCCTCGAGGAAAGGAGAGAGAGGGGGGACATGATAAAAACTTTCAAGTATCTCAAGGGAATCAACAAAGTCCAACAGGGTAGCATCTTTCAAAAAAAGAGGTGTGCAAGAACAAGGGGGCACAATTTGAAGATAGAAGGGGGGCGGCTCAGAGGTAATTTAAGGAAGTATTTTTTCACAGAGAGGGTTGTGGATGCATGGAATGGCCTTCTGGAGGAGGTTGTGGAGTCAAAAACAGTGGTGGAATTCAAGCATGCATGGGACAGTCATAAGGCAATTCTAGGGGGTGGGGGTAGGAAGAAGTAGGCTGCTGGTTAACTAGGATCTGCAGCTTATCCAATAGGTAGGGAAATGGGCAGACTGGGTGGGTCAAGCGGTCCTTATCTGCCATCAAAATCTATGTTTCTATGTTTCTATGTTTCTAGAGGCAAGGAAACTTGTCAGAGAATGGGTGGGATGGGAGGCTCACAGCTCAGCAAGCTCTGCCGGGGGGGGGTCTCTATACTGTGCCACAAGCAGCTTAAATGGTCTGTTATCGAACAGCGTGGGGATAAAGACAGCAGATGGGTCTTGGTAAAGGTAACATCTGAGAGAGATCCCCTTCTATTGGGTAGCATTAATGCCCCCAACGAAGACCAGCCCAAATTTTTCAATGCAATCTCCCAGGCACTACTGGGCATGTCGGGACCATCTGGATATTATTTTGGGGGGGTCTTCAATTTAACAATGGAACCACTTCTTGACAGATACAACGCCAAGCCTGAGCCACACTCCAAAGCCTTACAAACCTTGGCTGACCTACTGTCCCTTCACCACCTGATGGACATCTGGCACACATTTCATTCCACTGTAAAAGACTTCACAAACTATTTGGAAGCCCATGCCTAGATACAGCTGCTGGCCACCTTACAGCCAGGAAAAGAGAGATTAGTGACCTGGCAGCTTGACCCCCTTCTTCAAAAACAGGTGAAACAGAAGGTTTCAATTTATTTTTAGGACAACCCAGAATTCGGCCCCCCCCCCCCAAATGATCTGGGAAGCCTTCAAGGCCACTCTGGATGGCAAAAGAATCTCCTGAGCGGCATGTAAGAGGAAACCTAGAGAGACAGAAGCTCAGCAATTGGAAGCAGTTGGAAGCTCAGCTTCAACGGGAGGAGGCTGATCATAAATCTGACCCCAACAGACTCAATAGTCAAACTTACCTCCCTCAGAATCAGTCTCAATAGGCTGACCACAGGGAAAGCAGAGTTGCAGGTGGTGAGAGTACGCCACAAATATTGGGACCAAAGGGACAAGGCAGAAAAGCTCCTCTCCTACCACCTAAGGAAACAACAGGCTGAGAGATGCATAGACAAGCTCAGAGATCATTCAGGCAGGGTTTGCTCTTCCCCCAAGGACATAAATGATGCCACAACAAAGTTTTATAACACACTATATGAATCCCATACCTCCTTCCATATGCCCAGCTTCGACCAGTTCATGAGCCAGACATTTCTCCCTGCCCTGTCAGAGACTCAAAAGGCCATGCTGGTTGCTCCCATAGAAGAACCTGAAGTGCTTACAGCTATTGAAGGGATAGCCCTCTGTAAAGCTCCAGGGAGTGATGGTTTTCCGGCAGACTTTTATCAGCTGAATAAGGATACAGTATGTAATCCCATGCTTCATATGCTGAGATTGGCCTTTGCTGCTCAAGCTTTCCTGGGTTCTCTGAAGGAGGCTGTAATCACAATCCTACCCAAGGGCGGGAAGGATCCTATGCCCCCGGCAAACTGCAGACCGATTTCCCTGATAAAAGCTGACGCCAAAATTTTAGCTAAAATTCTGGCATCCAGACTTGAGAAGGTTCTACCATCCATAATTCATGAATCACAAGTCTGTTTCATCAAGGGGCGGACGAGTGCAGACCACCTCAGAGCCCTGCTCACTCTGTTCCAGAAAGCCTCTACCTTGCCCTCCCCCACAGCAGCAGTAACCATAGACTTCAAGAAGGCCTTTGACTCAGTCGAATGGGACTATCTTAAGGTCGTGCTGGCCAAATTTAACATAGACCCTGCATTTGGAGGGTGGATCAGTACAATATGTAATGGTCCCACAGCCAAAGTCCTTACTAATGGTGTCCTCTCCAACCCCTTCACCCTGCAAAGAGGCACCAGACAAGGATGCCCTCTTTCTCCCTTGCTATTCCTACTGGCCATTGAACCGCTCGCCTCTGCCATATGACAGAATTACTGGTATTCCGGCATAGCAGTAGGCATGGAGGAGTTTAAAACCAAACTCTATGCAGATGACTTGCCTCATCCTAACTAGTGACATCTCCCAAGGCCTCCCCCATATATTGGAGATTTTCTCTCAGTTTGAACTATTGTTGGGGTTAAAGATTAACAAAACTAAGTCAGAAATTCTCCCTCTTGACAAGTTGACTGCTAAGAGCATGGGCTTAACGTTGGGCCTTGTATAGACTGAAGCTCACATCAGATACTTGGGGATATACCTCTGTCCGGACCCATACAAATTAGGCCCTTTGAATATGCTTCCACTGCTGAATACTTTTAGGAATGAACTTAACAGATGGCAACATTTGAACCTTTGTCAACCAGGGAAGATTGATTCGATCAAGATGATGCTAGCCCCCAGATTATACTATCTTCTTGCTCATCTACCCATCATATTATAAGAGAAGTGGTTCCAGAAGATTGACTCCGTATCGCCATTATTTGTGGAGTAACCCCCTTCCCGATTCAGCAGAGCAAAGCTTAGGGCTCATTGGAGACAAGGAGGGTGGAACCTTCCAAATTTCAGATAGTATATGTATGCCTTTATAAATGCTAGAACACTTCTCCTCTTTCAGCCCCAGGGCCCCCCCTTTCACCATGGTGCTGCATGGAGCAAGTACTATTAGGAGGCAGTCGCCCTTTCCTCTGTCTTAAGGCTCCCTCCATGTGCCAGAAACATAAATGGGTTACCATATCTTCTGTTCGCAAAGCCTGGGCCCATATGGCTACTATCTCTAAACACTGCTCAAAAACAGGTTGCCTAACCTACTTGTGGGGGAACCCAGCATTGTGCATCGAGGGTAAACTTTTCCACTGGGAGACCTGGGAATGAAGATCTATTTGCAGGTTTGTGGATTTGCTCTCCCCTGATGGCCAATACTTTGAATCCTTCCCATCCCTTCAAGGGAGGTTTAACTTACCCAAGGAGGCATTCAGGTGCTGCCTACAGATTAGATCAGTCTATGCCCAATGGTCCAAAGCCCCTTGCAAGTGCAAAACCTGTCGGGCCTCCAAACACAGGTCCTCAGAGCAGCTTCCATGGGCAGACTGGCTTAAGCCCAAAAAGCTAAGGCAGGCTCATTATATCAACTGATGCCCAACCAGACCCCTCTGAAGGAGCTAAAGCTAAATGGCAGGTGGCCCTGCAGGGGCATATTCCAGTTGAGGAATGCCGCAAATGCTGGAGGTTAGCCAACCAGGCCTGTACTGACCAAAAAAGATGCCTGATCCAAAAAAAGATTCTCCATTTTTGGTTTAGGACCAAGTTAGATGGATGCCAACCTACTACACATCTTGTGGACCTGCCCATATGTCATACCTTTTTGGACATTGGTAGCCAGTCGCTGTTCAGCCATACTGGGCATGACACTCTGTCTCTCGCCACTTACCTGGCTGCTGGGCTGTAATCTGCAGGGCCTCAAATTGCCACTGGTGGGCTTAAAATGGCTGATAGCTGCCTTGGTTGAAGCCAAGAGGCTCATTCTCCTTAGATGGAGGTCCCCAGCAGTACCAGCCATCCAGGAATGGATGTCAGCTCCAGAAACCCTGGTTATGAACTCCAGACTATACGCTCAAGTCACCCAAACAATGGCAAATTTTCAGCCCATTTGGGCCCCCTACCTGAATTTTGTCCTGACCCACTCAAGGTCTATTGTGACTCCTCCCCCCCCTTGCAGAACATAACATCCGTTATAGAGAGGGTTCTGACCTATGAAATGTCAGGGGCCTGGGTTTTTTCCTACCAGTTAATAAAATCTTCCACCTCCTATACCCTAATATGGCTGCAGTTGTTGTTGTTTTACATTTTTTGTGTATTAAAAGCCTCAGGCCCATGTGCTTAATGTAGCCTGTGTCTTACTTCTAAGAGTACTGAGTAAATGCGCTGTTAAGCAACTACACCCTGTTAGGCTCAGAATCTCCACTACGTATAATGTGCTTGATAGTTACATACTAACATGCCAGCAGAATAGGCCTAATGGTCTCTCCAGTCTGCTCGATTTTCAGCACCAGCACTGAGGGCCGATTCTGGTGTCCTCCTTCCCCCTTGGGTTACACTGTCCCCAGTCCCAGATGTTTCACCTGTATTGGGCCTGGTCAGATTTACCTTCCCCCTGTACCTGTCCCATCTCCTCTTAAACCCGTCCACGGTCTCCACCTCTACCAGCTCCCTGGGAAGTGCATTCCATGGCTTCACCACCCTTTCAGTAAAATAACATCTCCTCCTCTCCCCTCTGAGCCTGCCCCCTTCCAGCTTACACCCATGACCTTTTGTTGCCCCACCCTCCTTCCTTTGGAGCACCCTGACTGGGCCTCCTTTATTGATCCCTTTCATGTACTTAAAGACTTCTATCATGGCTCCCCTTGTCCCTCCTCTCCTCCAGGGTGTACATGTTGAGCTCCTTGAGCCTCTCCTCATAGGTCCTCTTCCCCAGACCCCGGATCATTTTGGTTGCCCTCTGTTGGACCCTCTCTAGGAGTGTAATGTCCCTCTTTAAATGTGGTCTCCAAACTGTACACAATACTCGAGGTGTGGCCTAACCAAGCAGTTGTACAGTGGAAGGATCACTTCCGCCTTTCTGGAGGTAATTCCCCTGGCGATGCATCCCAGCATCCTATTTGCCCTTGCTGCTGCCCTCGTACAGGTCTCTGAGTTGTTCATTTTGACATCTACCACTACCCCAGGTCCCTCTCACCCTCCATGACTTGAATCATGTGTCCTCCCAGGGTATACCCCTGGCCTGGATTTCTGACTCCCAGGTGCAGAACCTTGCACTTCCCCGCATTGAATGTTAGTTTCCATTTTCCACGACCACCTTTCCAGAGCCTCCAGGTCCTCCTGCAATGTCACCCTCCCATCCACCACTGCACCCAGCTTTGAGTCATCTGCAAAGAGACTCATCTCACTCCTGATTCCCCTGCTGATGTCTGAGATATAGGTGTTGAGCAGGAATGGCCCCAGCACTGACCCCTGGGGAACCCCACAGGTAACCCACCTTGAGGCTAACCCTCCAACCACCACCTTCTGAGTATGCTCAGCGAGCCAATTTCCTGTCCATCTTAACAACTGTCTCCCTACCCCCAGTTACTGATGTTTGTAAATTGCAAAGATTCCAATAAAAAGATTAACTGCAAAAAAACATTTCAGCAGGGGATTAGAGAGCTTTACAATTCAAGTGTGTTTCTAACTGACATTCAGTGGGCTTCTCCATTTTGTGTAAGCAGGACTGGGAGCATCTGTTTTCTGGTAAGATTGTAAATGTTTGCAGTTGTCTAGAACTGTACATTAAGTGCAGGTGTCAAATTTCAGCAGGGGATTAGAGAGATTTAAAATCAAGTGTGGAGGGTGAGTGCATCCAGAGGATCGCTGAAGCTGTGGCAAGAAGGGGAGGGCTGGAGGTCATTATTCACCTGGGGACAAATGACCCTTCCGAGGATAAGGCAAGCTTAGAGCAGGTGAAGGAGGACTTTACAGTGTTCAGAGGGTGCCTGGGGAAGGTAGCAACTCTGTGATATTTTCGAGTGCTGCGCCAGTCCTGGGGGAGGGATCTCCACATTAGTATCTTCAACACATGGTTGAAAGGATGGTACAAGAAGCGGTATGGCTTCACTGGGGACTGGGGACCCACCTGGAGTGATGCAGCCATGTACAATGGGGATTGACTGCATCTGTCCAGCAAGGGGAAGACACAGAAACATAGACTTTGACAGCAGATAAGGACCGCTTGGCCCACTCACTCTGCCCATTTCCCCTACCTGTTGGATAAGATGCAGATCCTAGTTAACCAACAGCCTACTTCTTCCTACCCCCCACTAGAATTGGCTTATGTCTGTCCCATACATTCTTGAATTCCCATGCATCCATCCTCTTTGTGAAAAAATACTTTCTCATGTTGCCCCTCAGCTGTCCCCCACTCTATCTACAGATTGTGCCCCCTTGTTCTTGTACATCTCTTTTTCTGAAAGATGCAACCCTCTCGGTCTTTGTTGATTCCCTTGAGATACCTGAAAGTTTCTATCATGTTCCCCCTCCTTTCCTCAAGGGTATACATAGTAAGCTTTTTTAGTCTCTCTTCATATGGTTTCTGGTGCAGACCCTGCACCATTTTAGTTGTCCTCCTCTGGACTGCCTCCATCCTGTTTATGTCCTTGCGGAGATGGGGTCTCCAGAACTGCATGCAGTACTCCAGATTGGGTCTCACTAACTGTCTGTACAGAGGGGTGACAACTTCCTGCTTTCTACTGGTGATGCCTCTCCATATGCATCCCAGTATCCTCCCAGCCCTCTTTACTGCCTTCTCACATTGCCTGCCTACCTTTAGGTCATCTGATATGAGTACCCCCAGGTCCCTTTCCATTTTTGTTGTTGTTAGTATCCCCCCCCATTGTGTACTCTTCCCCTGGGTTTTTGTTTCCCAGGTGCATTACTTTGTACTTCTTTGCACTGAATCTAATCTGCCATGCTTCTGACCATTCCTGGTTCCAACCTTGCCAAGTCTCTTCTCATCCTTTCCACCCCCCTTGTGTATCAACCCTGTTGCAGATCTTTGTGTCATCTGCAAAGAGGCATACTTTTCATTCCAGTCCCTCTGCAATGTCACTTATAAAGACATTAAAGAGGACTGGCCCTGCTAGTAACCCCCCTTTTTTCAGAATGGACTCCATTTACTATTACCCTCTGTGTCCTGTTGTCCAGCCAATTGTTTATCCAGGCTACCACTCTAGGACCCACTCCCAGGCTGGCTAACTTCTTTATTAATCTTTTGTGTGGGACTTTGTCAAATGCCTTGCTAAAGTCTAGGTAGGTCATGTCTACAGCCCCTCCCTGGTTTACTACTCTAGTCACCCAGTCAAAGAAATCTATTAGATTTGTCTGACATGACCTTCCCACTGTGAACCCATGCTGCCTTGGGTCCTGTGCCCTGCTGGCCTCTAGGTACTCAACTATTCTTTCTTTCAGAAGTGATTCTCTGTAGCAAAGTGTTTCTTACAGGGTATATCTTCTGTGAAATTATTACAGGTGGTACTTTACAGGTTTTACAGTTTTATCTATCATTAGGATAAGCTTTCAGGGCTACTGCATTTGTTGCTGGCTGATTGTTTCTTCTCTTACCTCCTTGTTTCTTTCGTCTGTGGTTCTTCTTTTTCAGCAGGGGAAGGGCCCAGCCACCCGCCCCATCCCCAACCACCCCATGCTACACTCCTTTTATAGGGTAGCACAGTCATGACATTTCCTGTAGCAAAGCAGGAATGGGTAGATCAGAGGGGTATCCACACAGTGACCTCATTTACAGGGGCACAAGTAATTTAACTTGCTATAACAAGTTATATTCCTCCTTCTAATTACTCTGACCAGGTTATAAACCCAGTAACTTATCTGGAATGGATATTATTAACTGCAGGTACTGCGGAACACTTTTCAAAAGGGCAGTTATACAGGATTTAGGACACTGTCCTACATGCTGGGTCATTGGAGATCTAAGGGCTCAGCTCCAGGCAGCATGGGCAGAGACTGCACACTTCAAATTGCATATTCAGGAGGAAATATATTATTAGAACCGCACGCCATTTCCCCAACATCCAATAGAAGCACCTCGATCGCAGAGGGTAGTTGGTCTGGGAGGTTGGCAGGTGGTTAGAAGGGGCAAATCGGGTGCCCCATCACTTGGTGCTCTACAACGTATCACCTTGACAAACCATATAAAAACTGCAAACAGGTATCTGCCTCTATCTCTGAAATCAAATAAAGGGGCAGAGGACACTGCAGAGCAGGACACTGCAGCACAGGAGCTAGCACAACAAAACTTGCCCAAAATAGGAACCAAAACAAAAAAAGCAAAAAGGAAATCCAAAACACTTCTGATCATGGGAGACGCCACGATTCGGGGAGTTGATACTTATCTCCAGCCAGGGGTAATGGTCAGATGTCCCCCAGGTACATCAGCGTGGAGAGACGCTAGCCACATTGCTAAAACTGTACAAGAAGCAGGAGAAAACATCAATGTCCTTATACACATAGGGACGAATGATCTCACCAGTCGGTCAGATGTGGAGACCAAGGAACACCTGACCAGGCTGGGTGACAAACTGTCATCCATTTTGTCCGGCATCTCCTTCTCTGAGATCCTATCAGTCGGGGAGAGGGGGGCAGATGGACAGAAGATCAGAGAAGGGGAGATAGGGGAGCTAAACATGTGGCTCAAAGGCTGGTGCCAGGAAAAGGGAAACAAATTTGTAGATAACTGGCATCAGTTTTGGGAGTGAAATTTCTTTAAATTTGATGGACTGCATCTGACTAAGGAGTGAGTCAGTGCATTGGGGTAGAAGTTTGACGTCTTTTCAGAACATTTAAACTAGCAAATGGTGAGAGGGGTGCAGTACCTGATATGTCAAATGCGAAGAACACCCTTCCCTCCCTCAGGTAGTGATCAAACAGGAGTTCATCATGTTTTTAGTTAATTTGCATCACCAGGTAAAGAAAAAGGTCCGGCTCCCCATATGATGCACAGGGGAAATGCCAGACCTCACCCAACAACTAACACATTGAAATCTGGCCAATGGAAAATCATGTACACAAATGCTTGCAGTCTGGGAAACAAGATCCCAGACCTGCAGGCAATAATGACAGAGGCTAAACTGGATATAGTAGCCATTAGCAAGATATGGTTTACCAGTAACCACACTTGGGAGACTTCAGTACCTGGCTATATACTGTTCAGAAGAGACCGAGGTGCAAAAGGGGGTGGAGTAGCCCTGTATATCAATGAAAATATCAAAACTACAGAAATTCAGAATACACATAAAGAGCCAGAAGAACTGTGGGTCACCCTGGAAACAGGAAATGGGACAGCCATATGAACTGGGGTTGTTTACAGGACTCCAGACCAGGGGGAGGGCATAGACACATTACTGTTAGAAGATATACAAAACATGACAGCTAAAGGGGAGGTTCTTATAATGGGAGACTTCAACATGCCAGATACAGATTGATCAGTACCAGCAGGAACATCTGCCAGAACTGGACACATTGTGGATTCCCTGCAGGGGGAGGACCTTAAACAACTGGTACAACAACCCACAAGAGACAGGGCTATCCTAGATATAGTACTGACTAACAGGGAAAGGATCACAGATCTCCGGGTAGAAGGTCACCTGGGGGCCAATGACCATCACATGGTATGGTTCAATTTGGCCACTAGAACTAAATCATCCCATTCCAATGCAAAAGTATGGGACTTTAGAGGAGCTGACTTTGATAGGATGGCCAACAGAGTTAAGCTAACCCTGGCAAGAAGAAATACAGGTGAGGGGGTACAGGCAAAGTGGGCAAGCATTAAGGATGCAATACTTGAAACAACATCCCATTATGTTAGATAGAAAAAGAAGTGAAAAAGAAGAAAGAAACCACTTTGGTTCTCAAAAACAGTAGCAGAAAAGGTCAGAGCCAAAAGGCTGGCCTTCAGGAAATATAAGGGAACACAGCGGGATGGAGATAGGGAGGCATACCAAACTTCCCTAAGGGAAACAGGGAAGGCAGTAAGGCAGGCAAAGGCCCAAACTGAGGAAACACTAGCACAAACAGTAAAAGAAGGTGACAAGGCTTTCTATAGAAACATTAGTGAAAGGAGAAAGTCCAGAGGGAGTATTGCTAAGATCAAAGGGGATAAGGGGGCATGTGAGGAGGAGGACCATGTAAAGGCATCTATCCTAAATAGATACTTCTGCTCAGAATTTACTGAGGAGAAGGTAGGGCAGGGCCCACAGCTCAGCACCATGGACACGGGGGGGAGGGGGGAGGAAGGTGTGCACTAGTCCCTTCACAAAAGAAAGGGTCCTACAAGAGCTCGATAACCTCAGGGTGGACAAGGCAATGGGACTTGATGGCATACATCCCAGGGTATTAAAGGAGCTAAGGGTGGAACTAGCAGAGCCATTATCAGAACTGTTTAGTGAGAGTCTCTAAGCACAGGAGAGGTCCCAGAAGACTGGAGAAGGGCTCATGTGAGCCTGTTCCACAAGAGTGGTAGCAGAGAGGAGGCAGGGAACTAAAGACCAGTCAGCCTTACCTCAGTAGTGGGCAAGATTATGGAGGCACTCCTTAAGGAAAGGATAGTGCAACACCTGGAATCCATAGGAGCACAGGATCCAAGACAGCATGGGTTTACTACAGGAAGGTCCTGTCAGACTAATGTTATAGATTTCTTTGACTGGTTAACCAGAGTGGTGGACCAAGGGGGAGCAGTTAATGTCACCTACCTTGACTTCAGCAAAGCTTTCGATACTGTTCCACATAGAAGATTGATTAATAAGCTGGGTAGGCTCGGGGTGGGTCAGAAGTTGGTTAACTGGGTGGCAAACTGGTTGATGGGCAGAAAACAGAGTAGTGGTAAACGGTATACAGTCAGAAGAGATGCAGGTCACAAGTGAGGTACCTCAGAGATCAGTCCTGGGGCCAGTCCTCTTTAATATCTTTAACAGTGACATTGCAGATGGACTGGAGGGCAAGGTTTGTCTGTTTGCAGATGACACCAAGATCTGCAACAGAGTAGATGATCCAGATAGGGTGAGCAGAATAAAAAGAGATCTGGACAAACTGGCAAAATGTTCGGAAGAGTGGCAACTGGGGTTTAACGCAAAGAAGTGCAAGATCATGCACATAGGGAAGAGAAACCCTGAAGCCACCTATAGGTTGGGAGGAGATTTGCTGGCAGTCACAAGAGAAGAAAGAGACTTGGGCATCATCATCACCGATGACCTGAAATCATCCAAGCAGACCACTAAAGCAGTAGGCTAGGGGGATGTTTGGGTGTATTAGCAGGGGTATCAAAAGTTGTAAGAGGGAGGTAATCCGTCTTTACAACACACTGGTTAGGCCCCATCTGGAGTACTGCGTTGCAGTACTGGAGGCCGCACCTTCACAAGGACATTAACCAAATTGAGGCAGTCCAGAGAAGGGCAACCAAAATGGTGCAGGGACTGCATCAAAAAACATATGAGGACAGATTAACGGAGCTCAATATGTATACCTAATATGGTTACTATCTAATTGCTCACATAGGATCAAAACAGTCAGGCCCGGATATTCAAACTACGCCAGGCTGTGGCGCAAGCCTGGGCGCAGCTCAGCTTGGTTGCGCAGGGATGTTGCCTGGGTGATATTCAACAGAGCTGCGCTATGGCGCAGCAGCTTTGAATATCACACCCTGGCCACCCCCCACTGTGCATGGTGCAGTGGCACTGGGCCAGCGCAAGTGGCCAGAGTGGAGCATGGAGATGCGCTAGTGCAAGTGCCATTGCGCCATGCACAGCACCTGCGATATTCAAAAGGGAACATGCAAATGGAGCCATAATTTATGCAAGGTGCACATGGGTCCATTTGCATGTCATTATGGCCCCATTTGCATCCCATTAGCATGCAGGTGCGCCAAACCCTGACAACTTGCACCTGGCGCCCTGCCAGGTAGCAGCAGTTGGGGACCGATGCCCCCTGCAGCCCGATCGCAGGCATTTGTCTAAAATATAATCTCCGTCCAATATCCGTGGTAGTCCAGTGGACCGCTATGTGCCCGATCGCGGGCATCGGTATAATACCCCCCCACCAATATCCCTGGTGGTCCAGGACCACACTGTGCCCGATTGCGGGCATCTGTAAAACATAAAAAAGTCCTATTACCTAGTGGTCTAGTCCTCCTCCTCCCACTCACTGGCGCCCCACGCCCGCTCCCCGGGCCAGCCAGCGGGCAGCAGCACCTACCGCCTGCTGCCCGCCGACTGACAGGTCAGTAGACTGCATGCCCATTGGTCAGCGTGAGCCAATGGGCATGCAGCTCATATTGTAATATTTAGTCCAGATATGAATGATCATATCACATATCTGGACTGTGTAGTACGGTATATGCTGCACGCCCATTGGCTCCACACTGTGAACCATCGGCGGCAGCTCCTACCAGCTGTCAGTCGGGCGGCAGCGGGTGGCAGACGGGTGGTGTGCCGCCCACCGCTGACCGGGGCAGGGGCGGTGGCCAGTGGCGGGTGGGAGGGCGGTACACTAGACCACCAGGGTAATAGGACTTTATGTTTTACAGATGCCCGATTGGGCGAGTGCAGTCCACTAGACCACCAGGATATTGGTGGGGATGATTTAAAAGATGCCCATGATCGGCAGCGATTGGTCCACTGGACCACCAGTGATATTGGACGGGGGTGTATTATACCGATGCCCGCGATCGGGCACATAGCGGTCCACTGGACCACCAGTGATATTGAAGGGGGGGTTTATTTACATGGATGCCCATGATGGGGCATGCGGGGGCACTGCCAGGTGCGGCAGGAACTCGGGTGGCCACCCACAGGTGGCAGCTGCCGTGTTGCGCCCTGCAATGCGGCAGCTCACCTGTGGGTGGTCATCAGTTGTTCCTTTTTTTTTTTTGGCTTAACTTTGTGCAGGTGCAGTAGGGTGATGCATGACTCTGCACATCCCAGGCTGAATATCGGGCTCGCGAGGTTATGCATGGGCACGCCCCCACCTGTGCCTGCACATTACTGATGCGCCCGGCGCATCGGGATTTGTGTGGCGACTTTTCCCTTTTGAATATCGCGCTGGGACGCATCAGTGGGTTGTGCATGGTGCAACACTGTTGCACCATGCGCAACCCTTTTGAATATCTGGGCCTCAGTGTTTAACTAGATTGTATTAGTGACCACTCTCCTACCTACTGTGTGTGGTGTAATAATTTTGATGCCCCACTACCAATGATACATGATCCAGGAAAATGTTTCAGTTTAATGTAGACGATTTCTCAATGTCTATTAGTAATGCTGATTGGAAATCCATTACTCGCCTCCCCTCAATAGAACAGGCACTCGATTATTTTATCCTTACCTTTAAAACATTATCAACAGACATGCTCCACTTACTAGACATAGATCTAAGGGTATTAAGGCACCCTGGCTCTCTACTGAAATCAAGACCCTCATGAAGAGTCGTGATGCAGCCTGGAAGACCTATAAACACAGCCCCTTCATTCTGATTGGCTATATTATTGACAGCTGAGAAATATGTGCAAAAATAGGATACAGGGTGCTAAATGTACCTATCTCCACTCACTTCAGACTGAGAATCTCAGCAAGCCAAAAGAATTCTGGAAACATATCAGTTCTTTGATTAAAGGTAAATTGACCCAATGTCCAAGCTCCATATCATCTGGCGGCCACCTTCTTCAAGATCCCCCGTCCATTGCAGAAGGAATTAATCAGTTCTTCACTTACTTTGATAGGTACACAGCTCACTTGCCACCAGTCTTGGATTTCTCTATCCCTACTCAGCATCATGCCAGTCTTGTCTCCTGACCCCCTTTCCACACAAAAATAGCCACTAGAAGAGAAGTCCTCAGGCTGTTATCAAATCTCAAGTCAGAGAGCAACCATGGCCATGACACATTAGAAGCCAGGTTTCTCAAACTAGGGGCAGCAGCACTCGCTGCACCTGTCTGTGATCTTCTAAATAGATCCAACCTCTCTGGTGAAGTGCCAAGTCTTTGGAAAGTGGCTGTGGTGGTCCCCCTCCATAAGGGGGGGACCCATGCTGTGGAAAATTATAGGCCTATTTCAATTCTCTTCCCACTGGCTAAGATCCTGGCATGGATCCTGCACATTCAGCTACAATCCTACCTAGACTTACATCATCTTCTCACAGACTGCCAGCATGGCTTCAGGAAGGGCCATAGTACTACCACAGCCCTTGTCAAAGTCTCGACTGACATTCTTAATGCAAGTGACGCTGGTCTTTTAACTGGTGGAGTATTTGTTGACTTGACTAAGGCCTTTGATCTAGTCAAACACCACCTTCTCCTTGGTAAATTGCATCAATTAGTTATAGATCGCTTAGCACTCACATGGTTGTATGACTACCTCACTGGAAGATCGCAAAGGGTAAAATATTCTGGTTCATTCTCCTCTTCAAGGCCTATCTCACACGGAGTACCCCAAGGTTCTAACGAGCTCCCCAACTTCTGTGGCGATGTGTCCGTGCAATTATATGCTGATGATGCAATCTTATACTGCTTATCTAACAATATAGACTGGCGATTAGTACTTTTAAATACCTTGGGGTTCACTTAAATGCCTCCTTCTCAATGGAGCATCATGCAACTCAGCTTACCAAAATCAAATCAGTCAATCAAATCTTTATTTATCCAGGCGGACACCATTGAGCAAGCTCATTTGCAAGGTGGACCTGCATCACACAAGGTCAGGTACAATACTCATATGTACAGACAGTAAGGCAAAACATGGGAATATATAGTAAAGCAAGCTAAGTAACAGTAAGAGAAGCGGTCCAATTGGGCACGCATTATAATATATCTAACTATCTACATGTCATGTTTAAGGAAATGAAAAAAGGGGTTAAGGTAAGGGTGCTGTATAAGGAGAGGGGGACGCAGGGTCAGAGTTAATTGGAACCCTACACAGGCATAGGTAGCAAGGGGTAAGGTGGTGCAGGGGGCAAGGGTCGTAGTGATGTAGGGAATACACACTTATGGTTTAGGGCTTATAAGTTTGGGTTATAGACTTCAGGAACGCTGAAAGCCCAGTGGCCATGGTTTCCTGTGGCATCTGAGCTGAAAGCCCTGAAGGGTTCTCGGCTCTCAGGGAGTGTAGTCCGAGCAGGTGGACACGGGCGGCGGCTTCGGTAGTGCCGACCACCCGGTGTCCGCGCTTACCTTCGCTGTCTGAGCTGGGGGCCCTGGAGGGTTCTTCATTCTCAGGGACCGTAGTCCAATTGAGTGGTCTCGGGTGGTGGCTTTGGGAGCGCCGACCAACTGGTGGCCGTGGTTGCCTACGGCATCTGAGCTGAGAGCCCTGGAGGGTCATTGGCTCTCAGGGAGCATAGTCCCAGCAAGTGGTTAGGAGGCTTGGGAGATGAAAGGAATGGCAGGGAAAGGGTGAGGAGGGTATAGAGTTTCTGAGAGGGAATGTGTTATTGTGTACAAGAGAAGGGCAGAGGATGACAGTACACAGAAAGAGAGCAGTTTATAGGCGGTGGAAACAGTGGCATACTTCTGTGATTGTTTTCGCATATAAAGTCTTGAACACTGCGAGACTAACTGGGGATCTTAATTTCAAGGATTTCTGTAGCTTATTCCAGAGAGTTGACAATGAGAAGCCTATGGCCACTTTCCCAAAATGTTTACGGACCCTGGGAATCCTCAAGGAAATTAGGGAGCAGCTCCTTAGGGCATAGTTTTGGAGCCCACTCAGAGGCAGTAAATCAAAGATATACTGTGGTAATTTACTGGTAACCGCTCTGAATGTCCATACGGCTGCATTTCTATTTCATCTGTATTGTAGGGAGGTCCACCCCACTGCAACGTATAAGGAACAGTGGTGGGTAGAGAAGGGGAGGCTGGTAATGAAATGCAATACTCTGTGGTATAGGATGTCTAACTTACCCAGATATGAGGCATTGCAATGACTATAGATGAAATCAGCGTAGTCAATTAAGGGGATGAATGTGGACTGGACTAGCTGCCTTTTTGCCTCTGAAGTCAGAAGGTGGTTTATCCGATAGAAAAGCCCCAGCCTCTGCCTTAGTTTTTTCATCAAATCCTCCAAGTGTTCCACGAAGGAGAGTTTGTGGTCTAGCCAGGCGCTCAGATATTTAAACTTGGTGACAAACTCCCAAGTTTTCCCCCAATAAGGTGGTGATGATGGGGGTAGAGTGCCAGTAGTAGCAGGGTGAGCCAGATGGTTGCCAGGTGAGAGTATCGTTGCCTTAGTTTTCTTGGCATTGAGGAGCAGCTTTTTGCTGAGAAGCTGGTACTGTAAGGTATTGAAATCAAGTTGCAGGTCTTTACAAGCAGCTTCAGGTGTTGTCCAGCTTAGATAGAGTACTGTGTCATCCGCAAACAGGTGAATGTTGGCCTCCTTGATGCCAAGATCAATGCTGTTAATATAGATAGCGAATTGTAGTGGTCCCAGGATGGAGCCTTGTGGGACACCTCTTAATAGTGGTTTAAGGGAGGAGAGCTCCCCTTCTGCCTTGACCTGCTGGTGCCTATCCGTTAAGTAGGCCTGGAACCAGCACAATGAAATGGTGTCTAGACCTAAGGCTTTTAAAGAAGAAAGAAGTAGGCAATGGTCGACAGT
Source organism: Neoceratodus forsteri (assembly GCA_016271365.2). Lineage (NCBI taxonomy): Eukaryota > Metazoa > Chordata > Ceratodontiformes > Ceratodontidae > Neoceratodus > Neoceratodus forsteri. The sequence continues at coordinate 1,339,800,698 of CM028132.1, forward strand.
GTTGAATGCCTTGCTGAGGTCTAGGAAGACAGCACAGACAAAGTTTTTGTTCTCTAGGTCACATTGCCAATCATTTGTTACCTTGGCCAACGCCGTAACCGTACTATGGTTACTTCAGAAACCTGACTGTATAGGATTTAGGAAGTTTGTGTTTTCCAGGAAGGCTCTTAGATGGGCATTCACTATTTTTTCTAAAAGTTTTGACAGAATGGGGAGTAGCGAAATTGGCCTGTAATTATTTAGGTCACAGGGATCCCCAGATTTAAATAACAGAATGATGTGAGCAGTTTTCCATAAATTAGGGAGAGACCCCTGGGACAGTGACAGATTAAATAGATGAGTAATAGGCACAGCCAGGACATGCCAGGCAATCCTTAGGTAGTAGAGGTCCAGAGAAACCGCGCCAGCACTTTTCCTAGTATCCAAATGAAGGAGAAGGTCTTCAACCTCTTTCAGGGTAGCAGGTGAGAAGGAAAAGGTGGCATTTGTTAGATTGGGCTCAGGAAGCAACACAGTCATCTGAGAGCACAGGCTGCAAGCAAGAGAGCTGTCGAATGCTAGTCTAGCTGAGGCAAAATGATTATTGAAAGCTTGTAGTATTTCCTTTTAATCGTTGATAATGACATTGTCCGAGGAGATTTTTGAGGGGAGCTCGTTTCCTGTCATATGACCAGAAATGTCTTTTATTGTGGTCCAGAATTTGGTTGGGCATTTTGAGGCGGAGTCTAACTCTGTTCAGTAGAAATTAGATTTGGCATCTCTGATCAACTTTGTGCAGGCGTTTCTGGCAGTTCTGAAAAGACACCAGTCTTTGGCTAGTTGTGATTTGCGAGCATTTTTCCAAAGCTTGTCTTTTTTTACTGATGCAGACTTAAGGTCTGCAGTGAACCAGCGAAACGTTCTAGGCTTAAAGCGAGTTTTGACCAGAGGAGCGTGGATATTGAGGGCATTTGTTAAAATTTCCTGGAAGATGGTGTATGCTTTGTTTACTGATTTAGCAAGGAAAAAACTCTGCCAGAGCAAGGAGTATTTTAGATTGTTGATATAGGCCAATGGGCCAAAGTTCTGTTTTGATCTTTTAGTGGAGAATTTCAAAGTGGATTTAGGCATAGGGTTTGTTCTCACACCAGCAATGAAACAGTGGTCACTAACATCGGCATGGAAGATGCCAGCATGGGAGAAGAAGTACGGTTTATTTACTATTAGAAAATGGGTCATCCCTATGCTCGTCTGTGATTGGCTGGTTCACACAATGTGCTGGTCAGGTATCAGGCAATAGAGACCAGAAAAGAACAAGTACCAGCCTCTGTTGCCTCTCACCCTGATCAACATCATTGTGCGCATAGAATGTTAGCCTAAGTAGCATGCCATATTTGTTTTCTCAGTTAGCAGCTGAGAAAGGCCCTCTCCCCCACACCGCCATCACAAATGTGAATATCATTATCTTCAAACAATTTAAACAGGACAGTAACCGTGTTACCTACCACTCATGCCCCATGTCCTGATGTTCTGCCCCGTCAAAAAGATGCCAGGTATATTGTTTGCTTGTCTCCCTGCCTGCAGTCGCGTCAGATGTTATTGGTATAAAAAAAATAAAAGTAAAATCACTCAACGCAAGCAAGCTCGATGATTCCATCCTTGTAAAAAAGCTACCGTCGCTTAACAGCCTTAAATTTTTCGAGCTCCACTGTTTCTCTTTCCGGCTTGCATTCAGCATCCCCTCACGGCACAGTGGGTCAAGCGGTGAAATCCGCATATAAAAAAAGCATCAGTAGCGAAGGGTCTCTGCTGGCTTTATCTGCCTGCCTGCACTCACTGAAGATGGTATTTTAAAAAAACAACCAAAAGAAAAGAATTGGCAAGCACAGTCAACGTCGCCTACCTCGTCCGCAACCTCAAATTCCGCATTAGTCAAAAGCGGGCGGGGTGGTGGTTGTGGGGCGTCCAGCTGAATAATAGGGACAGAATTAAGGTCAATTAACATATCTAACAACAAATGCTGTCAGTTAACAAGGCAAATTTTCATTGACTGTGATGCCCAAGATGTTGAGCATTACTAGAGTCTCTGTGAGACTACTATCCCTTGTGGCAGAACCGTCCATGACAGCACCGGTATTTTCTTTGTTTTTCATACCGCAGATGGATGTCCATCTGCGGTAGGGAAAACAAAGAAAATACTGACAGTCTCACACACAGTAGCGTTCCCTGAGATAGCGTACTCTGTCACCACTAGCAACCAGCATCAGCCAATCAAAAGCACTACTATCAGAGACTAAAGTAAACTTGGCTATCTGATTGAGCCCATAAAGAGACTATTTTTTTCTCTTGTTATTTTTTTGTCAAGTAAAATTAATTTAAATGTTTAAAATTAAACAAATGTCTCGGTGAATTTATCTAGAAAGGTAACAAATTTTCTAAGCGCAATAATACCCTCCAGGGTGGGTGGTATGGGCAATACCAGACCGCCCAGGAGCTATAAGGCCCTCCACCTGCAGCATCGAGCTCCATTACGCCCCTGGGCGGTCCAGTATTGCCCAATACCACCCACCCTGTGGAGTATTATTGCTTATGTAGGTCATCCAAGAGGGTGCTACTCGAAGGGTTTTTCTTATTAATGCGTGTTGGTTTGTCAATGAGTAGTGAAAGTCCGTGGGAATCACAGAAAGATTTGAGTGGTAGCAAGGCACTGGACAGCCAGTCATAGTTAAGGTCTCCCAGTATAATAGTTTCGAGGTTATTAGTGTCCATAATAGATGAAAGTTGAGTCAGGAGCTGCGATCCAGCAGATGGGGGTCTGTGGCAGCCGATAATACTGATGGCTGTCGCCGGTGTAATTTCAATTTTTAAGGACATGCATTCATACCTGTTGGCAAGTGAAAAGGAGTCAAGAGTAGAGACTGTGAATTTGTCTTTGATGTAGATGGCAACTCCACCACCCCTAGTTTATCTGTCGGTTCTGAATAGCAGATAGTTGGGAATGCTGACTTCCTTGTCAGGAGTGGATGGCCGGAGCCAGGTCTTTCAAATAACAAATACGTCAGGTTCGGTGTGTGTAAGCCAAGCCTGGATAGAGGAAAATTTTTTTAAAAGGCTACATGCATTGACATGCATGAAACTAATTCCTTTTAACTTAGTGCGCTCTAAAGGTGATGTAATGTATTTTGTTGGACCAGGATTGAGTTCAGCATTGCCTGAACAGAGTAATAGGAGGAGCACAAGTTTCCTCAAAGCAACAAGGGTTATTTTGGAGATTTTTGTTCTTTGTCGGCTAGATGAAGCATCCGAATATGTTTGCAGGAACCTATTATTAGTACTATGTTGTTCTAGCATTACATAGCATAGAACCTTGCTGTGAAGCACCAAGAGGTGCAATTACTGGGAGGAAATGGCAGATTTCCTCCCACAGGCATCTGGCTTCTAGTAGCGCCTCGAATATGACACCCAACTTGGTGGGGGTGCAAAAGTGCAGGGGTGTTGCAAGAATTAAGTAATATCCTGATATGTACACACACCTGTGATGAAGGATATACTTCCCCATTTGGTTAGATCCTGCCCAGCGGTTCCCCTGATAAGGGTATTGTACATAGGGTGATAAAAAGTTGTAGCCAAGATGCCACAGACATAGTTTCAGTATGTGTAATCAGGTAGAGAAGTTTTAAAAGAGGCACAACTCCTTCAAGGCAACTAGGAGAGCAGGATTACAATGTTAGGCAGTGCCTCAATAAGGACTATCATGCAAATAGGCCAGTATGAGTGATTAAGAGAGGAGAAAAGGGTAGGCGGTGGAAGACTAATGACAGCAAGGGGCGGGGCAAGGCGGTCTATGGGGGGATGGGTGGGTGAGAGAAGATTTGTGGCTTTGCCGTACCTTTCAGGGAGCGTAGTCCGAGCAAGTGGTCTCGGGCGGCGGATTCGGAAACGCCGACCGCCCGGTGGCCACGGTTTCCTGCGGCGTCTGAGCTGGGACCCCTGGAGGGTTCTCGGCTGAAGAGAGAGAGAGAGATGGGTCCAATTAATACTGGGGCAAGACAAAAGGGTCAGCTGGCCAGAGGAAAAAACAATTTGCAAGTGAATAGGAGAGCGATTTCCTTGGCGCCTTGGAGTCTGGCTTACAGCTACAGAGGCAGGAAAGGGCTGTATCACTAATATAACGGCAGTAAACAAATGGAAGAAGATTCCAGTTTTAAAAGCATTTTAACATTCAAAACAGAGTAAATTCAACAACATTTAGCCATTTCCAAGTGAAAACAACTCTTTTTTTTTGCCAAGTTACATTCAAATCAGTGGAGAAGGGAGGGAGCCAATCAGAGCGTGCCTAGAGAAGGCGCTCGCGTTCCGATTGATTTGCGGCTTCGCCGTACCTCTCAGGGAGCGTAGTCCGAGCAAGTGGTCTTGGGTGGTGGCTGAAGTGCCGACCACCCGTGGCCGTGGGTTTCCGTATGCCTGAGCTGGGAGCCATGGTAAACCAGAAGCTCGGGTTATTATACTGCCTCCGCCCTCTCTTATCCAACGCAGCCTGTAAAAAGATTGCGTCAACATCTCTTCTCCCTATTTCGTTCTATGGTGCCCCTCTACTGCTCTCCACCCAATCCTCTTCCCTTGCACAAGTTCGTCAACTCTATCATAGGATTAGACGTTTTGCACTGGGGGTGGACTCCAGAAAACACCACTGTGAGGCCCTGTATTCTCTTCAGTGACCTACCTATGACTCAAGGTTACAGTTTCACACCTTATGCCTTGTATTCAAAGTTGCCAAGCTCTTTAATCCCCCCTTGCCTAAGGGGTTAGTTTACAAAAAAGCACCCACACGCACGCTTAGATCTACTTCCTTACCCTTATTAGCAATCCAGAAGATGCAACACCTATCAGGTAAGTGCTCATTCGCCTTCTCAGCTCCCTCTGCTTGGAATTCCCTCCCCCCAACTTACTCTTCTGCCCCACCCTATCCTCCTTTAAAAAAGAGCTTACCTCTTTCCTACTAACCCCCCATCCTCTGCAATTGCTTTAAATAAACCTTATATCATCGTTAATGCCTAGTCTATGTTACTCTGATAGATGTATCTTGTAATCCACCTGCTGTCATGTTCCTGCTATGTATATATTGTATAATATTAGTTATTCTGTTTATTTATATATTCTTAATGCCTGATCTGTTTTAAGTTATTTACCTGGCTTTCCACTGTAATAATTTTTGCAACATTGTTAAATCTCTCTGTATCCTGTATATTATTATTGTATTTATCTATTGTACTGTGTTCACCATTGACACCCGGGTCGTCACTGAAAAAGGGACTGCATGGTCTCAGTGGATTTACACGGTTACCAAAATTCTAATCATAATAATAATACCCTAGAGCAAAGGAGGGAGAGAGGAGATATGATAAGCATAAGGGAGCAATACAAATGAGTATGAATAGATAGGCCATTGACAGAGCAAAGGCCCAATGGCACATTCATAAGGTAGAAAAAGAAATGGGCAAACTGGATGGGCCATGCGGTCCTTTTCTGCCGTCAACGTCTATGTTTCTATGATTCAATCATTTTCCCTACCACTGAGGTCAAACTAACAGGTCTGTAGTTTCCTGCCTCTGCCTTGTTCCCACATTTGTGAAGGGGAATCATGTCCGCCTTCCTCCAGTTCTCAGGTACCACGCCATCCTCCCAAGATTTATAGTGTATAGTAGTGTTGTTCTGTATACAATTCCATCCCTTTCAAAATGCTGCTGTACCACAGTTCAAAGGTCGTGGAATGTTATCTACCCTACTGTGGTAGAACAGCATTCTGGAACCTCTAGAGACTACATGAGTCAGTTTCATTTTGAAAGCAAAAGGACTCATGCACACATATTTCACACAGTACTATACACTTTAAAAAATACAAGATGAGTAACTCTATGCACAGCCGGTGTGTTCTGCCACCTCGGGGTTCTGATTCCCATGGACCTCTCAAGCTTCGGTCTTGAAGTCAGAAGGAATCAGAACCCCTCTGTGGCAGAACACACTGGTTGTGCACAGTTGCCAATCCAGTATTCTCTATGTTAAAAAGGGTAGTCAGTGGTGTCACTAGTTCTCACCTTAGTTCTTTTAAAATTCTGGGGTGAATCCCATCAGGCTCCATTGCCTTGTCCACCTTGAGTCTTGAGAGTTCTTTCAGGACCCTTTCTTCTGTCAATGGACTGGTATCAACCCCCCCAACCCAGAGTGCTTCTATTGTTTAGTTTAGGTCCTTCCCCCTTCTATTTTTTTGTGACTACTGAACAAAAGTATTCATTTAGTATCTCTGCCTTTTCACTGTCACCCTCTGCCCACCCCCTCCCCTTTTTTAAGCCTCACTATCCCTCCCTTGGTCTTTCTTCACGCACTAATGTACCTATAAAAGGTTTTATCCCCCTTCTTAACTGAGCTGGCTATCTTTTCCTCGGTTTGGGCCTTTTCTATTCTGACTGCCTTCCCCGTTTCCTATTGCTTTAACTGGTACCTTTCCCTGTCCTATTCCTTCTGTGATTCCTTATACTCTCTGAATGCTGTCTTTTTCTCCCTAACCTTCCCCACCACCTCTTTTGAGAACCATAGTGTTGTTTTCCTTCATTTTGTTTTGTTTATTTGCTTCACACAAAGACTTGTTGCCTCTGTGATGGCAGTTTTGATTTTCCCCCATTGTTCATCCACCCCCCCTTCCTGTCCTTTTGCTAGTGCATTCCTTAGGCACTCTCCCATTTTGCCAAAGTCAGCCCTCCGAAAGTCCAGTACCCTTGTTTTTGTATGGCTTGACTCTGTGGCTGTGTTTATTGGGATATATTATGGTATCCCTAAACTCTATAGCCTGAGTCTCAGGATACCGAGTTTACTGGCCCAAAATACACACTCCCGAATCAATCAGATGCCCGACAATACACTATTGGGCATCTGATTGAAAAATACAAAATGCAATTTGGGGGGGCTTAGCCTCCCGAACACCCCATGACGGGGCTGCACCCCCCCACCCCATAACTAAAATAAACTCTGAGGGGAAGTGGACCTTGGAGTTAAACATAATTAGTTACAGGGGTAAAAAAATGATCAGACACAGCACGGTCCAGAACTCGGGCCTCCCAGGGCACACTGGCCAAGCTGCCAGTGGGTTAGTGCTCAACACCACTGTTGCAGCTCAGCCAGCTTCCGGATCCAATGCACATTTGTAGGCTATCAGCAGGGGTAAGGTAGCTTACCCCTGTAAACATCTGTTGGCTTTACTCTCACAGGGATGCTCATTGTCAGGATACTGCACCTGTTGGGCAATACTGCAAGGGCAAGTCAGTGTCGGGATATTGAGTCTTGGCAAAACACAAGGATACTGTTTATTGTGAACCACACTGTCTGGTGGTCTCTTGTTCCCAGATGATTGCCCACTTCTAAATCCGAAATCCTCTCACCATCCCCATTTGAGACTACCAGGTCTAAGACTGCTCCCTTCTGAGGGGGTTCCAACTCTAGCTGCTTGAGGCATCCCCCGTGGGGCATCAAGAATGACTCTGCTTTTGGATGTGGCTGCAGCAAATGTGCTGCAGTTAACATCTGGCATATTCAGGTCCTCTGTCAAAAATATCTCCCTTTTTTCTGCCTTTCTAAGGATGTCTCCTATCATTTCCTTGTCCATTTCCTCCCCCTGAGACGGGTGTCTGTATACAATCCCTGTGCGGATTGTGGTGCCATTTCCTGTCTCCAAGGTGACCCATAGTGCCTCCTCTTCTCCCTGTTTACCCTTTAGGTCTGTTGCTTTGATCCCTTCCCTTATGTAGAGTGCTACTCCTCGTTTACCCTCCCTGTCCCTCCTGTAGATTGTGTACCCCAGAATGTTGACATAACAGTCATGGTGCTCTGTGTACAAGGTTTCTCTGACTGCCACGATATCCAGGCGTCCCTCTTCCATTAAGGCAACTAGTTCAGAAAGCTTGTTACCCAGACTATGGGCATTGGTACTCATCGCCCTCCATTTTTTGATGGCCTTACCCCTTTTAGCCATATCCCTGTACTTACTGCCTTTTTCTCCATTTACCCCTGCCCTGTCCCCTATTGAGCTCTCTGTCTTGGTGTTAACCTTGCTAACTACCCTGTTTTGTCACTTGTGGGGGAGGCTAGGAATACCCTGGTCCTTTTCAGTGCCCCCGCCCCCCGGCTAGTTTAAAAGCTTGCCAATGAAGCATTTAAACCTATCAACTAGAATCCTGGTTCCTCTCCTGGAAAGATGCAGACCAGCATGCCAGTATAGGCCTGTATCCCTCCAGTTGGACCCCCAGTCCCCAACGAAGCCAAAACCCTGTGCTCCGTACCAGTTTTTCAACCATTCATTGAATCCCAGGGTGCGGAGTACCCTAACCTAACCCATGCCAAAGACAGGCAGCACGTCCGAGAAGGGTACTGTGCATGCTACTTATCTAAGGCCTCTCCCCAACTCCACAAACTCCTCCTGCACAGCTCTGATCCCATTCCCAGCTATGTTATTTGTCCCTAGGTGGACAATGACATCCAGCTTCCTCTCCTGTACAGCTGCTTCCACGATCCTGAGGATTAGTTTCCTGTCCCTCCGTACCATGGGGCCAGGCAGGCAGGCATCTTACCTCCCTTTCTTCTCCGTCCCCCAGTTCTACCACCCTAATGATTGAGTCCCCCACCAGGAGTTGTTTCCTTCCCCTGTGGGATCCTATGCCACCCTCCTGTGGGTCTCCTTTGTGGAGATTTCCAGCATCCTCCTTGGTCTCCACTGTGGGCAGCCCTCAATGGATGGTTTAAATGCTTTTTGCTGATGAGCTTTTAAACTAGCTGGGGGGGTGCAGGAGCAGGGATACTCAGGGCAGCCTACCCCCACATGGTAGAGAAAGCAAAGCAATGGAGAAGGAAGAGGAGTTGATATCAAGGTCATTGGGGTCGGGCAGAATAGGAGTAGGAAAGGAATCAGGAACACAAGATAAAAATATCAGGAAAGGGGGGAAGATACAGGGGACCAAAACCAGGAAGAAGGAGAGGTCAGGCAGTAAAACTTGAAAGGTCATGGTGATAAATGCACGTAGCCTGGGAAATAATGTCTCAGACACGGAGGCCTTAATAACTGAAGCAGACCTGGACATAATAGCAATAACTGAAACCTGGGACACAGCTAATCATGAGTGGGAAATAAATGTACCAGAATATGTTCTTTTCAGGAGGGATCAGGAGGGCAAAAAGGGAGGGGGAGTAGCCCTGAATGTCAGAGAGGGTATAATGGCAACACAGGTACAGGGTAGGCAGGGGGAGGCTGAGGCACTGTGGGTCACCCTTCAACCTGGAAATGGCACAGCAATACGCACGGGGTGATATATAGGCCTCCAGAACAGGGAGAGGACCTGGACAGGGAGCTAGTGGAGGAAATACAAGAGATGGCGATGAAAGGTGAAATTCTACTAATGGGGGATTTCAATATACCAGACGTGGATTAGAACACCAATGTAGCTGCTTCAGTCAGAAGCAGAGGCATCCTTGATTCACTCCAGGAGGCTGGACTCGGACAACTTGTGCTTGATCCCACCAGAGACAGGGCAGTTCTGGATCTAGTAATGACCAACGGGGATCGAATTGCAGATGTCCAGGTAGGAGGGCAACTGGGATCCAGCGATCACAACATTGTGTGGGTCAGCATAGAGACAGAGGCTCACTCAAGTTATACTAGGACAAAGGTTTTGGATTTCAAAAATACTGACTTCGCTGAAATGGGGAGGGTTATCAAAAGAGCCATGCAGAGAACGGGGGCAAGAGGGGAAGTGGAAGAACAGTGGGAGTGTCTAAAGGAAGCCTTACTGGAAGTAACAAACCAGTGCATCAGATTGGTATTAAAGGGCAAGAGAAGGAGAAAGCCACTGTAGTTCTCAAGAAAGGTGGCGGAAAAGGTTAGGGCAAAATGAAAAGAGTTCAGGAAATATAAGGAGACTCAAAGGGGGGAGGACAGGGAAAAGTACCTAGAGTGTCTAAGGGAAGCGGGAAAGGCAGTAAGGAGAGCAAAAGCATGGACTGAGGAAGGGTTAGCACAGTTAAGAAAGGGGACAAGACATTTTTCAGGTACATCAATGAAAGGAGGAAAAACAAGGGGGGGGATTGGTGGGCTGAAGGGAGAGAGAGGGGAATGTAAGGAGGGTGATATGGAAAAGGCACAAATATTAAATAAATATTTCTGTTCAGTATTCACAGAAGAGGGGGAGGGACAGTGGCCACAGCGGTACAGCAGTTGCCAAGGGGGTGAAGAGGTGGACAATAGTCCTTTCACTGGGAAAAGAGTCCTGCAGGAGCTCACTAAATTGAAGGTGGACAAAGCGATGGGACCAGATGGCATACACCCAAGGATATTAAGAGAACTGCAAAGGAAGATAGCAGAACCTCTGGCAGCCATGTTCACCAAGTCGTTCAACACAGGGGTGGTACCAGGGGATTGGAGAAGGGCACATGCAGTACCTCTACACAAAGCCGGTAGCAAGGAGGAGGTGGGGAACTATCGGCCGGTCAGCCTCACTTCAGTAGTGGGGAAGATCATTGAGACATTGCTTAAAAAAAGGATTGTGGGGCATCTAGAAGCCGTCAGAGCCCAGGACCATAGGCAACATGGATTCACAGCGGGGAGGTCATGCCAGACAAATCTTGTTGATTTCTTCAACTGGATGAGAAAGGAAGTAAATCATGGTGGCGCAGTGGGCGTTGCCTACCTTGATTTCAGCAAAGCCTTTGACACCGTCCCACATTGGAGGCTGATAAATAAGCTGGGTAGGCGGGGCATGGGGGACAGGGTGGTAAACTGGGTTAGGAACTGGCTAACAGAGAGGAGGCAGAGGATGGTGGTAAATGGGGTGCAGTCTGGGGAGAAGGGAGTGACCAGTGGGGTGCCTCAGGGATCGGTCCTGGGGCCAGTCCTGTTCAGTGTCTTCATTAGCGACATTGCAGAGGGGCTGGAGGGAAAGGTCTGCCTGTTTGCAGATGACACCAAGATCAGTAACAGAATGGATATCCCGGGGAGTGAAGAAAATGAGGAGAGATCTGGAGAAGCTTGAGAAATGGTCTGAGGACTGGCAACTGAAGTTTAATTCAAAGAAGTGCAAAATTATGCACCTGGTATCCAGAAACCCTGGGGAAAGCTACAGAATGGGGTGGGGAGTTGCTGACAGTCATGAAGGCGGAATGGGACCTGGGGGTTATTATTTCAGATGATCTGAAAATGTCAAAGCAGAGTACTAAGGCATCTGGGAGGGCCAGTAGCATACCTGGGGTGCATAGGCAGGGGTATCACCAGCAGAAGGAGGGAGGTAGTGATGTCATCATATAAAACCATGGTCAGGCCGCAAATGGAGTACTGTGTGCAGTTCTGGAGGCGGCACCTTCACAAGGACATTAACAGGCTGGAGACGGTCCAGAGAAGGGTGACTAGGATGGTACAAGGCTTTCAAGACAAGACTTATGAGGAGAGATTAAGGGACCTCAGTATGTACTCACTGGAAGAGAGGAGGGAAAGATGGGACAGATAGAAACATTCAAGTACCTAAAGGGTACAAGCAAGGTGCAGGGGAGAGACATTTCCCATTACGGGAGGAGTACAGGAACAAAGGGGCATAACATGAAATTGGGAGGTTAAGAGGGAATGTGAGGAAGTTCTTTTTCACAGAGAGAGTGGTGGATGCATGGAATGGTCTGCCTCAGGAGGTGTTGGGAGTGAACACTGTGGACGGATTCAAGCATGCTTGGGACAGGCATAGGGGAACCACAGTGGTACAGCTGTGGGTGGGTCAGAAGCAGTAATCCAGTACAAGGGTTTACAGGTGGACTAGATGGGCCAGGCGGTCCTTATCTGCTGACAATTTCTCTGTTTCTATTTAAAACTTGCTGTTTGCTTTACCTTAATTGCACTATAATAGATGATTTGTTTTTTTCGGTGGTAGTTTAAAAACGTGTTTCTACCTGGGAAGCTATGCAGAACAACTTTAGACATAGCTGTGTACAATTATATCTCCCCATCTAATTAAGCCACACATTTACCTAAAGACAAGTTCATGAACTTAAAGAAACATTGCCAGCTGTTTGGAGACTATTCAGCATTGTAATGCATATGGTGCTTATTGCAACCTTTGTGTTATCTGAAGCCATGTTGGTCCCCTGATTGTCATAAATATGATTTCTTATTATGTTATGTTAAAAACAGTCTGACGTGGACTGACCTTTTGCTGCCTCTCGATGCTGGCGCACATTCCTGAGATCAAAGTGGCACAGAGGAGCCAGTCAGCTTGTGCATGCACAAGTCCTACATTTTTAAGTCCTATTATTCAAAAGTATCTATAGCAAGTATAAGCTGGAAATCGTAAATACTTATGGAAAACGAGTGGTCTTTCTTAGTAAAAATTGACTTATTTGACTTTGAAATGTAAAGGTTATAGGTGGAACAGTGCTGACTCCAAGGACTCTTATTCTTTTGCCCCCTGCCAATTTCTGTGTTTCTTAAGGTTCCTACTGAGTTTCATGATAACCAAGAAATGAGCTTCCCTTCCTTATGTCCAAAGCCTAGGAGCCCTAAAGAAAAGCAGTTGCAAAAGTTAGATGTTCTCAGAGCAGTTAAGACATACATTATACATATACAAGCTTTTTGGAAATCGGATAACCTGTTTGTACTATACAGAGCAGCAAAAAAGAACCAAAAGGCTTCCAAGGTGAACTTGGCTAGATGGGTCAGAACATGTATTGACAAGGGCTTATGCGGTTGGAAAGTTGACACCAGTTTTGATCAAAGCACAATTAACCAGGGCTATGGCAGCCATTTGGGTGGAAAGGACAGGCACCTCAGTTTCTGACTTGTACAAGGCAGGAACCTGGTCTTCCTTGCATACATGTACAAAACATTGCAGATTTAACACTCAGAGCTTCACTGGTTTGGCTTTCTGGTGTAAGGTGCTTCAAGCCACCAGTAAAGTGATAGGCAGCTATAATTGGAAGAAAATTCTCTCCCTCCTAAATACTTTGGTGGGCAGTGCTTATTAAATCCCAGCAGTAAATGACTAAACTAGTGACAACATGAAACAACACATAAAGAAGAAATTGTATCGAACTTACCATATTTTTTTATGTTGGTTCCAGCTTTGTGTCTGCAACCCACCCTAGAGGGTTTTACCCTATAAAGAATATTTGAGAAATGAGACCTGATTAAGCAAACTGCATGAAAATGATTTTTTAAACACTGGTTTGCTGTCAGTTTTATCTGGTTGATTCTGCAACCCTGCCTGCCATGCCAGCCAACTACTTATCCCATTGTTCCCCTTGACCAGCCCTCTGATGACATGCAAGGGGGGCATCTATGTGCATTGCAACTTATTTTAACACTAACTGAGACATACAGCACATTATTGTGCTTATTTAACCGGTACCAATCAGCTGAGGAAAACTTAATCAGTACTGGCCGAATAAGGACAATAATACGTTGTCCTACTTACTTGACCACTAGATCGTTTTACATCCTGTGCATTTAGTGCAAGGTAGTATTCTGTGAGCCCAGGAAGGTGATGTAGATGCAAGCTCAGAATAGTTGAGTGATCGCCTCTGTGATCTAGATAAACAAAAACTTTCTGTGAGGTAACAGATTATTTGCATTAAAAAAAACCTGTACAAGAATGGACTGGGGACTGATTTATGTCAATGTAGTACAGTAGTCCTATCTGATCATATCTACTGATCTAGTTTCCTACAGTTATTTAATGTATGGTACTCTTAATAAATAAAGAATTTCTTTTGTAATCATTTAACATTGCATTTATAGTAATACTTTTTGATGTACTATGACTATTTATACATTCTCCTTGAATTTTTATTTTTATTTTTTTATTTATTGTACTTTTATCACCCTGCAGTCCTGAAGAACCCACCATTGGTCCTTCCGCTCACCCAGCCCCGTCACCTGCTTTCTCCAGGACTTACCTGTTTCGTATTCCTCCCTGGCTTACCAACAAGGGTGGGACTGCTGGGGGGGGGCGTATCCTCAGCAGAGTTAGAGTCCAGTGTCAGGAGCATGCCTAGGTCAGCGGTGTGGGGCCTGCAGTGAGATGCAGATGTTGTCTTACTTCAGTCAAGAGTGTTTTCCAGTTTTGTCTGCCCAGCTTCCCCAACATGCCCATAGAGCACTATTGTGCACATCCACATTGCGAGCCACTTGCACCTGGAGTATGCCAGCATCCACCCTCCTGATCCTTGCCTCCATCTTGCACCCCCACCTGTGTTCACCCAGGTGGTGGTATTGCAGTGGAGACCAGTGGCTTGAATTTCCAAGCCTCAAGAATGTTGCAGGCCCCTGATGCACTGATTGTTTGGTGCATGGGGCTTGTGGCATTCTCCCGGCTGGCACTCAGGATTTTGAATCCTGAACGCCAAATGCTGCAAGTTAGACCAGCTTTTCCCTGGTCTAACGTGCACCATTTGCTGGACTCGTTTTATAGGGCTTGCGCCAAATCTTTGGTGCAAGCCGCCATAAATTGAGGAAACTGTTACAGCTGCACCTGACATACTAAAATCGGGTGCTGTTACTCCAAAGGAGTTGGGCTCAACTGTGCAAAAAAATGGGTGTGACGCAGGGCTTGATAACAAGCCCTGCGTCATCCTTTGAAAGTCAAGCACCAGTGTCCTTCTAAGATGCTCAACTGACCTTCCCTGGCCGGCCCTCCAATGATTCATTCTCGTTCACCTCGAATTGTTTTATATGATGAATTAACTTTAATAAAGTAAATTTTTTTTTTAAAGGTAACAATTTAACTGTTTTTTACACCTGATGTACAGGAAGCCCTGTAAAGTTTACCTATCCAGTGATTAGCAGTCTAAGTAATGAGGCATTAAGGCGTAGTGGTTAGAGCACAGGCATAGGAACCAAGAGATCCCGATTCAAAACCCACCAAAGTCACATTCTCCATGTGTGGCCTTGAGCAGTCCATTTAACCTCCTTTTGATTCAGTCCCTTACAGCTGTTAAACAGGTAAAAGAGAACTCCACAAGAAACGAGATGCTGTATTGTATTTGTGTTATTCTGGGTAAATAAATTGTAGCAGAAAAAAGTTAAAAGGCCAGCAGGGCAGATCCTATTAGGACCATCTGAAAGCCCTGAATATGTATTCACTGGGCACCAGACAAGAGGTGGGGGCATGACAGAGACAGGAGTATAAACAGGGTGAATAGTGAAGACCTGTTGGTTTGAAATAGGGATGCAGTCACAGGGGGGTATGATTTGAGGTTTAATGGTGAGTAGCTGAGGAGGGATGTGAGGAAATTCTTCTTCACTGGGAGAGGGCGGTGTAGCCATGGAACAGATTGCTAGCAGAAGTGGTGTTGACAGGTAGCCTAAACAAGTTCAGACACAGTTTGGAAAGAACAAAGGACTCAAAGTCCCACTAGGAGGAAGCCAGGAAAGAAGGGAAGCAGGGGGAGGCAGAAGGGGATAACCCCGCAGGACTCTAGGTCAGGGTGATGTAGTTATTCTGTGTAATTGTGCACCTTCTGCTGTCAGAGCCTTTTTGGGATGTTTGCCTTGTTCAGAGTAAAACCTGGAAGATATGACTGACTGTGTGTTTCTTATGTGAATCTGATCCTGTGCCATTATCCAGGTGCTACACAAGTGTACATGTTAGTGTCTGAATATCTAAAACTGCCAAAGAGAGAGACCATGAGGGAAAAAGACAGGTGCCCATTGTTCTCCTTGCCACATGAAACTGGAGCCCCTTGTTATCACTCTGCGAGTTCCAGGCCATGCCATTTGGCCTGTCCTTGGCCCCCAGGGTCTTCACCTAGTGCATCGCAGTGGTAGCAGCTTACCTGAGGCACCCAGGGGTCTGAGTTTACCCCTTCCTGGATGACTGGCTGATAGCAGGTCACTCCTGGTGGGAGGTGGAGCAGTCCAGGGACCCGGCCCTCTAGATCTGTGTTAAACTTAGCCTCTTGGTCAATGAGACCAAGTCCAAACTCATACCTTCGTAGGTGATCCACTTCATTAGGACAGAGCTTGATTCTTGCAGAGCCAGAGCCCAGCTCTCGGGGGGCAGGGTGGAGGCTCTCCCCTCCTTTGCCCAATCATTTCAGATTGGGCAATTGCACCTTTCCCGGGACTTTCTGCGCCTGCTGGGTTACATGGCAGCCTGCACCAGTGATATCTGATGGACCCACTGGAGAATGCGTTACCTGCAGTGGGAGCTGGTCAGCCAGTGGCCTCCATGCAGGGGTCATTTTGACCAGCTGATCACTGTGACCCAGTGGGTGTGGGATGCCCTCCAGTGGTGTTTAGTCCCAGAGCATCTGCAGGAAGGGATCCCGTTTGTCCGTCCAGAGCTGATGGTTATCCTGATGACCGATGCCTCTCTTATGGGCTGGGTGCCCACCAGTGGGATCACAGAGTTCATGGGCTCTGGACCCTGAGAAGTCCCAATGGCACATTAACCTGCTAGAGCTCCAAGCAGTTTGGCTGCACTGACTGTATTCGCTCTGCACATCCGGAGTCAGGTGGTCCAACACAACGACCATTTACTACCTCAACAGACAGGGCAGGATGCACTCCCTGCCACTGTTCAAGGAAGCTCTCTTATGCGTGGACCCTCATGCGCAGCCTGGAGACTGATCTCCTAGCTATTCATGTGGCAGGGGCCTCCAACCAGCTGGCAGATGCTCTCAGCCATGTGGGTGAGGCATCTCACAAGTGGCCTCTCCACCCAGAGGTAGTACACAGTCTGTTCTACCAGTGGGGGCACCCCTCAGGTGGAACTGTTCACCTCCAGGGAGAACACAAAGCTGAGGTTGTTTTGTGCCCGCCCCCCAAAGCAGGGAACGTTGCAGGAGGATGCCTACTCCCGGAACCCCAGGACTCTTCTGTACCTTCCCTCGATTCACAAAGTGTTGCCCAAGGCCAGGAGGGGACAAGGCACAGGTGATCCTGGTGGCTCCAGACTGGCCCTGCCAGTTCTGGTACCCTGATCTCTTCAGTCTCAGTAGCAGGCTCCCGAGGCATCTTCCTCTCTGCCCACACCTGCTCTCCATCAATCTGGGGAAGGTACTCCATCCGGACCTTTAATCCCTGTTCCTGACAGCCTGGTTCCTGAGTGGCTAGAATTCCAGGCTTTGGGTCTCTCTGAAGATGTCCTCACTGTTGTGGAGGCATCTTGGAAGGAGTCAACCAGGAAATGCTATGCCTTGAAGTGGAAGAGGTTCTCCATTTGGTGCCAGTGCAAGGGACTGGACCCCTTGTCCTGTCCAGTGGCTATGTGGTGAAGTTAGGATACACCCTCAGCTGTGACTGATGGACCACTTCTCTATCTCCTAATTTCCTAGCTACCAAAACTTCTGTTGTGCAACAGTTAATGCTTTTCTCTTTGCTTGTCTTCTTTTTCCCTCCTACTCTAGGTTGGCCACCTAGTGTAGCTCTTTACTATTCCTACTAAACTTCCTACTAGTTCTCTCATTTCATTCTTTTTCCATTTCCATACATTCACTCCCCAGAATGATTCCAAACACCCAGAGAGGTGTTGTGTAAAGTGCATAAGTGCATTTTGTGTGCAAAAAACATGACGACTATTTTAAATAGGAATAAGTACAGTTACTAAAGCCTTTTTAAATAAAAAGGATACAGAAGCCATATAAAACAATAATAATTTCATGATTAGTACAGTTATAAGAAATCCTTAAGGTATTTTCATAAATTGACACCATAAACCTGTTCCTGTATGAGGCTGAACAAAAGAATGTGGTATGCTTTATAAAAGTGCTTAGTCACTGTGGATCAGAGATATAGAGTCAGTATGTGTGGAGATATAAACTGTACCTTTAACTGAACCAGAAGTCCCCTGAAACAAAACCCCCATTGGTTTTGAAACAACATATCCAGACATATAAATAGAAAAGGCTCAGTCAGGTGACCCCACCAAAAGATATAAAACCTCTTCACTGAGTTCACTTCAGTTCAGTCCAGTAGAGTTCAGTCTTGAGAGTGAAGGAGAGAGGTGCTACTGTAGACAAGCTGTTGAATGCAGATGAAAAGGGTCTTAGGAGCTTTAAGATCCAGGACTGTATTATGTGAGAAACTACTGATGTTAAGTAGTGATTTTCTTTGCAATTTTTTTTGTTTTTATTATTTTTCTAACTTTTGAAAAATAAATGTCACACCACGGTGTGTTTTAAACCTATAAATTTGCCTCGCCTGAAGTGTATTCCCACATGCTGTGTCAAACTTGGTGTCAAATGTGGGATAGTACTGGTTTTTCAGAGAAACAAGGGGGAGACAAGTACCCAGATACCAGCCTTGGTATCCAGACATAGGGGCAAAGAGCAGGATGGCATACCTACAGGATCCCGTGCAAGACAAGGTTCTGGAAGAGGAGGAGGGGCTTTCCGGTGTGCATACCAGAGCCAGATGAAGAAGACCGGAGGGGAATTACTAACCAGATTGGAGTTTGATGGAACGCGGAGGCGGACCAGCGCCAGAGAGAGGCAGACACTGCTGCCAGGTACTGATGGAGGGTTCCCAATTGGAGGATTTTGTGGTGGAGGCAGAGGACCAGGATCCATGGGTTCTAGAGGAGAATGCCCCCTGATGGAACTTTTGTTGCCAGCCACTTTTGAGATCCCATTATTGCCCATTTTTCAGGGCTGCTGCTACTTGGAGGACAATGAGATGAAGGCCCCCAGGTAAGAATGTTTCAGGACATATGCATATTGGGGTGAAGAGTACAAGCAACAGGGAAGACACCATGGTGGCTGAAGGGACTTTCCCATGTTTTGAACCCCGTTATATGGGATAAAATGTATGAAACATGTAATGTTTAAAATGAATATAGCTTTTTTTTTATACTATATATTTATTATATTTTCATTTGCAAAATCGTAGGACAGTTTTTACAGTGTATAAGTTAAGACAGCACATAATTACATCAGTCAGATACGTAGCAATACATTAGTCAAAGGTTTCAGGACAACTTACATATTTTCCAAAGTAATTCATATAATGAGCACTAAGACATTTACGTAAACCATCATCAGAGTTGATATGTTTCTAAGGTACAAAAGTAGGATCTAAAGATGAAATGTATAGAATCCATTTCCTCCATTTAAGCTCAAATGCAGACCATTTATCTGTGCTTTTAGCTATTAATCTCTCTAATACATAAATTTCTCCCATTATTCCCCACCAGTTTTGTATGTTTGGAGACATCTTCTTCTCCCAGTTTCTAGTAATTGCTTTTTTTAGCTACCAGCATATAAGTGATTAACAGTGATCCTCTGGGTACTGGGAGACCCTCTGATGGAACTGAAAGTAATACTAGCTCAGGGGTCAATACAGCTTCCGCATCTACCAATTCTTTTAATGCCTCTAAAATATCTCTCCAGTAACCTGCTAACTGCGGGCAGGCCCAAAAAACATGGAACTGATCCGCAAATATTTCTCCAAAATCTCTCCAGCAATTGCTTAGTGTCCCTAATGAAAACCTGGCCAGTCTTGCCGGAGTATAGAACAATCTATTTCTAACTTTCCAGGCAAATTCTTGCCAGTAGGGGGGCTCCCAAAAGTCCCATTAAGAATTTAGTATACTTTTCCCAATCTTCCTTTGATACCTGGAGTGGAAGCTCTTTATTCCAGGCATTTAGAATTCTCTGAATTGAATTTTTTTGATAATTCCCTCAAACCCCTGTATATTAGTCCCACAAAGTGAGGCCATAACTGTCCTCTCCCTGTGGTCATGGCTAAAGTAAGCAATGGGGGGGGGATCTGGGAGTCTACTAAAGGCTGGTCCTTTACGTTCAACGCCCTCTCTTAAGCTTTTATAAATTGGAAAGTCTTGTTGTGGAAGATTGTATGTTCCTTGAAGTTTAGTAAATGAGAGGACCCCCCTGGCATCCATCAAGTGGAACAGAAATTTAAAACCTTTTTGTCTCCATTGAGCCAAAGTACCCTCCTGTTCCAGAGTAAGAGTTTGGATTCTGAAATTTAATAGATTAAAATAGGGACCTACTGGTTCTAGCTCTCTTAAATGGATGAGTCTCCTCCAAGTCTCCATAGTAGAATTTGTACTATAAATAAGTCTAGGTCTTTTATATACTGGGGCATATAGCAATTGTAAAAGTTCACTCCCCTCCTTTACCCCATTAAGGGTGAATTCTAAGTTTTTCCATGGTATGTCATATTTTGGATTATTCCAATTGAAAACTCGAGCTATCACTGTAGCGTATGCATACATCTGAAGATCAGGCAAATTTAAGCCTCCCTTATTTTTTGGTAACATTAATGTGGACCACTTGATTCAGGGTTTTTTTCCCGGCCCAGACAAATCTCGCCAAAGACTTGTTCCAGGAGGGAAAGTACATTCCATCTGGCATCATCGGTATGGTCTGAAAAAGATATAGCAGCCTAGGAAGAATATTCTTCATAATAAGATCCACCTTAGAATATAGTGATAAATGAAGTTGGGACCATTGATGTAGATCAGACTTTATTTTTTGTGTTAAAGGTTCATAGTTTACCATAGTGAGATGCATTAACTGGTTTGGTAACTGTATGCCTAGATATTTTATCTTGATGCTGTTCCAGCGCAGCGGTAAACTACCCTTCAGTGTCTGTGAGGGGGAGAAATGAAAGGGAAGAACCTTTGTCTTAGAAGAATTTATTTTATATCCAGAGAATTGAGCAAATTGCTCAAGTACCTCCCATATTGCTGGAATAGAGAACTCTGGATCTGCTACTGACAATAAAATGTCATCTGCATATAAAGCCAACTTCCACGATTGATTGCCCAGCTGAATGCCCTTAATTTTTTCTGATTTTCTAAGCATCATAGCCAAAGGCTCAATATAGATGGCAAATAACAAAGGCGATAGGGGGCATCCCTGTCTAGTGCCTCGCTGTAACTTGATATGAGGTGTGATACCACCATTAAGTTTTATATAGGCCTTTGGTTCAGAATATATTTGCTCCAACCAATTCACCAAATTCCTTCGGAAACCCAAATGACATTAATGTTCCCTATAGAAATCTCCAGGACACTCTGTCGAAAGCCTTACAGGCATCTAAACTGACTAAAGCCAAGGGGGTAGCTGAGTTAGCCATATAATCCATCAGGTGGATTGTTCTTTGTACATTATCTGCAGTCTGACGCATGCGTAAAAATCCTGCCTGACCTGGGTGTATCAGGGTAGGCAATATAGTCTCTAACCTATGGGCCCATATTGCCATGTATATCTTATAATCATTATTTAAAACCGAAATGGGTCTGTATGACTCTAAATTGAATGGATCTTTACCTGGTTTCAATATAGCTCAGATGGCCAAATATGACCATGAGGGTGGGGGGGGCACCTCCATTCTGCACCTCTAAAAAAGATTTTTGCATCGGCTGAATTAATTTTGAAAGAAAAGTCATACCACTGCTTTCTGGATCTCTATAGTGGAGATAGGGCATAGAAGTGAAGCCCACTGGGATTCAGATAAGTGTGGGAAGTTAAGGGGTGACAAGAAATTTGTTATATCCTCCTGGGAGGGGGGTGTAGGATCAGAGTACAAATCTGCATAATATTGTTGGAATGCTTTCAAAACTGCAGGGGATTTACTAAGAATATCACCTGCTATGGGGTCTCTAATCCTTGTAATAGTGGCAGTCTGCTTAAATCCTCTAGTACGTCTAGCCAAATTTCTGGCACCTTTAGGACCTCCCTCGTAATAGTATCTTTTAAGATATAGTAAGGACATGAATATAGCTTTTAAGACTGGTGCTGAGTAGCCAGTTGAGGGTACCAGAACGGTGTAAGGGTTGAAAGGAAACCCCTGGTATGTTACAAATAAGGGTTGAAAGGAAACCCCAAAGGTTTGGGGAGTTAGGAACTGACTGATTGATGTTCAGCATGAGAAGGTTCCTTGTCTACCAGAAAATATATGAAAGGGAAATGGATAAATGAAATGTATGGAAATGATTACAAGAAATGTCTATACTGTATTATATAAAATGAGGAACCTAGGGTCATGGAGGATCTAGGTATGGGGTGGAACCTATGATTGAGCCCCTGAGTGGAAGCAATGTGTTAGAATGGGGTTAGAGCTGGGTACAACTCACCCTGGAGAAAGCTGTGGTATAGGCCTGTACGGTCAAACTGATAACTAGATGGAGGAAGCTAGAAGTCAGCATAAAACTGCTGTGTATTACTTCCTCTTTTTTAATGTGCTGACGAAGGTATGATATTGGGTGCACAGGGCTGAAACAATGCCTATTGATGGGTGCCTGATATTACATATGAAATGTCTGAGTTGTAGTAACCAGAGTGAAATAGTTAGGAGGTAGACAGTTACTACAGACTGAAGTCCTCTGAGAGCATAGATGGGTACTGTGCTGAATTGTATGATAGCCCCAGAGTGATGTTGTGAAAGTATTGTCGTATTGTAGTAACTTGGTATGGTGAACAATACTAAAAATAGCTGAATTAGGGGACCCTGGGGTGAAACTCTCATAGTGGGTGAGAGAAAGTTTCAGCCAAACCCCCTTTCAACTGTTTTGGTAGAATATTTATGACTGAGAGGGGTTCTTGAAAAAGCAGTATAGTTTTGAGAACCGTTTTTATAGGTACATCAGGAGCAAAGGAAGACCAAGGAGGGATAGGGAGGCTTAATAAAGGGAGGGAGGGTGGGCAGAGGGTGACTGTGAAAAGGCAGAGATACTAAACAAATATTTTTGCTCAGTATTTACAAAGGAAGAGGGAGGTACCTAAAACAAACAGTAGAAACACTCTGGATACAGAAGTTGATACCAGCCCATTTACAGAAGAAAGAGTTCTGAAAGAGCTCTAAAACTGAAGGTGGACAAAGCAATGGGGCCTGATGGGATTCATCCCAGAATTTAAAAGAACTAAGGATAGAACTAGTGACACCACTGACTACCCTCTTTAACAAATCATGGGAGGATGGGGTGCTGCCTGACGACTGAGGAGGGCAGATGTGATTCCTTCACAAAGTGGGAGCAAGGCAGAATCAGGAAACTACAGACCTGTTAGTTTAACCTCAGTGGTAGGGAAAATGATGGAATCACTTCTGAAGGAAATAATTGTTGCGTATCTAGAGGCCAGAGGGGCACAGAACCCAAGGCAGCATGGATTCACAGCAGGAAGGTCATGCCAGACAAATCTGATAGATTTCTTTGACTGGGTGACCAAAGTAGTAGATCAGGGAGGGGCTGTGGACATGGCCTACCTAGACTTTAGCAAGGCATTTGACACAGTCCCACACAAAAGATTACTATACAAGTTAGCCAGCCTGGGAGTGGTCCCAAGATGACAGCCTGGGTAAAGAATTGGCTGGAGAATAGGACACAGAGGTAATAGTAAATGGAGTCCTCTCTGAAAAAGGGGGTTAGCAGTGGGGTACCACAGGGTTCAGTATTAGGACCGGTCCTCTTCAATGTCTTTATAAGCGACATTGCAGAGGGACTGGAAGGAAAAGTATGTCTCTTTGCAGATGACACAAAGATCTGCAAAAGAGTTGATGCACAAGGTGGGGTGGAAAGGATGAGAAGGGACTTGGCAAGGTTAGAAGAATGGTCAAATGTATGGCAGCTTAGATTCAATGCTAAGAAGTGCAAGGTAATGCACCTGGGAAACAAAAACCCAGGGGAAGAGTACACAATGGGGGGTGAGATACTAACAACAACAAAAATGGAAAGGGACCTGGGGGTAGTCATATCAGATGACCTAAAGGTGGGCAAGCAATGTGAGAGGGCAGCAAGGAGGGCTGGGGGGATACTGGGATGCATAGGGAGAGGCATCACCAGCAGAAAACAAGAAGTTATTATCCCTCTGTACAGACAGCTGGTGAGACCACATCTGAGTACTGCGGCAGTTCTGGAGACCCAATCTCACGAAAGACATAGACAGGATGGAAGCTGTCCAGAGGAGGGCAACTAAATGGTGCAGGGTCTGCACCGGAAGACATATGAAGAGAGACTTAGGAGCTTAATATGTATAGCCTCGAGAAAAGGAGGGAGGAACATGATAGAAACTTTCAAGTACCTCAAGGGAATCAACAAAGTCCAAGAGGGTAGCATCTTTCAAAAAAGAGTTGTTGCAAGAACAAGGGGCACAATTTGAAGATAGAAGGGGGCGGCTCAGAGGTAATTTAAGGAAGTATTTTTCACAGAGAGGGTTGTGGATGTATGGAACAGCCTTCCAGAGGAGGTTGTGGAGTCAAAAACAGTAGTGGAATTCAAGCATACATGGGACAGTCATAAGGCAATTCTGGGGGGGGTAGGAAGAAGTAGGCTGCTGGTTAACTAGGATCTGCAGCTTATCCATCAGGTAGGAAAATGGGCAGACTGGGTGGGTCAAGCGGTCCTTATCTGCCGTCAAATTCTATGTTTCTATGTTTTTTCTTCAGGAGGGAGTTGTGTGGCTGGGTGATGGTTTCTTCGAGTTCCTAAACTTAAAGACGATCTCGGTGCTACATTATATTTATACTGTTGCATTTGTTACATGTAATAAGATTATATACTTTGTATAGGTATGCATTTTGAAGCTAGTTGGTTCACTCTAGTTCTTATAAGAACTGTTTAGTCTGCAACCCAAATGTTAATACGGCTCTTTTTTCCCTTGTTAATTTGGCTCTAAGAAGGGGCTCTTAGACGACTCCTCTATAGAGGTCAGGGGTATACAGGTGGGGGATTTAGAATAGAAACTGTCCAGTTTGATTTTGTGCTGCTGGAGCAGGAGCAGGAGCGAATTGATGTGGAGCAGGTAGGGAAGGAGCAAAATATACAGAAGCGAATTGTCGGGAGTGAATTGATGGGCTCCCATGTATACAAAGGCCCAGATATTCAAACTGCGCTCAAAAGTAGCGCAACAGCAGGAGCAAGCACAAACCCGTTACGCAAATGCGCAACAGGTGCGATATTCAAACATGGAGCAGAGCAAATTGCGCAAGCAACCAATGTCTCAATATCGCACGTACTGCGCCATGGCGCAACCAGGTAGGAGAGGCTGAGCCAAAATGCTGCGCTATGGCGCAACCATGGAAGCTCAGCTGAGCAGTGCAGAGCTGCCATAGCGCAAGCACAGCCCCCCCAGAGCAATGGAACTGCACATCCAGGGAGGCAGGCTGGGGCCCACCGCCAGCCATGCCACACATGGGCACCGGAACTCACTGCAGAACCCACACCACACTGGCACACCCCAAGCACAGCATCACTGGGGGTGGGACGGATGATCCACGTGCCCATGGGGACAAGCCAACTAAAGCATAGCAGAGCCATGACACCCCAGCACAACCACTGGCAGGCAGAGAGTGCCACACCCAGGGGTTGACAACACAGTGCACATCAGTCCCCTGTACGCACAGCACAGCGTGCACTCGTGCCCCCAAGACACTGGCCATGTGCAGTGACAGGCACTGCAGGAAACACCATGCACCCCTGCGCACACGCCAACCCCATGCTGCAGAGAAGCAGACCACCCAGACCCACCCTGTGCACCCAGCAGTGGGTGGCAGCAGATGGCGAGAGCAACAGAAAGGCAATGCTATGCTGGTGATACCTCCCCATGGACACACACACACACACACACACACATATACCAGGACCATAGTAGCCCAGATGGCATGTACACCCCTGCAACGGAGCACCCAGAGCCAGTTGCAAAGCAGACACCAACACAGCAGTTGTACCAAAATAGAAATCTATATTGAAACAAAAGAGTGAACAATACAGTAAAACTATGTACAATTTGGGGGACGGGTAAAAGGCAGGGGTGTTCAAGGGGAGGAAAAACTTGAGAGGGAAGGCAGGGTGAAAGGGATGGGTGAAGGGCAACTGAAAGGTGGGCTACGGCCCAGCAGGCTCCTGCTCCTCCCTGCCGCCGCTCTCCTCCTATGTCGGCGCTACTGCCCCTGGCGCTGTAGGGCTTGGAGGACCTCCTGGTTCTCGACCACAACCTGGGTCAGGTGTCAGACATCACGCGCCATGCGCCCGGACACCGAGGCCTAGGAAAATGGGAACACAGTCAATGGCTGAGACTGACCACAACCCTGAACACCACCCAACCTGCAACCCATCTAACCCAATGTGCTGCACATGTGATGGCATGCACCCACCCACAGTGAACATGCACAAGGCCATCACAAACAGGCGGCACCAGCCATGCGCACCACCGCCCACACACACTGCCCACATCAATCACAGTACAAACTAGGCTGTCATGTGATGTTGCAACGTGGTGCGATGCCAGTTACACAGCTATGTGCCCAGTGCATGCCTGGACCACCTGTGATGCATACACAGACGTGTCGTGATGCTGCACTGTGATGCAGGTCACCTGTGTCACGCCTACATACATGGATACATAGACAGTGTCGGCAGATAAGGGCCTATGGGACACCCAGTCTGGCCATTTGGCCTTGTACGATCACTCTCTTGTCCTATAAGTCCGTTCCCCCTCACCCCTGACCTCCAGAAGTCCCTCATGGTGAACCCACACATACAGATATCCCGTGACCAAGTCAGCCCCCACCACATCCTCTTGCAGGGTGTTCCACTAGTCCACCACCCATTATGTGAAGAAACACTTTCGCATGTTCCTCTTAAATGAGCCCCCTCCAACTGCATCCCATGCCCTCTAGTCCTGGAACATCCTTTACGCTGACAAATATTGTTTCCTGCACTCTGTTCCCCCCTGTACAATACTTGTATGTCCCCATCATATCCTCACACCTCCTCCCTCCAGGGAGTACATGTTCAGTTCCGTCAACCTGTCTGCATAGGACTTGTGATGCAATCCATGCACCATCCATGTCGCCTCCTGTGAACGCTTCCACCCAGTCCCCGTCCGACGCAGGTATGTTTTCCGAACTGTACACTGTACCCAGTGTGGGGAGTCACTAGTGTTTCGCCTAGTGGAACTACGACCTCCCATTTGTTTGTGTCCATCATGGTTGGTGGTCCTGCCCCCCCAGCATGCAATAGCATCCATGACGTAATGATACTCACACTCCTCCAGCAGCTCTGTCTGCCGCTGCTGCTGCTGCTGTTGCTGCTGCTGATGCTGCTGCTGCTGTTGCTGCTGCTGATGCTGCTGCTGCTGTGGCCCGACGGCCTGTGGCACTGGGGCCCTGGCATGGCCCACATCAGCCTCGTCCGCGCCCTCACCATCCAGCCTGTGGGAGACATATGGTGAGACAAACATCAGTGTGACTCAAAAGCAGAGTGCCCCCTGCCCCAGTAAGACTGCCTGCCCACATAGCCATAACCATCCATCGCACAGCTGCACACACTGACACACCGATGCACAGCCACCCAGGCACACACACACCCCTACAGAGGATATAGGTGAATAGATGGTACACTCACGTGGCCTAGGCACCAGGCCCCGCCTGGCACCAGGACGCAGCCGTGTTAACAGTTCCGGGTCCCTCCGGCAGAGATCACTGTACCGGTGCCGGCACTGCTCCGCAGACCGGCCCCGGCCAGTGACCCCCACCAGGTCAGTGGCCACTTGCTGCCACACATGGGTCCTAGGTCCGTGAGGGGGCCTCACCATATAGTCCTCATAGTGGGCTCCACTAGGGCCACCAGGTTGGCCACTTCAACCGCGCCCAGGACACCGCCTCCTCCGAGCCATGGCCCCAACTTTACAGCAGGCACATATGCCGTGCGCTGTGACCCCAACGGAGTTGTTGCACAATAGACCAGCACAGGCTCCAATCGCGCTGTTCGCACAGCGCCATCACTTTACATGGCGCTGCAACCAGACAGTGCAATAGGGACGTACACATGGCATGCCCACAGCGCCAGGGGTCAGAGGGCATACACAAGGTCACGGAAATGACGCAAGGCTACGCACAGCGCCTTGGGATGTATAGGCATCCTGCGCGACTGCTAAGCAGAGCACCAGTGCCACAGTGGACTATCGCGCAGAAGTGCCACAGCGCCATATAGTGCCCAGTGCTGTAGCGCCACTGGCACAATGGTGGCCATGGCCAGGTGCCTGTCGCGCTCAGCAGGTCTGCAGCACCAAGCCGACGCCTGCGTAACCTGTCTGGGCATGTGTGCAATACCAGTGTAGCACACAGCCACAAACATGCGCCATCGGCTCAGCCGACCTTTCTATTGCGCTAAGCTAAAGCCACGCGTATATTCAGCTCGACATATGCAAATCAGTCGATCAGCCATGCAAAGGCGCAGTGGCCGATTAGCATGTCATTAAAGTTGCGCCACACCTCATTTGCATGTGTTGCGCTTATAAAAATGTGACACTGGGTTGTGGTGGCCAGATTTGGTTGTTGCAGCTGAGAGGTGAGTTACATGCTGTGTGATGCTCAGGACAATGCTCATGGGCAGGGTGCTGGAGGATGTCACAGGTTGAGGGGGCTGAGCATGATGAGGGCACTTAGAAAGGGGCAGAGGGCACCCTTTCCATCAGTATCTGCCATGCGGCGAGGAAAGGAGGGGCTTCTGCCCCCCGCCCGCAGCTATGCTCATGGGGAAATGCTGTGGACTGCACAGTGACAGGTGTCCACTTCCACCCATACAGATCAGCAAGACTGACGAGAACCAGGCCGAGGGTGTGGACGGCGGGCATAGGAGGAGGCCGAACTTCACCACAGCAGAGACCGAGGCCCTCTTCCAGGCCTACCTGGAGAATGAGCCGCTTTTGAGTGGGCGGAGGGGCACCCTTCAGCAGCGTGCAGCTGCACGGGAGGGGGTAGCTCTGGCCGTCAACCTGCATGGAAGCCACCAGTGCTCCGTGCAGGAGTGCCGCAAGAAGATGGAGACTGACCGCAGGAGGCTGAAGGAGAAGGTGGCAGCCTTCAGGGTGGCACGTGCTGCCACTGGTGGGGGACCACCAGTGGTGTTGCAGCTGACCCCGACTGAGGAGACACTGGTCGCGGCCATGCAGCCGAGTGCCATTGCGGAGGATTCCAGACAGGTGGAAGCCCATCACTGCACGGTATGTCATGGTGATGTTGTGGGGGGGGCGGCTGTTGTTCACATGCACTCACATGTACTCTCTTTCTGTTTCAGATCCTGTTCATCTGCAGGAGACGGTGGTGGTGGGTGCTGACAGTGAGGCAGACCTGCTGGACCAGGAGGAGGGACCTTCCACCTCCGCCAGCAGCCTGCACGCACTGCAGCAGCAGGCCAGCTGGGCCGACAACTCCGCGGCAGTGATACGGTGCAGGGGTGCACAGCCTGTGTCAGCAGCAGTCTGGCATGCAGTGGTGCCAGCATGCTGTGCCTATGGCAGTGGCACGCACCGGCACTATTGATGATGGCAGGCCTGCAATGGCCAGTGAGAGGTGTGTGTCCCACGAGGGACACATGGCAGGCCAGCACGTGCCCCTGGGCAGTCCACTCCCACACCTGTGTACCAGCATGCTGGCACAGTCACAGGCTGGGCCTGTCAGCACGGTGGGGCAGCATCGGTGGCTGAGCAGGTGTCTGGCACTGTTGACAGCACAGGGTGGAACAGGTGGACCTGGGGCTCAGCAGTTGGAGGTGGCAGCAGCAGTTGCACACCAGGCCTGGGGGACAGCGTCAGGCAGTGGCACTTGTCCACCGCCTTTAGATCAGCCCATACCTGGTCCTGGCGAACAGCGGCCACCCTCAAGGGGTGCTGTGCACCAGGACCATCCACACCCTGGGGGTCACGATGCCATTGGGGCACAGTACCCTTTGGACGCGCACACCCGCCTGCTGCAGGAGTCGGTACAGCTGCAGGGGTGGGTTACAAGGTCCGTAGAGGCACTGACTGTGTCTGTGGAGCGGCATAGCAGGGAGTGTGCTCGGGACTGGGCCGAGATGGTCCATATGCGGATGGATGTGACCGCTGCCATCGACAGGCTGACCCAGGCAGTGGTCTCTGTGGCGACCGCATTGACCACACTGTCTGGTGACCCTGTACCATGCACCACACACAGTGCGCACTCCACTCCCCATTCCCGGTGTCGTGCGACACCAGGCCTGTCGACGCCGGGTTCTGCTGTGGGAATCCCGAGCACCCCTGGTGCAAGTTTGTTTGGCGGGATGCAGACCCCTGTGCGGGCAAGGTCGCGGTCGCGCACTGGGACCCCTGGTGGTGCACTAGCGCCACCCGATGTGGCCCCTGCGCAGCCTGCCAGTGCTGCTAGGCCACGGCGGGGCCGCCCACGCATCCGTGGTGGCGTGGGACAGTGCTCCTGACTGAGCTGTCTCCCAATGCAGGCCCTGTCTGGTGCTGCCCTGTGTGCAATGTGTGTCATGGTGGGCAGTGCACTGCTGGGTGCTCTGCTCACCAAACTGACACACGGACCACCTGCACACTCTCTCAACTGCTGTCCACAGGTGCGTGTGGATGATGATGCCTGCATTGCACTGTACACCAAGGTGCAAGGTTGCCCAGGTCCTGACACACGTACGTGGACAGTCCAGGTGGTGAGGGTGGTTGGTGGTGCTGTGTGATAGCGTGTAATTTCCACAGTGCTGTGCTGCTGCCCCTGTATGCTGCCTGGTGTGTGTGTGTGTGTGTTCATTTGAGTGCTCACCCCTCTCTGATGATGTGTTGGTATGCCTAGACCCTTCAACTCCCCTGACCTTCATGCACGGTGTGTTCCCCTTTGTGCCTGTGGTTTGCGCATAGACAGTGTTGCCTGCACATATCCCCTTGACTTACCTGTGTTGGGCGTAGTGCTCTTCTGCAATGGTGTCCCGGTGCAGCTGGGCCTGCCGGGTCAGTCGGGGGTCCCTCCGTCCTAGGGGGGGTCATCACCCATATCACGGCGCCACTGGCGTCCCCCATGCTGTCCCCTCTTGGACCTGTACGGCTATCCCATGGTCTTTGGCCATGTTGTGCAGGATGCAACAGGCCAGGAATATCCCACAGGCCTTTTGGGGGCTGTACTGTAGGGCTCCGCCGGAGGTGTCCAGGCATCGGAAGCGTGCCTTGAGTATCCCGAACACCCGCTCTATGATGTTCCGAGTTGCAGCATGTGCCTCATTGAAACCGCGCTGCACTGGGGTCGTGGGGCGCCGATATGGTGTGAGCAGCCAGGGACGGAGTGGGTATCCACAGTCACCTGTGTGGAGATAGTGGAGATCAGTGTTAGGTCAGGTCCATGTTGCCCATATCCTTGTGTGCCACTACCATGGCACCTGTGTCATTCCCACCCTTGCACAGAGTTTGCATTCCATACATGTGTACTCACCCACTAGATGACCCGTGGGATGTTCCACTCTCGAATCGATGGCACAGTGCAGATTGGTGCCATTAGAAGGCATCATGTGCTCCGCCAGGGTGTGTGGCACAGACATTGATGATGCGCCTCAGTGGCATCACACACCACCTGGCAGTTGACACTCCGAGGCTTCCTTTCGGTCTCGAGTATGCCGACGGCCGGGGCCAGGTGAAGGCGAATGGGCCACATGGGTGCAGTCTATGGCACCTAGCACGCCAGGCATTTGTGCTACCCTGTGGAACTCCTGCATGTTTGCTGTACGCCTGTCGCTGTGCTGGGGAAATGGATGTACTGCAGCATGAGGCAGCAGTGCGCTGAGGAATTGGGTGAGGATGCGTGATGTGGGCCGACTCGTAATGCCTGTGGTGTCCCTGTCGGCCTCTGGAAGGTGCCCGTGGTGAGCAGGCACATGCAGGCTGTCACCTTGGCTCCACGGACAGAGCATGACTCCGTCGTGAGGGTGCCTGCATCACATCACTGCACAGCTCACTGAGCTGTCTCAGTATTGCCCTGTTCAGGCGGTGCAGGCCACGATCTCGACATCACTGTACAGCTCGTAGCTGATGCAGGCACGACACCGCTTGTCGGGGCGTATCACCGACGGGCCCCCCACGGCCACGCCCCCTGCAGCATGCTGTCTCACCCCTCATTACAGCTTCTATGTGGAAGCTGACACTGTCCATCTCCTGGCTTCTGCCTCCCCAGCTGCTGTTCCTGTGTTACCCCACTGCCCCCACTGCTGCTTCCACTGCACCCGCACCCCCACTGGCCTCTCTGTCCTCCAGGACCCACTGTCCTCTCTGTCCTTCCTGCTCCTGTCTATGTCTCTCTCTCTCTCTGTCTCTCTCCCCGGTTTGCGGCCTGCTGGGAAGTTCTTGCGCCCGCTCCCTTGAGCCTTTTATTTTGGCTTACATCGGTACAGCTCATCCTCGGCTGAGCCACTCTTGCGCGTGCGCGGGAAATGTTCAAACTCGCATTGCGCGCAGCCATGGACCCGCCTTCGGGTTGTGCATGCTTCATTTCCATTGCGCTGTGGCTCAGCGTGAGCCGTGGCCAACTGGCCCCTTCTCAATATCGCAGAATGGCGCATTTTTGGAGTTGCGCACGCGCAACCCTGTTGCGCATGGCGCAACCCTTTTGAATATCTGGGCCAATGTCTACAAAAATACAGGAGTCCAAGAATACGCAGCTTTCTCATCTGTTTTGAAATGTAGTAGTAGTAAAACAACTTTATTTATACAGGCAAATATTTGGCACGCAAATATACACCATAGGGCCAAAAAAGCCTTGTTTTCAAGGCGATCCTGTAGTAATATATTTCTAAAAGAAGAGGTCACTTTCTCCATAACATAAATTAACAATCCCCTGCCAGTGTGCTACTGTCGGAGAAGCCTTCTGCATCCACATTGGTGGTTTTTTTACAGTCAAAATATGTGCTGGAGCCAGTGAAGGTGGACTGAGATGTATGCCATCTGGGGGAATGGACAGCAGGATCATCGATGGTGTGACAAGGGCAGGGTCAAGGGACAGCTGTTCCACTTGTAGTTTTATGTTTTGCCAAAACTGCAGAAAAATGGGGCAGTTCCAAAAGACATGAGAGAGGTTGGCGTGAGACTGGCCACATTTACGCCAGCATTGTCCCAGTGTAGACATAATGAATTTGGCCTCTATGCCTGGAGTACAAAAGAAGCGATATCTGCATTTCCAGGCAAATTCTCAGCACTGAGTGAATGCTTTAATTATAAGGTCTGGAAGGGCAAATTTAGTCTAAAGTGTGTAGGGATAGGAGGTGTTAAGTTCCCTATTCCAGTGATCCAGAATTGTCTGTGTCCTGTCTCTTCCTGTTGCTTCATTTAGCACCTGATAAATACTGTATTCCCTATTAAATGTTGCCAGGAGTCTTCTTTAAGAGCTCCCACAAAAATCTGCAATAGTGGGATTGGTTCTGGTAAATGGGTTTTGTCTGGAGTTTTATGCAGGTGGTCCTTGTTTGCAAATAAGAACAGTGATCTCTCCCCATGAGACCATATTTGTGCTGAAGGTCCGCAAAAGGAAAGGACACCTTGAGTTTCTAAAAATTGAAATATGTAAGACAAGCCCAGCTGCCACCATCTGTGGAAGGTGTGATCTACCTGCCAAGGTAATGATATTAATATATTATTGTTCGAGATAGATCAGTAATATACTGTATTAACATTTTAAAAGACCTTCCACAAACATGCCAGTTTCCAGGGCAGCTGCATGTCAGACATGGGAGTCTTCACAGAACAAGATTGTCTCACATACACAGGAAAGGAATGCTGATGGGTTGGTAGTGCTCCCTCGATCTATAATGAGACAATTCAGTAGCATGGACAGAGGAGTTCTGAATATATTGTTGGCTGTTTCTTGACAAATACAGCACTCCAGCTGTGTCAACAGCATCCTGCTGTATCTTCTGTTTTGTTTTTGTTAATCTGGTGTTCGCCAGTGGATGTTTCAGTAGCTGTTATCCCTCATTGTGCTGATGATAGTGATTGACAGTGGTAATTGTGTTGTGAGGGAGAGCAGCACCTCACTCACGTGGCTGTTTTGCCAATGACCTCAGCGGAAGTCATAATGAAAGTTTTTATACTAAATCAGGAGACTGTAAGCACGTCACCTTTGGTCGCCTAATTATGTATGCATTCTAGCCTGTGACTGACCTTTTTTTTTCCAATTATATTTTTATTGTGTTTTTGTGTGTGTACAGGTGACAATGTAATGTTTTTTTCAGCAGAGTGAAGCAGTCAAATAACCTACATACAAAGGTGCTGTTTTGCAAAGCAATGTGCTTATGCACTGTACAAATCCCCTTACTGTATCAAGGCTGTAAGTAGTTAGAAGCCTCTATACATCAAGAACAGCTTTTGTCTCTTAGTCAGGCCAGTCCTAACAAATATCATCGAGTAGCCATTATTAGGATGAACAACCCTCAAGCCTAGGTATGGGGATAAGATATGCGTGGGGTCTAACAGGGGGAGACCATTTAGAAACTATCACTATCACAGAAATTGATATTTACGGTATGACTCTTTTGTAAGGTTCCTTTACCTCAGCCCCTTGCTGTCAAAGAAACAGTGGGGGAAGTATTTACATTAAAAGACCCATCCGTGGTAGTACCTTTGATATAGCAGTTCACAATATTTGTATACTAGTTGTAATTCAGATATTTATATAAGATGTAAATTAAGTACATTATCCCTGGGCCCTCCAGGTGGTGGTGGTGGTGGTGGAAGGGGGGTGGTCATATAGGATGTCAAACAACAGAAAGTCAACTTTTCTGGTGTGAGACACTTAGACTTCTGTTTTCATTGACTGTATCTCTTTTTTTATGGTGTGACAGGGAGATCCTGCCATTCTTGAGGACTGACCTGTTCTTAAATCTGTTGCAACAGTTCTTCTATTTCTTAGCCTAATCTATCCTTTACAATTTGTAGTCCATAAGATTGTCCACCTATGGGCACCCTTCCCCTTTCTTGACTATGCCATAGTGTCCTCTTTAATTTTCCTTTTCTTTCTCAGGTCCTCATGCAGGGAGGTTATTGTGGTGACCTCTGAGCTGAAATAAAACAGGCTGAGTTCCTCGTTGTTGGATTTAGTATGCAATAGCACTATGTCATAAAATACTTTGATGTATATGCCTTATGTGTATGAAACCTGTAAATGGGCTGGCAGTATAGCCTAGAGGTTAGAGGAACGAGGTGTGAATGAGCTTGATACATCCAGCAGACCAGACCTGAGTTTGATTCTCACAACCGCCACTTGCATACTGTGTGACTCTGAGCAAGTCAATTAACCTCCCAGTGCTCCCAGGTCGACCCTGAAAACAGGCACTTGTGCCTAGTGGGCCTAACCCGGTTACCAAAAGACTAAAAAATAAAACATTTTTTGAAAATACCATGACACTAGATGGTTTTGATAAAGATAAAAAGTTATGGGACCAGTCTGGTGCTGCTGAGGGTTGAGGTGCTGGACTCCACACCTCGCTCCACGCTGACAACCCGGGTTTGTTCATGTGTTCGGGGCGCCGGGGGTTGGCTGGGGGGAGGGGGAGGAGCCGATTGATCTGCCAGCTGGCAGCTCTCCTCCTTGGGGAGGGCTCGAGGGTCTCCTTGGTGCTTGGTCATCTCCTGGTGGAGGCTGGAAGGCAGCACCACGTTTGAGGTGCCCTGGCATTAGCCCAGGGAAGGGTCAAAGGGGCAGTCACTGGAGCCGAGGTGTGCCTGCATGCCTCCACGCGCATGCACTACCAAGTTCCGGGGCCTCAGGGTAACAGGGAGTAAACAAGGAAATACAGGGGCAGCAGCTGGATGAAGCCTCCAGGCTGGCTCTGGGGGATCTGCCTGGGCATGCAAGGTGTCTACAAGGCCCTGAAACCCCCCCGGAGTCAGGTAAGGGTGGCCGATGTGGGCAGCAGTCCACTGTGGAGGATAAAAAGCAATATGGAAAAAAAAAAGGTAAAAGGTTACTAGGGGACTGTATTATTTATTTTTTTTTATTTTAGTCTTTGGTAACCAGGTAAGGCCCACTAGACACAGGTGCCTGTTTTCAGGGGCGACCTGGGAGCACTGGGCAGTAAAGTGACTTGCTCAGAGTCACACAGTATGCAAATGGAGGTTGTGAGAATCAAACTAAGGTCTGGTCTGCTGGATGTACCAAGCGCGTTCACAGCTCGTTACTCTAACCTCTAGGCTATACTGCTAGCCCGCAAATTAAGTTAGGGTTGGGGGTGCTGTGGAGCCCGAGCAATATGGCCGCTGATCCCTAGAGCTCTATAAAATTAGATGAAACAAATCGATTATTTATGCAGTTCTCCCTCGAAAAGCCTGACAAACTCTATGTAGACTGACAGGGGAAACATCAGAGAACAAAATGGGTAATCCCCGTAAGGAAAAACAGTCCGGTGAAGGAGCTAGAGCAAAGGCAACATCAGGTGCTTCTATATCACAAGCTGCGCTGGGCCGAGAGCCTGATCATGATGCAGGAGTTAAAGAAGAGACCCTTCAGTTCCTAGGAGAGAAAATGAATCATCTTATTGCTTCATTAACGGGACTGTCTAACAAGTTTGATTCCCTCACTATGAGGGTCACTACAGTGGAAACCACACTGGAATCGGTCACCATAGCATTGGCGTCTGCCTCTAAAATGGCCGTTGCCTCAGTAATTAAAGAAAATATGCATTTACGCTCTTGGCTGGAAATGCTGGAAAACCAGTTGAGAGCCTCCAACGTAAGAATACTGGGGCTTGCTGAAAGAAGTGAAGGGGATAACTTGATCCTACTTCTACAAGAGTGGATCATACAACAACTGGGAGTTGAGGCAACCACAATAGCACAGAAAATCCAATAGGCCTACAGAGTTGTCTTCCGGGGATGCAATACAATCCTGATGCTCCACATACTGAATAGCAAAGGCACAAACTGAGGAAAAGATAACTAACTCGATTAAGAAGGGGGATAAAACCTTTTATAGGTATATCAGGGAGCGTAGAAAGACAAAGGGAGGGATAGTGAAGCTGAATAGAATGGATGGTGGGTGGGCAAAGAGTGACAGTCATAAAGAAGGGATACTGAATGAATACTTCTATTCAGTATTCACAAAAGAGGAAGTGGGGAAGGTGCCTAATCCAATTAACAGAAGCACTCTGGAGAGGGGGTTGATCCCAGTCCTTTCACAGAAGAAAGGGTTCTGACAGAACTCCTAAAACTGAAGGTGGACAAAGCAATGGGGCCAGACGGAATTTACCCCAGAATTCTAAAAGAATTAAGCAGAGAACTAGTGACATCACTGACTACGCTTTTTAACAAATCATGGAAGGATGGTGTGGTACCTGAGGACTGGAAGAAGGCGGATGTGATTCTCCTTCACAAAAGTGGGACCAAGACGGAGGCAGGAAACTACAGACCTGTCAGTTTGACCTCTGTGGTAGGGAAAGTGATGGAATCACTTCTGAAGGAAAGAATTGTTGAGTACCTAGAGGCCAGTGGGGCACAGGACCCAAGGCAGCATGGGTTCACAGCGGGAAGGTCATGTCAGACGAATCTAATTGATTTCTTTGACTGGGTGACCAAAGTAGTAGACCAGGGAGGGGCTGTGGACATGGCCTACCTAGACTTTAGCAAGGCATTTGACACAGTCCAGCACAGAAGATTAGTAGTCAAATTAACCAGCCTGGGAGTTGGGTCCCAAGGTGGTAGCCTGGGTAAAACATTGGCTGAACAACAGGACACAGAAGGTAATTATAAATGGAGTCCACTCTGAAGAAAGAGGGGTTACTAGTGGGGTACCGCAGGGTTCAGTACTGGGTCCAGTCCTTTTTTATTGTCTTTATAAGTGACATTGCAGAGGGACTGGAAGGAAAAGTATGCCTCTTTGTAGGTGACACAAAGATCTGCAACAGGGTTGATACACAAGGAGGTGTGGAAAGGATGAGAAGGGACTTGGCAAGGTTGGAGGAATGGTCAGAATTATGGCAGCTTGGATTCAATGCAAAGAAGTGCAAAGTAATGCACCTGGGAAACAAAAACCAGGGAAGATTACACAATAGGGGGAGGTAGTAACAACAACAAAAATGGAAAGAGACCTAGGGGTAATCATATCAGATGACCTTAAGGTTGGCAAGCAATGCGAGAAGGCGGTAGGGAGGGCTGGGGTATACTGGGATGTATAGGGAGAGGTATCACCAGCAGAAAACAGGAAGTTGTTATCCCCCTGTACAGACAGTTGGTGAGACCCCATCTGGAGTACTGCATCCAGTTCTGGAGACCCCATCTCCACAAGGACATAGACAGGATGGATGCAGTTCAGAGGAGGGCAACTAAAATGGTGCAGGGTCTGTAAGGGAAGCCATACGAGGAGAGACTAAAGGAGCTTAATATGTATACCCTTGAGGAAAGGAGGGAGAGGGGGGACATAATAGAAATGTTTAAGTACCTCAGTGGAATCAACAAAGTCCAAGAGGGTAGCATCTTTCAGAAAAAGAGATGTGCAAGAACAAGGGGACACAATTTGAAGATAGAGGGGGGACAGCTCAGGGGCAATGTGAGGAAGTATTTTTTCACAGAGAGGGTGGTAGACGCATGGAACAGCCTTCCTGAGGAGGTTGTTGGGTCTAAAACTGTGGGAGAATTCAAGAATGCATGGGACAGACATAAGGCAATTTTTGTGGGGGGTAGGAAGAAATAGGCTGTTGGTTAAATAGGATCTGCAGCTTATCCTCTAGGTAGGGAAATGGGCAGACTAGGTGGGCCAAGCGGTCCTTATCTGCCGTCAAAGTCTATGTTTCTATGATGGTTCTTGACGGAGTGAGCTCACATGATACATTAATGGCTCTGGCTAGAAGGAAGAAGATTCTTCTCCACGAGGGAAAACAAGTATGACTCTTCCCTGATTTACCGTATGTGACCAGACAAAGGAGGAAGTGGTTAGATGGTGTAAGAGTGATGCTATGTGAAGCAGATATACTGCATAACCTAATCTTCCCAGTGCGACTGAGAATTGTGTACCACATCAAGATTTTCCTCTTTTTCAGAAGCAGCAGAGGCTCTTAAATGGTGCCAAAAAAATGCTTACTCTCCTAAGAGAGAAATGGAAGATGAGGAAGTTTCGTCTGAAGAAGTAGTTCCATGAAGGACTTGGTCATGCTGGATAAGTCTTGAACTCTTTTGGTAAAGGGATGTTGGGGGGGGGGTCTTTTTCATATTGTGAAAATTTTTTAATTCTAGGGACGTGGATATGTTGTTCATCCACACTGTCTGGCAGGTTCCTTGCCACTTTAAATCTTGCCGGAAGGTCTTCAAGCTGGCTCCTCCCACCCACCCGGGTGGTAAAACTCTCGGCTCCACCCCATGATGCCAGATCTTCCTTACCGCTTGGAGCTCAGGTTCCCTCCCTTAATGCTCTGCGTGTGAGCTGGATCCTAATTCTTGATTGTGAAACTTATTTAAAATTCTCAAGACTTGGTCAAGTTTCTCCCTCTCAGCTCGATGGACAAATCGACTCCCGAGTTCGTGCGGTGCCCTTGTGGGCAGAAGATGTCCAGGATGGACCCGCACTCACGTCGTCTACTGTCTTGGCCTAGAACACAACCACAGGCCTCGCGAGTTATACGAGGTTTGTTTTTGACCAACGTCCTGGAAAGACGCGCTGCTTGATTACAACAGGCGAGAAGCTTACCACCGGTTAAGTCGAAGGAGGCCCATTGGGTGGTAACCGTGGTGGCTGGCTCGGGCTGGAGCAACTCGAGCAGATGATCGCCCTCGAGGAGGAGGCGTCACAGGCCGCATCATCCTCTTCCTCGGTGTCGGCATTTATCCCGCTCTCTCTGGGCACCTTGTATTCAGCTTCTTTCAAGGAGCTTTGCCAGTCCCTTTCCACGAAAGGAGAAGGGCCATCGGGACCTTCCTCTTGGTCCAAAAAGAAGGACTCTAAGGGTAAGTCCCATCGTCAGCGTTCGTGGGAGCAGGAGAGGTCCCCTTCCCTGGACAGTCGACACTCTGCTTCGGTCGAGGTTGCGGCTAAGGCCGCTGGCTTCACGGCGTCCCCGTCAGGCCAGCCGGCCAAGACACCTGTTGATGCGATCGAGATTTTTCTCAACCCGTTGGATGGGCTGTCGACTGGTGAAGCCGACAGCCTTTCTTCACCGGTCCCCCAGTGGAGACCACAGACTTGCCTGTGCCAGTGCCACAGTCCCCGGTTAAGGCTTCCGAGCCGAGGGAAGAGCGTGTGTCCCCCGCCCCTTCCCAGACCTGTCCTCGGAAAGGCCGAGGATCTCAGTCTCGGTCTCGGACATCGTCTCGGTCCAGCTGATCCCGCCGACACTGGCGGTCTCGGTCTCGGCACCGAGGTAAGCAGCGCCACCGCTTGTCCTCGTCTTCCTCCTCGGAAGAGGAGAGGCTTCAGCGCAAGTTGCATCGACGCTATGAGGACCTGATCTGGCAGCAGTCACTCCTGTCTGGGAACAAGCCGATGTCGTCGCCTTCCCTGGCCATCAAGTGGCTGTCTGCCTGAGTGTGAAACAACCTCGCGCTGTGGCGAGTGCCCAAGCCTGGGCGGTTGTTCGGCGAAACCAGCTGCCCGCCGACTGTGGTGGAACCTCCGCCCCACAACCGAAATCGGGGGCGCCGACCAAGGACTCTCGGTCGGGTCAGGGCCTGCCCCACAGGTTGTCGGTCACCCTCACTCCCAACCGTCCTCGGCAGGTGGAGGATGGTTCAGGCCCCAGGCAGCTCTTCGTGGACTCCTCCGAGTCCGATGCCGACTCCTCCCTGTTCTCCAGGCCCATTGACCTGGAGTCCTCCGGGGGCCAGTCGATGGACGAAAGCCCATCGTCCTTCATGGGTTTGCTTCGGCTCATCTCGGAGTCCACCGGGATACAGCTCGAGCCCATATCCAAGTGGGCCAAGTATCTCCTGACAGAGATACTGGACCAAGGGGATTCACCCATGGAGGCCTTTCCGGTGGCTGAAGCCATTGTTGGCCCAGCCTTGGAGCTCTGGCAGGGGTCTACTTCTGTCCTATGCCTTCAGCCAGGATGGCCAGGAAGTATGCGGTCTCTACCTGTTCTTTGCCCGGTTTTTCGGAACACCCCTCTGCCGAGGGGTTGGCCACCGACAGCGTTTTCTGGCGTTCCGGGAATGCTAGGGACATGGACAAGCCCCCTGACAAGGAGTCCAAAAAGCTGGACTATGCCGGGCGCAAGGCGTACGCTGCGTCCTCCCTTGGCCTCCACCAGGCCAGCTCGGCCGTGCTGATGGCACACTTCTCCCACGCCCTCATGGGCTCCCTGGATGAGGTGATCCCTCATCTCCCGGCTGACCTGCAGACCACGGTCTGGCAGGTGCAGGACCAGGGCAGGGCAGTGGCTAAGCAGCAGCTCCAAACGGCTCTGGACATCGGAGAGTCCTGTGCCAGATCAGTTGCGGCCGCGGTGGCCATGCGCCGCAGAGCATGGCTGAGGATATCCACCTTCATGGCGGATACCCAGCACAAACTGGCGGATGTCCCTTCTTGGGGACTGACCTCTTCGGCCCTGGAGTGGAAGGTCACCTCCAGTGGATCGAAAAGTCCAATGCCACTCTGACTTGGTCACCTCCGCCCAGAAGGACCAAGGACGCCCGATAGCAGCAGCACAAGTCCTTCGTCCTTCTGCACCCTCTGCATGTCGGCCCAACAGCACCACACCAGGCCAGCAGGCTGGCGCTTAGCACCCCAAACCTGTTCACGGCTCCTCCAACAGGAAGCAGAGAGGTAAGGCCCAGGAGGTCCCTCGCGGTCCCTCCTCTAAGCCTGCCCAATGACGGGTTGAGGGGTGTCGCCCCCAGCCTCATCCCTCCCCACGGATTCCCCCGTGGGGGGATGGCTCCACCACTTCCTTTCCACCTGGTCCACTATCACCACGGACCGTTGGGTGTTGGAGGTGGTAGGAAAGGGCCTGCCCCTGGAGTTTGAGCAGGCCCTGCCCTTCTGATCAGTCACCCCTCGGGGGGGCTATGGGGTCCGCAGCCACTCTGTCGGCTCGCCGAGCCGATATTGCCCTGCTCCTCAAAAAAGAGGTGATCAGGAAGGTGGCGAATCCTCCTCCGGACCCAGAGTTTGTGTCCAGGTACTTCCTGGTCCCAAAATGGACTGGGGGCTGGCGCCCCATTCTCGACCTGCATGACCTGAACAGGTTCCTAAGGTCTCTGACCTTCAGGATGGTCACTCTGGCTCAGATAATCCCATCCTTGGAATGAGGCATGTGGTTCTGTTCTCTGGACCTTCAGGACGCGTTCTTTCACGTCCCAATCCATCCGTCCCACCAGAGATTCCTCCACTTCAGAGCAGAGGGATCCCTTTACGAGTTCCGGGCCATGTCCTTCAGCCTTTCTCTAGCTCCCAGGATCTTCACCAAATGCATGGCAGTGGTGACAGCATTCCTGTGGTGCTGAAGGGTCCGGGTGTACCCCTACCTGGATGATTGGCTGATTGCAGCCCCCTCCAGAGCGGAGGTGGAGCAGTCCAGAGATCTGGTTCTCCAGGTTTGCTCTCAGGTTGGCCTCCTCATCAATGAGGCCAAGATGGAACTCATGTCAAAGCAGGTGATACAATTCATCGAGGCAGAGC
Organism: Neoceratodus forsteri; assembly: GCA_016271365.2. NCBI lineage: Eukaryota > Metazoa > Chordata > Ceratodontiformes > Ceratodontidae > Neoceratodus > Neoceratodus forsteri. The sequence goes on from CM028132.1 coordinate 1,339,843,047, forward strand.
TCGACTCTCTACAAGCCAGAGCATGGCTCCCGGCAGACAGGGCCGAGGTTCTTTCCTCCTTTGCCCAATCATTTCAGGTTGGGCAATCGTGCCCTGCCTGGGACTTCCTGCACCTCCTGGGCCTCATGGCGGCCTGCACCAGCGTGGTCCGTTGGGCCCGCTGGTACATGCATCCCCTTCAATGGGGGCTGGCCAGCCAGTGGTCACAGCACTTCGATCCACTAGATCAACTAGTGACAGTGACCCAGGGGATGTGGAATGCTGGTGGACCGTTCTAGCACATCTGCAGGAGGGCATCCCATTTGTCCGCCTCGAGCCGACAGTCTCGCTATTGACTGATGCCTCTCTGATGGGTTAGGGTGCCCATCTGGGGGAGCACAAAGCGCACGGCCTCTGGTCCCCTCGGGAGTCCCGATGCCATATCAACCTGCTGGAGCTTTGAGCGGTTCACCTAGCCCTCACCGCCTTCGCTCCGTTTCTACGGGGTCAAGTGGTTCAGGTCCAGATGGACAATACCACGACCATGTACTACCTAAACTTCCAGGGCGGGATGCGCTCCATGCCTCTGTGCAGGGAAGCTCTCCGCATTTGGTCACTTGTGCACAGCCTGGAGGCGGATCTCCTTGCCATTCATGTGGCAGGAGCCTCCAACACCCTGGCCGATGCCCTAAGCTGGATAGGGGCTGCGTCTCATGAGTGATCTCTCCTGCCGGAGGTAGTACAAGATCTCTTCTCCCACTGGGGCATGCCTCAGGTGGACATGTTTGCCTCCAGGGAGAATGCGGAGCTGAGACTGTTTCATGCCCACCCCCCTCAGCAGGGCTCGCTGCAGGGGGATGCCTTCTCAAGGCTGTGGACCCCGGGCCTCTTCTACGCCTTTCCCCATTTCCCTTGATCCACAAGGTGCTTCTCAAGGTGAGGAGGGACAAGGCACAGGTGATTCTGGTAGCCCCAGACTGGCCCTGCCAGTTCTGGTATCCAGATCTCCTCAGTCTCAGCTTCAGGCTCCCGAGGCAGCTTCCAGCCCACCCGGACCTGATCTCAGTCAATCAGGGGAAGGTATTCCATCCAGACCTTCAATCCCTGCACCTGATGGCCTGGTTCCTGATCGGCTAGAGTTCCAGGCCTTGGGTCTTTCCGACAAGGTCCTCAACATCGTTGAGGCGTCCCGTAAGGAGTCGATCAGAAAATGCTACGCCTTCAAATGGAAGAGATTCTCCATTTGGTGTCAGAGCAAGGGCCTGAACCCTTCTTTCTGTTCCTTGGCAAGCATTCTGGACTACCTGTGGTCTCTTTCTCAGCAAGGGCTTCGGTCGACGACCCTTAAGGTGCACCTGGCAGCCATCTCTGCTTACCGGGCGCGGCTGGGAAGCAGTCGGTGGCGCAGAAGAAGGTGGTCGGGTGCTTTTTCAAAGGCCTTGATCACATATCCCCTCCCATGTGAGAACCTCCACCTCCATGGGATCTACTGCTGGTAATGGCTAAGCTCATGGGCAAGCCATTTGAACTGATGCACAGGTGTGACATCTCTCACCTGTCGTGGAAGACCGCCTTCTTGGTGGCTATCACATCAGCCAGAAGGATGGGAGAGCTCCAGGTGCTTTCCATCGAGTCTCCTTATCTGGTCTTCCACAGGGACAAGGTTGTCCTGCGCCCCCACCTGAAATTCCTTCCGAAGGTGGTGTCGGAGTTTCACCTTAACCAGGTGTTGACTCTGCCGGTGTTCTACCCCAATCATACCTCGGAGGCCGAATATAGGCTCCATACGTTGGACCCTAGAAGAGCACTCGCTTATTACAAGGAGAGGACGGCTGAAGTTCGGGAAGAGGTTTGTCACCTACGCTGAAGCCGCACCTTGCAGACCTGCAGCCAAGCAGATGATAGGCAGGTTGGTCACCTCCTACTTAGATCTCTGCTATAGGTTGGCGGGCATGGAGCCTCCCAGAGGGATAAGAGCTCATTCTACCCGCCATACCGTTGCATTGGTGGCTGCTTCCAGGGACGTTCCTATCCAGGAAATATGCAGGGCTGCTACCTGGAAGTCAGCACACACCTTCATCACCCACTACCACCTCGACCTTGAATCAAGCCGGGAAGCTGGTTTTGGGGCCTCGGTTCTCCAGTCTTTATTTCCTAAGTAGGGGGTGTGCGCCTTGCCTCCCTCCTCCCGGAGAACTGCTAGGAGTCTGCCAGATAGTGTGAATGAACAACATATCCATGTCCCTAGAAATACAGGTTACTCACCTGTAACAAGAGTTCTAGGAATGGTATATGTTGTTCATCCACATTCCACCAACCTCCGGCTTCGACGCACAACCTGGCTTCCAGCGGGCTAGATCTGGCGGCATGAGGCGAAGCCGAGCGTTTTACCACCCGGGTGGGTGGGAGGAGCCAGCTTGAAGACCTTCCAGCAAGATTTAAAGTGGCAAGGAACCTGCCAGACAGTGTGGATGAACAACATATACCATTCCTAGAACTCCTGTTACAGGTGAGTAACCTGTATTTTTATACGACCCATATATAGTATGTTTATTTTGTTATATTAGTTTTCAGCTGGTCTGGACTTAGAATCAGAGACTTGGGTCATATAATCAGCTCCTTTTCCTGCCCCATTAATGCCCTACATAAGTATGTAAAAGTTTGAAGGTTCTCTTATTATTTTGGGAATTTGTTTTCTTCATTTAGATCAAGCATCTAACAATTAAAATGGTTGTGTCAGGGTTATAGAAGTGGAGGATATTCTGTTTGGCAATGAGCTCGGGGGATCCTTTCTTTTAACACTAAATTAGTGTATCTACTTTGGAATAGCATAGTGTCTAATTCCTTATTATAGGGAAAAATAGTAGACATTATTATTACTGTGGACTTGATTTTCATTTTAATAAACCATGTGGCTCATGGATTCTATTACAGCAGTCGGATTAATAGACGGTGTTCCTAATTTAATAATTATCCCCTCATAGGACGTGTCATGTTCATTTAACAAACCTATCGAGCATATTAAGAGGAGTGGCACCCTCATCGTACTGTATATCTGTATTGTGTAACCAGGATGTGGGTTTTAGGGTTTGTTGTTGTTAAGCGCCCGGTGCCTCCATTTTTGTAACCCACGACCTGGCTAGCCTGGATTCGGGGAGAAAATATTTGCTTGGCATCAGGGCTAGGTTTGCACTTCTGGAAAGGGCACCCAAGTAATTCCGGACATAGGAAGCAAAAAGTGAAAATGTCCAAACCAGGAGCGGGATTCTAAAGTGGGGCTTTTATTCACTTACACACAGGAATACAAAGCAAGATGGGCCCCCACAGGGCTACACTCACTGGTTATGCAGTTCTATAGAGGTCAGAACACACCTTCTTCATCATCACACCAACCCTCAGGTTCTGAACACACTGGGCTCTCAGCCCGAACTGGCACTCTCTCTCTCTCTCTCTCTCTCGGATTCTCTGGCATGGCCCTCGGCCAGCTCTGGTACACACTTTCCATATGGCACGGACATTTCTGTTGGTGGCTCCCTCAACCACCCATGAGCACTTCCTAGCTCTAAGGGAAAAACACACATCTCAATCCCACGTTTGGGTACTTTCTGCAGACACTGGCCAAGTGTCTGGGAGAAAGCTGTAGGTGCCCAAAATGAATCCGTAGAGGTAAATCTGGTTACTCCAGATGGGGGGGTCTCTCACCTCTTGTCCCCAAATCCATACCCGTCCATTCATTTGGAGTCAACACCTTTCCTTTGAAACTCTCTGTTTGTTGGATGCTGTCTCGAAATGTATATCACATTTAACAATCTACTGTCTTTGGTACTGGTGTCCTGACTTGCAGCATTCCTTAAGTGGCTTTGTCCATCCCTGTAGACCCCCACTGATTAGATGCATTTCATGTCATACACCTAACTTTAAAGTATTGTACTTGTCTGTCCTTTCCTGACCTACGGTAGCAGATACTTTACACAACAGTCTTGGTGAAAACATAGGCTGTCTGGCAGAGCAGACTCACCATGGTTTGCAGGTACCCCAGGGCTTCTCTCACAGAAAAAACATACTTCTGGTGCCTCAGCACAAATTCTTCTCATCAGACAGCTTTTCTTCCTCCAGCAGGGCCAGGGGATTGCCCCTGAAAAGCTGGTCTTGTTCCCCCCCATCCTTCCAGGGATGGGGCACTCGAACAAACTGGGGAACAGTCTCAACCACTTCAGCAAGTTTCTCTTCTGTGTCCTTCTCTAGGGTGAGAACACACACCCTCTTCTTGTGGTAGCTCCGAACAGAGCTGGGGCTCTGAGGGGCTGCCAACTGCAGCGCACCTCCTCCCTCCACTGAGTCTCCCACTGGACTACTTTACACTCCTACTGACTACTGACTGACTTTGAAAACCCAGCGTTCTAACCTAACTCCCAGCTGCAACATTTCACTGTGGCTTATGCTGCTGCAAGAATTCTATATGATGTCACCCTCCAGCTCAGCTGAGACTGAGGACAGAGTGAGACAGTGTGAAACCCATTTAACTGGTGTCTAACAAGCTGCCTTTCCCTGCCTGCCACTAGATCTAAGTGGGATTCTAGTAACCCCGGGTGACAGGGGGGTTACAGTTGAATAATGGTGTCTTAACTGTATGTTTGTTTTTATAAATGAATAAACATAACGTTTTAAAAAAATTAAGTTGATTGTGTTACTTAAAATGCATGTAAATTATAGATTGTTTGAGAGGCCCTTTGGCACCATGCATTCCTCCTTTAAGCTGAACAAGCCTAAAATGTCATGGAGATTTGCATATAGATTCCATCACATTATGGGAGAATGTGTGATGTATTTCTTTGAAACTTGGCTTTATTGCCAATGCCCTGTGGGGGTAACCCTTGCTTCAGTGCTTCTACACTGAGGTTCTTTGTCTTTAGCTTGTTATTGTTTTTTTTTCTTTTTTGAACTCCCCATCACCCAAACACACAAGACCAACACAGGGAATAAAATAATTTTCACTGAAGAGTTAGATCAGTGGTTCAGTAGGTGCTGATTAAGTGCAGAGGAAAGACATGCATAATCTGTTGCCTCAAACTGATGTGTTGAAGAAGGGATATGCCATTGCTTAAGGTTATCCCCTGTGTTTTAAATAAACATCACACAGAGATTGTGTGTTGAACGTGAAGTTCTGTGTCTGGTCCATCTGTTATCCCACAACCCCTCCACATAGGGTAATCTGTAAGTCTGGGTTCCTGTCTGATTTTTAAAGAATCTAGCTCATCCAAATATCTGGAGGTTTCTGGTATTGTTGACTCTTTTGGTATGTTATCACTTCCATTTGAAATAATTGTGCAGTGAGCTCATGCCAGTCAGCAACTTTGGGTTCAAGTGGGTTGATCCAGTTTCAGGTGATAATTTTCTCTGCTCCAGCTAACAGAATTCCAAATAGCCTTTTGTGTGTCTGTGTTTCAGTGATGGAGGGGGTGGCCTTCAGCATTAAATATCGAAGTCTGATGAAAATTTCCATCCCAAAATTGTTCTCATTTCAGTAAGGCATTGATGCCAGTATTCACCCAGCGGGGGACAGACCCACAAGGCATGCGTGTGTCCTGCTGGATTTGTGCCACAATTTCTCCAACAGGCCCTGTCATGGTTTTAATGCATCTTGTTTGACTGGTAAATTTTATATCTTGAAAAAACTTATCTTATTTTGTTTTGGATTACAATTTTTTTTCCATTTTGCTCCAATTGCAAAATTGTGACAGCAGAAAAAGACCCAGAGATCCAACCAGTCTGCCTATTTCCTAGATTTGCTCCATGCTTGGCCTAACAGCAGGCTTGATTTGCACCCAGCCGTGTCTGGCCCTTGTGGAGGTTTCATCCCAGAGGGTTGAAGGTTTGCATCTCCCGCTCTACCATACTCCCCCCTCCCATTCCCTTCCACACTAGTTTCTCTACCTCCCTCCTCACTCCTCACTCTGCATCGTCCAAACACTCTTTCTCCTCTCTACTCCATGTACACACTGCTCCCTCCCCTAATTTGCCCTTGTCGTAGCCCTACCCGCTCCACTTTCTCCATATTGCTTATGTCTTTCCTACTCCTACCCTTCCCCACTCCTACTTGTCTCCAGACCTTTGCAGGCCTGGAACACAAGACACAGGCTGGGTCTGCACTCAGGCATGTCTGGCCCTTGTGGGGTTTGCATCCCAGAGGGTCGAAGGTCTGCATGTCCTTCTCTACCACATTCCCTCTCCCCCCTTTCCTCTTCCCTTTCACTCTAGTTCTCTACTCCTCCTCCTCCTGCTCCACTTCCTCCCTCCTGCTTGATTTTTTCTTATCCTTGCCCTTCCCTACTCCTACCCTTCTCTTAAAACAGGACATGGTCTGTATGCACCCAGCTGTGCCTAGCCCATGTGGGGTTTGCGCTCCAGAGGAACTAAGGTTTGTGCCTTCCTCTCTACCATACTGCCCTCCTTCTCCTATTTCCATTCCTTACTTGTCTCTACCTTTTCCTTTCTCCCCCCACAAGCTCCCTTCCTCTATGCACTATCCCCTACTGCCTTCACCGTTATAATAGTTCCTTTCTCTTTTCCTAAGGGACTTGCCTCCGGCCCTAGCCTTATGGTATTAATATTTATTCTATAAGCGTATGTCTAGTTCACCTACTTCCCTAAGGTACTGAGCTTTGCACTGCAAATTAATCTCTGTATGATGTTGTATTTTGTAGTAAGATCTATTGTACTTACCCCTCCCCCTGGACGCATCTGGAAATAAGCTACTTTTGGCTCAGTATGTCTTTCCAGGTGAAACTCTTCAAATAAATAAATAAATAAATAAATTTAGAGATCTGATAGCCCTAGTTGCTGATAGTCATCCCCTTCTCCAGGTATCTGTTTGTCTCTTCTGCCGGTGTGTTTCACTAGTCTATCATATCTGTCCCCCCAGGTTTAAACCCTGTCACAGCCTTTGCATCTATCACCTCTGGGCAGTTTGTTCCACTCATCCACCACTTGCTCTGTGAAGAAGATTTTCCTCATGTCCTTCCTGAATCTCCTCCCATCAGTCTTTACCTGTGCCTTCTAGGTACTGTGCCATTGTTCCTTTTGAGCAAGTCCTTACAATCTCCTCACAAGAACTTGTATGTCTCTGTCTTATCCCTCCTTTGCCTTCTGGCCTTCAATGTATATATGTTAAGGTCTGCCAGCCTTTTCTGATATGACGTCCCCTGCTGCCCCTGGATCATCTTTATGGCCCTCCTTTGCAAGGGCTCTATGCTCCTTCCTCATCCTGTAATCCATTTTAGGTTCTTTTTACCAATGTGCATTACTTTTTTGTTGCATTGAATTTTAGTTGCCATAATATGGACCACATTTCTAATTTTTCCAGGTCTCTGTTTCTTTAACTCCCTCCTCAATGTCCACTGTGCAACAGATCTTAGTGTTACCAGCAAAAAGATGCACCTCTTTCTGAATCCTGCAACCCATTTGTTTCCAAATATTCCACACTTTGTTCCTAGAGATCATTTCCTGCAGCTTGCCTACAATCAATGTTAGACTAACTGGTCTGTAATTTCCCAGGTTATTCCTGTCATCACTGTTGTGAAGCGGTACCACATTAGCTACCTGTCAGTCTGTCTCAACCACCTCTGTCTCCATTGAACAATTAAACAGATTTGTCAACAATGATACTAGTTTCTGCCCTACTTCCTTCAGCACTCCAGGGTGCAGCTCAACAGGACTGCGGACATTTTCCACCTTTGGGGGTTTGAGGCCGCTGAGTACCCTTTCATCTGTCTTAAAGTAGCAGTACTACCTAATCAGAAAGTGACAGTTTCCAGTTCTGTAGCACCACAGAAAATGTGGCGGCTGCTCTCTAGTACTGCTGCTTTCAACATGGCAGGTGGCAGAAATGTAAACAAAAACAAAGGAAAACAGCGCAAATTACGGAGTGATAGTACAGTGCCGGTGAGAAAGATTACCAGGTACATGCTCAACAGAGTACAGGGAATAAACTGTTGAAAAAGTACAGATTTTTTTTTTATCTTGCACTGCTGCTTTAATAGCAGTCCTCTCAACCCTCTCTTTGGCCTGCATGCATCACTCCGGTACTAGCCCTCCTTTCATGGTGAACACTGAACAAGAACGACGCTGTCATTTCTACAATTTTATTCTTATTTAAAAATCTTCTCAGTGGTGTACATCACACTGTCATCTAACCATTTATTTTGATTTTATAAGCAACACTCTTACTGTGTGTGTGTTGCTATTGGAGGAAAATCTCTTCCATTACGTAAGGCCTGCAAGATTTACCAGATACAAAGACCACAAGGAAACAATGCACAAAGCTTCTGGAAAAACCCTTCCTCACCCGTGGGATCTATGGCCAAGGCTGCAGGCCTCAGGCTGGCTTCTCACTCATGTCTGGCCATTGCCAAGAAACATACTTCCAGGCAGTCAGCCACGCTGTTGCTGACACAACTGGAAGGCCTGTCGAACACACTACACTAACGGACATGGCTGCTGTGTCTTCGATGCTCTCCTCCTCCAACTGGCACCATAAGCATTGGGAGAAACATGCTTCACTGGTAGATAGACAATGAAGGTCCCCATTGAAGAAGGATAAGTACTGTACTTATCATTGACTGCTCCTGCAGCGTTGACTACAGCCCCCCCCCGACTGTCCTTGAAACACCAAGGTCAGGGCTTGGCTCTGGTACTGCCATACGTAGTATGGACAGTATGCCACCTCCATTGTTGGGCTATGTCTCTTCAACACTGGTAGTCACACAAACTCTTTAATGGGCGGTGTCAACTCCTAGGCTGTGCTGGCATCATTTTCAAACATTTTACATCACCTGTTTCCTGTGCAGTGTACATTGATGGTAACTACATTCCCATCGACAGGGTCTTCCGTGCTGGTATAGTCATCATTGACGGGACATCAAAGCATACCTACCATTCCTCAGTCGCAGCCAACGCTCCGTCACTTACCACCATCATCATCTGAGACAATGATTAGGCATATTATAATCCTAATTTCCTAAACATGGAGGATCATTTAGGGTACTCAGAAGAAGGAGATGTCTATGAAGTAGATGTAACCTCAGGCTCTATTGTATCCTCTTACAGGACATATGAACCTCTGGTCTATGACCGCAGGTCTCCTCCTCCTCCTTAGATGCCTAGACACCTCCAAGAGGTTATGAGTTTTAAGATTGAAGAAGAGGACTCCAGTTCCTTTTTTTGGAGGCTGAACCTGCACCTCCTATCCTGGTACCTCCAGAATACCATACATGACAGGAAGATGCCTTTAATACTTGGCTGAATCCTCTCACTTTGCTTATGGTCTCTAGAAAGAATGACATGTAGTACCATGCTCCTTCTATTGAGTCTTACAATGTTTACCAGTACACTACATTTGTACTAAACTCTACTGATCTTGATCTCTTTGGAGACGTTAGAGTCAGGTTTTTGGCCTCCTGAAGAGGAATCAGAAATCAGTATGGCTACATATTGTGTGCACTAAGATCTAAGACTTCTGCCCCTATGCCCTTGGGCCTTGGGCTTGCAACCTCTCAGGCATATAAGGTGAATTGCCCTAATGACCGTTGGCATTCTTTCATGACTACTTTTCAGGATGATAGTCTTCCAGGGACTGATCAGTCTATCATTGACTTGGCTAATTGTGATCCTGTCTGTAATTCTATAATTGAAGAAGTAACCTTATTTGGGGTTCCTCGACCCCCAAGTTCCCTTCTCCTCCCCCCCCCTCCATTATTGCTCCTGGGGTACAAGTGGGAGGATGGGTCTCTCTGCATCTATCAGAATGGAGAGAGATCACCCTGATGATTGGGTCCTGGAAATAGTAGAGAGGGGAAATGCCCTGAGTTGCTGTCCACCCCTACAGTCCATTCCCCCACCTCCTTCTTTTTCTCCTGACCTCTTGCCCCTTCTTAAAGAAGTAGTACATTCACTTGTCAAAAAGAAGGCTATTGAACCCCTACCTCCAGAGGAAAGGAACAGTGGGTTCTATTCAGGGTAGTTCCTGATTCCCAAGTGAACAGGTGACCTGTGGCCTGTAGATAGTGTGATGGACTACCTGCACCTATTGCAGGGTGTCCCCTTCTTTTCCATGACCCCGGTAGAGGTCCTAGCAATGGCTGCCTCTGGGTCATGTCCAAACCCAAGGGGTCATGGACCGAACTTGGTTTAGTTCTACACATTGATATTCTAGAAATGAGAGCTGTTCTGCTTGGTCTCCAAGCCTTTGAAGAACACCTGGGACCAGACCCCCTGTTGGTAAATACAGATAATGTTAGTGTAATGCGCTATGTCAGCAGGCAAGGGAGCACCCAGTCTTAACGCCTTTGCAGAGAAGCAATGAGAGTATGGGACTGGGCGATGTCACATGGTCTTCAACTATTGGCAATGTTTCTCTCTGACATCCCAAATGACTTCGCAGACAAATGAAGTTGGTCCCTGTCATGGGAATATGAGTGGGAAATGCTGACCTCCATATTGTAAGACCTCTTCAGAAAATGGAATCCTCCAAAGGTGGACCTTTTTGTATCCCCACACATCGCAAAATTGTTGCACTTCTGCTCACTCAGTCCAGGGCCTGGAGTCTTTCTACGAGATACATAGGTTACCTTAGAGCATAGAAAGGCAATTTGTCTTTTACTGCTCATTTAACTTAGAGGTTATAACCCCCTTACCAATATCAAGCCAGTATTTATTCAGTTTAGTCTTGAACTCCACCATATTCTCACTTCCTACAGTTTTCAGAGGAAGGCCATTCCAAACTCTCACCACTCTCTATGAGAACCACATTCCCTTGCTTTGTGTGTTACATAGATACTGTCAGCAGATAAGGGCCTATGGCCCACCCAGTCTGCCCATTTGAGCTTGTAAGTTCACTTTACGTTTTTCTAGAAGTCTGTTGCCCCTTACCCCTGACCTCCAGGATTCCCTTATGTCTATCCCATGCATTCTTAAATCCCATGATTGTTTCAGCCCCCACCACTTCTTCTGGCAGGGTGTTCCACTTGTACACCACCCTTTCTGTGAAGAAATTCTTCCTCACGTTTCTTCTGAATCACCTTCCCTCCAACTTCATCCCATGCACTCTAGTCCTGGAACATCTCTTTTGCTGGAAAATAGTGTATTCAAATCCCAGGAAATCTTACTGTATTCTGACATATGCAGTATGGTCTCACCATAGGACTGCACCGGAGCCGAAATGGTTACTAGAACCTATGCTAATGATGGAATGTTAGGCTCGAGCTTGGTTTTCAAACTACTGTCCCTGGAATACATCCTGCAACCATCAGATTCTTTACTCTGCTTGCCTAAGTAAGACGCTTCGGAGAGCTCTCCATCTTTCTTAAAGATTTTATTTTCGCGTTTTTTTAAAGTACCGATTATTTCTTTTCTTTTTTTAAAGCACTGTCCTTGATATTACAGGTAGATTAATCTAGATTTAGTGTTGTTTCGGTAAGTTTTTCAGTTCCTTGCCTGTTCTTCACAACCGGAAAGAAACTAAACTTTACTTATATTTTCTTAGGTAAATATCTTAAAAAATCGACTTCTCTGGACCGATTTCTTATTTATATTTAATTTGTGCTGGGAACCGGAGTAACTCTTGGTTCTCACTTTGGTCGCTGAACTGACCACAAAAAAAAAAAAAAAACGAGAGAGAGAAGTCTTTATTTACAAGTGTGTATAGTTGACTCAGAGAAACCTGGTTCAAGGTTTTTTTTATGTTATGTCACAACTCAAGAAAAGAACCAGCCCTATGGGTTTTCAGCATTGCACAGAGTGTGGTGAACCATTTGCTGAAGCTGATCTGCACTTAATTTGTGTTTTCTACCTAGGGTTTGACCACCTGAATGCAGATTGTGAAATTTGTAAAAACTTTCCCCAGTCAACACTTGATAGGTGATTGAACCGACTGAGGGAAAAGATGTCCAATAGGCTGCTGACTCGACCGCGGATAAACCGACTCCTTCTCACACTAAGGAAAAACCCAAGGAACCAGACAAACAGCCCTCTGACAAGGGTGAAGTTTCCCTGGGAAGAAAGTAAACTGCAGAGACTACCACTGAACCAGCAACATCTGCTAAAAGAAAGAAGAAGGAAAAGCACTTGGGGGAAGGAACCACAACCGACAAATCTGCCAGTTCCTACTGCTGAGGAGATTGCTAAGGCCATCAGGATAATCCAGTCACTGCAAACTGGTACCTCGGTTCCGGTTCCATGACCCAGTTCACATCATCAATCGGTTCAAACTTTCGGTCTGTCCTCGGTTCCCAGTTCTTTTGAAAATTACCCTAATATTTATGGTGATGATGAGGAGGATTTTGGGGAGCCCCCTGAACCGGATGTTTCCATTGATCCTCAACATCCTGACTTGACTCCCCTGATAAGGGACCTGAGGATTTTACCTCACATTTTGCTTTCATGAAGCAGGTAGCACAGACTCTGGACCTCTCTAGTCAGGAATCTACAGAGGAGGAGGAGCCATATTACATGGAAATGACAGATGTACCAGCGACTAAGAGGTTGCTACTACCCATCCACAAGTCCCTAAAGTGACAAACCACTAGAGTTTTGCAAACCCCCACTTTCATTCCCCCAGTGGACAAGAAGATGGATAGGAAATAGTGGGTGGCTAAGGCTGGAGCTGAGTTCCTTTTTGGGCATCCCAGTCATGATGGGGTGGTGCAGGCTGCTGCATGTGATAAGGCAGGCATTCCTCTGGCATCACACCCACCTGATAAAGATTCTAGGAAAATGGATTCTATGTCTAAGAAGTCTCACTTGGGTTCTTCTCTGCCATTGGGCAGGCCACTAACATGGCTTATGTTTCCAGGTAACAGAAAAGTCTCTAGAATATGTTTTTTGAGATTGCTAAGGCCTGCCCTGCTTCCACGGCAACTGACCTAGCTGAGGCTGTGAAAAGGGGCATAGAGGCTTCCAAGTACCAGTTTCAGATGGCAATGGATGCCAGTGACATTGCAGCCAGACTGATGGCAACTTCAGTGTCCCTATAGAGATTTGCTTGGCTAAGGGTCACTAATCTGTCCCAGGACATAGATACATAGACAGTGTCGGCAGATAAGGGCCTATGGCCCACCCAGTCTGCCCATTTAAGTTTGTAAGTTCAGTTTATGTTTTCCAGGAAGTCTGTTGCCCCTTACCCCTGACCTCCAGAATTCCTTTATGTCTATCCCATGCATTCTTAAAACCCGTGATCGTTTCAGCCCCCACCACTTCCTCTGGCAGGGTGTTCCACTTGTCCACCACCCGTTCTGTGAAGAAATTCTTCCTCACGTTTCCTCTGAATCGTCCTCCTCAACTTCATCCCATGCCCTCTAGTCCTGGAACATCTTTCGCTTAAAATAGTGCATTCCTGCACCCTGTTCCTCCCTGTAAGATACTTGTATGTCTCTATCATATCCCTCTCTCCCTCCTCTCCTCCAGGAGTACATGTTCAGTGCCTTCAACCTGTCCTCATGGGACTTGTGATGCAATCCATGCACCATCTTTGTTGCCCTCCTCTGAACCTTCTCTACCCTGTCTATGTCCTTACATGAGTAGGTCTCCAGAACTGCACAGTGTACTCAGGTGCGGCCTCACTAGTGTCTTGTATAGTGGATTATGACCACCCTTTTCCTGCTGGTGATGCCCCTGCCTATGCATCCCAGCATCCTATTTGCTTTACCTGCTGCCTTGTCACACTGTTTCCCTGCCTTGAGGTCATCAGAGATGATAACTCCAAGATCCCTTTCCTGCTTGGTGCATGCTATATCCTCACCCCCCAACTGATATATTGTGCAGGGTTTTTGTGCCCCATATGCATTATCTTGCACTTCCTTGCATTGAATTTCAACTGCCAAACCCCTGACCATTCTTCAAGTTTCTGCAGGTCCCTTCTCATTCTGTCTACACCCTCTGGTGTGTCTACTCTGTTACATCCAGACAAAGGCCTTGGATTTTCCTTGAGATTCCACATCCCTCATTGGTGAGCAAACAGAGGCCTACATGAAAAAGATGGATGAGCACAAGGTGGCTTACAAGAGTGCTGCTGCTAAGAAAAAGGCAGCAACACCTCAGAAGTGCCAGAGTAAAGGGGTTAGGGGTAGAACCCACTATATACCTGTCTTCCAGATTCAGGCTGTCCAAGCCTATCAGCCACAGAGAGGGTACTTCAGAGGCAGGAGCAGAAGGGGCAGCAATCAAGCTGGCCTCAGTTCCCAGCCAAGTGCAGAAGCAAAGCAGACCCCCTGAGGGGTCTGCCAGGGTCACCTCCCCATTCCCAGTAGGAGACAGGTTGGCTCACTACCTCCAGGCTTGGAAATCCATCACCACAGACATGTTGGTCCTGGAGGTGGTGAGCCAGGGTCTTGCTCTCAGCTTCAGGGTCTTACCAGTGCTGAGGGCAAGAGTTTTCAGACCTGCCACCCCATCAGAATCAGTTTTATTGGAGGCGGAGGTAGCAAAACTCCTTCAGGAGAAGTCAGTGGCACCTGTTCCCTAGGCCCAAAAGGGAAAGGGACTTTACTCAAGATTTATTTTATTTATTTATTTCAGATTCAGATTAATATCTTTGAGCCAGGGCTCATTTACAAAGGTTCCAAGTCAGAGAAGGACAGTACAATACATAGGTAACACATTAAGTAGGTGGATTATCATCAAATAAGATCACCTCTGCACTAAACAAGGCGGGCTGACTGCTCACAGGTGTGGAAAGACTAACGCACACCTGTGAGCTCTACACCCGGTCAGGTTGGCTACAATTGAAGGACAGAATAAACTACCAAACCTGCCTCATCACCAAGAAATGCTCCCTCAACCAACTACCCACAGGGGTCCAGAACCTCCTAACTCCACACTCAAGCACCTGACCCACAAGGAACTCCTCCACTCAGACCTACAAAGTTCCCAGATGTCGCACAGCCCTGGCACAACGTGCCTTTTACTATCGTGCTCCACTATGGACCAATGCCTTACCTCCTGACATTATCAATGCCACATCTATTAGATCATTCAAATGCAGACTCCGGCAGCACCTAGTAATATCTAGGAAATGTGATTGCTACCATTAGCACCTTCCCGGGGCATCAACCATCTACCTGCACTTACCTCCTGACTACTCACTGAGTTGAGGGACCCCAATCCCAGCATTTTTGGTTACACCTACCCCTCCAATCATAACATCACTCCCACTTCCCTACCTCCTCAGATGCTCTCAACTACCTTACTCCTTCCACCCATCTTCGCAACCCCTCCTTCGAGACCTTCCAAGTAGGGTGTTAATCTCTGACGCCGGCTAGCTGCTATACTTCCTCAGCTGTTTAACACTGTTGTACCCTGCAACTTACCTGTACCATATGTAACCCTGTCATCTGTATTGTATTGTCTATGTAACTGACATGGAACCTATAAACGAGCATCTGCTCAGTGGTGTAATCCAAGACCTCAATAAAAATAAATAAATAAATAAATAAAGATTAGCTTGCAGGAATACAGTTGTTGACAAAGAAAGAGAATATTCCATAATTTCAAAGGATGCAGAGTTAGAACTTGTAGGATGCAGCAATAATCAACACTTAAGTAGTGTGTTACAGTCCTTGTATAAGTGCCAGGTATTAAAGGTAGGAGGAGGCCTCCAGGTGCAGTGGAGAGAGGGGCAGGAGCAGCCAGAGAAGGCTTTGTCATGGTGTAGTTGAATGGGGCAGGGCAGAGAAGTAAGGGTGGGTGGGACAGGGAGAGGGCAAGGATGGGGAGGGTGGGGTAAGAGGGGTGGAGATAGGACAGGTATGGGAGGGATACTACAGGTAGAGTGGGGGTAGGCCAAAGATAGCTGAGGACATATTATTAGCGTTCTTTAGACTAGCTCACTACACTTCCTCACTCTAAAGAAAACGGGAATGGTGACCCATACTGAATCTCAGACATTTAAACAGGCATTTGACAAAGCCAAAGTTCAAAATAGTCACTCTGGCTACTATTCTCCCTACACTCAGGCAGGGAGATTGCCTGGCATCCCAGGACTTAAAGAATGCTTACTTCCACAGTCCTGTCAGGCAATCTCACAGAATGTACCTCTAGTTCAAATTGCCATCCGGCCATTACCAGTTCAGAGCCATGCCTTTCGGTCTGACTTCTGCTCCAAGAGTGTTTACAAAGTGCCTAGCAGTAGTGGTAGCACACTTAAGGAGGCAGGCAGTTACAGTCTTCCCATACTTGGATGGCTGGCTAGTGGTAGGCCAGTCCCCCCAGCAGGTCAAAGATGCACTGGCCACTACTCAGGATATCCTGCAGTTCTTAGACTTCCTGGTAAACCAGAAAAAGTCAGTGCTGAGACCAGTTCAGCTCCTGGAATTTATAGGGGCAGAATTGGACACACTAAGAGGAAAGACATTCCTCCCTCAGGGTAGGGCGGAAAGACCTCATACAGTTGGCCAGCTCTTTCCAGCTGCATATTCCCAGTCCAGCAAGGCACTTTCTCCAGCTGATAGGACACATGACTGTGTCAACAGCAACAGTGCCAGGTTCCACAGATGAGGGATGTCCAGGTCCATCTCGGATCTCACTGGTTGCAGAGAAGAGATTCCCTGTCATAGATGGTGCCAGTCACAGGAACCCTACTTCAAGCACTCCAGTGGTGGCAGGAAAAGGACAACCTCAGAGAAGGTGTGCCTTTCCTTCCGCAGCCACCATCAGCAGTGCTAACAATGGATGCCTCCCTTCTAGGATGGGGTGCCCACCTGGGGGAGCACACCACACATGGTACTTTGCTTCAGCAGGAGTCTCTGCTTCACATAAACCTGCTGGAACTCTGGGTAGTTTACCTAGGCATTCAGTCCTTTGTCTCAGTGCTGCAGGGCAAGATGGTTCAAGTCAGAGCAGATATTACAACCACAATGTATTCTATCAACAAGCAAGGGGACACAAGATCACCCCGTGTACAGAGGCCATGAAAGTATAGAAGTTGGCCTACTCCCTGGGGATCTTCCCTATCAGCAGTCCATCTCCGAGGGAAGGGAATGCCCTTGCAGATGCCCTCAGTAGGATCAACCAGAATTACCATGAGTGGTCACTAAACAGGCAAATCCTGCAAATTGTGTTCAGAAGGTGGGGCACCCAAGAGGTGGACCTCTTTGCAGCTCCATACAATCACCAACTGCCACAGTTCTGTTGCAGACCTCCTACAGTGGGCACAGTGCCTCTGGATGCACTACTGTTGGATTGGACAGGGAAGTTTTTGTATGCCTTCCCTTCATTTCCACTGTTGCTCAGAGTACTGAAAAAGCTCAGGGTTCAGCCAGCAACAGTGATCCTCTTAGCTCCAGACTGGGCCAGGCAGCCCTGGCATCCACTGCTCCTGACCCTGTCAGTATCCAGACCAATCTCCCTCCCCAAGAGGCACAACCTACTGACCTCCTCACGGGGCAGGATCCTTTACCTCAATCTCCAATCCCTCAGGCTCAAGGCTTGGCTCTTGAGGACTTAGAGTATGCTGACCTACACCTCTCTGAAGGGGTTCTGGAGGTCCTCAGAGTTTCTAGAAAACCTCCTACTAGGACAACTTATACCTCTTAGTGGAAGAGGTTTTTTATTTGGTGCCAGCAAAAACATACAGAATGTAGCCAGGCTGGCTTGCCAGTCATTTTGGATTATCTGACACACCTTCATTCCCTGAGCCTCGGGCCATCTACCCTTAAGGTACACCTGGCAGCTGTTTCTGCTTACCTCTCAGTGGGTAAGGGTACATCTCTGGCTGCTAATCAGGCACTCAGAAAGTTTTTCAAAGGTCTGTTACATTTGCATCCAACTCCTGCATGGGATCTCAGTATATGCATTGGCCAGCTAATGCAGCCACCCTTAGATCCCATGTCTTTAGCAGAGCTTTAATATGTGACATGGAAGATGGTGTTCCTGATCGCTATCACCTCAGCCAGGAGAATTAGTGAGCTCCAGGCCCTGTCCACAGAGCCAAATTACATTTCCGTCCTTAGGGACAAGATAGTCCTCAGGAATAGCAGGACATTTCTCCCCAAGGTGGTGTCGGACTTTCACCTGAATCAGTACATCACTTTGCCAGTCTTTTTCACTGACCATTCCAGTTCAGGGGAACGTAGGCTGCATAGCCTAGATGTCAAGAGGGCTATCCTTATTGAACCCTACTACCTAAAGCTAGGATATTATGTTCTGTCTGCCCCCATTACCCACCTTTTTAATATTTCCCTTGCTCAGGGCACACTCCCTACTATATGGAAAACAGCTCATGTTATCCCACTTTTTAAATACGGAGACTCCAGCGACCTGAATAATTACCGTCCAATATCTTTACTCCCCATCTTGTCCAAATTACTGGAAAAGATAGTAAATTCGCAACTCAGTCAATATCTAGAGAACTTTTAACTACTAAACCTGGTCCAATCTGGGTTTAGACCCTGTCATAGCACAATCTCTGTGCTTGTTAAGGTCACTAATGATTGGCAGAAAGCACTGGATGCTATAGATTATGTATGTGCTTTGTTTCATGACCTTAGCAAAGCCTTTGATACAGTGGATCATGACCTGCTTCTGGTCACCCTATGTAGCATTGGAGTAGACAATCTGGCAATAAAATGGTTCACCAGTTACATTACCAAGTGGTACCAACAGGTCAAGGCGGAGGGCAATCTCTCCACGTTGAAAACCCTTCAAAGGGGTGTGCCTCAAGGATCCATCCTTTGCCCATTATTGTTTGCCATCTCTATTAGCAATATAAACACTGGTATCAAGTCAGTAAGCATTCACCTATTTATCGATGATACAGTGCTGTATATAGACAGGTCTACACCTGAGCTGGCTTACAAAGACCACCACCTTGAATTCAACCACTTGCAGACAAACCTGTTGCATTTAAAGCTTCTGTTAAATGCAAAAAAAACCAAGGCTATGCTTTTTGCCTCCTCAGTTAATGCATCCAAACATAGTATTGTAGGAATGACTCCTCAGGTTCTGACACTCTTAGGTGAGCCTCTGGAATTAGTATCGAAATTTAAATACCTGGGGGTATGGGTTGACGATAGGCTGTCATCCATGGAACATATTGAGGAACTGTCAAAAAAAATTAAAACAGAGGCTTGGTCTGTTTTACCGGATCAAACATTTACTAACGTAGGAAGCTAAAACTCGATTAGTGTAAACCATCTTTATGCCCCAATTGGACTATGCTGACTTCTCGTATGAGCAAGGTCCAAGTACGTCACTAGCCAAACTCGACACTACTTACCATTAGGCAGTTAGATTCATAACTGGTGCGTTGTACTCCACCCACCACTGCACACTTTATACCATGATAGGATGGCATTCTCTTAGCTATAGATGGCACAAAAATGCAGTCCTTTGGACTTACGAAGCCATCTCTAACAAGCTCCCACAATATATCTCTGACGGTCCACCTGTCTGCTCTGCAGGAAACTACCCCCTAAGAAGTCTCTCGTATACCCCGCTACTTATTCCCAAGGTTAGAATGTGTTTTGATGGAGCTGATATAGGTCACTCTTTCCCTGTTCTTTGGAATGCTGAGACTTGTGCTCCTTGTGAAGCTGATCTTCTTTAAAAATCTTTTTTGTGTGGACATTCAAGGAGACTTGCAACTGTCTCCACTAATAACCTTCTTCTCATGTACATTGCTGTCTTCGCCTTCGTCTTAATTTCCCATTTCTTATGGTCCCCTTCTAACTTGAATGAGTTGTATATTTTATATAAGTGTATAATATTTGTTTTATATCTGTATTCTATTATAAATGGTCGCCTCTTCCACAGTGCACATTTTTTTGACTGACTATATTCCCAATGTATACGCATTGTCATATGTGTAACCTGCTTCCTTGTACTCTGCTTCACATTGTCTTGTGTACATATTGTTTATATTTTGCTGTATTTGCTTTGTACCTTCCCCAGGTCCACCTTGTAAATGAGTTGCCTCAGTGGTGTTCTGCCTGGTTAAATAAAGATTGATTGGTCGATTGATATCAGTTACTACTTGTATCATACTAAGAATCATATGCAGGATAGTACTCGGCTCTTCCTGACTTATGGAGAGGTGGGCAAGGGCAAACCTGCCTCAAAGAGGACCATTGCATGGTGGATTGTTGCCTGTATTCAATTCTGCTACAGCAAAGTGGACAAAGAGCCTCCTATGGGCCTTAGGGTCCACTCTACAAGGGGTACAGCTGCTTCTGTAGCAGCTGCAAGAGATATTCCTTTGTAGGAAATGTGTAAAGCAGCTACCTGGAAAACTGTTCACATATTACCAAACACTATAGCCTGGATACCCAGGCCAGAAGTGATGCCAGATGTGGTACAGCAGTACTGCAGATTTGGTACAGCAGTACTGCAGATCCTGTTTCCTAAATAGGTTCTCTGCTCTTCTCCAAAGGTACTGCTTGGGTAGTCTGCATATGTCAGAATACAGTAAGATTTCCTGGAGTTAGAAGAAAAAATTACTTATTATAGGAATCTTGTTTCTTCCATAGAAACATAGACTTTGACGGCAGATAAGGACCACTTGGCCCGCCTAGTCTGCCCATTTCCCTACCTACAGGATAAGCCGCAGATCCTAGTTAACCAACAGCCTATTTCTTCCTACCCCCCACAAGAATTGCCATATGTCGGTCCCATGCATTCTTGAATTCTCCCACAGTTTTAAACCCCACAACCTCCTCAGGAAGGCTGTTCCATGCATCCACTACCCTCTCTGTGAAAAAATACTTTCTCATTGCCCTGAACTGCCCCCCCTATTTTTTAAATTGTGTCCTCATTTTGCACGCCTCTTTTCTGAAAGATGCTACCTCTTGGACTTTGTTGATTCCACTGAGGTACTTAAACGTTTCTATCATGTCCCCCCTCTCCCTCCTTTCCTCAAGGGTATACATATTAAGCTCCTTTAGTCTCTCCTCGTATGGCTTCTCTTGCAGGCCCTGCACCATTTTAGTTGTCCTCCTCTGGACTGCCTCTATGCTGTCTATGTCCTTGCGGAGATGGGGTCTCCAGAACTGGACGCAGTACTCCAGGTGGGGTCTCACCAACTGTCTGTACAAAGGGATAACAACTTCCTGTTTTCTGCTGCTGATGCCTCTCCCTATGCATCCCAGTATACCCCCAGCCCTCCCTACTGCCTTCTCACATTGCTTGTTAACCTTAAGGTCATCTGATATGATTACCCCAGGTTCCTTTCTTTTTGTTGTTGTTACTACCTCCCACCCCATTGTGTAATCTTCCCCTGGGTTTTTGTTTCCCAGGTGCATTATTTTGCACTTCTTTGCATTGAATCCTAGCTGCCATACTTCCGACCATTCCTCCAACCTTGCCAAGTCCCTTCTCATCCTTTCCACACCTCCTTGTGTATCAACCCTGTTACAGATCTTTGTGTCATCTGCAAAGAGGTATACTTTTCCTTCTAGTCCCTCTGCAATGTCACTTATAAAGACATTAAAAAGGACTGGACCCAACACTGAACCCTGTGGCAGGGCCGCAGTAATGGGGGGGGAGAAGTGGGGAAGTTGTCCGGGGCCCTGAGCTCAGGAGGGGCCCACCTGAGGAGCTGGCATTACCCCTGGCATTAGCTGGTTTGGGAAACAGGGGCCCATTTCAAGTGACTTGTCTGGGGCCCCAAAATTCATAGCTGCAGCCCTGCCCTGCGGTACCCCACTAGTAACCCCACTTTCTTCAGAGTGGACTCCATTTACAATTATCTTCTGTGTCCTGTTGTCCAGCCAATGTTTTACCCAAGCTACTACCCTGGGACCCACTCCCAGGCTGGTTAATTTGACTATTAATCTTTTGTGTGGGACTGTGTCAAATGCCTTGCTAAAGTCTAGGTAGGCCATCTCCACAGCCCCTCTCTGGTCTACTACTTTGGTCACCCAGTCAAAGAAGTCAATTGGTGATCTGACATGACCTTCCGCTGTGAACCCATGCTGCCTTGGGTCATGTGCACGCACCTCTAGGTACTCAACAATTCTTTCCTTCAGAAGTGATTCATCACTATCCGTACCACAGAGGTCAAACTGACAGGTCTGTAGTTTCCTGCCTCTGTCTTGGTCCCACTTTTGTGAAGGGGAATCACATCTGCCTTCCTCCAGTCCTCGGGTACCACACCATCCTCCCATGATTTGTTAAAAAGGGTAGTCAGTGGTTTCACTAGTTCTCCCCCTTAATTCTTTTAGAATTCTGGGGTGAATTCCATCAGGCCCCATTGCTTTGTCCACCTTCAGTTTTAGGAGTTCTTTCAGAACCCTTTCTTCTGTGAAAGGACTGGGACTCGACCCCCTATCCAGAGTGCTTCTGTTAATTGGATTTGGCACCTTCCTCCTCTTTTGTGAATACTGAGCAGAAATATTCGTTCAGTATCCCTGCTTTCTCTGTCCACCTCTGCCCACCCACGTTCATTCTATTCAGCCTCACTATCCTCCCTTTGTCTTTCTCATCCCTGATGATTCACTAAAATACCTGTGGCTTAATCTGGTTCAAGGTCAGTTGGCATTCATCGCATCCCCTTCCCCCTGGGTCGTGCCTGAAAATAGGCAGGATTTGTCTAGTGCACTTACCCGGTCAACAAAAGCTAAATAAAATAAATAAAATAAAATGTACCTATAAAAGGTTTTATCCCCCCTTCTTAACCGAGTTGGCTATCTTTTCCTCAGTTTGGGCCTTTGCTATTCTGACTTCCTTCCCTGCTTCCTTCTGCCTTAACTGGTACAGCTCTCTGTCCTGCTCCTTCTGTGTTTCCTTATACTTCCGGAATGCTATCTTTTTCTCCCTGACTTTCCCCCGCCACCTCTTTTGAGAACCACAGTGGCTTTTTCTTTCATTTTGATTCGTTTATTTGCTTCACACAAAGGTTTGTTGTCTCTGTGATGGCAGTTTTGATGATGCCCCATTGTTGCTCCATCCCTCCTTCTGGCTGGTTTGCTAGTGCTTTTCTGAGGCACTCTCCCATCTTGCCAAAGTCAGCCCTCCTGAAGTCCAGTACCCTCACTTTTGTATGGCTTGACTCTGTAGCTGAATTTAACGTGAACCACACTGTTTGATGGTCACTTGTTCCCAGATGGCAACCCACTTCTAGATCTGAGATCCTCTCACTGTCACCATTTGAGAGTACAAGGTCTAAGATTGCTCCCTCATTAGTGGGTTTGAGCCTAGCTGTCTGAGGCATGCCACCTGTAGAGCATCAAGAATGGCCCTGCTCTTGGATGTGGCTGCAACAAATGTGCTTCCAGTTAACATCCGGCATATTCAGGTCTCCATCAACAGTATCTCCCCTTTCTCTGCCATCCTAAGAATGCCTTCTATCATATCCTTGTCCATTCCCTCCCAACCACGGGGTCTGTACACAACCTCTGTGCGGATTGTGGTGCCATTTCCAGTCTCCAAGGTGACCCACAGTGCCTCCTCTCCTCCCTGTTTACTCTTTTGTTCAGTTGCTTTATCCTTCCTTTCATAGAGAGCTACTCCTCCCCTCTTCTCCTCCCCTGTCTCTCCTGTAGGTTATGTACCTTGGTATGTTAACATCCCAGTCATAGTTCTCTGTGTACCATGTTTCTGGACTGCTATGATATCCAGGCATCCCTCTTCCATCAAAGCCACCAGTTCAGTGAGCTTGTTGCCCAGACTATGGGCATTGGTACTCATTATCCTCCATTTCCTGATGGCCTTACTCCTTTTTTGCCCCATCCCTGTCCTTCTTGCCTCTGTCACTTTCTCCATTTACCCCTTCCCTTCTTCCTATCGACATTTCTATGTTGGAGTTTACCACACTTATTACCGTGACTTTTTGGGGGGGCTAGGATTTCCCTGCTCCTTTCCAGTGCCTCCCTGCTTGGCTAGTTTAAATGCTTGCCAATAAGCATTTAAACCTATCACCTAGGATCCTGGTTCCCCTCCTGGACAGATGCAGTCCATCATGCCAGTATAGGCTTGCATCACTCCAGGTGGACCCCCAGTCACCTATGAAGCCAAATCCCTGAGCTCTGCACCAGTTTTTCAACCACTGATTGAATCCCATGGTGTGGAGCACCCTAGCCTCTCCTACGCCATAGACAGGCAGCACCTCCGAGAAGGTTACCGTGCATGCTACTTGTCTAAGGCCCCTCCCCAATTCCACAGACTCTATCTGCACTGCTCTGATCCCTTTCGTAGCCAGGTCATTTGTCCCTAGGTGGACAATGACACCCAGCTCCCTCCCCTGTGCAGCTGCTCCGGCAATCCTGAGGATTCGCTCCCTGTCCCTCCAAGCCATGGCTCCAGGCAGGCACCTTACCTCCCTCTCCCCTTCCTCCCCCCAGTTCTACCTTCCTAACAATGGAATCCCCCACCAGGAGTTGTTTCCTTCCTCTGTGGGGTCCCATGCCACCCTCCTGTGGGTCTCCTTTGTGGAGGTTCCCAGCATCCTCCTTGGTCTCCACTGTGGGTGACTCAATAGAGGAACCACACTTTGCCAGAATGGCATAGGAATTGTGGAGAAGTACAGCTGGAGGGATGCGCCTCTGTTCCACCACCCCACCCTCCCTGAGCCCACTGTGGTCCAACCACTCCTCTTTCTTGGCAACCTCTGAGGCAGTGGCAGTGGCCCTGGATGGAAGAGGAGGTTCCACAAATCCTGGCCAAATC
The DNA here is from genome assembly GCA_016271365.2 of Neoceratodus forsteri. Classification (NCBI taxonomy): domain Eukaryota; kingdom Metazoa; phylum Chordata; order Ceratodontiformes; family Ceratodontidae; genus Neoceratodus; species Neoceratodus forsteri. The sequence goes on from CM028132.1 coordinate 1,339,867,674, forward strand.
AACCTGGAGATGAGCAAACTCCTCCCTCAGCCCAGAGAGGTGCCTGCAGATGGGACAACACCGCATCCTCCAGAATGTCTCCCGGAAGACTGCTGCTCCACAGCCACTGCACTGCACCACTCCCATCATGTCTTATTTCTGGTCCCTTCACTATTGTTTGGAATTCTTACTCTTTCCTCTGGTTTTTTTTGTTTTGTTTTGTTTTTTCCTTCCTTCTCTCTCTCTACTTACTTACTGTTACTGTGCCTTTCAAGCTCCTGATTGTCCAGTTCTGAGACAAGAAGATCCTATATTTCTCAGTAGACCCCTTACTTGCTCAGAGGCAGACCTCCAGCAGCTAGAGGGAGCCGGAGAGCTACTCTTGCCCTTCTAGGATGGTGCGTCTTTGGTGGCTCTGTGATCACTCCAAGGGAATCTTACTGTATTCTGAGCTCCCACCCTACCTCCCCTACTAGAACCCATGGGCACTGCACTACAGTTGTAAATGCTGTTTGAAATTTGTATGTGTTTCTTGATGGGGTATTTGTAACATGAATTTTAGTGATGTCCATACTTTCAAATAAAAGGGGATTGTTTGTTTTTTGGGGGTGTTATTTATTAGAATAGTTTAGATAACTTGTTATTATGCATGCTCCATAAGAATCTGACGGTTGCATGATGTATTCCAGGGAGAGTGGTTTGAAAACTGAGCTCGAGCCTAGCATTCCATCATTATTATAGGTTCTATTAACCATTTCAGTTCCTGGGTAGTCCTATGGTGAGACCATACTGCATATGTCAGAATACAGTAAGATTCCCTTGGAAGAAACAAGATTACTATGGTAAGTAGTTTTCTAGGAGCGTGGATATGTTGTTCATCCACACTCTCTGGCATGTCCCTTTCCCCTTTAAAACTTGCCGGAAGTCTTCAAGCTGGCTCGTCCAACCCACCCGGGTGGTAAATACCTCGGCTCCGCCCCATGATGCCTGATCTTCCTTTCCGCTGGAAGATACAGGTCCCTCGTGCTGCTTCTTTAATTCATAGGTCCTGGTTTCAAAACGTCGGTTTTACCGCAACTTGCTATTAAACTTGTTAGAGTTCGCAATTACGATTCGCATATGGAGGACAAATTGTCCTCTGGATTTCGCCGGTGTACCTGTGGCCAGAAAATGTCATGCACCAATCCCAACCTAGCATGCGTGTACTACCTCGGCATTGGACATGACACCTCGTTGTGCACAATTTGTTTGGCCTTCCATCCCAAAGTTCTGGACGACCGCAAGGATTGCCTTCAGCTGGGGAGACCGGAGAAAAGGAGCCCGCTGGTGAAATCTAAAGAGGCGAGGTGGGCGGTTTCCGCGGCCACGGGATCTGCTGAGCAGTTGGAACAGATGAAGGCATTCGAAGAGGAAGCGGTTCAAGCTTCGGTCAGTCAAAGCTTCTTCATTCCACTCAACCTCGGCTCAACTTTTACGGGCTCTTTTCGGGAGTTGTGCCAGTCTCTCCCCACCAGGAGTGAGGTGCCCTCGGGCTCGCACTCCTCCCTCCTTCGGAAGAGGGACATGGACCCCAAGTCTTCTTCCTCCAGAAGAAGATGCTCCTGTGACCGAGAGAGGTCCGAGTCCCAGGAACACGCGGTCTCAACTTCGGTTGAGATCGCATCCTCGGCCGCCGGCTTCACGGATCTTCCATCAGGCCAAGGCACTGAGACAGAGGAAATGGCCGAACTGGCTGAGATTACACTCAATCCAATCGGGCCCTTATCGCCTACTCCTGTCAATGATTCCTTAGGAAGGACCCTGGTTCTTTCCTTTCCCGATGAGGAGACTGTACCTTCGGGTGCCCTCATCGAGGAAACCATTCCAGAACCTCGGTTTTCACCGACTCCGGCGACTCCCAATCGAACCAGCCGATCCCATCGGTCTTGATCGAGGACCAGGACCCCTTCGGTTGAAAAACTGAAGAAAGGTCACAAACATTCCAAAAAGAGGCACCACCATCGATCCTCATCCTCCACGGATGAGGAGAGACTTCGATGGAAACTCTGTCGACGTTATGAGGATCTCATGTGGCAACAGTTGATTCTGACCGGTCAAAAGCTGGCTTCACCGGCAACACCGGCCATCTCTTGGCACCCGCCTCCCAGGCTGATGCTGACCCCTCCAGAACCGAAGGCTTCGTTTCCACCACCCGTGGGGCCAGCCCGTATCCCGGCTTGGCCTATTACGGTCTCCCCACCAATTTTGGTGGAGCCACCGCCTAAGCAGCCTCAGGAAGGGGCTCCCTCAAAAGAGGACCGGACAGACACCAGACTGCCCCGACGTCTGTCCATCACGGATGTCCCCACTCGCCCTTGGCGTATCGAGGGACATATAGGCGGGAGACCGTTATATCCCGACTCTTTGGACTCGGATGACACTGGTTTGCACTCGCATCCGGGGGATGACAAGTCGTCAGTGACAGGTTTGGAGGAAGGTCCTTCCTCCTTTCAGGGCATCCTCCGCCTGATCTCTGAATCTACCGGAATGCCCCTGGAGCCTATCCAAAAGGGGGCAGAATACCCCGTTACAGATATCCTCAAAAGGGGGGATACCCCAACGGAGGCCTTTCCAGTGGCCAAAGCCATTGTTGGCCCGGCCCTTGAGTTTTGGCAGCGTCCTGCTTCCTGCCCAACTCTGTCTGCCCACATGGCCTGCAAGTATACAGTGCCTATGGAGTCCCTGGCGGGGTTCACAGAACATCCCTCGGCCGCAAGCCTTGTGACTGCTTCTGTGTTTAGACGCACTGGTAGCTCAGCCGACACAGACCGTCCCCCAGACAAGGTGTCCAAGAATATGGACCATTCTGCCCAGAAGGTCTATGCGGCCTCTTCCTTAGGCCTTTGTCAGGCCAGCTCTGCTGTTATAATGGCACACTTCTCTCATGCCCTCCTAGGATCATTAGATGAAGTCCTCCCTCATCTCCTGGCGGACATGCAGTCCACAATGTAGCAAGTCAGTGACCAGGGCTGTGCTGTCGCAAAACAGCAGCTCCAGACAGCCCTGGACATTGGAGATTCCTGTGCCTGCTCATTAGCAGCTACAGTGGCCACTCGCCGCAGGGCTTGGCTGAGGCTATCCTCCTTCCCGGCGGATACCCAGAACAAGTTACCTGACGTGCCCTTCCTAGGCACCGACCTCTTCGGTCCAGGAGTGGCTGGTCACCTCCAGTGCATAGAGCAGTCCAGTGCCACCTTGGACGCTACCTCTGCAAAGGGTTCTTCGAGCATGAACCAGCAGAAGTGCAAGGAGAAGCCTTTTCGGCACTCTTCCCCTGCGGTTAGGCAGCCCTCCTATCAAGGAGGCCAGCAACAACAGCAGGCTCAAGCTTGGCACCCCAGGCCCAAGCAGGGTCTTCAACAGCCCCATAAAGGAGGCCGAGGTGCTGGTCCAGGAGCCTCCTCTTCCTCTAAGCCTGCTCAGTGATGGGTTGGGGTTGCCACCCCTACACCCGTCACGCCAGCTCTGAGTCCTCCTGTGGGGGGCCGGCTCCGCCACTTTCTTTCCGCCTGGTCCAGTATTACTTCGGACAGGTGGGTTCTAGAAGTGGTCGGCCAGGGACTGCCTCTGGAATTCGAGCAGTACCCTCCCAGCCGAGCCCGCGCCCCTCGGGAGGAAAGGATCTCAGTTTGCACTCAGTCGGCTCTTCGAGATGATATTGCTCAGCTCCTCCACAAGGAGGCGGTAGCTCCAGTGCCTGATCCTCCTACAGACCCAGGCTTCGTGTCCAGGTACTTCCTGGTTCCCAAGCAGACAGGAGATTGGCGCCTCATCCTAGATCTCCACGACCTGAATCAATATCTCAGGTCTCGCACCTTCTGGAGGGTAACTCTGAACCAGATCATACCATCCCTGGAGTGAAACATGTGGTTCTGTTCACTGGATCTGCAGGACGCGTTCTTTCATGACCCAATCCATCCATCCCACCAGCGGTTCCTCCACTTTAGGGTCGAGGGGACCCTGTATGAGTTCCGAGCCATGCCGTTCGGCCTGTCATCAGCCCCCCGGTCTTCACCAAGTGCATTGCAGTGGTGGCAGCCCATCTTCGGCGTTGAGGAGTTCAGATATACTCTTATCTCGATGACTGGCTCTTGGCAGGTTCTTCCCTTCAGGAGGTGGAGAGGTCCAAAGATCTGGCCCTCCGAACCTGCTCCCAATATGGCCTCCTGATCAATGAGGCCATGTCGTAACTCGTGCCCGCTCAGGTGATGGTCTTCATCGGGGCAGAGCTTGACTCTCGTCAAGCCAGAGCTCGGCTCCCAGCGGACAGGGTGGAGATTCTCTCCTCCTTTGCCCGATCATTTCTGGTCGGGCACTTGCACCCTGCCCGGGACTTTCTGCGCCTTCTGGGTTACATGGCGGCGTGCACCTCAGTGGTCCATTGGGCCAGGTGGCACATGCACCACCTCCAATGGGAGCTGGACACCCAGTGGACTCAGCGCCATGGTCATTTCAACTAGCTGATCACTGTAACTCAGAAGATGTGTGATGCTCTCCAATGGTGAACCTCCTCAGAATGGTTGCAGGAAGGAATCCCATTTGTCCTCCCGAGCCGATGGTCGTCCTGGCGACCGATGCCTCTCTCATGGGCTGGGGAGCCCACACGGGGGACAGCAGGGCCCACGGGTTCTGGACCCTTGAGGAGTCCCGATGCCACATTAACCTGTCAGAGCTCAGGGCAGTCAGACTGGCACTGTCAGCTTTCGCTCCTCAGCTCCGGGGTCAAGTGGTTCAAGTCCAGACGGACAATACCATGACCATGTACTACCTCAACAAACAGGGCAGCATGCACTCCTGTCTGCTGTGCAAGGAGGTGCTCCACATCTGGACCCTTGTAAGCCGGTTGGAGGTGGATCTCCTAGCCATCCATGTGGCAGGAGTCTCGAACCAACTGGCGGATGCTCTCAGCTGCATAGGCCAGACGTCCCACGAGTGGTCTCTCCATCCAGAGGTAGCTTACAGTCTGTTCTCCCATTGGGGAAAAACATTGGTGGACCTGTTTGCCTCCAGGGAAAACACCAAGCTGAGACTATACCATGCCCGCCCCCCTCAGCAGGGCTCGCTGCAGGGGGATGCCTTCTTGAGGCCGTGGACCCCAGGCCTCCTCTTCGCCTTTCCTCCATTTCCCTTGATCCCCAAAGTGTTACTCAAGGTGAGGAGGGACAAGGCGAAAGTGATCCTGGTAGCCCCAGATTGGCCACGCCAGTTCTGGTATCCAGATCTCCTCAGCCTCAGCTGCAGGGCCCCGGAGCGGCTTTGTACACGCCCGGACCTGATATCACTAAACAAGGGGAAGGTATACCATCTAGACCTTCAATCCCTGCACCTCAAAGCCTGGTACCTGAGCGGCTAGAGTTCCAGGCTCTGGGTCTTTCTGAGGATGTCTACACCGTGGTGGAGGCATCTTGAAAAGAATCGACCACGAAATGTTATGCCTTCAAATGGAAAAGGTTTTCCATTTGGTGTCAGGGTAAGAGTCTGGACCCCTTATCCTGCTCTGTGGCTAACAATCTAGACTACCTTTGGTCTCTCTCCAAAGGGGGTCTACGGTCATCGACCCTTAGGTTGCACCTGGCAGCCATTTCTGCTTACCGGGCGCGGGCCTGTCAGTCGACTTTGGCACAGGAGACAGTGGTCAGGTGCTTCTTCAAAGGCCTGGATCACATATCCCCTCCGGTGCGTGAACCTCCACCTCCATGGGATTTGTTGCTGGTTTTGGCAAAGCTCACGGGCAAGCCATTTGATCCCATGCACAAGTGTGAGCTCTCACACTTGTCGTGGAAGACGGCCTTCCTGGTGGCTATCACGTCAGCCAGAAGGACAGGGGAACTCCAGGCGCTTTCGGTCAACTCCACTTATCTGGTCTTCCACAGGGACAAAGTTGTCCTGCGCCCCCGCCCAAAATTCCTTCCGAAGGTGGTTTCAGAGTTTCACCTTAACCAGGTGTTGACTCTACCAGTATACTACCCTAACTACACCTCGGACACCAAGTACAGGCTCCATACTCTGGACCTGAGACGTGCTCTCTCCTATTATAAGGAGAGAACGGCAGAAATTCGTGGAGAGGTTCACCAGCTTTTTGTCACCTATGCTGAAGCTGCTTCTGGCAGACCTGCAGCCAAATGGACCATTGTGAGATGGATTACATCATGCATAGGTCTGTGCTATGAGTTGGCGGGCAAGGAGCCTCCCAGAGGGATAAGAGCTCATTCTACCCACCATACTGCTGCATCGGTGGCTGCTTCCAGGGACATCCCTATCCAGGAAATCTGTCGGGTTGCTACCTGGAAGTCAGCAAACACCTTCATTGCCCACTACCACATCAACCTTGAGTCACATCAGGATGCTGGTTTTGGGCCCTCGGTTCTCCCAATCTCTAGTTCCCAAGTAGGGTGTGTGTACCTTGCCTTCCTCCTCCCAGAGAACTTCTTGAAGTCTGCCAGAGAGTGTGGATGAACAACATATCCACGCTCCTAGAAGAACAGGTTACTCACCTGTAACAGTAGTTCTAGGAGTGGTGTATGTTGTTCATCCACACGCACCCACCCGACCTCCCCGGCTTTAGGCGCACAACCTCGCTTCCAGTGGACTAAGATCTGGTGTTATGGGGCGAAGCTGAGGTATTTACTACCTAGGTGGGTGGGAGGAGCCAGCTTGAAGACTTCCGGCAAGTTTTAAAGGGGAAAGAGACATGCCAGAGAGTGTGGATTAACAACATATACCACTCCTAGAACTACTGTTACAGGTGAGTAACCTGTTCTTTTCTTCCTGCACCCTCTTCCTGCCTGTAAGGTACTTGCATATCTCTATCATATCCCCTCTCTCTCCCTCCTCTCGGGAGTACATATTCAAGTCCTTCAGCCCCTCCTCATAGGACTTGTGATGCAACCCCTGTACCATCTTTGTTGCCCTCCTCTGAACTTTCTCCACCCTGTCTATGTCCTTATGCAGGTAAGGTCTCCAGAACTGTACACTGTACTCCAGGTGGGGCCTCACTAGTGCCTTATATAGTGGAATTATGACCTCCCTTTTCCTGCTGGTGATGCCCCTGCCTATGCATCCCAGCATCTTATTTGCTTTACCTGCTGCCTTGTTGCACTGTTTCCCTACCTTGAGGTTATCAGAGATAATATCTCCAAGGTCTCTTTCCTGCTTGGTGTATGCTATATCCTCACCCCCCCCCCAACTGATATGTTGTTCCAGGGTTTTTGTGCCCCATATGTATTATTTTGCAGTTCTTTGCATTGAATTTCAACTGCCAAACCCTCAACCATTCTCCAAGCTTCTGCAGGTCCCTCTTCATTCTGTCCACACCCTCTGGTGTGTCTACTCTGTTACAGAGCTTCATGTCATCAGCGAACAGGGAAATTCTACCTTCTAGGTCCTGTGCAATGTCACTGATGAAGACAATGAACAGGACCGGTTCCAGCACTGATCCATGTGGTATCCCACTGGTCACTTTTCCCTCTGTGGAGTGACAGCCATATACCACCACCCTCTGTGTCCTGCCGCCCAGCCAATTACCCACCCACCGCAGTATTGTCCTGCCCACTCCCATATTCCCCAATTTGTTTAATAGCCTTCTATGCAGCACAGTGTCAAAGGCCTTGCTAAAGTCCAGATAGACCACGTCCACTGCCCTCCCCGATCCACCTCCCATGACACCCAGTTAAAAAATTCAGTGAGGTTCTGGCATGACCTCCCCCTGGTAATGCCCAAAACTGACTGCAGTAGTCCAAATGTGGTCTCACAATGACATATACAATGGCAGCAAAACCTTCCCATCCCTACTATGTATGTGTCTTCTAATGCATCCCAGTAAGTTGTACAATTTCTTTGATATTTACTATTGCATTACTTCCTGTATTTTTTTATTATGATTGCCTGTTATGTCGTGTATACATTCCCAGGTCCATCTTGTAAATGAGTGTTTCTCAATAATGTTCCACCTGGTAAAATAAAGATTGATTAGATTGATTGATATTTCACTGCACTTTTTTTTTTGTATAGTGTTTGTAGTGTTTTCCATTATAGCCTATGGACATTCAGTGCATACATATTGAGTACACAATAGATTAACATCACACAGTTTCCAATAGCTTAAGAGAATACAGTGCTATCTCCTTCTGTAGGCCGAGTATGTGTTAGGCCACAGAAAGACTTAACATTATTCTTCTGGAATAAAATCCTTGTGTCCATAGGAATTGTCCATCAGCGTCCATAATGACATAAATATAAAAAACTAATAGAGCTCATAATTAATGCTTACACCAGCATTTTTAACAGAAAACAGATAAAAAAAACACATTTGTTTAACAGGTAACCATAACATTCTAACAAGAACAGTGCAACCTTATTGTCATATAGCAACTATTTTAGATTTTAGTTACATCTGGTACGTACCTTGTGTATAAATAAAGTTTAATTTGGTGGACTAGACAATTGTGTGTTGTGTATTATTTCATGGAAGTATTTTATTTAATTTATACCCTCAAACCCCTCAGAGAAAATCACTTCAGCTGGGGAGAGGGCAGCAATAAGTGGCACCCAAATTCTAGTAAACAGTTCCACTTTCCCCTTTAATGCAAAGGTCAACCTTTCCATAGCCAGGGTGGACAGCAGTAAGTTCCTCCACATCTGGGACGTAGGTACCGTACATGAGACCCAGGTGTTCAAAAGAATTTGTCGCACTAAGACAAGTAAAATTCAGATCCACCATGGATATAAGGCCCAGTCCCCATTCCCATCCTGTTCCACGCCTAATAATAAGGAAAGCGGGACCATCTGGAGTTGCTTGCCCCACTTGTGACCAATTTCATTACCCACCTGTTCCCAGTACCCCTAACTATTTTGCACTCCCAAAAGTAGTGTAGGTAGGTTCCCCTCTCCGTTAGACATCTCCAACACATGGGTGATATCCCTGGGTTAAATTTGTTGACCCTGGCTGGTGGATAAAACAAATAGTGGAGAAACTTAAACTGCGCCCCCTTCAGTCTGTTACATGACAAGAGGCCCATGTGTGAGCATGATATCTGTTCCCACATTTCATCATTAATCAGGACACGGAGATCCCTCTCCCTCCTGGACCTACTTGTAGTTGATGGGTTCCCAAAAGACTCCCTATCTAGTTTTGTCACTCTCCTAATTAGACCTTTTTCATTCAGGCGAGCCCCCCTAGTTTCCTTCTCCATCCTTACTATTGTTGACCCCCGTGTGGCTTCTGCCAGGATCTTATCCCCATAGTGTTGGACCTGCAGATACCAGAACATATATGGGTATTTGGAAGGTTTAGGCTTCTCTTAACCTCCTCAAAGGTGTACATGCCCTCCTGACCCAACAAGTCCCCCAGGCAGTGGATCCCTTCAGTCTCCCAACTAAGCAGCCCAGTGTGCTCCCATCCTGGTAGGAACTCAGGATTTCTTGCTATGGGTACCAGTAGTGTGGTGTTCCCTATGGTGCTCCCTCTTTTCTTTATGCTTTTCCATGCTTCCAGAACCTCTGCCACCATAGGATTGGGACTTGCCAAACGAGCATAAGCCTTGTCGCCCCCCGGTGAGAGATAAGTCGTGAGCCTGACCGGGCAGTCTTCCTGTTCCAAATTCAGCCAGGCTGCAGCCTCTCCCTGAGACACCCAGTTATGGATGTATCTAAATTGAACTGAAAGGAAAAACCCTTTTATGTCCAGGAATTCTAGACCCTCCCTATATTTGGAAGTTTTAAGCCTACTCAGTGCCATCCTAGGACGTTTACCCCTCCAAATAAAGTTATTAAAGCTCTTATCCAAAAGTTTCAGATCCCTCACTGTGGGGCTGAATGGTATCATTTGTAGTAAATACAATATCCTTGGGCGCACGTTCATTTTTATCAGATTGACCCTTCCCATCCAAGATATGGGGAGCCCAATCCATCTAGCCAGGTTGTCCCTTACTTTCTGAAAAACTGGGTAATAATTTTGCCTATATAGCGTATTTAAGTTACTTCCCACTCTAATCCCTAAGTAAGTGAGGCTATGGCTTACAGCTCGGAGACCCCAAGTATTCTTCCCCTGACAAGAGTCCTCCCCATCCAGATACATAATCTCAGATTTATGTAAATTAAGTTTGTATCCAGAGAATAGAGCAAATTCCTGAAAAACCTCCAACAGTGCTGGGACTGACACCCCAGGATTGGTCAGGTACAACATTAAGTTGTCGGCATACAAGGAGAGGCGATGTTGTGTCCCCTTTTGTACTTGGATTCCCTGAATTATCGAATTCTCTCTTATCTTACAAGCTAGAGGCTCAATAGCCAACATAAAAAGTAGGGGGAAGAGGGGGCAATCCTGCCTCATGCCCCTGAATAGCTGAAACTCCTCAGAGGGGACTCCATTTACCAACACTCTGGCCATGGGTCTATCATACAATAATTTTACCGGTGAAATAAAATTTGTTTCCACCCCAAATTTCTTTAATACCTCAAAGAGGTATGGCCATTCAATTCTATCAAATGCCTTTTCCGCATCCATAGATAGGATACCGGCCTCACCCGGCTGCTTCAAGCGCCACCAAATTACATTAAGAACCCTTCTAATATTATGGTAGGACATTCTGCCCCAGATGAACCCCATCTGATTCGGGTGAATAATCAAGGGGAGTAGATTTTCCAATCGTAGGGCTAATACTTTGGCTACAATTTTACAATCATAATTAAGTAAGGAAATAGGCTTACAAGAGGCACATTCTGTGCTGTCTCTATCTGGTTTAAGTAGTAAACAAATATTGGCAGGAGCACGAGGCGGGCAACCCCCCTCCTCACCGGCTTCTTTGGTAAGACTACACATTGGTTTTGCTAACTCATTTTTCATTACTTTATAGTATTCTGCTCTGAACCCATCAGGTCCTTCAGCCTTTCCTGATTTCAGACCCGAGATTGCACATCTAATCTCCACCTCGGTAATCTCAGCCCCTAACTGTGCAGCCTGCTCCTCCGTCAGGGTGGGGAGTTTAACACTATCCAAAAAGAGTCTAGCCTTTTCCTCACTACTCCTACATTCCTCCGTATACAAATTAGCATAAAATGCCGTAAAAACACCCCTAATTTCTTCCTCTTTAGTTGTGATTTTGTTTCCCTTACCCTTAATTGAAATAATTTTGCTTGAAACCTTCCCTCCCTTCATCAGTCTGACAAGCAGGGGCCCAGGTTTTGTTTCCCCACTCATACAGCCTCTGCCTGGCAAACATTAAGTTATTTTCTGCCAATCCAGTGAGGGTTTCATTCAGGACCTCCCTAGCCACCCTTAATTGCTGTTTATCCTCGGCCTTATTATTTTGTAAAACCTGCAGCTCCAGATCTTTAATTACTTTCTCCAGCGCCTCGATTCTCCCTCTCCGATCCTTTTTTATTTTTGCTGTGTAGCTAATAATGACACCCCTCATGTACGCCTTTCTCGCCTCCCACACCACCCCCCTGGAAGGGCCTGAGTCTTTGTTATTAACCCAATATTCCTCCCAGGATGATTTTAGAAACTCTCATAATTACTCCTTACAAAGTAAATATGAGGGAAAACGCCATTTCCCCTAGTTCCTTGTACTGCTCCCCCTAGTAAATTTAATTGTACCATTGCATGGTCCGATAGCATCACAGGGCTGTGTGAGACCTCCCTTATTCTATGGAATAAATCCCAAGAGACAAAAATGTAATCCAGCCTAGACCAGGAGTTACGCAGAATAGAATGAAATTGTACCTGTAAACAAGCTTTCAGCTTAGTGTGTCTCACCTGGTTAAACAATTGGGAAAAAAAATGCATATTCTTTGAGCCCCGGGTATAATAGTCTCCAACTATCCACAAGGTTTAAATCCTGGAGGCCCATCGCTCAGACTTTGGTGGTTCTATTTTTTCTCTTACCCGCCCCTTGATAGTCTAAGGACCAGTCCATCACAAGATTATAATCCCCCCTCCACCACAACTAATCCAGGGAACTGTTCTCTATTAAGAACGTTCAGGAGGCACTGGAAAAATGTGGGATCATACGTTGAGGGGACATATATGCTGCCAAACGTGATCTTGGAGCGGCAAAGCTGGCAATGGACAAAAACATACCTGCCTTCTTTATTGTCCTTTACTGCTTGTGTGACTTTAAAGGGTACATTTTTGTTTATTAAAATTGCCACTCCCCTTTTATGCGATGAAAACAATGCCACATAACGAGCCCCTACCCACCTCCCCACAAGCCTCGCATGCTCCTTAGGCAGGAAATGTGTTTCCTGGAGCATGGCAATCTGTACCTTTCTTCTTTTGAGAGCTGAAGAATCTTGGCCGATTTATTGGGGTATTAATCCCCTTAACGTTCCAGGAAACCATCACATCAATTTCCTCTTTATCCGCCATTTTTAGGGGTAAATATCGAGAATCCACACTGCGTCCACTCCAAATCCAGCCTCCACGGTACACCAGTCAAGAAACTTCCCCAACAGACAATACTAGACAGGTTGCTAAATATACTAACAGTAGAACAACAGCTACAAAACATTTTCCCTCCTAAATCTTTAGAACCCAAACCCCCCCCCATCTGTGACAAAACCAGCATTTTAACACAGTGATGCCCATATTTGTCTAGAAAAGTATTAGAACTAACAGCCCCTCCGGCTGACATGTCCTACGATTCAAACTCCCCCACCCCCACACAATATGCAACCCAAGATTTATCAGCAGAGATGCCCTTTGGAGCAACAGGGAGGCGTGTTCCAATAAAGAATTGAAACTTTAGAGACCCAGGTCCCTACCACTCTCAATGGTGGGCTAACTGTCAAGTGCTGTGAGTGCCAGGGACACATCTGCAATGCCCCGGAAGAGCCCCTCCCCCGAGGCCCCCAAAACCAGAAACCAAAGGGTGCCAGTAGCTGTTACTCGAACCTCATACCAGCCCCCTCCCCAGTACAGAATTTCAAAACCCAACTCAAAAATCATAGCCCCTTAAGTACTGCGGGTAGAACTTTTCTGGCCCCTAACCTATTAAGACCTAATACCCAACTATTGAACAAAAAGTGCCTCTCATAGGGTTATGGAGGCCCTCCCCTGAGAAGAAGAAGCCCCAGGCATACTCACCCCCTTCAAAGCAACCCACGGTGCCAAGAAAATTGTAGCGCAATTGGACGAGGCAAGGAAACACCAGGCATAACTTTTTATTTTACACGATGCTTCTTATCCCAGTCTGTGATGAAAGTGCTCAGCTTGTGAGGTTCCCAAAACGAATATGATGCTCCTTCCACATGGAGCCAGATCGTCACTGGGTAGACCAGGAAAAATTCAATATTTCTTTCCCTCAGCATGTTCATTGATTCATTAAAGGCCTGGCGCTTCTTCTGGACTCTTTGTGACAGGTCTTGGTGTAGGGTGAGTTTGCAGCCCTCATAGACTAGCCCTTTTATTGCCCTGTAGGCTGCCATCTCCTCCTGTCTGCCCTGAAAATTATGCAGGTGGAATATGATCTGTCTTGGCAGTTGCTCATCTGGTGGTCTGGGGGCCAGCGCTCTATGGGCTTTTTTGATCTTAAGTCGCCCAGGTTTAGGTTGCATCCCCAAATGTTTTGGCAGAATCGTGGAGCAAAAATCAAGGGCACTCTTGCCTTCTTTCCTTCTCTTCTGCAAGCCCCCGAAGGCACAAGTTGCTCCGTCTGTTGTAGTTCTCCTGATTATCCACAATGTCCCAGAGCTGCTCCAATTCTTTTTCCAGGGTCAGCACTCTGTCTGGGAGTTTCTGGGTTGTATCCTCCAGCTCTGAGACCTTCTGTTCAACTTCTGAGAGTCGCTTGGATTGCTCCCCAATTTCAGAGGTAAGAGTTGCGATTTTCAGTTCAAACGAGTTGAGGTGTGGGCTTAGCCCCTGCAGGACTTGCTCTCTGACCACTCTGCTTAAAACTGCTATTTTGGCAGCTGATAAAGAGATAGGCCCCACCACGCTAGTTATTGGTGCGTCACTTGAGCCTGGTTTCTTGCTTACTGTTTTTGAGGTATTCCTCATTGTTTTACCAGGAACTAGGTATTCTTACATGATCTGTGGTGTTTCCCAAAGCTGCCCGATATGATTTAGCCACGTAGACGTCTGCTGAATATAACTTTTTAAACTTATAAAGTGTGGAGGAGTGAAGATTCGCATCCTTCTCACACTCATTAGCACCCTCCATTGCACTGTATTTTAAAGGAGAGATTTCTCTAATTACTATGCCCAAATCCCTTTTTTCCCCTTGTTTCTGCAAGCTCTTTACCATTTAGTATGTATTTTGCTTTAATATTAGTTCTGCCCGAGTGCATAATCTTTCTGTATTGAATTCCAACCCGTGCTTCTCTGCCCAAACCTCCAATTTATGTAATTCCCTCCTTACATGTTCTCTCTCATCCTCATTTCTGACTTCTGACCACAATTTAGAGTCATCTGCAATTTAGTTAGCCATACTGTGTCATCACAGCTCATTGAAGACACGTACATCTTGAACAAACATGGACGCAACACCAATCCCTGCGGCACGCCACTCATTACTTCCATCCAGTTAGATAGCTCACCCCTTAGTGAGACCCTTTGTACTTTTCCATTCAGCCATGAGTCAGTCCACTTAAGCAGCCATCCATTTACTCCTGTGTTCTCCAATTTTACTCAACAGTTCAGAGTGATCAACCGTATCAAAGGCCTTTCTGTAATCCAAGAAAACCACATTCATGGGATCCCCCTATCTAGTGCTCTACTGACCTTATTGTAAAAGCTCAGGAGATTTGTTAAACATGACATTCCCCTTGTGAATCCCTGCTGTGTTCCATCCTGCAATGTGTTTGTACCCACACATTCCTCCAATTCCTCTTTCACCATCTTCTACAACTCCTTGCCCAGGACGGAAGTCAAGCTTACTGGTCTGTAATTGCTACTCTGCCCTTTGCTCGCTTTTTTATAAACTGGTATATCTATTGCTTCCCTCCAACAGGTTATAACTTCCCCACCGTCCAATGAGGTTTGAGTCACCCTCAAAGTGAAGTTGGTCAGAGAGCTTGACGGGCTGCTGCAACTAACCTAACTCATTCCTTTTCAGGTCGTAGCATTTCTGAGGAACCACTAATTCCTTTTCAGGTCACAGCGCTTTTGAGGAGTGAGACAAGAAGCAAACAAACTCAGTGGTGGGATCTTAACTGTGCTGATGTTAGACATCGGAACGGTGTACCGGAGCTCACTGCTGTGGTTCTGCCTCCTACCTGAAGAAAAGGGGAATTTGTTGTTTTTCGGGCTGAGGTGAGCTGATTGTTTTTGGAGGGAGGTGATCTCCAGGAGGCTCAGGTGTATCTCCCTTCCCTTCCTCCCTCCCTGCATCCCACCCACTCTGGCTGTGTGTACCTTTATAGGGACGTCCCCGGAAGGCATTCTGGCCACTTCATGATCCAAAGCAGGAAAAAGGTACAGTCACACACAACTACCCAGAGAATTAACTGAACGTTTGTGTTTAACATCCCAGAATTGTGCATAGCTCAATCTAGAGAGGTGAGCAACATAAAACAACCACAAGAAGGGGAGAGAAAGGGAAGAAGTCAGAGGAGAGAAGGAAAGAAGGAAAAAAACAGAAGGGCATGATGCAGGGAGTGGTGCAGTGCAGCGGCTGTGGGGTGGCAGTTTTCAAGCGACCCTTCTGGACACTGCGGTGCTGCCCCATCTGCAGGCACCTCTCTGGGCTGAGGGCGGAGGTCACCAGTCTCCGGGCGGAGTTGGCCAGGATTCAGGGGACCTGCTTCCCCACCCAGAGGTCACCAAATCCACACCCACTACCTTAAAAGTTGCCCAGCACCAGGAGTGGTTGGAGTACGATTTGAGCCATGCCCTTGGAACCGCTAGGAGGTCTCGGAAGAACAGACAGGGCACTGGGTGTGGTAGGGAGTAAGGAGATTATTTAGGTAGCTGGGACCTAGTCTGTCTAGGGCTTTAAAGGTCAGTAAACTGACCCTGAAGGTGATTTCTCACTTCACCAGCAGCCAGTGCAGGTCACGCAGGACTGGGGTCACATGGCAAGACCTTGGAAGGTCTGTCAGCAACCTAGCCGCAGTGCTGTGCACTAGCTGAAGGTGATACAGGGCCCCTCCATTTACCTGAGGTAAAGAGCATTACAGTAGTTGAATCTGGAGGTCATGAATGCATGTACTAGTGAGAGCAAGTCATCGGGCAGGATTAAGGCTTTAATCCGGGTGATATGGTGAAAACCACTCCATATATGAGATGACACCTGAGCCTCAAGTGTCACTTTTTCATCCAGAATGGCCCCCAGCTTCTTCACCTTAGCAGAGGCAGCAAGTGGAGAGGTGCCAAGCATCACAGCAGTCACCTTTCCCACCACCTCCGCACCCCACTAATGACCAGGCTAAATCACTAGTACCTCTGGATTGAGCTATAGCCAACTAGATGACATCTAATCACGGATCTTGACTAGACATGAATTCACCATCTAAACCATACCATGTGTCCCGGGTGCAAATGACAAGTACAGCTGGTTGTCATCCACATAGCAGTGAAACTCCACACTGTAACATCTGATGATCTCTCCCAGGGGAAGCATGTACACTGTGAACAACATGTATGAGAGGACTGAACCCTGAAGAACTCCACAGGATTGGGGCTTTGGGAGTGAGGAGAAATTCCCCATCACCACCCTCTGCATCCTACATGTGAGAAAGGACTCGAGCCAGCTGATGACAGTTCTGGCAAGTCCACAAAGCTCCCTAAGGTGATTCAACAACACACCATGGTCCACGGTGTCAGATGCTGAGGGGAGATCAAGAGAACAAGAACTGACCGTTCCCATCTATCAGTAAATGAAAAATCAATAATAGTATATGGGGACTCCATTATAAAAGGGATCCATTGGTTAAGAAAGGGGGTGATCAGTTTTTTGTGATCCAGGGATGGAGGCAAGCAGGACACTTCTGAGAATTAAGGAATGCATTAGGTTAAGTGGAGGGAAACCACACCTAATTTTACACCTTGAAACAAACAACCTGGCTGGGGAAGAGCTGGAGGAGGTGCAGAGGAGATTCATGGAGCTAGCAAAAGGGTGGAAAGAGATAAGTCAATTCCATAGCCTTTTCGGGAAGTCCTGCCAGTGCACTGTGCCAGCACAGCTAGGCAGCTGAGAATCAAGGACTTTAACCACTGGCTGAGGCAGTGGTGGAGAAGGGAGGGCCACAGATGTTTAGGAGATTGGGGTGACACATGGCTGGATGAGCACCTGTACACAAGGGACAGGCTGCATATAAATGACGAGGGGGCTAGACTGCTAAGGGGGAAACTGCAGGGTTACATAGATGGCATACTGGGGAGTGTTTTAAACTTGAGAAGGCGGAGTACGAAGCTAAGGGTGGTTCAGGAAAAATGACTGGTGGAACTTACCTAACTTACACTGCCCCAAAGCTGGGGGCAGGAAACGCTGGTGGGGAGGAGAATAGAGGGAAGGGGTGGCTGGTGGAAGGGATTGGTAGCAAACACCAGGAGTCTAGGAAATAAGATAGGGGACCTGGAGGCGGTGGTGGCGGCAGATGACCTAGACCTAATAGCAGTTACTGAGATGTGGTGGACAGAAAACCACAGTTGGGAGGTGGAAATACCAGGGTATGGTCTCTGCATTAGAGACAGGAAAGGAAAAAGGGGGGAGGGGTAGCCCTGTACTTGAGAGAAGGGATACGAGCAACAGTGATCAGGGGTGGGAAGGGATAAGCGGAGATACTGTGGGTCACACTAAGTAAAAGGATTGGGGAGGCAGTAAGGTTAGGGATGGTTTACAGACCACCAAATCAAGGGGATAGGAAGATGATTAGGGAAATACAGGGGATGGCCAGCAAAGGGAAAATCGTGGTGGTGGGTGATGTAAATCTTCCGGACGTGGACTGGGGAATCACAACAGCATCCTCGGAAAGGAGTAGGGAGCTGTTGAAATCCATGCAGGAAGCTTTCACTCACCAACTGGTCACAGAACCAACTTTGGGGGGGCATACTGGACCTGGTTATGCCAAATGGGGACAGGGTGGAGGAGGCAGAGGTTGGGGAAAACTCTGCGACAGTAACCATAGGATGGTAAGTTATAGCCTTTGGAAGGGGCTGGTAAAGAGCAGTTCCGCTACTAGGGTGCTGGACTTCAGGAAAGCAGATTTTCAGAAGATGAAAGAAATTGTGAGATAGGAACTTGAAGGGAAGGAGAACTTGGATGACACTGAAGAGCTGTTGGGGGAAATTAAAAAGGGAATTTTGCAGGTGACAGAGAAACGCATTAGGAGGGTGAGCAAAAATAAGAGAGGGAGGAAACCACTTTGGTTCACAACAGAAGTGAGAAAAGCAGTCAGGGAGAAAAGGCGTTCAGGGCATGCAAAGCCTCCAAGAGGGTGACACACAAAGAAGCTTATAACGAGAAACTGAAGGAAGCCAGGAAAATAATCAGAAGGGTTGGGACGTATGAAACAGAGGAGAAAATAGTGAGGGAGACAAAACGGAGTGACAAGAAGTTTTTCAGGTATGTGAGTGACGGAAGGAAGGGGAAGCTGGGGATTATGAAGCTCAAGGGGAAGGGGGAAAAGGCAAATCTTCAGAATGACTATTTCACATCAGTTTTAACCGGTTGAGGGGAGCGGGCCAGAGCAAAAAGGCAGGGGAAGGGTAGGCAGAGAGTTGGACACAAGCGCATTTACGGAGGATAGGATATTGGAAGAACTAGGAAAACTGCAGACGGACAAAGCAATGGGACCAGATAACATCCACCCAAGGGTGTTCAAGGAGTTAAAGCAGGAACTGGCGGCACCACTCATGAGGTTATCTAATCTGTCACTAGACAAGGGACTGGAAAAGGGCTGATGTAGTGCCATTGCACAAAGGGGAAGGAAGGGAGTAGCTGGGAAAGTAACACCCAGTTAGCCTTACCTCTGTAGGGAAAGCTAATGGAAGCACTTGCAGTATAAAGGAAAGGCTGATAAAATATCTAGAGGAGGAGGCCTCCTGGATGACAACCAGCATGGATTCACAGGTGGAAGTCTGAGCAGACCAACCTGATTGAATTCTTTGATGGAGTAACAAGAGATATGGGACCGGGGGCGGTCGACATAGCCTACCTAGACTTCAGGAAGGCCTTTGACACCGCCTCCCACAGGAAGCTGATAAGCAAATTGGGCAGTTTAGGGTTGGGGAGCAAGCTCACAAACTGGGTAGAAAATTGATTAGAGGGGAGGACTTAGAGGGTGGTGGTAAATGGGTGCACCCAAAAGAAGGAAGGGTGACGAGTGGGGTTCCCCAGTGATCCAGCTAGGATCCATGCTTTTCAACATATACATTGCGGACATTTCAGAGGACCTAAATGGGAATGTGTGTCTGTTCGCACATGATACTAAGATCTGTAATAGGATGGATATGCCGGGGTGGAAAATGAGGGAGGGTCTGGCCAGGCTGTAGTAGTGGTCAGCAAAGTGGCAACTAAAATTCAATGCAAAAATGCAAAAAAATGCAGAATTATGCAGATAGGGCGGAAAAAAACCCATGGGCAAAATACTGGCTCGGAGGGGGGAGAACTGGGGGTAACAGATCAGGAAAGGGACCTGGGGATCACATTTTTGGACAGCCAGAAGGTTCGGAGTCAGTGTGACAGGACAGTGGGGAAAGCAAACAGAATGTTGGCATGCATGGGGAGGGGCTTTACAAGCAGGAGAAAGGGAGGTGATATGCCACTATGCAAAACCATGATCAGACCACAATTGGAATACGGGGTCCAGTTCTGGAGGCCATACTTATAGGGGGACAGTGTTGTTGAGGCACAGGTCAGGAAGCATAGGAAAACCAGGAGCAGTTGTAAAATTCGCAAATAGGTTTTTGGTATTAATAACAGTACATTGTGACCCAGAAATGACCTCTTGTGGACAGTGCTGGAAATATTTTTCAAACCAGCATCTCGGTTGGCCCCTTGAGCCCCTTGCATTCCAGTTTTTGCAATTATTTCAACAGTATAACTATATACAGTTTTAAACAAAGGGATCCCAGTATCAGTGACATTTCCACATAAAGATATGCATATATTTTTATGCCCATAGAGATGCAGGAAAAGACACATAGCAAGGGAAGGCAGAGAGGTAGCGAAAGTCGGAGAATTATGAAACCGTCGGAGTGATCAATTCCTAGGTCTCACAAGAAAATTTGGTTGCGCAACCACACAGAGAAGAAACAGAAAAGGAAAGGATAGAACAGATCCTTGTATTTAATGTTTTTATGTGTAACAAATGTGGCAGGGCCTTATTCAGCCCTGTCACAGACAAGGACAGGCTGGAGAAGGTCCAGAGAAGAGCAGCCAAGATGGTGAAAGGGATGCACGAGAGGTCATACGAGGAATGGATGGAAGAGCTAAACCTGTACACATTGGAGATGAGGAGGGAAAGGGGAGATATGATAGAAACCTTCAATACTTAAAGAGTATAAACAGAGTGAGGGTAGGCAGCATTTTCAGGATGAGTGAGAACAAATCTACAAGGGGCATGCATTCAAACTGGAGGGGGTCAGATTTAAGGGAGACGTCGGGGGGATGTTCTTCACTGAGAGGGTTGTAGGGCCATGGAACAGACTGCCGGAATGGCTCATGGGGGAAGATTCAGTGGGAAAATTCAAGAGAGCTTGGGACATCTACATGGGGCTAAATAACAGAGGGAGTGCAGGGAATAGAGGATGTAAGACTACGGGGGGGGGGTCAGGAAGACTGGATGGACCATGAGGTCCTTTTCTGCTGGCAAATTTCCATGTTTCTCTAGCCCTGAGGAGGTCATTATGCACTCTGAGTAATGCTGTGTCTGTACTGTATCTAGATCTAAACCCTGCCTAGAGAGGCTAATAGATGTCGAAGGTTGTGTGCCTTGTGCTGCAAAGCCACTATTTTCTCAATAACGTTTCCCAGGCAGGGAAGATTAGAGACTGGTCTATAATCCGCCAAGCAGTCTGGATCCAGAGATCATTTCTTCAGAAGGGGCTACACCAACACTTCTTTCAAGGTACTAGGGAAGGACCTCTCTGAGAGAGAGCACTGGACAATCTCAGTGAACAGTGTACCCATGGACCCCACACAGCCCACTAATAGGTGGGTCAAACCGGGTCCAGTTCACAACAAACGGACCGCAACTTTGAGATTACCTCACAAACCTGTTCCACCCCAACTAGCCTAAACTCATTCCAGACAGGAGGAGTGCTCCTAGCAGCGCCCACCTCACTAGTGCAGGGCTATGATAGCCCCATTGGGGAAATCACAGATCTGATGGGGAACACACTGTCTGTGTAGATACCTGCTGTTGCAAGCCCGGGGGTCCCTTGTCCATCCTGACCTACATTCCCTGTGTCTCCATGCATGGCTGTTAAAGAAATAATAGAATAACCCTTTCTTCCTGTCCTGTCTCTATTACACTGACATGACTTCTGTCCCTAACAGCCTTCAGTATACATTAATAATCTACTAAAATATATTTGCCTGGAGGGCACTTGGATTCCTTTAGTCTTGGCAGAGAGAGATAAGGCAGGGATGCTGTCTCTCCCCACTTCTCTTCGTATTGACCATAGAGCCTCTGGCCATCCGGATCAGGGAAGATCACAGAATCTAGGGGGTGAAGAGCCAGGCGGGCACCATTATAAGATCACGCTATATGCAGATGATCTTCTGCTGTTTGTCACTGATCCTACAAATACAATACCAGCACTGTTAGAGGTGGTGAGGGATTTTGAGTGTTTTTTTAGGTTATAAATTAAACCTAAGTCCAAAATGCTTAGATTGTCCACTCGAGGAGGGGTGGCAGGTAGGAATGCATGGAGATAAGATCACGTGATGTCGCGGTCGGGCTAGCAGCGCTAGAAGCCGTCTCCCAACTCATCCCCTCGCATCGCATCAAATTTTAAGTCAGAGCCTTTTTTTCCGCTTCACTTTAGTGCTAGGTGGACTCAGGAAATACTGCTGATCATACACATTTGTGGTTTTCAAACGGAATCCACGACTGGCTGTACGTTTTAGTGATCAAGGGAGTTGGGCCTATCTAGGTCATGGAGGCCGAAATGCGCCAAGCACCTCTGCGGCATACTCCCCCGCAAACCTCCGAGAAGGGGTCGAAGAGATCTAAAGGGCAGTCCGGTAATACCGCGAAGGCGCTGCTACCTACAGCACAGCAATCTGGGCCCACTCCATTATCGGAGCAAAAATTTCTGGAGGAGTTACAACCATTTAAGATGGCACTACAAGACATAACAAGGGAGATTAAATGTTTAAGGGAGGAGCTTTCTGATACAAACCGGGCAATTTCAGATGTTTAGGCATGGACTGCATCACTCAAGACTTGGAAGGGCAAACTGGAGCCAGAGGTGGTAGCCTTAAAGCAACGCCTGCATAAAATGGAAACCAAGTTAGAAGATCTGGAAGGCCGTAGTAGGAGGAATAATATAGTTATTCTCGGCCTCCCAGAAGAGGCGGAGGGAACGTCTCCCATCTTGTTTTTTCAGAAATTTCTAGCCAAGATAGCTGGGCCATCTCCGAATAACCCAGTATACATTATTGAGTGGGCACATCGCTCACTTCGCCCCAAGCCAGGCGACGGCAAGCCCCCGAGGCCAGTCATTATTAAACTATTAAACTACCTGGATAGAACCCACATCTTGGAGCAAGTTAGAGGCCTACAGCAAGTGGTTTGGGAGGGCAAGCAGATTCGTCTGGCTCAAGACTTGCCGGCTTCAGTGCGATCTCACCGCGCGGAATACCACCCACTGGTGTCCAAATTGATTGCGGCTGGTATTAAGTATAAGGTCCAGTACCCTTCCAAGCTGATGGTGTTACATTCTGAATCCTGGCATTCCTTTGATACAGCTCAATCAGCTGCTCCTGCATTGAATAAAATGTTCCCAGATCTGTTCCCGGCTCGTTGAAGTTCTGCAGATACGATATGCACCTCCTTAGAGTATGGCATCTACATACAACACTGTAGTCCCTTGGAAATTTCTATGGAGACTCCGACTCTTGGACTGATGGAAGTTACCAAAATTCGCTGCACCACAAGAAGATGGCCAGCAGAACTGTTATATGGGTGGCTGTATGCCTCCCCCATTAATTTTTTTTTTTTTTTCTTGGGCATTACCAATTAGATTTTAGATAAAGGATGAACAATACAAACAATATGGACTTGATGCCCCTCCTCCCCCCCCCTTTTTTTTTTTCATGCTATTAATACTTGTAACTGTTATCCGAATATGTGGTGCAGGGGAGGGGTTCGGGAGGGAAGGATTCTTGGGTGAAACTGCAGTCTAATCAGTGCGTCACGTACTGGCGCAGGGTGGGACGTAAACCCACAGGGGTATTTAGGGCCATAGGAATACTTGCTACTACTTATAGTTTTGAAATTAGATTGTTGAAGGTTACAACCCATATTTTTGTTCCCCTTGTTGGGGTATAACTTACCCTGATGTGGGCTTTGGGGCTAGAGGGTTGGGTGTAGGAGGGAGTGGAGATGGGGATAATCGGAGGGATTGTTGGGGTGGGAATAATAATTCCCTTATCAAACTCAGGAACTGTGTTGCATCAAGAGATGAGATACTGGTTTAAGGGGATCTGGGGACTTCGTACATACTGATGGGTGTTGTGGGGTGGGTTGGGACTGTTAAGGAGAGGCCACTATATGTTCAAACGTTATCACATGGGAAGTGCTTAGATCTCGAGGAAATATGTGGGATACAAGAATACTATCTGTATCTGACTTGGTTATGGTATTTGTGTTAAAGCTTTGCTCTTGGAATGTTAAGGGTGCTCAATCCCCGACAAAGAGGGCCAAGATCTTGTTGCATCTCAACAAACTAAATGTTGATATTGCTTTTATCCAAGAAACCCATCTGCCTAACTCGCAGATTCCTACCTTAAGAAGATCCTAGGTGGGGCATGCTTTCGGGGCTGGATTAGATACTCGTAAAAATGGGGTTGCGATATTAATTGCACGTCGTATACCCTTTCGACTGCTTCAGTCGATGGGTGATTCCCAAGGTAGATACATATTGGTGAGAGCCATTCTTGGTCACACTGAAGTAGTACTGGGATCGATTTATGGGCCTGTAGGTGACAACCCACAATTCTTTATGAATCTGGCGGCTACGCTAGCACCGTGGGCCCAACTTCCCATTACACTTGGAGGAGACTGGAATCTAGTTCTCAATAATACCTTGGACAGGTCTACAGGGAAAAACACACCCCATACTCCTGCGCAATTGGCTCTTAAAGACTTGATGAATACCCTGGGTCTTGTGGATCCGTGGAGGACTCTGTTCCCATCGACTAAACAATATTCATTTCACTCAGCGCCCCATAACACTTTCTCTAGAATTGATTTCTTTTTGTTGGGGGTTGAGCACCTGGCGGGGGTCCAGAGTTGCGCTTACCTTTCCAAGGTGATCTCGGATCACCATCCTACTCTCCTGCAGTGGTCTATATCCTCATCTACTGCCCGGGATAAAATCTGGAGATTTAATTCCCAACTGTTGAAATCTCAGGAGGTAGTCGACCTTCTCTCTAAATTCATAACAGACTTTTATAAATTAAACATAGTATCCACGCCTAAATTAGACGTGCTTTGGGGGGCCCTAAAATGTTCATTAAGGGGAGAAATAATTAGACTAGCATCCTGTTAGGAAAAAGAAAATCTCCTCCAAATCCTCGTCACTTTTACAACAAATTAGAATTCTGGAGAAATCCCTATCCCCCCAATCACAATCTACAGATTTTGAAAGACTAGAAAATTTACGATTTCAATATAACACCCTTCTGGGTGATAGGGTTGAACACCTTCATCTGAGGGCCAAGGTTAATTACTTTGACCAGGGGGACAAAGCTGGTAAGTTCTTGGCCTTAAGGCTCAGATCACTAGCTGCAGATAGGATTGTTGTTACGGTCCAAGAGACTGAAGGGAAGTTTTGTACTACACCTAGGGAGATTACCGAATGTTTCAAGAAATTCTACCAAACCCTGTACTCAGCCCCCTCACAATCTTATCGACGTTCTGCACTAGACTTTTTTCTTCAAGATATTGACCTCCCATACCTGTCCTGTGATCAAATAACTCTTCTACAGTCTCCCCTGACTGTGGAGGAGATATATGCAGCTATAGATGCGCTTCCTATGGATAAAGCGCCGGACCAGATGGTTACTCGCCTAACTTCTACAAAGCCTTTAAATTTCAACTGGGGACACGGTTATTAGACATGTATAACTATGTCTATAAACAGGGTCTAACTGATTTCACCCTTACAGAGGCAATTGTGGTGGTCCTACCTAAGCCGGGTAAGGACACGACATTGCCGTCAAATTACTGTCCAATATCACTAATAAACGTGGATATGAAAATCTTGGCCAAAATCCTTGCTTGCAGACTGGCCAAAGTCTGGCATACATTAATAAGTCCAGAGCAAATGGGTTTTGTTGCCGGGCGCCTTTCATCAGATCACGTACGGAAGATTTTTCATCTCATTTCTGCGTCCGGAATTCCCAGATACCTCGGCCCTGGTGTCCCTGGGCCTTAGAAAAGGCCTGACCGGTTTCTTGAGAGTATTTATTTGATTTGCTTCCGAGATATCGAATTCCCAAACAATTCATTCAATGGATTCATATACTTTACTCACACCCATCTGCGAGGTACTGTGCAATGGAGTCCTGTCCTCACCCTTCTTCCTTCAACAGGGCACGCGACAGGGTTGCCCCCTCTCTCCTTACCTGTTTAACTTATTTCTGGAACCATTAATCAGGAAAATTAATCACTCTGCAGTGATTTCTGGCATCACAATTAACCATATTCAATATAAATTATCAGTATATGACGATGACATCATGCTCCATATTACCCATCCGTCCATATCCATACCTGCCACTTTTAATATTATACGGGAATTTGGGGATTTCTCCAATTATAAATTAAATGTGGCCAAGTCAATAATGCCCTTAAATTGTTACACTCTAAAGGCAGATATTGTGCAGCTTGGGCTTACTTGGATAAGAGATAAGATCAAATATCTAGGTATTTTCCTGTCGCAGTCAAAGGTTAAAATGAAGCAGTATAATCTAGACTGTTTAATTGCTAATATAAATCAGACCTTAACCACTGGGTATCGCTTCCAATTTCACTTTGGGCGTATTAATATTATAAAATGAATGTTTTACCTCGCTGTTATACCAACTCCAAATGCTTAATCTTAACCTTCCCAGTCTTGGTTTCTTCAAGTGCACAGTATAATTTCTAGATTTATTTGGAAAAATAAATCTCTGACGATAGCTAAGCTCCAAGAACTAAGGAGCGTGGTGGTCTACAAGTCCCCAATATTTACCATTACTACCTGGCCATGAATTCCACTGTAGTCTCGCAATGGCTAAAGCCCATAGAGAATCCTCCATTGTGGCTACAAATTGAAAAGTCAATTTGCGATGCGGCTGGAGTTGACATTAGATGCCTCCCATATCTGAGTATTAAAAAAGTCCCCAAGCAATGCTTAGGTACGCCTGTTATGGTTTCTATCCGAGCGTACATGCAGATGAGTCAAACCCTTGGGCTTTCATTTACAAAAGACACCTCCCAGCCTCTTATTAGGAATCCCAATTTTAGAATAGGGAATACTAATATCACCGCTGCTTTTTGGCCTACTGATTGTGGGGAAACGGTGGCTGATTTAATAGAAAACCAAAAGTTACTAGATTTCCCAGGTATCAGGGTTAAATACAACCTACCTCTCTCCCACTGCTTTAAATATCTCCAAATTTCCTATGCTGTTAATCAACATTTCGGTAGTGGTCCTTGGGACCAATACACGTTGGGCCCTATACTCAGCTCTTTGTCTATGAGACCTTCATCTCATCTCCTGGCCTTCTATTACAAAGAAATTCAGAAGCGAAGCAGTGAACTTGAAGGCACTCCTTATTATGTGGGATACAGTTCTTCCTCCATTTCATCCACCCCTCCAATGGCACCAAATATGGATGAGGCTGTACAAAGATATTAGATGGGATCAGTACAGATTACTTCAATTTTACGTATTGCACGATTTATACTATCGCCTGTTAGGCGTTATAAGATGGTTCAGCCTTCTTCGGATTTGTGTATCAGGTGTGGCTCTCAGAGAGTGCTCGCTACATATTTTCTGGGAGTGTGCCAAAGTAACCCCTTTCTGGGAGTCCATCCGTTCAAAATTGACCCTGTACTGGGCCTGCAGGATGCCTTTTCACCGAAACTTGCATCTTGGGGATGTAGGCAACGACTGACAGGTACTAGGAGAAAGCACATGTCCCTAATATCCCTTTGTGCTAAGAAAATCATATTACGTCATTGGGTGGTTCAACAGATCCCTACATACACAGAGTGGCACAAGGAAATCTTGTTCGCTCTGCAGGCGGAGTATTTCATAGCAAATATATCTAAAAATATTAGCAAATACCAAAAGACTTGGGCACCTCTGCACACATTACTAACCATTTGATACGGGTTCGGCAACCTCCTGGTCTTGGGACAGTGGGTCTTTGTAACGAAGAAATACAGTGTTTAGTCCTTGCCTCCCCATTTAGGTTGCTCCCTTTAATTAGCCAGTTTGTGTCCCTTCTTTCCTTTTCTATTTCCTCATTAGTTGGAATCTTCCTAATTATCTCAGTGTAGTGGCACGGGCCGGGGGTGGGTTTGAAGGGGGGATAATGGGTGGTTTTAATTATTAAGACAGTTTGTTAGTTGTAATTGCTAGATAACCTGGTGATTGGACTCATGTTACTTTAGTTGGTATGTGCTAGTCCTTGTCTGGCATCAGGCTCATGTTCGCATCTCGATGTGTAAAGGGGAGGTGTTTGATTGTGCTCCCCCCCCCCTTGGCTTTGCAAGAATTATATGTGTGAGATGTGCTGTGTACTAAGTTTGTATATATTTGTCCTGTCGAAAAACAAATAAAGCATATTCAATATGAAAAAAAAAGGAATGCATGGAGATTTAAGGAAGTTGGGAGTAATTTTACGTTTTTAGGTATTGAGGTCAGGCGGGAGCTATCAAGGCTCTATAGGTTAAACTATAGCCCCCTTCTGAGGGAGATAGTGGATTTGAAGAGGTGGTGGACATTACCCATATCAAGGATGGTTTGCATATACCTTCTTAAAATGATTGTACTCCCGCACATTCTATATGTCATGCAAATGCTCCAAATGGGATTAACGAAAGGGGATATTAAGATCCTAGAACAGGTGTTTAATAAATTCATAAGGCAGAACAAACATCCTTGGATGACTTTGAAAAGGTTAAAAGGGGGTACAGCTAAGGGGGGGGTCTTAATTTTCCCAGGATTAAGGGGTATATTTGTTTATCCAGCACAGGTATGTCCCGGATTGGGTCAATAAAGGTGTAGTGGCACGTTGGGTGGATCTGGAGGGGGAGGGAGCCCCAGCCTAACTGGCAGCATACCTCGACCCCGGGGAAAACAGGCATACAGATGGTTGAAGAATAAAAAACCCTAAGTGGAATATATATTGGATGCTTGGGAACAAGTGAGACAAAGAAGAGGGGCAGGAGAGAAACATAGAAACATAGAAACATAGAAACATAGAATTTGACTGCAGATAAGGACCCCTTGGCCCACCCAGTCTGCCCATTTCCCTACCTACTGGATAAGCTGCAGATCCTAGTTAACCAGCAGCCTACTTCTTCCTACCCCCACCCCCCAGAATTGCCTTTATGATTATCCCATGCATGCTTGAATTCCACCACTGATTTTGACTCCACAACTCCTCCGAAGGCCATTCCATGCATCCACAACCTCTCTGTGAAAAATATCCTTAAATTACCTCTGAGCCGCCCCTCTATCTTCAAATTGTGCCCCCTTGTTCTTGCACACCTCTTTTTTTGAAAGATGCTACCCTCTTGGACTTTGTTGATTCCCTTGAGGTACTTGAAAGTTTCTATCATGTCCCCCCTCTCCCTCCTTTCCTCGAGGCTATACATATTAAAGCTCCTTAAGTCTCTCTTCATATGTCTTCCGGTGCAGACCCTGCACCATTTTAGTTGCCCTCCTCTGGACAGCTTCCATCCTGTCTATGTCTTTGCGGAGATTGGGTCTCCAGAACTGCACACAGTACTCCAGATGGGGTCTCACCAGCTGTCTGTACAGAGGGATAATAACTTCCTGTTTTCTACTGGTGATGCCTCTCCCTATGCATCCCAGTATCCCCCCCCCCTCCACATGGTTAATTCCTATTGTTGACAATCCGTCTTTCCTGCCCAGACCTGGGTTTTAAGTTATGGGTAAAAGGAGGGGTGCAGGGTTTGGGAGATTTCAGTACACCAGAGGGGATCAGATCCTTTGAAGACCTATGAGGACCTATGGTGGGGGCTGAAGCAATCACGGGATTTAAGAATGCATGGGATAGACATAAAGGAATTCTAGAGGTCAGGGGTAAGGGGAAATAGACTTCTAGGAAAACAAACTGAACTTACAAGCTCAAATGGGCAGACTAGGTGGGCCATAGGCCCTTATCTGCCGACACTGTCTATGTATCTATGTATCTATGGGACCAATACAGCATCCTTGCCACGCACAGATACAAATATTTCAGGCCTGTGCATTTGGGCAAAGTAGAGGTAGAACCTCGGCAGATGCATTAACTTTGGGACTGTTGGAGTGGGTAGTGTTACAGGCATGCTCCTCCCCCAAGGGACTTGTAGCCTGTTTGACAGGACAGGGATTTGTTTCATGACTTAACAGGCAGGGTAAATGGGCTGTGGGAGAGAGACATAGGGATCGTAATCCTGGATGAGGACAGAGCTACTATAATCACAACCCACATGGGACTATTAATGTGCAAGAAGTTCAAAGAGTCACAATTCAAGTTTTTGCGTAGACTGTACTGCCCCATGGTTGCAGTGCATAAACTTCATCTGACAGTGTCCCCAGTCCGCGGGCGTTGCAATAGTGCTTTAGGCACATACATGCATTACTTTGCCAAGAAGACTGTCTCCATGAGCTTTGGCACTAGGTAGAGACTGTAGGCTCCCCTCCTTATCCCACTTCCACACCCTTGATGGGACTACACTAGAGGACTCCTCCTCTTTTCAGTAACTTTGTGTCTGGCTTGACCAACACCTAAATGTTTCTGTTCATGTGGACATCTTGAAGCACTTACTGTTAAACCACAGCACTTTTCAGCACTGCTTACATTGTTCATTTTCTTTTACCAATTTGCATTACTGTATAAATTGTATTTTTCTCCTCGTCGAATATATGTATATATGTACTCCCTGTTACCCCCGACACACTGTGAGACAAGCAACTTCTTGTTCAGTGTGCCCTTCCTGGTGAAACATTTCAATAAAACAAAAATAAAAAAACTGCACTCCAAGCTAGGTGCCCTGTACAGGAACCAGAGTTGTTTATCCCTTCCGGTAAGGCGCAGACTTGTTCAAAAAAAGATCTTGCGATTTTTGACTACTGTGACGCAGTCTACAATGCTGCCCCCAAGACCTCTCTGTCCAGGTTGGACACTGTCTTTAACTCCTGCCGCTTTGCCTTAGACTCTTATACCATGCCTTATACCACTCCCTAGCCTTTCCTTCATTTGACAACCGTCACCTCTCCCACATCACCAAATTTGTGTCAAAATATTGATTCGACTCTCTTCCAACCTATCTATCCATCTCTATTAGTACCCCCGCTCCTCCCTCAGATCTCAGGACACACGTACCCTGTCAGTCCCTCACCGCTTAACTTCAGCAGGACAATCAGCCTTCTCGTACCGGTTCCTTAAACTCTGGAACCAACTGCCTCCTCAAATTAGGCACTCCTCTAGCCCCCACTTCCTCCCTGTTCAACTACTTTTCTCCAAATTGCTCCTGCTTCTTATTTGTTCTATCCTCCTCCCTCTAGTGCTCGCTTTTTCTGAATGGACTCCGTCTTCTCTACTGACTCCTGTCTACATACTCACATGCTACTGTGATTCCCTCTATTTGCTAGCACTCCAGTTTGTCTGCAATTATTGCACTAGTGTACTCTTGCCCTTAATTTGATAGCCAAATCTGCTATTGCAATTGTCTTACTGCTCTGTAATTGTCAACATTTATTCGCACCTTAGTACTCAATGTAAATTTTAAAATCTTGCTGTTGTCAGTGTACTCTTACCCTTAATTTGTTAGCCAAATCTGTTATGCAATTGTCTTACTGCTCTGTAATGCATCTACTATTTGATCCTCCTATTCCCCTTCCCCCAGGATGCACCGGGAGATGAGCAGTCTTATTTGCTCAATGTGCCTTTCCTGGTGACACTTTTCAATAAATAAATACTTTTGGGAATGTCGGGGTCTACGCCCCTTTTGGTCACAAATTGTACAGTCTGTGTCGGATATTTTTCTATACAGGTAGTGGATACAGCGGTCTCACTACTCTTTGGAGTGGAGGACTTGGGAGGAGAGGGATGGGAGTTGTACCCAAGAACTATCAGGGTGTTACTAACTTTGGCCTGTCAGTGTATTCAAAATACTTGGGTCTCCCATGTCAAACCCAATATAAACCAGTGGAAATCTAATCCTACAGAATCTAGCCCTAGAGTGTTTAACTTACCAAGTACAAGGGAAGGAGGAGATGCTCTTACAAAGGTGGGGAAAATATATAGAATCCATACCAGGAGGAGGTGGCTCTACTTAGGCAAGAAGTGGTATGATAGCTTTGATGCATTATACTTGCAGGTGATGGTAGTAGGATACTGGGCCCCGGAGAGACCTGGAAGGTGGTGGAACCGTTTTTTTTGTTGTTGTTTTTTGTAAAATGTTGTTATATTGTTATGAGGGGATAAGTTGTTTTAACCATGCTTTTGTATATACAATTGTATTCTGTCTTGTGAGTTTATGTATTTTTTCTTTACTAGATAATTTAATATATATTTACAATATGTAGCTTTTATGTTCACTGTTAAATGTAATATCAGCTATTATTGTTGTATTGTTTACCTTTGGGCCTGTTCTGCCCTGCTGTTATAATCTTTTTTTGAAAAATTAATAAAAAGATGATACAAAAAAAGTATTTGCCTGCCCTTTTGACTTTCCATACCCCTGTTGATGGGTGCATGGTGTCTCATGTGTAGAAGACTTGGTTTGCTGGCCAAGGCACCTAGCTTCACCTGAGCTCTTTCCTTCTAATACTGCTTGAAAGGCAGAGTAGAGAACTTACCAGAGCAAGGAAAAGGATTAAGACTTAGTTTGGCTAAGCAGATTTACTGTGTGGTGGTGTTTTTTTTTTTACTCACAGGGATTGCTACTGTTTGTTGCTAACATTTCATTGCTTTATTTTTCTCTGATTCAGATTGTTGTTGCTGGTATACCTTCTTCTGCATTATTACAAGGTGTGCCTACAGGTGTGTGCTAACAGATTACTCCTGTAATCTTCTGATTCAAATTGTCTTTTGCAAGGTATATCTTCTGTTACTGCTTTATTTTCTCTGGAGCAAAGTGTTTTACAGCGTATATCTTCTCTAAATTATTACAGGTGGTGCTTTACAGGTTTTACAGTTTTATCTAACATTAGGATAAGCTTTCAGGGTTACTGCATTTGTTGTTGACTGATTGTTTCTGCTCTTACCTCCTTGTTCTTTCGTCCGTGGTTGTTCTTTTCGGCGGGGAAGGGCCCAGCCACCCACCCCATCCCAACCACCCACGCTACACTCCTTTTATAGGGTACCACAGTTGTGACATTTCCTGTGGCAGAGCAGGAAGGGGCGGATCAGTGGGGCCTCCACAAGGTGATCTCATTTACAGGGGCACTAGTAATTTAACTTGTTATAACAAGTTAAACAAAGCACAATTAAACCATTACTTGCATTTTTTCCTTTTTTTTTCCTTCTAATTACTCTGACTAGGTTACAAACCCAGCAACTTATTTGGAATGGATTTCATTAACTGCAGGTACTGTGGAACAATTTTCAGAAGGACAGTCTTACAGGATTTAGGACACTGTCCTACATGCTGGGCCTTGGAGATCTTAGGGCTCAGCTCCGGGCAGCATGGGCAGAGATTGCACGCTTCAAATTTCATATTGAAGAGGAAATACATTATAAGAACCACCTGCCATTTCCCCAGCATCCAACAGAAAAACCTCGACCGAGAGGGTAGTTGGTCCAGGAGGTTGGCAGGTGGTTAGGAGGACAAATCAGGTGCCCCATCACTCTCTGCTCTCCAGCGTTACCTCCAAAACCATATAAACACTACAAACAGGTATCTGCCTCTATCTCTGAAATCAAATAAAGAGGCAGAAGACACTGCAGAGCAGGACACTGCGGCACAGGAGCTAGCACAACAAAACTCACCCAAATCAGGAACCAAAACAAAACAAGCACAAAGGAAATCCAAAAAAATTCTGATCATAGGAGACTCCATGATTCGGGGAGTTGATACCCATCTCCATCCAAGGGTGATGGTCAGATGCCTCCCAGGTACATCAGCATGGAGAGACACTGACCGCATTGCTAAAATTGTTCACAAAGCAGGAGAAAACATTGATGTCCTAGTACACATAGGGACTAATGATCTCGCCAGCCGGTCAGTTGTGGAGACCAAGGAACAACTGACCAGGCTGGGTTACAAACTATCATCTATTTCATCCGGCATCTCCTTCTCTGAGATCCTGCCAGTCTGAGAGGGGCAGATGGATGGAAGGTCAGAGAAGGGAGATAGGGGCTAAACACGTGGCTCAAGGACTGGTGCCAGGAAAAGGACACAGATTTGTAGGGAACTGGCAGCAGTTCTGAGGCCGAGATTCTTTAAATTTGATGGACTGCATCTGACTAAAAAGAGAGTCAGTGCATTGGGGCAGAAGTTTGACGTCTTTGCAGAATATTTAAACTAGCAAATGGGGAGAGGGTGCAGCACCCCATACGTTGAATGGGAAGAACACCCTCCCTCAGCTAGTGGTCAAACAGAATTCAGCATGTTTGCCGTTCATTTCGCATCACCAGTAAAAAGGTTTGTCTCCCCATACTGACTTATAGGGTAATGCCAAACTTCACCCAACAACCAACACACCAAAATCTGGCCAATGGAAAATCATGTACACAAATGCTCACAGCCTGGGAATAAGATCCCAGACCTGCAGGCAATAATGTCAGAGGCTAAACTGGACATAGTAGCAATTAGTGAGACGTGGTTTACCAGTAACCACATCAGGAGACTTCAGTACCGGCTATGTATTGTTCAGAAGAGACCGAGGTGCAAAAGGGGGAGTGGCCCTGTATGTTAATGAAAATATCAAAGCTACAGAAATTCAGAATACATATAAGGAGCCAGAAGAACTGTGGGTCACTCTGGAAACAGAAATGGGACAGCCATAAGAACTGGGGTTGTCTACAGGCCCCAGACCAGAGGAGGACATAGACACATTACTGTTAGAAGATATACAAACATGACAGTTAAAGGGAGGTTCTGATAATGGGAGACTTCAACATGCCGGATACAGATTGGTCAATACCAGCAGGAACATCTGCCAGAACTAGACTCATAGTGGATTCCCTGCAGGGGGAGGGCCTCAAACAACTGGTACAGCAACCCACAAGAGACAGGGCTATCCTAGATCTAGTACTGACTAGCAAAGAAGGGATCACAGATCTCCAGGTAGAAGGTCACCTGGGGGCCAGTGACCATCACATGGTATGTTTCAATTTGGCTACTACATCTAAATCATCCCATTCCAAGGCAAAATATGGG
The DNA here is from genome assembly GCA_016271365.2 of Neoceratodus forsteri. Taxonomy (NCBI): domain Eukaryota; kingdom Metazoa; phylum Chordata; order Ceratodontiformes; family Ceratodontidae; genus Neoceratodus; species Neoceratodus forsteri. The sequence goes on from CM028132.1 coordinate 1,339,902,420, forward strand.
ACTTCAGAGGGACTGACTTTGATAAGATGGCCAACAGAGTTAAGCTAGCCTGGCAAAAAGAAACACAGGTGAGGGTACAGGCAAAGTGGGCAAGCATAAGGATGCAATACTTGAAGCAACATCCATTGTGTTAGACAGAAAGGAAGTGCAAAGAAGAAGGAAACCACTTTGGTTCTCAAATACAGTATGCAGAAAGGTCAGAGCCAAAGGCTGGCCTTCAGGAAATATAAGGAACACAGCAGGATGAAGAAGGGAGGCATACCAAACTGCCCTAAGGAACAGGAAGGCAGTAAGGCAGGCAAAGTCCCAAACTGAGGAAACACTAGTACGAACAGTAAAGAAGGTGACAAGACTTTCTATAGATACATTAGTGAAAGGAGAAAGTCCAGAGAGTATTGCTAAGCTTAATGGAGAAAAGGAGCATGTGAGGAGGATGACCTGTAAGGCATCTATCCTAAATATATACTTTGCTCAGTATTTACTGAAGAGAAGGTAGGACAGGGCCACAGCTCAGCATCATGGACACAGGGGAGGAGGTGAGCACTACTCCCTTCACAAAGAAGGTCCTACAAGAGCTAGCTAGCTCAGGATGGATAAGGCAATGGGACCTGATGGCATACATCCCAAGGTACTTAAGGAGCTAAAGGAGGAACTAGCAGAGCCATTAGCAGAATTGTTTAGTGAGTCTCTGAGCACAGGAGAGGTCCCAGAAGACTGGACAGGACTCATGTCCCGCTCCACAAGAGTGGTAGCAGGGAGGAGGCGAGAACTACAGACGGTCAGTCTTACCTCAGTAGTGGGCAAGATTATGAGGCACTCCTTAAGGAAAGGATAGTGCAACACCTGGAATCCATAGGGGCACAGGATCCAAGACAGCATGGGTTTACAAAGGAAGGTCCTGTCAAACTAATCTCATAGATTTCTTTGACTGGGTAACCAGGTAGGTGGACCAAGGGAGCAGTTGATGTAAGCCTACCTTGACTTCAGCAAAACTTTGACACTGTTCCACATAGAAGATTGATAAATAAGCTGGGTAGGCTCGGGGTGGGTCAGAAGTTGGTCAACTGGGTGGCTAACTGGTTGATGGGCAGAAAACAGAGAGTGATGGTAAATGGTATACAGTCAGAAGAGATGCAAGTCACAAGTTGGGGTACCTCAGGATCAGTCCTGTGGCCAGTCCTCTTCAACATCTTCATTAGTGACCTTGCAGATGGACTAGAGGTAAGGCTTGTCTGTTTGCAGATGACACCAAGATCTGCAACAGAGTAGATGATCTAGATGGGATGGGCAGAATGAAGAGATCTGGATAAACTAGCAGAATGGTCAGAAGAGTGGCAGACTGGGATTTAATGCAAAGTGCAAAATCATGCACATAGGGAGAGAAACCCTGAAGCCACCTATAGGCTGGGAGGAGTTGCTGCAAGTCAAAGGAAGAAAGAGACTTGGGCATCATCATCACTTGACCTAAAATCATCAAGCAGACCTCTAAAGCAGTAGGTAAGGCTAGGGGGGTGTTAGGGTGTATTAGTAGGGGTATCACAAGTCGTAAGAGAGATAATAATTCCTCCTGTACAAGACACTGGTTAGGCCCCATCTGGAGTACTGCATTGCAGTATTGGAGCCACACCTTCATAAGGACATTAACCAAATTGAGGCAGTCAGAAGGGCAGCCAAAATGGTGCAGGGACTTGCATCCAGAGACATATGAGGACAGATTAGCAGACTCAATATGATATACCCTTGAGCAAAGGAGGAGAGGTGATATGATTGAAGCATTCAAACACCTTAAGGGCATAAACAAGGTGAAAGAGTCTAACATGTTTAAATATAAGAAAAATAGCAGGACAAGAGGACACAGCATGAGATTGGGGAGGCCGATTAAGGGGAATGTGAGGAAATTCTTTTTACAGAAAGGGTGGTGGATGCATGGAGATGACTTACCACAAGTGAGTGGCTATGAATACAGTGCAGGGACTTCAAACAGGCATGGGATAGGCATAAGAGAGCAATACAAATGACTATGAATAGATAGGCCACTGACAGAGCAAAGGCAGATGGCACATTTATAAGGTAGAAAAAATGGGCAGACTGGATGGGCCTTGCGGTCCTTATCTAAACAATTCATTCAATGGATTCATATACTTTACTCACACCCATCTGCGTAGGGTACTGTGCAATGGAGTCCTGTCCTCACCCTTCTTCCTTCAACAGGGCACGACATAGGGTTGCCCTCTCTCCTTACCTGTTTAACTTATTTCTGGAACCATTAATCAGGAAAATTAATCACTCTGCAGTGATTTCTGGCATCACAATTAACCATATTCAATATAAATTATCAGTATATGACGATGACATCATGCTCCATATTACCCATCCATCCATATCCATACCTGCCACTTTTAATATTATATGGAATTTGGGGATTTCTCCAATTATAAATTAAATGTGTAGTCAGAAGTAATGCCCTTAAATTGTTACACTCTAAAGGCAGATATTGTGCAGCTTGGGCTTACTTGGATAAGAGATAAGATCAAATATCTCAGGTATTTTCCTGTCGTAGTCAAAGGTTAAAATGAAGCAGTATAATCTAGACTGTTTAATTGCTAATATTAAATCAGACCTTATCCGGTATATCGCTCCAATTTCACTTTGAGGCGTATTAATATTATAAAAATGAATGTTTTACTCGGCTGTTATACCAACTCCAAATGCTTAATCTTAACCTTCCCAGTCTTGGTTTCTTCAAGTGCACAGTATAATTTCTAGATTTATTTGGAAAATAAATCTCCTCAAGAGCGATAGCTAAGCTCCAAAGAACTAAGGAACGTGGTGGTCTACAAGTCCCCAATATTTACCATTACTACCTGGCCATGAATTCGCAGTAGTCTCGCAATGGCTAAAGCCCATAGAGAATCCTCCATTGTGGCTACAAATTGAAAAGTCAATTTTAATGCGGCTGGAGTTGACATTAGATGCCTCCATATCTGAGTATTAAAAAGTCCCCAAGCAATGCTTAGGTACGCCTGTTATGGTTTCTATCCGAGCGTATATGCAGATGAGTCAAACCCTTGGGCTTCGTTACAAAGACACCTCCCAGCCTCTTATTAGAATCCCAATTTTAGAATAGGGAATACTAATATCACCGCTGCTTTTGGCCTACTGATTGTGGGGAAACGGTGCTGATTTAATAGAAACCAAAAGTTACTAGATTTCCCAGGTATCAGGGTTAAATACAACCTACCTCTCTCCCACTGCTTTAAATATCTCCAAATTTCCTATGCTGTTAATCAACATTTCGGTAGTGGTCCTTGGGACCAATACACGTTGGGCCCTATACTCAGCTCTTTGTCTATGAGACCTTCATCTCATCTCCTGGCCTTCTATTACAAAGAAATTCAGAAGCGAAGCAGTGAACTTGAAGGCACTCCTTATTATGTGTGGGATACAGTTCTTCCCTCCATTTCATCCACCCCCCGCCAATGGCACCAAATATGGATGAGGCTGTACAAAGATATTAGATGGGATCAGTACAGATTACTTCAATTTTACGTATTGCACGATTTATACTATACGCCTGTTAGGCGTTATAAGATGGTTCAGCCTTCTTCGGATTTGTGTATCAGGTATGGCTCTCAGAGGGGTACGTCGCTACATATTTTCTGGGAGTGTGCCAAAGTAACCCCTTTCTGGGAGTCCATCCGTTCAAAAATTGACCCTGTACTGGGCCTGCAGGATGCCTTTTCACCGGAAACTTGCATCTTGGGGGATGTAGGGCAACGACTGACAGGTACTAGGAGAAAGCACATGTCCCTAATATCCCTTTGTGCTAAGAAAATCATATTACGTCATTGGGTGGTTCAACAGATCCTCACATACACAGAGAGTGGCACAAGGAAATCTTGTTCGCTTCAGGCATGGAGTATTTCATAGCAAATATATCTAAAAATATTAGCAAATACCAAAAGACTTGGGCACCTCTGCACACATTACTAACCATTTGATACGGGTTCGCAACCTCCTGGTCTTGGGACAGTGGGTCTTTGTAACGAAGAAATACAGTGTTTAGTCCTTGCCTCCCCATTTAGGTTGCTCCTTTAATTAGCCAGTTTGTGTCCCTTCTTTCCTTTTCTATTTCCTCATTAGTTGGAATCTTCCTAATTATCTCAGTGTAGTGGCACGGGCGGGGTGGGTTTGAAGGGGGATAATGGGTGGTTTTAATTATTAAGACAGTTTGTTAGTTGTAATTGCTAGATAACCTGGTGATTGGACCCATGTTACTTTAGTTGGTATGTGCTAGTCCTGTCTGGCATCAGGCTCATGTTTCGATCTCGATGTGTAAAGGGAGGTGTTTGATTGTGCTCCCCTTGGCTTTGCAAGAATTATATGTGTGAGATGTGCTGTGTACTAAGTTTGTATATATTTGTCCTGTCGAAAACAAATAAAGCATATTCAATATGAAAAAAAGGAATGCATGGAGATTTAAGGAAGTTGGGAGTAATTTTACGCTTTTAGGTATTGAGGTCAGGGGGAGCTATCAAGGCTCTATAGGTTAAACTATAGCCCCTTCTGAGGGAGATAGTGGATTTGAAGAGGTGGTGACATTACCCATATCAAGGATGGTTTGCATATACCTTCTTAAAATGATTGTACTCCGACATTCTATATGTCATGCAAATGCTCCAAATGGGATTAACGAAGGGATATTAAGATCCTAGAACAGGTGTTTAATAAATTCATAAGGCAGAACAAACATCCTTGGATGACTTTGAAAAGGTTAAAGGGGTACAGCTAAGGGGGGGGTCTTAATTTTCCCAGGATTAAGGGGTATATTTGTTTATCCAGCACAGGTATGTCCCGGATTGGGTCAATAAAGGTGTAGTGGCACGTTGGGTGGATCTGGAGGGGGAGGGAGCCCCAGCCTAACTGGCAGCATACCTCGACCCCGGGGAAAACAGGCATACAGATGGTTGAAGAATAAAAAACCCTAAGTGGAATATATATTGGATGCTTGGGAACAAGTGAGACAAAGAAGAGGGGTAGAGAAATATAGAAATATAGAAATATAGAAATATAGAATGGATTGCAGATAAGGGATTCTGTTTAATGTAGTTTGTTTATTTTTGCTATTGGATAAGTGTAGATCTTGTTAATTAGCAAGCTACTTTTCTCATTTCTACTTTGTGAATTGCTTTTGGTGTGATATTCTATGTATGTTAATTTACCATTGATGGATGCATAAATTTTCTGAAGGTCTATGTATTCCATACCTTTGTGAATATTTTGGGCCATTTTTGAGTGTTTTCTATTTTCTGGGCCAGTTTTTGTTTGCTACTTTTTTGAAAAGATATTTTTTTGGATTTTTGTTGACTTTTTGAGGTATTGTGTTTTACTATGTTCTTTCTTTCTTTCTTTAGGCAGTATATAAGTTTTGTGCCTTTTTTTATAAGTCTTTCCGTGTAGACGGTATTTGTTTTTAGTGTTTTCTGGATAGTTTTATTTTGTTTATGTTTTTGGTGGAGATGTAATGTACAGTATTTGGGATGGGGTTTTGCTTAGTGTTTGCATAGAGGGATAATAATTTTCTTGTTTTTCATTGGTGATGTTTTCTTATGTATTCTTGTGTATTCTTCATATGGTATTTTGCTGTTGGATAATTGCTTTTCTGCTTGTATTAAGCTGGGCAGTGGGTAAAAGGGAGGGTGGTGGTTGGGAGATGGTATATTGTAGGGATGGGATTTTTAAGACGGTGAGACTTATGGTGGGGTTGAAGTACCATGGATGGTGAATGTATGGGATAGTATAAAGTAATTTCTAGAGGTTGTTGGTAGGGGAAATAGACTTAGAAATAAAATTGAATTTATAAGTTTAAATGGGCGTATTAGGTGGGTTTAGGTTATTTTGCCACATTGTTTGGTGTATTTATGTATTTATGGGATTAATAGTATTCTTGCCATGCACAGATATAAATATTTGTGCTCTGGGTATTTGGGCAAAAGTAGAGGTAGAACTTTTGCAGATGTGGCTAATTTTGGGATTGAGTGTAGTGTTATAGGTATGCCTTTCTTTGCGATTTTGTAGTTTGTTTGATAGGGACAGGGATGTTTTCATGATGAATAGGCAGGGTAAATGGGTTGTGGAGATATAGGGATTGGTCGTGGATGAGGGACAGATTATAATTATGAATTCTGTTATGGGATTATTAATGTGTGTGTTTTAAAGAGTTGGTCAGTTTTGATTAGATTGTATTGTTTTATGGTTGTAATGCATTTGAGGTGTTCTGTAGTTTGCTGGCGTTGGTAATAGGGGTGTTAGGGTGTATATGTATTATTGCTAAGAAGCTGTTCTATGAGTTGGCATTAGGTAGAGATTGTAGGTTTTCTTATTCTACTTTCATACTTTTGATGTGAGCTAGAGTAGGTTTCCTTTTTTAGTACTTGTGTTTGCTTTTGACTAATAATTTAAATGTTTTGTTTTATGTGGTATTTTGAAGTATTTTATCTGTTAAATTATAGTACTTTTTCAGTATTGCTTATATTGTTTGGTTTTTTTTACTAATGGTATTATTGTATAAATTGTATTTTTCTTGTTAATATATGTATATATGTTCTGTTATTTCTGATATATACTGTGAGATAAGTACTTTTGTTCAGTGTGTTTTTCTGTAAATATTTTAATAAATAAAATAAAATTGCATTTAGTGTTAGGGTGTTTTGTATAGGAAATTAGAGTTGTTTATTCTTTTCTGTAAGGTGAGTTGGATTGTTTAAAAAGATTTTATGTTTTGATTATTGTGATGTAGTTTATAATGTGTTTTTGCATTTTGTTCAGGTTGGATATTGTTTTAATTTTGCTTTGTTAGCTTTTTGTTTATGCTTATGTTACTTTTAGTTTTTATGGATAATTTTACATTACCAAATTTTAAATATGATTGCTTTTCTAAATGGTTTGTTTTATTTTAGTTAGTATTTCTCAGATTTCAGGGACATAATGTATTTTGTTGGGGTTTCATTGCACTTTGGTAGGATAATTAGTTTTTGTATTGTTTCCTTAAAACTTGGAATTAATTGCTTCTCAATTAGGGTACTTTCTGTTTCTATTTTGTTTCACCATTTTTTCAATGTTTTGCTTTGTTTGTTTTATCTTTCCTCTCTTAGTGCTTTTTTTGAATGGATTTGCTTTCATTGGATTTGTTTATTTTACATGTTATTGTATTTCTCTATTTGCTAGCACTCCAGTTTGTCTGCAATTATTGCACTAGTGTACTTTTGCCCTTAATTTGATAGCCAAATCTTGGCTATTGCAATTGTCTTACTGCTCTGTAATTGTCAACATTTATTCGCACTTTAGTACTCAATGTAAATTTTAAAATCTTGCTGTTGTCAGTGTACTCTTACCCTTAATTTGTTAGCCAAATCTGTTATGCAATTGTCTTACTGCTCTGTAATGCATCTACTATTTGATCCCTCCTATTCCCCTTCCCCCAGGATGCACCGGGAGATGAGCAGTCTTATTTGCTCAATGTGCCTTTCCTGGTGACACTTTTCAATAAATAAATACTTTTGGGAATGTCGGGGTCTGCGCCCCTTTTGGTCACAAATTGTACAGTCTGTGTCGGATATTTTTCTATACAGGTAGTGGATACAGCTGTCTCACTACTCTTTGGAGTGGAGGACTTGGGAGGAGAGGGATGGAGTTGTACCCAAGAACTATCAGGGTGTTACTAACTTTGGCCTGTCAGTGTATTCAAAATACTTGGGTCTCCCATGTCAAACCCAATATAAACCAGTGGAAATCTAATCCTACAGAATCTAGCCCTAGAGTGTTTAACTTACCAAGTACAAGGGAAGGAGGAGATGCTCTTACAAAGGTGGGGAAAATATATAGAATCCATACCAGGGGAGGAGGTGGCTCTACTTAGGCAAGAAGTGGTATGATAGCTTTGATGCATTATACTTGCAGGTGATGGTAGTAGGATACTGGGCCCCGGAGAGACCTGGAAGGTGGTGGAACCGTTGTTTTTTTTTGTTGTTGTTTTTTTTTGTAAAATGTTGTTATATTGTTATGAGGGGATAAGTTGTTTTAACCATGCTTTTGTATATACAATTGTATTCTGTCTTGTGAGTTTATGTATTTTTTCTTTACTAGATAATTTAATATATATTTACAATATGTAGCTTTTATGTTCACTGTTAAATGTAATATCAGCTATTATTGTTGTATTGTTTACCTTTGGGCCTGTTCTGCCCTGCTGTTATAATCTTTTTTTGAAAAATTAATAAAAAGATGATACAAAAAAAGTATTTGCCTGCCCTTTTGACTTTCCATACCCCTGTTGATGGGTGCATGGTGTCTCATGTGTAGAAGACTTGGTTTGCTGGCCAAGGCACCTAGCTTCACCTGAGCTCTTTCCTTCTAATACTGCTTGAAAGGCAGAGTAGAGGAACTTACCAGAGCAAGGGAAAAGGATTAAGACTTAGTTTGGCTAAGCAGATTTACTGTGTGGTGGTGTTTTTATTTTTTACTCACAGGGATTGCTACTGTTTGTTGCTAACATTTCATTGCTTTATTTTTTTCTCTGATTCAGATTGTTGTTGCTGGTATACCTTCTTCTGCATTATTACAAGGTGTGCCTACAGGTGTGTGCTAACAGATTACTCCTGTAATCTTCTGATTCAAATTGTCTTTTGCAAGGTATATCTTCTGTTACTGCTTTATTTTCTCTGGAGCAAAGTGTTTCTACAGCGATATCTTCTCTGAAATTATTACAGGTGGTGCTTTACAGGTTTTACAGTTTTATCTAACATTAGGATAAGCTTTCAGGGTTACTGCATTTGTTGTTGACTGATTGTTTCTGCTCTTACCTCCTTGTTCTTTCGTCCGTGGTTCTTCTTTTTAGGCAGGGGAAGGGCCCAGCCACCCACCCCCATCCCAACCACCCCACGCTACACTCCTTTTATAGGGTACCACAGTTGTGACATTTCCTGTGGCAGAGCAGGAAGGGGCGGATCAGTGGGGCCTCCACAAGGTGATCTCATTTACAGGGGCACTAGTAATTTAACTTGTTATAACAAGTTAAACAAAGCACAATTAAACCATTACTTGCATTTTTTTCCTTTTTTTCCTTCTAATTACTCTGACTAGGTTACAAACCCAGCAACTTATTTGGAATGGATTTCATTAACTGCAGGTACTGTGGAACAATTTTCAGAAGGACAGTCTTACAGGATTTAGGACACTGTCCTACATGCTGGGCCTTTGAGATCTTAGGGCTCAGCTCCGGGCAGCATGGGCAGAGATTGCACGCCAAATTTCATATTGAAGAGGAAATACATTATAAGAACCACCTGCCATTTCCCCAGCATCCAACAGAAAAACCTCGACCGCAGAGGGTAGTTGGTCCAGGAGGTTGGCAGGTGGTTAGGAGGAGCAAATCAGGTGCCCCATCACTCTCTGCTCTCCAGCGTTACCTCCAAAACCATATAAACACTACAAACAGGTATCTGCCTCTATCTCTGAAATCAAATAAAGAGGCAGAAGACACTGCAGAGCAGGACACTGCGGCACAGGAGCTAGCACAACAAAACTCACCCAAATCAGGAACCAAAACAAAACAAGCACAAAGAAATCCAAAAAATTCTGATCATAGGAGACTCCATGATTCGGGAGTTGATACCCATCTCCATCAAGGGTGATGGTCAGATGCCTCCAGGTACATCAGCATGGAGAGACACTGACCGCATTGCTAAAATTGTTCACAAAGCAGGAGAAAACATTGATGTCCTAGTACACATAGGGACTAATGATCTCGCCAGCCGGTCAGTTGTGGAGACCAAGGAACAACTGACCAGGCTGGGTTACAAACTATCATCTATTTCATCCGGCATCTCCTTCTCTGAGATCCTGCCAGTCTGAGAGAGGGGAGCAGATGGATGGAAGGTCAGAGAAGGGGAGATAGGGGAGCTAAACACGTGGCTCAAGGACTGGTGCCAGGAAAAAGGACACAGATTTGTAGGGAACTGGCAACAGTTCTGAGAGCGAAAGTTCTTTAAATTTGATGGACTGCATCTGACTAAAGAGGAGTCAGTGCATTGGGGCAGAAGTTTGACGTCTTTGCAGAATTTTTTAAACTAGCAAATGGGGAGAGGGTGCAGCACCCCATACGTTGAATGGGAAACACCTCAGTGGTCAAACAGGAATTCAGCATGTTTGCCGTTCATTTGCATCACCAGGTAGGAAAAAGGTTTGTCTCCCCATACTGACTTATAGGTAATGCCAAACTTCACCCAACAACTAACACACCAAAATCTGGCCAATGGAAAATCATGTACACAAATGCTCACAGCCTGGGAATAAGATCCCAGACCTGCAGGCAATAATGTCAGAGGCTAAACTGGACATAGTAGCAATTAGTGAGACGTGGTTTACCAGTAACCACACACTTGGAGACTTCAGTACATGGCTATGTATTGTTCAGAAGAGACCGAGGTGCAAAGAGGAGGAGTGGCTCTGTATGTTAATTGAAAATATCAAAGCTACAGAAATTCAGAATACATGTAAGGAGCCGAAGAACTGTGGGTCACTCTGGAAACAGGAAATGGGACAGCCATAAGAACTGGGGTTGTCTACAGGCCCCAGACCAGAGGAGGACATAGACACATTACTGTTAGAAGATATACAAACATGACAGTTAAAGGGAGTTCTGATAATGGGAGACTTCAACATGCCGGATACAGATTGGTCAATACCAGCAGGAACATCTGCCAGAACTAGACTCATAGTGGATTCCCTGCAGGGGGAGGGCCTCAAACAACTGGTACAGCAACCCACAAGAGACAGGGCTATCCTAGATCTAGTACTGACTAGCAAAGAAGGGATCACAGATCTCCAGGTAGAAGGTCACCTGGGGCCAGTGACCATCACATGGTATGTTTCAATTTGGCTACTACATCTAAATCATCCCATTCCAAGGCAAAATATGGGACTTCAGAGGCTGACTTTGATAAGATGGCCAACAGAGTTAAGCTAGCCTGGCAAAAAGAAACACAGGTGAGGGGTACAGGCAAAGTGGGCAAGCTTAATGATGCAATACTTGAAGCAACATCCCATTGTGTTAGACAGAAAAGGAAGTCAAAGAAGAAGGAAACCACTTTGGTTCTCAAATACAGTAGCAGAAAGGTCAGAGCCAAAAGGCTGGCCTTCAGGAAAATATAAGGGAACACAGCAGGATGAAGATAGGGAGGCATACCAAGCTGCCCTAAGGGAAGCAGGTAAGGCAGTGGGCAGGCAAAGTCCCAAACTGAGGAAACACTAGCACGAACAGTAAAGAAGGTGACAAGACTTTCTATAGATACATTAGTGAAAGGAGAAAGTCCAGAGGGGTATTGCTAAGCTTAATGGAGAAAAGGGAGCATGTGAGGATGACCCTGTAAGGCATCTATCCTAAATATATACTTTTTGCTCAGTATTTACTGAAGAGAAGGTAGGATCAGGCCCACAGCTCAGCATCATGCGACACAGGGGAGGAGGTGAGCACTACTCCCTTCACAAAGGGTCCTACAAGCTTGTTAAGTCTCAGGATGGATAATGCAATGGGACCTGATGGCATACATCCCAGAGCACTTAAGGAGCTAAAGGAGGAACTAGCAGGCCTTTAGCAGAATTGTTTAGTGAGTCTCTGAGCACAGGAGAGGTCCCAGAAGACTGGACAAGGACTCATGTGGTCCGCCCACAAGAGTGGTAGCAGGGAGGAGGCGGGAACTACAGACCGTCAGTCTTCCCTCAGTAGTGGGCAAGATTATGGAGGCACCCTTAAGGAAAGGATAGCAACACCTGGAACTATAGGGCACAGGATCCAAGACAGCATGGGTTTTCCAAAGGAAGGTCCTGTCAAACTAATCTCATAGATTTTCGACTGGCAACCAGGAGTGGTGGACCAAGGGGAGCAGTTGATGTCGCTTACCTTGACTTCAGCAAAGCTTTTGACACTGTTCCATAGAAGATTGATAAATGGGTAGGCTGTGGGGTGGGCTGTAGTTGGTCAACTGGGTGGCTAACTGGTTGATGGGCAGAAAACAGAGAGTGATGGTAAATGGTATGCAGCTCAGAAGAGATGCAAGTCACAAGGGGTACCTCAGGGATCAGTCCTGTGGCCAGTCCTCTTCAACATCTTCATTAGTGACTCCAGTAGATGGACTAGAGGTGGGCGGCTTGTCTGTTTGCAGATGACACCAAGATCTGCAACAGAGTAGATGATCTAGATGGGGTGGGCAGAATGAGAAGGAGATCTGGATAAACTAGCTGAATGGTCAGAAGAGGCAACTGGGATTTAATGCAAAGAAGTGCAAAATCATGCACATAGGGAAGAGAAACCTGGAAGCCACCTAGGCTGGGAGGAGTTGCTAGCAGTCGAAAAGGAAGAAAGAGATCTTGGGCATCATCATCACTGATGACCTAAAATCATCCAAGCAGACCTCTAAAGCAGTAGGTAAGGCTAGGGGGGTGTTAGGGTGTATTAGTAGGGGTATCACAAGTCGTGAAGAGGGAGATAATAATTCCTCCTGTCAGACACTGGTTAGGTTCCCATCTGGAGTACTGCTTCAGTATTGGAGGTCACACCTTCATAAGGACATTAACCAAATTGAGGCAGTCCAGAGAAGGCAACCAAATGGTGCAGGGACTTCATCAGAAGACATATGAGGATAGATTAACGGAGCTCAATATGTATACCCTTGAGCAAAGAGGGAGAGAGGTGATATGATTGAAGCATTCAAACACCTATAAGGCATAAACAAGGTGAAAGAGTCTAACATGTTTAAATATAAGAAAATAGCAGGACGAGGACACAGCATGAGATTAGAGGCCCATTAAGGGGGATGTGGAGGAAATTTTTTTACAGAAAGGGTGGTGGATGCATGGAATGGCTTACCACAAGTGGTGGCTATGAATACAGTGCAGGCTTCACAGAGCATGGGATAGGCAGTGGAGCAATACAAATGACTATGAATAGATAGGCCACTGACAGAGCAAAGGCCGATGGCACATTTATAAGGTAGAAAAAGGAATGGGCAGACTGGATGGGCCTTGCGGTCCTTATCTGCCGTCAACTTCTATGTTTCTATGTTTCATCTAGAGTCAACCAGTATGCTTACATAGAAACATAGAAACATAGAAGTTGACGGCAGATAAGGACCGCAAGGCCCATCCAGTCTGCCCATTTCTTTTTCTACCTTATAAATGTGCTATCGGCCTTTGCTTTGTCAGTGGCCTATCTATTCATACTCATTTGTATTGCTCCCTTATGCCTCTCCCACGCCTGTTTGAAGCCCTGCACTGTATTCATAGCCACCACTTCTTGAGGTAGGCCATTCCATGCATCCACTACCCTTTCTGTGAAAAAGAATTTCTACATTCTCCTTAATAGGCCCCCCAATCACATGCTGTGTCCTCTGTCCTGCTATTTTCTTATATTTAAACATGTTAGACTCTTTTCACCTTGTTAATGCCCTTAAGGTGTTTGAATGCCTCGATCATATCACCTCTCTCCCTCCTTTGCTCAAGGGTATACATATTGAGCTCTGTTAATCTGTCCTCATATGTCTTCTGATGCAGTCCCTGTACCATTTTGCTGCCCTTTCTGGGCTGCCTCAATTTGGTTAATGTCCTTATGAAGGTGTGGCTCCAATACTGCACTCAGTACTCCAGATGGGCCTAACTCTGTACCTTGTAAAGAGGATTATTACCTCTTATGACTTGTGATACCCCTACTAATACACCCTAACACCCCCTAGCCTTACCTACTGCTTTAGAGGTCTGCTTGATGATTTCAGGTCATCAGTGATGATGATGATGCCCAAGTCTCTTTCTTCCTTTGTGACAGCTAGCAACTCCCTCCCAGCCTATAGGTGGCTTCAGGGTTTCTCTTCCCTATGTGCATGATCTTGCACTTCTTTGCATTAAACCTCAGTTGCCACTCTTCTGACCATTTTGTTAGTTTATCCAGATCTCTTCTCATTCTGCCCACCCCATCTGGATCATCTACTCTGTTGCAGATCTTGGTGTCATCTGCAAACAGACAAGCTCTTACCCTCAGTCCATCTGCAAGGTCACTAATGAAGATGTTGAAGAGGACTGGCCACAGGACTGATCCCTGAGGTACCCCACTTATGACTTGCATCTCTTCTGACTGTATACCATTTCACCACTCTCTGTTTTCTGCCCGCAACCAGTTTGCCACCCAGTTGACCAACTTCTGACCCACCCCAGCCTACCCAGCTTATTTATCAATCTTCTATGTGGAACAGTGTCAAAAGCTTTGCTGAAGTCAAGGTAGGCACATCAACTGCTCCCTTGGTCCACCACTCTGGTTACCCAGTCAAAGAAATCTGTGAGATTAGTTTGACAGGACCTTCCTTTGTAAACCCATGCTGTTTTGGATCCTGTGCCCCTATGGATTCCAGGTGTTGCACTATCCTTTCCTTAAGGAGTGCCTCCATAATCTTGTCCACTACTGAGGTAAGACTGACTAGTCTGTAGTTCCCTGCCTCCTCCTGCTACCGCCTTGTGGAGCGGGATCACATGAGCCCTTCTCCAGTCTTCTGGGACCTCTCCTGTGCTCAGAGACTCACTAAACAGTTCTGCTAATGGCTCTGCTAGTTCCACCTTAGCTCCTTAAGTACCCTGGGATGTATGCCATCAGGTCCCATTGCCTTATCCACCCTGAGCTTAGCAAGCTCTTTGTAGGACCTTTATTTTGTGAGAGGAGTAGTGCTCACCTCCTCCCCCGTCCATGGTGTCTGAGCTGTGGGCCCTGCCCTACCTTCTTCAGTAAATACTGAGCAAAAGTATCTATTTAGGATAGATGCTTTACATGGTCCTCCTCCTCACATGCTCCCTTTTTCCATTGCTTAGCAATACCTCTCTGGACTTTCTCCTTTCACTAATGTTTCTAGAAAGTCTTGTCACCTTCTTTACTGTTCGTGCTAGTGTTTCCTCAGTTTGGGACTTTGCCTGCCTTACTGCCTTCCCTGCTTCCCTTAGGCAGTTTGGTATGCCTCCTATCTTCATCCCGCTGTGTTCCCTTATATTTCCTGAAGGCCAGCCTTTGGCTCTGACCTTTTCTGCTACTGTATTTGAGAACCAAAGTGGTTTCTCTTCTTTGCACTTCCTTTCTGTCTAACACAATGGGATGTTGCTTCAAGTATTGCATCCTTAATGCTTGCCCACTTTGCCTGTACCTCTCACCTGTGTTTCTTTTGCCAGGGCTAGCTTAACTCTGTTGGCCATCTTATCAAAGTCAGCTCCTCTGAAGTCCCATATTTCTGCCTTGAATGGGATGATTTAGATGTAGTAGCCAAATTGAACCATACCATGTGATGGTCACTGGCCCCAGGTGACCTTCTACCTGGAGATCTGTGATCCCTTCCCTGTTAGTCAGTATTAGATCTAGGATAACCTGTTCTCTTGTGGGTTGTTGTACCAGTTGTTTGAGGCCCTCCCCTGCAGGAACTCACTATGTGTCTAGTTCTGGCAGATGTTCTGCTGGTATTGACCAATCTGTATCCGGCATATTGAAGTCTCCCATTATCAGAACCTCCCCTTTAGCTGTCATGTTTTGTATTTCTTCTAACAGTAATGTATCTATGTCCCCTGGTCTGGGGCCTGTAGACAACCCCAGTTCTACGGCTGTCCCATTTCCTGTTTCCAGGGTGACCCACAGTTCTTCTGGCTCCTTATGTGTATTCTGAATTTCTGTAGCTTTGATATTTTCGTTGACATACAGCCACCCCCTTTTTGCACCTCGGTCTCTTCTGAACAATACATAGCCAGGTACTGAAGTCTCCCAAGGTGTTATAGGTAAACCACATCTCACTAATTGCTACTATGTCCAGTTTAGCCTCTGACATTATTGCCTGCAGGTCTGGGATCTTATTTCCCAGGCTGTGAGCATTTGGGTACATGATTTTCCATTGGCCAGATTTCGTGTTAGTTGTTGGGTGAGGTTTGGCATTACCCTGTGCGTTGTATGGGGAGACAAACCTTTTTCTATCTGGTGATGCAAATGAACTGCAAACATGTTGAATCCTGTTTGACCACTTAGCTGAGGGGAGGGGTGTTCTTCCCATTCGATGTATGGGGTGCTGCACCCTCCCCATTTGCTAAGTTTAAATATTCTGCAAAGACGCCAAACTTCTGCCCCAATGCACTGACTCCTCCTTAGTCAGATGCAGTCCATCAAATTTAAAGAACTTTCACTCCCAGAACTGTTGCCAGTTCCCTACAAATCTGTGTCCTTTTTCCTGGCACCAGCCCTTGAGCCACGTGGTTTAGCCCCTATCTCCCTTTCTCTGACCTTTCCGTCCATCTGCCCCTCTCTCAGACTGGCAGGATCTCAGAGAAGGAGATGCCGGACTAAATGGATGATAGTTTGTCACCCAACCTGGTCAGGTGTTCCTTGGTCTCACAACTGACCAGCTGGCGAGATCATTAGTCCTATGTGTACTAGGATCAATGTTTTCTCCTGCTTTGTGAACACTTTTAGTAATGCGGTCATGTCTCTCCATGCTGATGTACCTGGGAGACATCTGACCATTACCCTGGCTGGAGATGGTATCAACTCCCTGAATCATGGAGTCTCCTATGATCAGAAGTGTTTTGGATTTCCTTTTGCTTTTTTGTTTTGGTTCCTGATTTGGGTGAGTTTTGTTGTGCTAGCTCCTGTGCCGCAGTGTCCTGCTCTGCAGTGTCTTCTGCCTCTTTGTTTGATTTCAGAGATAGAGGCAGATACCTGTTTGTAGTGTTTATATGGTTTTTGGAGGTAATATGTTGGAGAGCAGAGAGTGATGGGGCACCTGAATTGCCCCTCCTAACCACCTGCCAACCTGCTTGTCCAACTACCCTCTGCGGTCGAGGTTTTTCTGTTGGATGCTGGGGAAATGGCGGGTGGTTCTTATAATGTATTTCCTCTTGAATATGAAATTTGAGGCATGCAATCTGCCCATGCTGCCCGGAGCTGAGCCCTAAGATCTCCAAAGGCCCAGCATGTAGGACAGTGTCCTAAATCCTGTAAGGCTGTCCTTCTGAAAATTGTTCCACAGTACCTGCAGTTAATGATATCCATTCCAGATAAGTTGCTGGGTTTATAACCTAGTCAGAGTAATTAGAAGGAAAAAAATGCAAGTAATGGTTTGATTGTGTTTTGTTTTTGTTTAACTTGTTATAACAAGTTAAATTACTAGTGCCCCTGTAAATGAGCTCACCTTGTGGATGCCCCACTGATCCGCCCCTTCCTGCTCTGCCACAGGAAATGTCACAACTGTGGTACCCTATAAAAGGAGTGTAGTGTGGGGTGGTTGGGGATGGGGGTGGGTGGCTGGACCCTTCCCCTGCCGAAAAAGAACAACCACGGATGAAAGAACAAGGAGGTAAGAGCAGAAACAATCAGTCAACAACAAATGCAGTAACCCTGAAACCTTATCCTAATGTTAGATAAAACTGTAAAACCTGTAAAGCACCACCTGTAATAATTTCAGAGAAGATATACGCTGTAAGAAACACTTTGCTACAGAGAAAAATAAAGCAATGAAATGTTAGCAACAAACAGTAGCAATCCCTGTGAGTAAAAAATAAAAACAACACCGCACAGTAAATCTGCTTAGCCAAAAGAAGTCTTAATCCTTTTCCCTTGCTCTGGTAAGGTTCTCTACTCTGCCTTTCAAGTAGTCTTAGAAGGAAAGAGCTCCGGTGAAGCTATGTGCCTTGGCCAGCAAATCAAGTCTTCTACCTCCAAGCTATCAACTAACCTGACCTTTTAACCCTTCTTTCTGTTGGAAATTACTGACAGTTTGCCAGCTCCACCCCTCACATACTCACCTAATCCTTTGGAAGAGCTGTGGGAGGAAAGCAATTAGCTCCTTCAATGTGAGAAGGAGACTGAATCACCTCTGAGACAACAAACCTTTTCAACAAAAAAAAAACAAGAATAAAATAAAACAGTGTCAAACAGTAATTTTGCTTAGCCCAATGATAAAAAAGTCACAAAAATGTAAGCTCCACCTATAATAATTTCAGAGAAGATATACCCTGTAAGAAACACTTTGCTACAGAGAAAAATAAAGCAGTAACAGAATAATATACCTTGCAAAAGACAATTTGAATCAGAAGATTACAGCAGTAATGTGCTAGCACATACCTGTAGGCACACCTTGTAATAATGCAGAAGAAGGTATATCAGCAACAACAATTTGAATCAGAGAAAAATAAAGCAATGAAATGTTAGCAACAAACAGTAGCAATCCCTGTGAGTAAAAAATAAAAACAACACCACACAGTAAATCTGCTTAGCCAAAAGAAGTCTTAATCCAGTACAGCTCCTCACCTTCATGGGGCGGAACTGGATACAGTAAGGGCAAGAGCCTTCCTTCTCCTGGAAAGGGCAAGGACCCTTATGGAACTGGCCTCTTCATTCACCCTACAGGTGTCTCGACCAGCAAGGCATTTCCTTCAGCTTCTGGGCCACATGGCAGCTGCCACAGCAGTGGTCCAGGGAGCAAGATTCCAGATGAGGGACATTCAGTTCCACTTAAGAGCCTTCTGGTCCCAAAGAAAGGATGCCCTTACCAAACTAGTCCCAGTGACTCAAACCCTGAACCAGGCTTTGCAATGGTGGCAGGATCAGGACAATTTGAAACAAGGAGTTCCTTTTGTCACTCAGTCTCATTCAGTGATACTCACCACAGATGCTTCCCTGCTGGGCTGGGGAGCCCACTTGGGGGATCTTACCACCCAGGGACTGTGATCACCTCAAGAATCTCTGCTTCACATCAATCTCTTGGAACTCAGAGCAGTGTTTCTGGCACTGCAAGCCTTTTCCAAATCTGTACAGAACAAGGTGGTCCAGATCAGAACAGACAACACCACCACCATGTGGTACATCAACAAGCAAGGAGGCACTCAGTCTATGGCCTTGTGCACTGAGGCAATGAAGTTGTGGTCCCTGGCCTATTCCCTGAAAACCTCTCTGATAGCAGTTCACCTCCCAGGGAAGGACAATGTCCTAGCAGATGCTCTCAGCAGGATATCCCAGGGCTGTCATGAATGGACCTTAGATCCCCTAGTTTTGAAAGTGATTTTCTCGAGATGGGGCACTCCACAGATAGATCTTTTTGCAGCCCCAGACGATCACCAACTTCCTCTCTTTTGTTGCAGACCCCTAGTCTTGGGCTCAGTCCCCCTGGATGCTCTGATTCTGAATTGGAAAGGGAAATTTCTGTACGCTTTCCCCCCTTCCCTCTCCTGTTCAGAGTGTTAGTCAAGATCAGGTCACAACCATGCAAAGTGATTCTGATTGCTCCAGACTGGGCCAGACAGCCCTGGTACCCCTTGTTGCTGTCCTTAGCAGTCCACCTTCCCCTGTCTCTTCCCAGGAATTACAACCTGTTGACATCCTCTCAGGGGAGGATATGGTATCCGAACCTCAAGTCTCTCAATCTCAAGGAATGGCTCTTGAAGAGTTAGAGTTTGCTGATCTGCACCTTTCTCAAGGGGTTTTGGATATCCTTAAGGCTTCTCGAAAGCCTTCCACCAGAAAGACTTACAATTCCAAATGGAAAAGGTTCACTATTTGGTGTTCTAATAAGCATATTTCTCCAGAATCTGCTGGGTTGCCTACAGTTCTGGACTATATGGTCCATCTTAATGGTTTAGGACTTAGGCCAGCTACACTTAAAGTGCATTTGGCAGCTGTTTCTGCCTTCTTGTCAGTAGGCAAGCCCTCTCCCTGTCAGCCCATCCTGTGTTTTGTAAGTTCTTCAAGGGATTGCTGCACACCAATCCCCCCTTTAGGGACCCTGCTCCTGCTTGGGACCTTAATGTTTGCATTGCTCAGCTTATGCAACCACCCTTTGAGCCTTTGTCCTCTGCAGACCTTAAGTACTTGACTTGGAAAACTGTGTTTTTGGTAGCCATTACCTCTGCCAGGCGTATCAGTGAATTGCAAGCCCTGTCAGTGGAGCCTGATTTCATCTCTTTCCATAGAGTTAAAATGGTTCTAAGAACTAACAGGAAGTTTTTGCCTAAGGTGGTTTCAGATTTCCACCTTAATCAGTCTATGTCTCTCCCTGTTTTCTTCACTGACCATTCCTCCTCTGGAGAGAGGAGGCTGCACAGTTCGGATGTTAAAAGGGTCCTCAGCAACTACATAGAGCGCACCAAGGGTCACAGGTTTGAGTCCCTCCAGTTGTTCCTCACATATGGAGAGGTCGGTAGGGGCAAACCTGCCACTAAGAGATCTATTGCCAGGTGGATTGTCTCTTGTATACAATTCTGCTATGAAAAACTGGGTAGAATCCCATCCTCAGGCCTGAGGGCTCACTCTACTAGAGGTACAGCTACTTCCCTGGCTGCTGCCAGGGACATTCCTATCTTAGAAATTTGTCAAGCAGCCACCTGGAAAACAGTCCATACATTCACCAAGCATTACTCTCTGGATGTCCAGGCTAGGAGTGATGCTCAGTTTGGCACAGCAGTACTTCAGAGCCTATTCCCAAAGTAGGTTCTGTCCCTCCTCCATGGAGGTACTGCTTGGTAGTCTGTAGTAGTCAGAATACTGCAAGACTTCATGTTGTTTGAAGAAAAAATTACTCACCTTAGTAATGTTGTTTCTTCTAATGGAGTCTTGCTGTATTCTGACCTCCCCGGCCTCCTCTCAGAACCTGTTTTTTGGGATATGGGTGGGCAGGAGCAGTGTTGGCACCCTAGGGGTGCCCCTTTTTCACCCTCCTTTACTTTGGGTGTGTGTTGTGTTTTGTTTTTTGGGTTTCCTGACTTGAGTCTTTGCTTTGAAACCAAAAAAACCCTGTTAATAAATTTAGTTGCCAGTTGGCTAGTGTGAGTTTTACAGTTTCCACACAAAACTTCTAGTGAGTATTGCTCGTAAAGATCTGACGGTTGGAGTTTAAACAACAGCAGACAGGGGCTTCAACTGAGCTCGAGCTGAACGTTCCATGCTGGCCATGGAAAGTTAACTCTTTGTTCTCTGGGGCAGTTGAAAGGCAGGACCTAACTGCAATAGTCAGAATACAGCAAGACTCCATTAGAAGAAACAACATTACTAAGGTGAGTAATTTTTTCTTCTTGTCCCTGCTTTAACAAACAACTGCTACTGCTAACGTAAATATGAAACTGAGCACTGTGAGGAGGACTATTTAAATTTTCCAAACAGAGCTAAAATCCCATGCATGCACTGGAAAGGCATAAAGAAAGATCCCGCGCATGCACGGGATTTTAGCTCTGTTCAGAAAATTTAGATTGTGCTCCTCACAGTGCTCGGTTTCATGTTTACGTTAGCAGTAGCAGTTGTTTGTTAAAGCAGGGACAAGAATAACATTTTTTAACAGGTGTCTTGAAGAAAACTTGTACTTTGTGACCGCGTTCGGGGCTGACCCATGTTCCTAACCAGGATGTTTTTCCCGGGATGCGGCTGAATTCCGACTGTCCCAGAGAAAAGTATATTTTGGGCAAAATTACAGTTTCAGGTACAGAAACTTCATTTTTACACACATAGGGACATTTTGCAGTACAGGTGTGCTAGGTGTGTGCCAGGAGGCACACTTTTCACATTGGTTACAAAATGAAGGGGCCAAGCTGACAGTGCCCCCTTTAAGGTGGTGTCTGTCTCTGCCTTGCCTCAGTTTATACACCTTCCTGTATACTGACCAGAACATACTGCCAAGAGTTAGTCATTGCTCCATACACTTGATGTAGATAGACCCCCTGTGATCCTGTTTTTGATCGCAATACGGACTGCAGAAATTTCTCTTGTCTCTTTGTTTAGTTTGCCTCTGAGAAACAGGGCAACCCTATACCTACACTGTGCCTTCAAAATGACTTGCTATCAGTATTGTTTTCATTATAGGAAGTATGATAAGGAACTTCTGGCACAGTACATGAACTCACTACTAAGTGCTACAGCTATTTTTGCAACTGAGAGAAGCACTAGTGCCACGCAGGGCAGTGTGCGTACTTTCCCTACACGCTACTGTGTTGACACTGTCTCTTGTGGACATACTGGCTTTGATCTTGCAGTGTTGCAAGATTTTCTGTCCTAATTACATATCAGATTTTACCATCCTCCTGGGGTACTTTGTGTACTACTTGGGAATCATTCCAAAGGTGTGGCCCAATGGAGGAGATATCCTTGATGAAAATAGAAGATCTTACTTCAGAGGAAGCTCTTGCAGCAGGCCATAACCATTAGGACTAATGCTGCAGGCCTTAGGACCCAACGGAAAAACTTAGCTAGCAGTACCCAGCAGAGGCAACCCCAATATCCGGCTGTGCCCCTGATGTGATCATGCCATAAAGGCGGTCCCTAGCTCCCATCGCAGTTCTTTTCCCACCGCAGACCCCCTCTCGTTGGGAAAGTCTTGGCATGTTCTTCAGCAGTTCCAGTGAAATTTGGTGACAAATAATCATTTTCTCTCTTTTCTCATTTTTGCAGTTAATTTTCTTCATTCTCTAGTTCTTTCTTCATCGCATGTTGTTCCCATTCTTGGTCTCATCCTCCAGTCCCAAGAAGACTAAATGTGCCTTTGGCTGCCAGATACCATCGAAAGACGGCCACAAAGCCTGCGTCTTCTGTTTGGGGCCAGACCACGACCTTCATTCCTGCAAGAGCTTCATCAGCAGGACTTGTATCCGGTGCCTGAAGGTCTTAAAAGCCCACCTTTTAGAGAAGGAAATGGACGTCCTGCAGAGCTCTCCTGGGGAAAAGGGCAAGCACTGGGACAAGTCCCACAAGTCCCATGAGAAGGACTGTAGCCAGTCCCACCAGCGGTCCAGGTCACACACATTCTCCATAGGAAGGCCTCCTCTTCCAGCTCGGACAGTTCAAACCATTCTAAGCACTCCAGACATGAAGAAAAGTCGGGGCCTGACGTCCCGTCCAAGACACCGATGCCTGCCCCAGTGGGGGCTTCTACCGACAAACCGGCCAAGGTGATGGTTACGCCTCTGTGCATCTCTTCTACCTTGGCGGATTCCACCAAGGCCTCTACCTCGGCACATGCTTGGGACCTGCCAAAAAAGTCCTCTGTTACGGCTTTACCCTGGTCAGGTAAGCAGTCAGGCAAGGACCGGGACTCTCAGGCTAAGGCCCCTTCTGGGTCCCGCTCTTCCAAATCGACTAAGTTGGAGCCGACCCCGGCCAAGACACCAGCCTCCACACCGGCTACGATGTCTAAGGCCGACGTGACTAAAGATGAGCCTGCACTGGTCAAGGTACCGTTGCCGGACCCAAAGTCTTCCACTCCGGAGGGCTCTTCCTCGGGATCTTCCCCTAAGGCCCTGCTGGATCTTCCGGCTTCACCTATTCCCCTAAAGGGGAATGGCGGTCTCTGTTTTCAATAAGGAGGAGTTGCAGGAGCTCTTCTCCTTCTGGTGGAGCCAAGTCAAAAAGGACGAGGCTACCCCAAAGCCAGACCTGACACCAGTTCCTGACCAAGTCCTGCTTGCCCTCGGTGGTTTGATCCCAGTCTCGGTCCAGGGACCGCCAACGGTACTCCAGCCATCGTCGGTCTAGGCCCAAGAGCAAGTCCCACAGCCACCATAGGTCTGTCTCTAGGTGGGCTCACTCTTCTAGCCGACGCCAGTCCCCCGACAGGCACCAGTCTCTGCTCCATCATTGGTCCATGAGCCGTCGTTGATCCCAAGACCGACGTCGGTCCGCGAGTACCCGACACTCTAGGGAGGGTAGTCCTTACAGGCACGGTTTAGTCTCCTCACGTTTCAGAAGTCGGTCTGCCTCTTCTTCCTCGTCCCTTTCAGGAGTTGGGGGTTCTCCTGAAGATAAGGAACTACCGCATTCACCTCCCGATGATCTGACTTTCATGGATGTCATGAGACATTTCCAGGCCTCCAACGAATGGTGGACTGAGGACCTGGATCCGGAACGCCAGAGGCTGGCACGTTACCCGAGGGAAAAGGAACCAAAACCTTTGGTAGTGCCTCCTTTGGTGGATACATTCCAAGACCTTGCCAGGATAACTTGGAAACATCCAACCACAGTCCCGGCAGTTCCCAAAAAATCAGACAGGCTGTATAGAGCACTGAGAGACGAGCCCTATCTGGCAGAAAACCCTCAGACTGACTCTATGGTTATAGCGGCTGCTCAGGACAAATCTCGACAGCCCAAACACCTCAGCTCTCAACCTCCCAATCAGGAGTCCCACTATTTGGAGCAGGTGGGCAGAAAGGTATACTCTGCATCCACCTGCTCCATACATTCCCTGAACTTCCTGACACATATGGTCCAGTACCAGAATGCTCTATGGGAGAAGGGACAAGAGATAGCCACTGCCTTGTCAGACTCCGCACAAAGAAATGGAGCTCCTGGACATTCTCAGATTGGGCTCGGATGTAGGCACCCATGTTCTGCGTGCCTTGTACGACACTGCAGATACGACGTCTAGGGCATCAGCTTCAGGTGTCTACCTAAGGTGCCATGCCTGGCTTCGAGTCTGAGGATTCTCCCAGGATCTGCAGACCAGAATCCGGGACCTTTCGTTCCATGGTTCCATGCTGTTTGGGTCGGAAACTGAGGGCCTTATCTCTCATCTACAGGAGTCTGGGAAAATCCATCTGGTCCATCCGTCAGATGTATAAGGGGGACCAGAAAAGCCTTCAAAAATGGCCTTTTCGTAAGTCCTCAGGCCAACCTGCCCGTGGAAACCAATCGGCCCAGAGAGGCGGCTTTAAAAGGAAGGCTGGAAGCCAGCAACATGGAGGTGCTCCTTTCAGGGCCCAAAGTCCTCCCAAACCTCTCTGCCAACCCCAACTCTACCCAAGCCACTCCTGTTGGCCCCTTCTCCGGTGAGCACAGGGAGGAAGTAGAGTCACTTCTCCCTCCACCTGGAGGGATGGAGCAGAATCACTTTGGACCTTTGGGTCCTAGATATTATAAGGAGGGGACGTACGCTGGAGTTCACTCAAATCCCCCCAGAAACTCCACCAAGGTTCTCAAGGTATCCTCCTTCTCACATACCTCTCATAGAAGGAGAAATCCAGGCCCTCTTGCAAAAAAGAGCAATAGAGCCAGTCACCCTGGTGACCCTTCCAGGTCTAATTCCTCTGCTGCATAAAGGAGACTGGCTCTGTTCCCTGGACATGCAAGATGCGCACATGCATATCAGTGCCTTTTCCCCTCACAGGAAATACTTGAGGTTACAGTTCCAAGGGGGACATTACCAGTTTCGGGTTCTGCCTTTTGGCCTCTCCTCTGCTCCTCAAGTCTTCACCAAGTGCCTAGCAGCGGTAGCTGTGGCTCTAAGGTGCAGAGGGCATTATGTCTTCCCTTACCCTTATGATTGGCTCTTGGTGGCTCCATCAAGAATGCGCCTCATTCAAACTCTCAGAGACACTTACACTCTATTCTGAGAGTTGGGGATCATCCTGAACCTGCCAAAGTCATCCCCCGAGCCCAGCCAAAGACTCGTCTTTATAGTTGTGGTCCTGGATACGGTCCAGGGCATGGTCTCCTCCCTCAGGAAAAGGGAGATCAAATGCGAGAAGTGGCCTGAATGGTCCTTGTAACCTCTCAGGTCCAAGCCAGGACCTTCCTCAGACTTCTGGGGCACATGGTGACAGCCATCCCTGTAACTCCCTTGGCCTGCCTCCACATTAGGGTCCCAGAGTGGATGCTCAGGGTGGAGTGGGACCAAGGCTCCGACAGTCTCGACCATCTGGTCAGGATCTCTGAGCCAGTCAGAAGGACC
The DNA here is from genome assembly GCA_016271365.2 of Neoceratodus forsteri. Classification (NCBI taxonomy): domain Eukaryota; kingdom Metazoa; phylum Chordata; order Ceratodontiformes; family Ceratodontidae; genus Neoceratodus; species Neoceratodus forsteri. Next base: position 1,339,928,186 of record CM028132.1, read on the forward strand.
CTCCTTTGGTGGTTGGACCCCCTCAATCTAAAAAAGCGGTCTTGTTTCGACAGGAGCTGTCAAGTCGGACACTGACAACAGATGCCTCCGACTTAGGCTGGGGGGGCTCACCTAGGGGATGTGGAGGTTGCACTCCTCTGGGGACCAATATTCAGGACATGAGGGCGGTCCTCAATGCCCAATGGGCCTTTCAGGAGGACCTTGTGCCAGGCTCTCTCCTCGTTCAGATGGACAACACGGCTGTTGTTTTCTACATCAACAAGAAAGGGGGAACACACTCCTACCCCCTGTGCAGGGAGGCGATGAGAGTCTGGTATTGGGTGCTGGAACATCGCATCATTCTGTCCACTGTTCATGTTCCAGGCACCCAAAATGCTTTGGCGGGCAGCTTAAGCCAGTCTCGGTCCGAGGCACATGAGTGAGAGCTACTCCAATCAGTGGTGGATCAGCTCTTCGACACTTGGGGTCATCCAGAGTTGGACCTCTTTGCGTCTCCACCCAATGCCAAACTGCCAATTTTTTCTCACGAGAGCACGTGCCTGGTGTTTTTTGGCCAGACGCATTGTCCCTTTGTTGGGCAGGGAGGTTTCTTTACACCTTCCCTCCCTTCCCTCTCATTCAGAGAGTTCTGTTGAAAGTTCAGGCCGAGGAAGCTCAGATGATCCTAATCACCCCGCTGTGGCCATGGCAGATTTGGTTCCCACTACTTCAGCTGTTGTCGTCGGACCCTCTGATTCCGCTGCCAATATGCTCGCAATTGCTGTCCCAGGATCAGGGCAAACTGGTACATCCAGATCTCAAGTCCCCCTGCACCTTCATGCATGGCTCCTGCAGACGTAGTTAAATCAAGGTATGGGGTCTCCCAAGACATGGCAGACATCCTCATTTCAGCGAGGAAGCCCTCTACGCATTCCACTTATGCTATGAAGTGGAAGCGTTTTTGCTTACGGGCTTCTTCTCATCATCTGGATCCCTTTACTTGTCCAGTGAACTCGGCATTACAGTATCTCCTCTCCTTATATCAGCAAGGCTTGAGCTACTCCTCCATTAAGGTGCATATGTGGGCCATTTCTGCTTATCACGTCCTCTTTGGTGACAGAACCCTAGCCCAGCTGGATGTGGCCTGCACCTTTTTACAGGGCATTCTACATTTGAGGCCTCCCATTTGGGATCCAATTCCCCCCTGGGATCTCCTTTTTGTGTTAGAGAAGCTTACTCTCTCTCTATTTGAACCTGCATCAGAGTGTGAGCTGCATTATCTTTCCTGGAAGGTATCTTTTTTAGTTGCTGTTACTTCAGCTCGAGGGGTTTCTGAGCTTCAGGCCCTGATGTGCAAGGAGCCTTATTTAATTTTTCATAGGGAAAGGGTTTCCCCTCCAAACAAATCCTACTTTCCTACCCAAAGTGGTTTCTGAATTAATCCTCAACCAGTCGGTTGACCTTCCAGTCTATTATTCAACCCCTTCTAACAGGGGAGACGCGCTCTTACACACATTGGATGTCCACAGGGTGCTGAGGTACTACCTCAAGCGTACAGCGGCACACCGCAAATCAGAGCAACTGTTTGTGGCTTTTGCACCTCAACACCTGGGCAAACCAATGTCTAAACAGACTATATCTCAGTGGCTAGTCCACTGCATGGTCTTCTGTTACAACACACCTCTACCGGGAACGGTTAAAGGTCATTCTACCAGAGGAGTTTCTACCTCCTTCGCCTCCTCCTTTAAAAATGTCTCTGTCTGAGACATTTGTGCAGCTGCTACTTGGAGTTTGGTATACACCTTTGTCAGACATTATAGCCTGGACATTGCTTCCAGGCACCGAGCCAGTTTCGGCCTGGCAGTCTTTCAGGGACTATTGTCCTGATGTGCTGTCTCACTGCCTTTTTAGGCAATGCTGTTATTATAGTTCCTGTCATCCTCCTCCCGGGGCTAGTCACCTCCTTATCACAGGACTGCTTGGGATTCAGTTCTAATGGTTATAGCCTGCTGCAAGAGCTCCCCCTCGAAGTAAGATAGTACAGTTACGTAAGAATATCCCATAACAGTAGATCTTCGGGAGGAGCTCTTGCAACAGGCACTGCTTTCCCGCCCTCCTTCCCCCTAGAGAGTTATCAACATGACTTGGTCAAGCTTTGCTTGGTTCGCTTGCTGGGGTCCATTCATGGGTCCTCAGTGGGTGAACTGAGGTGGAGCTAGGGACTTCCTCCTTTTATGGCATGTCCGACGTCGGGGCAGAGCCGACGTTTGGGGCGGCCCCTGCTGGGTATTGCTAGCTAAGTTTTTTCCAGTGAGTCCTAAGGCCTGCGGCATTAGTCCTAATGGTTATAGCCTGCTGCAAGAGCTCCTCTCGAAGATCTACTGTTACGGTAAGTTCTTACATAACTGTACTTTACTTACTGTAACAGCAGATCTTTGAGAGAATCTCCTCCACTGGGCCACAGCCCACCCACCCTCCTTCACCCTTATTGAGATATGAGCAGACAGGTTTTGTTCACAGCCTTGTTTGGAGATGTCCATAGGTGCCTTATGTCTATTTTCCCAGTCCCATGCCTCTCCTTGTGAGTCTGGTACTGGTCTAATGTCCTGGTTCCTCAGGGTAAGAGGCCCTCCAAGTATATCTCTGGCAGGGAACCGAGGAGTAACAGGACTGCCCAGGTTTGTATAGGCACCGATGTTGCAAGTCTTCGTGGACAGCCCTCAGCTAACAAATGTTTCAGAGTAACCCTGACGCCGATGGCTTACGGTTCAAAAGTATGACCCAATGGAAGCAGTTCTCTTGAAGATCTACTGTTACAGTGAATAATTGTTGTTTTTCTCTCCCGTTTGGTTCCTGGTGTTCCACACCCCATTCTTGAAATGTCAGGGCCTCAGCCACGGTCACTTAACTTATGTATGTATTCAGGCTTGTGAGAACAAATTATTCAGTTATAATCAGGCATGGTGTAGATGGTGTATGCTACCGCACATTCTCAGCTATCAAATCAAATCAGCTTTTATTTATAATGCACTTTTCAAAAACCAAACCGCATATATATTGTAAAAACACAGACAAACATTCAATCGATAAAATACATAAAAAGAGTAAAAGGCAGGAGAAATAAAACTAAACATTCTCTCCAAAAGCCAAGTTAAATAAATACGTTTTCAGTGAGGCTTTAAAGGTCTCGGTGGACAAGCACTCTCTAATCCGACGAGGTAGAGAGTTCCACAGGGTCGGGGCCACAAAAGAGAAAGCCCTCGCATCTGATGACTGAAGACGGACCCTGGGAACCTCTAGCAATCCCTCATCAGTGGAGTGGAGTGGATGGAGGGGGCAGTAGGGCCGAAGGAGGTCTTGCAAGTAGCCTGGTCCCTGTCTGTGTAGGGTCTTATGGGTCAGCAACGTGATCTTGAAGGTGATCCTCCAATGCACTGGCAGCCAGTGCAGTTCACGTAGCACAGGCGTGACTGTGATAACACTGGGAGCAAGACTTAAACAAGTCATGCCTAAGAGGGACAGTCTCTCAAATTATTTTACAGCATTACTTTGTAAAGTTAAAGCAGATTGTTAGTTTGGGCTCTGTGCTAGAACCAACTAAGTACAGTTTGTTCAGCACAGAAGCTGCTTCTAGTTGCCTGTAGACGGGTCTCTGTCTTATAGTTCATTTTTGGTGTGTATGGAAAATACGCTTACTCAGTAAAAATATCAGAATTACTTAAATAAAACACATTTGGGGGCTTGTTATACTATCTGGCCACAAGATGGTGCACAAGGTGTGTATTTCCAGCTGAACATCTGTCAACATATTCCGAGGTTTTTTTGTTTATCATACAAATCTAGCCGTAAAGCAGCAGATGGTGTAAGGAACAAAGGTGCAGTTCAGCTCTGCTTCCCTGATAGCTATGAGGGAATATCCATTTTTTCCCTAATTCAGTAGCTGTGGGGGGCCATCGCTATTTCCTCTGAAACTGTAACTGGTGGTGGGGGGGGGGTTGCTGTTTTTGCTGCTACTCTAGGGCAGTGGGTACAGTCCCAGTTTTTCCATGGTACTGTAGTTATAGGGGGCTTTCCTCATTGGGCTGTCCCAATTTTTTCTGGTACTGTGTTTGCAAAAGGACATCCTTCTCTTTTCCTGTCCAGCATCTTCAGCACCCTCCCCCCACTAAAGCCATATTGTCATCAGATGTGTGTGTGTGTGTGTCTTGTGGAGGCTTCTTGAAGGGTAGAGTTGTTTTCTTTGGACAGTAGTAGTGAATCTGCAGATGATGACTGAAGCAGTGCCTGTGGCACACCAGGAAGGGGGTAGAAACATAGAAACAGATTTTGATGGCAGATAAGGACTGCTTGGCCCACCTAGTCTGCCCTTTTCCCTACCCATTGGATAAGCTGCAGATCCTAGTCAACCAGCAGCCTTCTTCCTCCTTACCCCCTCCTACCCTCCATTATAATTGCCTTATGTCGGTCCCATGCATTCTTGAATTCCCCCACTGTTATTGATCCCACAACCTCCTCAGGAAGGCTGTTCCATGCATCCACCACCCTCTCTGTGAAAAAATATACTTCCTTACGTTGCCCCTAAGCTGTCCCCCCCTCTATCTTTAAATTGTGCACCCTTGTTCTTGCACGGCTCGTTTTCTGAAAGATGCTATCCTCTTGGACTTTGTTGATTCCCTTAAGGTACTTGACGGTTTCTGTCATGTCCCCCCCCCTTCCTCAAGGATATACATATTAAGCTCTTTTAGTCTCTCTTTGTATGGCTTCTGGTGCAGACCCTGCACCATTTTGGTTGCCCTCCTCTGGACTGCCTCCATCCTGTCTATGTCCTTGCGGAGATGGGGTCTCCAGAACTGCATGCAGTACTCCAGATGGGGTCTCACCAACTGTCTGTACAGAGGGATAACAATTTCCAGCTTTCTACTGGTGATGTCTCTCGAATCCCCTCAGCCCTCCTTACTGCCATCTCACATTGCTTGCCTACCTTAAGGTCATCTAATATGAGTACTCCCAGTCTCTTTCCATTTTTGTTGTTGTTAGTACCCCCCCCATTGTGTATGAAGAGAATGACAAAGTATGTATTTAAACAAATGAGAGCAGCTTTTGCATTGCTTGATGACATCACAAAGAGCTTGTGCTGCAGTGAAAGTGAACCACATTGAGCCTCACATGTGAGGATAAGATTTGTAACTCAAACAAAAATTATGGAAGCAGTGTTCTATCAGTTGCTAATGATCTGTCCTAATTTTAAAATATGCCTTGATCTGACCACAGTCATGCAGTGATGCTCCACTCTTCTGCATGAGGATGAAGAGGTTACATTAAACTTGAGGAAATTATATCAGATTTAAAGTTTAGGCTTGTCATATCCCCTGCTTACTCATCCTGAGAGTTCAAATGTTTAACTTAAAAAGGTTCAAAAAGGAGAAGAGACTCATCCACCAAATGAATGTTCAAGTTTAAAAACACTTTTATTGTACAAGATTATATTTCCAAAACTTATATCCCAGCAACATTGACTCATACATATTCATTGGTTTGGTTTAAAAGCAGGGGGTGCTGTGGCCTGGTGGTGCTGAGAGTTGAAGCGCTGGACACCACACCTCGCGCTACGCTGGCGACCCAGGTTTGGGAACGGACTTGAGTTGCTGTGGATCTGCAGGGGGGGGACAGAGGATTGAGCATCCCAATGGATGCTCTCCTCCTCCTGAGGTGAGGTTACCGGGGTAGCCTGAGCACCTGACGCTCCCGGGGCCAGTAGAAGCATGGGCTTTCAGGGCAACGGTGGCTCTTCGGAGCCGGGGAGGATGCTGTGGGTGCTTGGCAGTGGTATGCATCTGCACGTTGTCTGCCTGGATGTACGTCCTCCTCTGTGCTAGTGTCCTCAGGGGTGAGGGAGAAAAAGGGGAAAAATCCATACACCCCCGGCCCCCGAGCAAGATGAAATGGGGGGTAGGGGCTGCCTAGAGGGATGCCCTGGCGGATGGAGTAGGAGGAGGTATGAGGCCTCTTCTGAAACTGTGGGAGCTGGGCAAGTGCAAAAAAACACAGGGGGCACTAAAGAGCAATAGCCATGACAGGAAGCTTCCCTGAAGAGCTCTGCAATACATACTTCAACAAACTTTTAAAAATATAAGACCTTACCAGGTTCTGGACTTTTAACTCATTTGATAGATTAAGTGCTTGGCTTGCAGGGAGGTGATTTTACAAGGAGTGCAGCCGGGCCCTATCTAGGGTCAGTGAAGAACTTCGTTTTGAGAGTGCAGCTTTTCAGTCATTACCATATAGATCAGATGCCAGTAGTGATCTCACAGGGATGGCAGTTTTTCAGCCATCCCTGCCTAGGTTGGGGTTGTTGGTTAGGTGAGAAACAAATAAGGGGGTTCAGCTTTTCAGCCATCCCCACCTGATTAAAGTACTGAGGTATATCTAAAGGTTTCAGCTGGGACAGCAGCAAAACCCTATATGGAGTAAGGCCACAGAGGGTGCAAGGACAGGACAGATACGCAGCCAGGGAAGAAGTAAATAGTATAATGTGGGAAGGGGGTTGCTGATGGATGGGGAGGTGGGGGACGGGTAGGATTGTGGGTTGCAGGGAATGGGATGCAACAGTGTTCCTAGGAACTCTGTGGGAGGTTGGGGGTGTCCAGTCTGCAGGAACCTTGATCAGCTGAGGGCAGAGACATAGCACCTCGGAAGGGAGTTATGAGTGCTAGTAGGAAGGGCAGACCTAAATGAGGCAGGGGTGGAGAAAGGAAGACTGGCTGGCAGGGTGAGGGGGTCGAGGGATAGAGCACAGACTAAATGGGAGATGGGGCTAAGGCAATCTCCCGGGGTTCCTCTTCCCCAGAGGGAGTGGGGGCCTACGTGAGAGGGATGGACATAAAGAGAAAGAGGCAGGGCAAATAAGGAAAGGAGGCCAGTGGGAACACCCTCAGTAGTGCCAATGTGGAATAGATTCCTCCCACTGGCCAAGGAAGATACAGATAGGATGGGTGAGGGGGACGGGGAAGTAGCAACAAGAGAGAGAGAGAGATATGAGGGCTGAGGGAAGTGTACACAGTGTGGTGAACAAGAGGATGGGTGGGGGAGTGAGCAGAGAAGATAAGGCAGGGAGAGGATGGGGGAAGAAGGAGTAGGGCCTATTAGGGGAAGGCAAACTGGGATAATGGAGGGCGATGAGAGGGGGGTGCAGGTGGTCAGAGTGGTGGACAGATGGGAGGAAGGGAGGCTGCAAAAAAAAGTCAGGGATGAGTTGGTGGGAGGTAACTTAGTCAGCAGGAGGAGAAGGGAGTGCTGTAATCTTAGGAGACGCCATAGTTAAGAGAGTGAGATGGGGAGACACTAGAGTTAAAGGGGAACTGTCATCAACAGGGTTTCTTAATGTCTGAAAGACCATAAACAGCTAATTTGAGTTAGCCATTATGTTTATGTGTGAGTCTTTGCAGTCCAGAGTTATTCATATGTAAATCAGCCTGTAATTAAGGGCTGGGGGTAGCCATATGTTTTAGGCTCCTGACAGGAAATTATGTCACCAAGGATCTTGGCCCTCCATTGTCTGTAGGTTAAATAGGAAATTGTCTGTTTTATTAAGCGTGTTTTAAGGTGTTATTACAACACTTTCTACATTTATAATACTTGTTTTGTATGTGCATTGAAAGTAGTGAGTTATCACCTTCACATTTCAAACTGTTAGTAAAAATAATCCATCTTTAGGGTTACTTTGACCTCTAGGCTATACTGGCAGCTGATCATCAACAACTACACATCTCAAGGCTGGCTCTGTGGTGCCAACAGGTATTGGGGCCCCATATCAGGATTTCTAAACCCTGTCTGTTCATGTCAGTACAGATTTCTGGGGCTGCCACAGCACCAACTTCTGTATTTTTCCATTCCCTCTCTTACAGCCTTTTCTCTTACAATTTCAGGTGTGAACTCAGGTCTACAAGATGCAGTTGTGGCTACATACCTACTGGCCTGGCATCATGGAGCCAGCCTTGAAATGTGCAGTTTTTGATTAACAGTAGGCAGTACAATCTAGAGGATACAAGTTGTATAGACGGGATAGAGGAATAGGAAGAGGAGGGGGCATGGCTCTGTATGTGTGAGAGAAGGAATCACCTATATCGGGGGAGGAGATGGTAGGAAGGACAGAAGTGCTGTGGGTACAGGTGCAATCACTGACAGGCAGGAAGCTAAAGATGGGGTAGTGCACAGGGCACCGAACCAGGAGAAAGATTTGGATAGAGAACTGGGGTCAAAAATTATAGAGATGGCCAATAGAGGTGAAGTAGTGAACTTGAGAGATTTCAATTTACCTGGGGTGGACTGGAGGATCCCTATTTCAACCTGTAATAGAACAGCTGCTTCTGGAGATAATCCAGAGTGGGTTTCTGAAACAGTGTGTCCTGGAACCTTCCAGGGAGAGGGCTATACTGGACCTAGTTCTGACGAATGGTGTGCATGTCCAGGAGGTGACGGGAAGCACCACTGAAAAGAAGTGACCACAACACTGTGTGGCCTCACCTGGATATGAGCAAGGAGAGGACTGGAACCAAAACAGGGGTGTTGGACTTCAAGAGGGCAAACTGCAGTAATATGAGTGTAATTCTGAAAGGGCACCACGCTGGGATCAGTAAAGAAATGGGGGTGGACCAGAAGTGGGCCATCATCAAGGAAGGGCTCTTCGTGGCCACTAATGAGTGTACCAAATCAAAGAGCAAAAAAGCCAGAGCCAAGAAGCCCAGCTGGTTTAACAGGGAGATCGCTCGGGTGATATAGAGTAAAAGGGCCAAAAAGTACAAAAGCACCTGGAAGGACATGGACAGGGAGGATTATAGCAGCAAATCAAAGAAGGTGAACAAGGCAGTAAAAATGGCCAAGGCCAGGAAGAAACTGCAGCTTGCTGAAAAGATGAAGATGGGAGAGAAGGCCTGCTCAAATGGGATAGTCAGGCTGAAGAAGGAGGAGGAGTGGGTGGAGGGTAATATGGCAAAGGCAGAGGTACTTAACAAGTACTTCTGTTCAGTTTTTATGACAGAGAAGGATGGCCCAGTCCCCCAGGAGAAGAAGGGGAGGGGTAGCGGGGGGAAGGCACCATGGGGAGATCGACAGTGATAAGGCAAGGAAGGGTTTAACTCATTTGCTCCTGGTGGCCTTTTTGGGTCGAATCTAGTAATGGATGGTTCCAACGCCATATGGCATCTATGGGAACAAATGTGTTGGTCCTGAAGGTGGATAAATTCCTGGGATCGGATGACTTGCACTTGAGGGTTCTGAGGGAATTGGTGGGTGTGCTGGCAGGCCTCCTAGTGAACCTCATTAACACCAGTCTAGAAACAGGAATGTTACCCCTGGACTGGAGAACAGCACACCTACTTCTGCTGCATACAAGCAGGCAGACAGCATACCTAGTTCTGCTGCATATGAGTAGGCAGACAGCACACCTAGTTCTGCTACACATGAGTAGGCAGACAGCACACCTAGTTCTGCTACATATGAGTAGGCAGACAGCACACCTAGTTCTGCTACATATGAGTAGGCAGAGGGACAGCCCTGGCAGTTATGAGCTGGTAAGTCTGACCTCAATAGTGGGAAAGCTCATGAAAACCATAAGAAAAGAAAGACTGGCACACTTTCTAGATGAAAATAGACTCCATGATGATAGGCAGCATGGATTTATGTCAGGGAGGTCCTGCCAGACCAATCAAATTGATTTCTTTGATTAGGTAACAAGGACAGTGGACAAAGGCCAAGCAGGGGACATACTGTATCTAGATTTCAGCAAGGCCTTTGACTCTATTCCCCACAGAAGATTAATTATGAAGCCGGAGGATGCGGGGATGGGGCAAAACTGGCTAGGTGGGTAAAACCCTGGTTACAAGACAGAAACCAGAACGTCATGATGATGAGGAATTCCTGGTTGCTAGACCAGTCACTAGCAGGGTCCCACAGGACTCAGTGCTTGGCTAAGTGTCATTCAACATATTCATCTGCGATACTTCAGATGGAGTAAAGGGCAAAATTTGTCTCTTTGTAGATGACATGAAGCTCTGTGGGAGTTTGGATACAGAAGAAGGGAGACAGGACATAAGGGAGGACCTACCTAAATTAAAGAGATGGTCAGGTATCTTGCAGCTGGAATTCAGCATCAAAAAGTCTAAGGTAATGCACTTAGGGGCAAAGAACCCAGAGACCATATACTGACTCACCCCTTAGTACTTTTCCATTCAGCCATGAGTCGGTCCACTTAAGCCCTTCCATTTACTCCTGTGTTCTCCAATTTTACTCAACAGTTCAGAGTGATCAACTGTATCAAAGGCCTTTCTGTAATCCAAGAAAACCACATTCATGGGATCCCCCTATCTAGTGCTCTACTGACCTTATTGTAAAAGCTCAGGAAAGTTGTTAAACATGACATTCCCCTTGTGAATCCCTGCTGTGTTCCATCCTGCAATGTGTTTGTACCTACACATTCCTCCAATTCCTCTTTCACCATCTTCTACAACTCCTTGCCTAGGACGGAAGTCAAGCTTACTGGTCTGTAATTACTACTCTGCCCTTTGCTCGCTTTTTTATAAACTGGTATATCTATTGCTTCCCCCCAACAGGTTATAACTTCCCCGCTGTCCAATGAGGTTTGAGTCACCCTCAAAGTGAACTTGGTCAGAGAGCTTGACAGGCTGCTGCAACTAACCTAACTGATTCCTTTTCAGGTCGTAGCGCTTCTGAGGAACCACTAATTACTTTTCAGTTCGCAGCGCTTTTGAGGAGTGAGACAGCAAGCAAACAAACTCAGCGGTGGGATCTTAACTCTGCTAATGATAGACATCGGAACGGTGTACTGGAGCTCACTGCTGTGGTTCTGCCTCCTACCTGAAGAAAAGGGGAATTTGTTGTTTTTCCGGCTGAGGTGAGCCGATTGTTTTTGAAGGGAGGTGATCTCCAGGAGGCTCAGGTGTATCTCACTTCCCTTCCTCCCTCCCTGCATCCCACCCACTCTGGGTGTGTGTACCTTTATAGGGACATCCCTGGAAGGCATTCTGGCCACTTCATGATCCAAAGCAGGGAAAAGGTACAGTCACACACAACTACCCAGAGAAATAACTGAACGTTTGTGTTTAACATCCCAGAATTGTACATAGCTCAATCTAGAGAGGTGAGCAACATAAAACAACCATAAGAAGAGGAGAGAAAGGGAAGAAGTCATAGAGGAGAGAAGGAAAGAAGGAAAAAAAACAAGGGCATGATGCAGGGAGTGGTGCAGTTCAGCGGTTGTGGGGTGGCAGTTTTCAGGCGACCCTTCTGGACACTGTGGTGCTGCCCCATCTGCAGGCACCTCTCAGGGCTGAGGGTGGAGGTCACCAGCCTCCGGGCTGAGTTGGCCAGGATCCAGGGGACCTCCTCCCACACCCAGAGGTCACCAAATCCACACCCACTACCTTAAAGGTTGCCTAGCACTCGGAGTGGTTGGAGTATGATTTGAGCCATGCCCTTGGAACTGCTAGGAGGTCCATCTCAGATGAACAGACAAGGCGCTGGGTGTGGTAGGATGTAAGGAGGTTATTCAGGTAGCTGGGACCCAGTCTGTCTAGGGCTTTATAGGTCAGTAAACTGACCCTGAAGGTGATTCCTCACTTCACCAGCAGCCAGTGCAGGTCACGCAGGACTGGGGTCACATGGCAAGACCTTGGAAGGTCTGTCAGCAACCTAGCCGCAGTGTTGTGCACTAGCTGAAGGTGATACAGGGCCCCTCCATTTACCCTGAGGTAAAGAGCATTACAGTAGTTGAATCTGGAGGTCATGAAAGCATGTACTAGTGAGAGCATGTCATCGGGCAGGATTAGGCTTTAACTGGGTGATATGGTGAAAACCACTCCATATATGAGATGACACCTGAGCCTCAAGGTCACTCTTTCATCCAGAATGGCCCCCCAGCTTTTCACCTTAGCAGAGGCAGCAAGTGGAGAGGTGCCAAGATCACAGCAGTCACCTTCCCACCACCTCCGCACCCCACTAATGACCAGGCTAAATCACTAGTACCTCTGGATTGAGCTATAGCCAACTAGATGACATCTAATCACGGATCTTGACTAGACATGAATTCACCATCTAAACCATACCATGTGTCCCGGGTGCAAATGACAAGTACAGCTGGTTGTCATCCACATAGCAGTGAAACTCCACACTGTAACATCTGATGGTCTCTCCCAGGAGAAGCATGTACACTGTGAACAACATGGATGAGAGGGCTGAACCCTGAAGAACTCCACAAGATAGGGGCTTTGGAGTGAGGAGAAATTCCCCATCACCACCCTCTGCATCCTACATGTGAGAAAGGACTCAAGCCAGCTGATGACAGTTCCAGCAAGTCCACAAAGCTCCCTAAGGTGATTCAACAACACACCATGGTCCACAGTGTCAGATGCTGAGGGGAGATCAAGGAAAACAAGAACTGACTGTTCCCATATATCAGAAAATGAAAAATTGATAGTAGTATATGGGGACTCCATTATAAAAGGGATCCATTGGTTAAGAAAGGGGGTGATCAGTTTTTTTGTGATCCAGGGATGGAGGCAAGCAGGGCGCTTCTGAGAATTAAGGACTGCATTAGGTTAAGTGGAGGGGAAACCACACCTAATTTTACACCTTGAAACAAACAACCTGGCTGGGGAAGAGCTGGAGAAGGTGCAGAGGTTATTCATGTAGCTAGCAAAAGGGTGGAAAGAGATAAGTCAATTCCATAGCCTTTTCGGAAGTCCTGCCAGTGCACTGTGCCAGCACAGCTAGGCAGCTGAGAATCAAGTACTTTAACCACTGGCTGAGGCAGTGGTGCAGCAGGGAGGGCTACAGATGTTTAGGAGATTGGGGTGACATGTGGATGGCTGAGCGCCGGTATGCAAGGGACAGGCTGCATATAAATGATGAGGGGACTAGACTGCTATGGGGGAAACTGCAGGGTTACATAGACGGAATTCTAGGGAGTGTTTTAAACTTGAGAAGGCAGAGTACAAAGCTATGGGTGGTTCAGGAAAAATGACTGGTGGAACTTACCTAACCCGCACTACCCCAAGGCTGGGAGCAGGAGACGCTGGTGGGGAGGAGAAAAGAGGAAGGGGTTGCTGGTGGAAGGGATTGGTAGCAAACACCAGGAGTCTAGGAAATAAGATGGGGGACATGGAGGCGGTGGTGGTGGTGGCAGATTACCTAGTCCTAATAGCAGTTATTGAGATGTGGTGGATAGAAAACCACAGTTGGGAGGTGGAAATACCAGGGTATGGTCTCTGCAGGAGAGACAGGAAAGGAAAAAGGGGGGAGAGGTAGCCCTGTACTTGAGACAAGGGATACGTGCAACAGTGAGCGGGGGAGGGCAGGGAACAGCGGAGATACTGTGGGTCACACTCAGTAAAAGGATTGGGGATTCAGTAAGGTTAGGGGTGGTATACAGACCACCAAATCAAGGGGAGGAAGTGGATGGGAAGATGATTAGGGAAATACAGGGGATGGCCAGCAAAGGGAAAATCGTGGTAGTGGGTGATGTAAATCTTCCGGACGTGGACTGGGGAATCACAACAGCATCCTTGGAAAGGAGTAGAAAGCTGTTGAAATCCATGCAGGAAGCTTTCACTCACCAACTGGTCACAGAACCAACTTTGGGGGGCATACTGGACCTGGTTATGACAAATGGGGACAGGGTGGAGGAGGCAGAGGTTGGGGAAAACTCTGCGACAGTAACCATAGGATGGTAAGTTATAGCCTTTGGAAGGGGCTGGTAAAGAGCAGTTCTGCCACTAGGGTGCTGGACTTCAGGGAAGCAGATTTTCAGAAGATGAAAGAAACTGTGCAAAAATAACTTGAAGGGAAGGAGAACTTGGATGACATCGAGGAGCTGTGGGGGAAATTAAAAAGGGAATTTTGCAGGTGACAGAGAAATGCGTTAGGAGGGTATGCAAAAATAAGAGAGGGAGGAAACCACTTTGGTTCACAACAGAAGTGAGAAAAGCAGTCAGGGAGAAAAGGCGTTCAGGGCATACAAAGCCTCCCAGAGGCTGATGGACAAAGAAGCTTATAAGGAGAAACTGAAGGAAGCCAGGAAAATAATCAGAAGGGTGACGGCGAAACAGAGGAGAAAATAGTGAGGGAGACAAAACGGAGTGACAAGAAGTTTTTCAGGTATGTGAGTGACAGAAGGAAGGTGAAGCTGGGGATTATGAAGCTCAAGGGGGAAGGGGAAAAGGCAAATCTTCAGAATGACTATTTCACATCAGTTTTTATGGTTGAGGAGAGCGGGCCAGAGCAAAAAGGCAGGGGAAGGGTAGGCAGGGAGTTGGACACAAGCCCATTTACGGAGGATAGGATATTGGAAGAACTAGGAAAACTGCAGACGGACAAAGCAATGGGACCAGATAACATCCTCCCAAGGGTGTTCAAGGAGTTAAAGCAGGAACTGGCGGCACCACTCATGAGGTTATCTAATCTGTCACTAGACAAGGGACTGGAAAAGGGCTGATGTAGTGCCATTGCACAAAGGGGAAGGAAGGGAGTAGCTGGGAAAGTAACACCCAGTTAGCCTTACCTCTGTAGGGAAAGCTAATGGAAGCACTTACAGTATAAAGGAAAGGATGATAAAATATCTAGAGGAGGAGGGCCTCCTGGATGACAACCAGCATGGATTCACACGTGGAAGGTCTGACCAGACCAACCTGATTGAATTCTTTGATGGAGTTACGGAAATATGGGACGTGGGGGTGGTCGACGTAGTCTACCTAGACTTCAGGAAGGCCTTTGACACCGCCCCCCCACAGGAAGCTGATAAGCAGATTGGGCATTTTAGGGGTTGGGAGCAAGCTCACAAACTGGGTAGAAAAATGGTTAGAGGGGAAGACTTAGAGGGTGGTGGTAAATGGGTGCACTCAAAAGAAGGAAGGGGTGATGAGTGGGGTTCCCCACTGGTCCTGCTAGGATCCATACTTTTCAATATGTACATTGGGGACATTTTGAAGGACTTAAATGGGAATGTGTGTCTGTTCGCACATGACACGAAGATCTGCAATAGGGTGGATACGCCAGGGGGGGGTGGAAAAAATGAGCGAGGGTCTGGCCAGGCTGGAAGAGTGGTCAGCAAATTGGCAACTACAATTCAATGCAAAAATGCAAAAAAAATGCAGAATTATGCAGATAGGGTGTAAAAACCCAAGATCAAAATACAGGCTCGGGGGGTGGGGTGGGGAGAGAACTGGGGGTAACAGGTCAGGAAAGGGACCTGGGGATCACATTTTCGGATAGCCAGAAGGTTCGGAGTCAGTGTGACAGGACAGTGGGGAAAGCAAACAGAATGTTGGCATGCATGAGGAGGGGCTTTACAAGCAGGAGATGATATGCCACTACACAAAACCATGGTCAGACCACAGTTGGAATACGGGGTCCAGTTCTGGAGGCCATACTTATAGGGGGACAGTGTTGTTGAGGCACAGGTCAGGAAGCATAGGAAAACCAGGAGCAGTTGTAAAATTCACAAATAGCTTTTTGGTATTAATAACAGCAAAATAAAAAATAAAACTTGTTCAGTATAACTATTTATAATGGCAGTACAAACATAGAAAGCAGAGTCCTTCTGAGTTTTTGTTCTCAATTTCCTCTCTCAGTCTCTGTCTCTCCCTCTTGCAAAACATAGCAGCTCTTTTTACAAGAGGTCTTTGCAGGGATCTTGTTAAGAGAACATTCTACTTCTCACACAGTGTTCTTGTCAGTTTCAGTAGGTGCAGCAAAACAGTACATTGTGACCCAGAACTGACCTCTTGTGGACAGCTCTGGAAATATTTTTCAAACCAGCATCTCAGGTTAACCCCTTGCATTCCAGTTTTTGCAATTGTTTCAACAGTATAACTAGCTGTATATACCTGTCCGCGATCCAACTAGCCTAGGGGGTGTATACGACAATGTTATAAGTTATATTACGACCATTCCAGTCCTTGAGCTATGCTCCACTCCTATGTATGATGACCTGTATATATCTGTCAGTTGAACTAGCTAGTCTAGAGTGTATAATCTGAAATGTGCTTACTACTATGTTTTCCCTAGCGTCAAATGATGTATTTCTCACAAGTTTGTTTACTGTGACAAAAAACTGTACTCTCTTTGCCATGTCTCCTTGACTGTTGTTCCACATGTTGTATTCTTCCGGGTTGTTCCTGAAAATAGGCATAATACTTGTCTAGTGTACTTACCCGGTAAACAAAAGCTAAATAAATAAATAAAATAAATATATACAGTTTTAAACAAAGGGATCCCAGTATCAGTGACATTTCCACATAAAGACATGCATATATTTTTATGCCCATAGAGATTCAGGAAAAGACAAATAGCAAGGGAAGACAGAGAGGTAGCGAAAGGCGGAGAATTATGAAACCATCGGAGTGATCAATTCCTAGGTCTGACAAGAAAATTTGGTTGCGCAACCACACAGAGAAGAGACAGAAAAGGAAAGGATAGAACAGATCCTTGTATTTAACATTTTTATGAGTAACAAATGGGACAGGACCTTATTCAACCCTGTCACAGACAAGGACAGGTTGTAGAGGGTCCAGAGAAGAGCAGCCAAGATGGTGAAAGGGATGCACGAGAGGTCATACGAGAAATGGATGGAAGAGCTAAGCATGTACATACTGGAGATGAGGAGGGAAAGGGGAGGTATGATAGAAACCTTCAAATACTTAAAGGGTATAAACAGAGTGAGGGTAGGCAGCATTTTCAGGTTGAGTGAGAACAAATCCACAAGGGGCACGCATTCAAACTGGAAGGGGCAGATTTAAGGGAGACGTCGGGGGGAAGTTCTTCACTGAGAGGGTGGTAGGGCCATGGAACAGACTGCCGGAATGGGTCGTGGGGGTAGATTCAGTGGGCAAATTCAAGAGAGCTTGGGACACCTACATGGGGCTAAATAACAGAGGGAGGGCAGGGAATAGAGGATGTAAGACTACTGGGGGGGGAGGGTCGGAAGACTGGATGGGCAATGAGGTCCTTTTCTGCCAGCAAATTTCCATGTTTCTATGTTTCTCTAGCCCTGAGGAGGTCATCATGCACCCTGAGCAATGCTGTGGCTGTTCTGTACCTAGATCTAATTCCTGCCTAGAGAGGCTAATAGTTGTCGAAGGTTGAGTGCCTTGTGCTGCAAAGCCACTGTTTTCTCAATAACGTTTCCCAGGCAGGGAAGATTAGAGACTGATCTATAATCCGCCAAGCAGTCTGGATCCAGAGATCATTTCTCCAGAAGGGGCTTCATCAACACTTCTTTCAAGGCGCTAGGGAAGGTCCTCTCTGAGAGAGAACACTGGACAATCTCAGTGAACAGTGTACCCACGAACCCCACACAGCCCACTAATAGGTGGGTCAAACCAGGTCCAGTTCACAACAAACGGCCCGCAACTTCGAGATTACCTCAAAAACCTGTTTAACCCCAACTAGCCTAAACTCACTCCAGACAGGAGGAGTGCTCCTAGCAACACCCACCTCACTAGTGCAGGGCTATGGTATCCCCATTGGGGAAATCACAGCTCTGATGGAGAACACACTGTCTGTGTAGATACGTGCTTTTGCAAGCCCGGGGGTCCCTTGTCCATCCTGACCTACATTCCCTGTGTCTCCATGCATGGCTGTTAAAGAAATAATAGAATAACCCTTTCTTCCTGTCCTGTCTCTGCTATACTGGCATGACTTCTGTCCCTAACAGCCTTCAGTATACATCAATAATCTATTATAATATATTTGCCTGGAGGGCACTTGGATTCCTTTAGTCTTGGCAGAGAGATAAGGCAGGGATGCTGTCTCTCCCCACTTCTCTTCATGTTGACCATAGAGCCTCTGACCATCCGGATCAGGGAAGATCACAGAATCTAGGGGATGAAGAGCCAGGCAGGGCACCATTATAAGATCACACTATATGCAGATGATTTTCTACTGTTTGTCACTGATCCTACAAATACAATACCAGCACTATTAGAGGTGGTGAGGGATTTTGCTTCTTTTTTAGGTTATAAATTAAACCTCACTAAGTCCCAAATGCTTGAGGAGGGGTGGCAGGTAGGAATGCATGGCGATTTAAGGAAGTTGGGAGTAATTTTACGTATTTAGGTATTAAGGTCGGGTGGGAGCTATCCAGGCTCTATAGGTTAAACTATAGCCCCCTTCTGAGGGAGATATAGGTGGATTTGAAGAGGTGGTGGACATTACCCATATCAAGGATGGTTTGCATATACCTTCTTAAAATGATTATACTCCCGCACATTCTATATGTCATGCAAATGCTCCCAATGGGATTAACGAAAGGGGATATTAAGATCCTAGAACAGGTGTTTAATAAATTCATATGGCAGAACAAACATCCTTGGATGACTTTGAAAAGGTTAAAAGGGAGTACAGCTAAGGGAGGGGGGGTGTCTTAATTTTCCCAGTATTAAGGGGTATCTTTTGTTTATCCAGCACAGGTACGTCCCGGATTGGGTCAATAAAGGTGTAGTGGCGTGTTGGGTGGATCTGGAGGGGGAGGGAGCCCCAACCATACCTCGACCCCTAGGAAAACTGGCATACAGATGGTTGAAGAATAAAAAACCCTTAGTGGAACATACATTGGATGCTTGGGAACAAGTGAGACAAAGGAGAGGGGCAGAAGAGGACTCCACATGGTTAATTCCTATTGCTGACAATCCGTCTTTCCTGCCCAGACCTGGGTTTTAAGTTATGGGTAAAAGGAGGGGTGCAGTATTTGGGAGAGTTCAGTACACCAGAGGGGATCAGAGCCTTTGAAGACCTTTGGGACCAATACGGCATCCTTTCCATGCACAGATACAAATATTTTCAGGCCCGTGCATTTGGGCAAAGTAGAGGTAGAACCTCGGTGGATGCATTAACTTTGGGACTGTTGGAGTGGGTAGTGTTACAGGCATGCTCCTCCCCCAAGGGACTTGAACCCTGTTTGACAGGACAGGGATTTGTTTCCTGGCTTAACAGGCAGAGTAAATGGACTGTGGGAGAGAGACATAGGGATCGTGATCCTGGATGAGGACAGGGCTACTATAATCACAACCCACATGGGACTATTAATGTGCAACAAGTTCAAAGAGTCACAATTCAAGTTTTTGAGTAGACTGTACTGCCCCATGGTTGCAGTGCATAAGTTTCATCTGACAGTGTCCCCAGTCCGCGGGCGTTGCAATAGTGCTTTAGGCACATACATGCATTACTTTGCCAAGAAGACTGTCTCCATGACCTTCGGCACTAGGCAGAGACTGTAGGCTCCCCTATTTACCCCGCTTGCACACCCTTGATAGGACTACACTAGAGGACTCCTTCTCTTTTTGGTACCTTTGCGTCTGGCTTGACCAACACCTAAATTTTTCTGTTCATGTGCACGCCATCTTGAAGCACTTACTGTTAAACCATCATTACTATGTTTTCAGCACTGCTTACATTGTTCATTTTCTTTTTCCAGTTTGCATTACTGTATAAATCGTACTTTTCTCCTTGTCGAATATATGTGTATATGTACTCCCTGTTACTCCCCCCCTCCCCAAGACACACTGTGAGACAAGCAACTTGTTGTTCAGTGTGCCCTTCCTGGTGAAACATTTCAATAAAAATAAAAAATAGAACTGCATTCCAAGCTAGGTGCCCTGTACAGGAACCAGAGTTGTTTATCCCTTCCGGTAAGGCGCAAACTTGTTCAAAAAATGATCTTTATGACTTTTCACTACTATGACGCAGTCTACAATGCTGCTCCCAAGACCTCTCTGTCCAGGTTGGACACCCTCTTTAACTCCTGCAGCTTTGCCTTAGACTCTTATACCATGCCTTATACCACTCCCTAACCTTTCCTTCACTTGACAACCGTCGCCTCTCCCACATTGCCAAATTTGTGTCCAGATATTGGTTTGGCTCTCTCCCAACCTATATATCCATCCATCTCTTTTAGTATCCCTCCCCCCCTCCTCCTGCTCCCTCAGATCTCAGGACACACGTATCCTGTCAGTCCCTCACCGCTTAACTTCAGCAGGACAATCAGCCTTCTCGTAGCGGTTCCTTAAACTCTGGAACCAACTGCCTCCTCAAATTAGGCACTCCTCTAGCCCCCGCTTCCTCCCTGTTCAACTACTTTTCTCCAAATTGTTCCTGCTTCTTATTTGTTCTATCCTCCTCCTTCTAGTCCTCTCTTCTTCTGTTTGGACTCCGTCTTCTCTACTGACTCCTGTCTACATACTCACATACTACTGTCATTCCCTCTATTTGCTAGCACTCCAATTTGTCTGCAATTATTGCACTAGTGTACTCTTGCCCTTAATTTGATAGCCAAATCTGCTATTGCAATTGTCTTACTGCTCTGTAATTGTCAACATTTATTTGCACCTTAATACTCAATGTAAATTTTAAAATCTTGCTGTTGTCAGTGTACTCTTACCCTTAATTTGTTAGCCAAATCTGTTATTGCAATTGTCTTACTGCATCTACTATTTGATCCCTCCTATTCCCCTTCCCCCAGGATGCACCGGGAGATGAGCAGTCTTATTTGCTCAATGTGCCTTTCCTGGTGAAACTTTTCAATAAATAAATAAATACTTTTGGGAATGTCAGGGTCTGCGCCCCTTTTGGTCACAAATTGTACAGGCTGTGTCGGATATTTTTCTATACAGGTAGTGGATACAGCGGTCTCACTACTCTTTGGAGTGGAGGACTTGGGAGGAGAGGGATGGGAGTTGTACCCAAGAACTATCAGGGTGTTACTAACTTTGGCCTGTCAGTGTATTCAAAATACTTGGGTCTCCCATGTCAAACCCAATATAAACCAGTGGAAATCTAATCCTACAGAATCTAGCCCTAGAGTGTTTAACTTACCAAGTACAAGGGAAGGAGGAGATGCTCTTACAAAGGTGGGGAAAATATATAGAATCCATACCAGGGGAGGAGGTGGCTCTACTTAGGCAAGGAGTGGTATGATAGCTTTGATGCATTATACTTGCAGGCGATGGTAGCAGGAGACTGGGCCCCAGAGAGACCTGGAAGGTGGTGGAACTGTTTTTTTTTTTTTGTGTTTTTTTGTAAAATGTCATTATATTCTCATGAGGGGATAAGTTGTTTTAACCATGCTTTTTTATATTCAGTTGTTTTCTGTCTTGTGAGTTTATGTATTTTTTTCTTTACTAGATAATTTAATATATATTTACAATATGTAGCTTTTATGTTCACTGTTAAATGTAATATCAGATATTATTGTTGTATTGTTTAACTTTGGGCCTGTTCTGCCCTGCTGTTATAATCTTTTTTTGAAAAGTTAATGAAAAGATGATACAAAAAAATGTACTTGCCTGCCCTTTTGACTTTCCATACCCCTGTTGATGGGTGCACGGTGTCTCATCTAGAGTTAGCCAGTATGCTTTCAGTAGGTATGTCTGCATGGACGCTCACTTATTGTCCAACAGTTCCACCTTAGGACTTACAATGTCATACATACAAATGTAGATATCTATAGAGTGTCTGACTGCATTTCAACCTGATGCACCTGGTGAGATGCGTTTCCTTTCATGGAAACTGCCATTATTGAGTCACCATGACCCATGCTCCTAGGATTTCAGAGCTCCAGGCTCTGATGCATGACCTTGCTTCTTAGATTTTCCATAAGGACAGTGTGTCTTTGCAGACTACTACCCATGTTCTGTGTAAAGGGGCACTGTCAGCTTTGCCCCTTCATTTTGTAACCAATGTGAAAAGTGTGCCTCCTGGCACACACCTAGCACACCTGTACTGCAAAATGTCCCTGTGTGTGTAAAAATGAAGTTTCTGTACCTGAAACTGTAATTTTGCCCAAAATACACTTTTCTCCGGGACGGTCGGTAGTCCTTACAGGCACGGTTCGGTCTCCTCACGTTCCAGGCGCTGGTCTGCCTCTTCTTCCTCGTCCCTTTCAGGAGTTGGGGGGTTCTCCTGAGGATAAGAAACTACCACATTCACCTCCTGATGATCCGGCCTCCATGGATGTCATGAGACACATCCAGGCCTCCAACGCATGGTAGACTGAGGACCTGGATCCGGAACATTGAAGGCTGGCACGTTACCTGAGGCAAAAGGAACCAAAACCTTTAGTAGTGCCTCCTTTGGTGGATACATTCCAAGACCTTGCCAGGATAACTTGGAAACATCCAGCCACAGTCCCGGCAGTTCCCAAAAAATCAGACAGGCTGTATAGAGCACAGAGGGACGAGTCCTGTCTGGCAGAAAACCCTCAGACTGACTCTATGGTTATAGCGGCTGCTCATGACAAATCTCGACAGCCCAAACACCTCAGCTCTCAGCCTCCCAATCAGGAGTCCCACTATTTGGAGCATGTGGGCAGAAAGGTATACTCCGCATCCACCTGCTCCATACGTTCCCTGAACTTCCTGACACACATGGTCCAGTACCAGAATGCTCTATAGGAGAAGGGACAAGAGATAGCCAGTGCCTTGCCAAACTCCGCACAAAAAAAACGGAGCTCCTGGACATTCTCAGATTAGGCTCGGACATAGGCACCCATGTTCTGCGTGCCTTGTATGACACTGCAGATACGACATCTAAGGCATCAGCGTCAGGTGTCTGCCTAAGGCGCCATGCCTGGCTTCAAGTCTGAGGATTTTCTCAGGATCTGCTGACCAGAATCCGGGACCTTCCATTCCATGGTTCCGTGCTATCTGAGTCAGAAACTGAGGGCCTTATCTGTCGTCTCCAGGGGTCTGGGAATATCCATCTGGTCCATCCATCAGATGTATAAGGAGGACCAGAAAAGCCTTCAAAAACAGCCTTTTCGTAAGTCCTCAGGCCAACCTGCCCGTGGAAACCAATCAGCCCAGAGAGGCGGCTTTAAAAGGAAGGCCGGAAGCCAGCAACATGGAGGTGCTCCCTTTCGAGGCCCAAAGTTCTCGCAAACCTCTCTGCCAACCCCCGGCTCTACCCAGTGACTCCCTGTTGACCCCCCCTTCTCCGGCGGAGGCACAAGGGAAGAAAGTAGGGGTCGCTTCTCCCTCCACCTGGAGGGATGGAGCAGAATCACTTTGGACCTTTGGGTCCTAGATATTATAAGGAGGGGATGTACGCTGGAGTTCACTCAAATGCCCCCAGAAACTCCACCAAGGTTCTGAAGGTATCCTCCTTCTCACATACCTCTAATAGAAGGAGAAATCCAGGCCCTCTTGCAAAAAAGAGCAATACAGCCAGTCCCTCTGCAGCAGCGGGGGAAAGGATATTACTCCCATTTCTTCCTGGTTCCAAAGAAAACTGAGGATCTTTGGCCCAGCCTAGACCTCAGCTCCCTAAATTATTATATAGAATACCAAAGGTTCAGGATGGTGATCCTTCCAGGTCTAATTCCTCTGCTGCATAAAGGAGACTGGCTGTGTTCCCTAGACATGCAAGATGCGTACATGCATATCAGTGTCTTTCCCCCTCACAGGAAGTACTTGAGGTTCCACTTCCAAGGGGGACATTACCAGTTTTGGTTTCTGCCGTTCGGCCTCTTCTCCGCTCCTCAAGTCTTCACCAAGTGCCTAGCAGTGGTAGCTGTGGCTCTAAGGTGCAGAGGGCATTATGTCTTCCCTTACCCTGACGACCGGCTCTTGGCGGCCCCATCAAGAATGCGCCTCATTCAAGCTCTCAGAGACACTTATACTTTATTCTGAGAGTTGGGGATCACCCTGAACCTGCCAAAGTCATCCCCCGAGCCCAGCCAAAGACTCGTCTTTATAGGTGTGGTCCTGGATACGGTCCAGGGCATGGCCTTCCTCCCTCAGGAAAGGGGAGCTTGCCTGTGAGAAGTGGCCTGAATGGTCCTCACAACCCCTTAGGTCCAAGCCAGGATCTTCCTCAGACTTCTGGGGCACATGGTGGCAGCCATCCCTGTAACTCCCTTGGACTGCCTCCACATGAGGGTCCCAGAGTGGATGCTCAGGGTGGAGTGGGACCAAGGCTTCGACAGTCTTGACCATCTGGTCAGGATCTCTGAGCCAGTCAGAAGGACCCTCCTTTGGTGGTTGGACCCCCTCAATCTAGAAAAAAGGGTCTTGTTTCGACAGGAGCCATCAAGTCGGACACTGACAACAGATGCCTCCGACTTAGGTTGGGGGACTCACCTAGGGGATGTGGAGGTTGCACTCCTCTGGGGACCAATGTTCTGGAAATGCAAGCGGTCCTCAGTGCCCAATGGGTCTTTCAGGAGGACCTTGTGCCAGGCTCTCTCCTCGTTCAGATGGACAAAACGGCTGTTGTTTTCTACATCAACAAGCAAGGGGGAAAACACTCCTACCCCCTGTGCAGGGAGGCGATGAGAGTCTGGTATTGGGTGCTGGAACATCGCATCTCTCTGTCCGCTGTTCATGTTCCAGGCACCCAAAATGCTTTGGCGGACAGCTTAAGCCAGTCTCGGTCCGAGGCACATGAGTGAGAGCTACTCCAATCAGTGGTGGACCAGCTCTTCAACACTTGGGGTCATCCAGAGTTGGACCTCTTTGCGTCTCCACCCAATGCCAAACTGCCAATTTTTTCTCACGAGAGCACATGCCTGGTGTTTTTTGGGCAGACGCATTGTCTCTTTGTTGGGCAGGGAGGTTTCTTTACACCTTCCCTCCCTTCCCTCTCATTCAGAGAGTTCTGTTGAAGGTTCAGGCCAAAGGGGCTTAGATAATCCTAATCGCCCCTCTGTGGCCATGGCAGATTTGGTTCCCACTACTTCAGCAGTTGTCGTCGGACCCTCTGATTCCGCTGCCAATATGCTCGCAATTGCTGTCCCAGGATCAGGGCAAACTGGTACATCCAGATCTCAAGTCCCTGCACCTTCATGCATGGCTCCTGCAGACATAGTTAAATCAAAGTATGGGGTCTCCCAAGAGGCGGCAGACGTCCTCATTTCAGCGAGGAAGCCCTCTACTCGTTCCACTTATGCTATGAAGTGGAAGCGTTTTTGCTTACGGGCTTCGTCTCATCATCTGGATCCCTTTACCTATCCAGTGAACTCGGCATTACAGTATCTCCTCTCCTTATATCAGCAAGGCTTGAGCTACTCCTCCATTAAGGTGCATATGTGGGCCATTTCTGCTTATCACGTCCTCTTTGGTGACAGAACCCTAGCCCAGCTGGATGTGGCCTGCACCTTTTTACAGGGCATTCTACATTTGAGGCCTCCCATTTGGGATCCAATTCCCCCCTGGGATCTCCTTTTTGTGTTAGAGAAGCTTACTCTCTCTCTATTTGAACCTGCATCAGAGTGTGAGCTGCATTATCTTTCCTGGAAGGTATCTTTTTTAGTTGATGTTACTTCAGCTCGAGAGGTTTCCGAGCTTCAGGCCCTGATGTGCAAGGAGCCTTATTTAATTTTTCATAGGGAAAGGGTTCCCCTCCGAACAAATCCCAAGTTCCTACCCAAAGTGGTTTCTGAATTAATCCTCAACCAGTCGGTTGACCTTCCAGTCTATTATTCAACCCCTTCTAATAGGGGAGAAGCTCTCTTACACACATTGGATGTCCACAGGATGCTGAGGTACTACCTCAAGCGTACAGCGGCACACCGCAAATTGGAGCAACTGTTTGTGGCTTTTGCGCCTCAACACCTGGGCTAACCGGTGTCTAAACAGACTATATCTCAGTGGCTAGTCCACTGCATAGTCTTATGTTACAACACACCTCTACTGGGAACGGTTAAAGATTATTCTACCAGAGGAGTTTCTACCTCCTTCGCCTCCTTAAAAAATGTCTCTGTCTGAGACATTTGTGCAGCTGCTACTTGGAGTTCGGTACACACCTTTGTTAGGCTTTATAGCCTGAACATTGCTTCCAGGTGCCGAGCTGGTTTCGGCCTGGCAGTCTTTCAGGGACTATTGTCCTGATGTGCTGTCTCCTGCCTTTTAGGCAATGCTGTTATAATAGTTCCTGTCATCCTCCTCCCGGGGCTAGTCACCTCCTTATCACAGGACTGCTTGGGATTCAGTCCTAATGGTTATAGCCTGCTGCAAGAGCTCCCCCTCGAAGTAAGATAGTACAGTTATGTAAGAATATCCCATAACAGTAGATTAGTAGATCTTCGGGAGGAGCTCTTGCAACAAGCACTGCTTTTCTGCCCTCCTTCCCCTAGAGAGTTATCAACATGACTTGGTCAAGCTTTGCTTGGTTAAACTGCTGGGGTCCATTCATGGGTCCTCAGTGGGTGAACTGAGGTGGAACTAGGACTTCCTCCTTTTATGGCATGTCCGGCCGTCGGGGCAGAGCCGGCGTTTAGGGGCAGCCCTGCTGGGTATTGCTAGCTAAGTTTTTTCCGTGGGTCCAAGGCTCTGGCATTAGTCCTAATGGTTATAACCTGCTGCAAGAGCTCCTCTCGAAGATCTGCTATTACGGTAAGTTCTTACGTAACTGTACTTTACTCACTGTAACAGTAGATCTTTGAGAGAATCTCCTCCTCTGGGCCACAGCCCACCCACCCTCTTTCACCCTTATTGAGATATAAGCAGACCGGTTTTGTTCACAGCCTTGTTTGGAGATGTCCATAGGTGCCTTATGTCTATTATTTCCCAGTCCCATGCCTCTCCTTGTGAGTCTGGTACTGGTCTAATCTCCTGGTTCCTCAGGGTAAGAGGCCCTCCAAGTATATCTCTGGCAGGGAACCGAGGAGTAACAGGACTGCCCAGGTTTGTATAGGCACCGATGTTGCAAATCTTCGTGGACAGCCCTCAGCTAACAAATGTTTTGGAGTAACCCTGACGCCGATGGCTTACAGTTCAAAAGTATGACCCAATGGAAGCAGTTCTCTTGAAGATCTACTGTTACAGTGAATAATTGTTGTTTTTCTCTCCTGTTTGGTTCCCGGTGTTCCACACCCCATTCTTGAAATGTGAGCACCTCAGCCATGGTCACCTAACTTATGTATGTATCCAGGCTTGTGAGAACAAATTATTCAGTTATAATCAGGCATGGTGTAGATGGTGTATGCTACCGCACATTCTCAGCTATCAAGTCAAATCAGCTTTTATTTATAATGCGCTTTTCAAAAACCAAAGTGCGTATACATTGTAAAAACACAGACAAACATTCAATCGATAAAATATATGAAAAGATAAAATGGCAGCAGAAATAAAACTAAACATTCTCTCCAAAAGCCAAGTTAAATAAATAAGTTTTCAGTGAGGCTTTCACGGTCTCGGTGGACAAGCACTCTCTAATCCGACGAGGTAGAGAGTTCCACAGGGTCGGGGCCACAAAAGAAAAAGCCCTGGCACCAGATGACTGAAGACGGAGCATGGGAACTTCTAGCAATCCCTCATCAGTGGAGTGGAGTGGATGGAGGGGGCAGTAGGGCCGAAGGAGGTCTTGCAAGTAGCCTGGTCCCTGTCTGTGTAGGGTCTTATAGGTCAGCAATGTGCTCTTGAAGGTGATCCTCCAATGCACTGGCAGCCAGTGCAGTTCACGTAGCACAGGTGTGACTATGATAACACTGGGAGCAAGACTTAAACAAGTCATGCCTATGAGGTACAGTCTGTCAAATTACATTACAGTATTACTTTGTAAAGTTAAAGCAGATTGTTAGTTTGGGCTCTGTGCTAGAACCAACAAAGTGTAGTTTGTTCAGCACAGTAGCTGCTTCCAGTTGTCTGTAGGCGGGTCTCTGTCTTATAGTTCTTTTTTGGTGTGTATGGAAAATACACTTACTCGGTAAAAATGTCAGAAGTACATAAATAAAACATGTGGGGGCTTGTTATGCTATCTGGCCACAAGATGGTGCACAAGGAGTGTATTTCCAGCTGTATATCTGTCAACATATTCCGAGGTTTTTTTGTTTAATATACAAATCTAGCCGTAAAGCAGCAGATGGTGTAAGGAACAAAGGTGCAGTTCAGCTCTACTTCCCCGATAGCTATGAGGGAATATCCATTTTTTCCCTAATTCAGTAGCTGTGGGGGGCCGTCGCTATTTCCTCTGAAACTGTAACTGGTGGGGTTGCTGTTTTGCTGCTACTCTAGGGCAGTGCGTACAGTCCCAGTTTTTCCCTGGTACTGTAGCTATAGGGGGCTTTCCTCATTGGGCTGTCCCCATTTTTTCTGGTACTGTGTTTGCAAAGGGACATCCTTCTCTTTTTCTGTCCAGCATCTTCACCCCCCCCCCACTAAAGCCATATTGTCATCAGATGTGTGTGTGTGTCTTGCAGGGTCTTAAGAGACAGGTTTGTGGAGGCTTCTTGAAGGGTAGAGTTGTTTTCTTTGGACAGTAGTAGTGAATCTGCAGATGATGACTGAAGCAGTGCCTGTGGCACACCAGGAAGGGGGTAGAAACATAGAAACAGATTTTGATGGCAGATAAGGACCGCTTGGCCCACCTAGTCTGCCCTTTTCCCTACCCATTTGATAAGCTGAAGATCCTAGTCAACCAGCAGCCTACTTCCTCCTTACCCCCTCCTACCCTCCACTATAATTGCCTTATGTCGGTCCCATGCATTCTTGAATTCCCCCACTGTTTTTGACCCCACAACCTCCTCAGGAAGGCTGTTCCATGCATCCACCACCCTCTCTGTGAAAAAATATACTTCCTTACGTTGCCCCTGAGCCATCCCCCCACTCTATCTTTAAATTGTGCACCCTTGTTCTTGCACTTCTCGTTTTCTGAAAGATGCTATCCTCTTGGACTTTGTTGATTCCCTTAAGGTACTTGAAGTGTCTGTCATGTCCCCCCTCTCCCTCCTTTCCTCAAGGATGTACATATCAAACGCTTTTAGTCTCTCTTTGTATGGCTTCTGGTGCAGACCCTGCACCATTTTGGTTGCCCTCCTCTGGACTGCCTCCATCCTGTCTATGTCCTTGCGGAGATGGGGTCTCCAGAACTGCATGCAGTACTCCAGATGGGGTCTCACCAACTGTCTGTACAGAGGGATAACAATTTCCAGCTTTCTACTGGTGATGTCTCTCGAATCCCCTCAGCCCTCCTTACTGCCATCTCACATTGCTTGCCTACCTTAAGGTCATCTAATATGAGTACTCCCAGGTTTCTTTCCATTTTTGTTGTTGTTAGTACCCCCCATTGTGTATGAAGAGAATGACAAAGTATGTATTTAAACAAATGAGAGCAGCTTTTGCATTGCTTGATGACATCACAAAGAGCTTGTGCTGCAGTGAAAGTGAACCACATTGAGCCTCACATGTGAGGATAAGATTTGTAACTCAAACAAAAATTATGGAAGCAGTGTTCTATCAGTTGCTAATGATCTGTCCTAATTTTAAAATATGCCTTGATCTGACCACAGTCATGCAGTGATGCTCCACTCTTCTGCATGAGGATAAAGAAGTTACATCAAACTCGAGGAAATGATATCAGATTTAAAGTTTAGGCTTGTCATATCCCCTGCTTATTCATCCTGAGAGTTCAAATGTTTAACTTAAAAAGGTTCAAAAAGGAGAAGAGACTCATCCACCAAATGAATGCTCAAGTTTAAAAATACTTTTATTGTACAAGATTATATTTCCAAAACTTATATCCCAAAAACATTGACTCATACGTATTCATCGGTTTGGTTTAAAAACAGGGGGCGCTGTTTCCCGGTGGCGCTGAGGATTGAAGCGCTGGACACCACACCTCGCGCTGCGCTGTCGACCCGGGTTCAGGAACAGACTCGAGTTGCTGGGGTTGGTGGGGGGACAGAGGATTGAGCATCCCAATGGATGCTGTCCTCCTCCTGAGGTGGGTTACCGGGGTAGCCTGAGCACCCGCCGCTCCCAGGGCCAGTGGAAGCATGGGCTTTCAGGGCAACGGCGGCTCTTCGGAGCCGGGGAGGATGCTGTGGGTGCTTGGCAGTGGTATGCATCTGCACGTTGTCTGCCTGGATGTACGTCCTCCTCTGTGCTAGTGTCCTCAGGGGTGAGGGAGAAAAAGGGGAAAAATCCATACACCCCCGGCCCCCGAGCAAGATGAAATGGGGGGTAGGGGCTGCCTAGAGGGATGCCCTGGCGGATGGAGTAGGAGGAGGTATGAGGCCTCTTCTGAAACTGTGGGAGCTGGGCAAGTGCAAAAAAAAAAACAGGGGGTGCTAAAGAGCAATAGCCATGACAGGAAGCTTCCCTGAAGAGCTCCGCAACACATACTTCAACAAACTTTTAAAAATATAAGACCTTACTAGGTTCTGGACTTTTAGCTCATTTGGTAGATTAAGTGCTTGGCTTGCAGGGAGGTGATTTTACAAGGAGTGCAGCTGGGCCCTATCTAGGGTCAGTGAAGAACTTAGTTTTGAGATTGCAGCTTTTCAGTCATTACCATATAGATCAGGTGCCAGTAGTGATCTCACAGGGACGGCAGTTTTTCAGCCATCACTGCCTAGGTTGGAGTTGTTGGTTAGGTGAGAAACAAATAAGGGGGTTCAGCTTTTCAGCCTTCCCCACCTGATTAAAATACTGAGGTCTAACTGAAGGTTTCAGCTGGGACAGCAGCAAAACCCTATATGGGGTAAGGTCAGGGAGGGTGCAAGGACAGGACAGATATGCAGCCAGGGGAGAAGTAAATAGTATAATGTGGGAAGGGGGTTGCTGATGGATGGGGAGGTGGGGGACGGGTAGGATTGTGGGTTGCAGGGAATGGGATGCAACAGTGTTCCTAGGAACTCTGTGGGAGGTTGGGGGTGTCCAGTCTGCAGGAACCTTGATCAGCTGAGGGCAGAGACATAGCACCTCGGAAGGGAGTTATGAGTGCTAGTAGGAAGGGCAGACCTAAATGAGGCAGGGGTGGAGAAAGGAAGACTGGCTGGCAGGGTGAGGGGGTCGAGGGATAGAGCACAGACTAAATGGGAGATGGGGCTAAGGCAATCTCCCGGGGTTCCTCTTTCCCAGAGGGAGTGGGGGCCTACGTGAGAGGAATGGACATTAAGAGAAACAGGCAGGGCAAATAAGGAAAGGAGGCCTGTGGGAACACCCTCAGTGGTGCCAGTATGGAATAGATTCCTCCCACTGGCCAAGGAAGATACAGATAGGATGGGTGAGGAGGAAGTAGCAACAAGAGAGAGAGATATGAGGGCTGAGGGAAGTATACACAGGGTGGTGAACAAGAGGATGGGTGGGGGAGTGAGCGGAGAAGATAGGGCAGGGAGAGGATGGGAAGAAGGAGTAGGGCCTATTAGGGCAAGGCAAAATGGGATAATGGAGGCGATGAGGGGGTGCAGGTGGTCAGAGTGGTGGACAGATGGGAGGAAGGGGGGTCCGCAAAAAAAGTCAGGGATGAGTTGGTGGGAGGTAATTTTGCCAGCAGGAGGAGAAGGGAGTGCTGTAATCTTAGGAGACTCCATAGTTAAGAGAGTGAGATGGGAGACGCTAGAGTTAAAGGGGAACTGTCATCAATAGGGTTTCTTAATGTCTGAAAGACCATAAACAGCTAATTTACGTGAGCCATTGTGTTTATCTGTGAGTCTTTGCAGTTCTGAGTTATTCATATGTAAATCAGCCTGTAATTAAGGGCTGGGGGCAGCCATATGTTTTAGGCTCCTGACAGGAAATTATGTCACCAAGGATCTTGCCCCTCCATTGACTGTAGGTTAAATAGGAAATTGTCTGTTTTATTAAGTGTGTTTTAAGGTGTTATTACAACACTTTCTACATTCATAATACTTGTTTTGTATGTGCATTGAAACTAGTGAGTTATCGCCTTTACATTTCAAACTGCTAGTAAAAAATAATCCATCTTTAGGGTTGCTTTAACCTCTAGGCTATACTGGCAGCTGATCTCAACAACTACACATCTCAAGGCTGGCTCTGTGGTGCCAACAGGTATTGGGGCCGCATATCAGGATTTCTAAACCCTGTCTGTGTTCATGTCAGTACAGATTTCTGGGGCTGCCACAGCACCAACTTCTGTATTTTTCCATTCCCTCTCTTACAGCCTTTTCTCTTACAATTTCAGGTGTGAACTCAGGTCTACAAGATGCAGTTGTGGCTACATACCTACTGGCCTGGCATCATGGAGCCAGCCTTGAAATGTTTAGTTTTTGATTAACAGTAGGCAGTACAATCTAGTGGATACAAGTTGTATAGATGGGATAGAGGGATACGAAGAGGAGGGGGGCATAGCTCTGTATGTGAGGGAAGGAATCACCTGTATTGGGGGAGGAGATGGTAGGAAGGACAGAAGTGCTGTGGGTACAGGTGCAATCATTGACAGGCAGGAAGCTAAAGATGGGGTAGTGCACAGGGCACCGAACCAGGAGAAAGATTTGGATAGAGAACTGGGGTCAAAAATTATGGAGATGGCCAGTAGAGATGAAGTAGTGATCTTGAGAGATTTCAATTTACCTGGGGTGGACTGGAGGATCCCTATTTCAACCTGTAATAGAACAGCTGCTTCTGGAGATAATCCGGGAGTGGGTTTCTGAAACAGTGTGTCCTGGAACCTTCTAGGGAGAGGGCTATACTGGACCTAGTTCTGACGAATGGTGTGCATGTCCAGGAGGTGACGGGAAGCACCACTGAAAAGAAGTGACCACAACACTGTGTGGTCTCACCGGGATATGGGCAAGGATAGGACTGGAACCAGATCAAGGATGTTGGACTTCAAGAGGGCAGACTGCAGTAATATGAGTGTAATTCTGGAAGGGCACCATGCTGGGATCAGTAAAGAAATGGGGGGTGGACCAGAAGTGGGCCATCATCAAGGAAGGGCTCTTAGTGGCCACTAATGAGTGCTAAAAAGCCAGAGCCAAGAAGCCCAGCTGGTTTAACAGGGAGATGGCTCGGGTGATATAGAGCAAAAGGGCCAAAAAGTACAAAAGCACCTGGAAGGACATGGACAGGGAGGATTATAGCAGCAAATCAAAGAAGGTGAACAAGGCAGTACAAATGGCCAAGGCCAGGAAGAAACTGCAGCTTGCTGAAGGGATGATGATGGGAGAGAAGGCCTGCTCGAATGGGATAGTAAGACTGAAGAAGGAGGAGGAGTGGGTGCAGGGTAATATAGCAAAGGCAGAGGTACTTAACAAGTACTTCTGTTCAGTTTTTGTGAAGTAGAAGGATGGCCCAGTCCCCCAGGAGAAGAAGGGGAGGAGTAGCGGGGGGAAGGCACCATGGGGAGATCGACAGTGATTAGGTGAGGAAGGGTTTAACTCATTTGCTCCTGGTGGCCATTTTGGGTCGAATCTAGCAATGGATGGTTCCGATGCCATATGGCATCTATGGGAACAAATGTGTTGGTCCTGAAGGTGGATAAATTCCTGGGACCGGATGACTTGCACTTAAGGGTTCTGAGGGAATTGGTGGGTGCGCTGGCAGGCCTCCTGGTGAACCTCATTAAAACCAGTCTAGAAACAGGAATGTTACCCCTGGACTGGAGAACAGCGCACCTAGTTCTGCCGCATACGAGTAGGCAGACAGCACACCTAGTTCTGCCGCATACGAGTAGGCAGACAGCACACCTAGTTCTGCTGCATATGAGTAGGCAGAGGGACAACCCCGGCAGTTATCAGCTGGTAAGTCTGACCTCAATAGTGGGAAAGCTCATGGAAACCATAAGAAAAGAAAGACTGGTATACTTTCTAGATGAAAATAGACTCCATGATGATAGGCAGCATGGATTTATGGATTTACGTCAGGAAGGTCCTGCCAGACCAATCAAATTGATTTCTTTGATTAGGTAACAAGGACAGTGGACAAAGGCCAAGCAGGGCACATACTGTATCTAGATTTCAGCAAGGCCTTTGACTCTGTTCCCCACAGAAGATTAATTATGAAGGCGGAGGATGCGGGGATAGGGGCAAAACTGGCTAGGTGGGTAAAACACTGGTTACAAGACAGAAACCAGAAGGTCATGATGATTCACAGGCAGCATGGGTTCACAGCGGGAAGGTCATGTCAGACGAATCTAATAGATTTCTTTGACTGGGTGACCAAAGTAGTAGACCAGGGAGGGGCTGTGGACATGGCCTACCTAGACTTTAGCAAGGCATTTGACACAGTCCCACACAAAAGACTAATAGACAAATTAACCAGCCTGGGAGTGGGTCCCAGGGTGGTAGCCTGGGTAAAACATTGGCTGGACAACAGGACACAGAACGTAATTGTAAATGGAGTCCACTCTGAAGAAAGAGGGGTTACTAGTGGAGTACCGCAGGGTTCAGTATTGGTCCAGTTCTTTAATATCTTCATAAGTGACGCTGCAGAGGACTGAAGGAAAAGTATGCCTCTTTGCAGATGACACAAAGATCTGCAACAGGGTTGATACAGAAGGAGGCGTGGAAAGGATGAGAAGGGACTTGGCAAGGTTGGAGGAATGGTCAGAAGTATGGCAGCTAGGATTCAATGCAAAGAAGTGCAAAATAATGCACCTGGGAAACAAGAACCCAGGGGAAGAATACACAATGGGGAGGGAGGTAGTAACAACAACAAAAAAGGAAAGGGACCTGGGGGTAATCATATCAGATGACCTTAAGGTTAGCAAGCAATGTGAGAAGGCAGTAGGGAGGGCTGGGGGTATACTGGTATGCATAGGGAGAGGCATCACAGCAGAAAACAGGAAGTTTTTATCCCTCTGTACAGACAGTTGGTGAGACCCCATCTGGAGTACTGTGTCCAGTTCTGGAGACCCCATCTCCGCAAGGACATAGACAGGATAGAGGCAGTCCAGAGGAGGGCAACTAAAATGGTGCAGGGTCTGCAAGAGAAGCCATATGAGGAGAGACTAAAGGAGCTTAATATGTATACCCTTGAGGAAAGAAGGGAGAGGGGGGACATGATAGAAACTTTTAAGTACCTCAGTGGAATCAACAAAGTCCAAGAGGGTAGCATCTTTCAGAAAAAGAGACGTGCAAGAACAAGGGGACACAATTTAAAGATGGGGGGGACGGTTCAGGGGCAATGTGAGGAAGTATTATTTCACAGAGAGGGTAGTGGATCCATGGAACAGTCTTCCTGAGGAGGTTGTGGGGTCTAAAACTGTGGGAGAATTCAAGAATGCATGGGACAGACATAAGGCAATTCTTGCGGGGGGTAGGAAGAAATAGGCTGTTGGTTAACTAGGATCTCCGGCCTATCCTGTAGGTAGGGAAATGGGCAGACTAGATGGGCCAAGCGGTCCTTATCTGCCGTCAAAGTCTATGTTTCTATGAGGAATTCTTGGTTGCTAGACCAGTCACTAGCAGGGTACCACAGGACTCAGTGCTTAGCCAAGTGTCATTCGACATATTCATCGGCGATACTTCAGATGGAGTAAAGGGCAAAATTTGCCTCTTTGTAGATGACATGAAGCTCTGTGGGAGAGTGGATACAGAAGAAGGGAGACAGGACATAAGGGAGGACCTAGCTAAATTAAAGAGATGGTCAGGTATCTTGCAGCTGGAATTCAGTGTCAAAAAGTCTAAGGTAATGCACTTAGGGGCAAAGAACCCAGAGACCATATACTGGCTAGGTGGTGTGCAGGTCACCAAGCCAGTGGAGGAGAAAGACTTGGGTGTGAACATCACAATTGGCATGAAGACCTCAGCACACCACAAGAGAGCAGCTGCCAAAGCAAATTGAATGCTGGCCTGTATAGCCAAGGGTATAACCATTAGGAGGGCAGCTGTCATCCTGCCACTGTACAGGTCACTGGTTAGGCTACATCTGGAGTACATTTATTGGAGCTCTTACCTAAAGAAAGACATTAACTTACTGGAGACAGTCCAGAAAAGGGTGACCCTGCTAATCCAGGGTCAGCAAGGCAGGCCATATGAGGAAAAGCTTAGAAACCTGAACATGTACTCCTTGGAGGATAGAAGGGAGAGGAGTGACATGATAGAAACCTATAAGTACCTTAAGGGTATTAACAACGTTAACTCTGATTGTCTCTTCAACCTTAGTGGAAACAGGACCACTAGAGGGCACTGTCTCAAACTGGTGGGGGGAAGCTTCAGAAGGGAAATGAGGAGGCACGTTTTCACTGAGAAGATGGTGGCAAAGTGGAACGAGTTGCTGGAGGAAGTTGTCTCCCTGAAGACTGAACAGCTTCATGAGAGGATTGGATAGGGTAAATTGCATGGAAAGGAGGGAAGGGGGAAAAAAGAGAGAGAGGGAGGATGTTGAAGGGGAGGGAAGTATGAGTTGCAGGAAGGGGGGCGGATCACTCAGTAGTTGCTGAGGGGCGGAGACTCTGCATACTCGAAGACACTAAATAGACCATAGGGTCTTTTTTTCTGCTGGCCATTTTTGTATGTTTGTATGGCTTTCTACGGATCAAGTTTGAGGATAGGATATTCCAAGGAGTCTACAATGGCATTGGGAGCCAAGCAGCAACTGCAACAGCCTGAGGGCCCCAGCAGCAGCGGCTTACAACAACAACCTAGGGCAGGATCCGAGCACTCCTTGCAGGCTATCCTAAAGACAGCATAGGCCACAGATCAGAAAGTTGAGGCCATGCTCTTGCGACTTCAGATCCACCCCCCCAGATGAATGTTATTCAAGAAAAAGCGGAGGGTGTCGCGAACTAAGCCAGCAAAGTGCTGGGAGGAACCGTATCCTTGGTTAAAGAAAACAGCAGTCAGGAAAACACTGGAAAATCAGGTACTAACCTCAAATATGGGGATGGTAGGGCTAGCCGAAGGTATGGAGGCCACAGGTTTAAAAACTTCCATGAATAGGTGGCTGAAGCAGATGCTACAACCTGATACTGATATGGATATTAACTCTATATACTGGGTGAATCCCAGAGTGCAACCTTTGCAGCCCCGCTTCATCCAGATGGTGATCATGGTTCTGGACAGCATTGTGGCCACATACATAGTGTTGTAGGAGGCGAAAGTAAGTAGACTGTTAGAAATTGATGAGGAAGTGGTATGACTGTTGCTGGATCTAAACTTTGCAACTCGATCACACAGAAAGTAGTTCAACGGCATCTGGCAGCAGTTGCGATCTCTTGGGATTGTCCATTTATTTCTACTACTCACTCGCTTGCACATACAATATGGAGGCAGGATATATGAGTTCTCTGAAGCGAAGGAGGTGAGTAAGTGAGTCAAACAGACTACTGCAGAGTTTATCAAGAAAGCAGATGAGGAATCTATACACACTGAATAATTTTAAACTACTTACAGAGACTTCCTAACACTGAGACCGACTTGTAAGTAGCACAGACCCTTGTAATGTATTATATCTAATGCATGGGACTTTCATGTTTCTAAGCTGAATTTTGCTGTGGGTATTGATGGTGTATGTGTAGGTTGTTAAACTATTACAAGATGGATGATTTTACTGTACATTTGGGACACACATACACGACTTCCTCCCCCCTTCTTCGTACAGGTGTTCCCGCCACTAAAACCTGGTGAGTTGCATTGGAGGTACACTTGGGTGACTATAGTAAAACACCAGAGGTGCAGTATGTGATGCAGCAACCTGATGGGGTCTTCAAGCTCTTGTCTGTTGAGGCTCGGACTCCTTTGGTGTTTGAAAGTTCACAAGTAAAGCAGTTGACCCCAAAGTGGGATATGGTTTAGAGGTTACCCCAAAATGTTCTGGTGGGAGTTAAGATAAAGTTTAAGTGTTTGAGTAGAGAAATTATTCTAGGCTGTTATAGGCTTTTGGTATGTAATCGTTTTAGGATCTTGTATTGTAAACTGTATCCCACATTTGGCTGTTGTAGCAACATAAGACAACATTATGTATGTTTAGTATACTGTGTGGAATATCCCAATTGTAGTAACATTAGAATTAAAGCATATATCCTTCTAAATGTTTAGCAAGTACAGATGGATAAATCCTTGTATTGCCTTTCTCAGAATCAATTTGTATTGTATTCTGATAAAATAATAAAACATAATAAAAAAAATGCAACTATGGAATGTTATATGGAGTGGCAGGAGGTTAAGGAGGAGGATAAGAGGCACATGAGATCTGTATTTATTTGTGGTTTTTGACCAGGAAAGGCATACTATGCTGTGACAACTTGTTGCCACAGGTATCCTTGGGGAGGGGGGGTGCCTGAACCTGTTTAGAGAGGAAAGAGTTAACTCTATGCAGAAGCATAGAATGTTGAGCTTGAGTTTGGTTTTCAAACCTCTGTCTCTGGTACTTACCAGTCTAACCGTCAGATTCTTTACTCCGCCTAACAGTGAACTTGCTCCGGAGATTTCCTCTGCTTCGGTTCGGTAAAGTTTTAAAAAAGCGTCAGTTTTAAATCAATTTGTTTATTATTTTCAGATTTCCAGCCTCTGTCTACAATACAGGTAGTCTGGTAGACAGGTGGTGACTAGTGTGCTATTTTATAAATTGTAGAAATTGTTTTTTGTCTCAGTTCTTCATTGGTCGGTCCAGTTAGGAACCGACGTGTCTGATTATTTTATTATTTTCTGGGATTAATGTGGTGTTCCAGTGCCGATCGGTTTCAAAAGAACCAGACTTTTTTTGTTCTTTTATGGAACCCGTGACACAGTTCGTAACCAATCAGTTCTTTATTACCTAGCTTGAAAGCTTTAAGGGTAATTGGTTAGGCTGGCCATGTCTGAGAAACCCAAGAAAAAAACTGGCCCCACTGGGTTTCAACACTGTACTGAGTGTGGGAAGGCCTTTGCCAAGGCCGACCTCCACCTCTCATCTGTCTGGGGTTTGACCATCTCAAAACAGACTGCCAGATTTGCAAAAACTTTCCTAAAGCCACTCTTGAAAAAAGGTTGAATAGGCTGAAGGAAAGGGAGGCTGAGAAGTCCGTAGATCCGGATGGCCAGCCCGGTTTAGCTGCAGCTGAACCTGAGGAGGTGCCTACTGACTGAGGCGATACCTCCTCGGGGAAAAAGGAGGTCCAACTCCAAGGGGTCAGTTCCATTGAAAAAGAAGCGTAAGTCAGCCGGTTTGGATCCAGCACTGCGTTCTCCAACCACTGACGAGATAGACAAAGTGATTAGTATAGTTCAGCAGCTTCGCCCGGTTCCATCCGAACCGGTACCGCCGGTTAGGTGGTCGGTTTGGTCGGATCCGACTCCATCAGATTACGATCCAGCTGCTTTCTATGAGGAGTGGGAGGGAGATGAAGAATATCCCGATGATGAGGACGAGGGTAATGACTTTGAAGGTCTGGATGTGCCCATTGAACCGGACATCTCCCCACACAGGCCCTCCAATGTCTCCCCTCCCAGGTTTTCTGAGTCCCCGTCACACTTCTTGTTTTACAAGAAGGTAGCTGAAACCCTCCAGCTCCCTATGGTTGAAGCTGCTGAGGAGGAGTAAGAGCCTGATTTTGTAGAAATGATGATGGACATCCCAGAGTCCAAAAGATTGTCTGTCCCTCTTCACAAGTCCTTGGGGAAACAGACACAAAAACTTTTACAAACACCTAACTCCTTACCTCCTGTGGATAAGAGAATGGACAGGAGGTATATGTTATCAGGCTCAGGTATGGAGTTCTTATACACTCATTGCAGTCATGTTGGGGTAGTGCAGGCTGCAGCATGTGACAGGGCTGACATACCTTTGGCTTCACACACCTCGGACAAGGACTCCAGGAAAGTTGATGCCATGGCTAAAAAACAATATTTGGCATCCTCTTTGGGACTCAGGCAGGCAAATTACATGGCCTACACAGCCAGGTACCAGAAATCCAGGTGGAATACGGTTCTGGAACTGGCTAAACAGGCCTCCCCCCAGCTAGCCAAAGAGCTGGAGGAGGTAGCTGCTGATGGAATTGAGGCATCCAAAGTGCAATTTCATCCTGCTGTGGACTCCAGTGATGTGGCATCAAGAGTCTTTCCTACATCTGTGTCTCTCAGAAGACATGCTTGGCTCAGATGTACTAGCCTTTCGCAGGATACCCAGATCAAGGCTATGGATTTCCCTGTAGTGGGTAACTCTCTGTTTGAGGAGCAGATAGAGGCTTACATGAAAAAAATGGATGAGTACAGGACCATGCACAGGATTGCACAGGCCAAAGAGAGGCAAGCCACTCCTCAGAAGCAGCAGTCTAGGGGCAGGGGCAGGCCTTTCCAAAGGCCTTTTCACCAAGCCCAGGCTTCCTCTTCCTTCCCACCAAGGGGGTTATTTCGAGGGAGAGGCAGGAGGGGAATGAGCAGGGCTGCATCCTCTTCCCAGTCCAAGGCTCCTGACAAGCAGACACCCTGCTGTGTCAGCCCGGGTCGACTCCCCCATTCCAGTAGGAGGCAGGCTGGCTTACTACTTCCAGGCCTGGAAGTCTGTTACCTCAGACAAGTGGGTTCTAGAAGTAGTAAGCCAGGGACTGGCCCTCAGCTTCAAAAGGTTTCCAGAGCTGAGGGCCAGGTCTTTTCCACCTGCATCCATCACAGAGACCCTTGCCCTAGAGGCAGAGGTTTCCTTTCTTCTGGCTCTCAGAGCTGTAGAGAAGGTTCCTACTCAACACAGGGGCAAAGATCTGGACTCCAGGTACTTCCTTACCACAAAGAAGAGAGGAGAGTGGCGACCCATCCTAGACCTAAGGTATTTGAACAAACACATCTCAAAACCAAAATTCAAAATGGTGACTCATGGAATAATTCTTCCCTCTTTAAGGCCAGGGGATTGGCTTGCATCCCTGGACCTCAAGGATGCCTGCTTCCATATTCCTATCGGGTGCTCCCACAGAAAGTACCTCAGGTTTGAGTTGCCTTCAGGCCACTATCAGTTCAGAGCCATGCCATTCGGCCTAACATCAGCTACAAGGGTGCTCACAAAGTGTCTTGCAGTAGTAATTGCCTACCTCAGAAGGCAGGGTATTTCTATTTTCCCATATCTGGATGACTGGCTAATTGTGGGTTAGTCATCAGACCAGGTCAAGTCAGCTCTGCAAACCATTCAAGACTTGCTCAGTTCTCTGGGATTTCTCCTCAATCTCCCAAAGTCTGTCCTCGAACCAGTTCAACTTCTAACTCTCATAGGGATAGAATTGGATACTATCCAAGCAAAGGCCTTCCTTCCTCTGACAAGGGTAAAGGGCCTAACAGATCTTGCTTCCTCTTTTTGGCCTTTGGTCTCTCGTCCAGCAAGACAGTTTCTTCAACTCCTGGGCCACATGGCAGCGTCCACTGCAGTGGTGCAAGGAGCTAGATTTCAGGTGAGGGACATTCAGTTCCACCTAAGGTCCTTTTGGTCTCAGAAAAGAGACTGTCACCAAATTGATTCCAGTGACTCAGACTATGGTCCAAGCTTTCCAGTGGTGGCTGGACCAGGACAACCTCAGACAAGGAGTTCCATTTCTCTCTCAGGTACCTTCAGTAGTCCTGACTACAGATGCTTCTCTCCTAGGTTGAGGATCCCATTTTGGAGCCCTTAAGTCTCAAGGGGTCTGGTCTCCACAAGAGTCTCTCCTTCATATCAATCTCCTAGAACTCAGGGTAGTTTTTCTAGTCCTTCAGGTCTTTTTGGAGTCAGTCAGGGGCAAGGTGGTCCAAGTTAGGACAGACACCACCACCACAATGTGGTACATCAACAAGCAAGGGGCACCCAGTCCACGGCCTTGTGCACAGAAGCCATGAAACTGTGGTCTCTAGCCTGTTCTCTTCAGACTTCCCTGATAACAGTTCATCTTCCAGGAAAAGACAATGTACTAGCAGAAGCCCTGAGTAGAATCTCCCAGGGGCATCATGAATGATCCCTGGACCCTCCCATACTACAGGTCATCTTCTCCAGATGGGGCACTCCAGAGATAGATCTCTTTGCAGCCCCGGACAATCACCAACTTCCTCTGTTTTGTTGCAGACTTCCAGCCCTGGGGACTGTTCCTCTGGATGCTCTCATTCTGGATTGGAAGGGCAGGTTTCTCTATGACTTCCCTCCCTACCCTCTATTGTTCAGAGTCCTGATCAAAATCAGATCTTAACCATGTACAGTGATACTGGTGGCTCCAGATTGGGCCAGACTGCCTTGGTATCCTCTGCTGCTGTCTCTGGCAGTGTCACGTCCCCTCTCTCTTCCCAAGAGATACAATCTCCTAACCTCCTCTCAGGGGAGGATCTGGTACCCCAATCTCCAGTCTCTCAATCTCACGGCCTGGCTCTTGAAGAGTTAGAATATGCAGGCCTGCATCTTTCTCAGGGAGTCCTGGATATTTTGAAAGTTTCCAGGAAACCTTCCACTAGAAAACCTTATAATTCCAAATGGAAAAGATTCAGCATTTGGTGTTCTCAGAAGAGCATTGTGCCTGATTCTGCAGGCATTGCTACAGCCTTAGATTATCTGGTTCATCTTAATGGTCGAGGCCTTAGGCCTGCAACTCTGAAGGTTCACTTAGCAGCTGTCTCTGCATTCCTTTCAGCAGGGAAGGGCTCTTACCTGGCATCTCATCCTGTTTTCTCTAAGTTTTCCAAAGGTCTGGTTCATATTAACCCTCCCTTTCGAGAGCCTACTGGCTTGGGATCTTAACGTGTGTATTGCCCAGCTTATACAGCCACCTTTTGAACCTCTGGCTTCGACCGAGCTGAAGTACTTGACCTGGAAAACTGTGTTACTGGTAGCTATTACTTCTGCCAGATGGCTTAGTGAATTACAGGCCCTGTCAGTCGAACCTGTTTTTATCTCCTTTCATAGGGATAAGGTGGTCCTAAGAACCAATAGGAGGTTCTTACCCAAAGTGGTATCAGATTTTCATCTGAATCAGTCTATGTCTCTTCCTGTGTTTTTCACTAACCATTCTTCTTCAGGGGAAAGAAGATTACACAGTTTGGAGGTTAAAAGGGCCCTTAGCTACTACATAGAGCATACTAAGGCACACAGAAATGACTGTCTTCAATTGTTTCTCACTTATGGTGAAGTGGGGAAAGGTAACTGTGCTACTAAAAGAACTGTTGCCAGGTGGATTGTCTCTTGTATACAATTCTGCTATGACAAATTGGGCAAAACACCCCCTCCAGGCCTGGGGGCTCACTCGACTAGGGGTACAGCTGCTACTCTGGCTGTGGCCATTGATATACCCTTGCTAGAAATCTGTAAAGCAGCCACCCGGTAAACGTACCCCATACATTCACCAAGCGTTACTCTCTGGACATCCAGGCTAGGAATGATGTTAGGTTTGGCACAGCAGTACTGCAGAGCCTGTTCCCAAAGTAGGTTCTGCATTCCCTCCTCGTGGGGGAACTGCTTGGTAGTCTGCATATTGTCAGACTACAGCAAGACTTCATGTTGTTTGAAGAAAAAATTACT
Organism: Neoceratodus forsteri; assembly: GCA_016271365.2. Taxonomy (NCBI): domain Eukaryota; kingdom Metazoa; phylum Chordata; order Ceratodontiformes; family Ceratodontidae; genus Neoceratodus; species Neoceratodus forsteri. The sequence continues at coordinate 1,339,971,289 of CM028132.1, forward strand.
CACCATAGTAATGTTGTTTCTTGTAATGGAGTCTTGATGTATTCTGAACTCTCTCGCTGCCTCCTCTCTCAGAACCTAGTTTTTGGGAAGTGGGCTGGGAGGTACAGTGTTGCACCTCAGAGGTGTACCTTGTACCCTCTCTCTTAAGGGTGGGGTAGTTGTTTTACTATTATTACTATTGTTATGTTTAATTATATATACTGTATATATACAGTATATATATATATATATATATATATATATATATATATATAGTCACTACCTTTTTTCTTGGGTTCTCGACTTGAGTCTTTTGGGACCCAAATTGTTGCCTTTTGGCTATATAATAAACAATTTCCATAGTTTAGTACTTAGTTTGCATGTAAGAATCTGACAGTTACACTGGTAAGTACCAGAGACAGAGGTCTGAAAACCGAGCTTGAGCTCAACGTTCTAAGCTTCTGCATAGAGTTAACTCTTTCCTCTCCGAGGCAGTACAAGTGCTGGGGCTAACTGCATATTGTCAGAATACAGCAAGACTCCATTAGAAGAAACGACATTACTATGGTGAGTAATTTTTTCTTCCTGCATGGTTTGAGCAATTTGCATTTTTCCAGCAGCAGCAGCAGGACTTTGGGTTATGTTGTTCTGGCATGGATCGGGGACTGCATTGTCATATTATTATTTGATGTGGAACATGGCAGCCACAGAGTCTGTCCGCGACACAAAGTCTTGCCGGCAGTACACTGTGTATTAACTACAGCAGCGAGCAAGAAACTGGCTATTTATTTATTTAACAGACTTTAGGATTACAACCTTTGAGTCAGGGACTCATTTACAAAGGCTCTGCATCAGAAAACACAAATACAAACACTTAATACATATAGACATAGAATGGCAGCTAAAGGTTACAGTTTTTTAAAGTTATACAATATTGCAGAATCAAGATCAGCTATACATTGCATTGAACGTGTTACCGAGAGCTGTATTTTACAGCTTTCAAAAGAACAATAAGTTTGCTGATGGAGGGAGTAACAGGTTTGATATTTACAGTGAAGTAGAGAATTAGACAGATACCTTGTGAGTGCAACCAAAGCAGGCATTGTTAATAGGTAATGTTTGGTAGCCCTATCGGTATTTAATTTTCAGGTGCGAAGGGTGGATCAATATAGGTTTCCAGCAGCCGCCTGTAGTTCTTGGTCTCCCCCTTGGTCACTGCCACTAGTCTGGGCTACAGCTGAGGAGGAAGGGAAGCAGGAGCAGAAATAGGATAGCCTACCCTACTGATCCATAGCTACTCCTTGCAGCGACCTCTGTTTTCTCGACAGCAGTTCGGTGAAGTTACAGAGTGGCTTCTAGTATTTAAAAAAATGAAAACAAAATGCTGCGGAAATCTGTTTCAAAGGGTTCTGCAATGTTGGAAGCATATAATTGATGTTTCCCTCCCTGCTTCCCCTTACCCGTCCCTCTCCACACTGCAATTACCCTCCCAACTCCTTCCCTCCTGCTTTGCTTTTCTGCAGTATCTACTCGTTTTGCTTTTTACTTTTTGCTGCATTACTGTGTGACATTCAATCTGAATCGTGAAGTAAAATGGCTTCACTGCACCCACAAGGAAGCCATTATTTAACTTTCCCTTTTCCTGACGAGTACTCGGGGCCGTGCACGTAAGGACCCTAACAAACGAGCACATGTGCATTATGGATAAAATATGAATGAAAACAAATATGGAGGGCAAATTTTTTTTGCGCGAATTGATAGTGAATTTTACTAAAAAAAGAACGTATTTTGTGTATTACACTCGCGCTCTACACAAAACAGGAATCGGTTGCACTGCTTGTTCAGACAAAAAGGTCAGTAAATATCCCAATTATAAATGCACTATTCATTGCACTGCTACTTTAAGGTGATTAAAGGCCCACTGTATGAGGATGCAGCATAGTGTAGTGGTTGAGGGCATTGAGTTGCAGACCTGGAGACATGGGTTTGAATCCCATCAGTCCCCACTTACATACTGTGTGACCCTGAGCAAGTAACGTAACTTCCTTGTGCTCCCAGGTTGTACCCTGGAAACAAACTCTGGTTTAGTGTGCCTTTTCTAGTTAAACAAGTTCCTCTTTCCCTGCCCCTTGTTATGTCATTCCTTTTTCTGACAATTAATGGTTATGAAATTAAACTGCTGAGATGTTTATATGACTGTAATGGTCACAAGCACCCACACGCTGACCACAAAAGGACTTTGGCTTTATGAAAAACTGCTGTGATGTATAATTTCCTACTATACTTCCCTACTATTGCAATGATACTAATTTCAGGCAAAACATCCGCCAGCTCATTGGTGCAGCGGCATGGTTGCAGATTGCAGTGCTGGCAACATTCTGGAGCCTCAGTTTTAAAAAAGGCCTTGATCACTTGGATACAGTGCAGAGAAGTGCCACCAGAATGGTGCAAAGTTGTATGAGGAGAGGTTGGGTAGCCTGAACATACACTCACTGAAAGCAAGATGAGAGAGGGTAGATAAGATAGAAACTTCCAAATATCTTAAAGGGATCAACAAGGTGGAATGGAACACATTGTGCAGGCACAGTGCTGGGTCATGCATCATGGGCCACAAGTACAAACTGTTCAGAGATAAATTTAGAGAGGAGGTGAGAAAGTATTTCTTCATGGAGAAAACGGTGGTGCGCAGGTAGAATTATCTTCATGTGAATTGGTAAGGACAAAGACAGTCCATGGGTTTAAGGTGGGGTGGGATGGGGTAGGTATAAGGGGCCAGTAGCTGTGGGAACTGGGCAGGGAGAAGGGATGAAGCCACGGAACACGGTGAGCTTAGAGTAGGGGGCTTGGTCTATGGTCACATGGCACTAGGTGGGAGTGGTATTAAGTTAGAACCACAGCAGCCTTGATGGACTTAGCCATTTCTGCCGGTGAAGTTCTGTGTTTCTATGATTCTGTATATATGTGGCAGTGGACCATTAAGAACTAGATAGTGCATCAGTAAAATTTTATCCAGTTTACGTTATACCCCTTGCATTAAGTGGAGAGAAATTGTACTGTTACTTCACAGTGTCTTTCCATGAAACACTGGATGGGCTGGTTGGCCTTTATCTGCTGTCTTTTTCTACGTATCTGAGTACGCAGTAACCTGTCATGTAGGCATCAAGCGTAGGACTGAAACTCAGGACATTGTCTGTATTTATCATCACCTCTGGTAATCTGTTACACGTCCATAGTACTTTATGGGTGAACAAATGTGTCCTTGTATCTATCCTAGCTGTCTCTCTCTCTCCTCAGCATGTACTCATACCCACTGGATCTGCTAGTCTGGGTTCTGCTTTGTAGCTTGCCTTGATGTAGTTTTGTGTAACCTTTTATGGTTTTGAATACCTCAGTCGTATACCCTCCCATCAACAGTGATGGAAATGGAAGAAATTCACTGGGGGGAACCAGCCATATTTGATGTGTGATCGAACATACTTGACAAGCATCTGGGGATACATTTCCTGATGATACTGTATGTGCATTTTACACTTTTAGTTAGTCAGTTGTGTGCCTTCAGGGGGCTATATTTTGCAAAGGAGCAATCCTGTCTAAAAATAAACCCTTTTACTACTACCACAACTACTACTTACTTTTATTGTTGCATTTATGCTCCTCTGCCAGTTGTCTGTGATTGAGAGAGCTGACAGCACAGATAGAACGTCTAACCTACAGAGAAAAGGTACTATTGGGTAGTGTGAGTAGGTGGAAGTTCTTTGAGTGTTTTTTGGAACAGTGCTTGATTTTTTATACTCCCTTTATTAGAAAAATGAACTTACAGCAATATAGTGTATGGTGGAACGTGACTGTGTATGGAAATCCATACACTGTTGAAAGTCATTCTGCTGCAGTAGTGACATCCTCACTAATGCAAAATGACTTTTTGTTCTGTGTTAGTGAAGATGTCATAATACTAGCAACCCCATCAGCGCTCATCATTGGTCAGTGGTGGCAGGTTGACAGTTGTGCATATGTGTTGGCTGGCAGGCAGTTGTGGTCAAGTGGGGTCAGCAGAGCAGAGCCGAGCCAAAACCAAAAAAAACTTGAGTGATTCTGGGCTGTCTTGGTGTTTTAATGAAGGTTGTTGTGATCATGGTCCCCCATACACTATATACAACAGTGTATGGGAAACCATACACAACAAAGCTAACTTCGCCCTCAAGGTCATCAGTTGTTATGGTATCCACTCGGGGGAAGAATAACTTTGTTGTGTATGGTTTTCCACACACTATCCTATACATTTAGAAGTAATGAAACATACAGGTTTGTACAGTCAATTCAATTTAGTTTATTGTTTGACTGGTTAGGTCATTACAATTTTCACAGAAACAAAAAAAGGGTAAACATTTAAAAATATAAATAGCCAAAAATTCATACATATATAAAATACACTAACACAGCAGTATTTAACAAAATCTGCTATATACTGTATATACATATAATAATAATAGGAATGAGGTTAATTAACCCATTTATTTGGGCATTTTGGCTCTTATCCTAATCTCAAATAGGAGGGTTTCCCTCAAATCTTACTATATGTTAGCCCTGTTCATTTATCACATTTTATGTTTATGATATCTGCTAATACTAATAAAGTCTTGCACTTGCACAAAGTATATGTTATCCCTCTAGAATTTCATACATTATGGCAATCATCTGGTTCCTCACTCGGTGGACTATGAGTGACCCTCCCAGGAGGGGATAGGCCAGGTCCTAGGCCATAGAGCACACAACCACAAAGTGGGATTTCTACATTGATTAGTATCCCCTGATTGATTTAAAGGACCTTAGCTGCTGGATCCAAAGTGCTCCAACCTATGCCACCAACTAGAGTTCTCCATAAGGGGTCCAGGTGGGGCACCCCATAGCGCATGCTATCCCATGCTCCACGAAACGACCCCTATTATAGGCATTCACACTCAACTGTTACGCATCCTGGGATCAAATATAGGTCCCTGCTACTAGGTCCAAACCCTCCAATCAGGTCTTTTCATCTTCTGTATATCTCAAAATCAGCATTGGTTGAAGCCCATGACTCCAAAACCCTCCCCACCCTGGCTCTGGTCCACAATGAACACTTTTGAAAGAAACCAAGATTGTGATGCATAAACATCCAGGGATCTTCATACCTAAGAGACAACATTTCAACAATAAATATTATGCTTACATAAACGTACCCCAAGGTTACTACTAGGCATAAATCCTAAATGCATATTTTCTAAGCAAATAAATAAGGCATAATATTGCAGCATCTGTACATTACAAATTGAATAACGTATTACAGTATGGATGTATACTAGATAAAAAATATGAATAAAAATCATATAGTTATGTTTCAGAAAATCAAACCACGTATATAAAGACGACCAAACTAAATCAGTCAGCTCCATTTCCAGGAGTCCTTCTACCATTCCTTCTACTGTTACCATTTGGAATCCATTAACAACCGAATACTAATAACCCACCAGAATCAAGAATAAAGTGCTTTTCAAAAGGAATTGCCCGGAAAGGCAAACTCCTCCATCACTTTGATAGCGTTTTCGCCCTTTCAGAACCTTTTAAGTTAACATATGAAAACGAAAGGACGGTATAGAACTTCCTTCTCACATCTTCTGACATCTTCACAAGTTAGTGGCATTTCAGGCTTCCACACATCACTCACTCCTTGAAGAATGCTTAGCTGCACAAGCTCTCTATACAATAAAATTAAACCAGAGCCTGGAGATAGAGCAAGGTAAATTAAAATATGGGGCAAACTCAGACAGTACCTCTACAAGAGAGTTTCCAGACCAGTCCTTGAAACGGGGTACTGGGTGCCGCCTGTGAATCTCTCGGCACATTTCACCCGTGGACAGCAGCATTAACATTTCATTTATCCAGGGAGCAAACAAAACTCCATCTCCTTTTCCTGGTGACTGTTCCAAGTCTCCCTGATCTGAAAGTTCCTTTACAGCGTTTCACTGCTCTTCTCCATTCAGTGTGTTCTTCCACCAAGCAACCCGCTCTTCTCCAGTTCTAGGAGTATCATCTACAGTACCTGTAAAAACAAAAAGAAGCACTCCAGAAAGCACAATAAAAAAAAAAAACAGATAAGGAGGCACTAACATCCATGTCCCCCGGGCAGCAATGGCATACCTTTATAAAGGCTTTACAAGCCTGTCAGCACAAATGTGCTGCTGTAGTTACAGACTTCCTCCTTCTTCTCTGTGAATACTCTCAGCATATCAAGTAACAAAGCAGACTGGAGGCTCCAAAACCGAGGAGCTGTTTAGATCAACCTGCAACAGATTTGTTGTCAGATCCGACCACTACTCACTTTTAGTGCTCGTCGCACGGCAGAATTAAACTTTCAATATGGAAAGATGCCGTGTACTAAAATGTCATGAATTCCATTCATCAAAAGCAAGTTTTAACGATTAAAAAGTTACAAAAATGTATCAATAGCTCGGGGAAAATGCTGAGCTGTGAAGGGCGGAGCAGCATCGCAGCCGTCTTGCCGCTCCCCCCCTCCCAGTCCATGTTCTGATGGGCATCACTGAGCCCTGAGACTGCCTCTTTATAGGTTTGTACAGAGGAACCAATAAAGAAACTGTGAGCCAACAAACAACATGTGTGCTATTTCATTTTCTCAAGGTAATAGTAGAATCCCATGAATTTCATTCTTGTTCAAAAAAACCTGCTCAGAGCATAGCGGGACTTGACACATCAAACATTTCTTCCTCCCACTCTTAGCTGTGCTTGAATGTTCACTCCATCACCCCACCCCCCATTCCAGGGTATAGTCCAGCATAACAACAATACACAAGCCTCATAGGGTTACACATACTGTAATAACCTCACTGAACATTACTCATCCCCTTCCTCCGTGTCAGATTTCTCGTAACAGTTCCCACCAGGTCCATCAATTAATACAGGAAATCAGGAATGTGACCCTCTCCGTTTTCTGGAGCTGTATGATCATATCCTTCCACTCCTGTATGATAAGTGGGATTAACTGTAACCATTTTCGGGTTATAGCTTTAGCTGCTGCTGTGACTATTATATACCAAAGGTAACAGCTTTCCATCTCCTCCAATATATTAGGCTTAATATCCAGAACCAAATTCCAAGGGGTTATTTAAGGAAAATATTCTCCGGATTATGTCCTCGATTCCTTGCAGAGGACACAGATTTATGGCATAGCCAGAAAACATGACTGTGGGTGGCATCCCCCTTCCCACAGTGCCTCCAGCAGCCAGGCCCTGCCTGAGGAGCCCATTTAGCCTTCATGTGGTGAGCCAAGAAATATCTAATTCTCATCTGCCATGAGAATTCCTGCCTCAGTGAGGAAGATGTGTGTCTAACTGCCTGCCAAACCCTCTGCCAGTCTGACCATAATCAGATGTGCTGTTTTTGCTTTCCATTTCACTTTGACATAGTCAGTGGAGTGACCCTGAGAGACTATATAGAACTGATATAGTGTGGTCATTACCCCCCTTGACCTGAAAGAGAGGTCCTAATATCGCTAAACACCCATCTCAGAGGACCCATCATACCCCCTGCCTTCCATTCCTTCTCTTTTTAAGACTCTTAAGTACAAAGTTAAAAATAGCTGAAGTGATCTGTAGGGCACCAGTAAAGATGTGTATGCAGTCGTCAAAAGGACAGAACCCCTTCCCTTCAATAAGTTGCACAGAGCCTACAACCGTAGTGTTGCTTGATGCCAATACCAGGGGTCAGTTAAACCTGGGGCAAAGTCCTGGTCTCAGGCAAAATATTTATAGAACCCCACATTTTCTGCACCAGTTTACTCCCTGTGCCCAATTCCCAACCTAGCAAGGTAGTCCGTATCCCTGTGTAACTTGAAGGCCCATATTTGTCTTTAAGGCAGGCATCAAACAATACTGTGTCAAGTGGAATATTTGCCAGTTCTACAAGGATCATGTCCTTCCAATGTGCTGTGTAGTTCTTGTTGCCCAAAAGTAATGCTATCCACATTTCTGCTGCAGCCCAGGATCTGATCAGTAGGGGAAATGCACAGCCACCCTGAGCCCAAGGCAAATATAACGTGGCTGCCTGAATTCACGGTCTCCCCCCCCCAATAGAAAATGTAACAGCTGTTGCTGCTATAGGCGAAGATCTTTCTTCGTTAGGGGGCAAGGAATACACTGAAACAGATACGAATAAGGCATTCATCTTCACTTCCTGGACACAAGAATAAAAGGGCAGGAGAAGCAGTGCCCACCAGTGGAAGTCTGTTTTCAAAGATGTGAGATGGGGTGTATAATTATCCACAAACAATTGCATGGAAGATAGCTCCAACTGCACCTGCAAATATTAATGTCATGAAACCTCTTTTATTGGGTAAGCAAATTGAATCACGGGGGGGGGGGAGGATGGGACCAGGCCCAAGTCCAAGTTGCTGACAGGCCAGCTTGGGGAGGTGGTTGAGCATCCCAGAGGATGTTCCTCTCCTCAGGGGATGGACTGCTGCCTCTCCTGCTGTGCGACCACCTTTAGCTGATACCAGGTGGAGAGCAAAAAACAGTGGGAGGAGCCACCTCTCAGCTCAGTGGGATGTGGCTACACCCTGCATGTGCACGCCTGTCATGAAGCCTAGTCTCATGGCTCTGTGGGGAAGGGATTACAAGAGAGGGAAAAACAACCACAGCATGCAAGGTGAGGCAGCACTGGCTCTCCTGGGCCCTGGCTTGCTGACTATCCATCCACCTCCAGCAACCAGGTTGTTTGAGGGGAGCCTGGTTAACAAAAATGGTGCAGTGTCTACACCAAAAGTCATATTAGGAGATGCTAGAGGACCTCAATATATATACCCTGGAAGAAGGGGGGTATATGATAGGGACCTTCAAATACCTAAGGGCATAAATAAGGTACAGGAGGGTAGCATCTTTCAAAAAAGATATTCCAGAACAAGGGGTCATGATATGAGGCTGGGGGGGCAGACTTAGGGGTAATGTGAAGAAGTATTCTTTCATAGAAAGGGTGGTGGATGCATGGAATAGCCTCTCAATGGAGGTGGTGAGGGCAAAAATGGCAGGGGAATTCAAGAATGCATAGGATAGGCACAAGGGAACTCTTAGCAATGGGAAAGAGAGGGCAAAAGCCAGAGATCAAATAAGATCTGCGGTATTGCAGTAGGTAGGGAAAATGGACAGACTAGGTGGGCCAAGCGGTCCTTATCTGCTGCCAGTTTCTATATTTCTATGACAGTGCTGATGGGGGTAGCTGGGGGGCATTAAAAAACCCAGCAAGGAACACCACCTCAATGGTTTTACGAGTATACCCAGAATAATAATAAGTTTTGAATCACCTGTATTACCTGCTATAATTAATATTTTGGGTTTCCTAAATAGAGCAGCATGTTGTCTGCATAGAGTGCCATTTCATGGTCAGAACCTCCTACCTGAATGCCCCTGATCCCTTGGTGTAGTCTGATCGCCTGGCCAAAGGCTCTACATAAAAGGCAAAGAGGACAGCTTGCCTGGTGCTTCTACGGAGTTGAGAAACTGAGAGGATGTTCCATTAGCTCTGATATAGACACAGGGAGCATACTACAGTGTCCTAATATAGGAGATAAAAAGGTCAGAAAAACCAAACCTGGCAAAGACACCATAGAGATAATCCCAAAAGACCTGGCCAAATGCCTTTTCAGTGTCCAGACTCATCAGGTAAGCTGGCTGTTTACATGCGAACATACGAAGAAGCCTGCAGAAAAAGGCCATTTGGTCTATCAAGTCTGCCCGTATTGCAGGGTCCACAGCTTGAGCTACTGTCCCTGCCCTCTCTCCCCACTCCTCCCATTCTCCCTACCCATGACCCTTACCCTCCCCCTATACCTGTCCCAGCCTCTCTTGAAGCTGCCCACTGTCTTCAACAAGATTACCTCTTCTGGCAGTGCATTCCAGGTGTCCACCATCCTCTCTGTGAAGAAGTGCTTCCTGACCTCCCTCCCTCCAACTTAAGACTGTGCCCCCTCGTGTTATGGTTGTCACTCAGCTTAAAGAGACTCTCCTTATCAACCTTATTTATCCCTTTCAAGTACTTGAAGTTGCCAATCATGTCTCCTCTCTCTCTCTCTCTCTCTCTCTCTCTCTCCTGTCTTCCAGGGAATACATGTTCAGTGCCCTCAACCTCTCCTCATATGCCTTACCCTGTTGACCAGCTATCATCTTTGCAGCCCTCCTCTGAACCTTCTCCAGCAGGTTAATGTCCTTTTTGAGGTGTGGGCACCAGTACTGAACGCCATACTCTAGATGCGGCTTTACCAGTGACCTGTACAAGGGCAGTATAACCTCCTCTCTCCTACTACTGATCCACCTAGATATGCATCCCAGCGTCTTGTTTGCCTTTGCTACTGTTTCTTGCACTGCGTGGAGTGCTTCAGGTCACTAGTGATCATCACTCCCAGGCTCTTCTCCTCCTCTGGTGCAGATACTCGGACTCCACCCAGGTAGTACTCTGTCCTGGGATTCTTGGCTGCAGTATGCATAACTTTGCATTTCTTGGCATTGAAGCCAAGCTGCCAGATCCTGGACCATCTCCATAGCTTTTCCAGTTCTTTCTGTAGGTCCTGTATCCCTTCAGCTATGCCCACTCTCCCACAGAGCTTGGTGTCATCCACGAATAGGCACATTTTTCCCTTAATGCCATCTCCAATGCCATTGATGAAGACATTGAACAACACTGGCCCCATCACTGAGCCCTGTGGGACCCCACTGGTTACCTGTCTTGTGCCAGATAACTCTCCCCCCACAACCACCCTCTGGGTTCTGTTCTTCAGCCAGTTTTCCACCCATCTGGCCATCTTTTCCCCAACCCCGAGATCCACCAACTTCCTGATCAACCTTTTGTAGGGCGCAGAGTCAAAGGCCTTGCTGAAATCAAGATAGAGGATGTCTACCATTTGGCCCCTGTCTACTGTCTTAGTGACACAATCAAAGAAGTCAATCAGATTTGTTTGACACAATCTCTCCTCCATGAACCCATGCTGCCTTACATCCTGGAGACCATGCTCCTCTAGATATTCCACCAGCCTTTCCTTTAGTATGGTCTCCATGATCTTGCCCACAATGGAGATCAGACTGACTGGTCTGTAATTCCCTGGGTCAACCTTGGGACTGCTTTTGTGGAGTGGCACTACATGTACTGTTCTCCAGTCCTGCGGTACTACGTCTGTCTCTAGTGAACTATTACATAGGTCTGCCAGTGGTCCTGCCAGCTCCTCATCCAGTTCCTTTAGTACCCTTGGATGTACTCTGTCCGGGCCTGTGATTTGTCCACCTTTAGTGCCTGCAGCCCGTCCCTCACTCTATCCTCCTCTATCACTACATCTGTGTTCCCCTCCTTCCTTGCTCCTCTTTTCCCTCCTGAAGGCACTGGTCCGTTCTTCTCCCTGGTGAAGATGGAACAGAAGTATTCATTTAGTATCTCTGCTTTTCCCCCATTATCCTCCACCCATTCCACCACTTTCTTCAGCCTAACAATCCCTTCCTTCTTGTCCCTTTTCTCACTTATATAGTAAAAAAAAGTTTTCTCCCCCTTCTTAATTCATTCAGCTATCTGCAGCTCCTTCTCTGCCTTTGCTCACCTGACTTTCTTACTTGCCTAACTAGCCAGCCTTAGGTAATTTTCCCTAGCCACCTCTCTCTTGGTCTTCCTGAATTTTCTATAGGCCAACCTATTTTCCCTTAGTGCCTGGGCAACCCCAGAACTGAACCAGCTGGGCGCTTGACATTTAGACATTTAGTTGGTCTATTATGTACATCGTCCTCCTGACACTATCTTGTACCTGCTGACCCATCACAAAACCTGCTTGATCATGGTGGACCAAGTGAGGGACAATAGATTCCAATCTCCTAGTCAGTATCAGAGTCAGAATTTTATCATCTGCATTTAGGACTGAGATGGTTTTATAGGACGTAAATTGAGCTGGGTCCTTGCCAGGCTTCGGGATCATGGAGATGACCGCCTGGTTCCAGGCGGGAGCCAAACAACCATCCTCTGACATGGCAAAACAGTAAGCTCTGCACAAAAGTGGTGTGATCTCCTCTTTAAACTTTTAAAAAAAATTGTCCTGAGCGAGGATATTTGTCTGTTTTTACGCTTGCTGTTGTCTCAGAAGTTTCCCCTGAGGTGATAGGAGCTAGTAAACTTTCATTATGTTCTGGCTGCGTCTGATGGCGGTTTAACCCCTGCAGAAAGTTCACACACAATCACATCTTTTATTGTAAGGCTAAACAGCCATCAACATATAAATTAAGAGAGAACAACATGGAGGAAACTTATATAAGTTAGAATCAGTTATTGCACTAGTTACAGAAAAAGGACACACATAATAATACAAAACATACAAGTTAATCTCCAGTTAAAAGTAAAGTGCACCACAAACAACAGCGGTGTCACCCTGTTTGTAATAAATACATGTTAACATTGCCTGAGTAGGTCTAAGCATAACTAAGTCTAACATTATCTATATTTGATTGGCTAACAGTTTCTGCTTTTTCTTTTATATTGCACGAAAATATTTAGCAATTCTTGTTATAGCCCGCTCATCTGCTGTGTGAAATAAAATAGTTGTAAGCAATTCCTCATTAGTGTTATATTTAGGATCCAAAAGAGGGCCCAACCAATAAGTTCTTTCAATACCATATCATGTACATTTCCATAAAACATGATTAACATCTTCAGCTCCTCCATCCGAACATGTACATTTTTCATTTTCCTTGGGTAGATTATCATGTCTCATTAGTAAGACATTATTTGGGAACCTTTCGAATTTATGTCTCAAAAATACCCTTTGTAGTTCCGGATTGACTAACAGATCCAAGTAGGGCCTGTATCCAAAACTGTAATTATATTTAGCAAACCATCTTGAGTAGTGTGACTCATGAATAGTTTCTAGATCTCTTTGGTCCAAATATTTGAGATTTTTTTTAGTAATATATTTCTTATATCCATTACTAATTACAATCCCTTTGTCTACACAGCGATGCAGATTTCTAAGTTTATAGTCTTTTAACATCTGGATCAAGGATGGATACCAGTATAGCACAGTGGGTTAAGGCTCTGAGTAGTAGATCTGGAGACCTGGGTTTGAATCCCACAGCCACCTAGGTGCATACTGTGTGATCCTGAGCAAGTCACTTAACTTCCTTGTGCTCCCAGATATCATCTGTAAATAAACTTCGGCTTAGTGTGCTACTGCTGGTTAAACAGTGTTCCCTTTCCCTTTCCAGTAACTACTTTTATATCCAAGGGCCATTCATTTTTTTTTCTATTAAGCACTTAGTAGATAAATTATCTTGAGGAAGATTGGTCAGTCTTATCCAGAAATTGATATTTCTACAATGAAACAGAGCTTTCAAATTTGTAATCCCTAGCTCAGCTCTAATGTAAGCAGCAGGGAATGCAGGGCCTAGTTCCAACACTCTTCATAGGAGTTTAAAAATTTGAACAGCCAATTTATCTTTTGTTTTGCAATCCCAAGTTTCAGCTCTGTACAGGAGCGGAGCCTGATATTTTGCCTTTATGACTTGTCTTAATGGATGTATTGTCTGTCCTCTGAATCTAAAGTTAAATCTTTCTAACTCACGTGTGGTCTTGTTCAATTTTTTCAGGGTAACCTCTATATGATTGATCCATAAACAATTGGCATTAAATACCATGCCTAGATAGATGTAGCTTGGAACTGTTTCATTTTTTTGTGAGACTAGATGCCAGGCCCCAAGTGTCCTGCTTTTGGGGCAAAAAATTACAATTTTAGTTTTTTGAAGATTCACTTTAAGCTGTTGTTCCCCAGATCTAACATTCAGTAAATCTAGTTTTTTTTAAGTCTTTTTTTGTTAAGGAAAGCAAGACAAAGTCGTCTGTGTAAGCGAGTGCTGCACAGGAATGTTGCTCAATTTTTGGGGAGTCAGAAGGTAGGGAATTGAGCTGAATGAGAAGATTATTAACATACAATGAAAGCAAAGTTGGGGCTAATACACTTTCCTGATGTACCCCTTTGTTCATCAGGAAGAGCACTGATAACTCACCGGAGGTTCCAGTCTCACTTTTGCCCAGGTTTGTGAGTACAAGTTGTAAATTATGTATACCAGATTCTTATTAATTCCTCTGTCCATAAGATATTTCAAGATATCGAATCAAAGGCTGCTGAGTAGTCAATAAAGACCGTGTACAGTCTTTGTTAAGAAAAAATTATTTTTCAATTAAGCGTCTGTGGGCAAAGTTATTGTCCAGGGTTGAGACGTTTTTCCTAAGCTCTGCTTGTAGGGGAGAAATATCACCCCTTCTGTCTATTTTAATATTTAATCTTTCTAGTATTATTTTAGAGAATATCTGTAGGTTTATGTCCAACAAGCTGATGGGGGCAGAAAGTTCTGAAGCTCCTCCATTGTTGCCCCTGGGCATGCTTGGTACAATTTAGTATAGAACCCATGGAATGTTGAGGAGATTTTTCACATTCCCATTTCTAGTCCCCCTTTTTCCAGGTTAAATATCTTGTTTATCTGTGCATGAGCCCTTTGGGCTGTCAGTCTGCCTACCAATAGCCACAATCCCCCCTTCCCTATAGTAGCGCTGTCCCATGAACAACAGATCTTGCTTTGAGAGGGCTCTTGCAGTAGGTAATTACATATAGGACTGATGTCGGCAGGCGTCAGGACCCCACGAAAAATTTCTAGCTAAGCGTCTCTGGTGAGACTGCCCCACGTGGTGTTCGGCGGCGTCCTGCGGCGTCAGTATAAAGGGCGGTCCCCGCCCACCTTCCAGTTCTTTCCCACTGTTAGCTTGTGTAGGCACCTCGTGGTTAAGTTCAACTGCTCGTCAGTCTGTCGTCGGTAGTTTTACTGCCGGTTTTTCTTCAAATTTTTCTTCAGTTTCTCTGCAGTGTATGTCATCCCCTACACCCTCTGAGCACAAGAATAGGTGTGACTCATGTGGCACCTAACTTCCGCACAAGGACGGACACTCCCAGTGCCTCTTCTGTCTAGGCCCGTATCACCCCATGGAGAAATGCCAGCATTGCCTGAAGTTCAACGCCGCCACCTGCAGATGGAGGCAGCAGTCCCTGGAGGCCCACATCCTTAAAAAGAAAATGGCCTCTGTGGAAAAGGAGCTGAAGAAGCTTTGTCAGGCCTCAACTTCCCCCGAGGGTCACCGTAAAAAGAAAGACAAGGAGAAACACCGGGACTCCTCTTCCTCGGCCACGCGACTTTGGCTGGAGTTGCTGTACTCAAGGTAACATCCCCCTGGGGACCCGGCTCAACGATGGCCGTCTTAGGCTTCAAGCTGGCATTGACTCACCCGTCTGGCTCGCGCTCAGGCCCTTCAAGTGCCTCCGGGTCAAAGGAGGCGTCTGCTCCCGTCAGGGCCGCCGCTGTGTGACCTTCTAGTGTGAGTGGCTCCAGTAAGCCAGACGTCAGCTCCTCTGACATCCACCTGAAGAAGGCTGCTAAGTCGCTCGACCCTTCAGGGCAGCGCACAGCCCCTCAGCCACCCGACCAGGCAGCTCCCCCCTTCGTGGCCTCCCTCGGACGATGGTTCCACTAACTTGGAAGACGGCTCCTCCGACGTCTGCCCAGACTCTGCCGGTAAGGCGAATGTTGGTCCTTCCGATGGTCCCATGGTGTTGGAGCCGACACCGGACCCTGATGTTCAGTCCGCTGTTTCCGGCTCCCTGCAGTGTTCACTGCCCTCCAAGGCCCCAGCGTCTCCTCAGCTAGACCCCGGGGATTTTAATCCTCCCTCCCTGGGCAAAACCAAGGATACAGGTATGCTCCCATCAGGTCTTCCTCCCACTGGGCCGGACGACTGGACGTTGGTCTCTCAGACGCCGGTGCCGACGCCAGTCTTGCCGACACCGGGCAACATCCCTCTCCCAGATGCCATCCCTATGCTGGGCCTGCCAGGCCTCCCATTTCAGGCCTGCCTGCTGGGCATTTTCCAGGGCCTTCTGCGCCTGCAGACCCCCCGGTCCCTGGGTATCCGACCCCGTCCTATCTGACGCTGTCATACCCAGGGCCGCAGTATCCAGCGCCTCATTACCCAATGCCAGTCTATCCGACGCCGCAGTACACAGTGCCTCAGTACCTGACGCCGGGTTTCCCGCCTTCGGGATAAGGATACACGCCTTACGGATACCCTCAGTATCCGTATCCCCCTCTTCCTTCTCCTCCTCCTCCACCGCCCTCTCAGCCACCAGTGGATTTGAAGGAGAGACTGGCTTCCTGGTGGGCTGAGGCCAAGGCTCAGCTCACCAGGGAGGTAAAGAGCCATCTTCAGATGCTGGTCCTGGTTCCTGACCCCCTTCATCGGAGATGAAAGAGTCTCTCCCTACCTCCAGATACCAGAGGTGAGCCCTCCAGTTCCAGGGTGGGGCAGGATACGCTTCCCCAAGGGCTTCCCAAGGGGTCTGTTCCTCCCCCGCGTCAGGAGGAGGAGTCTTCATCCTCTTCATCTTCCTCGGATGACTCTGATGGTCGTTCCGACTTAGACGATGAGCCCAGCTCTCCGAAGCCCAGGCCGAGGACTCTTCCGAAGTCTCCTCCGGAGGATCCTTCTTTTATGGAGTTGCTGCACAAAACTCAGGAAGTCCATCAGTGGCATTCCTTGGAGCCGGATCTATAGTGTAAGAAACTCGCTGCATACCTGGATCTGCCCGAGACTGCTCCGACCCTGGTGCCACCCAGGATTGAGCCTCATGCTGATCTTGTTTCCACCATTTGGAAGCAACCATCAGCATTAGCCCCCCTTCCTAGGATGTCAGATAGGCTTTATCAGGCTCCCAAGGGTGTTGACTCTTTGAATTCACACCCTTGAGCTGCTTCGGTCATGATCAGTGCCGCTCATGGCCGGACAGCTAACCCCAAGCACTTGAGCTCGTCACCACCCAAAAAGGAATCCCTCCTTCTGGACTAGTATGGGAGGAAGGTCTATGCTTCTTTCACTCTGGGTATTAGGGCCCTGAATTATGTTGGTCATATGGGGGATTACCAGAAGGTGATCCTTAGCAAGGTGGAGGCTAAATTGGACTCCCTTCCTGAGTCTCAGACGAAGCAGGAAGTGACGGATCTAGTCCATTTTGCGCATTCGGCCAGTTGGCACATGCTTTGTGCCACGTACAGTATGATGCAGTTGACACTGCTGGTCAGAGCTCGGCTTTTGCCGTGGGTTTGTGGCATCATGCTTGGCTCCGGATGTCAGGTTTGGTCCCGGAGGTGCAGTCCGCTATACAGGATGTGCCCTTCAGGGGTTCAGTGCTGTTTGGTGGTGATGTCAAGGACATCATCACCGATCTGCAGGAGAAGGGTACTGCACTTAAGTTGGTGGACTCTTTGTACAAACCCCCTCAGGCTCAGCGTCGTCCCTTTTGCAGACGTCCTCAGCAAAAAGCGAAACCTCAGGGAAAGCGGGCCAACAAACATTGGGCCCCTCCAGCTGCCAAACCCCCCCTGCCCAAAAAAGCAGCAGGGGCTTCAGCCGCGATGCTGCCTCATACCTCCTGACTCCTTTCCTCTCCCACTGTCTCTGGGCCTTCTAGAGGAAATGGTAGGAGGGAGATTCTCCCTCAATCTACCGGGTTGGAAGAGGATAACTACGACACTTGGGTGCTCCAGCTGATCGCAGAAGGACACTAAATAGTGTCTCTTCGGAAACCTCCTCGAAACAACCCCCCCCAGGTTGTCTTACTCCCCAGAGCATCTTCTTCTGGTCCGGGAGGAAATCTCCTCTCTTCTTTTGAAAGAGGCGATAGAGTCTGTACCTCCACATCTTCAGGGGACGGGCTACTACTCACATTTCTTCCTGGTCCGAAGAAGTCAGGAGACATGAGGCCGATTCTCAACCTCAGCTCTCTGAACTTGTTCGTGGAGTACAAAAGGTTCAGGATGCTCTCTCTGCAGAGTCTTCTGCCCCTCCTTCAGCCGGGACGGTGGTTGTGCGCTCTGGATATGCAGGATGCTTACCTGCATATCCTTATTCACCCTTCCCACTGCAAATTCCTGCGTTTTGCTTTTCAGGGGGACCACTATCAGTTCAAGGCCCTCCCATTTGGTCTTTCCTCAGCACCCCAAGTTTTTACCAAATGCCTTTTGGTGGTAGTTGCCTACCTGCGTACTGGGGGGGTGCAGGTTTTCCCATACCTGGATGATTGGCTCCTGGCAGCCTCATCCAGGGAGGAACTCCTGGGCTTCCTCTCCCTTACCCTGCAGGTTTTTGCCTGCCTGGGTGTTACCGTCAACCAGGCCAAGTGGCACCTGATCCCGTCCCAGAGGCTCCAGTTTTCTGGGGCGATCCTGAACATGACCTCCGGCATGGCTTTTCTGCCACTGGACAGGGCGGCCTCACTCCAGGTTCAGGTCAACCTGTTGTCCAGCCGCAGGTGAGTCAGCACCAGGTCAGTCCTTTGCCTCCTCAGACTCATGGCGGCTGCTATTCTGACAGTCCCTTGTGCTTAGCTCCACATGAGAATCTCTCAGTGGACACATCTGTCTCAGTGGGATCAGCTGGTGGACGACCTAGATCAACTAGTTCTGGTCTCCAACCCTATGGCTCGGGACTTGCAATGGTGGGCGGTTCAGGAGAACCTTTGCTGGGGAGTTCCCTTCTGCCTTTCTCCCCCCTCCCAGACGCTGACCACAAATGCTTTGGGAGAAGGTTGGGGAGCCCATCTTGGACCTCACAGGACCCAGGGCTCCTGGTCCCAGCTCGAAAAATCTCTCCACATCAATGTGCTCGAGCTTCGGGCCATGCTATATGCTCTTCAGGCTCTGCATCTTTATCTGCTTCTTGGGCATCTAGCTGTTCAGACGGACAACATGTGTGTAGTCTGGTACATCAGCAAACAGGGAGAAACTCGTTCCTACCCTCTCTGCAGGGAAGCGATGCGGGTTTGGGATTGGGCAGTGCAGCACAACCTTCACCTCACGGCCATTCACGTCCCGGGGGTCGAGAACACATTGGCAGACCACCTCAGTTGGTCGTCTGCTCTCGCACACGAGTGGGAACTGGATCGGGGGTAGCAGATGACATCTTTCTACGCTGGGGAACTCTTCAGGTAGACCTTTTTGCGTCTCTTCTCAACATAAAACTTCCCGCCTTCTGCTTGCTCGCTCCAGGGCGTGGCATTTTTTGGAGAGATGCTCTGTCTCTAAACTGGAAGGGAAGATTCGTCTATGCTTTCCCCCCGATACCCTTGATTCTGAGGGTCTTACAGAAACTCAGCTCGGAAGGAGCTCGCATGATTCTCATTGCTCCTTTCTGGCCCAAGCAAGTTTGGTTCTCTCTTCTGCAACAGTATTCAGAGGAACCTCCGCTTCCTCTTCTTCTGTCACAAACTTTGCTGACCCAGGATCAGGGGACCCTGATCCATTCAGACCTCCAGTCTCTTCAGTTGCACGTGTGGCTCCTGCAGACATAGCTCAAGCCCAATTTGGGGTTATCCTGCTGGTGGCTGAGATTCTGGTGGAGGCCAGGAAGCCATCTGCTAGATCTACCTATGCCATGAAATGGAAACGGTTCTCTATTTGGGCTGCTTCCAAAGATTTCGAGCCTTTCTCGTGCTCTGTTGGGCGGTTTTTGGGCTACTTGTGACACCTCTTTGATCTGGGTCTCAGTCATTCCTCTCTGAAGGTTCACATGGCGGCCATCTCGGTTTACCATTTTCCTTTTGGGGACAGGAATTTTGCACAACTGGAGGTCTCAAAGACCTTCCTTGGGGGGTCCTCCACTTGAGACCCCCTATTCAGGTTCTTCCCCCTTCTTGGGATCTGAATTTTATCCTTGAGAAGCTTACTGTGCCTCCTTTCGAGCTGGCAGCTTCAGTAGATCTGAAGTTCATCTTGTGGAAACTCTCTTCCTTGTGGCCATTACTTCTGCTCAAAGGATTTCCGAGCTTCAGGCCCTGATGTGTAAAATCCTGTATTTGATTTTTCACAAGGAACATGTGGCTCTGCGTACCAAACCCAAGTTTCTCCCCAAGGTGGTAGCGGAATCTACGCTGAATCAATCCATAGATCTTGCGTATTTTATAGATATCTCCCCCATGGGAAGTTTTCCAATTCCAGTGCTCTGTCTGGCTTATTCCACAAGATATCGAATTGCATACCACAATCAGTAATTATGCTCTGAGACCTCTCTATTTTTAGACAGTTCAGTAGATTGTTTGCCCACTGTTGTATGGTTGGGTGGGGGGGGTGTCTGATATCCAGCATTGTGCTAGAGTGTTGCATGCATTAACCAGTGCCAGTGACCATAAAAGCAGATCCCTCCCAAGGAAACTCCGGATGGGATTTATTTATTGAATTTTGTTGACCCGGTAGGCCCACTGGGCCTAGAAGTCCCTTTTTCAGGGGCAACCGGGGGGGGGATACAGATGGTAACCAGCTGAAATTGAACCAGATCAAGCTGTTCTGGATCTGCTCCCAATAGGAATTTGAGCAGTGACTTTGGAGGTGCTACACCTAGGACCTTTGTCATGATTCTATGACTCTCATATCAGAAAGCAAGAATTCTAGGGCACATGAGAGTCATGTGCAGGAAATCCCCTTCCTCGCATTTGCATTTGGGGCATTCTGAGGATCTTGAGGGGTCCATGGCATGGCTCTTGACTGCGGTGATATAGGTTCCATGCAGAATATTCAGTTGAGTCTGCCTGAGTTTATTACTCTGAGAACAGTTATTAAGGTGTTGTGTAACCCCCTGCCCAAATCTCTGGTGTCATTGCCACTCCCAGGTAGATTTTTTACGCAGGGTCAGATCCCCCCCCTTTCAGTAGCATGTTGTGGTACACTGATAGCAGCCCCATCCCAGGCCGTGACTTAAACATTTCTTCAAGGATTGGTTCCTGTCTGTCCGGTCCCCAAAATTTGGTATACAGTGCTATCAACCTCTGCTTTACTTGTTTATATATAAAGAGGTCCGATGCTGGAAGGTGCCAAGCTCCCTATAACTCAGGGAATGAGAGTAGTCTGCCCCCCACATATAGCTGCATGGCCTGACCCAGGCCCAATCGCCGCCACCTGAGTAGCCCGCCATGTAGAAATACATTGTACTGAGGGGTCTATTTCAGCGTGGACCATATGGAAGCATACATAGAAGGAGCCTGGGGGGGTCCCTATGTGGTTGTGGGCAGCTTTCCACACTTGTAGCAAAGTGTTAGTGAAGGGATTAGTGAATTTAGTTACCCCGGGCTGCAACTGCAGTGTGGAGACTAGGACCTCCTGCCGCATGTCACCTCCCCCCTCTCAATTCCCATCCATGCGGGGACGGCCACGGTCTGTCCAGTGGGGAGATATACCAGCTGAGCCGCCTAGTAGTAAAGCTTAAAATTAGGCAGTCCCAATCCCCCCCTCCCTTGCCGAGCCACACAGAGCCCTTCTACTAATCCTGGCATTTTTCCTGTGCCACAGAAATTTATCAAAGAGACTGTCCAGCTCCTTAAAAGAACTATCTGGCACGTAGCAAGGGAGTGACTGGAACAAATACAGGCACTGGGGTAGGACTGTCATCTTTATTGTAGCCACTCTACCATGCAGCATAAGGGAGAGATCAATCCACCCATCGCAATCCATCTCTACCTTGGCCAGTAAGGCCTCGTAGTTTAGTGAATATAGCTTGGTTACCTGCACTGAGAAGAACACCCTTAAGTATTTAATGTTGGAGATCATCTGCATGCCAAGTTCATTGTTTACCAGTGCTCGCCTATTCTGCCTTCCAGTTGGAAGCAGTTCACTCTTAGACCAGTTGATCTTGTGACCTGATAGAGATGCATACTCCCTGAGCAGTCCGTGGACATAGGGCAGACTGTCCCTGGGGCTTTTGAGATATAACAAAAGGTCATCTGCAATAGGGTCAGTTACTGTTCCCCCTGAGCTCCAAATCCCACTATCCCCGGGTGCTTACATATTGCAGCTGCTAGTGGTTCCAAAGCTATAACGTAAGGAAGAGAGGAGAGAGGGCACCCCTGTCTTGTCCCCATTGCAAATTAAAGGGAGGTGACGAACCATTCACTATCAGCTGGGAAGCAGGTGAGCGATACAGGGCCTAGATGAGGGAGATCATATAGTCTCCCACACCATAAGCGCATAAAGCAGCAAACATGTACTCCCACTCCACTCGATCGAATGCCTATTCAGCATCTAGGGCAAGGACTGCTGCACCATGCATTGCCTGTGACTCAGCCCATTGGTGGATGATATTGAGCATTTTTCTGATGTTGTGTTAGTCCTGCCTTACCCTGTACAAAGCCATTTTGGTCTGGGTGAATGATTAAAGGCAGAACCGGCTCCAATTGGGCTACAGTAGTTCTGGCCAGGATTTTGTAATCGGATGTGAGCAATGAGATGGGACGGTAGGATGAGTATAGTGCAGGGTCCTTACCTGGCTTGGGGAGGATTGTGATAGTGGCTGTTAGCATGGAGGGCTGTAGTTGCCACCCCCCATGTTCTCCACACACATACAGTGAAGTGGCTCCAGGAGCTCCCCCAGTTTATAAAGCCTATGAGCAGGCCATCCGGGCCCGGGGCCTTCCTGCTCTGTAAATGCTTGATTGCCTTAGAAAGTTCCTCGATAGAGAGCGGAGTCTCCCTTTCACTAGTACACTTGCTATCCATAGGGGCTATTGTAGGCTTGCTAAAAAATACTCTGCAATTGCTAGGAAGTAGGAGTAGCCTCTGTTGAGTACAGGTGTTGATAAAAGTCTGTAAAGGGCTCACCTGTGGATACATTATCCGTAACCAATGATCCCCTTTGGCCCTGTATGCCTTTAATGCTTGTCTCCCCTTCCCTCCTCTTCAGCTGCCAAAACAGAAGCTTATCCCCCAATCCCTATCACAATAGGGCCCCACCCTCTGTAAAAGAAGGTTCTGCTCCAGTAGGGATGTGCTCAGAGTTGTATCTCCATTTAAACCTTTGCAACCTGTGAACTAGTACCGAGTTAGGCCTGGCCATATGAGACTTTTCCAGCTCTACTATTTTCTTCTCAAGACTCTTAACCTCCCCCTCCTCACCTCTTTTTTTAAAAGCTGCAAATGCTATGGACAGACCTCTTATAAAGGTTTTCATAGCCTCCCATCTGGTAGTATGGGATGTATCCCCCTTTTAATTGGTCCTAAGATATTCAGCAATGAGATGTGCATGTGGAGAATAAATTGCTTATCCTTCAAGAGGACAGGGTCTAGCCTCCATGGTCTTACTGGCACCCCTGCCAGATCACCCCTTAAGGTGGACGTCAAGGGAGCATGGTCCGACACCAGAACAGTCTCATATCTGGCCTGCTCCCATTGTAACACTGTGGCAGAGGACACCATCAGCCTATCCAGCTTGGCATATGATTGGTGGGCATGTGAGTAAAATGTGTAGTCCCTGCCGGTCGGATTTTGATGTCTCCACAGATGTACCAGGGAGCACATTCAACCAATCTCCTGTAGGGCTCAGGTTTTTCTCGAGAGCAATACTGGGGTAGTATTGGATCTATCCAGGGTCATGCCCCCAAGAGCCATGGGCCTCTAAAGGGTGCCATGTCCATAAGCAATTTATGGTAAAATTTGGGGTCCTCAATGTTAGCATCATATATGGAACCCACTGCCAGGAGTCTGCCATTACTTAACTGGACTTGTGCCAGAGCGCACCTGCCCCCGGGGCCTGCATAGGAGGATACGGTACTCCAACTAAATCTGCATGGAAACCATATCACCACTCCCCGAGCTCTGGACAAGTGGGTTGCTGAGACCCAGGTGCCCTCATGCCTGCTGGAGTCGCCCAGCGTCATTATCTGACAGATGGGTCTCCTGCAAGAGGGCCACTGTGGTTTTTAATTTCTTTAACCTCATCTGTACCCTTTTTCTTTTAACCATGTTCTTAAGACCTTTCACATTCCAGGCGGTTATGTTTACATCAGTCATCATTTTTAATCAGTATAAAAGTACCCCACTCTAGAACAGCCTCATACTGTTCCCTGTGGTACCTCCCTGTATCCAGCAGAGGTGGGATCACTGTTGCAGACACATCCATAATTAAACTATTAACAAGAGAACCATAACTGTGTACCAACATTAACTTCCCTTTTCCCCCTTTCTCCTACCCCCCCTTCCTTTTCCCTCCCACTGTTTCCCCCTCCCCCTTTTGCGTGTTAGGAACTGTTGAGCATATACCCACAACTTGTTCAAGTTCCCCCCTTCACCCTCTGGTAGTGATGGAATCATATGTGTGCAAATAGGCACTGATACCCAAGTTGTTATTGATCTAATATATAGGCATTCATATTCCTGGTTCAGATCAGTGATAAGGCCCCTTTATTTGCCCCCACCAAAAGCTTTTTGGCAAATTTTAGCCTCTCCCTCCTTGATGCAGCCCCCCCCCCACACTGTGGGTCCCAGTAATGAGGATCAAATCTTAAGTCCCCCCTCCGGGCCAGCCATGCCCCCCTCCACCTTGCTGAGCCCCACATATCATCTGCACTATTTATTTATAGTTCATCTCGTGATATGATTTAGTTCTGACTTGGTATAGTGGGGTAATGAAGTATGAGCCTCGCCCCCATCGATACCTGCATCCCTAGATGCAGTCGGGGAGGGACCACTAGTAGGTCATATCATCCTGGTTGAGAAAAAGTACTCATTTGTTGCACAGGTCAGATCCCTTACATTGGAGAGCAGGTCAGCACTTGACCCAGGGGAGTCCTGTACTTTCTCCTATACGGTGTTCTTCGGGTAGCATAAAGTACATGACCCGATTTGAGCATCGCCGTCCAACAGATGTTGCTACAAAACAGGACCTCACCTCCACCAAAGCCAGACAGACTTAACGGCCCGGCCCGGTGGCGTGGAGGGTTGAGGTGCTGAATGCCACACCTTGCTCCACACCGGTGACCTGGGTTCGGGAATGCACCCGGGCCCTCGGGGGTTGGTTGGGGAAGGAAAGGATCAAGCAACCAAAGGACTGCTCTCCTTTCCCTTGGGAGGGACTAGGGTCTCCATTGCACTGCAGCAGCCCCCGATGGAGGTCGAGGACACTACAGGACCGGTGCACTTGTGGGGTGAAGTGTGGTGGACATCAGCATGTAGTGCCTTGGCGTCAGTGCACATCCACACTTCAAGGGGTAAAAAGCAGCAGGAAAAATGGCAGATGACCAGGCAGCTTGATACCGCACTTCACTACCCAGGGGGCCTGTCACGGAATTGCACTGTGTTAGTGGTTCCCGGTCTGGCGTGGGGGTACTAGGGGATCCCCTCCATGGGTACAGCACCCGCCAGCTGGTATGTGAGTGAGCGTGCGGGATGAATGGGGGTGAAGGCGGTGGCTGGATGTAAGCAGGTAGGGCTGCGGGGAGTAGAAATAAGAGATATATATAAAAAAAAAATACAGACTTAACAGTATATTAGTTTATTCCAGGATGCGGCCCTCCCTGGGCTAGTCACTTTGTCGGCGGTCAGGATGGTGGAGGGTCTCACATCTGTTTGTGATCGCCGATTTTTTGGAAAAGATAAGAGCTGCCTTCTGAGTGGAGCATTGGTCCGGCATTAGGAAAGAAACAGTAGCAGGGCCAGTCATCCATAAAAGAGTATGATTTAACCCCTCAATGCACCCCTTCCGAACCCCCCAGTTGTAGGCCATCTAATTAGGAGTATGTACTCACTATGCAATGTTTGAGAAGTGGGCAAGCCGCAGCGGCACTCGAGGGGTATCGGGGTGGGATTGGTTGCATCAAAGGAGAGGCTGTGCAGTTTGTTGATTTCACCTGACAGCTGTCATCTGTCAAGCAGGGTTGCTGTGGCTTGGGAATGGGGCCTTCTTTCCTGCTTTTGCCTCCTCTTCCCTCACAAATTTCTCAGCTGTGACATGGTCCTCAAAAAACCTTGGGGGTTGCCCTAGCCTGGTGATCTGGAGCTTTGAAGGATACAAGTGTGTGAACTCCCAGCCCGCATGGTGCAGAATGGATTTGACAGCATTGAACTTTTGCCACTGTAGTTGTAAGCCTTTGCTGTAATCTTGGACAATAAAAACCTTTTCTCCTTCCTTCAGCAGAATCGGGCCATTAGATTTGGTGGCTCTTAGGACCTTTTGCTTATCGGGGTAACGAAGATACTTAGTCAGAAAATGCCACAGTCATTGGTCTTGGCCTGTCCTGTGGGCCCTCTCAACCTCGTACTCAGCTGCCTGGGCATCCAGTTTTAGCTGATGTACCATCCAATGGTGAATTTCTTTGCCCAGGTCCTTTTTCTCAAGACCCTCCGGGATCCCGATTATTCTCAAATTCGAGGCATCTGGACCTGTTTTCCAGGTCATCAGCCCACAGGTGTAGATCTGTAATCTGCTGCTTATAATCCTTTTTATCTTTGGATAATGTTCCCAACTGATCCTTGGCATCTCTGAGGCATTTTTCCAGTTCATCTAACCTCATGGTGTGCGTCATGGAGGTCTCGGACAAGCTGGACACCATGGCTTGCAAATGTGTGATCTGTGCTGTTATGTTCTGAAAGCCTGCCGACATCTCCATCTGGATTTTATAGAGGGTAGCTGGCACCCCTGCCATGGACTTCTCAAAGGCTGACATATTCTCCACAGCCATTGCTGGGGTGCTGAGGATCCTCAGATGCCTCAAGGCTAGTCGGTAAGTTTGGTTGTGCTTTCCCAGCCAGGAAAAGTATTTTTGCTTGGTGGGCATTTACTTTTACCAGCGCTGCTTGATTTTTGCTTGCCATCAGTATAATTAGTTTTACAATATTGCCGTTGAAACACTATTTCTGCCTATTTATAAGCTTGCTCAAGCTATGCTAGACTAAGAAGCGTCTTCCATCATGGCCAGCTGGCCACACCCCCTCAAGAAAAGGATCTTAAAAGAAGAATTAGAGTAATAATCAATACACAGGGTAACAAATCACTAAGATGACCCCTGCAGATCCCTGGTAGACCGCTAGCACAGCCAGACAATTACAGTGGGTGACAGGGCAGGGTGGGGTTGGATTTGATGGCAATAACTGAGTTCTGGTGCACTGACAACAACTGGGACCTGGCCATACCAGGCTACTCTCTGTTCAGGAGAGACAAGAAAGGGAGGAGGGGTTGTACTATATATAAGGGGTATGCCCTTCGCTCAGCAAAACTTTTACAGTGAACACATCGATGCCGAAAACACTGACAGTTCGCAGTAAAAGTCCGCCCGGACCCCGGCACTCTTTACCCCAGTCTTGCACCCCCTTCCCAAATCAGCTCCGACCTGGAGTTGATAATCCCTAAATTCAGGGCAGCAAATGTTTCTATTGATGGATTTATGTCAACTGCAAATTGTGGTTGACATAAATCTGTCGCTGTAATGTTGGTCGACAAAAATTTGTTGAACTGGCATCGTAGAGCCTATATAAGGGAGGGAATCAAAGCCACAGAATTTTAAGGGCACCTGGAGGAAAAGGAAGGGCTGGAGGTGCTGTGGGTCATCCTGGAGACAGGCGCTGTGGTCACTGTCCACATGGGTGGTATAGAGAGACCTTCAGCACAGGGAGATGAGTTGAATAAGGCACTTGGGGAATCTATCATCAGAATAGCAATTAAGTCAGCCTGCCCGTGGTGTTAAGGGTTGAGGTGCTGGATGCCACACCTCGCACCACACTAGTGACCTGGGTTCGGGAACAGACTCGGGCCACCGAGGGTCGGCAGGGGAGAGGGTGGATCGAGCATCCTAAGGACTGCTCTCCTCCCTCTGGGGAGGGCTTGAGGGATGCATCGTGCTTGAGTGGCCCCTGGTGACGACCGGGGGCAGCACAGGTGTGGCACAGGAATAGGGCGGATCTCAGCAAGACACCTGCATAAGTACGCTGTGCATCATTGCACTGTCAGCTCTAGGGGCTAATGGAGGAAAAAATGGCTGGGCGCGACCATGCAGCTTGATGGCCACACTCCAGGAGGCCTGATGAGGAGTCGCGTTGGGGGGCTCTGGTCCAGCTCCAGAACAGAAAGGTAGGGGAGACCCTCCACCAGACCGGGCATGGCCATACCGGACCCCTCACATATCAAGTGAGCTCAGACATCTTCCAGGATGGTGGGGGATGGTGGCTGGATGCCCCCGCCAGTGCGCTGTTGTAGGGCACAAAAATAAGAGGAATATAAAAATGAATAGCAGTTAAGGGGGAGGTACTGCAAGTCGGTGGCTTCAGTCTGCCAGATGTGGATTGGAGCCTTCCAACAGTAGCTTTGGCAAGGATCAGTGATATCCTTGACTCCCTACAAGTGGCTTGTTTCAGGTAGCTTGTCAATAAACCCACAAGGGGCGGGGCAGTGCTGAAACTGGTGCTTAAAAACAGGGACATCATTGCAGATGTCAATCAATCAATCAGTCAGGTTTTTTTTTTTTATTTCTTTTGATTAGTTTAGTGTATGCAATACGCAATACTCTACCCTCTTAGATAGGCTCGTAAAAAAACCCTAACATAATCGTAGAAATTACAAGTAAATGCAAACATCATTGTTACAGCAAGGATTGAGCAAGCCCCTACATATTGCTGCCTCACCAGGGGGATAAACCTTATAATATACCATACTCCCACCATCAAATTTATATCAGGTCATTTACTGCCATGAGACAGGGTTACCATCACATCATACTTCTATTTTATTGATCACCCTCTATAATGGGTATAACATTCCTCCACCATATTAAGTAATTAGACATAGGTGCATTTTGGCAGAGTTCCCTCAGTTAACACATTATATCCAAATGTTCCCCATATCTTATCATATGATAAGAGTTTAGACAGAAGAAAAAAATGAACAAATATTTCAACTTGTGTATATTTTTAATTGACGACAGTCATCATTTAACTTATAGTTAAACTAGTGTCTCTGACATTAGAGGCATTACATACTGTGCATGTCCAGTGGTTTAATGGCGGGTAACAAACCTCACAGTTGTATAGGCCTTTCCTGTAGTCACCATTTTGTCACAAAAATATGCCCACTTACCCTGTCTCCGATCTAAACCTACAGCATAATCATAAAACACAGGCATTTCCCATCAAATGGACCGGGATTGGGCAAAAATAAAGGACCATATTTAGCTTTAGTGAACATGGGCATAGGAGTTCCATCTGATAGAAATTACTCACTCTGTGTCCCCAGAGTCACTGTTGCTATTGTCCCCTTTTGTCTGGAACTCCCGTTCTGTTTGAGTAAGCAGTTTATTAACCGCATCAGAGTTTGCAAACTGGTACTTTTTTCCCCATATATTATCTGGGGAGTGGCCGGCATCAGAAGAATGTGGTGAATCCCCAGTTGTCTGAGACAAATTCTGTTTCCCATTGAAGCTCTTCCGATGCTATCTTGTAGCAAAATTCAAGTCTGGGAAAATATGCACCTTCGCTCCTTCGCACTCCAAAGATCCCCGTTGTTTTGCTCTGGCGATAATTAGATCTTTCTCCCTCACTGAGCTGAGAACTCAGTCAGTTTTATTTTATACTGGAGAGTATGTGAGTAAAAATGCCCATTTTCACAAACGTCCAGTTGTACACAAAATGACATATACAGAGAAACAATTTACAGTATATATTGTACATAAAGGCTGAGGTCATATATTATAAACAGAAACTTATTTACAGGCAAGAGAGAACGAATGTGCAATGGTAAAATAATACAGTCCTCTAAGTACTACTGATCACTGTACAGTGTGGTTTAACATTAAGATGGGAACAGAGGCAGACCACAGGAGGACAAGGGTTCTGGATTTTGAGAGGGTGGATTTCAAAGAAATGGGATACCGTCTCATAGAGGGGGATTGCTAGGGAGGGGTAGAGGTACAGTGGGGAAAAATAAGGGAGGGCATGATTAAGTCAACCAGCCTCTGTGTGAAGGAAGTGAGTAAAAGCAGAAGGAAAAAGAGACTGTTATGGTTCTCTAGGGAAGTGGCCAAGGTGGTGAAGGAAGAAAGGGTGGCATTCAGCAGGTATAAGGAAACGCAAAGGGAGGAAGACAGGGAGGTGTACCAAGTAAAACAGAGGGAAGCTGGAAAGGCAGTGAGTGGAGCAAAGGTGCTGACAGAGGAAAGGATAGCCAAGGGGGTAGCTATTGGGATAGGCCTTTCTTCAGGTACATAAGTGAGAAGAGGAAGGCAAGGGAAGGGATAGTAAGGATAAGGAAGGTGGCAGGGGGGAACTGCGCAGAAGAGGACCAGTTAAAAGCAGACATCTTAGCCGGTCTGCTGGTGCAGCAGTAGCACTACCGCTTGCGACGCCAGTGACCTGGGTTCAGTAGTGAGCCTGGGTTGCTGGAAGGCTGGCCGGGGAAGGGAAGGATCGAGTGCCCATTGGGCTGCTCTCCTTCCCCTGGAGAGAAGGGCTGCAGACCTCACTGCTATACCACCACCTGGGTGACCACAGGTGGTGATGCAGATGAGGGAGCGGTATATGGAGGGGTGGACATCGGACGAGGGCCTGAGCGATGGCACGTCTCTGCGTGCTTTCATATCACTGGCCCTCCCTGTGTTCCGATGTCTGCAGGGGACGGGACCAGAAAATGGAAAAATCCTCACAGTGGCGCCTGTAGACAAGTCCCTGCACTGGCTGGAGGGTTTGAGGCAGCTGTGGCTCCTGGTGCATGCTCTCCTCTGAAGGATGGAGGGGAAGTGAGGACTCCTCCACCCCGCCGGGGGGGGGGCAAACTGGAGGCTCAAAAAAAACATTGGAGAGTGGAGCACTTATAAGGAAGTCAGTGCCTCCTGGTCCCCTCTGGTGTTAGCTGTGGGGCGCATTAGGGACCCCGAAGAAAGGGGTTGTTGTGGAGTGTAGGGGGATAAAGAGTAAGTTTAAAAAAAAACACACATCCTGAAGAGGTACTTCTGCTTAGTCTTCTCAGAGTGTGTGTGTATTGGGGTGGGGGGCTGGGGACAGATAACCAGGAAGCAGCAGGAACAAAGTGGAGGGAGAAGGTGGACACAAGTCCATTTTCAAAGGAAAGGGTCCTGAAGGGACTTGCAGCTGTGAAAGTGGACAAGGTTATGGGACCGGATGGTGTACACCCAAGGGTATTAAAGGAACTCAGGGATGTTCTAGCCACCCCACTGACAGCCTTATTTAGCAGCTCTCTAGAAACAGGTATAGCTTCGGAGGACTGGAGGAGAGCAGATGTGGTCTGTCTACATAAGAGCGGCAGCAGGGAGGAGGTTACCAACTATAGGCTGATCAGTCTCACCTTAGTGGTAGGGAAAATAATGGAAACCCTGTTAAAAGAAAGGTTGGTTAAGTATCTAGAATCCAGTTGCCCCAGGCAGCATGAATTCACGGGGGCATGCCAGATAAATCTGATTGATTTCTTGATTGACTGACTAGAGAAAAAGATCAGGGGAGGGCAGTGGATGTGGCTTATCCGGATTATAGCAAGGTGTTCGACACTGTGCCACACAGGAGACTGAAGAAGAAAGTTTAGCAGCCCAGGGGTGGGATCCAAAGTGGTGAATTGGGTTACAAACTGGTTAACAGATAGGAGACAGAGGGTGGTGGTTAACGCACTCAGTGTAATGATTTGAGAGTGACTATTGGGGTGCTACAGTGCTCAGTACTGAGACTGGTCCTGTTTTTTTTTTTGGTAAATATATTTTTAATAAGAAAAACGTTTTTGTGCACATGTAATCAGGTACAGCATACAGAGGAAGTACCCGGACACGTGTTACAGGTTAGGAACAGTTCTTACTATTGTGGTAATGAGCCTTGGCTCCCAGTACAGTGGTGGGAGCCAAAGTGCTCAGTGATAGAACCCTAAAAAGATCCTGTGTGTATCAAAGGTAGTTCAGAGACATCTGAGGGGGAGCTAGAAGCCAAGCAAGTCCTAATACTATGCAGGAGTCCTTAACAGATCAACAGGGTTGCCACACTCACACACACACACACACACACACACACACACACACCACCCCCCGGATTACAGCTTTAAGATCTTGCTGAATGGAGGTGGGCCTTTGTACCACTGTGGGATAAAGCTAGGGTCATGAGGCATTACATATATTACCCTGGTGTTCCATCTCAATATGAATATGTCATTTTTCTTGTTGAACCCAAACATAATTTTTTCCATTTTGTCTATATCATTGACTTTCTCCATTGTACAAGATGTATCTGAGATAAGGTCAGCCACTTTCTGGTGATACATTTTTAGCCACCAAAAGCATAATACCCAATGGATATTTGATATGTCTGTCCTTCATCTCTTTGAGATACTGGTAGGATAGGTAGAACTTAGATGTTAATTAGATTATGATGTGGAGTATCTCTGAAGTGACCCCTTCCAGGTCATGTAGGAAATTCTGGATCAAAGGACATGACAACATTATATATGAACATATGAAGAAGCCAGCAGAAGAAGGCCATTTGGTCTATCAGGTCTGCTCGTATTGCAGGGTCCACAGCTTGAGCTAATGTCCCTGCCCTCCCTACCCACTCCTCCCATCCTTCCTACCCATGATCCTTACCTTCCCCTTATGCCTATCCCAACCTCTCTTAAAGCTGCCCACTGTCTTCAATGAGATGACCTTTTCTGGCAGCTCATTCCAAGTGTCAACCACCCTCTCTGTGAAGTTGTGTTTCCTGACCTCCTTCCTAAACCTCCCACCCTCCAGCTTAAGACTGTGCCCCCTCATGTTATGGTTGCCATTCAGTTTAAGGAGACTCTCCTTATCAACCTTATTTATCCCTTTCAAGTACTTGAAGCTCCCAGTCATGTCCCCTCTCACTTCTGTCTTCCAGGGAGTTTATGTTCAGTGCCCTTGACCTCTCCTCGTATGCCTTACCCTGCTGACCCACTATCCTCTTTGTAGCCCTCCTCTGGACCTTCTCCAGCAGGTTAATGTCCTTTGTGAGGTGTGGGCACCAGGACTGAACTCCATACTCTAGATGCGGCCTTACCAGTGACCTGTACAAGGGCAGTATAACCTCCTCTCTCCTACTACTGATCCACCTAGATATGCATCCCAGCATCTTGTTTGCCTTTGCTGCTACTTTCTTGCACTGCGGGAGTGCTTCAGGTCACTAGTGATCATCACTCCCAGGTCCTTCTCCTCCTCTGATGCAGACACTCGGACTCCACCCAGGTGGTACTCTGTCCTGGGATTCTTGGCTCCAATATGCATAACTTTGCATTTCTTGGCATTGAAGCCAAGCTGCCAGATCCTGGACCACCTCCCCAGCTTTTTCAGATCTTCCTGTATCCCTTCAGCTGTGTCCACTCTCCTGCAGAGCTTGGTGTCATCTGCCAATAGGCACATTTTGCCCTTAATGCCATCCCCAATGTCATTGATGAAGACACTGAAAAACACCGGCCCCAGCACTGAGCCCTGTGAGACCCCACTAATTACCTCTCTGGTGCCAGATAACTCTCCCCCACAACCATCCTCTGGTTCTGTCCCTCAGCCAGTTTTCCATCCATCTGGCCATCTTTTTCCCAACCCCAAGATCCACCAACTTCCTAATCAACCTTTTGTGGGGCACAGAGTCAAAGGCCTTGCTGAAATCAAGATAGAGGATGTCTACCGCTGGCCCCACAGCCCCTCCTATAAACTACACTGCCCCTCCTCATATTTGGCTGAACTTGCTGGTGTGTGGAAAATTTGTATGAATTGTTCCTAGGTTTTTTTGAGCTTAGGAGACATACTGTCCATACTGCTTGCTAAGTTTGTTCTAGTTGGCCATGTGTGTTCACACCAGATATGTGAGGTCATAATTAAGGCTGTAAGAAAATCATGGCAAAAATCACCATTTTTCACGGCATCTGCATGGTAAAAAATACCACTTTTCACGGTAAAAATGCAAATAATCTAAAAACAAAGAAACAACCAAATAAATTTGCCCTGATTATTTTATTAAATTATATCATGTAAAAAGCATAAAATCCTTCAATTAAAGTGCATTAGGATGCATTAATTTTGTTGCAGCATTGACTACATTCTTAAGTTTTCAGGTTTTATACTGCGTCTGTTATCTTGCAGCATTGCTCCGTATCCTGAAAACGAACGCTCAACACTCGCACTGTGTACTGGTACACTTAGACAAGTAATAGCAATTGTAGATAGATGCACAAATCTTTCCTTGCAGTCAATCCAATATTTTAAAATATCTCTCTCTTCTGTTACTTTGGCACCACGCTGTATCTCCGAAATGTAGTTTCTTAGCTCGGCTTTTGCGGCAATATTATCTTCGAACCAGGAGATACCCTCACATATAGAGCGCTCTGTGACAGCAAATGTGGCAAGTCTTGATGGATTAAAGAACCGCACAGCAGCAAAAAAATTATTAGCATATTGATGAAATCTCCCAGTCCCCGTCATGTAATCTCTTATTTTTAGGGAACAAGCAGACAGTGTGTTCTTAGTAGGTAGATGCTCTTTGGTCTCAGACTTAACTTCTAGGATCGTAACAAAATCTAGTAGTTCGTCAAACACGATGTGAGCTTTGATGTCATCTGCCTCATATTTTTGAAGTAGTTGTACCAGGGGTGGAGCGTTTTCAGCAATTTCATTTAATTCAAACTTTACTGCATCACATTCACATAAGCTAACAATGTCACATACAGTAAGCTAACACATGCTGCGCTCTCATCTCGAAAAAATTCAGAGTACTCATTCAGATGAACTGCATGATAAAATACTGCAAGAAACCACGTATTCCAGCGAGTTAAGACTGGCAAGGGTGGCAAAGCATTTGATTGTCCTTTTGAAGACAGATATTGCTTGAACCGTGCCTTCCTTGCTGGGAACACAGTAAATGCTTTTTTACTGAAACAACAAAATCATTCACAGCAGGAAAGTGTTTACTCCAAATCTCACCCAGTAAATTTAAAACATGAGCTGAGCAGGTAACGTGGACTGCATTTAAAAGGACATGCTTTAAGCTGTGGTCCCAACTTTTATTCATATACATGGCGTTGTCAGTAACATAAGCTGCAACTTTTGTGTAGGGGATTTCATATTTTAATAAACAGTTCAAAACTCATTGCGATACTGTTTTAAAATTAGTAGCCTCCAACATAGTGCATTCAAGGAGGAATGACTCAAGCTTTGCAACAGGGGTAGAGTACAGTGAAGAGATGGCACAGCAACAATATTTAAAATGTAGCGCTCTTCTACATCTGTTGTCTCGTCACAGACAATGAAGACAGAAACTGCTTCCTGCATTTTACTTTTTATTTCAGCCACATGGAATGCCAAAACTTTAGGCAAATATTTGGCTCGTAACCATTGTAAGGAGGGGATAACACCACTGACTTAAGATTATCTTCCAAATAGCAGTGAAGCACTGTATTATTGAGGGCATGTAGTGGTATATTTGCTGAAGCAAAAGCTTCAACAAGATTAAATAATGAACGCTTTCTAGTCTCTTTGTGTGCTGCTTTTGTTGTAAATAATTCTCGAACAGTTACCTGCTTTTCGACTGCCCCTTCCGATTTTGACTCAAGCGTCCTCTTCTTAGCAAGGTGTGTTGATGATTCCAAGTGGCGGTCACAAGAAGCTTTGCGTTTATGGTCCACCGGGATATTGCAACTGGTACAA
Organism: Neoceratodus forsteri; assembly: GCA_016271365.2. Classification (NCBI taxonomy): domain Eukaryota; kingdom Metazoa; phylum Chordata; order Ceratodontiformes; family Ceratodontidae; genus Neoceratodus; species Neoceratodus forsteri. Next base: position 1,340,006,825 of record CM028132.1, read on the forward strand.
AATAAAATATCCCCCGATATGTGGAAAGTCCCCTTCTCATACTACTGACACCTCTGCTTTGGATACACATTGCCTACGTTTGCAGTTTTACTTGCTGACAACGATTTGGGAGAAACAGACATCGTTCACAGCTTTCTGTTGCTCACAGCTTTCTCCTTGGATCCCCTGCACTAACTGACACCAGCAAATGTTAACTATTTTAACCTACATAGCAGTTACTAATTAGGGGCTATAACAAGGTCACTAACAAGCTGCAATTTAAGTCTATTGTTACCTTGACTGCTGTTTTATACATCGGCAATCAAGGTAACAAAAGGTTTCGATTCAGACTACGTTGATATGCAGTTAAAGACAGGTGATGCTAATCTGCAGCATAACAACTAATTTATTTGCACGTTATGATAGGATTGTGAACTTTTTTTGAGCTTTTTAGAACATTTTAGAACATATTACACAAATTCACAGTAAAATGAAGAAATTAGTCAATTTCACGGTACTGCTGGTAAATCGTGGAAATCGTGAAATCTGTGCATGCTATGATTTTCTTGCTACCTTAGTCATAATCCTTCCCACCTCATAGCATCCCTTCAAACCATTCCTCCTGCTCCCATTGTAGATCCAGCTCCCTTCCCCACTTATGGGCCACATAGTGTTTAATTGCTGTGTATTCTGAAATGCCTTATAGATAATAGAAATATGATGTTTGGTGTTTTGTGTCCTTATGTGAGGCAATAAAGCTATGATGATAGAAGATGCTTTTGTGTGGTCTCCATTCCCTCGGGGTTGGGAGGCACGAAAGTAGCAGATCTGGAGATACAGTAGCAGTAGAAATCCCATCTGTCCAGTCTGTATTGCTGCTGTAGCTCTGCAAAGGATTTTATGGTGTCTCCTGTGCATAACTCACTATGGTATATAATGTTTTTTCATTGCTAGTCTTGGTAGGCTGGGTCCATGCGAGCAGCTGTGAACCCTTCCTGCTGCACCAGTGGGCACAGCCAGATCAGCTGGGGGGAAGGCCAGTCCAGTTCAAGCTATTATGTTTTACCATACCTCTAGGATCCAGCGGAACCAAGGGTTCCATACACTAGGGTCCAGTCCCCCCACATTGGCTGAACATTGAACTGAGCATGTCCCTAAAAGGGAATATGTTTTTCTCCATTTCCAGCCAGTGCGGATCCATCCCTTTGGTATGCCACTGGAAGAAAAGTCTGAGCTGGGTGGCCATGTAGTACATGTTAAGATCTGGCAGTGCTAACCCTCCCTTCCCACTGGGGAGCATCAGGGTTTGGAGCTTGACTGTAGGTCTTGTACCTTGCCAAAGTTATGGCGATGTAGCAGTCCACCACTTCCGTCAATCCGATTCAGGGATGGGGAAGGTGGCATTGTGAAAGACGTACAGAAAGCAGGGCAAGACTGCCATCCTTACTGAATCCACTCTCCTAATTAGGCTGAGAGGAAAGACGTGCCAGTGCTGTAGATTAAATGCCAATTGTCTGGCTAGGGGTCTGTAGTTAACCTCGTATAGATGTTCCAAATGTTGTGGGAGCTTGATGGCCAGGTATTTGACCTCATTTAGATCACAGCAGAAGGGATAGTGCTGTTCCAATGCCCAGCTTGGGGTATGTATACAGTATTTATTTATGTATGTATGTATTTGAAAATTGGTCACTGGGAAAGGCACACTGAGCCACACCTCATTTCCAGGTGCGAACCAGGGGGAAGGGAAACAGGAGGAACAACAAAACAAATTACAGAGCATTTCAAGTTACAGAAGTAAAGTGCAGTCACAAATGCAAAGTGTAATCATTTGCAGGTACATCTTGGAACTGAATAAAGTACAAATATTTTAAGTAACAAGCCAAGTTCACATGCAAGATGCAACAAAAATTATGCCATAGAGATTGTTAACCAGAGGAGGAGGCAGTGCACTAGTTAACAAGTTTAGATAGGAAGAAAACCAAAACCCATTGCTACCAGTGTCAGACAGGGAAGACCTCCTAGGGGAAACAGGAGTAGGTCCAGGGGTGGGAGGAGTTTCAGCTGTTGCCTGAAAGAGCCTCAGGTGGTGTAGTGGTAGAGCGATGAGGGGAGTAGTTCCAGAGAGTTGGAAGGTGGTAGGAGAAGGTGGATTGTCCAGCAGGGGAACAGGGATGTGGATTGGCGAAGGTTCGATGGTCCTTGGAGTGGAGAGAGCTTGGAGCAGGCGTAACTGGGCAGAGGAGTAATAAGAGGTAGGAGGGAAGGGAACACCAGTATTTGGAGATGAAGGAGGAACAGTGAACATGATGGTGGGGGGAAGATGGAAAGGGAGGAGTAGAGGGAGCAATGGTGAGTACATGGAGAAGGGTTAGTCATGGAGCGACAAAAGCTATTACAGAGGGTGTCCAGTCTGGCTAGGGAAGTGGAGGGTCAGTATCGTAAACCACATTAGCATAGTTGAGAACTGGGAGCACCATTTTGGTGACCAGCTAACAGCAGACCAGTAGGGGAAGGCAATCTTTATTGCAGTACAGGGCACCCAAGTTTGGCTAAAGTTTCACATGGATGGCATCGATGTGGACTGAGAAGTAGAGCTCGTTGTCTAGCCACACACTGAAGTACTTGAAGGACAGCACTGCTTCAAGTGGGGAGTCATCTAGCATGCAGAAGACTGACGTCTAGAGAGCCTGGACAATTTCTGGCTGGTAGGACACTTTTTTTTTTTGGTGCTGACCCAGACATGATTGGTGTGGAACCAGTGCAGGACATTTTGGAAAATCCTGCTTAAGCAGGTCTTGCACAGAAGCGGTGGAGGGACCAGAGGCAAAGAAGACTGTGTTGTCTGCATACATATGTATATGAAAGTTGGCACAGGTGGATGGGAGGTCATTCACTAAAATGAAAAAAGGATAGGGCCTAGTATGGAACCCTGCAGTACCCCCACCTTAATGAGAATGGGTGATGATAAGGTGCCTCCAACCTGTTCCAGCTGTTGACAGCCCATTAGGTAAGAATGGAACCAGCCAACTGCAGGAGCACAGAGGCCTGCGGAGCTCAACTTGTACAGGAGGAGCAGATGTGACACAGAGTTGAAGAGGGATGCCAGGATACCTTGATGGATGAGGGATGCCTGGATGTTGTGGCAGTCACAGAAACATGGTACACAGAGAACCATGACCGGGATGTTAACATACCAGGGTACACAATCTACAGGAGGGACAGGGAGGGAAGAAGAGGAGGAGGAGTAGCTCTCTATGTAAGGGAAGGGATAAAAGCAACAGAACTAAAGGGTAAACAGGGAGGAGAGGAGGCACTGTGGGTCACCCTGGAGACTGGAAATGGCTCCACAATCTGCACAGGGGTTGTATACAGACCCCTGTCTCAGGGGGAGGAAATGGACAAGGAAATGATAGAAGGCATCCTTGGAATGGCAGAGAAAGGGAAGATATTGCTGATGGGTTACCTGAATATGCCAGATGTTGACTGGAGCACCTTTGCTGCAGCCACATCCAAGAGCAGGGCCATTCTTGATGCCCTACAGGGGGGCATGCCTCAGACAGCTAGTTTTGGAACCCACTCGGGAGAGAGCAATCTTAGACCTGGTACTCTCAAGTGGGGATGGAGAGAGGATCTCTGATCTTGAAGTGGGTAGCCATCTGGGAACAAGCGACCACCAAACAGTGTGGTTCACAATAAACTTAGTTGTAGAGTCAAGCCACACAAAAGTGAAGGTACTGGACTTCAGGAGGGCTGATTTTGTCAAAATGGGAGAGTGCCTCAGAAAAGCACTAGCAAACAGGCAAGAAGGTGGGGTGGAGCAACAATGGGGAAACATCAAAAACGCCATTACAGAGGCAACAAGTCTTTGTGTGGAGCAAATAAACAAATCAAAATGAAAGAAAAAGACACTATGGTTCTCAAAAGAAGTGGCGGGGAAGGTAAGGGAAAAAAAGATAGCATTCAGGAAGTATAAGGGAAACACAGAAGGAGCAGGACGGAGAACTGTACCTGTTAAAGCAGAAGGAAGCGGGTAAGGCAGTCAGAATAGCAAAGGCCCAAACCGAGGAAAAGATAGCCAACTCGGTTAAGAAGGGGGATAAAACCTTTTATAGGTACATTAGGGAGCAAAGAAAGACTAAGGCAGGTATACTGAGGCTGAACAAAGAGGAAGGTGGTTGGGCAGAGAGCAACAGTGAAAAAGCAGGGATACTGAACAAATACTTCTGCTCAGTATTCACAGTGGAAAAGCAGGAGGAAATACCTAATCCGGTCAATAGAAGCACTCTGAATAGGGGGGTTGATATTAGTCCTTTCACAGAAGAAAGGGTTCTGAAAGAACTCTTAAAACTGAAGGTGGATAAAGCAATGGGGCCTGATGGGATTCACCCCAGAATTTAAAAAGAACTAAGGGAAGAACTAGTAATACCACTGACTATCCTTTTTAATAAATCATGGGAGAATGGGGTGGTATCCGAGGACTGGAGGAGGGCGGATGTGATTCCCCTTCACAAAAGTGGGAGCAAGACAGAGGCAGGAAACTACAGACCTGTCAGTTTGACCTCAGTGGTAGGGAAAATGATGGAATCACTTCTGAAGGAAAGAATTGTTGAGTACCTAGAGGCCAGTGGGGCACAGGACCCAAGGCAGCATGGATTCACAGCGGGAAGGTCATGTCAGACAAATCTAATTGATTTCTTTGACTGGGTGACCAAAGCAGTAGACCAGGGAGGGGTTGTGGACATGGCCTACCTAGACTTTAGTAAGGCATTTGACACAGTCCCGCACAAAAGATTAATAAACAAATTAGCCAGCCTGGGAGTGGGTCCTAGAGGGGTAGCCTGGGTAAAACACTGGTTGGACAACAGGACACAGCGGGTAATAGTAAATGGAGTCCACAGTGAAGAAAGGAGGGTTACTAGTGGGGTACTGCAGGGTTCAGTACTGGGACCGGTCCTTTTTAATGTCTTTATAAGTGACATTGCAAAGGGACTGGAAGGGAAAGTATGTCTCTTTGCAGATGACACAAAGATCTGCAACAGGGTTGATACACAAAGTGGGGTGGAAAAAATGAAAAGGGACTTGGCAAGGTTGGAGGAATGGTCAAATGTATGGCAGCTTAGATTCAACGCAAGAAGTGCAAAGTAATGCACCTGGGAAACAAAAACCCAGGGGAAGAGTACGTAGTGGGGGTGAGATACTGACAACAACAAAAATGGAAAAGGACCTGGGGTAGTCATATCAGACGATCTAAAGGTGGGCCAGCAATGTGAGAAGGCAGTAAGGAGGGCTGGGGGGGATACTGGGATGCATAGGGAGAGGCATCACCAGTAGAAAACAGAAAGTTGTTGGCCCTCTGTACAGACAGTTGGTAAGACCACATCTGGAGTACTGTGTACAGTTCTGGAGACTCCATCTCCGCAAAGACATAGACAGGGTGGAGGCTGTCCAGAGGAGGGCAACCAGAATGATGCAGGGTCTGCATCAGAAGACATATGAAGAAAGACTAAAGGAACTGAAGATGTATAACTTCAAGGAAAGGAGGGAGAGGGGGGACATGATAGAAACTTTCAAATACCTCAAGGGAATCAACAAAGTCCAAGAGGGTAGCATCTTTCAGAAAAAGAGATGTGCAAAAACAAGGGGGCACAATTTGAAGATAGAGGGAGGACGGCTCAGAGGTAATGTGAGGAAGTATTTCTTCACAGAGAGGGTTGTGGATACATGGAACAGCCTTCCTGAGGAGGTCGTAGAGTCAAAAACAGTGGGGGAATTCAAGAATGCATGGGACAGACATAAGACAATTCTAGTGGGGGGGTAGGAGGAAGTAGGCTGTTGGTTAACTAGGATCTGCAGCTTATCCATTAGGTAGGGAAATGGGCAAACTAGGTGGGCCAAGCGATCTGTATCTGCCATCAAATTCTATGTTTCTATGAAGGCTTTGGCCAGATCAATGAAAATTGCAGCCATAATGTGCCTCTGATCCATTCCTGAGAAGATGACATCAGTGACTCGCAGCAGGGAGGAGACAGTGAAATGATGCTGCCAAAAGTCAGACTGGAATGGGGAGAGGAAACTGGAAGAGTTAAGGTACTCTAGGAGTCTGGAGTAGACTGACACCTCTTGGAGCTTGGCGAGGGAGGGGAGGAGGGAGATGGGATGGAAGTTACCAGGGGAGGAAGGGTCACCCCCTTTATAAAGTGGAAGGATTTTAGCAGTTTTCCAGGACTGAGGAACAGAACAGAGGGAGAATGAGAGGTTGAGCAGGTGGCTGAGTGGAGTGGCAGCTGCAGAAGCTGAGAGGTGGAGGAATTTGAGATCAAGCCCAACAGGACTGGGCTTTGACAGGTTGAGGGATGACAGGGCAAGCAGAGTTTCCTGAGTAATGACGGGAGGAAAATGAAAGCCTGAGGAGGTTTGATGGAGAGAAGTGTGGGGGGGGGGACAGTAGGGGAAGGAGGGGAGTCAGCAGCAGGAGGGGGAAGAGCACATGTGGTGAAAAACTCATTGCAATCAGCAACAACAGAGACAGGGTCAAACATGGGTGAACCATTAACCATAAGGACTGGAGGAGCAGAGTGGGCGGGGGATCAAAAAGAGAATGGATACCTTCCAGAACTTAGAAGGAAAGTTAAAGGTATTTTGGAGATTTGCTTTGAAATGAAGGTATTTTGCAGCCCAGATGGCCTTTGTGCATCTGTTTCTCATGGTCCTATAGTGGAGGAGATCAGGAAGGGAGTAAGATCATGTTTAGCATGCCCAGATGAGATCATAGGACTTGCACTGATCAGTGATTTCGGTAGAGATCCAAGGGAAGTGAGAAGATTTGACTCTGGATTTCCAGAGTGGTGCATGCAAGTCCCAGACTGTAGAAAGTTTAGAATGAAAATGAGAGAAGGCCACATCAATGTCGGAGGCCAATGGGATGGCCGAACAGTCTGTAACAGCTAGGTCACTCTAGAGCATTTAAAGTTCAGTGACCAAAGGCACCTGGACCAGATATATTTCAGAAATGAGGGGGGATGCTGTATTTTCCTGACACAGTACGTCATGCAGTGGTCACTGGAGGAATCCAGCAAAATACCTGCTGCCATAGTACGGTGGGGGTGGGAGGATAGGATCCAGTCCAACAGGGAGTGGTCGGAGGAATGGGGATTGAGTCATGTGGATTCAGAGATAACTTGAGACAAATGTAAGGACTCAATCCTCTGGGTGATTGATCTTGAGGAAAGGGAGAGCCAATTTATGTTGAACTCCCCAAGGAGAATGAGTTTACCAGTGAAGGAATGTGAGGTAATGTTAGAGAGAATGTCAATCCAAGAGGCGGGTGAGAGCTTAGGCGTGGTATACAAGACTCCTATGAAGATGGGGACAGATGAAGGGAATGATACCCTGACAAGGAGAAATTCATGGGAGGAAGGTGCAGCCTCCCTGATGTCCAGAGTGTAGAAGAGGCTATGGCGGACATAAATGGCCACACCTCTACCATGTTTAGCCCTGTCCTGCCATAAAAGATGGAAGTTGGGAAGGGTTAGGGTGGTATCTGGGATCCTAGAGGAGAGCCAAGATTCATTGTTGCAGAGGATTTCTGGAGAGAAGGAAAATAAACATAGAGGTATGCAAATAAGGCCCGAAGGGGTGCAAGGCGCTAGGGGCCTGTGTTGCACTTGAGTTTGGAGTTTTGGCACAACAAAACCACTTTAGCAGCTACTTTTTTGTGACTGTTTTGTCTTATTTGCGCACCTCTATGTTTGTTTTCCTTGTCTGGATTTTTTAGGTGCTGCATGATTGTTGAGTGCTCGAATTTTGCCTTTTGCTCTGTGGATTTCTGGAGAGAGCTGGGGGGCCCAAACTGAAAGGAGGTGAAGCTTAGGGAGAAAGCTTTTAGCATGGAGGGGAAAAATGCTAAGAACCTTGGCAGTAGCAGAGGGGAAGGGAGAGAAGGGACCAGGGTTGAGTTCCATGTCACCACCCAGGAGGAGGAGGAGCAGGAGAATGAGAAGATAGATGGAGTGGGACTTCCTCCCATTGGAGCGAAGAAGAGAGCAAGTAGGGGGAAGGGATGATGAGCGGAGCAGACAGCATGGTGCAGAATCTCTAGGTTGAGAGAGGGAGTAGCACAGGATGGATAGTGGGGTGGATGATGGAGAGGAAGGGAGGACAGCAAGAAAGAATGGGAGCAGTAGCTGGGGTGAGGGGGGTTGGGGAGATGAGTAGTGGGGGAAGTGAAGGAGGCAGAAGAGGGTAAGAAGCATGGTAGTGGAATGAGAAATCAACAGCAATACAAAAGCACCACACAGAAAAAAAAACCTGTGTAATCACAGGTTAAATTAAATGTAACACTGCCTGTAACAGCTCTAATTACAAATTAGTAGTAAACCTAAAAAATAAAAGCTTGTGAATAAATCAAATGTAGTACCAGGAAAATGTGCAATATAACAAAACCTAGACCAGATGCAGGGAACATTGACCTTAGAACCAAGATTAGTGCGCAAAATAATTAGTAGCCCAGAAAAGGTATTTCTAGGGGTCCGAAAAAAATGAGGTGTTTGTAGAACCAGTGGAGAAACTTAATAAATATATGCAAGTAAACTTTGCGGAATTGAGCAGATCTAAGAATTTACACAGCCCAGTCACATTTAGTTGGGAGACAGCTAGAATAACGACAGCTGTTATACAGGATGGCTGGTGCTCCTAAGGGTAAAAATAGAAGTAGTACTGTAGGGAATTAAACAAACAGCTATGAACTATGGCTGACCGTATAACAGTACTAGAGAAGTAAATGTGGACTGAACAATCAAGCCCAGTGGAATGGCTATGCTCACTGTATAATCAGTAGAGCAACAAGGGTACACGGTACATATAATACATACATATGAATCTGCCAGCAGAAACAGGCCTTACGGTCTACCAAGTTAGTCTGCTCGAATGTGCAGCTAGCACCCTTATATTGCAGCTGCCCCACCCTCCTCTCCCACCCTCACCTTTATCCCCCCCTCGCTCCCTGTCCCATGCCCTTTTAAAACTGCCCACCGTGCTACAGGATACCACTTCCTTGGGTAGAGTGTTCCATTTCTCCACCATCTTCACTGTGAAAAAATGTCTCTTCATCTCTCATCTTCCACCCTTCAACCTGTGACCATACCCTCTCGTGTCCCTTCTTCTCAGCTTAAATGTCCCTTCAAATATTTGAAGGTCTCAGTCATATCCCCCCGATCCCTCCTCTCCTCCAGGGTGTACATATTCAACTCAATCAGCCTGTTCTCATAGGTTTTTGCCCTCCGGCCCTTGGATCATCTTAGTTGCCCTGTGCTGCACCCCCTCCAGCAATCTGATATCCATCTACATAGAAATCCTTATTCATGGAAAGATCCCTCGTCTTTGTGGTGTTTAGTTTGCATGCTGATATTCCACTGAAGCGGTGCAGAATGCAGAATATTTCAGGAAGGGTTGTCTCTGAGTCTGAGATGTAGAGGGAGGATATCATTGGTATATAGTGCCACCCGATGTTCCTGCCCTCCCATATGAATACAGTACCTTGGATTACCTAACTCTTCTTGATCACCTGGGCTAGGGGCTCTATAAAGAGGGCAAATAAAAGTGGTGACATAGGGCATCCCTGTCTGATGCCTCTGTCCAGTGCACAGGACCTAGAGGTATGGCCATTCAACTGAACATGTATGGGTAACTGTATACCCTCTGAAGGAGCGAGACAAACTCCAGTAAAAACACCAACTTATTCAGTATTGCACAAAGACAGGGCTAGACACCCTATTGAATGCTTTTTCAGCATTGAGGCTAACTTGAGTGCTAGGGTGGCTTCCCTGTGGATATGGTGGAGGAGGTGAAGAACACATCTTGTATTATCCCCAGTTTGTTGTGATCGGATGATTCCGGTGTGATCTTCCTTAAGTTGTAAAATTCCACTGCAGAGTACAGCTGCCACCTGATGTTCTTGGCACAGCTTATTGCCCACAAGTACAAACAAATTCTTTGTTTTATCAAGTTTTTTCTCGTTCACTGACTTGTCCAACGGCAGCCCCCTTCCCCAGTCCCATCACAGACCTTCTGATGGACCTACCAGTTATCCACCACGTGCCCAGGACCACGAAAGTGGTGGGTGGCCTGCCTTGTCAGTTGTGTGGGGCTGCTGGTGCAATGGCAGGCCAGGGCTTTTTCCTCCAGCTCCTGGTTTTCATCCCAAGAGTGCTGGTATGCAACAATGAGCATGCATGTTAGTGTGCAACCATAGGCGTGCGTGCTGGTGTGCAATGACGCACATGCATTCTGGTGTCTGACAGCTGCCCCTCCCCATGCTGTGGTCCTGATATGCTGTGTCCTGGCCTCTGCCAGGTAGAAGATGAACAATGAAACTGTGTCCCCAATCCCAAAAGGGAGGAGAGCCATCCCTGGGATGCTTGGTCCTTCCTCCCTCCTCCAGGCAGCCCCCAAGTGACCTGAGTCCATTCCCAAACCCGGGTCACTAGTGTAGCAAGTGGTATCACTACCATTGCTCTAATGGACCAGCTTTACACCACATCATACACATGTGTTAGGAAAGGGGCCTAGGAACTAAAGACCAATATCATGTCAGAAGTCCTGTTGTTGTTTCTTTTTATCCCCCAGTCGACAACTCCATCGGGCAGCCTATGCCCCACTGACTCCCCCCCATCGCCGTCTCACCACCCCCACTTTTGCCGTAGCACCGGTCAACCTGACGTATCCCTTCATCAGGGGGGCCCTCTTCCTGAGACAAGACCGGGAGGAGAGACTTACCCCATGGACATTCCTGTCTTCACCGGGCATGGCGGGGGGGGGGGACAACAGTGTGACAACTTTCAGGCTTTGCAGCACACAGGGGGCTGGCTGCAGTCATCTAGCCGACCAGACAGCAATAGTTTTTTCTGTTTGGGTTGCATCCCCACCCTCCCAATGCGGCTGCGTGCTCGCAGCGGCTTGGCTTGATGCACCTGCGGTGCATGGCCACCCACACTGCAATGTGCACTGCCACTATGGGCAACCAGAATCCACTCAAGAGCAGCACAAGCTCAAATCTATGCTCTGATCCCTCCCCACTGAACTCCGCTCTTGTCACTCTGGGCTTGGGTGTGAACCCAGGTCACCAGCATGCTGAGTGAACTCCTATCACTCGATGCCACAGAGCCGACCCTGTTATTGGTTGTTGAGGGATCCACCACTGCCATCACCTTCTGAGAAGTCCCAGTTGGTTAAGCTGTCTTGTTATACCTGTCCAGGTATTGACCCCTACTTTTTAACAGGTTGTTTTGAGACAAAGGTACTTCCAGAGTCAAAGCAAAAAACATGTCCATACCCGGTACACCAAAGCACTTGAGCACTATGCAACACTAATGTGAAAAAGTGCAGATTTATTCAGTGCTAAAAGTCAGTACAAAATGTAGTACAATGCCAGACTGAGGTAGCTGCAATGCACACCCACTTCTCCCCAACACGTTCTGCACCTAAAATGGTGCTTTATCAAGCTAGGTGATAAAGCACCATTGTATAGTGCTCAGGTGCTTTGGTGACCTGGGTGTGGTATGTTTTTTGCTTTGGGTCTGATGTTCTGGTTCTGCAACAGTGATTCCCTGTGTGCTACTTACTTCTGTAAGCAGTCTGTAGATCCATGTTCTCGTGGGACCCAGTTTTCAAGTCTTATGCAAATCTTGGTGCCCAGTTTGCAGATACCAAGGAGGGCTACTGATTGCTAATGCTGCCCCTGAAAGGTATTTTGGGAAACTGACATTGGATTCAGTGTGGTCAACCTGGCCTCATTACAGTAACACAGGCCACTGGGCCTTATAACAGCAAGGTAGGCAGTCGAAGGCTGTCACCTAAACACAGACTTGTGACAGCAATGCAGGCTGCTGACGATTGTCTCACCAACACGGGCCCGTAACACCAGTGTAGACTGCCAAGGGCTGTCATCCCACTGAACTCAATGAGGGCTACCTTGGGCTGTCAGCCCAACATGGGGAGTCTGTAAAACCAGCACTGGCTGCTGAGGTCTGTCACCCCAAAATGGGGTTCGTTACAACAGTGCTGGCTGTTGAGGGTTGTCCCCACAACTCAGACATGCAACAGCAGTGCGCATTGCCAAGGACAGTCACCCCAACATGAGTCTGTAACAGTAATGTGGACTGCCAAGGGCTGCCTCTCCAATATATGCCTGTAACAACAGTGAGGGCTGCCCAAGACTATCCCCCCAACAGGGACCTGTAATAGTGTGGATTGTCGAAAGCTGTTACCATGACATAGGCCTGTAAAAGCACTGTAAGCTTCCCAGTGCTGTCATCCCACCACAGGCCTGTAATAGCAATGTGGGCCACCAAGTGCAGTCACCCCAACATGGGCCTGTAACAGTTATGTGGGCTACTGGGGACTGTCGCCTAACATATGCCTGTAACAGCAACGTGTACAGCTGAGGTTTGTCACCCCAATACAGACAGCAACAGCAATGAGTACTGCTGTGAGCTGTCACCCCAACAAAGGCCTGTAATGGCAATGAAGACAGCTAAGTACTCTCACCCCAGCACATGCCTGTAACAGCTGAGGGCTGTCACCCTAACATGAGCCAGTAACAACAATGTGTGCAGCTGAAGGCTGTCACCCTAACATGAGCCAGTAACAACAATGTGAACAGCTGCGGGCTGTCACCTTAACACAAACCAGTAACAACAATGTGGACAGCTGAGGGCTGTCACCCTAACACAAACCAGTGACAACAATGTGGACAGCTGAAGGCTGTCACCCTAACACAAACCAGTAACAACAATGTGAACAGCTGAGGGCTGTCACCCTAACATGGGCCAGTGACAACAATGTGGACAGCTGAGGCCTGTCACCCTAACACAAACCAGTAACAACAATGTGAACAGCTGAGGGATGTCACCCTAACACAAACCAGTAACAACAATGGGGACAGCTGAAGGCTGTCACCCTAACACAAACCAGTGACAACAATGTGGACAGCTGAGGGCTGTCACCCTAACATGGGCCAGTAACAACAATGTGGACAGCTGAGGGCTGTCACCCTAACATGGGCCAGTAATAACAATGTGGATGGGCCAGTAACAACAATGTGGACAGCTGATGGCTGTCACCCTAGCATGGGACAGTAACAACAATGTGGACAGCTGAGGGCTCTCACCCCAGCATGAGCATGTAAGAACAATGTAAGCTGCCGAAGTCCGTCACCTCAGGCCTGTAACATAGAGAATAATGACTGGGTTTTGGTTAATAACCATGCTGTAATCACCCCGAGTGCTTGCCAGGACAACATTGTAAACCTCGAAAGCACAGCTTGAGAGGTTTATTGTTGTCCTGGCAACCATGAGAGGTGATTTCAGCACAGTAAACCAAAACCCAGTCATTATGTTTATAGTGTAAGGGCATCCTAGCATACGTGAAATAGCTAAAAAAACACATCTTTTACTTTAATTTCTGCTTACCTACAGCAGTCAAAAACCAGACAGTACTGTCACTGTGCGAAACTACACTGGATGCCATCGTGATCGCTAATTTCTACAAGCTGTAACTGCCAGAATGCAATTCCAGTTTGAAAAGCTTACAGGGACTAGCAACTGGTGTTCTCAGACAAGAATCCTGCATTTAGTTGCCATTCTGTTTTGTTATGCCACTGATATAACGTACTAAAGAAGGGTTAACAACAGCCTGACATCATATCGATGGCATATCAAGGTTGTAATTTGCTTGATTTCTGCTAATAATCAGGGCAAACCATACATTATATGGTTCAGCAGGTTGCCCACTTACCTCTGAGGCTGGAAGGATCAAAGGTTGTGGGTTCTAGTCCCATACTAGGAACAAGGGGTTAAATTCCAGTATTCCACAATTCATATGCCACTCTGGTGGAGCGTGGTTCCTCTAAGGAGGCACCTGCAGTGGAAACCAAGGAGGATGCTGGGAACCTCCACAAGGGAGACCCACAGGAGGATGGCGCGGGACACCACAGGGGAAGGAAGCAGCTCCTGGTTGGGGACTCAGTTGTTGGGGGGGTAGAACTGGGGCAGAGGGAGGGGAGAGGGAGGTAACTTGTCTGCCTGACACCATGGCTTGGAGGGACAGGAAGCAAATCCTCAGGATTGCGGGAGCAGCAGTATGGGAGAGGGAGCTAGATGTCATTGTCCACCTTTGGACAAATGACCTGGCTGGGCATGTGATCAGAGCAGTGCAGGAGGAGTTTGTGGAGTTGGGGAAGGGCCTTAGACGGGTAGTATGCATGGTAACCTTCTCGAAGGTGCTGCCTGTCTATGGCATGGGTGAGGCTAGGGTACTCTGCACCATGCAGTTCAATGAATGGTTGAAAAACTGGTGTGGAGCACAGAGTTCTGGCTTCATTGGGGACTGGGGGTCCACCTGGAGGGATGCAGGCCTATACTGGTACAATGGTCTGCATCTGTCCAGGAGGGGAACCAGGCTCCTAGGCGATAGGTTTAAATGCTTTATTGGCAAGCTTTTGAACTAGCCAAGGGGGGAGACACTGATATGAAGCAGGAAATTCCCAGCCTCCCCCCCCCACAAAACAGGGTAGTTAGTGAGGTAATCACCAAGGTACAGAGGTTGATAGGGAGCAGGACAGGGGTAAATGGAGAAAAAGGCAAAGGCAGTAAAGGCAGGGATGGGGCAAAAAGGGTAAGGCCATCATAAAATGGAGGACAATGAATACCAATGCCTGTAGTCTGGGTAACAAGCTTCATGAGCTAGTGGCCTTGATGGAAGAGGGATACCTGGATATCGTGGCAGTCACAGAAACATGGTACTGTACCGGAGAACCATGACACTGTACACAGAGAACCATAACTGGGATGTAAACATACCAGGGTATACAATCTACGAGAGGAACAGGGAGAGTAAAAGAGGAGGAGGAGTAGCTTTCTACGTAAGGGAAGGGTTCAAAGCAGCAGAACTAAAGGGGTAAACGGGGAGGAGAGGAGGCACTGTAGGTCACGTTGGAGACAGGTAGTGGCACCACAATCTGCACAGGGATTGTATACAGACAGCCATTTCAGAGGAGGAAATGGACAAGGAAATGATAGCAGGTATCCTCAGAAAGGCAGAAAAAGGGGAGATATTGTTGATGTGGGACCTGAATATGTCAGATGTTAACTGGAGCACGTTTGCTACAGCCACATCCAAGAGCAGAGTCATTCTCAGTGCTCTACAGGGGGCATGCCTCAAGCAGCTAGAGTTGGAACCCCCTCGGGAGGGAGCAATCTTGGACCTGGTACTCTCAAACGGGTACGGAGAGAGGATCACATATTTAGAAGTGGGTAGCCATCTGGAAACAAGTGACCACCACGCAGTGTGGTTCACGATAAACACAACTGTGGAGTCAAGCCATACAAAAAGCGAGGGTACTGGACTTTAGACGGGATGACTGTGGCAAAATGGGAGAGTGCCTAAGGAATGCACTAGCAAATGAGCAGGAAGGAGGGGTGGAAGAACAATGAGGAAAAATCAGAACTGCCATCATAGAGACAACAAGCCTTTGTGTGAAGCAAATAAAGAAAACAAAATGGAGTAAAAAAACACTATGGTTCTCAAAAGAGGTGGCAATGAAGACTAGGGAGAAAAAGATAGCATTCAGGAAGTAGGAATCACAGAAGGAGCAGGACAGAGAACTGTATCAGTTAAAGCAGAGGGAAGCAGGGAAGGCAGTCAGGATAGCAAAGACCCAAACTGAGGAAAAGATAGCCAGCTCAGTTAAGAAGGTGGGGGGTGAATAAAACCTTTTATAGATACATTAGGGAGCGAAGAAAGACCAAGAGATAGATAGTGAGGCTTAATAAAGGGGAAGGGAGGTGGGCAGAGAGCAACAGTGAAGAGGCAGAGATACTGAACGAATACTTTTGCTCAGTATTCACAAAAGAAAAAGAGGAGGAGGTACCTAAACCAAACAATAGAAGCACTCTGGGCAGGGGGTTCGATACTAGTCCATTCACAGAAGAAAAGATCCTGAAAGAACTCTTAAAACTCAAGGTGGACAAAGCAATGGTACCTGACAGGATTCACCCCAGAATTCTAAAACAACTAAGGGGAGACCTAGTGACAACACTAACTTCCTTTTTTAACAAATCATGAGAGGATGGTGTGGTACCTGAGGACTGGAAGAAGTCAGATGTGATCCCCTTCACAAAAGTGGGAGCAAGGCAGAGGCAGGAAACTACAGACCTGTTAGTTTGACCTCAGTGGTAGGGAAAATTATGGAATCACTTCTGAAAGAAAGAATTGTTGAGTACCTAGAGGTCAGCAGTGCACAGGACCCATTACAGCATGGATTCAGAGTAGGAAGGTCATGTCAGATGAATCTAATAGATCTTACTTCGAGAGGGATCCTGCAGTAGGTCTTCACATATAGGACTGCGCCCCCTCGTGTCAGGTCTGAATGACAAACTTGTAGATAGCAATCATCAGCAGGGATTGCCCCCGACGTTGGGTGTCGTAACGTCAGCCCGGCTATAAAGGAGGCAGTCCCGCACCTGCTTTCCAGTTCTTTCCTGCCGTCGCCTCAGTAACGTTTGGCACGTGACAGAACAGCGATCAGACGTCGCGTAGAACAGCAATCAGACGTCCGCCATTTTGTCGAAGTTTTCTTCACCTCATAACTAGTTTCAACTAATTTGTTTTGCTCTATTTGATGTCTTCTAGACAGAAGAAGAAGTGCTCAAAGTGCGGCACCCAAATCCTGCACGGGGACGACCATTCCTGCTGCCTCCTCTGCCTCGGTTCTAAGCACAACTCCCAGGAGTGCTCCATCTGCCAGGCCTTCAACCAGGCGACCCGAACCAGGCACAAGC
The DNA here is from genome assembly GCA_016271365.2 of Neoceratodus forsteri. Lineage (NCBI taxonomy): Eukaryota > Metazoa > Chordata > Ceratodontiformes > Ceratodontidae > Neoceratodus > Neoceratodus forsteri. The sequence continues at coordinate 1,340,023,639 of CM028132.1, forward strand.
AGACCCTCAAGGCCCATCTCTTGACCCAACAACTAGCATCGATGGAAAAGAAGCTCCAGGAATTGTGGGATAGGTCATCGCCGGGCCCAAAAAAGAAGAAAAGCAAAGAAAAGCACCAGGAGCAGAGTTTGTCGCCACGCGTGAGGCCCTCTGAAACTGTGAGTACTTCTGCTGGTGCCCTGTCCGCTTCTTTAGGCCGGGCACCTTCTCCCCCTCCTGCCGAGGTGAGTGGGCAGCCGAAGGTCACCTCTTTAGAGGTCTCTGTTCTGTCTACCTGCCCTGCCAATAAGACACCCATCAACTCCGTCGTAGGGCACATGGCCTCGGCCAATAAGTCTTGCGGTGGTCTCCGGACTGCCTCAAGCCTGGCCTAGTCTGATCAGTCGGACGATGGCTCCTTCGTCGCCCGCCCAGATCTTTCCACTCTCCCATCAGGCTCCAGTTTGGCCCCTGACGTTGGACATCCCAGGGACTCGCCACCTGATCTGCTGATTTTTCTTCCAGCGAAATCTCATTCGGACCTGCCGTCTGGGCTCCTTCCGGACCTACCTCCCTCGCCAGGCCTTTTGCCATCCATGGACTTATGTCCGACACCAGCTTAGGATCTCTCTATGGAGCCTCCTCCCTCTGGACCTTCAGGGGCTCTTCCAGATCCCGCATCTCCTTGAGGCGCCATGGCACTACCCCCGGCAGGACCAGATCCTCCAGGTGGGTTTCCGGGATTGGATCCCATTGTCCCACCTTCAGGCAGCCCGCCATCGACCCCAAATTTTCCAATGCCGGGATATGTGCCTCTGACGCCAGGACACCTGATGCCGGGACACCCGATGCCGGGATACCCTGGGTATGCCTACTATCCGCAGATGGGTTATCATTACCCCTTTTGGCCTCAGTACCCAGGTAATCCATCCTACCAGCCTCCTCCTCCTCCACCACCACTGGCACCAGAAAGAGCACCCCACTGGTGGCAGGAGGCCAGAATCCAATTGCTGTCAGAGCTCAGGCAGTTGGTGGGGGAAAGCCCCCAACCCAGAGCCCCCCTCCACCGCCTCCTGTGGGTGGAACCTTGGGGTCTCATACTGCGGGTACTGCGGGTATGGACCCTTCCATCCCTAGCAGCTCAGAACCCTCTGACACAGAGTCTGACACTGATTCCTCGGGTCCCAAATCTCCAGTTGAGGTTCCACCAAAGGAGACTCCTAAGTTCCCTCCGGAGGACCCATCCTTTGGAAGCCTCTTGCGCTCCATACAGGCAGCCGGAGGCTGGCCCACAAAAGAGGTTGATCCGCAATGCAAAAGACTTGTGGAGCACCTGGACTTTACTACTTCCGATCCCATCACCATACCCCCGTGGATGGGACCCCATGAGGACTTGGTCACCACTATATGGCAGCAACCATCCTCCATACCATAGGTCTCCAGGAAAGCAGACCGGACCTATTATCCACCGGAAGGGATTCAACACCTTAACTCCCATCCTAAGGCTGATTCTATGATCATTACTGCCACCCATGACCGGTCAGCCCAACCGAAACACCCGAGATCCTCACCTTCAGATAAGGACTCTCACAAGTTAGACCAGGTCGGGTGAAAAATTTATTCTTATTTCTCCTGTGGCATAAGATCTCTCAACTATGTCTCGCACATGGTTGCTTTCCAAAAAGCTACTCTTTCAGAGCTGGAAAGGATCTACTTGAGGTTCAAGATGAAACCCTTAGGAAGAAGCTCCTGGACAAGGTCGGGATGGGGAAGTCTTCATGTCGTCACGTGCTGCGAGCAACGTACAACTCGGTGGACTCTGTGGCTAGGGCAGCAGCCACCAGAATCTGTCTCCGCTGGCTCAGGATGTACAGACTTCCCTCTTGGATGCCCCTTTTAGGGGTTCCATCCTCTTTGGTGGTGATGCAAAAGATATCATCACAGGACTGTAAGAGAGTGGACGCTCCTTAAGAGACATACGCTCTATGTACAAGACAGGTCAGAAAAAGCAGCCCTTTCACCACCAAAGAAGGTGGAACAAGAACCAGGCCAAAAGTCAGGGAAAAAGGGATCAGGGAGGGGCTGTGGACATGGCCTATCTAGACTTTAGCAAGGCATTTAACACAGTCCCACACAAAAGATTAATATACAAGTTAGCCAGCCTGGGAGTGGGTCCCAAGATAACAGCCTGGGTAAAGAATTGGCTGGAGAATAGGACACAGAGAGTAATAGTAAATGGAGTCCACTCAAAAGAAAGGAGGGTTACTAGTGGAGTACCGCAGGGTTCAGTATTAGGACTGGTCCTCTTCAATGTCTTTATAAGCGACATTGCAGAGGGACTGGAAGGAAAAGTATGTCTCTTTGCAGATGACACAAAGATCTGCAACAGAGTTGATGCACAGGGTGGGGCGAATTAGCAGTGCTCAAGGATGAGAAGGGACTTGGCAAGGTTAGAGGAATGGTCAAATGTATGGCAGCTTAGATTCAATGCTAAGAAGTGCATAATGCACCTGGGAAACAAAACCCAGGGAAGAGTACACAATGGGGGGTGAGATACTAACAACAACAAAATGGAAAGGGACCTGGGGTAGTCATATCAGATGACCTAAAGGTGGGCAAGCAATGTGAGAGGGCAGCAAGGAGGGCTGGGAGGATACTGGGATGCATAGGGAGAGGCATCACCAGTAGAAAACAGTAAGTTATTATCCCTCTGTACAGACAGCTGGAGAGACCCCATCTGGAGTACTGTGTGCAGTTCTGGAGATCCAATCTCCGCAAAGACATAGACAGGATGGAAGCTGTCCAGAGGAGGGCAACTAAAATGGTGCAGGGTCTGCACCGGAAGACATATGAAGAGAGACGAAAGGAGCTTAATATGTATGGCCTCGAGGAAAGGAGGGAGAAGGGGACATGATAGAAACGTTCAAGTACCTCAAGGGAATCAACAAAGTCCAAGAGGCTAGCATCTTTCAAAAAAAGAGGTATGCAAGAACAAGAGGGCACAATTTGAAGATGGGGGGGCGGCTCAGAGGTAATTTAAGGAAGTATATTTTCACAGAGGGGTTGTGGATGCATGGAACGGCCTTCCGGAGGAGGTTGTGGAGTCAAAATTAGTGGTGGAATTCAAGCATGCATGGGACAGTCATAAGGCCATTCTAGGGCGTGGGGGTAGGAAGAAGTAGGCTGCTGGTTAACTAGGATCTGCAGCTTATCCAGTAGGTAGGGAAATGGGCAGAGTGGGTGGGCCAAGCGGTCCTTATCTGCCGTCAAATTCTATGTTTCTATATTTCTATGTAAAAGAGGTGGCCCTGACTCCAGAGCCCAAACCTCACAGGCTAAATTCTCCAAACCAGCCTCGGGGGCCAAAGCTCCCCTCGGCATCCTGACTCCTTTCCCCTCCTTCCGCTCCCTCCCTTAAGTCAGGAGGAACCAGTCGGAGGGAGGTTCAGCCAACACCTGGAAGGTTGGAGGTTCATCACCGCAGAGTCTTGGGTGCTTCAGCTCATCCAGCGAGGTCACGCGATCGAGTTCGTTGAGATTCCTGCCCCTCTGCCTCCGGGACGGTCTTTCTATCCTCGGGATCCGGTCCCCCTCATCTCCCAATAGAGATTCGGGCTCTCCTCCTAAAGGGGGCCATAGAACCTGTCCCTCAAAACCAGACAGGAAGGGGATTTTATTCCCACTTCTTCCTAGTCCCGAAGAAAACGGGTGACCTGAGACCAATCCTGGACCTCAGCACACTAAACATCTTTGTCGACTACAAGAAGTTTCGTATGTTGGACTTCCGGTGATGTCACGGAGCCAGCAGCAGTACACTGAGACAAGCTTTTTTCGCTAAACCCCTTAAACTCAGAAATCTAAAAGAAGGCAGCACCCAAAATACAGAAATGGCGATGTTAAAGCCCCCTATAGATAATCGTAACTGTACAAAGCCTAAAACATCCTCGTGGAAACCAGATGTGGGAGGATTAAAAACCATCTCCTGGGAGGCGAGCCATAGCCCTTCTCTGGCCAGCTTGCCAGATACTGATGAGGAGCAAGAACAATTAACTCGATCGAGATTTGAAAGGCTGTTTAATGAGCTTAAAGCAATGCATGCAGAAAACAAAACGGAGTTTAAAAACCTAAATCAGCATTTGCAAAGCCTTGAGAAGAGAGTGGAGAATGCGGAGATCCGAATTAGCAGTACGGAAGACACCTCAGCTAAAATGAATCTGGCCCTTCAGGCGCTACTACAATACACAGAGCAACTGCAAACTAAGTGTGTGGACCTGGAGGGAAGGTCTAGGCGGGAGAATATTCGGATATATGGGCTCCCTGAGGGGTCGGAGACTGTCCGAATGACAGAATTCATGTCTGATTTAATCAAGGACGTGCTAAATTTGCCTACAGGATTTCAGCTAGGAATAGAGTGGGCACATCGGGCCCTGCAGGCGAAGCTGCCCCCAGAGTCAAGATCTCGATCAATCATCCTGAAGTTTAATAGCTACAAAGTCAAAGAAGAAATATTAACCACAGCATGGCAGCAGAAAGAAGTAAAATACCTTACACACAGACTGTATTTCGACCACGATTACCCTCCTGAGATTCAAAAACAAAGGCTTCAATACACCCCCCTCCTGAGGATTTTGCGGGCCAATAATCTCAAATTTAATAATCCTTACCCGGCCCGGCTTACAGTATGGTGGTTGGAAGGTGCGCAGATCTACGAGTCACCTGAGGAACCTGGTAAAGCTCTGGTCTCTAAAGGCCTCATGGAGGCCCCACAGCAATCATCCCAGAACTCCATCTCCCAGCAGGACAAGCGGGCGCTCAACGATTGGCTGATCATGACATCCAAGAGGAAGCGGGGGCGCAACCTTTTGATGTCATCGCTGAATCCCCTTACAGTGATTCGTGCAGCGCTGGTAGAAATGCAGCCCAAGAAAGGAATCCAAATTGAAGACACGCAGGACTGAAAAAAAAGGATAAGTAACAGACTAAAAGAAAAGACCTGTGGGGATTTTTCTCTACAGCGTTGCATGTTGTGTCTTCGATGCCTCTCAATAGACTGATGACGCAGTAGTTAATGTGCGGTTTCGATTTAACCATGCAGCTGTATTGAACTGGCGAGCTATAGCTGGAAGGGATGTTTATGGCATAAGGTTACTTGGTCCAGTCCACCACAGATTTCAAAAACAAATAAGGACAAATTGATGAGTAACACTGAAACTGCTACACTTGTACGGGGCAGATATATCAGGAGAGGGCAGGATATGGGTGCATCTTTTGATTGGAAAGATACAGGGGTTGGGAGGAAGGGACGTTTATTGTGGTAATTACCTAATCTCGGTACTAAACAGTGCCCTGTGCTGGCATTCAGAAGGGTCTATCAACATCACACATTGCACTGAGTTTTTCGGTGACAGCCTAAATAAGAACCTAGTAGGCTCTAAGGGGGAGCCACTACATATAGTGGCAAGAGGAATTTTTTTTTCTTCATCTCCCCAGACAGATACACATCCCCTTAATAGGGGCGGGACCTGGCTTTAGAGATTTGCTGGGAATTTAAGTGAATCTCCTTGTTTGGAAGTCTATAGATGATAGAAAGTAGGGTAAAGTTGTGTTTAGTTAGAGAAGTTTTATGTTTAGTTAGTTTGTTGAAGGGAGAGAATTTTACTGTCATGCTACGTCATTTGTTAATACCGTCCTTGGAAACAAATGGAATAACAAAAATATCAAGGGGGTACATGTTTATAGAAGATCTGTATTGAGGTACAATGTCAGGTTCTGATGTGAAAATTATATCCTACAATGTGAATGGTTTAGCCCACCCCATTAAGAGAGCCAGAACAATATCATTTTTAAAGAAAACCGGGGCAGCTTTTATTTTATTGCAAGAGACTCATATGAATAGAACAGAGCATGAGAAACTGTTAAAATTTTGTTTTAGAAAAGTGGTTACATCAGAATATGGTAAGGGGCGTAAATGGGGAACAGCTATTTTAATCCCGCACGCTACTCCTTTTGATCTTAAGGGCACCATGATAGATAAGCAAGGTAGATACTCAGCAGTCAAAGGCCTGTGTAATGGGGCTATGCTCACACTTGTATCATTATATGCACCACCAGGAACAGAATTTACCTTTTATAGAGATTTATTCCTTAAGGTGATGCACTGGGCTGAGGGCTATCTGGTTTTAGGTGGGGATTTGAACTTAAGGCTAAATCCCACCCTGGACTCCTCGGGGCAGTTTCCAAAGGGGGAGAGAGGAATGGCTAAGAGGGTGAACAAATTGCTAACAGAAATTGGCTTAATAGATGTCTGGCGAGCACACCATAAAAGTACTAAACAATATACATATTTTTCTCATTCCCACAAATATATTCCAGGCTAGACTATCTCCTAATGCCAAAAGAATCTATGGGGGTTTGTGCTTCGGTGGAAATAGGGTCATGTTTATTATCGGACCATGCCCCAATATTAATGCAACTAACAATAGGCCCCCCCAAACGCTCCACTTTCTGGTGTCTGAATTTGTCTCTGCTCCAAATTAAAGAAAACCAAGAAACAATAATCCAGACCATAAAGCAAGCAATACAAGATAACAGGCGCACTGAGGTCTCCTCGGGTATCTTATGGGATACAATTAAAGCCCTTAGCCGAGGGAAATTTATAGAGATTTCGGCTCAAGCAAAAAAGCAAAGTGTCAAAAGACAAAAAGATCTACAACATCAGATAGCTGAATTAGAAAAACAACAACAACAACAAAAATTAAATAAAGAAAGGAGGAAACAACTCAGAGCGCTGAAAGCAGAATATATAAAGATTTTGGACTACCAAGTGGAGCAGAGACTAATTTATACAAAACAAAGATTCTATGAAGGAGGGCCAAGGGCCCTAAAACCTTTAACTAGTAGGCTGCGCCAACATCGAAGTAAAGCCACCATTGCTAAAATTAGGGACCCCATCAAACATACACTTCAATATAAAATTGAAGATATAGCAGAGTCCTTTAGGACATACTACCAGAATCTATATGCCAAAGGAACCTCGCCCACGACACAAGAAATCAGGGAATATTTAGCCCCCCTGGGACTCCCAAACCTCACTGAGGCGCAGGGAAGAATGTTAAGTAAACCCTTCACTGAACAGGAGATTACCCTGGAAATCCAGAGTTTAAAGGCGGGAAAGTGTCCTGGGTCGGACAGACTGCCTGCTGAGTTCTTTAAACAGTTCAAAAAAGTTGTTGTTCCCCTGCTCTGTGAAACATACAACCATGTAAGAACAGAGGATGGCATGGTGCCCCCATCATGGTCGCAGGCAATAGTGTCTGTTATACCAAAGCCGTCCAGGGATATCACCAATTGTGCATCGTATCGCCCCATCTCTATTTTAAACACGGACTATAAGATAATGACAGCCATATTGGCCAGAAGGGTTCAGAAAATTCTACCCAATCTTATACATATGGACCAGGCAGGTTTTATCCCAGGTAGACAGACTGTGGATAACATCAAAAGGACTATCAATATTATTGACAGAATACAAACCAAGGTTCTTCCAGCTTGCATTATGAGCTTGGATGCTGAAAAAGCATTTGATCAGGTTTCTTGGGAATTTCTTCAGGGTGCCCTGGACGGCTTTGGTTTCCCCACACTTTTTTGCCAACTTATATCTAAAATATTTAAGAATCCATCGGCCTATGTGTGGGCCAATGGCTACATATCACAGCCATTTAGACTTTTCTGGGGTACGTGCCAAGGATGTCCTCTATCCCCCTATACTTTTCGCACTCTACATTGAGCCCTTGGCACAAGTTATACAACTAAACCCAGATATTCAAGGTATAATGTGGGATGATACGCCACACAAAATCGCGTTGTATGCTGACGATGTCCTATTATATCTAGCCAACTCTGAGAAATCCATTCCCAAAGTATTTCAACAGCTAGAGTCCTTTTCAAGGATATCCAGCTACAAATTAAATTGGTCAAAAACAGAGATCCTGACATTAAATGCCCATATTCCCCGAGAACTTAAAGTTAAGTTTCCTATGAGATGGGATTGCCCTAACATTAAATACCTAGGAGTGAGACTAGGAAAATCCCTCATGTAATTATATAAGGATAATTACCCCCCCCCCCAAGAATATATGGGCGGATTTACAAAGGTGGTCACTTTTGCCGCTTCCTTTTTACTCAAGGCTACAAACCCTTAAAACAAATATTCTACCAAGACTATTATATTTGTTCCAAGCAATTCCCTGTCCGATACCACCAAGAGACATAACGCAATGGCAAAGGAAAATCATGGCATTTCTTTGGGCATATGCACGTCCAAGAATTTCCATGCAGACCCTATTTCTACCGAAGCAGGCGCGGGGAAGGGCATGCCCAAACTTACAAGATTATTGGCTTGCTGCCCAGATGAAGATGACCTTATTGTGGTCCCACCCAACCTATTCAGCTCATTGGCAACAAGTGGAATTAAGTAGCTCCACAGATACCCCTCTTTTAATGGCTATATTTAACCTGCCAGCACAAGTAGACTGTCAGGCATACCAGGGATATGCTTTAAAACAACATTACAAGGGTGGCTACTAGGGACCAGACGGGTTATACAGCCAAAATATGTGGAGGTATAGAAATTGTGTGTTTTGATCCAGAATTTAAACCAGCCACCTACTATAAATGGTATACCCACCAAATGGAAAAAGGCCTATATGCGCCCTGGAAAGTACTTAAAGGTCAAGATATAATACCATTTGAACTTCCTAAGGCCAAAAATAATTGGAGTAGTGCAGATTGTATATACTACTATCAAATAAGGGACTTCATAAGTGCCAAACAGAAACAGGTGGCAACTTGGCAGGATGAGAGACCCTTCCCACAAGTTTTTGAAGCCATATGGGATAGTTTGCATGGCAAAGGAGCAATAACTATGCTGTATAATAACTTAGTGGCAGACAGGGGCAACAATATTCAAAAGATTCAGCAAAAATGGGCAATAGAGTTGAAAACTACCCTAAATTCCCAAACCTGGGTAAAGATTTTTAGAAGTGCATGGAAAACAACTTCTTCCCCAGGTTGGCAAGAGTTTACCTGGAAGCTCAGAATTAGATATTTTTACACCCCAATGAAGTTAACCAGGGTGGGTTTGCTACCTCTGGGGAGATGTTGGAGAAATTGTGGCAACACCTCTGCTGATCGATCGCATATTTTTTGGTTCTGTAGTGAGGTTCAGAATTTTTAGATAAAAGTACGCAGTCACCTAACTGAATTATTTACACTGTCTACTGACATAGCCCTAGAGCATTGTATCCTGGGTCTCTATCCGGAGGGTGGGGGAGGCAGAGAGGCACATTACCTCTGGGCCATCTTAACAACGGCTGCCATGAAAGCAATTACAAAACGTTGGCTGCAACCAAAGCCTCCAACACTACAAGATTGGCTAACAATAGTGACCCAAATTCAGCATATGGAATGGATAACCCATTCTATACACTATCAAAATGAAAAGTTTAACAACAGATGGGTCCTATATCAAAGCAAAGTACAACAAGATGTCCATATGATTTAAATATTAAGTGGAGGCTTTTACCAAAAATAAAAATGAAAAGAAATGGATGGAACTTGTTGGTGCCCCTCGCTTTCTTCCCCCCTCCACCCCCTTTTTTTTTCTTTAGCTCTGGAAATGGGTTTGGGCAAATAATATATTAATTTTTAAACTAATTTGGTTGACAGTAACAGTTTGATGATCAGTTTTCACTCTCCCAGTTTATTTTAATTTCTAATTTATAAGGTAGTATTAAGGAGTTTGTGTCCTTTTTTCATCTTTGTTTACAGGATTAATTTGAGAATTTGGTAAAGTAGTTAATTGTTTAAAATGTATAAATAATCTTAGAACACAATAGATTTACTTACAACAAGAGCAAATTATATGAATGTGTAACAAAACGAATAATGTCCGGGTATGAACAACAGTGTATGTTAAATGGACGTATTCTCAGTGAAATATAAAATAGCTGGTCTAAGTTTATACTTTTCAATAAACAAGTATAAAAAAAAAAAGAAGTTTCGTATGTTGACCCTTCAGGGGCTCCTTCCCCTGCTCCATCCCAACTCTTGGCTGTGCTCCCTAGATATGCAGTATGCCTACCTGTACATCCCTATCCTCCCGGCCCACCACCGCTTCCTCCATTTCACTTTCATGGAGGATCACTTCCAATTTCGGGCACTCCCTTTTGGCCTTTCTTCAGCTCCCCAAGCGTTCATGAAGTGCCTAGCGGTGAACGCCGCCTGGGCATTTATGTCTTCCCATACTTAGACGACTGGCTCCTTGCAGCACCCTCTCCTACCAGCCTGAAAGAGTCTCTCTCTTTCACTCTGAACTTGTTCTCCCTTCTGGAGATCATGGTCAACTTCCCCAAGTCCCAGCTAGTACCATCTCAATGGCTCCAATTCATTCGAGCTGTACTAGATACAGTTCAGAGCAAGGCTTTTCTGCCATCAGATCGGGCTGAGACTTTGGTTGCTCAGGCCACTCTTGTGGGCCAGGCTGTATGGATCCCAGCACATGCTGTGCTCTGTCTTTTGGGACTGATGGCAGCAGCCATTTCTAGAATTCCCCTGGCCAGACTTCAAAGGAGAGTCACCCAATGGTCTCTCCGAGTCCAATGGGATGAGAGGAAGGACGACATGAACCAAAAAGTCATGATCTCCACCAATCTTCAGAGAGACCTTCGCTGGTGGCAGGATCTCTCCAACCTGTCGAGGGAAACCCCTTTTCATTCCCCTGTACCTACCCAAACCATCACCACGGATGCCTCGGACTTGGGCTGGGGAGCCCGCCTGGAGGAGCACAAGACACAGGGGTCTTGGTCCGAACAGGAGCGCATGCTCCACATCAACGTTCTGGAGACAAGAGCAGTTCTTTATGCTCTCTAGGTGTTTTAGTCCCTTCTGGTACCGGGATCTCTTCTGGTCCAGATGGACAATATGTCCACAGTCTGGTACATCAACAAACAGGGAGGAACCCAGTTGTATCCTCTTTGTAGGGAAGCAATGAGGGCTTGGTACTGGGCAATCCAGCATAGCTGTTACTTGACAGCAGTCCACGTACTAGGAGAAAGCAATGTCCTGGCGGACAGTCTCAGTTGATCAGTGGCCAGGGCCCACGAGTGGGAGCTAAAGTCAGAGGTGGTTGAAGAACTCTTTCTTTGATGGGGTCATCCAGACTTAGATCAGTTCACCTCCCCATACAAAGCAAAACTACCCAATTTTTGCTGGCTTATTACCGGGCATGGTGCTTTTTGGCGAGATGCACTGTGTCTCTCTTGGACAGGGAGGTTTCTTTATGCATTTCCTCCCTTTCCTCTCATTCAGAAGGTTCTGGTGAAACTTCAGCAGGAGGGAGCTCATACGATCCTTATCGCTCCTCTCTGGCCATGCCAGATTTGGTTCCCTGTGTTGCAGCAACTGGAACCTCCGGTTCCTTTGCCATTTTCCCACGACCTTCTGACACAGACGCAGGGCACCCTGGTGCACCCGAGCCTTCAGTCTCTCCACCTTCATGCATGGCACCTGTGGATATAGTGGCTTCCCGCTATGGTGTCTCCTCGCAGGTTGCTCATATCTTAGTAGAGGCCAGAAAACCCTCTACTGGATCCAATTACGCCATGAAATGGAAAAGATTTTCGATCTGGGCCCTAGCAAGGAGCTGGGATCCCTTTTCATGCTCAGTGGCCCAGGTGTTAGAGTACCTCACACATCTGTCTGAGACGGGCCTTAGCTACTTCTCCATCAAGGTCCATCTCTGTCTGCGGTGTCAGCCTACCACCTCCCGGTGGAGGGCAAAACCTTGGCTCAGTTGGAGGTTGCCAAGACCTTTCTGAAAGGCATCTTTCACTTGAAACCTTCTATCCGGAATCCCTGTCCCCCTGGGACCTGAATTTCATGCTCGAGAAGCTGACTTTACCCCCGTTTGAACCAGCTTCTACTTGCGACTTATGCTTCCTTTCCTGGAAGACTTTATTTTTAGTCACAATCACTTCCTCCAGAAGGGTCTCTGAGCTCCAGGCTTTAGTTTGTAAAGAACCCTATTTAATTTTTCATAGAGACAGAGTAGTCCTGTGGACTAACCCTTCTTTTCTCCCCAAAATGGTATCAGAATCCACTCTGAATCAGAGCATGGAATTACCAGTCTACTATCCCCAGCATTCCAACAGGGGGGGAATACCTTCTGCACATCCTAGATGTGCACTGGATTCTGAGGTACTACACGAACCGGACTAAAGAGGTTCATAAATCAAACCAACTCTTTGTCACCTTTGCTCCACAGTGCCAGGGCAAGGCTATTTCCAAAAAAAAAACATCTCTAGATGGTTAGCCAACTGCATCCATTTTTCTTACACAAAATATGGGAAGTCCCTTCCGGGGGCAGTTAAAGGTCACTCCACCTGCAGCGTGGCTACCTCTACTGCCTTCTTTAGGAATGTGTCCACTGCAGAGATTTGTGCAGCGGCTGCTTGGTCGTCACACTTTCACTAAGCATTACAGTCTGGACATTGCCTCTAGGCTTTGGTGTTGCAGTTTTGCAAGGCCTCCTGTCATGATTCCCTGTGGTGACTTCTCCTCCTCCCGGATGCACCTCAGCATGAGTTACTTTGGGGACTGCTTCGTATTCAGTCCTATATGTGAAGACCTACTGCAGGAACCTCTCTCAAAGTAAGATATTGTAGTTACGTAAGAACTTACCGTAACAGCAAATCTTTGAGAGAAGTTCCTGCAGTAGGTCTAGTTTCCCACCCTCCTTCCCCCAGTTCCTGGATGTTATTTTCTTTATTTTCCATCCTGCCTAGTCCTTGGGTCTAGAAAGGAAGCGGGGTCCTAGGAGTTTTTCCACTCCTAGCTATTGTTTACCTTTCTTTAGGTCTCCGGTGGAAAAGAACTGGAGAGCTGGCGCGGGACCGCCTCCTTTATAGCCGGGCTGACGTCACAACGCCCGACGTCGGGGGAGGTCCCTGCTGATGATTGCTATCTACAAGTCTGCCATTCAGACCTGACGCCAGGGGGTACAGTCCTATATGTGAAGACCTACTGCAGGAACCTCTCTCGAAGATCTACTGTTACGGTAAGTTCTTGCGTAACTGCAATATTTCTTTGACTGGGTGACCAAAGTAGTAGACTAGGGAGGGGCTGTAGATATGACCTAGTTAGACTTTAGCAAGACATTTGACACAGTACCATACACGATTAATAAACAAGTTAGCCAGCCTGGGAGTGGGTCCTAGGGTGGTAGCCTGGGTAACAAATTGGCTGGACAACTGGATGCAGAGGGTAATAGTAAATGGAGTGCACTTTGGAGAAAGGGGAGTTACTAGTGGGGTACCGCAGGGTTCAGTACTGGGACCGGTACTCTTTAATGTCTTTATAGGTGACATTGCGTAGGGGCTAGAAGGAAAAGTATGCCTCTTTGCAGATGACACAAAAATCTGTAGCAGGATTGATACACAAGGAGGGGTGGAAAACATGAGAAGGGACGTGGCAAGGTTGGAGCAATGGTCAAGAGTAAGGCAGCTTAGTTTCAATGCAAAGAAGTGCAAAGTAATGCACCTGGGAAACAAAAACCCAGGGGAAGAGTACACAGTGGGGGAGGGAGGTACTAACAACAACAAAAATGGAAAGGGACCTGGGGGTACTCATATCAGATGACCTTAAGGTAGGCAAGCAATGTGAGAAGGCAGTAAGGAGGGCTTGGGGGGATTCTGGGATGCATAGGGAGAGGCATCACCAGTAGAAAGCAGGAAGTTGTTATCCCTCTGTACTAACAGTTGGTGAAACCACATCTGGAGTACTGCGTGCAGTTCTGGAGACCCCATCTCCACAAGGACATAGACAGGATGGAGGCAGTCCAGAGGAGGGCAACCAAAACGGTGCAGGGTCTGCATTAGAAGCCATACGAAGAAAGACTAAGAGCTTAATATGTATACCATTGAGGAAAGGAGGGAGAGTGGGAACATGATAGAAACTTTCAAGTACCTCAAGGGAATCAACAAAGTCCAAAAGGGTAGCATATTTCAGAAAAAGAGATGTGCAAGAACAAGGGGGCACAATCTGAAGATAGAAGGGGGACAGCTCAGGGGCAATGTGAGGAAGTATTTTTTCACGGAGAGGATGGTGGATGCATGGGACAGCCTTCCTGAGGAGGTCATGGGGTCAAAAACAGTGGGGGAATACAAGAATGCATGGGACCTACAGTACATATGCAGTTATAGTGGGGGTAGGAGGAAGAAGGCTGCTGGTTAACTAGGATTGACAGCTTATCCAATGGGTAGGGAAATAGGCAGACTATTTAAGCCAGGCAGTCCTTATCTGCCATCAAAGTCTATGTTTCTATACCAGTGTAATGTGGACTGCAGAAGACTGTCTTCCCAACACAGGCCGTTAACAACAGTGCAGGCTATCAAGGACTGTTCCCCCAACATTGACACAGCAGTGTGGATTGCCAAGGGTTGTCACCCTGACACAAGCAAAAACAGCAACGTAGGCTGCAAGTGATGTCACCTCAACACCTCAAGCCTGTAATGAGTTAGCAGTGTGGGTCGCTGAGGGATGCTAGACCATCACAGGCCTGCAACAACAGTGTGGGATGCTGAGGGTTCTCACCCCAACACAGACCAGTAACAGCAATGTGAACAGTTTAGACTGTCACCTCAACATGAGACAGTAATAGCAATGTGAACAGCTGAGTGCTGTCTCCCAAACACTGACCTGTAACAGCAATGTGGGCTGCTGAGGGCTGTCTCTCCAACATGGGTATATAGCAGCAAATGTGGGCTGCCTAGGGTTCTCATCTCAGCCTGTGACTGTAACAGCAGTGCAGGCTGATGAGGACTTTCACCCCATTATAGGTCTCTCACAGCTATGCAAGCTACTAAAGACTGTCGACCCAATGCTGGGCTGTAACAAAAATGTGGGCCCTCAGCGGCTGTCCCCTCAACTTGAGCCTGTGACAACGATGGAGGCAGCAAGGGCTGCCATCCCGACATGGGTCTGTAACAGCAGCTAATGGGGATTCCTGAGCACTGCCACCTCAGTGTAGGCCTGACAGTGGAGCAGGCAGTCTGACTGTCACCTCAGCATGGGCCTCTAACATCGCTGGGTGTTGCTGAGGGCTTTTATTCCAAGTTTGGGCCCTGTAACTGCAGCACAAGCCACTAAGGGCTGTTACCCCAATGCAGGCACTGAAACAGCAGTGCAAGCTGACTAATGCTGACATGAGCCTGAAACAACAATGCAACTACCGATAGCTGTCACCTAAACAGAGGCAATGCTACAGCAATACATGCTGCTGGGGCTGTTTCTTCAACACAGGCCCTGTAACAATAATGTGGGCTGCCTATGGCTGTCATAGACATAGAAACATAGACTTTGACGGCAGATAAGGACCGCTTGGCCCACCTAGTCTGCCCATTTCCCTACCTAGAAGATAAGCTGCAGATCCTATTTAACCAACAGCCTATTTCTTCCTACCCCCCACAAACATTGCCTTATGTCTGTCCCATTCTTGAATTCTCCCACAGTTTCAGACCCCACAACCTGTCACCCCAACATGTGCCTGTAATAATAGTTCAGGCCACCGAAGGGTATTACTACAATACGTACATGCAAAAAATACCAGCAGAAAAAGGACAAAAGGTCTGTCTTGTCTACTCATAATGCAGATCTCTTAGTGCTTACTGAGGGGTCCACCCCCCCATTAGGAGTTTCCTCCTCCCTGTTAGGAGTCACCTCCTATGGTTCTGCTTTTAATTGCTACCTTCTCTTTTACTTTTTCCCAGCCCCTCTTTAAGTTGTCCCCTGTCTTCAGGAATGCCATTTCATCTGATAACTCATTCCACTTAGCCACCACCCTCTTGGTGAAAAAGTGTTTCCTCAGTTCTATCTTGAATCATCCTCCCACCAGCTTTAGGCCGTGCCCTCTGGTGTTTTTGTTACTACTAATGCTGAAGAGACACTCAGATTTCCTTGTGTATACCACACTGAGGTACTTAAATGTTTCAGTCATGTCTCGCCTCTCCCTACTATCCTCCAGGGAGTGCATGTTGAGATTTCTGAGTCTCTCTCTTTACGTCCTACCCTGCCAACCCTGGATCATTATAGTTGCCCCCCCTCTGGACCGTTTCCAGAAGATTGATGTCTTTTCTTAGGTATGGGCACCACAGTACTGCGCACTGTACTCCAGGTGGGACGCACCAGGGATCACAACGCAGATCCTATAACAGTGTAATTGAGAGCCATTGCTCCAGTGTGGGCCCTTTAACAGCAGCACCAGCCACAGAGACAAGTCACGCCACTGATGGTCATTGAGGGCTGTCACCCCAATATCGACTCTGTAACAACAATACAGGCTTACCTCAGTGCTTCTTCTATACTCCCTGGTCTGGACAAGTTTCTGTCTTGGGGAGAAGATAATTGGGAATGAAGAATCCTACTGAGGCCTGACTGCCACTCCAGACACCCTCCATTAGCCCTCCTGGACTGCCAGCCTGACTTACCTTGTTCTGCTGTCTCACCCTGAGTGATGTGCCTGTCTGTGGGGGCGGGGGGAGGGGTCTACAAGGGAACAAGTGAGCAGAGTAGCTTGAGAATTGAGGGTTGCAGGAGGCAGGTGCTTAGACTTGCAAGAACCTCAAAGTAACACGTTATCTTAGGTTTTTGGTCTGATACTTTGCAATGCCCAGCAGTGGCTAATATTACACCAAAAGTGCTTTTCCAGTTGAGATCCCTTGCTGCTACATTTTTTTGTATGAAATAGGTGACCTGGAGAAGCTCAGGGAAACAGCTGGTTTTTCAGCTCAGCTGGTGGAATATCTGGATTGTGTTAATGGCGTCTTGGTTCATTTCCCATGTAGGAAAGGAATTTGGTTTTGCATAGCACTGTTCATACAAACTACCTGTATATCCCAAAGTGCTTTACATTCCAGGGGGAGGGAGGGCAGAGAGAATGTTGCTGCAATTTGGGCACACATGGTGATTTAAGAATACAGAGACAGATTTGAGGGAATGCAGAGAAATGAGCACAGGGTGGCTATAACTTGCTCAGTGGTAGTTGTGGGATTCAAACCCAAGTCTCTAGGTTCACAGCTTGACTCTCTGACCACTAACTCAAACTGCCTACCAGGTAAGGCACATTGTTTCTACAGGAGGGAAAGCTCACAATAAAAAGAGGAAATTCCAGTGCATACCACATTTTCTTTCTATCTCACTGCACATTGTTGTTCCACGTGAAAAAGCGATGGAAGCTTTTCCAGCTCAGCCTTACTGGTAAGCAAACATTAACCAGTCCTGGGCACTCTGACCTCTAGTAAGAACCTGGTATGTATAAAAGATCTTAGGCAAGGGAAATGAGATTAGATAGATAGATAGATAGATAGGCAGGCAGATTGCAAGTGGGTTGACTTCAGACAGCTCATGTTGTTTACCTGTTTAAATATGACGTGCTTTTGTTATCACTCATGTTACTTGGGGGAAATACCAGTCTGTTGGCATTTTCCTTTCTTTTTTTTTTTCTTTTGTTAGTGTCTGTCTGAAATAGCCCAGGCTGCCTGCGCCGTGTTGCCTGGCGGTATGTCTGCATGTCAGGTTGAATTATTCAGCAGGCCTTCTGCTATGAAACTAAGCACAGACACTGGAGGAGGAACTCGGAGCATTGTTTTATTTATGCTGACTCGGTCTCTTTCTATAACTGTTCCCTCTGCCTTGAAATAGCACTGCCAGCACTGCTTTTCAACCCTTTCAAACTTCCAAGTGGGGCATAAACGAAAGGTGCTTCTTTATGCATTGCATAAGGGCAGTACTTACATTCCTTTTCTTTATCTACTTTTTATGCACTTATCAAAGAGAGGGCTGTCAGGACTGGAGACTGAAAACATTTAAATTCCTTTTATGTCTTTACATCTGCCAAGTGCAGCCATAAAGATGAGGACTCCGCTCTCCTGCTGTGCTATCAAAGCACCTCAAGTCTAGCTCAGTGTGAGGGTACGCCCAGCGGCGCCACAGAGATTCTCGTTCTGCTCTGCCCTTTCCATACTGAAGCATCTCAAAGCTGAATCGTTGTCACTTCAGGGTAGTTGAGTTGTACATATTTGGATTGTGTATGTATGTAGCATATGTGTGTGTGCTTGTTTGTAACATGTTTGAAGTGCGTGCACACCCATAATCACATTTGCAAATTCAGCCGTATGACTGGTCCCTAGAAAAGAAACATTGCAGTTGCCATCAGCATAGATCCCAGTTACCCAGCATTTCAAAGTAAAATACAGTTTTAAGCTATTGTTTTCTTTATAATTAAAACACATGGGCTGGTCATTTCCTGCTTCCTGATTGACCCATATGTTAATCTCCCAGAAATGTACAGGCTGGAACAAGGTCAGGCAGTGGGATTTGGGATTTGGGTAAATTACATGCAGAATTCATGACTCGCTTCATTCATCCCCGTTTGCCATCACAAACATGGATGCCACCTTTACTCAGTTAAAACCTTCAGCAAGGCCTTCAAAAGTAAACCTTCCGTAAATTAAAAAAATAAACATTCTC
This sequence comes from Neoceratodus forsteri, assembly GCA_016271365.2. Taxonomy (NCBI): domain Eukaryota; kingdom Metazoa; phylum Chordata; order Ceratodontiformes; family Ceratodontidae; genus Neoceratodus; species Neoceratodus forsteri. The sequence continues at coordinate 1,340,042,200 of CM028132.1, forward strand.
TCCCCTCATGATCTCTTCCTTTCACAAAGTCACAGTTTTAATTCCTTATCTGTCTGTGGTGACCATGAATAAAGAACCTCCTATTCTTACCAGGGCAATCTCTGCTGCATACCCTGCCACCGATGAACTTGAGACCTTGGCTCCATATAAGGCCTTCTGTTGTTTGTAGCTTATTTTATGTATGTATGTATGTGTTTATAATTTTTGAGCAGGAAAGGCATACTAAGCTATTATAGCTTGTTTCCAGGTGTGTTCTGTTCTTCGATAAGTGCTGTGGGATCTTTAACTTCTACCTGGACAGTGACCAGGTATGGGCAAGATGGACCTCAGTTTAACATCTCATTTGAAGGATGGCACCTCACAAGTGCAGTACCACTCTTATATTGCACTTCGGAGTCAGTCATGGATATTACCCCAAGTACTTGACATGGGGCTAGAACCCACAATCTTCTGATTGTCCAGCACCAGAGGAGAGTGTGCTGCCTGCTAAGCCACTGACAATGACTAAGGGGATGTAAGGGGGTGAACTCTAAGGGTGTGTAAGGGGGTGAACACTCCCTGGTATGAACACTGGTGTCAGCTTGGCTCAGCTGGTAGTACATCCGCCTCTGGACCAGAAGGTCATGGGTTCTCATCCCACACCGGGATTGGACTTGTACATAAAATGCTGGCATCTGAGTGCAGTATTGGGGGATGCTGTACTGCTGGGGTGTGCCACCCTTGGATGAGACATTAAACCGAGGTCCCTTCTACCCATCCTGGTTCTGTCCTGGTGGGTGTCCAGGTGGAAGTAAAAGAACCCAGGGCATTCTTTGCAAAGAGTAGGAGACATTCCTGGTGTCCTGGCCAACATTCCCCTTCCCATAAAACTGGTTCATGCAATTGTCTAGGCTGTGTGTGGGTGCTGATGTGCGATGTGACCGCCACTACACATTCAGTCACTTCACTAAAAGTCTAGCATTGCTTGTAAAGTGCTTTGGGATACACTGTGTATGAAAAGCGCTATATAAATGCTGATTCTTCTTCTTCTTCTTCACTCTTGCCAGAGAAATTCTGCCAAAGTTTGAATTCCTGGATTGCTTCAATGATAAATAAACATTCCATCTATAAAATGTGTGGAAAGACATATGGGTAGGGTATTATTTTTTCTGATTTCTTGTAACAAAAGAAAATACCTGTATTAATTAAATTGTTTTTTGTTGTTTTTTATATTGTTTCTAAGTTTACTCATTTTATAAGTGCAAAAGACACTCTAGTGTCATTTGTTGTCTGAGATTAATGCACTTGCAGGTGCTAAAGGCACTCTGTGCAAGTGCCTTATGCTTCACCATGCACCTGGGAATGTATTAACCCCAGAAAAGCATTTCCCTGCTGCATTTTATTGCTTGCATGTCACAACCCCAGTTCATCCCTCACCTGTCCCCTGTCATACACTTGCTCATACAAAGCCATGTTCTCTCTTCTCATCACTTATACAGTTACCCGCCAAGGTAACCGTTCCCTCCTGGTGCCCTTGCTGTACCACCTGGTCTGGCTTACTCTCTCTCCACCCATAGCCCAGCAAACTGTTGCCTTACCCTCCTGGCCTCTCAGCAGAGGTTCCATTTCTGTCAGAAGCTTACTCCCTCACCTGGTACCAAAGGGGATTGACACGCTCCTCCCTGATGGACAAGCAAGTGAAGGGAAGGCAAGCTGCTCCAAGTTGTGAGGTGGGGCTAGAATTTGGAATGCAATATCCTTGCTTTTTATTTTATTTACAGTTTGTTTACCCAGGATAATCCAATGGAGATGCAATATCTCATTTGCAAGTGGGGTCCTGCTTCTACCCCTTTCTGCAGCTGAGTGGACTGGAGCATTGAGCAGTTAAGTGACTTGTCCAAGGTCACACAGTGGGTGTTTGGCTCTAGCGGGGTCTGAACCTGTGATCTCCCAGTTTCTAAGCCAGTGCTCTAACCAGTAAATACACAGCCTCTTATGAGGTACGGGGCTGGGCAGTGCTTGAACTTTTTGGTGCCTACTCTTTTTCTCCTCCAATCCAAATCCACCCCCGTGGATGTACAGACATGCTTGCTGATACACCACACATGCCTTTTCCCCTCTCTCTCTCCAGTACTCCCTAGCTGCGCTACCAGCTGTGGTTCTAGTTGGCAGTCTCACAGTGGGAGCCACTCCCTCCCCGCTTTTTCCATCTTTTGGGTGTGGGACGTGAACCCAAGTTGCAGGAAGTGATGGCCCACTTGAAAATTTTAACTGGCTAATTTTAAAAGTTATTTGACCAAGGAAAGAAAAGGAGAGAATTGCAGATGGGTTGAGGTGGAGGGCTAGTGAATGAGTTTCATATGGTATTCTGGCAAAAACTGACCCGTGACACAGTCCGCACAGAGACACTGGTACAAACACTTGCAAACAATGCAAAGATTAATTGAAGACATGCCAGGGAAAATGCAAATTTGTCATTGAATATTTATGGTGCTATAGAACATGACCTTTTGTCTTTCCTGTATATGTTAATATTGTCACAGATACCACTTTTATGCATTGTTAGAGAGTACGAATACACTAAGAATGTAATAGAGATCACTAATTACAACTGTAAGAGTGCTCTCCAGAGCAGTATTAATATATAGTGTATGGTGGAACATTGTTGCAGATAGATTTCAGTGCACCCAAAAATGTTGTTCTGCTGCAGTAGTGACATCCGTAGTGCAGCAGAATGACTTTTCATTCTGCTGCACTATGGACGTTACACAGCACAGATTGCGAACTGAATACGCAAACATTCAGGCTCGATTTGTAGTACACTTCAAACTGCCCAGAATACTCGTATCCAACAATATAAAAAAAATTGTTACATCAAACAGCCCTAACACACCACAAACAGTGCTGCATTTATTACTCTCTTTTTAAAAAATCATCATCCCATGACTAGCTGGGCAGGAGGTACTGGCGGATGGAGAGTGAAGGAGCGTGAGGTTAGAGGTTGAAGGACAGCCAACAACAAGGCAATTTTCACAGTCCTAGGATGGGAGGCGGGAGGACAGGTGAACAGAAGAAAAACTGAGCAGGACGATGGGTGAACGGAAGAAAAACTGAGTGGTCGAAAATTGTTGGAGGCAGCAAGAAGCTCATAGGGAAGGGCAGGCAAAACATAAAGTAGGTGACTATTTTTTATATTTCTCTGCTTCAGGGTGATGACCTGGCCGATTACAGACCCCAAGAGAAAGCCACCGTATACAGTAAAAAGGAAGCCTAGTTGTGCTTTTGACCATACACTATATAGAACAGTGTATGAGAGCCCACATAACAAGGTTAATCTTCAACTTTCATGGTTACCGTGACAACTGAGGGACCTCTTGAGCTTCACTCTCGAGGTCCTGAGTCGTCACAGTAACCACTCGGGTAAAGAATAGCCTTGTTATGTATGGGCCCCCATACACTAGCATTCATATATATCTATATCTCTATATATATCTATCTATATATATATATATATATACATATATACAGTATATATATATATCTATATCTATATATATACACACACACACACCCCACATACACTAAGGTATAAGGAGCTAAGAAGACCAGAGAGCCCATATGCTGCTCTTATCCATCTACTCATATTATTTCTTTCTAACATGTATTTGTCTAGCCTTCTTTTAAACTGTGCTTTATAATTACTGATCACTACCTCCAAAGGCAGCCCATTCCATGGCCCCACTACCCTCTGTGTAAAAAATGTCTTTCTTTTGTTTGTATTAAATTTTGTCTAAGCTGTAATGGATGTCCTCTGGTACACCTTCCCGGGTTTTTAAAAGCTAAATTTAGTTCACTTAATAAGTTGTCACTATGCATTATATCATAACACATTAGTAGGTCTCCTCTCACTCTTCTAGTCTCCAGTGACAGTTTTAAGCTCTCCAATCTCCCCTCATAAGGAACCATTCTTGGATTATACACCATTTTTGTGGCATGCTTCTGCCCCCTCTCCAGGGCATCAACTCCTCCCTTTGATATGGGTTCCCACACTTGGCTGCCATAATCCAGCAATGGCCTCTCATAAACCCTATACAGTGACAGAACCACAGCCTCACTTCTACTCCTAAAATTTCCTTTCATGGCCCACAGCTCTTTATTTGCTTTGGTTATTTGTTTTTTATAGTGCATTTCTTGATTTATTATTTATGGTGATTCCAAGTTCTTTTTCTTCTTCAGATTTTCTAAGATTTTGCCCATCTAAAAATAATTGTGTTGTTTCTTTTACCTAGGTGTATGACACAGCATTTATCAGGGTTAAAATGCATTTCTGTCTTCATTACCCAATCCTGGATATTATTTAGATACTTTTGAATAGAGTCCACGTTTTCACTACTGGTAGCAAGGCCAGCAAGTTTTGTGTCATCTGCATATTTACTCATCCAATTTGTTGAGTCATCTCCCATACTGTCCATAAACATCCTGAACAGCACCGGGCCCAGCACCAACTGCTGTGGCACTCCACTAGTCACTGGCACTGCTCTGGACAGATACCTGGTTATGCTCACCCTCTGGGTCCTATTTCCCAACTACGCATCCACCCATCCTATTATTTGTTCATTAATACATTTACTTTTTAACCATTTGATGATTTCGTTGTGAGGTACTTTGTCAAATGCCTTGGCAAAGTCCAGGTAGATGCAGGCCACCGTTTGCCCCCCATCCAGTGCTGAAGATATCTTTTCATGGAAACACAGCAGATTTGTAATACAGGACCTCGCTGCAAGAAACCCATGCTGATTCATGTCCACCTGGCCTTGTAGCTTCCAGGTGTGTGTTTATGTAATCTTTAATTATAGCCTCTATTAGTTTTCTCAGGATGGAAGTCAGAGTTATAGGTCTGTAGTTTGTGTGGTCTGCCCTGTCACCCTTCTTATGTATTGGCACCACATTGGCAGTTAGCCAATCCAATGGCACTGCGCATTCCGTTAATGACTTGAAAAATATAATTTTCAGCCGGCCCAGTGGCGCTGAGGGTTGAGGTGCTGGACACCACACCTCGCACCATGCCGGAGACCCGGGTTCGGGAATGAGCCTGGGTCGTCGGGGGTCGGCAGGGGAGGAGAAGGATCGAGCGTCCATAGGACTGCTCTCCTTCTCCGAGGAAGTGGGGCGGAATGCCTCGGTGGCCTAGTGGCCTCTAGCGGTGGCGGGGGGATGATGGTAGGCCATGGGCAGACTTGGAGGGACGTGCTGTGGCAGACACCGGGACGGGGCGTGTGCGATAGCATGCACGCTCCTGTCCCTTGGCATCATTGCACGCCACAGACGTACAGGGGAAAAAGGGAAAGAAAAACCTCGGTGTGCTACCTGATGGCCGGTCAAGCAGCGCCACCCTGCTTCAACCCTGGATGCTCTCCCTGATCTGGAACCCCCGGATCCCATGGTGGTGGTTATGTACCCACCATGGTGGATTGCTGTGCAGGACTAGAGGTAAGGGGTAGAGCTTGGGATGTGGGGGCAGAGCAGGGGCTGGGAGGTCGGGCTGGACTCTGGGGGAAACATAGGTAACACCTCCCCAGCCGCAGAGGAAATAAAGTATACAGCAAAAAAAAATATATATATATAATTTTCAGTGGCTTGGCTACTTGTGGGGAGAACAGCTTAAGAATAATGTTTGAGATATTGTCCGGCCCTGCAGACTGTGTATTTTTCAGTCTGTTTATTTTGTCCACCGTTATTTCTTCAGATATGTCTATACAGGGTACCTTGTTAATTTGTACCATGTTAGGTTTCTGTGAGAATACAGACCCAAAATATTCATTAAATATATTAGCCATTTCCACCGGGTCATTTACTGTTTGAGTCCCAGTTGTGATTGAACAAAGACCGGTGTTTGTTTTACGCAGAGAATTCACGTAGCCATAGAATTCTCGCGTATTATCTTTTTTAGCTGAACCTGCTATTTTTTGTTTCATTTTTTATGTTGGCTCACACGTGCACACCAGCGCCAGCCAACATCTTGCGGTAGTAGCAGATCTGGAGGTGCGGTCACTGTGGGCGATTGCAGGGCACGCATCAGTAGGTGCATCCCTCATTCCCCAATAAGCCAGCAGCAGGCGCTGACATCTTGCATAGCTAATATGGCCACCAGATCTAAGAAAAGGTCCGCTGCAATGAGAGCGAAGTTCTCATGCAGCGGGACCACAACACACCTCCCGATGTGCAAGCAACATGGCGGCAGTGACTCCCGCCACCTGTCACAATGCCTACAGGGAGCCCACTCCCCGTCGGCATAATGTCCCACCTCCCATTTCTGCTGTGTGCCAAAAGGGTGCCCAATCCTTCTCGGCATCATGCACCCCCCCAAAAAAGTCTTTCTTTGCTGACGGGGCCCAATTCCCGTCGGCTTCAGTTCCCCCTTCCCAGTTCAATCTGCTGATGGGGGAGCCCACTCCCCATCGGCATAATGTCCCTCCCCCGTTTGCTGTGTGCTGAGGGGTGCCCAATCCCCCTCAGCTCTCCCGCCCCTACTGGTATTTGCTGACAGGGGTGCCTAATCCCCCGTCGGCTACAACCCCCCCCAAAAAAAAACTCAGGTGGCATGCTGGGTACTACCCCAGCATGCCACATTATTAAAAAAAATATCCGCAATGTTTTTTTTTTCTCACTTTTACTGTAAACAGGAAACGGCCCCTCGCGGTCTCCCTGCCCTCCCCAACACACACCCACCCTTCATGCACCCTGCCTCCCCACCCCTTACCCCATATTTACCCCTGAGCCTGGCACGACAACGTGGACCGGGAACACATCTGCACTCTTCAAAGCCGACGCAAACTGAAGAAATGCGGTAAGCTATACAATGGCATAAATAGGGTTTTTTCAACTTTGGTGCATATCTCAGGCATTTTGGGGAATTTTGCCACCAAATTTTCAACATGGGGTTATTGGGAACCCTCCTCATGAATTCATGCACTGTCATGGCGTTATTCGGTCCTGAAAGGTGATTTCGCGGTCACTGTGAGGAATCACTTTTTGGGATCAATTAAAGAAACGACAGTGCCACTTTTCATGAAGGGGACTCTCAAAAAAAGCCTATGTTGCAAATTTGGTGGGAAAAATCAAAAATGTATTTGTTTCTAAGCGTATGTGCAGGTTCCACGCACGCTCGTAAATTTGTGACTTTGTAATATTTTCACTCCAGATTTTCAAAATTGCCATTTTTCCACACCTCCTTATCAACAGTACAGCTGTCATTTTACATATCCAGGCCGAAATGTGCTTTTGCACGTCCGGCGCAGAATAGTACGGTCGCTGTGTGAAATCAGTTTTCAGGACAGTTTGAGGAAATGACGGTGTCACTGTTCATGAGCAGAGGTTCTAAAATGCCCATGTTGAACCTTTGGTGACAAAATTCCATAAAATGAATGTGTTACAAGTGTGCGTTGCCCAGTTTCCACGCACCCATGTAAATTCGCAAATTTGCAATATTTTCATGCCAGATTTTCAACACTGCCATTTTTTCACACCTCCTTATGAACAGTACAGCTGTCATTTGTCACATCCTGCCCTAAATGTGTTTTCGCACCTGTGGCACACAGTGGCGTGGTCACTCTGGGAAATCAACGTTTGGGACAAATTAACAAAATCACAGTGCCACTGTTCATGAGGGGAGGTCCCAAAATGCCTATGTTAAAAATGTGGTTAAAAAACTTCCCAAAAATAATTGGGGTATGGACGTGTGTTGCACAGTTTCTATGCATGCTCATGACTTCACCAATTTTTCATATTTTCACTCCAGATTTTCAGCGTTGCCATTTTTTTACATCTCCTCATGAACAATACAGTTGTCATTTTCCACATACCGCCCAAAATGTGTTTTCGTCCTTGTGTCGCCAAATGGCATAGCCGCTGTGCAAAACCACCTTTCAGCTAACAAACTGATAGTGCTGCTCTTCATGAGGTGGGCTCACAAACAGCCCATGTTGAAAATTTGGAGTGAAAATACCAACACGCGCCTACGGCGTTAGGGTTTCCAACTGTAGCACCCCACCCTGTAGAGACTGACAGATGTCAGGGGTGTGACTTGAGATCATCGGCTGTAATGCTCACTCCATTCTACCCCCACCCCAACCCTGCAGCCAGTGACAGGCATTGTGGTGTGCCTTGGAGTTTTCGGCTACAAAGTTCACCCCATTCTCCTATACTGCACCCACCTCAGCATATTTCCTTATGGAATGGGGTAAATATAATGCCCAAAGACCCCAAAGCACACCACAACACTTGTCAGTGTCTACAGGGTAGGGTAAGTTAAAATGGCATGAGCGTTATAGCTGATGACCCAAAGGCACACCCCAATGCCTGTTGGTCTCTGCAGGGTGAGGATGGGGTTGGCGTCACTTCAGTACTTCACTGCCATTCCTATCATCCGTCTCTAACTCCTGCACTACCAATGCCATTGCCAGCGAGACAACATTCGGCATTGACAAATGCTTGTTGTTTACTTTTCTTAATTAGCTTTTTACATTGTCTCAGTACTAATTTAAGTTCCTCCCAGAGTCCATGTGTTCCTAATGTCTTATGTTTCTCATATAGTTTTTTTTTTCATCAGTTTTTTTTGTTGCTTTATTAAGCCACTTTGGTTTTATGCCCTTATTATTATATTTTTTACTTTTACTTATATTCCTATCACATATTACACTTATGTTGTGTTTAAAGCTTTCCCACATCTCATTTACTGATTTATCTGTGAAGATTTCTTCCCAATCTAGTTTACTGCAGTCTGTCTTTATATTCTCAGTATTGGCAGTTTTAAAATTATAGACTTCCCTACATCCTTTTATTATAGGAATATATTCCTTTTTTTTTTTTTTGATCTATTTGTTTCTCCTCTTGTGGCTCTGTCTGCTATCGTCCGGACACTGTCCTCCACACCCCCAATGATCCCCGTCGGCTCACTCACTCGAGCTAGCAACCAGTGCCCTCGGCGGGGGACTCACTAACCCCCGGCTGCTGGGCCTGGATCTAATACCCGGGTGCAATTCCTCTGGGTCCGCGGGGTCGTGCAGAGGCACGGCCATCAAGCCCCTATGACTGACCACCATTTTCCGCTGTATTTTCTGCCCTAGGAGTATGGACGTGCAATGACGTCAAGGCACTGCATGCTGCTGTCCGCCGTACTCCTCCCTCTACTTGCACCATGAACTGTAGAACCCCCGATGCAGCGTGGTGCAATCTCCTAACCTTCCCCAGGGAGAGGAGAGCAGTCAGCAGACACTCGATCCTCTCCCTCCCCAGCTGACTCTCAATGACTGAAGCTCATTCCCGAACCCCAGTCGCCTGCGTGGCGTGAGATGTGGCGTCCAGCGCCTCAACCATCAGCACCACCGGGCCGACTAGAAATACATTCTTTAATAGTAAAAAACACACTGTTATGATCACTATTTCCTAAGGGAGGGTTTACTGTACAATTACTCATCTGTACTCTTTGGTTGATAGTACAATATCCAGAATATTTTCTCCCCCAGTGGGTTCTTCCACACTGTGAGTGATCCCTAGTTTGTCTATATTGGTCAGGAAGGTTTTACTAATGTGTTTATTAGCCTCTTGTCTTTCTCAATTTGTGTCTCCATAATTGAAGTCCCCTATTATGACTACTTTTCCCATTTCACAGGCCTTTTCCATTTCATTATTTATTTTTTGACTGACTCGTCATTCGTTCCCGGTGGTCTATAGATAATCCACAGCACTATGAATGTATTTTTTGTAATATCCATTCTTATCCATAAAATCTCTGTCTTACTTTAAAAATTTCTTTTTTAGAAATATTAGTAGTTTTTAGTGATTTTGATACATATACTGCCACCCCTCCTCCTCTCCTCTCCATCCTAGCCAAGTAGTGAAGTGTATATCCAATTAAGTTCCTTCTCCAATTATCACTGGCCATCCACCAGGTCTCAGTTAACCCTATGATGTCCATGGCATTTTGTTTTGGTAGTAGTGTCTCCATTTCATCTTTTTTACTTTGAATACTTCTAGCGTTTGCCAGCATACACCTTAAGGGAGCCTTAGTTTGGGGTTTAGCCTTCTTACTATTGTTTTACATATATATATATATTAGTTTTGGAGAGTGGTGTGAGTTTACTGCTCCTCTACACCTCCCCGTGACTAGTTTAAATGTTTGACAATTTCAGTTTGTATCCGGTTGGTCAGCATAGTGGTACCATTTTTATTTAGGTGTAGGCCATCTTTTGCAAATAAAGTCTCTTTCTGAAATAAATCTTCTCAGGTGTCCATAAATGCTCCCCCCCCCCAGCAGCACATCTTTTGAAGTCCTAACATTTATTCTTTGTACTGTATGTTTTTTCTCGGCACCACAATTAAGTCTAGGCAATATCCCAGATATTATTGGCGTCTGCCCTGCCTTGGTTACCAGCTTTGCACATTCAATAATTCGGAATTCCATCGCCGCACCAACACATTGCTACTGCTCTACCTAACCCCCAGGGCATTACATGTGTACCCTACTAGACTATATCCATACATACTCTGCTGAATCACCCTCCCCACTCTCTTACCTATTGCCCACTACACATTCACTGAGATGTTTCTACCTTGGCATCCTCTTGCCTATGACAGGGTTTCTTAGCTGCTATTTGTGAGTACCTAACTGAACTGTTAGCACCTTATTTATACTGCCAGTGTTTTGTTCCTTATGTACTCTGTGTTAAGACTGTACTTTACAATTTGCCTCCATCTTTAATGCTTAATTGCTTGTATTATATTAGTTTGTTAACGTGTTACTAATATGTTTATGACAATGCCTGTTAGCTGCATTTGCAATTCCCAACTCATATAATTGTTCCCATCCTTTGATTGATGAGGACCCTCTGTAAATGAGCTCTTAGCTCAAAGGTTTGTAATTCTGATTCTTTAATAAATAAATAAAATCCTCCACTAGATCCTTTTCATCATCTCTTCCTATATTATTTGCCCTAACATGAATGACTACAATTTGGCTACCTGGTTTAGCGTCCAATAGTTTAGGGGAGTCTTGTCTTTATATCATGTGCTCTGGCACCTGGTAAGCAGTTTACAACTGCATTTGTTTTCTTATTGTGACATAGTACTGTGTCTGTTCTTCTTAATCTAGAATCGCCTATGACCAGAATATGTTTATCATCCTCTATGATACTGGGTAATGGCTGAGTGTTTACAGTAATAGATGATGCCTCTCCCAGACTATCTTCTACTATTAATGTAGAGTATCTGTTATGTAGGGCTATCTCCCTGCTGCCCAAAGCCCTTCTCCTTTGACACTTTTGTGATTTGTGTCCAGCTTATGTCCTGCTTCTCCTATTGTCTCTTCCTGTGATGGCCCCTTTTTGCAAGGTTGATTCCCCTAGAACCTGTACTTACTGCAACCATTGTCTCCTTTCTGCTGCTGTTGGATAGTATTGCCTGTATATTATTTAGATCCCCTCTAAGTTTTTCGATATGTCTACAGTTAATGCACATATTATTCTCAGGAGAGATGGATTCAGGGTCATCTGTAAACATTTGGCATTTATCACACTGAAAAATATGGCCCTTAGTTTTCAGCACTTTAAGCAGAGCACCTATCTCCAGTTTGTTCTCCATGTTTAGGTATAGCTGTTTATAAGTCTACTCACCGACTTTTGCCCTTGTAGTGTGGCCTACCTCGTCCCCACATCCACGCAGGAGGGAGAGAGGGGATATGATAGAGACATACAAGTATCTCACAGGGAGGAACAGGGTGTAGGAATACACTATTTTTAAGCGAAAAAGATGTTCCAGGACTAGAGGGCATGGGATGAAGTTGGAGGGAGGACGATTCAGAGGAAACATGAGGAAGAATTTCTTCACAGAACGGGTGGTGGACAAGTGGAACACCCTGCCAGAGGAAGTGGTGGGGGCTGAAACAATCACAGGATTTAAGAATGCATGGGATAGACATAAAGGAATTCTGGAGGTCAGGGGTAAGGGGCAACAGAGTTCTAGGAAAACATAAACTGAACTTACAAGCTCAAAAGGGCAGACTGGGTGGGCCATAGGCCCTTATCTGCCGACACTGTCTATGTATCTATGTATCTATGTATAAGTGCTTGCCTGCTCGAGCACATTCCGTTCGCTGTGGCACTAGCTTTTTATCACCCGTGGACCGGAAGTGCGTCACTCCGGTCCCGCGAGGTGTATTCAAATAAATGAGTTTCTGTTTGCTTATTTTATCGTTATCAGGGTTGTAAACAGTTTGTACCGAAATCGCTAAACACAGGTAGCCCGGCAACAAAAATAGAGTTTATTTAAACTTCTGTAATCTACTGCAGCACATGTGGAACTACAGAGCTAAGAGCTTCAACCCACTTCCTCTTTCCGATTGCCTTGGGTATAATAGATAGCTCACACAATATTTAAGAAAACACCCTGAAGTTGATTCGCCTCTGCTCATGCACCATAGAATAGCTTAACAACCACACCAGGGAGTGGACATATATTATAGTGGAATGTTGTTCTGCATGGAAAGTCATGCCTAGAATAGGGTTGTTGTGCTGCAGTAGTGGAATCAATAAGTAGTTGAGCTCTCTCTGCCCCCCAGCAAGCACTAGGCAGGCCTCAGGTACCCCCTCCCTCTGTCCCTTCTCATGACTTGCCTCAGCAATCAGTTCGCATCATGCTCCTTTGGCACATGCCACCACACCCCCCAGTTCCCAGTCCCGTGAGTTTCTCTAACGGTCACTACTAATGCAAGCTGCCTGACCATGCCCCCTCGCACCCCACCATTGACTCTAGCACGTCTCCTCCGCTTAGCCTCCCTCACCCCCATTTCTCCCTATACCTTATCGCCCTTCTTCCCCCACCTTCACCTCCACTGCAGTACCTGCCTCTCTCTCGTACCTCCTTTCTTTACCCCACTGCCAGCTATCCCCGTTCCTCTGAACTAGTGACAAGGCACTTTGTGGCTGCTTACCCCCCCCCACCACCATAAAGTGGTTTTCTTGTTATTTTAACTTGTACCTATGTTTTGAGTTATTCTGTAAGTTCTGAATCCAAGCTGTATTGTTCATTGTGATGTACCTTTGCTTTCTCCTATTGTACTTTGTTTTGCAATCTATGACGTGGAACCTTTGTAAAAGAGCTTGCGCTCAAAGGTCTTTTCTGAATCACAAATAAATAAAATAAACAAAGTTATTAATTCTAGATAATTAAAGTATGTACTTTACTGTTTTTTAAACCTGGTCTTTGTATTATCACCTCTATATGTTTGTTCACCCCTCTCCACTGACATGGAACCTTTGTAAATGAGCGCCTTGCACTCAAAGGTATTGTAATCCGAAACTGAATAAATAAAATAAAAATAGTAATTATGTCACAACTACAGCATAACAATTTAGAATGTTGCTTCACTCTTGAGGTTCGTAGTTGCCATAGAAACCTCTGAATGCAGACACAGGCTTGTTGTGTATGGTTGCGCATACATTAGCCTCTTTATTATTGCCAGACCTGTGTTCAGTTTTCACATTCTGCTTCCAACAGAGTTCCACATAATTTCGAACATTCAGCCTAATTCTGCAGAATACTATTGGAAGTGGAATTTTACATTGAAAGACTTGCCGAATTTAGGGCAAAATTCCAAAAACCAATTCGAATTTCACCAGCCATGTTAAAAATCTCAGAACTAGCTAGTTTATAGAGCACCTGTGCATGAGACACTCTTTACAGAATAAGAGTGTCTCATGTCCGGGGGAAGGTGCCTCTGATCGGTCAGAAACACTCCCTTGATTTATAACAGCATGTACTGTTAAACATAAACATGCTTTATAAATGTGTTGGGGCAATAGTCGAGTGGCTAGGTGAGCAGCTTTTGTTGTGCCTGTGACCCGGATTTGCACTCTGTACTCTTCGTTGTTATTGCCGAATGGTAGGGGATGGAGTAGAGTCCAGAGGACACTTTCTCATCAGTGAGAGGGTTTTATGCTCCATTGTGCTATTGCTTCCAGTTACATAGAAACATAGACTTGTTGGAAGAAAAGGACTGAGTAGGCTCATGTAGACTGCCCAATTTTCCCTGCCTGTTTCTACACCTTGGACCCTATTAAGTCACAGGAGTCCCTTCTCTCCTTTGCTCATTATGCCCATGTGCCTATCCTACGCATGCTTGCAACTTCCAAGGGTCCAGGACTCCAGGGTTCGTGTTCCTGGGGTCCACCACTCTTTCTGTAAAGAAGTAGTGCCTCATATCCCTCTTGAATTGACTGCCCTCAAGTTTCATAGCATGCCCTCATGTTCTGGTGTTCTACCTCCTCTGAAAAAGACTCCTCTCCTGTACTTTGTTCACCCGTATGAGGTACCTGTAGGTCTCAGACGTGTCCCCTCTTGCTCTTCTCTCCTACAGGGAGTACATGCTGAGCTCCCAGTTCCCACAGCCTCTCCTTGTATGATTTCTCATGTAGCCCCATGCACTGTTTTGGTAGCCCTCCTCTGGACCGCTTCCACCCTGTCTGTATCTTTGTGGACATGTGGCCTCCAGAACTGGACACAATACTGCATGTAGGGTCTCACTAGCGAGCGATACAGTGGCAACACCACCTCCCTTCTACTGCTAGAAATCCCTCTCCCTATACACATCAGCATCTGGTTAGCCTTGCCTACTGCCTTGTTGCACTGCCCCACCACTTTGACTTCATCTGAGATGATTACCCCAATGTCCCTCTCTTGCTTGGTAACTGTAAGTACAATACCCCCCCTCGTCATATACACAGCCCTTGGGTTTCCCAATCTGAGGTGCATCACTTTGCACTTTTTGGCATTGAAACCCAGCTGCCATGCCCTAGACCACTCCTCTGGTTTTCCCAGATCCCTTTGCATTCTCTCCACCCCTTCCTGGGTGTCTACCCTATTTCAGATTTGTGTCATCCACAAAGAGACACACCTTCCCCTTCAGTTTCTCAGCAATGTCATTTATGAACACAATAAAGAAGACAGGTTCCAGTACCGATCCTCATGGTACTTCATTGGTCACTTTCCTGTCCACCGGGTGACTATTGCTTACCATCACCCTCTGCATCCTAGCCAACCAGTTTGTTACCCAGTTTATCACCTTCTCCCCAACCCCCAGGTTGCTAAGTTTCTTTATTACTCTCCTATGTGTGCGCAGCACAGGCATAATGTGACTGGTCCTAGAGGTACCAGTCAGCAGCCTGCCCGCAGTGTTCTGCACTAGCTGGAAGCAGTGGATATCAACTCCAGACAGCTCTAGGTAGAGGGCATTGCAGTAGTCAAGATGGGTAGTAATGAAGGCGTGGACCAACATTGGAAGGTTGCCCGGTGGAATCAGGTGTTTCACCTGGGCGATATGCCTCAGATGGTAAAATGAGGATTTGACCACAGCTGACACCTGAGATGTCAGGGTCAAGCCATCATCAAAAATAATGCCCAGGTAATGCATCCGATCTGAAGTAATGAGCTGGATACCATCAAGCCATAGGCCCGAAACATGCCAGCACCAAAACCCACCCCCTGGCTGCCTGGATCCACAACCAACACCTCAGTCTCATCCGGATTCAGTCTTGACCAACTCGAACTCATCCAGTCTTTGATTTCAGAGAGGCAGCTATTTAGCATAGAGATCGCATCAACCTGTGTGGGTACAAAGGACATATACAGCTGAGTGTAACCCCTGAGTGGCATTATCCCAAGAGCTGCTACCCCTGCCTGTGTGACTAGTTGCAGGTTAAGGGGCCTGGGTACTGAAAATGGGTGCTTCCACCCAGAGGACAGGGTTGGTTGTAGTGTAGCTGACCTGGGTGCAGCCCTTCGGGACACTGTGATCCCCCTCTTTCCCCCCTAGTGGCCTAAAAAATGAACAGAATTCACAGGTACAATAGCTCTCAAACCACAAATATATCCCCACTCTGATTGCACTTACCACCAGGGCTGGTTCCACCTGTCTGACCCTGGAGACCCCCTGTAAAATAAGATTAGACACAGCCAGCAACAACAATATTGTGCTATTAGTACAGAGATGCACCACAAAGTTTTTTTTTTTAGACTCTTTTTCTGCACTCCCTACCTCCAGACTCTCTCCAGCTTGGGTATCTCGGTCTTCGGTTTCTCCCGACCTGCCTGAAGCGCGACGCACTCGATTCAGTCGGGACTTCCCCACACACCTGGCATGCCCGAGCCCCCAGGTCTATGTCCTCCGGCATCCTATCTAGGGTATTGGAGGGCAGCCCGCAGGGAGGGCAGGAAACGTCGTCCCTCGCCTGGCGGTGGGCGTGGGGCTACTGAAGCACTGGTCTGCCTTCACCTACTGGAGAGGGAGGGATTTTTCAACTTTTCCTTTCCCCAGAGGGCAGTGCAATGTCGCGACACCCAGCCCACTGCGTGCGTGCTCCCGAACATGTCCAGAGGGCGGCCGCCCAATGTTGCAACCAATTATCTGAGTCCCACACCTGTACTACACACAGACATTGCCAGGTGCTGCTACCAGCACGGGACGGTCCCCTGACCCACCCCAGGAGAAGACAGCAGTCTACAGACACTCGATATTCTCCTCCCCTGCTGACCCCTGACAATCCGGGCCGGTTCCCGAACCCGGGTCACCGGCGCGAGGTGTGGCATCCAGCGTCTCAACCCTCAGTGCCACTGGGCCGGCCCACCACAAACAGTTTAAGTGCAAAAAGAGTCAGATCCGATTTATTCAGGGGGTTTGAACAAGGGAGGGGCGTAATCAGGTTGATTGGTCTAGCAACTGATTCAATCAGGCTACAAGGCATGCACTTTAGAGTCCCTCAGCACAGTCACACACACACACACACACACACACTGGATACCCAGTTGTTGATGCAGGCTAGCCTGACGTGTTGCCCGAGGTAGGCCAGCGTCGCAGCTGGTCGGGGCCCTAATGATGGGAATAAAGAGTCATGCACAGTAACCCACAATTTGTATTCTGGAGCTAGATGGCTCAGTTCATGATAATCAAACAAAACAATCAAATCAGATGACACACTTTGATTTAGCTGATGTTGCAGGGAGCTACCCTGGTGTTTACTCATGCTGCCCAGTACAGGACACAGGATGGACGAAATGGAGACTGCAGAATGACTTGCTGGTTTGCCAGGAGAAGCACGGCCCACACAATTCACTGTGGTGTCGTTCCTGTCATGACGCTGAGCAGGGACTGATCCCCAGGCAGGTCTCTTGTCAATGGTCTTCTCTGTGGCTTGAGTAGCTGGCTGGGCCAAGGTGGCAGGGCCCAGGCCAGGAGAACAATTCGGATGGCAGTCTGGTAGTGTTGGATTCAGCTTCCAGCAAGCGTGACACATTTGGAAAGTGGGGAACCAAATTGTGACCCACTGAGAACATTCAGCACACTTATAGTAAATAAAAAACAGTACCACAGTTTGGATGCTAGTTCGGTCGCAATCACAGTGTCTCTGCGCAAACTGTACACGCTCTGGTGGTTTCAGACTTCCTGACAGGACGATCGTGTGAAGCAAATCTTCGGTCTCCTTCAGGTAACAGGGCAGTCACAATTCAGTATTTCTGGTCACAGTCTGGTTCAGATTCAGTCCGATTAATTTCATTAGCAGATCCCTCAGAAGGGAAAATGAAGCAGGCAGGCCAGATATAGCCTTCCCACCAGTTTCTAGCTGCTCGAATGTCTTGAGCAGTTCACTCTCTCAACTCCAAACTCAGACTGACTCTCTGCTGCAGGCAGCACCGGGACTTCCTTCTGATCCAAAAAGGGCTCGGTTGGTTGATTCATCTGTCTGTCAAAGCAAGGGCTCCCCCTCCAGGTCCATTTAGGCGCCAAAATGAAAAAACTACAATTCCTGCAGAAATTCACTCCCATAAGACCCCTGGGGACAGACTCCATTTTAAGGTCCCCAAAAGGTACTGATTGGTGCAATACAGAAATGTCCATGCTGCAAAGAAAGGCAGGTTAGACAAACTATAATACCATTATTATTAGAGCATCTAATCAGCAAACAATTATCAGTTCTAACAGAGCTCCCTCTGCACCATTAGCAATGGCAGAACAGAGCAATATTATTGCAGCTCGGGCTGGACTCGAGCCTGTATACACTACAAAAATAATGTCTCTTAAAGGGACAGGCATGGATGCTAACAGGGCACTCGCATGCAAGCACTTTTACACCCGTAAAGACACAGAACGCCTGCCTGACAGTGGGCATTTAAGCATACCCAATGAAGACTTTTGGGAACCCCCATTTATAGGGGGGTTACACCCTTCTCTGCCTGGAAAGAACTTGGCACCCACGTCACATCTATGCTCACAACAACATTATTTGAAAACATTGTACTTGTACAAACTATACAGTATGCTTCATTACCATTACTATACGTATCCAAAATAGTTAATACATATGATTATATATATATATATATAATGTAAAAAGAGATTCCAGCCATATTGGTCCTTGCAAAACAGAAGAAGATGGAAGGTTTGATGCCTTTTATTGGACCAACAAGAGTCTTGTACAAAGATGGAATTATACACAAGCTTTCGGGGCCACACAGGTCCCTTCTTCAGGTGAATAGCAAAACTGAGCAACATAAGCAGTATTTATATCCACTGTAGAGCAATAAAAAAATCAGGAAGTGAAGTAGGAAGGTGATAAAGGGGACTAGAGATGAACGTCTAAGATGCAAAATAAAAACATGAGAAGAAATGGGGAGGGGGCTAAGTAGGAACAGGTCAGTAGGAGATGAAAGGAAGCTAAAGGGAAGATAAAAGCACGCAAATAGGATCTGAGATCAGAGGCTGACTGTAAGGGTAGAATAGACAGGAGATGCCTAAGAGATGCAAGGAAATCAAGAAATTGGGAGAAACAAAAGAACAAAGGCCTAGACTGGATATAAATACTGCTTATGTTGCTCAGTTTTGCTATTCACCTGAAGAAGGCACCTGTGTGACCCTGAAAGCTTGTGTATAATTCCATCTTTGTACAAGACACTTGTTGGTCCAATAAAAGGCATCAAACCTTCCATCTTTTCCTATATATATTATGGCAACAGTTATGCAGTTTTCATACATTCAATAATCATTTCACTATGATTCACACAATAATATTACTGTACTCATTCATGTTATAGTTTCTTGCATTCTAAACAACATAGATGGGGTCCCATCCCTAGCAGCTAACTTGGGGCTAGACAGGGCAGGGCACCATGTCCTGAAGGATGAACAATTAACATGGAAGTAGTAGAAAGGCTCAGTTTGGGCAGTGAGCTCTTTGAAACATAGATACCCTTGTGGACAACATTTAAAGGAAGATCTACTGGTCTTCCAGGGGAGTCGTAGCTTAGACATATTACGGGTTTAACGGCTCTCCCAGACTTCCTCGGGGAAACAAGTACAGTCTCTGGAGTACTAGCATTTGCATCAGTCTCTTCTTCAGTAGAAAGGGGTACCTCTGCACTGGGTGAAGTCTCCAGTAGCGGAACATTATCGGCTCCTTGCATGGCAGATTCTGCTTCCACAATACTTTGCTCATTATTGAAGCAGTGTCAGTGGCTCAGTAGGTAGCACACTCGCCTCTGAGGCCAGGAGATCAGAGCGCTGTGGGTTCAGTTCCCACATCTGGCACTTGGGTTAATATCCCAGTACTGACACTGTAGTGCAGCATGAGAGGGGTGCTGCACTTCTGAGGTGCCGTCTTTCGGATGAGACGTTAAACCGAGGTCCCATCTGCCTGGATTGGTGGTAGTTCAGGTGGATGTTAAAGATCCCATGGCACTTATCAAAAAAAGAGTAGGGGAATTTCCCCGGTGTCCTGGGTAAATTTCCCTCATTCAGTAAAAATACCACCAACAGCTTAATCTGATTCAAGGTCAGTTGGCATTCATCTGTATTCCCCCTCCCCCGGGTCGTGCCTGAAAATAGGCAGGATTTGTCTAGTGCACTTATCCGGTCAACAACAAAAAAAAAAGCTAAGCTAAATTATTCTCTCCTGAAGAGGGCCCAGATTGCTCATTCTGAAAGAACTCTTGGATCATTGAATTTTGTGGCACTGAAGGGGTGCTGTCAGTACTGTCAGTTTGCTCTGCAGGTTCTGGTGTGTCACCAGGGAGATTTTCCACAGCAGATTCCTCCTCCTCCAGTAATTCAAACAGTTCCACTAAGCACAAGGAATCTGCTATTTCAGACATAATACTCTGCACCTCACTTTCAGGGGGCATTGGTTCCAGGGAAGAAGCTGGGGCATTAGGCAGCTCTCAAGGCCCAGCTTCATCCCCATGATTTTGCAGAGGATTGCCTCGAAACAACTGGCTCAGTTCATAAGAAGGATAGTAGGCATTGTCACATTCACTTTCATCAGAAATGGACTGATAGTCATCATCATTCCGGGCCTGCGGGGGGGGGGAGGCCTTAGGTCTGGAACAACAGGGGCAGGTTGACTCTGTCTCTTTTTGGCAGCAGCACGAGTCACCGGCCCGGGGGAAGTGTCAGGTGTTGGTTCAGCATCAATGATCACTTGACCGATGGGCAGTAGGTGATTGCGGTGCATGGTCTTGACAACTCTAGCGTTATTCTCAGGGCGGACTTTGTACGCTGGCAGGTCATCCAGTTTACCAACAACTATGTGGGGAAGATGGTGCCACCTGTCAGTGATTTTGTGCTGCCAATGCAGTCCCAAATTACACAGTAGTACCGTGTCTCTGGGTAACAATTCTTGGGCTTTTACTCTTCGATCATATCTGTCTTTGTTAGCAAGATTTCGTTTGGCACCCATAGTTTGTGCCAGTTGATGTGCTTATGTGCATAGTTCAATTGATCTTTCAGTTTCTGCACGTACTGCAAAGAATTCTCGGCTTGGACTCCATCTGGAGAGACCCCAAAGCAAACATCAATGGGCAGCCGGGCCTACCTCCCAAACATGAGACGATTCGAAGAGAATCCAGTAGCATCGCTTTTGGTGCAATTGTAAGTGTGTACCAAGGTGCTAATCTGCTGACTCCACTTAGGCTTGTCTTTAGGATGGAGAGTGCCCAGCAAGTCCAGAAGGGTTTGGTTAAAGCGTTCTGGCTGAGGGTCCCCCTGTGGGTGGTAGGGAGTGGTTCTGGACTTCTGCACCCCCCACAGGGAGAGCATTTAGTTGATTAGTCTACTTTCAGAGTCTCTGCCTTGGTCAGAATGGATACGTTTTGGGGCATCATAATGGACAAAGAACTTTTCCACTAGCACCTTGGCCACTGCAGAGGCCTTTTGATCCTTAATTGGAAAAGCTTATGCGTATTGAGTAAAATGATCAGTTACCACCAGCACATTGCCAATGTTCTTTTGGTCAGGCTCGAAGCACAAGAAGTCTATGCAGACTAGCTCCATAGGGGCACTGGTAGTGATATTGACAAATGGGGCAGCCTTCTGGGGCAGGGCTTTTCTCTGTAGACACTGTCTGCAGGTCTTTACATGATGCTCGACATCTGCCCCCATCTTTGGCCAGTAGAATCGGGATCGTACTAGGTCAAGAGTTCGGTCAATACTGAGGTGTCCCACGTGGTTGTGGAGGGACCTCAATACCAGCTGTTTAAAGGCCATGGCTATGACCAACTGTTGCTTGTCCACTTGACCTTGGCAATCCACTGTCTCTCTGTATAACAACTGATCATGCAACTTTAACATGGGGCCTTCCTTGAATAGTAAAGCAGTTCGTAAATCGGTGGAAATCAACTTGGACACATCTTTCCCTGCATGCAGGGCGTCCAGTGTGGGTTGAATCATGGGATCCTGGGATTGAGCCCACTGAATACTGTCATTATCAAACTGAGGCAGCGCACTGATATCTAATACAGAAAAATGGCAATGAGCAGCCAGTATGCAGGTATCGGGGGGGGGGGCCCTAGCAATCCACCAGGCAGTCCACTGTCTGCAGACAGTTGCTCATCTTTATCAAACTTTTGGCATAACTCTTTAATGGAGGGTTCAGACAACCTCACCCAATTGTCCTTAGAATTTGATCTCTGTGACAGGCCATCAGCATCAACGTGATTCAGTCCAGGCCTGTATTCAACAGCATAATCGTAAGTCGACAAGGCAGAAAGCCACCGGTGCCCACTGGCATCCAAATTAGCTGAGGTCTGCACATACATCAGAGGGTTGTTAACACTCTTCACTAATATCTTAGCCCCATAAAGGTACTCATGAAACTGGTCAACTATGGCCTACTTTAGAGCAAGGAATTCCAACTTGTAGACCGGATAGTTCCACTCGACGGGTTCAGACTGCGACTGGCGAAAGCCACAGGTCTCAGGCCATCCTTGTATTCTTAGTAGAGCACAGCCCCAAGTCCCTTCAAGCTGGCATCTGTATGCAGAACGTACGGCTTGGTGGGATCAGCGTAGGCAAGAACGGGGGCGTCGGTGAGCTGATAGATGACTTTGAAGAAAGCCGCCTCACACTTGGGAGTCCACTGAGGCCCAAAGGGTTAATTTGTCCAGACATACACCTTTTCTTCTTCCTTGATGGCCCCCTTTTTGTATCTGCGGTTGGTAGAGGGATAGCCTTCGGTAAGATTAAGGAGCAGCCGTATCACCCTTGAATAGTCTTTGATGAATCGACTGTAGTAGCCGCAGAACCCCAGGAAACACTGTAGCTCTTTTAGGTTGGTGGGCTGGGGCCAGGTGGTCAAGGATTCTACTTTATTGGGATCTGTCTGTGTCCCCTTGGCAGACACTATATGTCCCACATATTTCACAGATGCTTGAAAGAACTGGCACTTGTCTATGGATAACTTGAGGCCGAATTCCTCCAATCGGTCAAGGACTTTGAAGAGTCTGATCTCATGCTCCTCCAGTGTGCGCACAAATACGATGACATCGTTGACACAGGGTGGTCCCTGTGATGAGTAGGAGGCCCTGATATTCTTACAAATAACTCCCCCCCCATGTAGTGCTCTAGCACTATATTTAAATTGACATACTACCTGTATGGTAAATAGAAACGTTTACAGTAGCAGTACCTTGATTGGACTAAAAGCAGTATTAGGCAGCCCTTATAAAAGTCTGTTTTGTGAAGGGATGTTCTTGCATGCAGGAACTGCGGCTGTCACAACTGCCGAGCGGGTATTGCAGCCGTCATTCTCTGCCACAACCTTCATGTGCCCTTCCATTCCATTCTAAAACATTTCAAACCATAAAAAGGGGTTTACAACCCGAGAGGGAGCTGGACAAAATGGAAATACAGCTCCTTGCTCCAGTGTAGTGTGTTAGTCATAGCGAGCGGCTGGCAGAATGCCAGAACATAATTGCAGCTGCCCCGCTCATCAATCAATACTGTAAACTGTGCACAATAACTATAAAGTGGGGTCTAAACAAAGCTAAGAGAGAGAGAGAGAGAGAGAGCTTTATTATTTATTCAAGCAGGGCAAATGTCCTGACCGAATGAGAGGTGACAAAACAGAGGAGCATGCTACATAACTTTCTTTCTGCTCCTGCATGTTACCGCTTGCTCCCGTGGATTTGTGGACTCTTCTGCCTCTCTGTAGCGTAGTTATATAGAGGAGAAGGAGAAAGAGGAAGGAGCAGATGAGCTCCTTGTTGTTAAATATAATGAATTTGAGGATGTACAGGGCAAAACCAAGCAACTGGCAAGGTGTCAGAGGAGCTATTTTGCCAGTAGTTCAAAGTGGAAGGCACTCGCTTACTTTTCAGTTGCTCCTGCTTTTGAATATATCGAGTCAGAGCATCTGAATGGGACAGTGGTATGCTTAATTAGGAGCTGGTAAACCAGATTACGGATCAAGTCAGAGAGAGAGAGAGAGAGAGAGCATAATGAAAACTAAAGGAAGTATGTAAACTCCAATCTTCATTCTCTCTCTCTTCAGTTAGTATAGCATGGCAGAGCTGGCAGCAGGTTGATTTCAGCCACCTCTCTTCCCATAACAATAATGCAATGCGTTTTAAAGAGAGCAACAGTACAAACCCTGGATTGCAGCAGGAACTAAAATAAAAGGTGGCTAGGTAGCTGCAAGGCAGCTCATTAAACAAAGTCTAAGGGGGCCAAATTTAAATGTTTACCGTTGGGCTGATATTTCAGCCGTTGGCTTGTGCAAAGTGCAAAGTTGCAAGTTATTAGGGAGTTGGTGAAGCGTCCAGAGCTTACCAAGACCCCCTTAAATTAGAATGTTGTTATAGCAAGGTGAGGGCTAAAGAAATAAAGCCCTTACTGAAAGTAAAATAAAGAGAACATTGTTACTTTTGTTTTGTTTTCAATTACTGCCTGGTATCCTGAGGTTGGCAAGGGAAAGAAAATGAGTGCACCCTTATTCATCTATTCACTTGTCAAATTCAGGAATACCTATGGTCTATACATAAAGGTAGCAGTAGTCATTACCTGGTTCCGCAGTTAAGACTTTCTGTAGGGCTGGCAGCCCCAGAAATGGCTGCTTTTATGGAATGTAAGGAAGTGAGGCCTCTCCAGAATGGGAGCGGCCTTATTCCTTAATGAACCTAATGATGATACAATTAGGAATATTCAAGCCATTGTTGCCCAGTGTTATATATAAAGAAAAATGTATTGCTATGCCACTGGGTGGGGTAATGTATTAAACAGTTTACATGGGTTACCTGGTGCAATAGTCTAACCCAGATAGTTTTTATTCTGTGAATTAGATAATGGCTAGGTCAGGTGACCCCACCTAAATGTATAAAAGCCTACTACTAGGGTGTTAAAAGGAGAGAGAGATCCAGACGGGAGTCATTCTGGAACTGATGGTCTGAGAGATAAAACCTGAGAGGAAAGACTGTGGGTGTTCCCACTAAGACAGAATCAGCTAAGTACTGCTGGGTGCAACAGTTGTTCTCTTGATGCTGAACTAATGACAATCTTATTTTCTGTGAGAACTTGAATAATTTTATGAAGTGAAAAATAAAATGATAAATGCCAACCTGGCATTTTTTATGCACTGATTTTGGTTGTCTGCCTGCAATTTATCTCCTGAACTAACGACACTACGACAATCATCCAAGTATACCACGCACTCCAGCAGGTTCATATCCCCTACTGCATGCTCCATCAATCTCTGAAAGGTGGCAGGGGCACCCGAGATCCCCTGTGGCATCCTCAGAAATTCATAGAACCCCAGCGGACAGATGAAGGCTGTTTTCTCACAGTCCTCTGGGCCCATTGGAATTTGATAGTATCCGCTGTGGAGATCAAATACTGAGACCCACTGACTCCCATTCAGGCAGTCCAGGGCATCCTGTATGTGTGGCATGGTGTATTGATCAGGAAAAGTCCATCAGCTGAGGGTCCGATAATCCACACACATCCTCACGGATCCGTTCTTTTTATGCACAGCTTCAATGGGGGATGCATAGGGGCTTCTTGATTCTTGAATAATGCCAGCAGTGAGCATTTCCTGTAGGTGGCACCTAACATTGTCTATGTCAGCTGGAGCAAGGCGTCGGGACCTCTCTTGGAATGATCGGTCACCATGCAGGCGTATGTTATGCTTGGCACCATGGACACATCCCATGTCCCACTCTTTTATTGAGAACACTTGGTCTCTCTGGGCAAGTTTCCTGCTAATTCGGGTTTTCCACTCAGCAGACAAGGGAGAACCACCAAAATCAAATAGGTCTGGGGTCACATTCTCCTTTCCACCATAGTGCTTGTTACTGGGTAATACTGCAGTGTCTGTGCAGTGTACTTTAGCCAGCATAGATCCCCTGTTCACATGGACTTCCCAATCCGACACATTTCGAATTTGGACCATCACTCAGCGTGCATGGGCACGGGCAGGTAGGATACCGGGCTTGACCATTAGCCCCTGCGGCAACTTTCCTTCACCTGGTGTGTCCAGCATTAATATTTTGTTTTTCACGCCTCTCCTAAGACAGACTTTTCCATGAACAGTATACTGAGTATTGGGTGGCAATACCAAGGAATCGAGGTCCTTCTTCCAGACAATTCCAACGGGCTCATCCTGGTCTTCTGCCACAGACTGCCTCCGCAGGTCATAAGCTTTCTTGATCAAAGCTGGAATTCTCATTGCCCGGCCAGTCTGTCGGTCTCATTCCTCTTGGCACAACTGCACTAACCTCTCAAACATGTGCGCATTGGTTCCAGTGAGTAGGGGGACCCCATCATACATCCCTGTAGGGAGGCACACCAGGGTTAGCGTCTCTACTTGTTCATCTACACCAGTCACGGCCGCAAGAAAAGACAGCCAAAGCTGGACATACCCTAGGTAGGGATAAGACTTGTCGCTCAGGCCCCACACATGTAGGCCTTCTAGAGGTTGTAATGGCACTTCAGATAAGTGTTTATCATACCAGTCCTGGAATACAGTGGTCACTTGCAACCCACTGTCGAGCACAGCCCGAGCATGGATACCATTGACAGTCACCGTAGTCTCCATCGAAGGGCCCACCAATTTGAACCAGTCTGGAGGGACGGTAGCAGGGACCTGGACAGACGATTTAGCCACAAAGAAGCTTGAGTTAGTATTTCTTAAGCCATCGCTGTGGTCATTTCAGGCACCCCTCAGCCATTGATTTGCTTTTTGGAGCTCCCCTTGGAGTCTGTTTACTACTTTTTCTTAGTGTTTCTGAGATCGGCATTCTCTCTCCATATGGCCATCCTTTCCACAGTTGTGACAAATGATAGACTCCTGGATCATCCTTGGAGAGAACATTGCATGAGGGACTGAAGCAGTAGCAAGGGATCGGGGTCCGATGGTCAGTGGAGGCCTCCAATACGCACATGTTTGAGAGGTTAGTGCAGTTGTGCCAAGAGGAATGAGACTGACAGACTGGCCGGGCAATGAGAATTCCAGCTCTGCTTGCAGTGGCGAGGGTGGTACAACATGTCTTAACAGTTCCTTTAGGGTGGCAGTCAATTCTTTGATCTCAGCCTGGGAGCCACCCTTGGTAGAGGATGCCTGAGGGTGCACCCCCAACCCCATGGCAGTCACGTCCTGAGAGGGACCAGGGTCTTTGTCTGCAGTGGAGGCCTCCATAAAGGCACCCGTTTGTACTTTTCTGACTTCCTTCAGCAGCTCGTCTCTCCACCACTCAGCCCATGGTGGAATATCCTTAGTGGTCTCCATTTCAAAGAGGTCTTCCTGTGCTGTGGTCACTCGGGCTGCGCTCACCCCAAAACCACAATCTCCTTCTTCACCTTCAACCTCCCTGAGTTCTTTTATCAGGTTGCAGTAGTCAGGTGGGTTATCGCTCCTATTCTGGAGCCTTAACTGGATAATCTGCAATTTAGAGTGCTTGGCATGTTGTAGTATGTGCCCCAGTCTCATATGGTTCAAGTCACTGGTGGCTACCCCACCCTTTCGATAAGCTCTCTGCAGGGCCCTCTCTAGGCGAGTAACATACGCTGACAAACCTTCCCCTCTCCATTGTTTGGTACCTTTGAATTGCCACATCAAAGTCTCCCCTGACTCAGTGCTTCCGAAATTGCCTTCAAGTGCAGACAGGTACTTTTGAGAAGATGCCTCAGGATTCGTGGACCTCAGAAATCTAATGGCTTCCAGGGCCGGACCCCTCAAACTTTTCATGATCCTTTTTCGCTTCTTGGCCTCTGCACACTGCTACTCAGGTACCAAGGGGGCAACACAGTCGATTCAGGTCTCCCAGTGATCCTCCCCCTGTAGGGTGGGGAGGGTACCTGAGAATATCCTCAACTTGCGGTACATGTCATGACTAACTACAGGCACCGATGTGGGTGCCGGCACAGGTGCAGGCACTGGAGCCGGTACTGGAGTGGGTTGGGGTGTGGGGGAAGGTACATCCCCAGGTGGCAGGAATAATTGCTTAAAGTCCTCTACGGTCTTCCCTTCCTCCAACAACAGATTGGCAAATTTCTCCTCAGAAGTCTCAGATAATGGTGGGGGCTCATCCTCCCCAGGGTCTTTACTGTCTTTTGTTATCACTCTCCAGGCTGCTGGAACCCCTTCTGAGGCAACAGTCTGTGGCACTTTTGAGCTGTCCACGAGGTCACTACACTCTACCAAGGCCATGAACGTTTGGGCAATCAAATCAGCCTGTCGACCCACCACAGTGTTTTTTAAACATTCAACTTTGGAGAGTGCTGTCTGTACAGTGTCCTTACTGGTACCCAGGGGGATATCCAATATAAGCAGAGCATTTTGAGGGTCAGTCTCCTGCCCCATACACCACCCCACCAACTGGTGTACAGCCATTTCTACTGGGGTAGCCATTAATCTTTAACAATAATTCTTGATTTTGGCCACTTAGGGGGCACTAATCCCGGCAGTAGCCTACAAGATGTAACCCCTGGGTGGCGCTATCCCAAGGGCTACTACCCCTGCCTGCATGGCTAGTTGCAGGTTAAGGGGCCTGGGTGCTGAAAATGGGTGCCTCCACCCGGAGGACAGGATTGGTGGTAGCATAACTGACCTGGGTACAGCCCTCCGGAACACTGTGACCCCCTTCCCCTCTAGTGGCCTAAACAATGAACAGAATACCCAGGTACAATAGCCCCCAAACCACAAATATATCCCCACTCTGATTGCACTTACCTCCAGGGCTGGTTCCACCTGTCTGACCCTGGAGACCCCCTGTAAAATAAGATTAGACACAGCCAGCAACAACAATACAGTGCTATTAGTACAGAGATGCACCACAAACAGTTGAAGTGCAAAAAGAGTCGGATCTGATTTATTCAGGGGGATTGAACAAGGGAAGGGGCGTAGTCAGGTTGATTGGTCTATCAACTGATTCAAACAGACTACAAGACATGCACTTTAGAGTCTCTCAACATTGTCACACGCACACTCTGGGTACCCAGTTGTTGATGCAGGCTAGTCTGATGCGTTGCAGGGGTAGGCTGGTGTCGCAGCTGGCCAGGACCCTAAGGATGGGAATAAAGAGTCATGCACAGTAACTCACAATTTATAATCCAGAGCCAGATGGCTCAGTTCGTGATAATCAAACAAAAAATCAAATCAGATGACACACTTTGATTTAGCTGATGTTGCAGGGAGCTACCCTGGTGTTTACTCACGCTACCCAGTACAAGACGCAGGATGGACGAAATGGAGACTGCAGAATAACTTGCTGGTTTGCCAGGAGAAGCAGGGCCCACACGATTCACCATGGTGTCGTTCCTGTCCGTGACGCTGAGCAGGGGGCTGATCCCAAAAGCAGGTCTCTCATCGATGGTCTTCTCTGTAGCGTGAGTATCTGGCTGGGCCAAGGTGGCAGAGCCCAGGCCAGGAGAACAATTCGGATGGCAGTCTGGTAGTGTTGGATTCAGCTTCCAGCAAGCGTGACACATTTGGAAAGTGGGGAACCAAATCGCGACCCACTGAGAACATTCAGCACACTTATAGTAAATAAAAAGCAGTACCACAGTTTGGATGATAGTTCGGTCACAATCACAGTGTCTCTGTGCAAACTGTATGCTCTGAGGTGGTTTCAGGCTCCCTGACAGGCTGATCACGTGAAGCAAATCTTCGGTCTTCTTCAGGTAACAGGGCAGTTACAATTCAGTATTTATGGTCACAATCCGGTTCGGATTCAGTCTGATTAATTTCACTAGCAGATTCCTCAGAAGGGAAGATGAAGCAGGCAGGCCAGACACAGCCTTCCCACCAGTTTCCAGCGGCTCAAATGTCTTGAGCAGTTCACTCCCTCAACTCCAAACTCAGACTGACTCTCTGCTGCAGGCAGCACCGGGACTTCCTTCTGATCCAAAAAGGGTTCGGTTGGTTGATTCATCTGTCTGTCAAAGCAAGGGCTCCCTCTCCAGGTCCATTTAGGTGCCAAAATGAAAAAACTTCAATTCCTACAGAAATTCACTCCCACAAGACCCCTAGGGACAGACTCCATCTTATGGTCCCCAAAAGGTATTGATTGGTGCAATACAGAAATGTCCGTGCTGCAAAGAAAGGCAGGTTAGACAAACTATAATCCCATTATTACTAGAGCAGCTAATCAGCAAACAATTACCAGTTCTAATAGAGGTCCCTCTGCACCATTAGCAATGGTACAATAGAGCAATATTATTGCAGCTTGGGCAGGACTCGAGCCTGGAAACACTCGGCCCCTACTCAGATTAATTATACACTACAAAAATAATGTTTCTTAAAGAGACAGGCACGGAGGCTAACAGGGTACTCGCACACAAGCACTTCTACACCTGTAAAGACACAGCACGCCCGCCTGGCAGTGGGCATTTAAGCACACCCAAGGGAGACTTTTGGGAACCCCCATTTATAGGGGGGTTACATGAGTATCATCTGCATAACAGTGAAAACTCAAGCCGTATCACTTGATGATATCCCCCAATGGCAGCATATACACTGCGAACAAGATGGGTGCCAATATGGAGCCCTGCGGCACCCCACAGGACAGGGGGAGGGTGTCAGATGAATAAATTCCGGTGACCACCCTCTGGGACCTGCCTACGAGGAAAGATCGAAACCATTCGAGGACTGTACCCAACAGTCCACAAAGGAACCACAGGGTCTTCACAAGCACCTCATGGTCCACAGTATCAAAGGCTGCTGAGAGATCAAGAAGGACCAAGATGGTACGAGCCTTTCGATCTCTCACCATTAGGAGATCATTTAATACCCGAACAAGGGCAGTCTCTGTGCTATGCCTCTTCCTGAAACCAGATTGGAGGGCTTCATAGACATTGTGAATTACCAGGTGATTGTCCAGTTGCAACGCAACCACCTTCTCAGTAACCTTCCCCACAAATGGCAGGTTAGAGACAGGCCGGTAGTTAACTGGATCAACGGGATCCAAGCCAGGTTTTTTAAGGAGTAGTCAAATGACCGCTTCCTTTAAGGGGTCTGGAAAGATTCCCCTCTCCAAGGATCTCCATACAATTTCAGCTAGTATCAGGCAGATAACATCTACACATCCCACCAAAAGGGAGGTAGGGCCCGGATCCAAACTGCTGCGGGTTGGGCGAAAAGTCTGGACAATCTTCACAATGTCCATGAATTCCAGTCTGCTGAAATCCATCCAGACAGACCAGGTGCTCACTGTCACAAACCCACTCAGAAGGTCAGGCCCTCTGCTCCCACAGTGCCAATCTTCGAGTGCGGTATTGTGAACAGGTAACATAACAGGGTAACCCTCCTGTCTGTTTTGTGGGTCCGAATCACCTTTGGTCTCAAGTTCTGGGTGATTCAAACTGTGAACCTTATGCTAGCATACCCAAATGTACAGGCTTGGATAATCTGGTCTTCGGGGCAGATATCTTTCGCCAAGGGCACCTAACCAGGTATCCAAAATGAACCCTTAAAACTCTATGAAAGACCTTGGCTATTTCTTACCTTTTTCCAGTTCAGTAACACCATTAAGCTTATGCATAGTTGTCAACTTTAACCATCTATACTTCACATGCAGTGGCTCAGTAGGTAGCACACTCGCCTCTGAGGCTGGGAGATCAGAGGGCTGTGGGTTCAGTTCCCACATCTGGCACTTGGGTTAATATCCTAGTACTGACACTGCAGTGCAGCATGAGAGGGCTGCTGCACTTCTGAGGTGCCGTCTTTCAGATGAGACGTTAAACCGAGGTCCCATCTGCCTGGATTGGTGGTAGTTCAGGTGGATGTTAAAGATCCTATGGCACTTATCGAAAAGAGTAGGGGAATTTCCCCGGTGTTCCTGGTCAAATTTCCCTCATTCACTAAAAATACCACCAACAGCTTAATCTGGTTCAAGGTCAGTTGGCATTCATCTATATCCCTCTCCCCCAGGTCGTGCCTGAAAATAGGCAGGATTTGTCTAGAGCACTTACCCGGTCAACAAAAACTAAATAAATAAAAAATAAAAAAAAATAAAAAGAATTTCGAAGGCACACCAGGCAGTCTCTTTAAAATAAGAGGTTTACTTAGAAAATGGATAAAAATATGTAAAATGTAAACACAGAACAATATATCACAAAGCATACAATCACTTAAAAGAAAACAAGGAAAAAAAGTACAAACATAAACTCCTACCACAATACAATTAGACTTTCCTAGCTAATGTATTACCTTCTTACAGTGCATTTAGTTAGATGTTTTCTAAGAGCCCACAAGAAAAGTGTGTCTAAGTGGGAAATGCAGAATACAGTTTAAACCCTGTGTCTCCACCCCTTCTTTGATGCCATCTAACTCCTCCTTTTAGAATATAAAAATTATACAAACAGGATGTCATAATCAGGAGGTATATTAAATAAGGTGACATCAGCAAAAATGAATTTCCCAATATGACTTCTCAATTAAGTCTTTCCTTTGATTTAGTGTGGTTGCGTGCTTTTCAGAGACATCACAGGACTTTTACAATTCTGCAGTTTTCTCACCTAGATGTCATATAGCTTCTTTTAGCATCTCTTGAAATTAACTGTCCTTCCTCTGAAGACGTCATAAAATGGATATTTTAGTTTCCTGGCTTCAAAGCAACACAGATCATCAACACGGCCATAAAAAGCAACTTGAAAGTTAATCACATTACAGAGATCTGCTGTTTAACATATCCTGTCATTTGAACTGAAATCTGGGGGGTCATCCCCGGAGCACAGGATGTCTCATGACAGACACTCACATACTACCTTTTTCTATGACTAAACTTGGCCCTTTCAAAGCCAAACTTCTCCTTCATCTCATTGCTGCCAGCATATGTGACTGCTACATATAACCAGCCCCCTAATCTTCTACAAATCAGCACCATGCACTTATCCCACTGGCAACTCCTATAATAACCTGCCCTACCTATGATCACCCTCCTCTACTCCATGCAATATTCCCTACCCCCTTTTCTCCCATCGCCTTTTTCCCCATCCTTTCTTTTCCCCCTCCTCCCCCTACCCCACTCTAGCACTTCCCCCCACTCTGTTCCTTATATGTCACCCTCTACTGCCCATTTGTGTTTGACAACTGCCTTTGGCTGCTCTCTCCTCCCACGGTATCCACCCTCCCCAATGTATCTCCTTCCACTTTGTCTTCCCCTATGTGATTTCACTATTGTACGGTTTATCCTAATCTCGGCATTGTATCTCTCTAAGTTGTATTTGTGTGTACTGTAATTGACGTGGAATCTTTGTAAAAGAGCCTTGGCTCAAAGGTACTTGCAATACTAGACTTAATAAATAAATACAATTATAAATAAAAATATTACAAAATCATAGAGCAATCAGAACGAGCTGGCGAAGCGTCACAATCCTCCCTAAATAGACTGAATTTGGGGGCTCTATCCCCTGCTTGGGATGAGCTTCCCAAATCAGTTCACTCATCATAAATGCACGATAAGCCATCGCTGTTCTGATTTGTCACTCCAGCCCAGGGGCTGTGGGATCTCTGAATTACCCCTAAATCCAGCATCTGCTCCACTTCCCTCCTAACGTCCTTTTGGACAGCCTCTGACACCCAATATGCTGTCTGCTGTATGGACGTCTGTGTCCCTGTCTCCACATTGTGCATCGCTAAGGGGGGTTAGCCCAGGCTTGGTGCTAAACAGTGGGGCAAAGTCTGCTAAAACTTCCCTTACTTCCTGGATCTTGTCCAGGGCCAGCTGGGGAGACAGTTTACTTGCCTCCACAGAGGACTCACACTTGCTTTCTTCCAACAAGTCCAGAAGGGGGTCTCCTTCGGCCGTCCCCTTCCCAGGACTACATACTGCGAACACCATGTCAACCCTATTAGCATATGGCTTCATCATGTTGACATGGTACATCCTTTCTGTCGGTCTTTTGTCAGGCAACTCTATAATATAGTTCACGTCATTTGCCTTCCTAACTACTTTGTACGGTCCTGCCCACTCAGCCTGCAGCTCGTCTTTCCGGACCGGAATAAGGACCATGACTTCCTGACCCACCATGTACGAGTGAGCTCATGTCGTACCCTTGCAAAGCAAGACTCCATCTTAACAATCTACCATTAGTTCTTTCCCCATTTGTGTCAGCCAAACCAGGGGGTTGTGGTCAGTTTGTACCACAAAATGCTGCCAATATAAGGATGGCTCTAGCTTCTTTAGGGCCCACACTATGGCAAGACACTCCTTTTCAACAGTAGAGTATGCCTGCTCCCTGGGAAGTAACTTTTTACTCAGGTACACTACCAGGTGAGCTTTCCCTTGGTTGGATGTCTGACTCAGTACTGCCCCAGTACCCACAGCTGAGGCTTCAGTCTGAACTATATAGGGTTTGCTATAGTGAGGACTTGTCAATTCAGGAGCACTGCACAGTTCCTCCTTCAGTCTGGTAAAGGCTTTCTCACAGGCTGGTTCCCAGGTAATTATCTTTGGTATCCTTTTCTTTACCAGATCAGATAGGGGAGCAGCCAGGGTACTGTAATTTGGTACAAATTTCCTATAGTACCCTGCTGTCCCTAAAAAAACTCCTGACCTGCTTCTGCGTTTCTGGTCTGGGCTATGCCTGGATCACCTCTATTTTTATTTGGTTAGGACAGAGCTGTCCCTGGCCTACCACATGCCCGAGGTATGCCACTTCTCCCATGGCCACCTGGCACTTCTCAGTTTTGACAGTGAGCCCAGCCCTCTGTATCCTGCCCAGCACCTCCCTAAGGTGGGACAGGTGTTCCTCCCAGCTGACACTAAAGATGGCAATGGCATCCAGGTACGCCACGGCGTACTCCTCAGCACCATTTAACACCTGGTTCACCAACCTTTGGAAAGTGGCTGGGACATTCTTCATTCCAAAAGGCATTACTTTAAATTCAAATAAGCCTATCGGAGTGATGAAGGCCGACCTCTCCCTAGCTCTGTCCATTAACTCTACCTGCTAATACCCCTTTGTCAGGTCAGTGATCGTAAGGTAGGTTGCCCCTCCCAACTTGTCCAGGATTTCGTCCGTCCGGGGCATCGGGTGGGCTTCTGACTTTGTGACTGCATTCAGTCCACGATAGACCACCCAGAAATGAGTAGAGCCATCTGGCTTGGGCACAAGGTCTACGAGTGAGGCCCAGGGGCTGTGGGATCTCTGAATTACCCCTAAATCCAGCATCTGCTCCACTTCCCTCCTAATGTCCTTTTGGATAGCCTCTGACACCCGATATGCTGTCTGCTGTATGGACTTCTGTGTCTCTGTCTCCACATTGTGCATCGCTAAGGGGGGTTAGTCCAGGCTTGGTGCTAAACAGTGGGGCAAAGTCTGCTAAAACTTCCCTTACTTCCTGGATCTTGTCCGGGGCCAGCTAGGGAGACAGTTTAACTGCCTCCACAGAGGACTCACGCTTGCTTTCTTCCAACAAGTCCAGAAGGGGATCTCTTTCGGCCATCCCCTCCCCAGGACTACATACTGCGAACACCATGTCAACCCTATTAGCATATGGCTTCATCATGTTGACATGGTACATCCTTTCTGTTGGTCTTTTGTCAGGCAACTCTATAATATAGTTCACATCATTTACCTTCCTAACTACTTTGTATGGTCCTGCCCACTCAGCCTGCAGCTCGTCTTTCCGGACTGGAATAAGGACCATGACTTCCTGACCCACCATGTACGAGCGAGCTCTGGCTCTGCGATCGTACCACACTTTTTGTTCTGTTGGGCAGCTGCCAGGTTGCTCTAGGCTGTCCCCATATGCTCCTTCAGCCTTTCCCTAAACCTAAGGATGTAATCCACTATGGGAGTTCCCTGGGTGTCATGCTTGCCTTCCCAGTCCTTACAGATCAAGTCTTGGGGCCCATGTACCCGGTGTCCA
The DNA here is from genome assembly GCA_016271365.2 of Neoceratodus forsteri. Lineage (NCBI taxonomy): Eukaryota > Metazoa > Chordata > Ceratodontiformes > Ceratodontidae > Neoceratodus > Neoceratodus forsteri. The sequence goes on from CM028132.1 coordinate 1,340,077,860, forward strand.
TATAAGAGTTTGAAGGGGGAAAATCCTGTCGACTCTTGGGGCACCTCCCTGTATGCAAACAACAGGTGGGAAAGGTATTTCTCCCAGTCCCTCCCATGCTGTTCAGAAAACGCCCGGAGCATGGACTTCAGGGTACCATTAAATCTTTCCACAAGCCCATTGGCTTGTGGGTGATACGGTGTCGTGCATCTCTGCACCACCCCACACTTCTCCCACAAACATTTCATCAGGTCCGACATGAAGGAACCCCCTCAATCAGTGATAACCTCCTGCGGAAACCCAACATGGGAGAAAATCCTAAGTAAGGCATCTGCCACTTTGTCTGTCCTCGGTGAGGATAGGGCAACTGCCTTGGGGCACCGGGTGGCATAATCCACCACAGTCAGGATGAATCTCTTCCCTGAGGAGCTGGGGGTATTAAAAGGCCCCACAATATCCATTCCCACCCTCTGGAATAGCTCCTCCACTATGGGCAATGGAATCAGGGCGGCTTGGGTTTTCTTGCCCGCCTTCCCTATTTCTTGGCACCGATGACAAGAACTGCAGAACTCCTTCACCTGCTGGGTGAAGTTGGGCCAATAGAAATTCTAGGCCAACCGCTGTGTAGTACGTGCGATTCCCAGATGATCAGACAAGGGAATATCATGTGCAGTCTTGAGCAGCTGCTCACGATACCCCTGGGGAATGACAAGCTGCCTGCCTATCACCCCTCCCTCTGTCTACACAGCCTGAGTATACATCAGTCCATTTTCCCAATAACCCTTATGTTTACTGTCACCTCCTTGTGCTCCGTCAGAGTGTGCCCAAGCCCTCAGCTTCTCTAGACTAGGGTCACTTCTCTGAGCAGCTGCAGACTCCTCACATATTTCCAAGGCATGGGACAGGCCCCTCTTCAGTCTCTAAACTAGGGTCCCTAGCACTAGTATCAGGGCACTCAGGATCACTGTCATCCCTAACCCTCTGACAATGGGTCACCTCTCCCTCCTCCGAGTAACCCTCCATAGCGGTGTGGTTAACTACTACTGGGGACATTTCTACCCCCTTTTCATTAGTCTCCATATCAGGAGACCCAGGCTGGGGAACCAGCCTCCCAGTGATATCCACAATGGCTTCTGTGGAGTTCAGGGAACTACAATTTTCCCTTGCCGTTTGGCTACGGGTAACTGCACACCATCCCTGTTTGAGGTTGTTGCTAAGGATGACGTCCACTTCTAACGTTTTGGCTATAGCCACCTGTTGCCCAGTTGCCCCTGTTTCACCCTAGTCTAGGAGAACACTAGCAAGGGGCAATGTTTTCTCCTCACCAGTAAAGTCCTGTACAGTCACATATTTATTGGGTATAAGCTGACCAGGCTCTACTAGATCCACTTTTACCAATGTCAGGGATGCCCCTGTGTCCTTTAACCCTTGTGTCTGTATACCATAGAAAAATAGAAACATAGAAGTTGACGGCAGATAAGGACCGCAAGGCCGCCATTCGCTGTGACTGGGTGCATGTGTTCCCTCATGTTCACAGGCATGCTTCCAGGGACACACAAAGAACCCACTTCTTTCCTAGCACCATTCTGCGTATTGCTCATCCTTTTGGGACACTGTCTGGCAATATGCCCAGTTTCCTTACAAAACCAACATTCATTTCTTTTCTCAGAGAAATCTTTTCTCTGAAACCTGGGGCTAACTGGTTTCAGTGGAGGCAGTGATGGTTTTAGCTGCCCTGCAGGCGCGCTTTTCCCTTTCTGCACTGCCACACCTGTCCCATTCGCTCTCAGAGCAGGTCTGCTCTTGGCATAGTGGTCCGAGAATTCAGCAGCCTCTTGCACTGTTTTGGGATCTCGGTCCTCCAGCCAGGTTTTCAGCTCTGCTGGGCATGCCCCAAAAAAACTGTTCTAATAAAATAGCATTTTCAATTTTATCTACAGTTTGCTTCAATTCCTTCCCACCAATGTTTTAAAAACTGACGTTGTTTCGTGGCTAGCTCCTCATTGCTCATGTCAGGGCTTCTCCTGAGCTTACGGAATTTAACTCTGTATGATTCAGCAGTTAGATCAAACTTTTTAAAAAGTGCAGCTTTAAGTTTGCTGTAATCATTACTGTCCTCATTGTCCATTTAACCCAATGCATCTGAGCTTTCCTAGTAAGTAGCGGGGATAGCTGGAAGCTCCAGGACCCACTAGGAATTTTAGCCTGAATACAAACGTTTTCAAAGGAATTTAAAAAGGCATCCATATCCTCCCCCTCTTTAAATTCAGCTATCAATTTGGAATTCAATTTGTAACCCAATCCTGTAGTTCCAGTTAAACCTAAGCCACTTATCTGCTCTGGTGCTGGTGGTTGGAGTTGTAGCTTCTCCAGTTCATGTCACCTCTGGCGCTCACGCCCCTCATGGTCTGCCTCTTGCTGCTGACAGTTCACCTCTCGCCATTCTTGCTCCCTCTTTTCCTCGGCAGCTCGCTGTTCTCGCTCCCTCTTCTCCTCCTCTGCAGCTCACTTCTCTCGCTTAGGTTCTCAGCGTTCTCACTCCGCTTCTTGGCGCTCTCGCTCAGCCTCCCTCTGGAACTCCAGCTCCATTCTGCGCAACTCAATCTGCAGCCTGAGTACTTCTGGCTCCAGAATGCTGGTGACCTTCCCCTGCTGCTGTGGCCCTTCGCTGGCACTGGCCCTGCTGTCATCCTCATTGGATCTGGACACCACACTGGCCACTAGCCCTTCCACACTCAAGGTTTGGGCTTTTACAATTACAGTCAGTGACTCGATGCTCTGTGTATCTGCCACCATCAGGGAATCCATGAGGCTCTGCTTGGTGGCTCTCAGCTCGTACAGGACTCCTCTGTCCTTGCACAACTGCCTCAAGTAGTCTACAGTATGCCCACTGTAGTTGGAAGCCATCTTCTTCCCTAACTACGGCTACTCTAACTTGCACTTTATAAAAAAAATAAAACAGGTAGGAACTTGACTGTAAGCCAAATGATATAGTTCTGTTTCCTTTTTAAAAAGAATAATCACTACCTTTTTTGCAAGTGAGCTGTATAGTATTAAGCTGATACACTGAACAATATAAAGCTTGTGTTACGAAAATTGTCAGCACCGCTGCCAACCAGTCTGTCACAAACCCACTCAGCAGGTCAGACCCTCTGCTCCCACAGTGCCAACCTTCGAGGGCAGTATTGTGAACAGGTAACAGAACAGGGTAACGCTCATTTCTGTTTTGTGGGTCCGAATCACCTTTGGTCTCAAGTTCTGGGGGGATTCAAACTATGAACCTTATGCTAGCGTACCCAAATGTACAGGTTCAGACAATCTCTCTTCAGGGGATGCCAGATATCTTTGCCAGGGCTCCTAACCAGGTATCCAAAATGAGGCCATAAAAACTCTATGAAGACCTTGGGTATTTCTTACCTTTTTCCAGTTCAGTAACACCATTAAGCTTATGCACAGTTGTCAACTTTAACCATCTATACTTCACACGCAAAAGAAAGAATTTCAAAGGCACACCAGGCAATCTCTTTAAAGAAGAATCAGCATTTATATAGCGCTTTTCATACTCAGTGTATCCCTAAGCACTTTACAAGCAATGCTAGACTGGTAGTGAAGAGACTGAATGTGTAGTGGCAGCCATATTGCACATCAACACCCACACACAGCCTGGATAATTGCATGAACCAGTTTATGGGAAGGGGAATGTTGGGCAGGACACCAGGAATGTCCCCTACTCTTTGCGAAGAGTGCCCTGGGTTCTTTTACTTCCACCTGGACACCCACCAGGACAACACCAGGATGGGTAGAAGGGACCTTGGTTTAACGTCTCATCTGAAGGACGGCACACCCCGGCAGTACAGCACCTCCCAATACTGCACTCGAATGCCAGCGTTTTTAGGTGCAAATTCAATCCTGGTGTGGGACAAGAACCCACAACCTTCTGGTCCTGAGGCGGATGTGCTACCAACTGAGCCACGCTGGCACCCAAAATAAGAGGTTTACTTAGAAAATGGATAAAAATATGTAACATGTAAACACAGAACAATATATCACAAAGCATACAATCACTTAAAAGAAAACAAGGGAAAAAAAAGTACAAACATAAACTCCTACCACAATACAATTAGACTTCTCTAGCTAATGTATTACCTTCTTACAGTGCATATAGTTAGATGTTGTTTTCTAAGAACCCACAAGAAAAGTGTGTCTAAGTAGAAATACAGAATACAGTTTAAACCCTGTGTCTCCACCCCTTCTATGATGCCATCTAGCTCCTCATTTCAGAATATAAAAATTATACAAACAGGATGTCCTAATCAGGAGGTATATTAAATAAGGTGAAATCAGCAAAAACTAATTTCCCAATATGACTTCTCAGTTAAGTCTTTCCTTTGATCTAGTGTGGTTTCCTGCTTTTCAGAGACATCACAGGACTTTTACAACTCTGCAGATCTTACTTCGAGAGGTTTCCTTCAGTAGGTCATCACATAAAGGGCTAGCGCCACCTAGCGTCGGGCCGCACTGCAGACTTTTCTAGCAATACCTGACAGGGGACCGCCCATCCAATGTCACGTGACCGACGTCAGCGTGACTGTATATAGTGGGCGGTCCCCACACCCACCCTTCAGTTCTTTCCCGCCTTCGCCTTGTGTCAGTTGCATAGCAGACTTCCATATAGCGATCGTCGAGAAAGTGCTTTGCGTCGGATTTTCCCTCGCTAATTTCCTACTAATTTTCCGTTTCTTATTGATGTCTTCTCCAAAGAAGAAGTGCTCATCCTGTGGCATGCAGATCCTGCACAAAGATGGTCATCTCAAGTGTGCGTCCTCTGTCTAGGCCCAGACCATCCAGTCTCCTCCTGCCCTGAGTGTCAGACCTTCAATCAGGCCACAAAAAAGAGGAGACAGCAGGCATTGGAAGCCCATCTGCTAAAAGCCTGCTTGGCTTGTCTCGAGAAGAAAATGGATAGGCTTAGACATTCTTCGTCCAAAAAGGCCTCTTCTTCTAAAAAACACAAGGAGAAATCTAGGGAGCGGGAGCGCTCCGTGGACGATGCTAGGCCCTCGACGGCAAGGCCCAGCCGCCGCCCAGCAAGGATGGTAAGTCTGGTAAATCTTCAGCAGGTCAGTCAGCCATCGGTTCCTCCAGCGACCACACCGCTGCGGCCGATAAGTCGACCACTGGCTCCTCCGGAGACTGAGTGGCGGCCAGTAAGATGGCTACCCAGGCTGTGGGTACTCGCCCGGCTTCGGTCGATAAGTCGGATGGGGGATCCTCCTCGCCCGCCCGACCACCCAATAAGTCGGCCGCCTCTCGCACCACGCTGGTTCGGTCCCTGCTTGGGCCTGACGTGAGCCTCACCCGACGCCCAGCGGGACCAGAGGGAGAACACCCCTCTTCCTCCTCCTCCCTCCTTGCCTGTACCCTCCAATTCCCTGGCAGGTACCTTGGGCGATGATAGCGGAGAACCCCTTGACCCTGTCGATGCCTCAGGATCTGCTCCGCTCTCTCCTCTCAGGGTCAAGGAGAAGGAGGCTCCTCTCTGGTCATCCGGCCTTACAATAGAGGACCCTTCTCTGCCTTTGGGCGGGCTCCCGGTGCCCCCGACGCCGGTTGCCCCTACGACAGTTATGCAGCCGAGACCGGATCAGGTTCTACTGCCAGGGCCCCTTTGTCCGGTTCCAACGCCAGACCCTCCGATGCTGGACCCCCTTCTGGTGCCGGATCAGGTGGTGCTGGTTCCGACATCAGTTCCCCTGACGTGGGCTGTCCCGACACCAGACCTTTTGCCCATTTATACAATGACTGTTCTGATGTGGGTACCCCTGATACTAGATCTGATGATGGGGATTTATACTAGACCCCGAACTGTCCCGCATTACCTGCATGGGTATCCTGGGGGCTACTACCTGGGGGGCCCCGCTCCATAATGGAGCAATTTTGGACAGTTCTACCCTGGATCCAATCCCTATTTGAATTTTCAGGGATTCCAGGGTTATTATCCCCCAACGGTTCCTGCTTCTCCTCCTCCTGCTCCCCCTCAGCCTTGGCCTACTCCTTCACCCCCTTCCCTCTCTGGTCACCCCAGATTTCAAGGCTTTAATCCAGTCTTGGTGGCAGGAGACATGGTCGGAGTTGGTCTCAGACCTGGAGACTAGGCCCCCACAACTGTGGTCTCCCAGGTCTCCTTCCCCGAGCAGCTCTTCCATTAGCACCGTACACATCTTGGGGAAGACTCGGCAGGATGTTTCCCTCCCGGATAGCAAACATCGTCCTGTTGAGGAGGCGGACGACGACAGTTCAGAGGGGGTGGACGATTCTTCTGAGGAGGTTCCAGAGGACACCGAGGATACGAAAGGCAAGGAGTCTCCGAAGTCCCCACCAGAGGACCCTGCCTTTTCAGATCTGTTGAGGTCCATGAAGGAGTATTTCAATTGGGAGTCAGAGGAACAGAACCCTATGAGACAGAGACTGTTGGAGCATCTCGACCTGGAGTCTCTGTCTCTGGTCCCTATTCCTCCCTGGATGGCACCTCACCAAAACCTCACCACTACCATCTGGCAGATGCCTCATACCCTCCTGGCTGTGTCCAAATGGGCAGACAGGCTTTACTGGGTGCCGAAGGTTGCCCCATTTCTGAAGGTTCATCCCAAGGCTGACTCTGTGGTCATCTCCACGGCTCATAATCACTCGTCTACACCAAAGCGCATGAGCACCTCTCCTCCTGACAGAGTCGAGGCAGATGGATCAGTTTGGGAAGAAGATTTACTCATCGGCCACGTGCACCCTTCGGTCCCTCAATTACGTGGCCCACATGGTGTCCCACCAGAAGACTACCTTGGCCAGGCTAGAAGCGTGAGTCCAGTCCATGGACCCCTCGCCTTTGAAGGAGGAACTTGCCAAGGATCTCTGCCTCTCCAAAGTTTCTTGTAGGCATGCCTTGCATGCTACCTATGATTCAGTTGACTTGGTGGCTCACACTTCAGCAACAGCCGTTGCCCTTAGATGGCATTCCTGGCTTCGTCTTTCTGGACTCGCCAATGAAGTCCAGTCGGCGAGTCAGGACGCCACTTTTAAGGGTTCGGTACTTTTTGGTGGGGACACCAAAGATATCATCACAGACCTACAGGACAAGGGACTTGTCCTTCGGTCCATGAGGTTGATGTACCGATCGGGCTCTCAGCAACAGCAGCAGCAGCCCTTTCGGAAAAGGACCTGGAGGCAGAGGAAGAACGCTCAAGTGTGCTGCCAAGGGAAGCGTAAAGCCACAGGTACAGCCACCCCTCCTGCCTCCAAAAAACAGAGACGTTCAGGAGGCCCTCCCACTGAACGTCCCACCACTTCTTGACTCCCTGGCCCCACTGCCTCCTCAGTCTCGTGACAGGGAGCAGGTGGGGGGAGGTTCGCCCTCCACATGCAGGAGTGGAGAGCAATCACCTCCGACGAATGGGTCCTGCAACTAGTGTCCATAGGGCACACCATAGAATTTCTGGAAATCCCTCCAGAAACTCTTCCCCGGAAGTTCTCCTATTCTCAGGACCAGGTTCTCCTAGTTCACGAGGAGGTAAACTCGCTCTTGCTCAAGGAAGCAATTGAGCACGTCCCCTTCAGGGAAAGGGATTTTACTCCCATTTTTTCCTGGTCCCAAAAAAGACAGGGGACTTCAGACCCATACTCGACCTTAGCCAACTAAACCAGTTTGTCAAGTACAAAAAATTCCGGATGCTGATGCTCCAGAGCCTCCTTCCTCTCCTCATGGAGAACCATTGGCTCTGTGCCCTGGATATGCAGGATGTCTACCTGCACATCCCCGTCTTCCCCAGTCACCGCCGATTCCTGCGTTTCTGCTTCCGAGTGGAACACTTCCAGTTCCGAGCGCTCCCTTTCGGTCTGTCCTTGGCACCACGGGTTTTTACCAAGTGCCTGGCAGTGGTCACAGCGTTCTTACGCCACAGGGGTATTGCGGTTTTCCCTTACCTGGACGATTGATTGATTTCGGCTCTTTCCAGGGATTCTCTGTTGGAGGCTCTTACCTTTACCCTGGACCTTTTCAACACACTAGGAATCACAGTCATTGTTCCCAAGTCATCCCTTATCCCTGCCTAGAGACTTCAGTTCATTGGGGCAGTCCTGGATACGGTCCAGTGCAGAGCCTTCCTGCCTCCAGACAGGGTGGAGACCTTAATCTACCAAGCCTCCAAAGTGACTTCTCACAGAACCATCTCAGCTTGGGAGATCCTGCGCCTTCTGGGCCTGATCACAACTGTTCCCCTAGCAAGACTTCACATGAGGGTCACTCAGTGGTTATTGCGAGTGCAGTGGGATCAGCTCCTGGATGACCTGGACCATCCGGTTCTGGTCTCCTATGCAGTTCAGAAAGAATTGCAGTGGTGGAGAGAGTCTCGTAATCTTTCTGTGGACTTCCTTTTCTAAGCCCTGCACCACTAGCTACACTCACCATGGATGCCTCGAATATGGGGTGGGGAACTCATCTCGGGGAGCACCAAGCCCAGGGATTGTAGTCCGGCATGGGGTCTCCTTTGCACATCAACGTCCTGGAGTTGAGGGCGGTCCTGTATGCCTTACAGGCATTCCAGGCCCTACTTCCAAAGAGATCACTGCTAATCCAAATGGACAACATGTCAGTAGTTTGGTATATCAACAAACAAGGAGGAACCCGGTCGAACCCCCTGTGCAGGGAGGTGATGCGGGTGTGGAACTGAGCAGTCCAGCACCATCTGGTCCTCATGGCCGTGCATGTTCTGGGCATTTTAAATGTCCTGGCGGACAGTCTCAGCAGATCTTGGACCCTAGCTCACTAGTGGGACCTGCTTCAGGAAGTGGTGGAATCCATCTTCCAACGTTAGGGGCATCTGGAAATCGACCTCTTTGCCTCCAAATCCAATGCAAAACTTCCCAGGTTTTGCTCGCTCGTTCCAGGGCATGGTGCTTTCTGGAATGACACATTGTCTCTATCTTAGGGAAATTTGTGTACGCATTTCCTCAGTTTCCCATTCTGCAGAGGGTTCTGCTCAAGCTTCAAGTGGAGAAGACAAGGATGATTCTCATAGCTCCTCTCTGGCCGAGACAAATCTGGTTCCCGCTGCTGCAGCAGCTTTCCAGGGAACCACCGGTTCCACTTCCAGTGACTCACGACCTCCTGACTCAGGATCAAGGTCGACTGTTGCACCCGGGGCTCAGGATCCTGCATCTCCATGTGTGGCTCCTGCAGACATAGCAATCTCCCGTTTTGGGGTTTCCTCCAGGGTTGCTCAAGTCCTCATTGAGGCTAGAAAGCCCTCTACCCATTCCACTTATGCCATGAGGTGGAAGCGGTTTTCTATTTGGGTGACCGCTAAGGGTTGGAATCCCTTCTCTTGCTCGGCCACACAAGTCATGGAATACCTCCTTCACTTATTGGACTCCGGTCTGTCCTACTCCTCTTTGAAAGTCCATATCTCAGCTATCTCAGCGTACCATGAGCTAGTGGATGGTAAACCCATGGCTCAGTTGGAGGTCTCAAAAACCTTTCTGAAAGGGATTCTCCATCTGAAACCCCCCATCCACAGCCCAACTCCACCTTGGGACTTGAACTTTGTCCTGGAAAAGCTCACCCTTCCTCCTTTCAAGCCGGCTATGAGCTGTGATTTGCGCTTCCTTTCCTGGAAGGCACTTTTTCTGGTGGCTTTCACGTCAGCCCGAAGGATTTCGGAACTTCACGCTCTAGTCTGCAAGGAGCCGTATCTGATTTTCCATAGGGACCGGGCGGTCCTCAGAACAAATCCGAAGTTTCTTCCCAAGGTGGTGTCAGAAGCCATGCCGAATCAATCAGTAGAGCTTCCGGTGTATTATCTGTCCCCCTGTAACAGAGGTGAGGCACTCCTTCATACAATGGACGTCCATCGGATTCTCCAGTGTTACACCCTCCGGACCAAAGAGTTCCGCTCCTGCGACCAGTTGTTTGTCTCCTTTGCCCCGAGATTGAGGGGCAAACCGGTTTCTAAGCAGGGCCTGTCCAAGTGGTTAGGCAACTGCATTAGATTCTGTTACCAGAAGTACGAGAAGCCTCTGCCGGGTTCTAGCAGAGGTCATTCTACTAGGGGCATGGCTGCCTCTGCAGCCTTCCTCCGGAACATATCCACGGCCGATATTTGTGCGGCTGCTACTTGGAGTTCTGTCCATACCTTTACCAAGCATTACAGTCTGGACATTGCTTCTAGGCGGAGGGCTGGTTTTGGCCTAGCCATCCTACTGGGCCTTCTGTCCTAGACTGGGTCCATTCTGGATCTCACTTTTCTCTGTTGGAGTTATGTTTCCTCCTACCTAGTTTCTCTCGGTCAGTCCTTGGAGGAACTGCTTGGGACTCTATCCTACATGTGATGACCTACTGAAGGACCCCTCTCGAAGTAAGATAGTACAGTTACGTAGGAACAGTAGATCTTCGAGAGAGGTTCCTTCAGTAGGTCGTATTTTTCCCTCCCTCCTTCCCCTCATTTCTGTTTCACAGGGACTCCAAATTCTGTTCGCTCCTTCTGTCAGGCCTCTTCTTGGCTCTGGCGGGAGAACTGGAGGGTGGGTGTGGGGACCGCTCACTATATACAGTCACGCTGACGTCAGTCACGTGATGTCGGGTGGGCGGTCCCCCATCAGGTATTGCTAGAAAAGTCTGCCATGCTGCCCGACACCAGATGGCACCAGTCCTATATGTGATAACCTACTGAAGGAACCTCTCTTGAAGATCTACTGTTACGGTAAGTTCCTACGTAACTGTACTTTTTCTCACCTAGATGTCATATAACTTCTTTTAGCACCAGTTGAAATTAACTGTCCTTCCTCTGAAGACGTCATAAAATGGATATTTTAGTTACCTGGCTTCAAAGCAACACAGATCATAAACATGGCCTTAAAAAGCAACCTGGAAGTTAATCACATTACAGAGATCTGCTGTTTAACATATCCTGTCATTTGAACTGAAACCTGGGGGCGGTCATCCCAGGAGCACAGGATGTCTCATGACAGACACTCACACACTACCTTTTTATATTACAAAATCATAGAGCACTCAGAACCAGCTGGCCAAGCATCACACTCGCTACCTCCTATCGACCTCCACGACCCATCATGGAGAGAGCCTGGCCGATTCCGGACCTGTTGCTGGCAACCTTATCTGCAAAAAACTGAGCTAGCTCATCACACTTAATTTCTGAAAAAGCTCTTCCAGACTGGAGACAGACTGGATTGCACAATCTGTCAACAATTCAGAAGAGTTTAGCCGGTTGCTTCTACGCAGGAGAAATCGGTAGCCAGTCAAAATAGCGAATACAAAATAGCGAAAGTCAAAATAGCGAATGTCAAAATAGTGAATAACACAAAGTAGTGACTCATATTTACATTGCTCTGAATATGTTCTTCTCTCCACCATCAATGAGCAGCGTGATGTTAGAATATTTAAAATGGGAGGGCGCCCCCCGCACATGTCACAAGTGATCATGCCAAGAACAATTGTTGAGATAACTGGTAGTTGCAGCTGTTATGTGCTTTGTCATTCGCTATTTTGATGTTCACTATTTTGTATTCGCTATTTTTACATGGAACTGCAGAAGTCTCCCTGGACAGGAACTCTGCCTTCTTATGGGTGATTTCTGATTGATAGCCCTTATAATGTTCCATCAATCTAAGCCTGTCAGCATCCAGGCCGGACCTCCGCCATGCTTTCTCCAGCCTTTGACCAGTTCGCCTCAACTCCTTCAAGGACCCATCATACCAAGGGGACCTTGGGCGAAGAGTGAGTGGTCAAACACGAACAGGAGCAATCAAGTCCAGGGCGTCTCCCACTGCCTTATTATAGGCTAGTACGAGGTCCCCTGGACTATGCTTCACCAAGCAATCCGATAGGTCCAGCACCGCTGATAGACCATCTGGGGTAACTCCCCTTAAAGGGCGGTAGCGGACCATCTCAGAAGGGGCAGGTCCATTTGGGGGGCCCCAAAACTGAACCCTAAGATGTGATGGTCAGACCAACTGACTGGTTCCACCCCCAAGTCAGTGATCTCCATCTTCAGGAGGAACAGCAGATCCAGTGAGTGACCTCCTATTTGGGTAGAGGAGGTAACTACCTGTGTAAGGCCCAGCATTGTCATTAACTGGAGGAGATTTTGACCAAACTGCGAGAGTTCCCCTGTGGTCTTGCAGCCCATTTGTCTCCTCGTACTTCAGTAGGGTAAACTTCCTTTAATTTCAAGGAAAAGCCGGCATCAGCCATGGATTTAGATTCATGAGGTTTACTAACGTGTCAAATACTATGTGCAAATAACAAAGTCTGCATAGAAATTATTTCACAATCCAATAACAGGTTATTTGGTTGTGCAATAATTTCTATGCACAATTTTGTCATTTGCATACAGTATCGGCACTTTAATAAACTATAAATGAATTTAAATCCCATAACTGGTAACTTCGCTGGAATACAAGCCTGGCTAGCGTCTGTGGCGTGGTGTTTTGTTGCTCCTTTTCCATGAATTTCTCAGTTACTTGAGCGTGGCTGGTGATCAAACAGTGGAGTGGAGACTACAGGTAGCTGCTGCATCAGGAGTGACACGTGTACATTTCTGCTTGGTGTTGGGGGAGAAAAAAATATGGATGGAGTTGTGCGGAGGATATAGTCTGCTACCATATCACATATGGCTCTCCTGGCCTCTGTCCCATTCCCACAACTTGGAGATGCTCACTTCATTGACCCCATTGCCTCTGTTGGGGAAGAGCTGTCCCTGTCTCTTTGAATAGTTGGAGGGGGAGTTAATCCCCAATAATCAAAGCCAGTGTTGAAATTATTGTGAGTTGGGGGACCCATAAGGCCCTGGGCCGTATTTTCAAAGCATGGTGCAGGGCTTGCGCCAAGCCCTGTGCCAAGAGACTTGGGTTCTGGCAGCGTGCCAAACCCCATCACTGCAACTATACCCGATTTTACAGTCTCAGGTGCAGGTGTGACAGTTTTCTTTTCTTTTTCTATTATCTGTTTATCCTCTGGAGCCCTGGCAGGTGGCTTGAGCCCTCCGCCAGGAGGACTGTCTCTCTGGGCCCATCTCTCCCATGCTTGTGGACCCCAAGTAATTCCCCATGGATTGCCCCATGCAGAGGGCTCAGGAAGAGATCTCTGACCCTCCCCGGAGACCAATCAGAACCGGGGATGGCCCAGGAGCGGCTGGCCATTGCTCGAGCCTGCCAGGCTCATTTCCTCCATTTTGCCCATCCCCTCCCCTCAATGTAAGGATGTCGGATCGGCCTCCCGACCCATACTGCCCTCCAGCCACCGCCGGAGGGCAGTCTATGAGCAGAATGACTAGTCTCCCTCCCCCCGAGAGAGGAGAGTAGTCCTTCAGATGCTCGATCCTCTCTCCCCCCCCGCCAACCCCTGGCGGCTCAGGATCGTTCCCGAATCTGGGTCACCGGCATATCACGAGGTGTAGCAACCAGCGCCTCAACCTCCAGCACCACCGTACCAACCAGTTATGACAGTTTTCATGATTTTCGGCAGCTTGCACCAGATATCTGGTGCAAGCTCCATAAAAAAGGCCCCCAGGATTGCTGCAAGTTAGACCTGAAAAAGTTGGTCTAACTTATGACAGTTGCCGCATGGGATAGAAAATCCTGTTAGATTGCTGCAAGCCCCATGTGCCATATTATCCACGCATCCAGGGCTTGTGGTGATCTAAGCCATTTGAAAAATCCTGCCGTCTATCTTTAAATTGAGCCCCCCCCTTTCCCATTATAAGTCAGTGGTAGTAATGCATGAGCTACCCGGGGCTCACTTCAGAGCTGGGGCGAGCCTTGGCAAGTCCCCCACTGTAATTCCAACACTGGAAAGTCATCTTGGAGCTTGCATCGCTCAATGCAGAGGGGCCAAAATCAGAAGTCAGATGGAAGCTGCTGAGATGCTGAAATGGAATACAGTCCAGTTGGATGAGAATGCCAGCCTAGAGGCACACAGACAGGATGGTTACCATGTCGGCCACCAGGCTTGGTAAGGTCATTGCAAGGGGGTCCTGACATCAGATGGAAAAATGTAGGGGGGAATAAAAATTAAATTCAGCACCACTTTCTGGATGCTCTCTGGATAAGGAAATGTCTGTGCAGTTGAAATAAATATTAAATGAATCAGTGTGCCATGTAGCTTCTGAAATCTGAAAACCTCCACATGATGAGCTGCTGCACGGATGTTCTTCTACAGTTCTTTTATTTTTGTGTTCATCAGACAGTGACACAGACAGGAGAGACTGACAAGGGGGCTGAACGCACCACTGAACCAACAGACTTGTCTGACATGACAGGCGACGAATATTAAATGTCAAGCAGCAGCCTCTTTTCATCAGTTTCTAAACTGAGAATATTGCCATGCAGTCTTCCACAGCTGCTGTCATTTGTGTGAAATCACACTACTAGACAAAGAGTGATCATCTTTTTTTAAGTTATACTTTCCCTCCCTCCAGGTGCTCCTCATCCATGCAACCCCCACCTTAACTTCTCGCCCCCTGCAAGCACCTGGACAACAAGTTTCATGTGTTAATCTCCCATGATAGTGATATGGACCCATTGAGAGGCAGACCAGGGAGCAGGATCTGCTATCATCATGCAAGCAGGAGGTTTTGATGAGGAGCCAGGCCTGAAGCAGGCAGTTTCCCCTACCCCCCCCACTCTGGCAGTGGTGTAGTTCTTCTTTGAGGTGACTTTCTAAATGTTACGTCTTCAGGCTCATGATGTACCTCCTCCCCACATCAGACCCGACACACCAAGCTGTGGCCGTGGGCTACCAGGGGTCAGCTGTGCACACTCATAACCCCCACCCTGAAGGCTGAAAACATCCTAATGGGTGTTGCTACAGCCTCCTGATGACCTTGCATGTAGATACCATGATTGGGATGCAGTCCTGGGTCTCCCTCATTGTAGCGCAGTGCACCATCAGGGGTCCAGATAAGATATAGGACTGGGAAGTATTTACTGCTAGCTTCTTCAACCTGGTAGTATTTTCATCTAAATGGTAGTAATGCCATTGGCTGACCAGTCTCAAACCCCTGCCTCTAAACCAAGTTTCAAACCCACTGGGCACCTGCAGCCACAGACTCTTTTTGACTGGTGCTGCCTTGGAGTTCGAGATACCATCATGATACTACATAGTGTTGTGACCTTATTTATAACATTATGTCAGGTTGCAACAACCCTTCTGGCCAGCCAGTTAGCGACTTCTGATACTGTCTCCTGTGCTGCAGTCCTAACTGATAGTCATGCTGTTTTCTGTCTCCACCCCGTACGCTTGCACTCTTTTACTGCGTGGTGCAGGGGCTGCTAGCATTGCATGGTGCTGACAGTACTGTGCATGTGTAGCAAATATACTTTAAATATGTAGGGTGGGAAATAAATTCTTAAAATCAGAAAGTGGTAGTAAATCAGGCAAAAATTGGAGTAAAATACTTCCTTACTCCCTTTATCTGTTCCCGAGTGTTATCTTTTAAAGTCATCACATGAAGTACAGATTTTTACATAGCTTGACACATTGCACGGGCTTGATTTCTTGCTTTCTCACCCAATTGTGCAGAAAAGTACTTTTAGTTATGGAAGAGGTGAGCACTAAGATACACTTCCAACTGGCAGTGCAAGATGAAGAACGCTGCAGCAGCATACTGGGGAGCAGAGGTTACAGTGGTGTTTGGCAGAGAAGATCAGTACTGGAGGATGAGCTGGTATGGTGGGGTACAGCAGGAAAGACCGGCCCTGGAGGGGGGAGTTGATGTGGCAGAGTTTTGCATAGGTAGATCAGTGCTGAAGCTGGTGCTGGTGGGGCAGTGGTCTGAGTGAGCAGGTCAGTGCTGGAGGTGGAGTTGGTAGGTGGTAAAGAGGTGATTGGAAAAGAGAGAAGATTGCCACCCCCTGCATGAAAGTGGTTCACTGGAATATATAGGGTGATGGAATTTTAGTCATTGGCCCAGTGGTCCAGTGGCTGGAAATTTTCCTTTCTATCCCATCTGCTGTGAATTAAAAAATGCTGGAGTGCCTGATGAAATGTGACTGGTCAAGATCCTATTTCTAAAGCAAATGTACCAACTTTGTCATTATTTCTAGCCCTGGTTTAATATATTTTTTTAAAGGTGCTCCCTTTCATAACACTTAAAAGGCTTACCAAAAATTAAAACCCCCCAAGCAGAACTATGGATGGCAAAACAATAAGTGGTGCAACCCCAGGAGCTGTCACGGCTAGGTATAAAGATGCCATAATGTCAAGTTTTGAGTATAGTGCTTTATCAAATATCAAGATATGTTGAGAACCAGGATGGTAGTACAGATAAGTAGGGGGAAGGAGGAGAGAGGAAAGGGAAGAGAGGAGAAAAGGAGGGAAAGAGAAGAGAGGGAGAGAGGGAGAGAGAAGGGAGGAGGAGGATGGGAGTGGTGCAGTGCAGTAGCTGTGGGGCAGCTGTCTTCAGGAGGACCTTCTGGATCCTATGGTTTTGGCCCATCTGCAGGCACCTTGCTGGGCTGAGGGAGGAGGTTGCTAGTCTACAGGCCAAGAAGACTGTGATTCAGGGAGCCTCCTCCCCCACCGGAGGACTGCCAAGTTTGCCGCTGCTTCCTCTGAGGTTGTTAGTCGGGAGATGCAAATAGACTACAGTAGGCTTGGGGAGGGTGAGGGAGGTGGGGCAGAGGCACAATCCCCAGCTGGTGCAACTACAGAACTCCTACACAGTCTTGGAGGAGTGGGAAACTCCCACAGTGGCACCCGATGCAGTGACCCGGGAGGATGAGCGGGTCCTCCACAAGGGAGCCCAAGGATTTGTGGCAGGAGACCCCAGAGGAGGAGGAAGAAAATCCTGGTGGGGGACTCCATCATCAGAGGGACATATTTGGGGTCAGGAAGCAAGGGAGAGAGGGAGGTAAAGTGCCTACCTGGAGGCACAGCTCAGAGGGATAAACAGCGGATCCCGAGGATCACCAGGGCAGTAGCAAGGAGAGGGGAGCTAGATGTCATTGTCCATCTGGGGACAAATGACCTGGCAAGGGGGGAGACAGGGTTAGAGGTAGTGCAGGAGGAGTTTCGGTAGTTGGGGAGGGGTCTTGGGCAGGTAGCATGCACTGTGGCCTTCTCAGAGGTGCTGCCTGTCCTTGGCAAGAGGGAGGCTAGGGAACGCCTCATCAGTGACTTCAACGCATGACTAAAGGAATGGTGTGCAGGGGTTCATGTTCATTGGGGACTGGGGCCCCACCTGGAGGGATGAGGGCCTGTACAAAAGCAACAGCCTGCATTCAGCCAGAGGAGGAACTGTGGATCGTACTTCGAGAGGGTTCCTGCAGTAGGTCTTCACATAAAGGACTGCACCCCCTAGCATCAAGACTGCATGGCAAACTTGTAGCTAGCAGTTATCAGCAGGAACCACCCCTGCTGTCAGGTGATGGACGTCAGCATGACTATAAAAGGGGGCAGTCCCCTGCCCATCCAGCAGGTCTTTCCCACCGTCGCATGGTATCATTCGACATACATGGTAGAACAGCTTTCAGTCACCTGCCATTTTCTACAGTGAATTTTTGCCTAATTTCTGATTTCTTTCTTGATCCATTACAGTGTATGTCATCTCATCAGCCCAAGAAGAAGTGCTCCAAGTGTGGTGCGCAGATTTCACACGGGGACGACCATTCCTGGTGTGTCCTCTGCCTGGGGCCTAAGCACAACTCTACCAAGTGTACCATTTGCCAGGGCTTCAACCAGGCCACATGCACCCATCGCAAGAGGAGCCTCAATGCCCATTTGTTGACCCAGAGACTGGCATCGATGGAAAAAGAGCTCCAGGAGTTGAAGGAAAGATCGTCGTCGCTGGCCCCAGAGAAGAAAAAGGAAAAGGATAAGGAGAGACGTCAGGAGCGGAGCTGTTCTCCTCAAGGAAAGTCCAGCCAGCCGACGCTGACCAGGGTGGGCCCTCCACCTCCGTGAGTATCCCACCTGTAGGGCCTTCCTTCCGCTCTGGTGGACTGGATGGTACCCCCCCACCGAGGTTAGCGGGCAGTCAGGGGTTGCCTCTTCCGAGGTTCCTTCAGGGTCTCCTGCTTTGAGCTCCACTGCTAAGTCACCCCCCGGCTTCACCGTCGGGAGCCCATCCCAGGCCAGTCAGCCTGACCCTAGCCTTCCAGCTTCTGTCAGCCCAGCCACATCCAATAAGCCGATCGATGGTTCCTCCACCAATCGTGTGGATGCCACCTCTCTCCCGTCGGACTCCCTTGTGGACCCTGACGTCAGGCAGAGACAGCTCGCAGGTTCCTCTTCATCCCCTCAGGGTTCTCCCTCCAGGGATTCACTACCTTTATCCGACCTACTCGGGACAATCCTCCTACCATCAGATAACCTTCTCAACCTGTCATCGGGGGCTTTACCTGATCTCCCACCCTCGGCGGGCTCTCTCCCGCTGATGGATCCTCACTCCTCGCCGGATCCCACTCTGGACCTTTTTGGGGGCTGCATGAACCCTTCTCCTGTGGGACCTTTGTCTCCTCTGCCTACCCTGTCACCAAACCTGCTTCCCAGTGGTCCTTCAGCACCTCCTCTGTTGGGGCCCTTTGTTCCTCCTTCGGGCCCAACTGGCTACTTCCTGGATATACCCCTCAATATCCACAGTACCCGATGCCGGGAGGTGCCGCCAGGTTATAACCACCATGCCGGGCTACCCGATGCCAAGCTACCCTGCCAGGCCAGGCATACTATCAAGGCTACCAGTACCCTTATTGGTATCAGACACCCAGCTACCCTTCTTACGCAGGGTACCCGGGCTACCTGCCTCCACCTCCTCCTAGGCCTCCACTACCACCACAACCAGAACAAGAAGTTATCCCTGCATGGTGGAAGAATGCTAGGTCCCAACTCCTTCAAGAGTTTAGTCAACCACAGGTAGTGGTCAGGACCACCCCACCTCTCAGGGTGACTCCAGGTAGTCCTGCACCCTCCAGCGGTGTCTCTGACAGAGACTTGGATGTTCTGCCTTCTGGACTCACTGATCATAGGCTCCCAGGCCCAGCTCAGGAGGCATCCTTGCCCAGTAGACCAGAATCATCAGAATCTGATGAGGAGTTGGACTTAGGAAACCAGTCTGAACTTCACTGTCCCTCGAGCCTAAGCCGAGAGAGTCCCCAGAATCCCCCCATGAGGATCCTTCCTTTGAAGAGCTCCTCAGGACCATTCAAAAATCATGCAGATGGGCCTCCAAGGAATTGGACCCCCAAATGCAGGAGACTGACAGAGCCCTTGGACCTGGTCAATGCGGACCCTTTACCCATTCCACCCTGGACGGGGCCGCATGAGGACTTTACGTCCACAATTTGGCAGCAACCTTCATCCATACCGGCCATATCCAAGAAGGCCGTTAGGACTTACTACACCCCGGAAGGGGTTTCCCACCTAACTGCCCAATCTAAGGCCGATTCTGTCGTTATTATGGCTGCCCACAATAGATCGGCCCAGCCTAAGCATCTTAGTGCCTCCCCACCAGATAAGGAGTCCAAGCAGATGGATCAGTATGGTAGAAAAATCTACTCATCGTACAACTGCGTGATCCATTCCCTGAATTATGTAGCCCATATGGTGGCTTTCCAAAAATCCTCCCTTTCAGACTTGGAAAAAGACCTTCAAAGCGATCTCTGACAAACAGATAAGGAACAAACTCCTGGACAAGGTCAGGATGAATAAGTCCTCCTGCTGCCATGCCCTACATGCTACCTATGACTCAGTGGACTCTGTGGCACAAGGAGCAGCTATGGGAATCTGTCTCAGATGTCTAGCCTGGCTTCGCCTGGTGGGGTTGGCCCAGGATGTACAGAGCTCTCTTCTGGATGCACCATTTAGAGATCCAGTTCTGTTTGGCAGCGACGCCAAAGATGATATTACCGAGCTGCAGGACGGCGGCAAATCCCTGAAGGATGTCTGTTCTATGTACCGTTCCGGTCAAAAACAACGGCAGCAGCCATTTTGTCATCAGCAGAAATGGAACAAACAGAACCAGGGCAGAAGACAGAACAAGCGTCTCACCCCGGGTTCCGGTGCCCAAATTCCCCAGGCCAAATTTCCCAAAGCAGCCTCTGGGAAAGGCACACCTCCCTCCATGTCCTGACTCCCCGCCCTTCTGCTCCTCTGACTCTTTGGAGGAACCAGTCGGGGGGGGGGGAAGGTTCAGCCTCCACCTGGATGGGTGGAAGGCCATCACCGCAGATGCCTGGGTTCTTCAACTCATAGAAAGAGGTCACTCGATAGAGTTCCTGGAGAGACCTCCTCCCAACCCTCCGGGAAGGTCCTTTTACCCGTTAGGCCAACAACAGCTGGTCTTTCTAGAAATCCAAGCACTACTGCAGAAAGCGACCATAGAGCGAGTACCACTGGAACAGACAGGAAAGGGAGTTTACTCCCATTTCTTCCTGGTTCCCAAAAGTATGGAGAACCTAGGATCCATCTTAGATCTCAGCATGCTCAATCTCTTCATAGAGTACAGAAGGTTTTGCATGCTGACTCTGCAGGGACTGTTACCCCTGCTCCTCCCCAACACTTGGCTGTGCTCCTTAGATATGCAGGATGCCTACCTTCATATCCCTATTCTACCAGCCCACCGCTGCTTCCTGAGGTTCTATTTTCTCATTTCCAGTTCAGAGCCCTCTCATTTGGCCTCTTCTTGGCACCTCGGGTATTCACCTAGTGCCTAGCGGTGGTTGCGGTGTTTCTACGCTGCAGGGGCATCTATGTGTTCCCTTAGCCGGACAACTGGCTCTTTTCAGCCCCTTTCCCGAACAGTCTGAAGGAATCTCTTTCCTTCACTCTGGACCATTTTTCCAGTCTGGGTATTTCAATCAACCTTCCCAAGTCCCAGCTGATACCCTCCCAGCACCTCCAATTCATTGGAGCGGTGCTAGACTCAGTCCAAAGCAAGGCCTTTCTTCCATCCAACTGAACAGAGACCTTAATCTCCCAAGTGACGGTTGTGGTTTCATCTCAGTGGACCATGGTGCTTTTGGTCCTACGACTTCTGGGTCTGCTGGTGGCCACCATACTCACAGTCCCTTTGGCCAGACTGCATATGAGGGTTACCCAATGGTCTCTTCTAGTCCAATGGAACGAGCGCTTGAACAACATGGACCAGAGAGTCCTGGTCTCCAACAGCCTTCAAAAGAATCTCCTTTGGCGGCAGAACCCAGCCAACCTTTTGGTGGGGGTTCATTTCCAGCCCCCCCCCATCTCCCTCTCAGATTCTCACCTTGGATACCTCAAACTTGGGATGTGGAGCGCATCTGGGAGACCACCAAACTCAAGGTTCCTGGTCTCCCATGGAGGAGAACCTTCACATCAATATTGTGGAGATGAGGGCAGTGCTGTATGCTCTCCAGGCCTTTCAGTCACTTTTATCTCTGGGAACACTTCTTATCCAGACAGAAAACATGGCCACTGTCTGGTATCTAAACAAACAGGGAGACACCCAGTTGTACCCTCTATGCACGGAGGCAATGTGTGTGTGGTACTAGGCGGTACAGTACGGCCTGTTCTTGACAGTAGTCCACGTGCTAGGTGTTCACAACATTCTGGCAGACAGTCTCAACCGATCAGTCACCAGGGCTCACGAGTGGGAACTAACGCAGGCAGTAGTCGAAGACCTGGTTCTTCAGTTGGGTCGACCAGACCTAGATCTCTTCACCTCCCCATCAGCATGAGACTACCTGGCACACTCGCTCGTTCCTGGGCATGGTGCTTTTTGGTGAGACGCACCGTCTCTATCTTGGACAGGGAGATTTCTATATGCTTTTCTTCCCTTTCCTATTCTTCAGAAGGTTCTGCTGAAGCTACAAGCAGAGGGGGCACACATGATCCTCATTGCCCCCCCGAGGCCTTGGCAGATATGGTTCCCGTTGCTACAGCAGCTGGTGCTGGAACGCCCAGTACCTCTTCCTCTCTCTCACGACCTTCTGTCCCAGGAGCAGGGCACCCTGGTACATCCGAGCCTCAAGTCTCTCCACCGTCTTGCGTGGCACCTGTGGACTTAGCGATTTCTCGGCACGGAGTCTCCTCAGGGGTCGCTCAGGTCTTAGTGGAGTCCAGAGGAAACTCTCCACTAGATACACTTATGCCATGAAGTGGAAGAGGTTTTCTATCTGGGCCTCAGTGAAAGGCCTAGACCCTTTTCTTGCTCGGCCTCCCAGGTTTTAGAGTACCTCTTGCATCTGTCAGAGTTGGGCCTCAGCTATTCCTCTCTTAAGGTCCATCTCTCTGCGGTTTCGGCCTACCACCTTCCAGTGGAGGGTAAAACCCTAGCACAGCTAGAGGTTTACAGAACTTTCTTGAAGGAGAGCCTTCATATCAAACCTCCAGTCCGGAATCCTGTTCCCCCCGGGATCTCAACTTTGTTAGAAAAGCTTGCTTTGCCCCCTTTTGAACTGGCAGCAAGCTGTGATATGCTGTTTTTAGCATTGAAAATGCTCTGTTTAGTTGCTATCACTTCAGCTCGAAGATTTTCAGAGCTTCAGGCTTTAGTTTGTAGAGAGCCTTATTTAATTTTCCACAGACACCGGGTGGTTCTGCGGACTAACCCTTCCTTTCTTCCGAAGGTGGTTTCAGAATTGACCCTTAACCAGAGTGTTGAACTGCCGGTGTTCTTCCCAGAGCACTCCAACAGGGGGGAGTATCTTCTGCACACCATTGACATGCACAGGATTTTAAGGTATTATATCGCTAGGACTAAGGAGGTTCGAAAGTCGAACCAGCTTTTTGTAGCCTTCGTATCCCAGTGCCAGGGCAAGGCTATCATGAAACAGACTTTGTCTAGGTGGCTGGCAAATTGTATCCATTACATTTACCAGAAGTACGAGAAGCCCCTTTCGAGTACGGTTAAGAGCCACTCCACCAGGAGTGTGGCCACTTCGACTGCTTTTTCAGGAATGTGTCCACTGCGGACATCTTTGCAGCGGCCACTTGGTCCTCCATCCACATCTTCACTAAGCATTCAGTCTGAACATTGCCTCTAGGCGTAGGGCTGGTTTTGGTCTTGCAGTCCTGCAAGGCCTCTTGTCTTGAACGGATATTCAGTTGGCAGACATTTTCCTCCTCCCGGAACCTCATCTCTGACTCCTCCTTTTTCATTAGACTGCTTGGTATTCAGTCCTGTATGTGAAGACCTACTGCAGGAACCCTCTTGAAGTAAGATATAGCAGTTACATAAGAACTTACTGTAACAGTAGATCCTCGAGAGAGGTACCTGCAGTAGGTTTAGATTCCCACCCACCTTCCCCCCCAGCTCCTGTGTTTTTTCTCTTTATTCCCTTCCCAGGAGTCTGTCAGTCCTCTCTTCTGCTTCCTTTTTAGAGGTCTCCAGTGGAAAAGAACTGGATGGCAGGCAGGGGACTCGCCCCCCTTTTATAGTCATGCTGACGTCCGTCACCTGAACTAGCCAAGGGGGGAGGCGGAAGGAAGCAGGAGAACAAAAACTGCCATCCCCACCAGCTCAAGAGACAAACAAAGAATGCAAGGAGGTTGAGAATACCCAACAAGGGGCAAACAACAATGAAGGTCAGGGGTACAAGACAAGAATAAAACTAAAAAACTTAGTGGACAGGAAAAGGGACAGAGAGTGGCAGCATAGCCTGGAAAGCCATGTGTGCAAATGCGAGAAGTCTGAACAACAAGGTTGCAGACCTGGAGGCCACCATGGCAGAGGCAGACCTGGACCTGGACACCATCATGGAGACCTGGTGCAATGCAAATCAGGACTGGGAAGCAGCCATTCCAGGATATACGCTCTTCAGAAGGGACAGAGTAGGTAGAAGGGGAGGAGTGGCTCCATATGTAAGGGATAACATAAAAGCCACAGAAATGCAGGGAGGTGAGGAGATAGTGTAGGTCACTCTGGAAAGAGAAGGGGAACAGGAGTGATCTACAGACCTCCAACACAAGGGGAAGAGGTTGATAAGGAAATGGGGAAAGCAATCCGGAAGATGGCTCACAAGGGGGAGATACTGATAGTGGGAGACTCCAATCTGCTGAATGTGGATTGGAGCCTCCCCACTGCATCTACAACCAGGAGTAGGTACATCCTGGACTCCATGCAAGGGGAGTTCCTCAGGCAATTAGTGTTGGAACCCACTCACAAGGGGACACTTCTGGACTTAGTACTGTCAAATGGGGACAGTGTGACTGACATCAGAGTGGGAGACTACCTGGGAAACAGTGACCACTGTACAGTGTGGTTTGAGGTAAGGACCAGGTCAGAATCAAATCACACAAGGGTGAGGGTCCTGCACTTCAGGAGAGCAGATTTTAAGAAAATGTGAGAATGCCTTAGGAAGCCCTGGTGGGGATAAGAAAACTGTGTGAGCCAAGGAAAAATGGGCAAAAATGAAAGAGGTATTAGCCAAGCTACAAACCTCTGTGTAAGGCAGGTGAGCAAGGGCAAGAGAGAAAAAGGAGATCACTGTAGTTCTCTAAGGAAGTAGCAGAAAAGGTAAGAGCAAAAAAGGGCATTTAGAACATACAAAAAAACACAGAAGGAGGGGTATAGGGGAGGCTTACCAAGAGAAACAAAGGGAGGCAGGGAAGGCAGTTAGAAGCACAAAGGCACAGACAGAGGAAAGGATTGCCAAGTCAGTGACAAAGGGAGATAAAACCTTTTAGATACACAAGTGAAAAAAGAAGGACATATGGGTGGGGGGATAGTAAGACTGAAAGGGGAAGGAGGGTGCAGTGTGGAAGAGGACCACCAAAAAGCTGATTTATTAAACAACTATTTCTGTTTAGTATTTACGGATGAGAAGGAAGGAAACGGGCAAAGGGTAGAGGGCAAGGGTTTAAAGGGGTGGGAAGTGGACATAGAACCATTTATAGAAGAAAGAGTGCTTAGGAAACTGTCAAAGATAAAAGTAAGTAAAGCAATTGGTCCAAACTGGGTGCACCCCAGGATGCTGAGGGAGCTGAAAGAGGAGCTAGTTGCACCTCTGACAGCCCTTTTCAACACATCATTAAAAATGGGAGGTTCCAGGGGACTGGAAGAGGGCAGATGTAGTCCCACTCCACATAAGTGGAAATAAGGAGACGGGAAATTACCGGCCTGTCAGCCCGAAGTCGGTGGTGGGCAAGGTAATGTAATCATTACTAAAGGAAAGGATCGGGGAATACATTATTACCAGTGGTCTACAGAATCCAAGGCAACATGGCTTCACAGGGGGGTAGGTCTTGCCAGACAAACCTGATCGAGTTCTTTGATTGGGTGACCAGGGAAGTGGATCAAGGGAGAGTGGTGGATGTAGCCTACATAGAGTTCAGCAAGGCCTTTGACACCATTCCGTATAGAAGGCTGTTAAACAAGCTGCGAAGCCTAGGAGTAGGTCCTAAGGTAGTAAAATGGGTGGAAAATTGGGCAGGAGGAGTCAGAGAGTGGTGGTAAATGGCAGTCACTCCGGAGTAGGCAAAGTGACCAGTGAAGTACCACAGGGATCAATACTAGGGCCATTCCTCTTCAGTGTCTTCATCAATGACATTGCAGAAGGACTAGAAAGGAAAGTATGCCTGTTTGCAGATGACACAAAACTCTGAAACAAAGTAGACACACTGGGAGGAGTGGAAAAAATGAGAAGTGATCTAGAAAAGCTGGAAGAATGCTCAAGGGCTTGGCAGCTGGGTTTCAACTCAAAGAAGTGCAAAATAATGCACTTGGGGCATAAGAACCTGGGGGCAACATACCAACTGGGAGGAGAGGTATTAACAGATCTTACTTCGAGATACAGCTCTTGCAGCAGGTTACACCAGTAGGACTGAAGCCGGCAGGCGCCAGGACCCCACGGAAATTTTCTAGCTAGCAGTCTTCTGCGGGGACCGCCTCCGACATCGGTCCCGCCCCTGACGTCGGGCGTAGTACATAAGGAGACGGTACCCCCATAATGCTCAGTTCTTTTCCCGCCGTCGACTCGCCAGTATCGGCCTCTCAGTCTCCTTTTCTAGCGTGCGACGACCATAAGAACTACGACGATTTTCATCTATTTTTCGAATTGTGAACAACTGATGTCCTCTCCAACCACTTCTTTAGAGGGTCACCATACGAAGTGCACCTGCAGCAAACAGATCCCCTTCAAGGATCCACATTCAGCCTGTGTGTACTGCCTAGGCCCGGACCATGACACTAAGGCCTGCTTCGTCTGCCAGGGCTTCAACAGTCGCACCAGGATCCACCGCCAGAAAGCACTTCAGGCGTTTCTTCTGGAAGAGAAACTTAAAACCATGGATAAGGAACCTTCCTTCTGGGGAGAGTCTTCGAGCAAAACCCACAAGCACAGGGACAAGCACCGGGAAAAGGAAAGATCCAGGTCTCCTGCGAGGGCCTTGGACTCCCGACGCTCCGGCTCAAATTCGGACCGCTCTCCCTCCAGGGCTCGGTCGCAACCTCCCCCGGTCCAGGTCAGGTCATCCAGCAGCTCCTCTTCTCTTCAGCCTCTGAAGACTTCCAGGCTGTCGGCCTCTTCTACTCCTTCCAAGGCCTCGTCGAAGTCTGGGGAGCACCATAAATCTTCCTCCCGTCACCGGGACACCGACACCAGGTCAGTTTCCCAGCCTTCCCGAGGTTCGGATCTGGTTCCCTGTAAAACCAAGGACCTGACGTCCCTTAAAAGGACGTTGGACCCGATGTTGGCCCACCTGACATCGGCCAAACATCACTGGTGCTCCCAAGAGCTGGCAACACCCAGACACCCGTCGCCAGTCAGGCGTTCGCCTTCGAAGACGTTGGCCAGGGGACTGACGTCGGCTACCCCGGAGAAGAGGACTGCACCACCATCACCGACGGATGCCAGTCAGAAGGAATCATCCGAGGAGGATGCCACACAGCCTGAGGACCAGGCGGGCAACACTGGAGATGCCGGGCTCCCACGGGAGCCTTTCCTGGAGTGGGAGACCCCCGAGGACCCGACGTCCGACCCCGGCGACAGGCCACTGGTGCCAGGCCCGTCATCGGGTATGAATCTGGCAGAGGTAAAGGAATATTTTACCTTCTGGTGAGACACCATCAAAAAAGATGTGGTCACCACACATCCTCCTCCTACTCCTACTCCGCCTCCACCCACTCCTTTACTGCCTACGCCCGTTCTTCCACCTAAGGGGCCCGTAGGATGACCTCCAACCCCCAAGGAGCAGACACCACCTCCTAGGGGCAGATCTTCGGAAAGGAGAAGGCCTCCATCCAAATCCCCCTCGGTCACCCAGACCCAAGAGACCCAGACGACGCCGGTACACTCTGTCGGGGGAGGATTCCAGATCTGACACTTCGGGGTGTTCCAGATCACCTTCTCCTATCAGCATTCCCTCTCCTGACCCACATGACCTACCCAGGTCTCCTCCGGATGATCCCTCCTTCGAAGAGATCATGAGGCACATCCAGAAAAACATGGGGTGGAATGCTGAGGAACTTGACCCCGAGAGACAATGCCTTGCCCGCTACCGTTGGCAAAAAGACCCAAAGCCTGTGGTAGTGCTGCCCTTGGTGGATACCTTCGCGGACATCACCAAGGCTGCCTGGAAACATCCGCATTCCACTCCCACGGTGCCGAAGAAGGCTGACCGCCTATACAAGGCCCCTAGGGAGGACCAGTATCTGGCGAACCATCCTTTGGCTGACTCCCTGGTCATCACTGCTTAGCATGACCGGTCTCAAAGACCTCAGCATTTGAGCACCCAGCCATCAGACCAGGAATCCAAGCAATTGGATGTCCTGGGAAGGCGCATGTATGCGGCCGCGACTTGTGCCATCAAGTCACTGAACTACCTCACCCACATGGTTCGGTTCCAGAACACACTGTGGGAACAGGGTCAGGACCTGGTCGAGAAGATGCCCAATGGTGATCACAGGGAGGAGCTCTTGAACCTCCCCCGCACGGGTTCAGATGTGGGGACCCAAGTGCTCAGAGCCACATACGATTCTGCGGACTCTTCAGCCAGAGCTGCAGCCTCCGGCGTGTGTCTCCGGAGACACTCTTGGCTCCGTGTCTCCGGCTTTACCCCAGACGTCCAGAAGAACATCCTAGATGTCCCTTATAATGGCGAGGTCCTATTTGGTGAAGCCTCCAAGAGAGTAATCACCAAACTCCAGGACGCAGGGAAGGCAGTCCGATCTGTACAAGCTATGTACAGGTCTCAGCCTAGTTCCTTTCGTAGGAACCAGAGACATTTTCGTGGCCGGCTACAAAGGCAACAGCAACGTTCCGGCCAGCAGCAGAGGGGCACTTTCACACGCAAGGCCCAGGCTAAGTCATCCCCAGGTAGAGTCCAACGATATTTTAAAGTTGGCCCAGCCTGCCGGATCAAACACTGCCACATCATGACTCCTTCCCAGCCCCCGCCCCTCCCCAGGATCAACGGGAAAAGAAAGTCGAGGATCGCATCGCACGCCACTTCCCAGGGTGGCAATCGATCACCACTGACAGGGGGGTTCTGCAGCTGGTCAAAAAAGGTAATTATATAGAATTTGTAGGCAGCCCACCTACAAGACCTCCCCTACTCTCCCATTATTTGGGTCAGCATGCCCTGCTCATACAGCAGGAAGTGCTCACGCTTCTGGAAAAGAAAACCTTAGAGCATGTCCCAGAGAACCAGAGAGGACTAGGGTACTAGTCTCACTTCCTCCTGGTTCCAAAGAAAACAGGGGACCTCCGTCCAGTACTGGACCTCAGCAATCTCAACCTTTCGGTCGCTTGCAAGCGCTTCCGCATGGTGACCCTTCCAGGCCTAATTCCCATGCTGAAGCAGGACGCCTTTATGGCATCTTTGGACATGCAGGATGCCTACCTGCACATTCCGATTGCTCAAGCACACCGGAGGTTCCTACGCTTCGAGTTTCAGAGCTGGCATTATCAGTTCTGAGCTCTTCCCTTCGGGCTGTCATCGGCACCTCACGTATTCACGAAGTGCATGGTGATCGCAGAGGTAACGAGCCTTTGTATGAAGCAAATAAACAAAACAAGACGATGTAAGAAACCACTATGGTTCTCAAAGGAAGTGGCAGTGAAGGTTCAAGAGAAAAAGAAAGCATTCAGGAAGTACAAGGAATCGCAGCAGGAGCAGGACAGAGAACTGTATCAGTTAAAGCAAAAGGAGGCTGGGAAGGCAGTCAGAACAGCAAAGGCCCAAACCGAGGAAAAGATAGCCAACTCAGTTAAGAAGGGGATAAAACCTTTATAGGTACATCAGGAGCAAAGGAAGACCAAGGGAGGGATAGTGAGGCTTAATAAAGGGAGGGAGGGTGGGCAGAGGGAGACTGTGAAAAGGCAGAGATACTAAACAAATATTTTTGCTCAGTATTTACAAAGGAAGAGGAGGTACACAAAACAAACAGTAGTAACACGCTGGATACAGAAGTTGATACCAGCCCATTTACAAAGAAAGGGTTCTGAAAGAACTCTTAAAACTGAAGGTGGACAAAGCAATGGGGCCTGATGGGATTCATCCCAGAATTCTAAAGAACTAAGGGTAGAACTAGTGACACCACTGACTACCCTCTTTAACAAATCATGGGAGGATGGGGTGGTACCCGAGGACTGGAGGAGGGCAGATGTGATTCCCCTTCACAAAGTGGGAGCAAGGCAGAAGCAGGAAACTATAGACCTGTTAGTTTAACCTCAGTGATAGGGAAAATGATGGAATCACTTCTAAAGGAAAGAATTGTCGAGTATCTAGAGGCCAGAGGGGCACATGACCCTAGGCAGCACGGATTCACGGCGGGAAGGTCATGCCAGACGAATCTGATAGATTTCTTTGACTGGGTGACCAAAGTAGTAGATCAGGGAGAGGCTGTGGACATGGCCTACCTAGACTTTAGCAAGGCATTTGACACAGTCCCACACAAAAGATTAATATTTAAGTTAGCCAGCCTGGGAGTGGGTCCCAAGACGACAGCCTGGGTAAAGAATTGGCTGGAGAATAGGACACAGAGAGTAATAGTAAATGGAGTCCACTCAGAAGAAAGGAGGGTTACTAGTGGGGTACCGCAGGGTTCAGTATTAGGACCAGTCCTCTTCAATGTCTTTATAGGTGACATTGCAGAAGGAATGGAAGGAAAAGTATGTCTCTTTGCAGATGACACTAAGATCTGCAACAGAGTTGATGCACAGGGTGGGGTGGAAAGGATGAGAAGGGACTTGGCAAGGTTAGAGGAATGGTCAAATGTATGGCAGCTTAGATTCAATGCTAAGAAGTGCAAGGTAATGCACCTGGGAAACAAAAACCCAGGGGAAGAGTACACAATGGGGGGTGAGATACTAACAACAACAAAAATGGAAAGGCACCTGGGGGTAGTCATATCAGATGACCTAAAGGTGGGCAAGCAATGTGAGAGGGCAGCAAGGAGGGCTGGGGGGATACTGGGATGCATAGGGAGTGGCATCACAAGTAGAAAACAGGAAGTTATTATCCCTCTGTACAGACAGCTGGTGAGACCCCGTCTGGAGTACTGTGTGCAGTTCTGGAGACCCAGTCTCCACAAAGACATAGACAGGATGGAAGCTGTCCAGAAGAGGGCAACTAAAATGGTGCAGGGTCTGCACCGGAGGACATATGAAGAGAGACTTAAGGAGCTTAATATGTATAGCCTCAAGGAAAGGAGGGAGGAGGGGACATGATAGAAACTTTCAAGTACCTCAAGGGAATCAACAAAGTCCAAGAGGGTAGCATCTTTCAAAAAAAGAGGTGTGCAAGAACAAGAGGGCACAATTTGAAGATAGAGGGCGGCTCAGAGGTAATTTAAGGAAGTATTTTTCACAGAGAGGTTGTGGATGCATGGAATGGCCTTCGGAGGAGGTTGTGGAGTCAAAATCAGTGGTGGAATTCAAGCATGCATGGGATAGTCATAAGGCAATTCTGGGGGTGGGGGAGGAAGAAGTAGGCTGCTGGTTAACTGGGATCTGCAGCTTATCCAGTAGGTAGGGAAATGGGCAGACTGGGTGGGCCAAGCGGTCCTTATCTGCCATCAAATTCTATGTTTCTATGTTTCTATGTTTCTATCCTAGCTGCGTCTCTGAGGAGATAGGGCCACTACATGTTCCCATACCTGGACGACTGGCTTCTCATGGCACCCTCCAGGGAGGCCTTGATGATGGCCATTCACTTCACCCAGTCTCTTTTTAAATCACTGGGTATTCTCATCAACTACCAGAAGTCACTCCTGGTTCCATCTCAGAAGCTGCAGTTTATAGGAGCAGTTCTGGACACCATCAGAAGGAAAGCTTTCCTTCCCTCGGACAGAGCGGAACACATCAGATCCCTCATCAGGGAGTTGTCAGCGAAGAAGACCGTCCCAGACAGACTGGTCCTTCGCCTGCTCGGACACATGGCTGTGGCCATTGCAACAGTCCCACTAGCCCGTCTCCACATGCGGGTAACCCAGTGGATGCTACGGGTGCAATGGGATGAAAGGCAAGACCATCTGCAGCATCCAATCCGGATCACAAATGCCGTAATTCGAGATTGGCAATGGTGGCTAAATCCAGGGAACCTCTCTGCGGGGTTCCTTCACAGTCAAATCCCGACTGTGACCCTCTCCACAGACGCCTCAGGGCTCGGGTGGGGAGCACACCTAGACGGTGTTCGGTCTCAGGGCCTGTGGACAGCCCAGGAGTCTCATCTCCACATCAACATTTTGGAAATGAGGGCAGTCCTTTACGCTCTGCAGGCCTTCCAGTTGGAGATTCCATCGGGTACACTTCTGTTACAAACAGACAATACCGTGGTGATGTATTACCTCAATAAACAGGGAGGCACTCACTCCTACCCGCTTTGCAGGGAGGCCATGAGAGTGTGGGAGTGGGTATTACAACATGGCGCAAACCTAATTGCAGTACATGTCCCAGGAGTGGACAACACCATCACAGACAGCCTGAGCTGCTCTCAGGCCAGAGTCCATGAATGGGAACTTCTGCAGGAGGTGGCAGAGGATCTGTTTCACAGATGGGGTACTCCTGAGTTAGACCTTTTCACGTCCCCATCCAATGCAAAACTGCCCAATTTTTGCTCGCTAGATCCAGGGCCTGGTGTTTTCTGGTGAGACGCGTTGTCCCTCTTCTGGGCGGGCAGATTCCTCTATGCCTTTCCTCCTTTCCCGTTGATCCAGAGAGTTCTCTTAAAACTTCACAGGGAGCAAGCGATGCTCATTCTGATCGCACCCTTCTGGCCCAGACAAATTTTGTTCCCTCTTTTACACTAGCTATCCTGACAACCTCCTGTTCCTTTGCCAATCAGCTCCCATCTATTGTCTCAGGAGGCGGGTTCATTGGTCCATCCGGACCTATGCTCAGTGAACCTGCACGCTTGGCTCCTAGAGAGATAGCCATGATGCGATACGGGATCTCGCAAGAAGTGGCAGACGTACTCTCTGCCACCAGAAAACCGGCTACCCATGCAACTTGTGCCATGAAATGGCATAGATTCTGTTTGTGGGCTCAAGCGTGCGGCTTTCCGCTGTTAGATTGTCCAGAAAAGCTGGTTCTGGACTACCTGCTTTCCCTCTTCCACTCCGGACTGGCTTACTCCTCAATTAAAGTGCACCTTTGTGCCATTTCTGCTTACCATGCCCCCGTAGGCCATCGGACAGTGGCCCAGCTGGACACTACTTGTGCCTTTCTAAGGGGCGTCCTCCACCTTAGGCCTCCCATTAAAGATCCAATCCCTCCTTGGGACTTGGCTTTTGTCCTGGAGCAGCTTACGCTGCCACCCTTTGAACCAGTCATGGATTGCGAGCTACGTTTTCTGTCTTGGAAAACATTATTTTTAGTTGCAGTTACTTCTGCCAGAAGGATTTCGGAATTGCATGCTCTTATGTGCAAAGTGCCTTATTTGGTTTTCCACCAGGACAGGGTATCCCTAAGGACAAACCCAAAGTTTTTGCCTAAGGTGGTCCTAGCTCTCACATTCAATCAGGATATCGATCTACCAGTGTATTTTCCAAGGTACTCTAATCGAGGAGAAGCCCTTCTGCACACCCTAGATGTGCACAGGTGCCTCAGATACTACCTGACCAGACCCAAACAGCTCCGAAAGTCGGACCAACTTTTGGTCTCCTTTGCTCACAGGATGAAAGGAGCTCCTGTCTCCAAACAGTCACTTTCCAGGTGGTTCATCCAGTGCATTACTTTCTGTTATGATAAGCACAATAAACCCTTACCGGGCGCTGTCAAAGGTCATTCCACAAGAGGAGTGGCTACTTCTTTTGCGACGTTAAAGAACGTCTCCACCTCAGCTATTTGCACTGCAGCTACTTGGAGCTCTGTGCATACCTTTATCAGGCATTACAGTCTGGACATTGCATCGAGGTGAAGAGCAGGGTTCGGTCTAGCTGTCCTTCAGGGACTTCTGTCCTAGGCTCAAGTCATCTTGAGGTTTCTACCTTTCCTCCTCCCAATGGTGCATGATTGCCACTACTGCTTGGAAATCAGTCCTAATGGTGTAACCTGCTGCAAGAGCTGTATCTCGAAGTAAGATAGTACAATTACGTAAGAACTTACTGTAACAGTAGATCTTTGAGAACAGCTCTTGCAGCAGGTACCTTCCCTCCCACCATCCCCGCTGGAGGTAGGTCGGAATCAAGCACCCATCTTTTTAGACGAGACATGCCTTTTTACTTGTTTTGCCATCTGGTGGCGGATCCTCGTCTCCTCTTCTGATGTCATCTAGTGGCAGAGAGTCTCCGGCGGGAGAAATGAGAAGTTATGGGGACCGCCTCCTTATGCCACCACCCGATGTCGATGAGGACTGGCGATGGAGGCGGTCCCCGAAGAAGACTGCTAGCTAGAAAATTTCCGTGGGGTCCTGGCGCCTGCCGGTTTCAGTCCTAATGGTGTAACCTGTTGCAAGAGCTGTTCTCGAAGATCTATTGTTATGGTAAGTTCTTACGTAACTGTACTTTACAAAGCAGGAAAGGGACCAGGGGTGATCATTTCTGATGACCTGAAGGTAGCAAAGCAATGTGACAAGGTAGTGGGGAAGGCTGAAAGGATGCTGGGTTGCATTGGAAGCGGAATTACCAGCAGGAGGAAGGAGGTAATAATACCCCTATACAGATCACTGGTTAGGCCGCACCTCGAGTACTGTGTACAGTTCTGGAGGCCCCATCTCCGTAAAGACAGAGAGGGTGGAGGCAGTACAAAGGAGGGCAACTAAAATGGTGTATGACCTGCATCAAAAGTCCTATGGGGTAAGGCTCAATGAACTTAACATGTACTCCCTGGAGGAAAGGAGGGAAAAGGGGAATATGATAGAGACAGTTGGATACCTAACAGGCAAAAACAAGGTACAGGAGGGAAGAATTTTCCACAGAAAAAGATGCTCAAGGGGTCATGCTATGAAGTTAGAAGGGTGGAGGCTCAGAGGAAATGTAAGGAAGTACTTCACTGAGAGAGTAGTGGATGCATGGAACAGCTTACCAGCAAAGGTGGTGGGGGCAGAAATAGTGACAGGATTCAAGAACGAATGGGATAGACAGAGGGGGATCTTATCGGTTGGGAGGCGGAAGAGGGTGAAGACCAGAAACAAAGTAGGGTCTGCGGCGACACTATGGGTAGGGAAAATAGGGTAGACTAGCTGCACCATCAGGGCCTTATCTGCCAACTGATTCTGTTTCTGTCACGATATATTGATTATCATAATAGTTTTTGGCAGCTCTCATTAAGAGAAAAGAATGAAAATGTAATTGAGGAGGTGAAGAATCAGAGGTCTTGGTCACACTCAGAGAGGACACAGTGCCAGAGCAGTAAAGGAGACAATGTAAAGACTGGTTATCACAGCATGTCATGGTACGTCGTGCTACACAATACTCCTGGTATTTTTTTTTTCACAAAATATAGAAACACAGAAGTTGTTGGCAGATAAGGATCTCTTGGCCCACCTAGTCTGCCTTGTATTCCCTACCTGCTGTGCCACCACAGACCCTACTTGATCGCCTGCCTTCCACCCCCATGCCCTATTACTAAGGTCCCCTTGTGTCTATCTCATGTATGCTTAAATCCCAATCTTCCCTGTGTCAGTCTTCACCATTTATCACTGTCGGGGTGTCAGCCAGAGGCGCAGCACCCCGTAAGAGCTTTTTTTCTTTTTTCAGGGTGAGGAACCAGCGCCACCGGCCCCGCCCATGAGACTGACATATTGCATAGCGCTCGAGGGTTGGCCAGTAACAGCCGTCTGCCCCTCCTCTGCCCCAGTTCTGCTTCTCCTGCCGTCAAGACATCACCTTGCCTGCAGCTGGATAATTTCTTCTGTGTCAGCAGTTTGCGGCCTAGTTTCAGTGCAATGCCCTCAATGCCGTGTTTGACGCTGCATTCAAGTTCGCATTCGTCACGATTCTGCCCGTTCGGTACTTGGTGTCATTTACAAAAGGATACCGGTAAGATCTTTACTTTTACTTCTTCAGCAGTGCCAGGTCTTTTCTGTTTTGTTGTTGTGTCATCGCCGCATCATGACTAGTTCATAGAAACATAGAAGTTGACGGCAGATAAGGACCACAAGGCCCATCCAGTCTGCCCATTTCTTTTTCTACCTTATAAATGTGCCATCGGCCTTTGCTCTGTCAGTGGCCTATCTATTCATAGTCATTTGTATTGCTCCCTTATGCCTATCCCATGCCTGTTTGAAGCCCTGCACTGTATTCATAGCCACCACTTCTTGTGGTAAGCCATTCCATGCATCCACCACCCTTTCTGTGAAAAAGAATTTCCTCACATTCCCCCTTAATCAGCCCCCCTCTAATCTCATGCTGTGTCCTCTTGTCCTGCTATTTTCCTTATATTTAAACATGTTAAACCCTTTCACCTTGTTAATGCCCTTAAGGTGTTTGAATGCCTCGATCATATCACCTCTCTCCCTCCTTTACTCAAGTATACATATTGAGCTCTGTTAATCTGTCTTCATATGTCTTCTGATGCAGTCCCTGCACCATTTTGGTTGCCCTTCTCTGGACTGCCTCAATTTGGTTGATGTCCTTGTGAAGGTGTGGCCTCCAATACTGCAAGCAGTACTCCAGATGGGGCCTAACCAGTGTCTTGTAAAGAGGGATTATTACCTCCCTCTTACGACTTGTGATACCCCTACTAATACACCCTAACACCCCTAGCCTTACCTACTGCTTTAGAGGTCTGCTTGGATGATTTCAGGTCATCAGTGATGATGATGCCCAAGTCTCTTTCTTCCTTTGTGACTGCTAGCAACTCCTCCCAGCCTATAGGTGGCTTCAGGGTTTCTCTTCCCTATGTGCATGATTTTGCACTTCTTTGCATTAAATCCAGTTGCCACTCTTCTGACCATTTTGCTAGTTTATCCAGATCTCTTCTCATTCTGCCCACCCCATCTGGATTATCTACTCTGTTGCAGATCTTGGTGTCATCTGCAAACAGACAAGCCTTGCCCTCTAGACAATCTGCAAGGTCACTAATGAAGATGTTGAAGAGGACTGGCCCCAGGACTGATCCCTGAGGTACCCCTCTTGTGACTTGCATCTCTTCTGATTGTATACCATTTACCACCACTCTCTGTTTTCTGCCCGTCAACCAGTTTGCCACCCAGTTGACCAACCTCTGACCCACCCCGAGCCTACCCAGCTTATTTATCAATCTTCTATGTAGAACAGTGTCA
The DNA here is from genome assembly GCA_016271365.2 of Neoceratodus forsteri. Lineage (NCBI taxonomy): Eukaryota > Metazoa > Chordata > Ceratodontiformes > Ceratodontidae > Neoceratodus > Neoceratodus forsteri. The sequence goes on from CM028132.1 coordinate 1,340,114,482, forward strand.
AAAGCTTTGCTGAAGTCAAGGTAGGCAACATCAACTGCTCCCCTTGGTCCACCACTCTAGTTACCCAGTCAAAGAAATCTATGAGATTAGTTTGACAGGACCTTCCTTTGTAAACCCATGCTGTCTTGGATCCTGTGCCCCTATGGATTCCAGGTGTTGCACTATCCTTTCCTTAAGGAGTGCCTCCATAATCTTGCCCACTACTGAGGTAAGACTGACTGGTCTGTAGTTCCCTGCCTCCTCCCTGCTACCACTGTTGTGGGCGGGATCACATGAGCCCTTCTCCAGTCTTCTGGGACCTCTCCTCTGCTCAGAGACTCACTAAACAGTTCTGCTAATGGCTCTGCTAGTTCCACCATTAGCTCCTTAAGTACCCTGGGATGTATGCCATCAGGTCCCATTGCCTTATCCACCCTGAGCTTAGCAAGCTCTTGTAGGACCCTTTCTTTTGTTAAGGGAGTAGTGCTCACCTCCCTCCCTCCCCCCCCTGTGTCCATGATGCTGAGCTGTGAGTTCGAGGGACAAGAGATGTTCTTCCAAAGCGGGCCGGCCTACAATGTATTGGTGTCCTTGCAGCTGGCAAATTTCCGTGATGGACCAACATGATGTTTGCTTAACCTGCCTTGGACCCTAACATGATATGGACAACTGCGATGCCTGCTTCTCGATGGACCACCGAGTTCTGGAGTACCGTGTGTTTAAAGTCGGCAGGGCACTGCCGACTTTCAGTGGGGGGGGGGTTGGCTTCGCTTGAGAGGATCCAAGCGCGGGCCTTTTTGCCCTTCCTCCGGGTCCCCTCACAGGACTGTACAGTCCGATGAGCGGGCCTCCTTCTTCTCCTCTAGCCTTGCCAGGGATGAGGCATCTTCCACGGTGCCGAAGGACTGGTCGGGCTCCCCCAACCGGAGCCAGGCCGGGAGCACCAGCCAGGCAGTCACCTCTTCAGAGGTGCATGCTACCCCAGTGTTGCAACCCACAGTTGCTGGGTCTGGCACAGGAGGTTCCTCAGTGCCACCCGCTGGTGCCACCTCAGATCCCAGAGCCATTCGTGGCTCCGGTGATCAGGATGGCACCACGAGAGGTACTGAAGCCACCCGCGGCGCCGAGGGTGGGAGAACCCCTGGGGTCGCCAGTTTGGAAGTCTTCTGGATCTCCTCCTCTCCTCCTGTCCAGAGCCGGATGATCAGGAGGCTGACCAGGACTGGCAGCCTGACTTCTCAGAGTTGGAGGGTTCTCCTGGGCCTGATACCGATGTGCCTTCCCAGGTACCCCTCCCCGCGGTTCCAGTGACAGTGGTCGGGTACCTTGCCTCATTTCTTGGTGGGAGTGATGCTACTGGACACCACGACCGGGCATAGACTCCCAGTCCACGACAGACCCCCAGATCTGGACTTTGCAGAGTTTGACCACTTGGGATGGACAGTTTTCTCATTGGCGTGGATGACTCTGTGCATAGCGTCTCATCAGGCACACCATGCTGCCTACAATAGGCACCTGTGGGTGATGCTAGGTCAGGCACTAACATCGCTGCCTGACTCTGAGGCAACCAAGCAGGCCACTACCCTCTCTGCACTGAGCCTGGAGCTAGCAAGTCACCAGGCAAGGGTGTCCTATGATGCCAGTGAGGTAGCTTCACAGCTAGCAGGGATGGCGATCTGTATTAGGCAGATGGCATGGCTGCGCCTGTCAAGGTTGTCACCCTTGGCCCAGTGTAGGGTGATTGCCTCTACATTCCAGGGGACCTGTTTTTTCTCCCGCAGGGCGAGGCGGGATCTGCAGGGGCAAGTTTCTTCCCCCAGGGAACGGGGACCCTGCCTTGCCCTGATCAGTCACAGGCCTAACTGGCCTGGAGTTGGGTCTCCTCCTCAGTGGTCCTTCCTCACACGAGGGTGAGGGACTTCTGTCCTTCAGGGAAGTGCTGTACTCCCTTTGGGGGGCTTGGAATTCATCGTGACAGTGACGAATGATGAAGATTGACACAGGGAAGATATGAAAATTACGTACCTACCATAATTCTTGACCGTCCTGTGTACCTTCACCATTCATCACTGGCACCCTCCCAACTTCCCCACAGAAGGCCTCAGTCCCTGGGTGATGCCTCCTCCCTGCTTGCCCTCCTCCTCCGAGGACCAGTTTGGGCCTTCCCCTCTGTGGTCCTGGGGACCTTCTCCTTGTTTTTTGTTGGGCGGTGGGGGGGGACCTAGTTAGGAGGAGGGCCAGTAGGGTTTCTCGATCCAATCTTGGGTGGACTCTTTGTGGGTCCCTGTACCCCCATCATTGAAGAGCCCTCCAAAGTCGGTTCATACCCACCGTGATGGGCCGACTTCTGGTAGTGGGAGTTTCCTGGGATGGGAGGAGAGAATGGGGCCCGTGAGGACTCCTTTCTTCCCTTCCCCCTCCTTGTTTTTGGGTACGTTCTTCTATCCCTTCAGGCTCCTTTCCCCCTGTTGGGGGAGCCTCTTTGAGTGGGTGGGATCCCCATTCCCCCTGAACTCTGTGGGTTCCCCCTTTGGGAAGCAGTAGCTTGGGGGGATGGGGGATCCCACCCAGGGTGGAGTTTTTCCACCTGGGTGAAATTGGAGGAATGGGAAAGGGACCTTCTCCCATGCCATCAGCTTACAATGCTCAGTCTTACCCTTGGAATGGGTAGTAAAGCCGAGATGTAGATACTCTGCCTCAGCTGTTTCTCTTGACTAGTAGGCTTCCCTGCCTCTTGGAGGCGCCCTCCGTACCAAGTCTCTGAGCCCTGGGTCCGGTGCAGGGGAACTTGGGTCCCTGTCTCCCTTTTTCCCCATCCTTTTCTCTCATCTTTACTTTCTTTTCTGTCTCCTGAATAGCCATCCTGGGGCCTAAAGAGCCCATACCCCCCAGATCCTCCTCCTCCTCTGGCCGGCTTATCCCTTTTTCAGTTTTATATCCGTTCCTTATCCTGTCCCTCCGGCTTCCTTGCCACACCCTCAGTTTTTTTTATCCCTCTCTTTTCCTTCTGTCTCTCCAGCGAGCAGATCTGGGGCGGAAGAGGAGCCGATGGCCATTACTTGCCAACCCGCGAGCACCACGCAATATATCAGCCTCATGGACGGTGCCGCCAGTGCCGGCTCCTCCCCCTGAAGGAAAATAAAGCTTCAGTGGGGTGCTGCACCTCCGGGTGACACCCTGACAGTCATGAATGGTGAAAATATACAGGAAGATCAAGAATTACAATAGGTACATCATTTTCATTTACCATTTCAGCACCCACCACCTCCATTGGGAGGCTGTTCCAGGCGTCCACCACCTTTTCCATGAAGAAGTATTTACTCACATCCCCTCTGAGTCTCCCCCCAGCTTCATGTCATGACCCTTGTCCTTGAGCATCTTTTTCTATGTAAAATGCTACACTCATGTACCTTATTAATACTTTTGAGGTATTTGAACGTTTTAATCATGTCCCCCCCTTTCCCTCCTTTCCTCTAGCACGTACATATTTAATTTCTTGAGTCTTTCCTGTAGGGCTTTTTATGTAGGCCATCCCCCATTTTGGTTGACCTCCTCCGTACCGCCTCCACCCGATCTATGTCCTTCCAGAGATGATGCCTCCAGTACTGGACACAATACTCCAGGTGGGGCCTCACCATCTGTGTATACAGGGGTAACACTACCTCACTGTTTCTGCTAGTGATACCCCTCCCTATAAACCTGAGCATTCTGCTAGTTTTCCCCACTGCCATTTCACACTGCATTGCTACCTTCAGGTCATCAGAAATGACTACCCCCAGGTCCCTTTCCTGTTTTGTGGTTGTCAATACCTCCCAGCCCAGTTGGTATGTTGCTTTCAGGTTTCTGTGCCCCATGTGCATAATTTTGCCCTGTTTGGCATTGAAACTCAGTTGCTAAACCCTTGACCAGTCCTCCAGCTTTTCTACAGTTGCTAAACCCTTGACCGGTCCTCCAGCTTTTCTAGATCATCCCTCATTTTTCAGCCCCCTCTGGTGTGTCCACTCTGTTGCAAATTTTTGTGTCATCCGCGAACAGATATCCCTTCTAGTCATCCTGCAGTATCGCTAATAAAGACATTGAAGAGGACTGGGCTCAGTACTGACCCCTGTGGCACCCCACTGGTCATCGTGCCTTCTTCAGAGTGAACACCATTTACCACCACCCTCTGACTCCTGTTTCTTAGCCAACTTCTTACCCATTTTACTACTTTTGGACACACTCTTAGGCTGCCCAGCTTACTCAGCAGTCTTCAGTGTGGAACGCTATCAAAGGCCTTACTGAAATCCAGGTAGGCCACATCCACCACTCTGCCCTGATCCAATTTCCTGGTCATCCAATCAAAGAACTCAATCATGTTTGTTTGGCAAGATCTACCCCCTGTGAAACCATGCTGCCTCAGATCCTTTAGTCCATTGGCCACAAGGTATTCTGCAGTCCTTTCCTTCAGTAGTGATTCCATTACTTTACCCGGCACCTAAGTCAGGCTGACAGGTCTGTAGTTTCCTGTCTCCCCCCTATTCCCACTTTTGTGAAGTGGAACCACATATGTACTCCAGTCCCCCAAAACTTCCCCCATATCTAGTGATAGGTTGAACAGGCCTGTCAGAGGTGCAGCCTACAACTCCTTAAGCTCTCTCAGTATCTTAGGACATACCCCATCCGGCCCTGTTGCCTTGTCCACTTTTAGTTGTGCTAGTTCTTTGAGGACTCTCTCCTCTGTAAAAGGACTAGTGTCCGTCTTCCTTCCTTTAATGCCCTTTCCCCTGTATGTGGCCATCACCTACCCCTCTGAAAATACTGAACAGAAGTATTTGTTCAATATGATGGCTTTTTTCTGGTCCTCTTCCATACAACCCCCTCCTTCTCCTTTTAGCCGTACTATCCCTTCTTTGTTCTTCCTTTTTTCGTGTATATACCTAAAGAATGTTTCATCCGCTTGTTTTACTGACTTGGCAATATTCTCCTCTGTTTGAGCCTTTGCACTCCTAACTGCTTTCCCTGCCTCCCTTTGTTTCTCCTGATATCTCTACCTATTCTCCTCCTTCTGTGTCATCTTGTACCTTCTAAATGATAGCTTTTTGGTCTTCACTTGCTCCGCTACTTCTTTAGAGAACCACAGCGGTCTGTTTTCTCTTGCTCTTTTTAACCTGCCTGACATAGAACAGCATGTAGGTAACCACAGTGCTCCATATTACCACCAGGAGTAACATACCATTTTTGACAGGTGAGTAAAATGTAATTTTGTTGAGTAAAAGTGCTTCAAACCTGGAACAAACAGCTCAGTTTGAAGCACCAAGAAAGCATTTCCCAAGTGTGGAATGAGTCCCGGTATACTCATCACAATTCTTTTTACAAGTATTTCATAAAAATTGGGGAGTAAAATAGGCCAGTACTCTCCTTATCTGGAGCACTGGGTGACCATACAACACAAGACTGTGTTTCCATCTAGTGGATAAGGTGACATCATAGAGACGTCAAGAGCGAAGCTTGAGAGGTCTCTGATATCATCTCATCCCTGAGATGGAAACATAATCCTTGTTGTGTATGGTCATCCGTACACTGTTTTATATAGAACATGGTTAGACCCTATTCATTACCAGGCTTCCTATTCCTGCACTGAAGATGATATAAATAGTCTGACTCACTGAAACAGCAACTCTTGTATAATAATGCACACCTCTTTAAGGGAGAAACCCCCCTCAACCTTTTATTCTGTTTGCCAGTGTAGTGTGTAGGCATGGAGAGTGATTCTCTCTCTTGCAACCCCCTAATTTCATTCTAGTTTAAATGAAGTTGTTTCAGTTTGTTCTGCTCTGATGTGAAAACCTGTTTGACACCATGGCAAAGGAACAAGACCCCACACATAAAAGGAAACACTGGAGTTGATAATGCATAGTTGCACATCAAAGGGACTAGGAGTAAGCAAAACACGCCTAGCACATATAAATTAATCAGTTGAATAACAAAACTTTACAAGCACCAGCATCCTTCCAACTGCATTTTCCAGCTCAGACACACTTTAAACAACAGAAATCATTAGGGAACTTACCTTGAAAAGTGCGATGGCCGGCACAAGACAAGAATACAGGGACTTCAGAAGACATACAACAGAACTGACAGAGTAGCACTTCTACTGACTTGTGCATGTACGCATCATCAACTCCCATGATGCCTTGCATAGAAATATAGAATTTGACGGCAGATAAGGACCGCTTGGCCCACCCAGTCTGCCCATTTCCCTACCTGATGGATAAGCTGCAGATCCTAGTTAACCAGCAGCCTGCTTCTTTCTACCCCCAACCCCTAGAATTGCCTTATGACTGTTCCATGCATGCTTGAATTCAACCACTGTTTTTGACTCCACTACCTCCTCCGGAAGGTCGTTCCATGCATCCACAACCCTCTTTGTGAAAAAATACTTTCTTACATTACCTCTGAGCTACCCCCCCATCTTCAAATTGTGCCCCCTTGTTCTTGCACACCTCTTTTTTTGAAAGATGCTACCCTCTTGGACTTTGTTGATTCCCTTGAGGTACTTGAAAGTTTTATCATGTCCCCCTCTCCCTCCTTTCCTTGAGGCTATACATATTAAGCTCCTTTAGTCTCTCTTCGCATGTCTTCTGGTGCAGACCCTGCACCATTTTAGTTGCCCTCCTCTGGACAGCTTCCATCTTGTCTATGTCCTTGCGGAGATTGGGTCTCCAGAACTGCACACAGTACTCCAGATGGGGTCTCACCAGCTGTCTGTACAGAGGGATAACAACTCCCTATTTTCTACTGGTGATGCCTCTCCCTATGCATCCCAGTATCCCCCCAGCCCTCCTTACTGCCCTCTCACTTTGCTTGCCCACCTTTAAGTCATCTGATATGACTACCCCCAGGTCCCTTTCCATTTTTGTTGTTGTTAGTATCTCACCCCACATTGTGTACTCTTCCCCTGGGTTTTTGTTTCCCATGTGTATTACCTTGCACTTCTTAGCATTAAATCTAAGCTGCCATACATTTGAGCATTCCTCTAACCTTGCCAAGCCCCTTCTCATCCTTTTCACCCAACCTTGTGCATCAACTCTGTTGCAGATCTTTGTGTCATCTGCAAAGAGACATACTCTTCCTTCCAGTCCCTCTGCAATGTCGCTTATAAAGACATTGAAGAGGACCGGGTCCTAATACTGAACCCTGTGGCACCCCACTAGTAACCCCCCTTTCTTCAGAGTGGACTCCATTTACTATGACTCTCTGTGTCCTATTCTCCAGCCAATTCTTTACCCAGGCTATCATCTTGGGACCCACTCCCAGGCTGGCTAACTTGTATATTAATCTTTTGTGTGGGACTGAGTCAAATGCCTTGCTAAAGTCTAGTAGGCCATGTCCACAGCCCCTCCCTGATCTACTACTTTGGTCACCCAGTAAAAGAAATCTATTAGATTTGTCTGTCATGACCTTCCTTTTGTAAACCCATGCTGTCTTGGGTCCTGTGCCCCTCTGGCCTCTAGGTACTCGACAATTCTTTCCTTCAGAAGTAATTCCATCATTTTCCCCTATCACTGAGGTTAAACTAACAGGTCTCTAATTTCCTGCTTCTGCCCTGCTCCCACTTTTGTGAAGGGGAATCACATCTGCCCTCCTCCAGTCCTCAGGTACCACCCCATCCTCCCATGATTTGTTAAAGAGGGTAGTCAGTGGTGTCACTAGTTTTACCCTTAGTTCTTTTAGAATTCTGGGATGGATCCCATCAGGCCCCATTGCTTTGTCCACCTTCAGTTTTAAGAGTTCTTTCAGAACCCGTTCTTCTGTAAATGGGCTGGTATCAACTTCTGTATCCAGAGTGTTTCTATTGTTTGTTTTAGGTACCTCCCCCTCTTCATTTGTAAATACTGAGCGAAAATATTTGTTTAGTATCTCTGCCTTTTCACAGTCACCCTCTGCCCACCCCCTCCCCTTTATTAAGCCTCACTAGCCCTCCCTTAGTTTTCCTTCACTCCTTGATGTACCTAAAAAAGGTTTTACCCTCCTTCTTAACTGAGTTGGCTATCTTTTCCTCAGTTCAGGCCTTTGCTGTTCTGACTGCCTTCCCAGCTTCCTTTTGCTTTAACTGATACAATTCTCTGTCCTGCTCCTTCTGTGATTCCTTGTACTTTCTGAATGCTTTCTTTTTCTCTTGAACCTTCACTGCCACCTCCTTTGAGAACCATAGTGGTTTCTTACATCGTTTTGTTTTGTTTATTTGCTTCACACAAAGGCTTGTTACCTCTGCAATGGCAGTTTTTATTATTCCCATTGTTCTTCCACCTCCTTCCTGCCCATTTGCTAGTGCATTCCATAGGCACTCACCCATTTGGCAAAGTCAGCCTCCTAAAGTCCAGTACTTTTGCCTTTGTATGGCTTGACTCTATTGCTGTGTTTATTGTGAACCATACTGTTCGATGGTCACTAGTTCCCAGATGGCTACCCACTTTACATCTGTGATCCTCTCTCCATCTCCATTTGAGGGACCAGGTCTAAGATTGCTCCCTCTCGAGTGGGTTCCAATACTAGTTGTCTAAGGCATGCCCCCTGTAGGGCATCTAGAATAACCCCACTCTTAGAAGTGGCTGCTGCAACTGCACTCCAGTTAACATCTGGCATATTCAGATCACCCATCAGCAATATCTCCCCTTTATCTGCCATTCTAAGTATACTTTCTATCATTTTCTTGTCCATTTCCTCCCCCTGAGAGGGTCTGTATACAACCCCTGTGCGGATTGTGGTGCCATTGCCTGCCTCCAAATTGACTCACAGTGCTTCTTCTCCTCCCTGTTTACCCTTTTGTTCTGTTGCTTTGATTCCTTCCCTTATGTAGAGAGCTACTCCTCCTCCTCCTCTTTTACCCTCCCTGTCCCTCCTATAGATAGTGTATCTTGGTGTGTTTATATCCCAGTCATGGTTCTGTGTGTACCATGTTTCGGTGACTGCCACGATATCCAGATGTTCCTCCTCCATCAAGGCCACTAATTCAGGAAGCTTGTTACCCAGACTACGGGCATTGGTACTCATTGCTCTCCATTTTTTGATGGCTTTACCTTCTGTAGCAGCATCCCCCACTGACCTTTTACCTTGGTCTTTTTCTCATTTAGCACCCTGTTTTGTAGGGGGAGTCTGGGATTTTCCTGCTGCTTATCAGTGCCTCCCCTGACTAGTTTAAAAGTTTGCCAATGAAGCATTTAAACCGATTGCCCAAAAGACTTGTTCCCTTCCTGGACAGATGCAGACCATCCTGCCAGTATAGGCTGGTGTCCCTCCAGGTGGAACCCCAGTCCCCAATGAAGCCAAACCCCTGTGCTCCACACCATTTTTTCAACCATTCGTTAAACTATATGGTACAAAGTACCCTAAGTCTCACCCATGCCACTGACAGGCAGCACCTCTGAGAAGGATACTGTGTGTGCTACTTGTCTTAGGCCCCTCCCCAACTCTACAAAGTCCTTCTGCACTGCTCTAATCTCATGATGAGCCAAGTCATTTGTCCCTAGGTGGACAATGACGTCCAGCTCAGACTCCCATGCAGCTGTTCTCATGATCCTAAGGATGCGCTTCCTGTCCCTCCAAGCCATGGTACCAGGCGGGCACCTTACTTCAGTTTTCCCTGCTCCCCCCAGTTCTATCCCCCTAATAATTGAGACCCCCACCAGGAGCTGCTTCTTTCCCTGTGGTGCCCTCTGTCTCCTTCCTGAGGGCCTCCCTTGTGACAGTTGTCTGCACCCTCCTTAGTCTCCTCTGCGGGTGCATCCATGGGAACTATGCTCCCCAGAATGGTGTATGGATTGTGAGTGGAACAACTGACTGGGTGTGCCTCTGTTCCACCACCCTTACCTCCCTGAGCCCACTGTGGTCCAACTGCTGTGCTTTCTTCAGCAACCTCTGAGGTAGTGGTGGTGGCTCTGGTGCTCCCTGGATGGGGAGGTTCTCCTTACTACTGTCCAGTGCGGCCTGAAGATGGGCAACTTCCTCCCTCAGGGCAGATAGTTGTCTGCAAACAGGCAGCATCTCAGCCTCCAGAAAGACTCCCGGAAGACTGCTGCCCCACAGCCATTACATTCACTACTCCCCACATAACTGTCTACCTTGTTTAGTTTTTTGTGTGTGTGTGTGTGTGTGTGTGTGTGTGTGTGTGTGTGATTGGTTTGTTATATAGAAATATATGTATTTATATAATGTGTATGCTTATATTGTCAGTGCAGTGTGCTAGAGAGGATATGACAGTGTTATGCACCTGCCCTCTTGAGGAAATGATGTCAGAACCTCAGGTATAAAGGAACTATTTCCAGGGGTGGGTGGGTGGGGAGAGGGGTCATGATCTCCACGATGGCATCAAACAGGTTTTCAAACCAGGGCAGAACAGAGTGAAGCAACTTCACTGAAATTTAAATTAGGATGAAATTTGGGGGGGGGGGGGTTGTAAGAGAGGGAATCATTGTTCATGGCTACAAACTACACAGGTATACAGAAAATAGGTTGAGCGGACTTTCCCTTTAAATGCATAGCCCGCTTTGGTGCACAGGTTTCTAAAGTCCCAGTTCCATTTGTACCTCCTCAGTGTTAACAGTGCTTTGACCTGAGTTTTTTTTTTTGCAACTCTACTTATCTCCTGTACCCCAGCGAACTCTCGCCGGCAACCTCCCGACTCCCCGGTCTCTACCTCCCGTCATGGCTTACCTGCTCTGCACCCCCTGACCTGGCACATCCCTGGGTCTGATCCCTCTGGGGAAGGGCCACCCTATCCACCCAGGCTGGGGGGGGAGAAGCAGAGAGGAGCACATGACTTTGGGAGTGTGGACTGATGGAGGAGGCACCTTCACCTATCGCTGGGAGGAGGGGTTTTCTTAGTAAGTTTATGCCCTCTCCCACCCTACCTTCAGAGCCCAGACATACAGTGACGTCTTAACGACGTCTGAGGCAGCTCTGTGAAACCCCTACTGAGTCTTATAGTGTGGCAGTGCCTCCAGCTTCTCCTAGAGGCTGCTGCAGTGCCGGACTAACTCCTAGATCCCTCCCCAAGAGGAGAGCTGTCCTCTGGATGCTTGATCCTCTCGCCCCCTACTGACCCCCGATGGCCTGGGCTCGTTCCCAAACTCGGGTCGCCGGCATGGCGCGGAGGTGTTACCTCCAGTGCCTCAGCCCTCAGCACCACCAGGTCGGATGATTTTGACCTGTTAAATACATTTAAGATCCCTTTTAAATGCATAGATGTAGTGCCATAGGACAGTGGTCTAACTGGTACTTCATGACCTGAGTGTTTTAGAGATTAAAGGCTGTTGGTAGATGTTTACGTCATTGCCAGTAAAGCACACAATCACTCCTAATCACTGACAATCACTAATCTGATAAACATAATGGAGTACTAGAGAGTACCTTAATAAAAACAATCACTTTTTGACCTATGAGGACAGACTTGAGGAGCTCTGCCTGTTTTCATTGGAGGAGAGGAGAGACAGGGGGGACATGATTGAGGTCTTCAAGTACCTCAAGGGAATAAATAGGGTAAACATGGAGGGGATCTTTAGAGTAAAGCAGGGAGGTATCACCAGAGGGCATGGTTTGAAGTTGGAAGGTGGAAGGGTGAGGGGGGAAAGAGGAGGAGGTTTTTCACTGAGAGGGTGGTGGACCCTTGGAATGCACTGCCTGGCGAGCTGGTTCAGAGATCCACAGTGGAGGGCTTCAAGAGAGGGTGGGACAGACACAGAAAGTGGATGTATCAGATGATGGCCTGTCCCAGGGGGGTGGGGATGGATGATAGGGGTTTCTGGAACATAAGAGGGGGGGAGGGCCTCGGCACCCAGCTAGGGATCTGAGGTTCGAGCAGACTCGATAGACCGTAAGGCCTAATCTGCTGGCAAATGGTACGTTAGTATGTTAATTTTTAACTGTGTAATTGCAGTCAGTTTTGGTTTTCCAATGGAAAATATACCTAGCCTGTTTAAATGCGTACTAACAGCTGGCACATAAGGTGTGCGTTCAAGAGGGCTCCACTGTATTTCAAAATTCATTTATAACAGTAAACAATAACTTTTGAAAATGAACTGGGGTAAATGAGCGATCACAATTACATTCAAATAAAGGATTCTGCTGGTCATGAATGACTGACTCTCATCACGTCTGTAAGAAAAAAGTGAAAGTTCAGCTGTGATGCCCGTGACATTCACTGCTTCCCCCTGCATGCGTGATTCATGCTTGCGAGATACACAAAATACTGTAGTTATGCTTTGCTTTTGTGAGTTAGATTACATTTTTTTAATTGACGTTTATTGATTTTTTTGGGACCATCAAACAAAACAACAACAATGCCACTTATCAGATGATGTTACGTACGGTGCCCTGAGCCCCCGGGAAAAGGTGCCTTAGAAATTAAAGTCGCTGCTACTACTGTGGATCAGCTAGGGGACTTGCTGTTGAGTCGAGGCTGATGAGCATGGCTCATGCCAGGGAGGAGGAACACAACTAGGGAGGGGGGGGATCCCCCTTTAGTCCAAATGGTGGCAAACTGGCCTGAATAGGGTACATCCCTGTTTAACAGGGTATATCCCTGGGTGATAGCAGGGGCTAGGAGAAAAACCTATATGGGAAAAGAGCTGATGATAATGAGGAAAATCCCAAATGTGCTTTTTGCTCCCAAACATTTTTCAAAAAAAGATTCTGCCGATGTCAGACACTAAGAGCTAGTTATCTATAGCTGTGTTTGGCTGTAAGAAAATATCATCTGTCAAAAAACAGGGCAGACTGGATTAGAAATGTACCTCAGAACTTTCTTTTACTATCACGAAAAGGCGGAACAAAAAATCTAATATGCTTGTATTTTATCAAGCGTCTCATAAAAAATGCATCTCATGCTTTAGTTGGAGAAAGTTACTGAACAGTAATTTAAGGGAAAGAAAATAATTCTGGGGATTTAATGCATGAGAATGTGAGCAAATAAGCAGAACTAAAAGAGCTACTGATGTCTCTGGGAAAACCTTTTTTATGCAACACCAGTAAAAATAAATTTCCCCAGATAAAATGTGTTTTTATGTTTGCATGCATGCATGTGCAAGAAACATGGTGCCATCATCTGAGTTTTTGGAGGTGTGTCACCCATCTTCCATTTCAGTCAGTGTGTTTGCAGGCATGGCCGCAGTTCTCCAATGAACACTGCAGCTGTCTATTACAGCAGTTGAAAATGCAGTGCCATACAGTTGAAAGGGAGAGCTACGCTTCAGTGAGTAGCGCTCCCCCCCTTTACGCATGCAGCACATACGATATTGTGCCCAATGCCCCCCACGCACACACTGTATGGCCGACGGGGTGCCCAATCCCCGCCGGCTCCATGCCCCCAAAAAGTTTCAGGTGCCACGCTGGGAGCCCACCCCAGCGTGGCAAAAATTGTTATGGCTGACGGAGGTGCCCAATCCCCCATCGACTCCAGGCCCCCCCAAAACAGCCTTCCAGCTGCCAAGCTGGGAGTCCACCCAAGCGTGGCACAAGTCCATATGGCCGACTGGGGTGCCCAATCCCCCATCAGCTCCAGGCCCTCCCAAACAGCTTTCAAGCTGCCACGCTGGGAGCCCACCCAAGCGTGGCAAACGTCCCGCATCATCTTCGTTAAAAAAAAACAACCTGTAAACAAAAAAAGTTCCCTCGGCGGTCTCCATGCCCACCCACTGTGCACCCTACCTCCCCACACCCCCACCTCACCCCATACTTACCTCCAGAGCTCGGCACGATGATCTTCAGTAGACCGGGAGCACGTCTGCACTCTTCAAAGCCGACTGCAAACTGAGGAAATGCCGGTAAGCTGTATAATGCAATAAATAGGGTTTTTTCAACTTTATTGCATATCTCAGGCATTTTTTGGAATTTTGCCACCAAATTTTCAACATGGGGTTTTGGGCCCTCCTCATGAATTCTTGAACTGTCATGGCATTATTCAGGCTGAAGGGTGATTTAGCAGTCACTGCGTGAAATCTCCTTCGGGACGATTAACAAGCGACAGTGCCAGTGTTCATAAGGTGGAGCTCTCAAAAGCCTATGTTGCAAATTCAGTGAAAAATTCTAAAAATTACTGTTTTACGAGCGCGCATTGCGCAGTTCCTACGTATGCTCGTAAGTTCGCAAATTTTTAATATTTGCACTCCGGATTTTCAACATTGCCATTTTACCACACCTCCTTATGAGCAGTACAGCTGTCATTTTTCACATCTTGCCCAAAATGTGTTTCCGTGCATGTAGCGCACAATGGTGCAGTCGGTGTACGAAATCAATGTATGGGACACATTAAGAAAATCACAGTGACACTATTCATGAGCAGAGGTCTTAAAATGGCTATGTTGAAAATTTGGTGAAAAAATGACTGTTTTACGAGCATGTGTTGTGCAGTTCCTATACACGCTCATAAGTTCGCAAATTTTTTATATTTGCACTCCAGATAGAAACATAGAAACATAGATTTTGATGGCAGATAAGGACCGCTTGGCCCACCCAGTCTGCCCATTTCCCTACCTATTGGATAAGCTGCAGATCCTAGTTAACCAGCAGCCTACTTCTTCCTACCCCACCCCTAGAATTGCCTTATGACTGTCCCATGCATGCTTGAATTCCACCACTGTTTTTGACTCCACAACCTCCTCCAGAAGGCCGTTCCATGCATCCACAACCCTCTGTGAAAAAATACTTCCTTAAATTACCTCTGAGCCGCCCCCTTCTATCTTCAAATTGTGCCCCCTTGTTCTTGCACACTCTTTTTTGAAAGATGCTACCCTCTTGGACTTTGTTGATTCCTTTGAGATACTTGAAAGTTTCTATCATGTCCCCTCTCCCTCCTTTCCTCGAGGCTATACATATTCAGCTCCTAAGTCTCTCTTCATATGTCTTCCGGTGCAGATCCTGCACCATTTTAGTGCCCTCCTCTGGACACCTCCATCCTGTCTATGTCCTTGCAGAGACTGGGTCTCCAGAAATCACGCAGATACTCCAGATGGGGTCTCACCAGCTGTCTGTACAGAGGGATAATAACTTCCTGTTTTCTACTGGTGATGCCTCTCCCTATGCATCCCAGTATCCCCCCAGCCCTCCTTGCTGCCCTCTCACATTGCTTGCCCACCTTTAGGTCATCTGATATGACTACCCCCAGGTCCCTTTCCATTTTTGTTGTTGTTAGTATCTCACCCCCCATTGTGTACTCTTCCCCTGGGCTTTTGTTTCCCAGGTGCATTACCTTGCACTTCTTAGCATTGAATCTAAGCTGCCATACATTTGAGCATTCCTCTAACCTTGCCAAGTCTCTTCTCATCCTTTCCACCCCACCTTGTGCATCAACTCTGTTGCAGATCTTTGTGTCATCTGCAAAGAGACATACTTTTCCTTCCAGTCCCTCTGCAATGTCACTTATAAAGACATTGAAGAGGACCGGTCCTAATACTGAAACCCTGCGGTACCCCACTAGTAACCCCCCTTTCTTCAGAGTGGACTCCATTTACTATTACTCTCTGTGTCCTATTCTCCAGCCAATTCTTTACCCAGGCTGTCATCTTGGGACCCACTCCCAGGCTGGCTAACTTGTATATTAATCTTTTGTGTGGGACTGTGTCAAATGCCTTGCTAAAGTCTATGTAGACCATGTCCACAGCCCCTCCCTGATCTACTACTTTGGTCACCCAGTCAAAGAAATCTATCAGATTTGTCTGGCATGACCTTCCCCGCTGTGAATCCATGCTGCCTTGGGTCCTGAGTCCCTCTGGCCTCTAGACACTCAACAATTCTTTCCTTCAGAAGTGATTCCATCATTTTCCCTACCACTAAGGTTAAACTAACAGGTCTATAGTTTTCTGCTTCTGCCTTGCTCCCACTTTTGTGAAGGGAAATCACATCTGCCCTTCTCCAGTCCTCGGGTACCACCCCATCCTCCCATGATTTGTTAAAGAGGGTAGTCAGTGGTGTCACTAGTTCTACCCTTAGTTCTTTTAGAATTCTGGGATGAATCCCAACAGGCCCCATTGCTTTGTCCACTTGCAGTTTTAAGAGTTCTTTCAGAACCCTTTCTTCTGTAAATGGGCTGGTATCAACTTCTGTATCCAGAGTGTTTCTACTGTTTGTTTTAGGTACCTCCCCCACTTCCTTTGTAAATACTGAGCAAAAATATCTGTTTAGTATCTCTGCCTTTTCACAGTCACCCTCTGCCCACCCTCCCTCCTCTTTATTAAGCCTCACTAGCCCTCCCTTGGTCTTCCTTTGCTCCCTGATGTACCTATAAAGGTTTATCCCCTTCTTAACTGAGTTGGCTATCTTTCCTCGGTTTGGGCCTTTGCTGTTCTGACTGCCTTCCCAGCTTCCTTTTGCTTTAACTGATACAGTTCCTGTCATGCTCCTGTGATTCTTTGTACTTCTAGATGCTTTCTTTCTCTTGAACCTTCACTGCCACTTCCTTTGAGAACCATAGTGGTTTCTTACATCGTTTCGTTTTGTTAATTTGCTTCACACAAAGGCTTGTTACCCCTGTGATGGCAGTTTGTATTATTCCCCATTGTTCTTCCACCCCTCCTTCCTGCCCATTTGCCAGTGCATTCCTTAGGCACTCACCCATTTTGGCAAAGTCAGCCCTCCTAAAGTCCAGTACTTTTGCCTTTGTATGGCTTGACTCTATTGCTGTGTTTATTGTGAACCATACTGTTCGATGGTCGTTAGTTCCCAGATGGCTACCCACTTCTACATCTGTGATCCTCTCTTCATCTCCATTTGAGAGAACCAGGTCTAAGATTGCTCCCTCTCGAGTGGGCTCCAATACTAGTTGTCTAAGGCATGCCCTTGGGGCATCTAGAATAACCCCACTCTTTGAAGTGGCTGCTGCAACTGCACTCCAGTTAACATCTGGCATATTCAGATCACCCATCAGCAATATCTCCCCTTTTTCTGCCATTCTAAGTATTCTTTCTATCATTTCCTTGTCTATTTCCTCCCCCTGAGAACGGGGTCTGTAAACAACCCCTGTGCGGATTGTGGTGCCATTGCCGGTCTCCAAATTTACCCACAGTGCTTCTTCTCCTCCCTGTTTTCCATTTTGTTCTTTTGCTTTGATTCCTTCCCTTATGTAAAGAGCTACTCCTCCTCTTTTACCCTCCCTGTCCCTCCTGTAGATAGTGTATCCTGGTATGTTTATGTCCCAGTCATGGTTTTGTGTGTACCATGTTTCTGTGACTGCCACGATATCCAGATGTTCCTCCTCCATCAAGGCCACTAATTCAGGAAGCTTGTTACTCAGACTACGGGCATTGGTACTCATTGCTCTCCATTTTTTGATGGCTTTACCTTCTTCTGCAGCACCCCCCACTGACCTGTCTACCTCGGTCTTTTTCTCATTTAGTACCCTGTTTTGTAGGGAGAGGCTGGGATTTTCCTGCTGCTTATCAGTGCCTCCCCCCTTGACTCGTTTAAAAGCTTGCCAATGAAGCATTTATTTATTTATTTGGTTTTTGTTTACCTGGTAAGTACACTAAACAACAATGTTGCCTATATTCAGGCACGACCCGGGAGAGTACAGACAGGGGAGACCAGAGTCAACATTAAAGAGTATTTCATGACGCAGCATGAGGTGAGAACAAACATTTGAACATATACAGCCAGGTACAGTCATTATCAGTAACAACAAAGAAACAGATAACATTACGTTAATTATTTTCATCTGATGATACATCAGTGACTAAATTGAAACGACAAACAGCAAACAAAACTTATATGAAGTAGCATTATAACAATAGGATTTCTGCTGGATGTGGGAAACTTTCAGATTTTGGAGACCAGTAGGAAATCAGTAAGTGCCATAGGGAGGAGAAAATGCTAGGAAGAGAAGCTCAAGTTACAGCACAAGAGCAGCAGTCAGATTCTATTAGGTGTGCCCAGCTCCGTTTAAAGGCCTTGTGGGATCTGGAGAGTTTGATGTGGGAGGAATGGAGTTCCAGAAGGGGCAGATATGGCAAGGATCATTCTCCTTTTGTGTGAGATATCTGGGAATTTCAAGTTGGGTTTGAGCAGATGCCCTGAGGAGGTATGCTTGGGAGGGCTGAGTTAATAGTTGGCAGGTATTTAGAGGACCCCGTTCTGATCATATTATCAATTGTACAGCCTGCAGAATAGTGTCTGAGCGAGTCTGGGGAGAGCCAATTTAGCTTTGAGTAGAGCAGGCAATGATGGGTAAGTCTGTGAGCAGAGAGAGCAAATCTGCATATACTGTTATAGCAGGTGCTCCATTTCTGGAGTGCTCCTTTGCTAGCTTTAAGGTAAACCTGAGAGCAATATGTTAGAGCAGGGAGGAGAAATCCTTGTGCAATAGTAAGCCAGGCAGCATCATTGAGGGAGGACCTAATTTTAAAGGCAAGACCAAGTTTTGAGTAAACTGTCTTACATGTAGCCGCAATGTGGAGGTTAAAGTCAAGAGATGGGTCGAGAGTGACTCCTAGATACCTGAAGGAGGTAACGAATTCAAGAGGGGAGTCATCTAGAGAATTGTATCAATAAGTCTGGAGTAAAATCGATTGCTCAGAAGACTTGTTCCCTTCCTGGACAGATGCAGACCATCCTGCCAGTATAGGCTGGTGTCCCTCCAGGTGGAACTCCAGTCCCCAATGAAGCCAAACCCCTGTGCTCCACACCATTTTTTCAACCATTCATTAAACTGCGTGGTGCAAAGCACCCTCACCTCACTCATGCCATTGACAGGCATAACCTCAGAGAAGGATATTATGTGTGCTACTTGTCTTAGGCCCCTCCCCAATTCTACAAAGTCCTTCTGCACTGCTCTAATCTCATGATTAGCCAAGTCATTTGTCTCTAGGTGGACAATGACGTCCAGCTCAGACTCCCATGCAGCTGTTCTCGTGATCCTGAGGATGCTTCCTGTCTCTCAAGCCATGGCACCAGGCAGGCACCTTACTTCAGTTTTCCCTGCTCCGCCAGTTCTATCCCCCTAATAATTGAGTCCCCCACCAGGAGCTGCTTCCTTTCCTTGTGGTGTCCTCTGCCTCCTTCCTGTGGGCCTCCCTTATGACAGTTGTCCTCAGCCTCCTTAGTCTCCTCTGTGGGTGCATCCATAGGGGAGCTATGCTCCCCCAGAATGGTGTATGGATTGTGGTGTGGAACAACTGACTGAGTGTGCCTCTGTTCCACCATCCTCACCCTCCATGAGCGCACTGAGGTCTAACTGCTGTGCTTTCTTCACAACCTCTGAGGTAGTGGTGGTGGCTCTGGTGCTCTCTGGAAAGGGGAGGTTCCCTTCCTACCGTCCAGTGTGGCCTGGGGGAAGGTCCCCTTACTACTGTCCAGTGTGGCCTGAAGACGGGCAACTTCCTCCCTCAGGGCAGAGAGTTGTCTGCAAATAGGGAAGCATCTCAGCCTCCAGAAAGACTCCCAGAAGACTGCTGCCCCACAGCCATTAAATTGCACTACTCCCCACATTTGTGTGTGTGTGTGTGTGTGTGTGTGATTGATTTGTAATATAGAAATATATATATATTTATATTATACAATGTGTATGCTTATATTGTCAGTGCAGTGTGCTAGAGAGGCTATGACAGTGATATGCACCTTGCACTCTTGAGGAAATGATGTCAGAACCCCAGGTATAAAGGAACTATTTCCAGGGTGGGTGGGGTGAGGGTGGGAAGGGTTGGCCTAAACTGCGCCCTCACAAAACAATCAGCTAAAAGCTGTGACCCACCACTGCAATGAATGCCTTCCTGTCAGCAAGATGCCCTACATAACAATTTGACAGAAAAAATACCCTGCTAATCAAACAGAGAAAAATCCACACATCCAAGTCAGACACAGGTAAACCTCCCAGCCCCAAAACAGGCCTGGTGGTTTGTGCTCTGGAAGCTGTCAGCCCAAAATAAGTCAGCTGTGCTTTAAACTCTTCCTGCACTGAAAATGTTAAGAATTGTAACAAACAAACGTAAACCTAGATCCACCTCCTCTGTTGCTTGAAAGACTGTCTTTCCTGTTTCACACTGCAGGTTTTTCTATGACCACTCCTTAACCACAGTAACTTTTTAAAATAGTTTAACTATCACAAACTCCTATGCACCAGTAAATTATTTAAAAATAGTTTCTGTCCCAAAAGCCTAGTAGTCAATCCAGCTACCCCCAAGGGACAACCAAAATGCAGTATTCAAACACTTATGAAGTTACTTCCAAGATAAGCAGAGTTTGCAAGCTTCTTTTTCAACTCCTCAGCCACCTGTAATTTATTTTAAAATAGTTTAACTGTCAGAAAATCCTAGTAGACAATCTAGCTACCTCCAAGGATCTACCCGAATGCAGTATTTAAATCCTTCTGAAGTTACTAACAAGATAAACAGAGTTTGCAAGACCCTTCTTGGTTAAACGCTAAATAAATATGTGAATAAAAAGCAATTACCAAGGGTAGTTAGTTTCACCTCCCACAGAATTAAGCAAAAGTGCACGTTTGTTGCAGATATCAAGTGCAATATAGAATTTCTCACACAGCTCGCAGTTGAGTAAAGAAGTAGTGTCCTTCCAGGTCCAGAAAATGTGTTTTAGATTTTCAACATTGCCATTTTACCACATGTCCTTATGAGCAGTACAGCTGTCATTTTTCACACATGTCGCCCAAAATATGTTTCCCTGCATGTAGCGCACAATGGCGCAGTTGGTGTGCGCAATTAATGTTTGGGATAGATTAAGAAAATCACAGTGACACTGTTCATGAGCAGAGGTCTTAAAATGGCTATGTTGAAAATTTGGTGACAAAAGTCTATAAAATGACTGTGTTACGAGTGAGCATTGCGCAGTTTCCACGCACCCTTGTAAGTTCATGAATTTGTAATATTTTCAGTCCAGATTTTCACCAGTGGCATTTTTCCACACTTCCTTATGAACAGTACAGCTGTCATTTTCACAACATGGCCGAAATGTGTTTTCACACTTTCAGCGCAGAAATGCGGGTCGCTGTGGGAAATCATTGTTCGGACAGATAAAGAAAATCACAGTAACACTGTTCATGATCGGAGGTCCCAAAATGCCTGTTTGACAATCTGCTGTAAAAATCCCCAAACTAATTGCTCTTGGTGTCGTTGCACAGTTTCTCACACATAATGACTTCACCAGTTTTTAATATTTTCACTGCAGATTTCAACATTGCCATTTTTACACCTCCCACATGAACAGTACAGCTGTCATTTTTCACATCCTGTTCAGAATGTGTTTTTGCACCTGTGGTGCTAAATGCCGGAGTCACTGCGCAAAAGCAGCTTTCGGCTAACAAACTGATATTGCCACTGTTCATGAGGTGGGAGTCACAAAAAAAACATGTTGAAAATTTGGAGTGAAAATAAATGCCTCAAGCATTAGGGTTTCTGACCATAATGCCTCACTCACCCTGTAGAGAATGACAGGCATCAAGGGTGTGACTTGGGATTCTCGCCTGTAATACTCATACCATTCTACACCCTGCAGCCAGTGGGAGGCATCAAGGTGTGCCTTGGACTCTTCGGCCCCAAAGTTCACCCTATTCTCCTATACCGCACCCATCTCACCGTATTTCCTGATGGAGTGGGGTGTGCATAAGGGCCAAAGACCCCAAGGCACACCTTTTTAAGTGGCTAGTTTTCCATTAGCAGGTTATACAGACCTGCCACTAGAGGGATTCTTGGTCTTCTACATAAATCACTGTATTCATTCATGGGCAATATAGCCTGCATTATCATTCTACTTCTTTCCCGGTCTGCTACAAGGGGACTTGAGTCTGAAGGGTGGATGGCCACTAACTAAGCTGCTCCTGCTCTCCTTGTTCCCCTTTCTGCTGTATTTTCTCATCTAGGTTTTAAGTGAGTACCTAGGTGGGCAAATTTCTTGCCTAGAAAATATTGCACTAATACAAATCAGAAGACCACTCAATCTGGGACCATGGCTCTCCTTATTGTGTTTTTATTGCTCCTAAGGTGCAGAGTTTTCAGCAATACAGTGCAATTTGAAGTACCTCAATGCAATTCAGTTCTCCAATGTACCTTATCAATACCTAATGTTATAACAGTCTACCGTGTGTCATTCTCCTCTCCCCTTTTAGCCTATTCCCCCCAGTTAGCCTACACCCCCTTGCTACTGTCCTCACCTATGTCCACCCATGCACTTACATTGATCACGATCAACTGTCATTACAGTGGTGCCGCCTCTTGCGCAGCATGATATGGGTTGCCGCGAAGAAATAAAAAAGCAGTCTCCATTCTTATAGCTCCTTAAAGAAGTTATACTTCTGCTTCTTCTCTGCTCAGGAAATGTGGAGCTCAACCAGCCCCCCACAACTTACTCAGCCTATCGATTTTGCTGAGGCCACAATGATGATGGTTAACATTTTAAGCCTGCCTAAAAAACTTGTACAGCTGCAAGCCTGGGCTACACACGTTAACCCAGACCATATCATAATTACTGAGTTGTGGTTAAAAAAGATGAACACTGATCAACAAATATCACTGCAGGGCTACAATTTATTTAGAGCAGATAGAGAGTCTAGAGGCGGTGGTGTGGTTATCTACGCCAAATATAAGTACTTGGTCACCAATATTATTTGCAAATCTCTAATCTTTTGAAATCCATGTTCGTAGATGCAAAAACTGAAACAATATTTCTAGGAGATCTAAATATGGACTGGCTGTCACCTAAATCACAAGGCCTCAAATCCCTTTGTGACGAGCTAGGTCTTGGGCAATTAGTCAGTGAACCTACTAGGAACAACACTCTAAATACTGCCAACAGTTCCATTCTAGATGTGGTACTAACCACCCATCCACACAAAATATCTCATTTGGCAGTGTTTCACAATGACATGAGCGATCATGAATTGTTGCTTGCATAAGATCTCAAATTAAGGCCTGTCACCAACCCATCTTTATAACAAAAGATCCTTTCATAAATTCAGTGCAGTAAACTTCCTGTCTGACCTGAGCATGATCAGATGGCAAGATCTTTACCTAGCCAAAGATGTCAACAAGGCAGCTTGCATCCTAATGACAAACTCACTACAATAATAAATAAGCATGCCCCTTTCATCAATGTAAGGGTCCGGAACAATTCCAACCCCTGGTTCACCTTGGATCTCAAGGTAGCCCTTATAGCTCAAGATAAACTCTGGGCTAAAGCTAGACATTCCAGAGAATCTTTGGATTGACAGGCCTTTAGAACAGCCAGGAATAACTGAGTGAAAAATCTTCGCTCTGCTAAAGCTAACTATTATATTTCTACTCTCGAACAAGCTAAAGGTAACCCTCATAAAATATGGAAGACTATCAAAGCTATAGAAGGACGGCCCATGGCCCCCTCTGTCCCAACAAAGATAGTTGCAAGTGGCAAGATTGTGGAAAACAAGTCCCTAATCCTGGAGGAACTTAACTCCCACTTTGCCACAGCTGGATTAGCTTTTGACTCGTCACCTTATGCTGGTGCTGTGGTGAGCCAGCATACCCCTCCCGCCACATCTAGTCCTGCACCCAGCCCCTTCCAACTGCGCGAGATAACTTATAAAGAAGTAGAAGATTCTCTTCTTAACTTAGACACCAAAAAAAGCGCAGGGGACGATGGCTTGGAACCCTTTTTCCTAAGGTCAGGCTTCGCCCATCTCACTGCCCCAATTCTCCACATCTTCAATCTTTCCATTACATCTGCTACTGTGCCGTCCTGCTGGAAATCAGCACATATCCTCCCGCTATTTAAATCTGGTGACCCATGCGATGTAAACAACTATAGGCCTGTCTCTAAATTGCCTATCCTTTCTAAAGTTCTCGAAAAACTGATCCATATTCAGTTAAAATCTCACTTGGAAACCTTCTCTCTCATTAACCCAGCTCAATCTGGCTTCCGGCTAATCATAGCACAATCACTGCACTAGCAAAAAGTAACCAATGATTGGATCTCTGCTATAGATGCTAAGAAGGTAACTGGTGCAGTCTTTTGGACCTCAGCAAAGCTTTTGATACTGTTGATCACAAACTATTAGTCAATTGCCTTGCAAAGTTGGGTGCCACATACCATACCACCCAGTGGTTCTCTAGCTACCTAACTGGAAGATTCCAAAAAGTAAAGGCAGAAGGCTTTTCTGCTGCCTTGCCAGTTGCAAGAGAGCCCCAAGGATCCATCTTAGGCCCTATCTTGTTTTCTCTGTACATTAATGACTTAGATGCTAACATATCTACATCCAATCTGCACTTTTTGCAGATGATACTGTGTTGTATTACTTCTGGCTCATCGTTATCTAAGTCAAAGGGGTGCTCAAGCGGACTTCGCACAACTTGAGCATAATCTAATAAAGGAAAGCTTCTGCTCAATGCTAAGAAGACTAAAGCGATGATATTCTCCGCAGTGCTATCTCAGGCCCCCGATACCCTTGCCCAAGACTTCATTGTCACCACGCTAAACGAGCCTCTGGAAGTTGTAACCAAATTTAAATATCTAGGTATCTGGATCGACAATAAATTATCTTTCAGTGACCACGTCAAGATGTCTCTAGAGGTTAAAAGCAAGGTTAGGTTTCTTCTACAGAAATAGGCCCTTTTCCCCTTGAAACTTGAAACAAGCTTGTACAGGCCACTTTTCTCCCCTACTCGACTATGGCGATGTAATCTATTCCTCCACCACTCTTGCAAATCTAAGTAAACTGGACATCCTTTATCACCGTGTGTTACAGTTCATTACCAACTCCCCTTACCGTTCGCACCACTGTGACTTATATGCAGCTGTTGGTTGGACATCCCTTACTACTAGACGCCTGCTCCATGCTGGGCTAGACTCTTAAACTGCTCCTGCAGAAATTGCCAAGCTATCTCTCTTCCCTTATTGGTATCTCACATACTGTAGTGCATACTCGTTAAGAAAATCTGACTTTATTATGCTTGACATACCAAGGATGCAGACTTCCTTTGGTAAACGTGCTATTGCATATGCCCTTCCCTCCATTTGGAACCAATTACAAACCATACTGAAACTAACTAGCACAGTTTCAATAAACTTCTACAAATCGCTAAGTTCTGCCAAAATAAAAGACACCTGTAACTGTCATTAAGTCTCTTCCTTCCCCATGTGTGCCATATTTATCCACTGGTAAGGGTATAATTGATTTGTCACATTAACTGCTTTCCCTTCCCCTTCTACTCCTGGCTTTATCTTTGCTTTACGCTCCACTGCTACTCTACCAAATCTCCTCCCCCATATCAGTTGTAGACTGTTGTTTGTTCTAGCTGCCAAATACTGTATATGTATTGTACACACCAGTCATCATGTTTCATTTATCAGTATGCAACCTGTAAGTCGCTCCCTGTCTCATATCAATGTTTACCACCCTCGGTCACCCTATGTGGTACCCTTGTATGTATATCCAGCCTGTATCATGTAACGTGCATTTCATGTATATACTGTTATTACCTATCTGTGTTTGTACTTTAAGTGTTGATGTCACAGGACCTCCTTGTGAATGAGCTTGCTCAATGGAGTTTTTCTGCAATAAACTTGAACTTGAACTTGAACACCGTGACACTTGTCAGTGTCTACAGGGTAGGGTGTGGTGAAATGGCATGGCCGTTATGCCTGACAACCCAAAGGCACACCCCGATGCCTGTCAGTCTCTGCAGGGTGATGGTGGGGTTGGCTTCAGTTCAATACTTCACTGCCATTCCTATTATGCAGCTCTGTAACTCCTACACTACCAATTCCAATGCCAGCAAGCAAACATTCGGCATTGACAAATGTTTGTTTTTTTATGGCATATCTGCTGTCAAGATAAAAATGTGTCATGATAGCAGATCTGTCACAAACAAGATGGCAAAGGTTAAATAGGTTATATTCTTCTTCTTACTCCCTCTGTTCATCTGCTACTGGTTCATTTCATATCCCTCACAGTAAATCTATAGCAAGCCAGTCTGCTTTCTCTGTCGGAGGTCCTACACTTGGGAACAGCCTCTCTCTCCCCATCCATCTGTCTTCTGCCCGGCACTCTCTCCAACCATTCTTATTGACACAGTTGCTGCTGAAAAAAAACTATATGGTTACTAACAAGTACTACTGCTTTAAACTCTGGGCGTGGCCAGCAGCCAATGGAGCTAGGCGCTGTAGCAGAAGCTATATTTTTAACAATACTAATACTGAAAATTTTCAACATAAAACTTACAACAAGCCAGAAATAACTATTATCTCTGGATAGAGCTCGTTGAGTGGAACAACCTGATATCCTTTTTGCCCAAAAACAAGATGGGGAACTGAAGAAAACAAGCCTCGCAAGAGACCTGGAAGGGCAAACCGCATACACCGCCTAAGTCAATACCAGAGAGTGGCCAGTGGCACAAGGCCACTTTGGGTGGTGA
Source organism: Neoceratodus forsteri (assembly GCA_016271365.2). Lineage (NCBI taxonomy): Eukaryota > Metazoa > Chordata > Ceratodontiformes > Ceratodontidae > Neoceratodus > Neoceratodus forsteri. The sequence goes on from CM028132.1 coordinate 1,340,140,821, forward strand.
GCCCTCCCACACAGCCCTGCTCAACACAATTAGAAATCTAGACAGAAAGGTGGAGGTACTGTCCATTAAATTTACACCGATGGACTCAAAATTCATTCAAGTGGGAACTTAGCTACCAAAACTGCACAAAAATAATGGACTGATCTCTGAAAATAAATTGATGAGATTGTGGCTTGAACAGCTCAAAATACAGGGCCAGGATGAGCAATTTGAGGATGCTTGGCATTCCAAAGGGAACAAATATCCTCAAATTTGTGCAAAATACCACTGAATTGATCTTGGCTTGCTCCCTTCAATTCTGTAGGCACTCCATTCAGCAAACCCACCAATGCGGCAACTGAACAAAGTAGGACAATCCTAATTATTACTGCTGGTTCGTTAATCAAGGAAAACACCCTAAAAACTGCAAAACAAAAGGAACAACTTCACCTTGCTGATGACGCAAATGCATCTTTTCCCTGATCTAAGATTCGCCACCAGATAACGGCAAAAAGGTTTTGATGCAGTCCACTCCAGCTTGCGCACAGTAGGAATATACCATGCATTGCAGTTCAGTCAGACTAAGAATAAACTATTCCGGTAAAACCTTTTTATACTCTGACCCTGCCGAGGCTGGGAAAAGACTCAGACTTATAAAACAGGACTTTTTACAGAGGAAGGAGGCTGAAACACATGATGTGAATTTGAATGTCATGATATGGGTAAGGTCTGAACACACAAGGTTTACTTAAAATTATGTCATTTTACGTGTTATGTTAAGTATACACTGGCATATGTGCCTATAACTGGCACCGGGTCAATACAGCGTGGTCAAAAACAGCACGGGCAAAAGAAGGGATACTGAATGAATACTTCTGCTCAGTGTTCACAAAAGAAGAGAAGGGGAAGGTACCTGAACCAAACAATAGAAACACTCTGGATAGGGGGGTCAACACCAGTCCTTTCACAGAAGAAAGGGTTCTGAAAGAACTCTTAAAACTAAAGGTGGACAAAGCAATGGGGCCTGATGGGATTCACCTCAGAATTCTAAAAGAACTCAGGGTAGAACTAGTGACACCACTGACTACCCTCTTTAACAAATCATGGGAGGATGGGGCAGTACCTAAAGACTGGAGGAGGGCGATGTGATTCCACTTCACAAAAGTAGGAGCAGGGTAGAGACAGGAAACTAGAGACCTGTTAGTTTGACCTCAGTGGTAGGGAAAATGATTGAATCACTTCTGAAGGAAAGAATTGTTGAGTACCTAGAGTCCAGTGGGGCACAGGACCCAAGGCAGCATGGATTCACAGTGGGAAGGTCATGTCAGACAACTCTAATAGATTTCTTTGACTGGGAGACCAAAGTAGTAGACCAGGAAGGGGCTGTGGACATGGCCTACCTAGACTTTAGCAAGGCATTGACACAGTCCCACACAAAAGATTAATATACAAGTTAGCCAGCCTTGGAGTGGGTCCCAAGGTGGTAGACTGGGTTAAAAATTGGCTGGACACCAGGACACAGAGGATAATAGTAAATGGAATCCACTCTGAAGAAAGGGAGGTTACTAGTGGGGTACCGCAGGGTTCAGTACTGGGGCCGGTCCTCTTTAATGTCTTTATAAGTGACATTGCGGAGGGACTGGAAGGAAAAGTATGTCTCTTTGCAGATGACACAAAGATCTGCAACAGAGTTGATACACAAGGTGAGGTGGAAAGGATGAGAAGGTACTTGGCAAGGTTGGAGGACTGGTCAAGAGTCTGGCAGCTTAGATTCAATGCAAAGCAGTGCAAAGTAATGCACCTAGGAAACAAAAACCCAGGGGAAGAGTACACAAGGGGGGGTGAGATACTAACAACAAAAATGGAAAGGGACCTGGGGGTAGTCATATCAGATGACCTAAAGGTGGGCAAGCAATGTAAGAAGGCAGTAAGGAGGGCAGGGGGAGATACTAGAATGCACAGGGAGAGGCATTACCAGTAGAAAACAGGAAGTTATCTCTCTGTACAGACAGTTAGTGAGACCCCATCTGGAGTACTGCGTGCAGTTCAGGAGACCCCATCTCTGTAAGGACATAGGATGGAGGCTGTCCAGAGGAGGGCAACTAAAATGGTGCAGGGTCTGCATCAGAAGACATACAAAGAGAGACAAGAAGTTTAATATGTATACCCTCGAGGAAAGGAGGGAGAGGGGGGACATGATAGAAACTTTCAAGTACCTTAAGGGAATCAACAAAGTCCAAGAGGGTAGCGTCTTTCAGAAAAAGAGATGTGCAAGAACAAGCGGGCACAATTTGAAGGTAGAGGGTTGACAGCTCAGAGGTAATGTGACCAAGTATTTTTTCACGGAGAGGGTTGTGGATGCATGGAACAGCCTTCCTGAGGAGGTCATAGAGTCAAAAACAGTGGGAGAATTTAAGAATGCATGGGACAGACATAAGGCGATTCTAGTGGGGGATAGGAGGAAGTAGGCTGTTGGTCGACTAGGATCTGCAGCTTATCCATTAGGTAGGGAAATGGGCAGACTAGGTGGGCCAAACTGTCTTTATCTGCCATCAGTTGGTTCAGGGACTATGTTTCCCACAGGTCCCAGTGTGTCAAAATAGGGACAACAACCTTCTCTGCTAGGGATGTCTCACTGGGAGTCCCGCAAGGATTCATCTTGGGTCCTCTGCCTTTTAGCCTGTTCCTAAATAACCTCCCCACTGCAAACATTAGTAAAATGATCCTGTACACAGATGATGCTGTCCTCTTAAGTAGCAGTGCCCAGCCAACACAGCTACAAAAGGAATTACAGACCTCCTTCCATCAATTGGAGAACTGATTCAGAATGCAGAAACTACTCCTCAATTACAAAAAAAAACAAAACTATGTTGATATCTGGCCATCAACATAAGAAACTGCACCCTGTCTTGTCCATTCTAAACAATAACGGAGCTACACTTGAGCAGGTGCAATCTTTCAGATACCTTTGGGTTACTATTGATGATACCCTCTCATTCACACAGCATATAGACTCGGTGGTCAAAGCAGTCGATGCTAAATTGGGAGTTCTCTATAGAAATAAACAATATCTGACCCCCTCTGCCATCTGACTCTCTGTATCAAGCTTAGTATTGTCTGTCATAGCCTATGGATTGGTGGTCTATGGAGCAGCAACAGACACTGCACTCAAACGTGTAGTGACAGCCCTCAATAAAGCCTGCAGGCTCACCTTAGGAGCTGATAGTCTGATGCACTCTTGTTTGCTCTACGAGCAAATTGGCTGGCTGAACCTGTATAATAGGATCAAGTACCAGACATACCTCCTGGGGAAAAAAGCACTCCTAGGTAAAGCTCCTCCTTGCATTAAAGACATTTTGCAGGTAAACCATTCCAGCTACCACACTTGAAGTATGGTCAGGTGCCCCAAACAGTACCCTTCAAGAAAACCTCCCTAGGACAACGCTCCTTCACATACAGGGCTCCTCTCTGGTTAAATGAGATCCTTGAACTTGTACTAAACACTGGCAGTCTCCAGCCCTTCAAAACAGGTATGAAGTACCTCCTTATGAATAGAGGTCAGTATGGGTGCAGGAAAGTGGGCTGATCCACTTCCTTCCCCCCCTCACTTAAGATCTGGTACTGGCCCGCTCCCTTTCTGTTGCCAGACCAACAACCTCCTAGTGGCACTTATCTCTTATTATTGACAGATTTCCCCATCCCTATCCCTGTTTCAGTTCCTCCCTGTGTGAGTCTTCTCCCCCTCAATACAGCTTTCCCATCGGTTCACCCTAATTTTTTGACACCACCCCTCACCTTCTTGCCCTCTCATTACCTCTCTTTTATCCCTCCTTGACTGCTGGGTCCTCTGACCCCTGTCCTCACTCTCCCCCTTCCCCTTAACCACTGCCTAGACAATGCCACAACCACTGGCAGCACACCTAGACAAAACCCCAAGTTGCACCCCAATTCTTAAGGTAGCCTCTTAATCTTATTGTACTATATGTGTGGTTCATGCAAGATTGTTGTTTTCTGAGAATCCACAACTGTTTCAAATTTGTACATTTGATATGCTACACCACTTTACCTGATACGTGATTTGTATTATTCCACTTTATGTAACCACTACCTTAACTTAATGTTCTGTCTTGTTTTTTGACATGGAACCTTTGAAAAAGAGCTCTATGCTCAAAGGTGTTGTCTGAATCTATAAATTCAAATTCAGATTCTATCTGGATGGAGGTAGGAAAAAGTAGGCTGTTGGTTGAGTAGGATCTGCAGCTTATCCATTAGGTAGGGAAATGGGCAGACTGGGTGGGCCAAGTGGTCCTTATCTGCCATCAAATTCTGTGTTTCTATGTTTTGGTGTTATGTTTCTATGTTAACAGCGCCATGTGGTTACTACAAAATGGCGCGGTCAGAAACCATACTAGATTTAAGCAATATACCACGACAGGGTGTGGATACATGGTGGGATTTACCACGCCTGGTGTGGTTTGTACACAAGGTGCAGCCAAGTGACCAAATCCACACCAGAAGTGGGTAAATGCCATCCTATACCCACATCCTGAAGTGGCATATTGTGATTATACAATGTCTTTTTTTTCCCTCTAAAAAATAGTAAATGTTCTTTTTTGTGTTAATTTGTTGTTTTTTTTTTGTGTTTTTATTGCTCGATTGGAAGAAGTAGTCCTTGGTTACTTGGACTGTGGGGAAACTGCACATGTGCAGTATTGCTGTATGCTTTGGAATGATGTGATTTTTTACAGAGTAGGAAATATTGAAATGTGTTCCCTGGTTGCTTTTTTTTTTTCCCCTACTGTGTCTTGGTTGAGTGTTTTTTTTTTTTTTATATATATATCTACATTTATTGAGATACACTTCGGATATCTTGTTGTTAGTGTTTTCACATTCGTGCACTGCTGTTACATCAGTGAGGTAATGGGCTGGTATAGTACAGAAAGTCCTCTGTGGTAACTGGTAGCGGGGTGAAAAATGAGAGGTAATGATTTGTTCATATTTTTGTAAATCCAGGTTTCCTGACTGCTTTTACTTCGGTTGCTGTTGACTTCTTTCTTGTTTGGTAGACTTTTCACAAGTTATGCCAGTGGGATGGATCAAAACGGGACTGATGCAGCAGTTCTGTGAGATGGCTATTTAGCGGGGATTGATGTTTTTGCCAGTGTTAGGCTTGCCATGCTCAGTATGATTTCAGGGAGCGTTTTTGATGCAGCTGACTAGTAGCTGGCACCTTTTCCAGTGGGTACACTGGAGAATTTATCACACTGAAAAGGTGCCGGCCAACCAGTCAGATTTCAGGGATTGAGCATTTGGATTTATCCCATTGCAGAATAAAAAATAAAAAATAAACTGTAAGCGCGCATGCTGTTATGACCATGTGTATGTGCTATCGTGCTTTTGACCAGATACCCCTATAATTGTCGAGTTAGTGCCTTGATGCTGAAATCCCTTCCTTATTTGTCATGTATCTTCCTTTCATTATGCAGCTTATCCGTTAGGTAGGGAAATGGGCAGACTAGGTGGGCCAAATGGTCCTTATCTGCCATCAAATTTTATGTTTCTATGTAACTTTGTGAGCATCTGTTGAGGTGTTCTACTAACTCAGTGGACATTAGAAGAGACTTGATTTCCACACCTGCATGGACTGTTGCATTGCCGAGAATAACATGCATGTTCAGGTTTGCACAATTGCCATTTTCGGAAGCCTCAGCTCTCAGTGTCCTTGGTCACTGCTGCACTGGCTTTATTTCAGGACTCATACTGGATTTGCCATTATGGCAACTTTTGATAACTTCAATATGACCCTCACAAGTGGTAACACTGGCAGAAGAGTAACTTATACCTCATTATAAGACGTTACTGTTTTTATTGTATCCTGTACTTGGAACCAGGCATGAATTTTATTACTTGGTGCATTTCAAATTCAATAAAAATATCTGAAAAAAATGAACTTTTTTCTTAGTCTCTCATTTTCTTTTTCTTTGTAATTTTATAGTTATTGTATTTTTTATTCATTGTATTGTGTTCTATTGTATCTTAAAATGTCAATAAAATGCATTGTATTATAAACAGTTAAGAGTTCTGAAATGAGCTAATTTGATAGGTTTACATTTGAACATGTGTTGTATAAACAAGATGTGTAAAGTTCTGTCTCAGAATATATAATTTACCCTTATTTGTGAGGTGGCAGGACCTTTATGCATATCCCCTATGTATTTAGGCACAATTCAGCATATAGTTAATATATAGTATATGGTTACGCTTTGTTATGTATAAAAATCAGCCTGCTCAGCATCCTTGTTAAGCACATTCTAAACCGTTATGCGCATTCTAAAGTGTTGTTATGCGCATTCCGAACAGTTATGCACAGTTCAAAGGTCGTACAATTTTAAATTTCTCATTTATTTTATACCTAGCTACTTACTAACCACCCAGTGCCCAAAGTAATACGTTTTACCTTTAAAAATTCTGGAAATTTGATTTTGTTACGTGAGTAGAACAAAGAAATGGCAAGATTTTTTTTGTTTTCACATCAGTAGGGGTCTGTCACTCTAGTGTAAAAAACCATATACTATAAAAAATAAAATATGGTCAATCACACACAGCTCGGCATGTGTTTCCATTTCGGGGTTGAGATGACAGCATGGACCTCTTCAGCTTTGCTCTCGAGGTTCATATGCTGTCATCTGAACCCCTCGATGAAAACACAGCCTTGTTGTGTATGGTTGCCCATACTTTATTCTCTATATTTTCTGTATGTATAACTCCTTCATTGTCCCTTGGACTGCACTGTGGCTGCTTGTATACATGTGATATCATAATTCTCTGACTGTGACATCATACTAATTTCAATAGCAGCACATTGTGATGCCATAAACAAAGAATTATTTCATATGTAGGTATGCATTAAAAGTATCTGAAGCCCAAGAGGCAAAGATCCTGCTTTCAGATGAATTAGAAGCATTGAAACATAAAAAGCTGCCGGCAGATAAGGACCGCTAGGCCCATCCTGTCTGCCATTATTCCCTATCTGAAACAGCTTATGGTGACCCTCAGCGGTCTTTACACTAGCCCCACATTCCCCTATCTAGTATTCCCTTATACCTATCCTATGCATGTTTGAATCCCCCCACTGTGGTTGCCTCTACCACCTCCTGCAGCAGACTATTCCAGACATCCACCACCCTCTCCATGAAAAAAAACTTCCTTATGTTCCCCCTCAATCTCCCACCTTCCAATCTTAAGTCATGTCCTCTTGTTCTTGCCCCTCTCTTATATTGAAACATGTCCTCCACCTGCACTTTATTTGTGCCTTTAAGATATTTAAACATCTCAACCATGTCACCATGTTCTCTCCTCTCCTCTCCTCCAGCGTTTGCATGTTAAGGTCCTTTAATTTTTTCTCACATGTTTTCTGGTGCAAGCCCTGAACCATCTTAGTCGCCCTTCTCTGGACTGCCTCCACCCTGTCAATTCTCCTAGTTATTATGAATGAAGGGGAAAGAAATGGTGAAAATACCTGACATACTTGTCTATATGCTGATTTTACATAAAAGTCAACCCCTTTTACCTTATCAGTTTTAGTAAGCGTATAGATAGCAGTTAAGCTAGTCAAATTGAATGCTGAAATCTATTTGTGCACCAGAATCGGGCACAGAATCTGTTTTTATGGCCAGAAGTGGACACAGAATTAGGTTATGTATTTGCAAAAATGGTTAATCATTTGAAACTCTGCAGATAAGATAACCTCACATATAAGTCCCCCTTCTTGGGTGCTGGTTATTAGTATGAAAATTTAGATGTGACTATATACAGTATTGGAAAGAGAAGGTGTATTGTATCTAAATGTTATAATTCCCAGTGTTCAAGCTGTACAGTATCAGTAGCTCTTTAAAGAGAACCTTTCTTGCATTTTAATTGTGCTGAAAAGCAACAGAGAGCTACATTACATTAATGCAAGCTCCACCATGAAGCAGAGTCTGGCCTGGTGGCATGGAGAATTGACGCACTGGCATATTACTTCCTGCCACACCGGCGACCTAGTTCAGGAACAGACCTGGGTTGTTGGGAGTTGCCCAAGATGAGAGAGGATCAAGTGTCTAAAGGACGCTCTCCTGTCCCAGGGAAGGGAGGTACTGTATGTTGGCCTGGCCGTAGACTGCCACCAGGAGAAGGCCTGATGGCAGCGCAGGCAGCAAAGAAGGGAGGGCATTGTGGGAAACATCAGGAGTGTGCACCTGCATGCACAAGCTTGACTTCCCACGGCAAGAGGTGGGGAGAAAACTGGAAAAGGGACATTGGGGGCTTATTAAAGCCCTGCATGCTCATCCCTGAGCCTGCACTGCCACTCAGGAGCTTGCTGTTGGTTTGTCCTGGATTACTGTACTGGGGGGGGCAGGACGTCCCTTCTACCTCTGGCCCCACCGTGAGTAGGAATTTGTGGGAGAGCCCACACTCAGGTGAGTCCCAAGGGGAGGTGGGGACAGCTCAGGGAAGGGGGACAGGGCTGATTAGCCTCCCCTGGACAGAGGAGGAATAAAACATAAACATAGAAACACAGAAGATGATGGCAGATAAGGACCACATGGCCCATGCTGAACGTTGTCGTGCTGGCATTGGCTTTGGTAGTGCAGTGTGGAAACACATTTTTGGCAGGATGTGAAAAATGACAGCTGTACTGTTCATAGGGAGGTGTAAAAAAATGGCAGTAGTAAAAATGTGCCATGTAAGTATTGCAAATATGCGAAGTTACAAGGGTGCATGCGAAATGCGCAACGCACACTTGTAACACAGGCATTTTATGGAGTTTCAGCACCAAATTTTCAACATAGGCATTTTAGCACCTCTGCTCATGTACAGTGTCACTGTCATTTCCTCAAGCTGTCCCAAAAAGTGATTTTGCACAGCGACCGTGCTGTTCTTCACTGGACGTGTGAAAACACATTTCGGGCAGGATATGTAAAATGACAGCTGTACTGTTCATCAAGAGATGTGGAAAAATGACAATGGTGAAAATCCAGAGTGAAAATATTACAAATGCACAACGTTACGAGCGTGTGTGCAAACTGCACAACATATGCTCGTAACACAGTCATTTTATGGAGTATCATCACCAAATTTTCAACATAGGCATTGTAGGACCTCTGCTCATGAACAGTGTCACTGTCATTTTTGTAATCTGGCCCAAACACTGATTTCCCACATTGACCGTGGTATTGTGCACCGGAAGTGCGGAAACACATTTCGGCCAGGATGTGAAAAATGACAGCTGTACTGTTCACAAGGAGGTGTAGAAAAATGACAGTGTTGAAAGTCTGGCATGAAAATATTGCGAATACAGCGGATTCACGAGCTTAGCATGTAACAACTTCACATGATGCACGTCATAAAACAGCCATTTTTTGATTTTTCCACCAGATTTGCAACATAGGCTTTTTGAGAGCCCACCTCATGAACACTGCCACTATCCTTGCATTAATCGATCCCAAAAGGTGATTCTGCGCAGTGACTGCGAAATCACCTTTCGGGACAGATTAACGTCAAAACTGTGACAGAATTCATGAGGAGGGGTCCCAAAACCCCATGTTGAAAATTTGGTGCAAAAATTCAAAAAATGCCCAAATGCAAAGTTGAAAAAACCCTATTTATTCCATTATACAGCTTACCGGTATTTCCTCAGTTCTCAGTCAGCTTTGAAGAGTGCAGACATGTTCCCGGTCCACCAAAGATCGTCGCGCCGGACTCTGGACGTAAGTATGCGGTGGGTGGGGGGAGGCAGGTACGCAGTGGTGGGTACAGGTGGTGGTAGGGAGACTACGAGGACCATTTTCAGTTTACAGAAAAAAAAAAAAAAAAATATCATGGACGGTTTCTTTTTTACAGGTGGTTTTTTTGTTTGGGGGTACAGTAGCGGCGAGTTAGGCACCCCTGTCAGCACAGAAGGAGACATCATGCCAAAGGGGAGTGGGATCCCCCATTGGCACATTACAGGGGGAAGAGGGGGTGGATGCCAACAGGGATTGGGCACCCCCGTCGGCAAACAATGAGTTGGGGGCACATTCTGCCGACGGGGAGTGGGCTCCCCCATCTGCACATACTTCACGGGGCAGGGCAAGCCCACTGGGGGATTGGGCACCCCCGAATTTGGCGCTGTCAGCAGTGTAGCGGCCACTGTGCCGCCATGCTACTTGCTGGTGAGCACGTAGGAAGGGTCCGCTACGTGTGATGAGCTTTGCTCGGATTGCACCGGACCTTTCCTTAGATGTGCTTGCCAGCTTAGTATGCATGGTGTGGCGTCGGCATGCAGGCTGATTGGGGAATGAGGGACGCACCTACTGGTGCGTGCTCTGCATTCGCCTAACAGCGACCGTGCCTCCAAATCCCCACTGCCGCAAGATGTTGGCTGCGCAAGCACGCCAACATAAAAAAACAAACTTTTTTTAGTAGCCTCCAAAGAAAGGGAAGGGATCATAATTTTCCCCTGAGGAGCTGGCTACATGATCCCGTTCCACTTCGTGACTTGCTTAGTTGCCTCCGGGGCTCCATTTTGTGGCATAATTATAGGGATAGCACAGGAGTGCACTCCATTCACTTGAATCAAGCAGCTCTATTTAAAGCTGATTTCCCAATTTTAAATCAGGTTTTGATATCAGTTGGTGCCAGTTGAATCCTGGCATTGATTGGTACCAGAGTCCAGTGTGGTTATCCAGGTGGCGGTAGTGCAGGAGAGACTGGAAGCCCTCCCTCCCTGACTAGAAAAGTGTCCTCAGGGATGCTCAGTTTTCCTCCCTGGGCTGGCCTTCCGACACCTGTGGCTCATTCCTAAACCTGGGGTGTCAGCGTTGCCAGTGATAGTGCTGCCGCTGCGCTAGCGAACATCTACATTTCTGAAATCTGTAAGGATACTACCTGGTCAAATGCGCACACATTTATTTTCCATTACTACATCGACTTGCTCAGATGTCATGATGTTGTCATTTGTGTCCTTAGACCTCCAGTCTCCTTTTGCCTACTTTGGGTTGTGCACCTTATCTCCCACTTCCTGAGGACTGGTAGCAGTCTGCCTAAATACGGTTAGTAAAGTGAATCAAGGTAGTTAGAAATAGAGATTACTTACTTGTAACCATAGTTGTACCACTAGTACAGTATTCAGTTCATATCCACAAGACTCACTCGACCTTCCTAGCAAGGCTTGCTTCGGATTCCTGTTCCACTGTGCAGGTCTGAGTGCAAAGGGAGTGGAGCCAGAGGCTGACACTGTTGGGTTGTAGGAGTAGTCCCGCTTGACGACTGTTCCTGTGACTGAGCATGCTCTGTGAAAGCCCGCCCAAGTGTGGATTGCGAACTGAATACTACTAGTAGAACTACGGCTGCAAGTAAGTAACCTCTGTTCATGAGTACAGGGTGGAGATAAACAGTGATAAATAAGACAGAGATTTCTGAGAGACGAGGCCATGATGAATTTTGAAAACAAACAGGACAGTTTTATAGTGGATAAGTCAAAAAAATTGTGTCTACACAACTTACCCGTTACCTAAAAACCTACAACCTCTTTTCCCCAGTCTAGCACAGATTTTAACAATGCCATAGTACAACCACAGGTTTGCTCTCCTTAACCAATAGCATTGCTCACACACAAGACAAAGGAGGACTTGCTGGTGCTGTCTTTGTCGACTTAATGAAGGCTTTTGGTAAGGTCGCACATTCCCTTCTCTGTAACAAACTCAGGGACCTAGGAATTTCTGACTGCACTCTTTCCGGTTCAATAACTACCTGATTAGCAGACAGCAGCACATACACTTTGGCTCATCCCTGTCATCCCCTGCCTTTGTCAATATCGGTGTCCCTCAGGGCTCTATATTAGGACCCTTATTCTTCTCTCTCCACGTCAGCACAGTCCATCACTGTTTTACCTAATGTATACCCTTCATGTACGCTGACGACCTAGTCTTTTACACAAGTGCCAATAATATTACTGACCAACAGAAATTTGACAAGTGACCTAATGAGTGTGTAATCCTGGCTCCAACTGAACAAATTATTAATGAACACAACCAAATCCCAGGCTACGCTTTTTGGTTCCCCAATTCATCTAAAGAACAACCCGATACCTTTGCAGGTGAGGAGCACTAATAGTACCCTCTTAGACACCATCCAGTCATTTAAATACCTGGACATCACCCTGGACCCTTCCTTTAATTTCTCCCTCCATCTGACTAATATTTGTAAGGACATCAGTGCTTCCCTTGGCCAAAGTTCCTTTGTCTACTGAGCCCTGCTCTGGTTGAACTCCCTGAGCCCTAAAGTCACTTTGGCAGAAACCCTGGGCACTTTCAAGCTAAATTATCTAACTGCCCAAGCCAGTTGTGACTGCTTCTAATCTACTCCAACCATTAGTCCCTTGCACTTGTTTACCAGCCAAACTGGTGTTTTGGCCTAACTTCTGCATCCTGGCCTACTCGGTATCTCCTCTCTACCCTCCCCACCCTCTCTTCTCCCCTTCCTCCTATCTCTTCCACCTACCCTGAAATACTATTTCCACCCCTATCTTTTACATAGCCTTAATTATCCTTCTCCTCCTTTCTCTTCTATTCACAGTGAAATTATCTATTCCTTTCATTTTTATAGCTTTACTTATCCCTATTCACCCAACAAGGCCCTTGGGCTGATACTCCCCCGTGGTTTCTTCTGCCTAATCATTGCTCTGTTTCTCTGAGTAGTGAGTTTGGATTGTCCTAGCCCCCACAGTACAGCCTCCACTTAATTTCATTGTATATATATCGTACACCTAGTGTACTTCTACTTTACCACATGTTATTGTGTCTTGATTTGATCTCCTGTACAGTTGTTTAATTTTGCATCTGACATCTTACTGTAATGTACTTTTTTACTGTTTGTTTACTGTATTGTATTGTTCAACCCTGATGTGATCAGCTTGTTCTCAATGGTGTATCCGAGATTCAAATAAATAAATGAGAGTAGGACTAGCCTTCCGAGCAGGTCAGAATCTCACCCCCTCGGTCCACATGTCGGTAGCCAGGAGTATTCTGTTACCCAAATTATCCTACGGCCTTCCCATCTTCTCAAACACCTCATGCCACAACCGTCAAAAATGGGACGTAGTACATAACAGCATCTGTAGATTTGTGCTGTCTAGTAATTGACTTGTCCACCAAAGCTTGGATGGCTGCCTCTTACTGGTTGGTGTGATTACTCCCTTGGGAATATCATTTGTCATGTACTTAATAATCATGCCCCCTCATCACTCTCCTATCTCTTGGTGCCACATAAAACTACCTACCCCCTCAGGTCTGCAGACCTGGATCTACTATCCACTCCCAGGGTTAAAACTAAATATGGTGCATCATGCTTTGCAGTAACTGCCCTGAAACTCTGGAACCTTCCCTTCCAACATTAGACAACGCACTACTGCTTGCACATTTTAGAGGCTGCTCCGAACCCACTTATTACAGTTACATACTTGTTTCTGTACCTAGGCCCCATTACCGGTGACTACATTTTGAAATGCTATAATTGAGAAACTGTACCCTACTTTGTACCCTGTCTCAAATACCTCACTGTTTACTGTGCGAGTGTAAACCTAGACTCTCACTGCTGACTTGGATTGTGTTTTTATGCTTGTCCTGCCTTGTTTCTTGAACGGTTGAAAACTCTGAATCTCTCTGATGCTTGTCTGTACTTCCTCATTTCTAATTTGGATCATACTTTGACTTGCCTTGCTGTGTACTATATGTTGATAACTGAATCTCTCTGTTGAACTGTTTGTACTTCAGTTTGCTGTATGTACTCCTCCCGGGTAGTGCCTGAAAATAGGCAACTGTTTGTCTAGTGCACCTCACCCAGTCAACAAAAACTAACTAAATAAATAAGGCATTGGAAAGGAAGTCAGTGGAGGTGATGGAGGATAGGATGTGATGTGATGTGGTCCCATTCTGAGAGCAGCTGAGTGGATGAGGAGTTGCATTTTGAACGGTTTGCAGAGAAGGGACTTGGGTCAACCGTAGTGTGAGTATTTCACAGTCTCATGTGGCTTCCTCAGCACAGGTTCTTCCACAATATTCTGAATACTGAAACCACTAATACCTCCCAGAGAGATAAATAAATTTTCTTGGGGATGGGGTGGGGGTGAGAAATAATACAAAATGAAAAAAGAAGTTAGTTGCTTATATATTGTAAAAATAATAATAATAATGATGTGCTTCCAATTGTGAATAAATACCAGGGAACATTTTCCTGGTTTTACGTAGCAAGAAAAAAAAAAAGGTTTGAAACAACTGCTATACAAAATTGTTTATGTATTTTCTTACCGCTTGGGATGTTCCTTTTCCTGTTGTACCTCAGTGTCACCCAGTGGAAGTGCTTTGCACAGTTCTGCTTCCTGGGTGGTGCTGTTTTATGGGACCGGGTTGTGCAGAGGATGGCATGCATCAGTGCATGCATAGCACAGCATATCATTTGCATGCCTGTCCCCCCCCCAACCCGTTCTGCACATGGTGGCAATGCCACACGGGACCCCACAAGGAAAGGGTTGCAATCCACTTGTGTATAACACAACAGGGTGCAAAGTAGAACAGTGGCACTGAGGTGTGCATTACTAAATTGCGATTGTGTATAGGGGTCCCCATGGTTTAACAGCACTCTGCTTGTGACCAGGATGAACCAGCATGCACTAGAGATCAAATCCTGACCTTAACTCAGCACTCTGAGGCAGCCGTTTTGTGTCATGGTTAAGCAATGGAATGTTTATACTTCTAAAAGTACTATTTGAGGAAATAGGTTAAAGGGATGATGCAAAGCATTGAGACTAAGAGTACAGGCCACAAAAGTAGAGCTGCAGCATGATAAATGTACAAGAAAGTGTGGAGTGGTACAATATCAATGAATCTGAAACAAAGTTGAACAGCAGAGAGCAACATTGGAGTTGAGAAGTAGTGCGTAATGAAGTACATGTAAGCAAAAAGGCACAACAATGCATGGGCTGTTGAGAGGTACTTACACCTCGTGCTGTATCATGAGGCTGCAGGCAATGTGATTTTGCATGTCAAGTGGGTAAATGCCCCCGATTACCCACACACTGGAGTACCTTGTTGTGATAATACAGTGGACCCTTTAACTCCTTTGTTCCCATAGATACCATATGGCATCAGAACCATCCATTGCTGGATCCAACCCAAAATGGCCACTGGGAGCAAATGAGTTAAAACAACGAAAGAATTGTGTTAAAATAGATGCTAAATTAATTTTCTAAGTGTTTTAAAAACATATTTTTAAATATCCATCCTCCCTACACAAAATAACCACCCCCAGAACTGGAAGGATATAAACCCATCCTCAAACTTTTATTTGTTACTGAGTTTTAGTTTTTTTTTTTAAAAGAGCAAGGTTGTGAAACTTACATTGTAAGTGATTGTAGCTACAGCAGTAGAAGGGACCATGTGAGGGACAGAGTGGTGGGGTGGGGGGGAGACAAGCAGAGATGCATTGAATAAGGCTGTGATTGGGACTTTTATTTATTTTGCTGAGTTTCTTTTAATTGTGAGCCAGCGAGAGCAGTGATGTTTTGGAGCGGGTGACACAGATGTGATGGGTTGCAAATGATAAGCCGGGGCTGGTAACATTAAGGTGACAGAGAGTCAGATTCCTCTAGGTGGCAGGCAAGCCTCCCTGGCCATCCTCTGAGTGACCCAAGTCTGTTCCCAAACCCTGGTCACCAGCACGGCGGGTGATAAGGCACCCATTGCCTCAGCCCTCCTTGCCACCGGGCTTTCTCAGATATACTTGATTCTTATTTGTAATTGTGGTGAGGTTGCCTGATACTATAAGTGGTGGGATTTACCAAGGGGTAAACATGCCTTCTGACCAATCAGGAGCCAGGATTTTTAAAGCCCAGTGCACAATACCTTTTTTTCATGAATGGCTGCTATAAGTTGCATAAGGAAATTGTACCCTTAAACTCTTGAATTCCCTGGCAGGTGCAGACTCAGGTGAGGAGTACCAAGGCCCAGTTTAATAAGCTGAAGAATGATGTGTGTCAGAAAGTGGACCTACTGGGAGCTAGTCGTTGTAACATGCTGTCTCACTCCCTCACAGCGTACCAGGTAATTGAGTTTAGGGAGAGGGGCTACATATGCTTCACCTCCTGCACGATTCCTTATACAGTAACTCATCTGAGGAGCAGATCTAATGGCTTAAGGGACATCGGTGCTGGTAGGGAGCAGATCTAATGGATCAAGGGACATTGGTGTCGGTAGAAAGTGTTGGCTTAGCCAACTGGCATCAGTTGCTGAAAAATGCAAAAAGCATCAAATTAAGTGAAACAAATAACAATCTATAAGAAAAACAGTACAAACTGCAGGGATCAAAATTTGCAACCACTAGCCTGCAGCCTGGCTCTACTGACCAAACTACCAGTGTATTGACCCATCTGGTGTACTTATCTCCTCCAGTGCAAGATAGGCCATTTAAAAGATAACACCACAAAATAGTGTTCCTCTCTTCCTCTCTTCTTCTAATAGCTACCCTGCCAATGAGGCATTTAAGGTATAAAAGAAAAGTTTCGATTACGTAAAATATAATTTTCAAGCTCTTTAAGCATTCTGTAACTGTCAACGCTAAGTGCTGCCTGCAAGATCATCTCGTGTCAGCAGTACACTTCTGCTGCTCACTTTATGCTGATGTGTGCTGCCAGATCTTCTATTGGTCAGCAGTGCACATAATCACACCACAAGTGGCCGAATGGCTCTGCTACATGCAAGATGGTGGCGGGCAGCACTTTGCACTGGAATTTTCAGAGGACTTTTAAAAAGCTTTGCACGTGACATGTAAGGTAACAAATAAAAACGCCATTTATATCTGAAATCCCTAATCAGTGGGATTAATTTTTTTTTTGGGTGGGGAGACAGTATCTATAGTGTTTTCCTTTAAAGGAAAGGTTTACAAGCTGTCCCCTCAGCACAGCAGTTATGCTACTGCTTGCAGCGCTGGCAACATGAGTTTGTGAGTGAGCTCTGGTCACTGGGGGCCGGCTGGAGAAAGGAGGCTTGAACGTTCCGTGGATGGCTCTCCACTTTCGCGAAGGGTGGGAACTATACTTTACCCTGAGACTGCCCCCGTAGTAGAGGCTAGTTGGTATCATCATGGGGACAATGGCATGCCGCATGCCTTATCATACGCGTCATTGCACAAATGGCTCCCTGGGGAGAAAATGGAGGAAACAGTGCTGTCCACCTGGGGCGATGCCAGCACCCTCCACAGGTTTATGACTATTGAACATATACTCCATCACCCACCACAGTGATCCTGGGTAAGAGGTGGCTGAGAAAGTGCAGAAGGTAGACGACAGGACTGGGGATGCCATCCAGGAGAGAAGTGGACTGGAGATGTGAGGACAAAACCTTGATTAAAGGGGCACTGTTAGCCTTACCCCTCATTTTTTGCAAATTTACTATCACTGGGTTGCAGTGCACCTGACTGTTGTATGGTTACTACAGAATGCATATAAGTAAAGCACAAAGGATTCCACTTACCAATTGTGGCTAAATATGCATTAGTTGTAGTCCTGCAATCCCGAAGGAAAGTCTCTGTGCACCGGAAGAGAGTTCATGTCCAGAGCATGCTGGGAATGCACGTCTACCTGTAGTGCTGTCCCTTCAGGCATATTTTAACATGGCCATTGGTAAAAAAAAAAAAAAAAACATAAACTCTCTTAACACTAGTTGCTCTAAACTTGTTTTGGTATCTGATACCCAAAACCGAGGGCTCATTCTTGTGTAAAATACATCTGAACACTGGTGCCCAAATCCCGTGCATGCACAGCAGCGACTGGGTTAAAGATCCTCTGCATGCGCGAGAATGTGCCACTGCTGCGCATGTGTGGGATTTGGGCACCAGTGTTTGAATGTGTTTTACACAAGAATGAGCCCTCAGTTTTGGGTATCAGATACCAAGAAAAGTTTAGAGCAACTAGTGTTAACAGAGTTTGTTTTTTTACAATGGGCATGTTAAAATATGCCCGCCGGGACAGAGCAACAGGTAGACACGCGTTCCTGACACGTTCTGGACATGAACTCACTTCCGGTGCACGGAGACTTTCATTCGGGACAGCAGGACTACAACTAATGCATAGTTAGTCACAACTGGTAAGCGGAATCCTTTGTGTTTACTTATATGTATTCTGTAGTAACCATACAACAGTCCGGTGCATTGCAACTCAGTGATAGTAAATTTGCAAAAAACGAGGGGTAACGCTGACAGTGCCCCTTTCAAGAAAAAAAGGAACAGTTTGCAGGCCCGATTCAAAATCTACCAGCATTCGGCGTATGTGCTAGTTCCAGTCCTAGACGAAAAACCTAAAGAGAGCTACGCTTTGCTAGGAGTGGAGGATGGCTGGATACTAACATACTATTTGCCAGCAGATTAGGCCTTACAGTCTATCGAGTCTGCTTGAACCTCAGATCCCTAGTTGGGTGCCGAGGCTCCCCCCCCTTGTGTTCCAGAAACCCCTATCCTCCATCCCCACCCCTGGGACAGGCCATCATCTGATACATCCCACTTTCTGTGTCTGTCCCACCCTCTCTTGAAGCCCTCCACTGTGGATCTCTGAACCAGCTCATTGAGCAGTGCATTCCAAGGGTCACACCACCTCTCAGTGAAAAACCTCCTCCTCTTTCCCCCTCCACCTTCCACCTTCAACTTCAAACCATGCCTCTGGTGATACCTCCCTGCTTTAGTCTAGATCCCTCCATGTTTACCTATTTATTCCTTGAGGTACCTAGAGACCTCAATCATGTCCCCCTTATCTCCTCTCCTCCAATGAAAACAGGCAAAGCTCCTCAAGTCTGTCCTCATACGTCAAATCCCTAGCCCTCATTATCATCTTAGTTGCCCTCCTCTGTACCCTCTCCAGGAGCTGTATGTCCCTCTTCAAGTGCGGTCTCAGTACTGTACACAGTACTCAAGGTGTGGTCTAACCAGTCCACATACAGCGGCAGAATCCTTCCTTGCCTCCTAGAAGTGATCCCCCTTCGATGCATCCAACATCCTGTTTGTCTTGCTAGCCACTCTCCTGCACTGCTCAGAGTTATTTATACATGCATCCACCATGACCCCTAGGTCTTTTTCCCTATTGAGGCCTCCAGCGCCTCCCCTCCCAGGGTGTACCTGTGTTTAGGGTTTCCCCGCCCAAGATGCAACACCTTGCACTTGGTGATATTGAAATTTAATTTCCATGTGTGAGCCCAGCTTTCCAGGGTGTCCAGGTCCCCTTGCAGGGTCAACCTCCCCTCTTCTCCCTCAACTACTGCTCCCATCTTGGAGTCATCAGCGAAGAGACTCATTTCACACCCTATACCCTCCCTGACGTCCGATATGTATGCATTAAACAGATCGGACCCAGGACTCCAACCTCTGGTGCCCACTACCAACCTCTCTAGGGTTGAGCTCCCCACAGACCACTACTCTCTGGGTGCATCCAGCTAGCCAGTTTTCAATCCATCTGACCATCAAGGCCTACTTCTAACCTCCATCAGTTTCTCCACCAGACCATTTTGGGGACAGAGTCAAATGCCTTGCTGAAGTCCAAAATAATACATCCACAGGCTTTCCCTGTCCAGTTCTGATGTTACCCATTCAGTAGAACTCCACAAGATTGGTTTGACATGATCTACCTGGCACAAACCCATGTTGCCGACTATCCAGACCTCCACCTCCTGCAAGTACACCCCCAATCATTCCTTTAGTGTACTCTCCATTAATTTTCCCACCACCGAGGTCAAACTGATGGGTCTATAGTTACCTGGTACTTCCCTCGACCCCCTTATGGATTGGTACCACATGTGCCTCTCGCCAATCCCTAGGTACCCTCCCTGTCTCAAGTGACCTGTTGAAGAGCTCTGCCAGGGGTGCAGCCAGTATGTCCGCCAATTCCCATAGTACTCTCGGATGAATGCCATCCGGCCCAGGAGATTTGTCTTTCTTTAGGGCCTTGAGGGCTAACCACACCCTTTTGGCGGAGATAGCATCATCCGTCCCCTCCACCTTACTGACTTTTATCCTTATCCAGATGTGACACCCCTGGGGTACCTCTCCCTCCCTCTTGCTCCATTTCTGTTGCTCCCTGATCCCACTCACCTTCTATCCCCATCGTGCCTTGCTTTGTAGATATCCATCCCTCCCTAGTGGACACAGAGGCAAAGTACTCGTTAAATACCTCTGCCTGGTCCCTCGCCTCTTCCACCCACCCTCCTTCTGATCTCAATCTGCTGAGATGGCCCTTAGTTTTTCTCCACTCCCCGATGTACCGGAAGAATCCCTTTTCCCCATCATGTATCCCCTGTGCCAGCCACTGCTCTTTACTGGACTTTGCTCCCCTCACCATCCGGGTGACTTTTCTAGATGCAAGATGGTACATTTCCTTATCCCTATCCCTTCTTGTTGTTTTATATTTTTTGTAGGCCGCCTTCTTTTCTCTGGCTGCTACCTGTACCTCACTGGACCACCAACATGGTTTATGACCTTGCTCCCTACGTTTCAACTTAGCGCAGATCCTGACTGCCTCATGAAGTCCCCGTTTATGACCTCCCATCTCCTTTCCACACTTGTCATTGATGTAATCCCTTCAAGTGATCCTTGAGAATATTCCCATGCCCAAAAGTCTGCCCCCTGAAGTCCACTGCCAGTGTCCTAGATCTCACCCCCATGCTTATTTGAAACCAGACAGTATTGTGGTCGCCTCCTAGTCAGGGGGTCCTCTACAACCAGGTCCCTACCAGATCCTCATCTGCAGAACCACATCCAGGATAGCCCTCCTTGTGGGCTCCATCACATGCTGTGTTAAGAACACATCCTAGAAGCCGTCCAGCAGCCTCTGCTCCTTGGCCACCTTAGAGGACATGGTTCCCCAGTTTGTACCTGGCATATTAAGGTCCCCCATCAACACCACTCCTTCCCCTTTTGGTCCACACTGGGCAATGATGTTGTCCAGCAAACCATCCTCTAGAACATCACTCATCCCGGGGGACTATATACTACACCCAGCTTGACCTTATCTCCTGCTGGAGATCGTAAGGTCACCATAAGGCCTCCACGTTTCCCTCTGCCTCTTCTACCCTAGCAATTTCTATGTCATCTCTAATGAACATAGCCACTCCACCCCCTCTGCCCTCCTTTCTGTCCTTCCTAAGCATAGTGTACCCCCACACGTTTAGGTCCCAGTCATGGTTTTTGTTGGACCACGTCTCCGTGACCGCCGCCACATCCACCCCCTCTCGAACAGCATGGCCTGGAACTCTGGCAACTTGTTTCCCAAGCTCCTGGCATTTACTAACACCAACCCCCACCCCTTATCTCTGATCCCCTTTGTCAAACCCCACCCAGGTTCCTTATACTTCCATCCTCCCTCTACTCCTCCTGAAACCTCCACCCCAGTCTGTTTCCCCTCCCCTTGGGTTTGAAGGCTACTCCCTCATCTGGAGGAGGGCTTCTGGTCAGCCCTCCTTATCCCTTCCCCCCTCACAAGTTTTAAACCCCACCTTTCTTGAATGATCAGCCATCCCTGTTTAAGAACTTCCTTCCCTAATGGGACAAGATGAAGCCTGTCCTGGCATACAGTCCTTATCCTCCCAAACTCCTTTCCAGTTCCCTAACTTTCAACCCCACTCTCTTCACCCCACTTCCTGAGGCCAGCCATTAACCTCTGTGATCTTCATTTTTTTCTCCACTGAGGCCTTTGGTACTGGCAATATCTCGAAAAGGAAATGTTGCATCCATTATCCCAACAGACTCTGGCAAGTTCTTGGAACCTTGCTTGGATTTCCAAAACGCTATTTCTACTGATCGTTAGTTCCCAAATGCACCAGGAACCGGTTTCCCTCCACAATCCCTAACCAGTTCGTAAACCGTGAACTTTGCTCTGTGCACTGTCAGCCCAGAGATACTCACTACCTTCACCTCAGATGGCATCCACTCCCCTGTCCCTCCCACTGGATACCCCTAATCATCGAGTCTCCCAATAACAGAACCTTAACACCATCATCATCCTTATGGTTACCTCCACTATGCCCTCTCAGCCCCCCATCCCCGCCCTTTATTCGTGATCTCAATTCCATGGGAGTCTTCCTGCCTTATTAGAGACCCCCTTGTCACCCTCCCTTTCTGCCTCCCTCGTTATTTTGCCCACTTAACTCAGACCCCCTCTGAATAGGTGTCCCTTTTAACCCTCTCTTATCCGAACCATTTATCCTGGCCCTGATGGTTTCCCCTTTCCCCACACTGCCATCCTCCCCCCTTGTAATAGTACCCCTGCCTCCAGAGGCTCTCTGAGGGTCCCCTTTAGCTAGGGCCCCATCCTTGGTACTGACCCCCCTGCTGAAGGGGGGCTCCTCCCACCTCCTTGTCTCCCAGTTTCTCTCCAGTCATGCTCTCCTCCCTCATGTCTGCAATATGTTGCATCTCCCCCCATCTGCTTAACATTTATGTTTCCCCTTCTCCCTCTGGGACTATTTCTATCCTTTCCATTGCCGGTCTGTGATGCCCTATGGGTATCGACTCCCTCCCCGGCCTCTGTATCAGTTTCCTCATTTCCACCAACCCCTTCCTCCCCCTCTAGGTTGCTTAGTACCTCAAATTTATTGTGACACTCTATGTCAGCCTCCATCAAGTAACCCGAGTTTCCCTTGACTGCACCCCTAAACTGCCCCTCTTCTTCCCCTCCTGCTCTGTTCTCCTTAGGAGCTCCCTTCCCACAGTCTGCTGTTTTAGGCTTCCCCACAACAGCCCCTCCTGACTCTTCCCTCTCCACTCTCTTTGTATTCGGAATGTTCACCCCGTATGCTTTCCTCTTAGCGTCAACATCCCTATCTAAGGGTCCTCTGTCCCTAATATTCCCTCTTGCTTGCTGTAACATAACGTCCTGTAATTTCAGAGCATTGTCTCAGCCTCCCCTCAGCCCCATCCTTCTGCTGCCCATATCCATACCCCTTATCCTTGGACATTCCCCCCAGCTCCCTCAGCTTACTCCTTAACCAATATACCTCACTCCTGATACAAGACAGCTGTCTACAGAGTGGGCAGCCTCCCTTTCTCCAGGCCCAATTGAGAATTATTGCCATCCCACAGCCTGTGCAGCCTACAACTCTTCCAAAGATGTCTGCCATGGTGGAATATGGCCACCCTGTTTGTCCCCCTCTGTTTATAATGGCACACCCCCTTTTCTGAGTCCCTTTCCCCTGGAATACAGTTTCTCTCTATACTGACTGCAGTTATTTACAAACCCAATTTCAACCCCACCAATAAAGTTCCCAAGTCTCACAAACACATACAGTACAGTGTGTGTCCAGTCCCACTAACAGTGTGTGTATGCAGACATCAGGTACCGTATGATGTCACAGGCCCACCAGTTCCTGTTGCTTCAAATTTCAGTCCCAAACAGAAATACACAGCCCTTCAATCCCAATGCCCAGTGGCTTTTCAGTATTTAAGAAAGCCTACAAAACAGAGTGGGTGGGAGGGCTCTTATCAACACCAGGCAAACATCACATTTACATTTCACTCTAATTATCACTGCCAAACAAGTGTTCCCAAGCCTCAAAAGTTACAATATCACAGCCCAAGTAACAGTTCTAACTCAAAGTAGTAATTTTTAACACATAGAACTAATTTCACGTACAAAACTATTCAACTATTTCAGTTAAAACAGAACATAACCCCAGACCTCTGTCCTTACCAGCCTCCTGCTTCTGTTCCCAAGTGAACAATGAAAGACAAGGTGATTTCTGTTAATTTCCCCTCCCCCTAACACCAGGCAAACATCACATTTAAATTTCACTCTAATTATCACTGCCAAACAAGTGTTCCCAAGCCTCAAAAGTTACAATATCACAGCCCAAGTAACAGTTCTAACTCAAAGTAGTAATTTTTAACACATAGAACTAATTTCACGTACAAAACTATTCAACTATTTCAGTTAAAACAGAATATAACCCCAGACCTCTGTCCTTACCAGCCTCCTGCTTATGTTCCCAAGTGAACAATGAAAGAAAAGGTGATTTCTAATTTCCCCTCCCCCTAACACCAGACAAACATCACATTTAAATTTCACTCTAATTATCACTACCAAACAAGTGTTCCCAAGCCTCAAAAGTTACAATATCACAGCCCAAGTAGCAGTTCTAACTCAAAGTAGTAATTTTTAACACATAGAACTAATTTCACGTACAAAACTATTCAACTATTTCAGTTAAAACAGAATATAACCCCAGACCTCTGTCCTTACCAGCCTCCTGCTTATGTTCCCAAGTGAACAATGAAAGATAAGGTGATTTCTGTTAATTTCCCCTCCTCCTAACACCAGGCAAACATCACATTTAAATTTCACTCTGATTATCACTGCCAAACAAGTGTTCCCGAGCCTCAAAAGTTACAATATCACAGCCCAAGTAACAGTTCTAACTCAAAGTAGTAATTTTTTACACATAGAACTAATTTCACGTACAAAACTATTCAAATATTTCAGTTAAAACAGAATATAACCCTGACCTCTGTCCTTACCAGCCTCCTGCTTCTGTTCCCAAGTGAACAATGAAAGACAAGGTGATTTCTGTTAATTTCCCCTTCCCCTAACACCAGGCAAGCATCACATTTAAATTTCACTCCAATTATCACTGCCAAACAAGTGTTCCCAAGCCTCAAAAGTTACAATATCACAGCCCAAGTAACAGTTCTAACTCAAAGTAGTAATTTTTAACACATAGAACTAATTTCACGTACAAAACTATTCAAATATTTCAGTTAAAACAGAATATAGCCTCAGATCTCTGTCCTTACCAGCCTCCTGCTTATGTTCCCAAGTGAACAATCACCATGTTTACATGCAGGTAGATATCTGATTCGAACTAGATTATTGAATTATCTGATAACTGAATCAGATTATTTAGATCCATGTAAACAGGAAAATTCTTATTATAATCAGATTATGTAAATTTTTAGAAACCTGATTCAAATACCTGGATTTTTCCAATTTGAATCTGGTAACTGGCTCATGTAAACAGATCTGGTAATGTTTTCAGATTATTATAAAAAGGGTCTGAGAAATGGAGCTTTCTGATTGGCTGCAAACATTCCAACAGCCTTATGTTAATCTTTTATTAACATACATGTAGAGCTTAGTCATATGCTGAACAAGGTTTAACACTGTTTAAAAACATTGTTTTATTATAATAGCAATAAGGCACTCCCAGGGATTATGTTAGTGGTCAGTTAATCACCCTCTAGGGGCATGTGGCACTCGGCTACACCTCGTGCCACAGTACACCCCTAGAAGGTGATTAACAGACCATTAACATAACTCTTGGTCATGCCTTATTGCTTAATTATTATGTTTGCACATGTCTGGTTGCATGAAATGTCTCTGTCCGCAATGCAGAAATCATCACTCTGACTGCTGGGGCACAATAATTAACAAAACTACAGGAGAAGGTAAATGATCCTTACTTGTGCCTTGAGAGCTGATCCCAAGGTGGGACTCCCTTGTAAATGAGATGGTATAGATGTGTCAATGCAATGGAAAAGCTACAGATACTTCCAAGTGCAAGAGTGTTCCCAGACTGGGGAGGAGGTAGGTGGGGCAGATATTTATTTATTTGTTTAGTTACTTTATGTATATGCTCCCCCCTCCTGCCTCTCCCACCTGCCACCAGCACACAGGCACATCATGAGTCTCCAAGACATCCCCACAGCTGTTGTCCCCTCCTTACCTGGAGCCCAGTGACTGAGGTCATCTCCAATGGAGCTGTAGCTGCACCCCCATGCATGGATGAGGTGGGCAGGTCTTGCCATCAAAATTCTGCAGTTTTGTTGGAAAGCTGGGCAATGGGGACAGGCAGGGAAGTTACGGATTGGTGCCGGGCAGTCTGTCTTCCTGGTGAGTTGGGGCCATTTTTCTAAATTTTTCTGGAGGCGTGATGTGTGATTGGATGTCAGGGTGCATATGCCAACATCCATCATGCCTCCCCCTCCAAGTCTGGACTGGTGCTCAAGGTGTCGTCGACTTCCACCAAAGGCCAGCCAAGTGCCAAGTCTTACTCCACTCTCCCATCCCTGGAGAAGGCAAACAGTCCCACAGATGCTCAAGCCTTCTACTCTGACTGCCCCTACAACTCCCTGGGCTCATTCCTGAACCTGGATCACTGACATCACTAGCGGTGCAACTAACACTGCACCGGCAGGCCAATCCAAGGTGGGAAGATAGTAAGTGTGGGGTAGTTACAGGGCAGAATATATGGTAGCTGCAGAAGTGTTATTAAAGTGAGGGTAGCAGTGGGGCAGATATTATTGTGTGGGGTAGTAGCAGGGAAGAATATTAGCTAGTTGTGAGTTACTAGAGTGGGGATGATGGGACAGATTTTTAGGTTTGGGGTAGTTGCAGGAAAGAATACTGGGTTACTGTGAGTGTGTTATTAGAGGCTGGGTAGTTGTGGGATCAACACTGGGTAGTTGGGTATTTGCAAGGCAGAATACTGGGTAACTGCATGAGCATTACTAGGGTGGGGGTAGTTGTGGGGCAAATAATGGGGTATGTGGTAGTTGCAGGGCAGAATATTGGGTAGCTGCAATGGTGTGAATAGAGTGAGGGTAGCTGTCAGGCAGATAATGTAGTGGGTGTAGTTGTAGGGCAGTATATTGGGATGTTTTGAGAGTGTCACTACTGTTGGGTAGTTATGGGGCAGATATTGTATTGTAGGATAGCTGCAGGGCAGAATATTGGGTTACTGAGAATGTGTAATAACTAGAGTTGTGGTAATTCTGGAACAGATGCTGGGTAGTAGGTATTTTCAGGGCAGAATATGGGTAACTGCAAAACGGTTACTACTGTAGGGGTTGTTATGGGTAAAATATTAGGACATGGGGAAGTTGCAGGACACAAAATAGGGTAGTTCAAAAATGTGACTAGAGTTGGGGTAGCTGTGCTCAGACATTGTAGTGAGGGCTAACTGCAGTGCAGAATATTGGGTAGCTGTGAGAGTTACTACAGTGGGGTAGTTATGGGGCCGATATTGTGGTGTGGGGTAGTTGCAGGGTAAATACTGGGTCACTGAGAATGTCTTACTAGAGTTGTTGTGGTTGTAGTGATATTTGTAGGATAGGTATTGGGGGAGTGGGATAGTTACAGGACAAAATATTAGTTGGCTTCTATAGTGACACTAGGGGCTTGGTAACTGTGTGGCAGACAATGTGGTGCATGGTAATAGTGGGGTGGAATATTGAGTTGTTATGAGGATCTTGCACTGAGGTAGTTGTGATGTAGATATTGTGGCATGTGACAGATGAAGGGCAGAATATTGTGCGGATGATTAGTATTGGAAGAGCGAGGGTAGTTGTGTGTCAGATAGGGTGTGGGAAGTTGCAGGGCAGAATGTTGGGAAGCTGTGAGAATGTCACTAGAGTTAGGGTATCTGTAGACAGATATTTGGGTGGGGTAGTTACAAGGCAGAATATTAGGTAGTTATGAGACAGATGCTAGAGTGAGGAATTGTGAGACAGATATTGGGGTGGAGCAGTTCCACATAAGAATATTGGGTGCTAGCTGTAGGGCATTACAAGAATAGGAATACCTGTGGGGCAAAGGTTGGGGTGTGAGGCAGTTGAAGGTAAGTACTGTACTCTTACTTTTTTGTGGACAAAATGCCTTTTATCTGAATCCTAAGTATACAATATAATGTAGACAAAATAGTCATGTTACAATTGGTGCCCATGTAAATCAAACCAGATAACTCTCAGTCATGTAAACAGATGGATTGAATCAGTTTATTAAGAGAGACTGCATGTAAACAGCACTGCAGAAAACTCAATCAGATTTTCAAGTTATCTGATTTCTTCAGATATCTGATTACTTCCTGACATGTAAACGTGGTGAATGAAAGACAAGGTGATTTCTGTTAATTTCCCCTCCCCCTAACACCAGGCAAACATCACATTTAAATTTCACTCTAATTATCACTGCCAAACAAGTGTTCCCAAGCCTCAAAAGTTACAATATCACAGCCCAAGTAACAGTTCTAACTCAAAGTAGTAATTTTTAACACATAGAACTAATTTCACGTACAAAACTATTCAAATATTTCAGTTAAAACAGAATATAACCCCAGACCTCTGTCCTTACCAGCCTCCTGCTTATGTTCCCAAATGAGCAATGGATAAGTATTGTTATGTATGAAGAAGGTTTTAATTATTATGTTCTATTTTTGATGGACGATAATGATGTTTTGTTTGTATATTCATTATGTTGATCTTTTAATTGTATTCATTTTTGAAAATGAATCAACATGTACGAAAAAAAGATTATGCCTCTAGGTGGGAATAGTCTCTCTAAGCTCACAAGTTACAAAATAAGTAATATACCCAGTCTGCTTTAAGGCTGCCACCTCCATCGAGCTCCACTTAGTGAGCGCAGGAAGAGAAACTGGCCACCAGGAAACAAGTGACTCTTTGCATCAGCAGCAGTCAGATACATAGTATTCCTCCCCCCCCCCACTCCATGCCAATCTGATACTCATTGGTAAGGAATACAGTATGTGCATGAAAATGTGGTTTATTGTCCTGAAGACAGTGCAATAATTTCTACATCGAAAGATGGTGATGTCCGATGGACAGAGGCATCGCCTATGTGTACTGGCAGCAATGCTGCTGTCAGGTTGAGTGCACAGTTGACTTGAAATTCAGCTTCTGTCTCAGTATACAAGTTTCAGATCATTACTGCTGATGCATTCAGTTCCGAGACAAATGATCGGAAGTTCTGTTGCATGTACAGGTTTAAACCTTATTCTGCCCACAGTTTCAGATGAGTGGGTTTATCACTGCACACACTGTTACAATCAGCTGGGTGGGACTGGATGGTTCGGTGGATTGCTAACAGACTAAAACACCTTATTGTTTTCAGAATTAGAACACTTCAGGATAGCCTTATTTAGATGATGTACCTAGTTTCCTGGAGAGTTCTGGGGGGACAATACAGCAGCAGAGTTGAACAGCTACGTCGTGTACAAATGTAAAATATCTAGCAGCTGCTATGTTCTTAGTACAATTAGCACAAGTTTACAATTAATATATATGACTTAGAGGCCCTAAATGTTACATCACAGTTAAAAAAAAATTAAATCTTTTTAAGTGTTAAGCAAGCCACAGGCTAGAGCCAGAGGCAGAGCTTTTCTTTTCTAGGTAATTGTTTTTTAACCTGGACCCAATCAATAGTGTCAGTGGCTTAGCAGGTAGCACACTCGCCTCTGAGGCCAGGAGATCAGAAGGCTGTGGGTTCTATCCCCACACCAGGCACTTGGGTTAATATCCCAATACTGACACTGTACTGTAGTGTAGTGCAGCTTGAGAGGGGTGCTGCACTCCTGAGGTGCCGTCTTTCGGATGAGACGTTAAACCAAGGTTCCATCTGCCTGTTCTGGTGGTAGTTCAGATGAATGTTAAAGATACCATTGCATTTCTCGAAAAGAGTAGGGGAAATTTTCATTCAATATTCAAAAGCATAGCATAAGAAATCACAATAAAGAAACAAAACACAAATATCGTACAACTTTAAGGACCCCCCCACCTACATAAACCCTCATAACTTCCCATACATAGTGCTCATATTTACCAGAATCACTCCCCAAGACTAAACAGTGACAAAACAAAATCCCTTCCCCAAGACATATATCTTGCTTTAGTACAGAGATGCTAGATTTACAATATGCTAATAAGAGGAACAAATAAATATAAAAGATAAGCAAACATTAACCCACCCACCCAACATTTTTCCATAATCTAGAGCCCACTTCCTGTCCTAAAGTTCAACATTCATAATCATATATTTTATCAAGATCTCCTTGTATTCTAAACAAAACTTCCTGCTGAGTGACTTCTTTATTTTGCAGCGACTGTTGACATCTAGCTTGCCATAAAGACCATTTCAGGCAAGCTAAAGTAACATAAATAGTACTTTTTGTCCATTTCATCCGTGAAGCAGAAATGTGTCCTAATACCAAAATATCATAATTCATATATTGAAAAAGGTGTTCTCCCCACCAACTAGCTAGCTGTTTCCAGAAACCTTGAACATTCACATAGTCAAAAAATAAATGTTGCATAGTTTCCATTTGATCATGACAAAGAAGTTCTCCACATCCTCTTTCATTAATCTGTTTATGTTTTTGGTTGCCCTTCACATTTAGTCTCTGATGTCCACATAACCATATCAGATCTTGCATCTTGAGGGGAATTCTAGGGTCCACAATACTTTCTAGTAACAACTCCATATTATTTGCAGTGGATACCTGAAATAAGGGTTCCTCTTTGTACCATTTCTCTAGCATGAATTTATAAAAAAAAACCTTTTCTCATGTCCCAAAAATCAACCTAGCTCAATTTTCCAAGTTCTTATGTATTTTAAAGTGGTTTGCAAATACCTCGGAAGAGCCTCCTCTGAGGGATGCCATTTACCCCTACTCCATGCCATCAAGAAATTAGGTCCTCACAATTGTATACTTAACACTCCCATACCCTCGGATTCTAAAACTACTGGATGAATTGAACTGAAAAAGAAATTCCCGAAAAAATATAATAAGGGCTGAATCATATTTAAACCCCCCCGCTTTCCAAGCCCTATATGTGTGTACTCTCTTAACTGGATTCAATCTGCTGCCCCATAAAAAAAGAAAGAAAAGGCCCATAATCTCTGAGTGTAAACTAAACAAAAGTGGAAAAATATGAGAAACATATAAAAAGATGGGAGCTATATATACCCTTAGCAAATAAATCCTCTTCTTCCAAGTCATTTTCCAGGAAAGCCATGATTTAACTTTAAGGTTAGCCTGGTCATTTACCACATTCCAGTTCTTCCCTTCAGATTCTCGAGAACCAAAAAACAAACCTAATATTTTAATTTCCTCATTCGTCATAGAGATAGGAAATCCCTCCACAACCTGTGCAGCACCCAAAACTAAGACCTTACTTTTTCCAACATTAATCTTAATACCAGTAGTATCATAGACTAACTCCATTATATTTAAAATTTGTTCACCAGATTCCAAATCGGCTATTGTAAAAACACAATCATCAGCATAAGCTGTGGCTTTCTGCAAAATAACCCCATTCTTATTTACAATAGCTTTAATGTCTGTAGCTTTTTCAATATTCCGAAGTATGGGATCTAGACCAAACACGTATAGTAGAGGACTCATCGGACAGCCCTAACACCATTTTCTAAGTATGTTGGTATACCTAGATGCCCATTCACCAAAGGGGTAACCTGTACTTCAGTATACAGTGTCTGTAACAATGTCAAAGAAGTTTCTGGAACACCATAGTGCTGCAATACTGCCCAGATATGCTCTTGTTGTACAGAATCAAATGCAGTTTCTTGATCAATAGTCAGTAAATAACTATCTAAATTCATGCTTAAACTTTGTTCCACTACTTCTCTAATAAAAGTTAAATTCTGAATAACATTTCTACCAGGGATTGCACAAGTTTGTGTAGGACTAATGACATGTTTTGCAATTTTTGCTAAATGATTAGTCAGGATTTTGGTCAGAATTTTATCATCAGAGTTAAGTAAACTCAGAGGCCTCCAGTTTTCTGTCTCTTGAGGATCCCCCTTTTTATATAGGAAAGTCATTATACCTTCTTTCATGCTAGGCACTAACCTATTCTCTTCCCATATAGCAGTAAGAAGAACCTGTAACCAAGGGGCCAGAATATCACAATAGCATTTATAGAAGTCATTAGCTATTCCATCTATCCCCAGAGTAGTCCAAGGTGTCAGTTTAGAAATAGCGTCTCTAATTTCTATCATTTAAATAGGAACTAACAAACCAAGCACCTCTTCTTACTCAGTTATGGAATGTGCAATTCTTTGACAAATAAATCTGGATAACTCACCCTGTCCTTCTGAAAAGTAGCTTTAACATGATCTTGAATTGACAGTAGAAGCCAGCTATTGTCTGTTACCAAGACTCCTGAGTTATCTTTTAATGCAGTCATTACCAGGCATTGAACCCCATGTATGCCTAAATCATATGGATTCGCCTACTCTTTCGTACCCCTAGTCTGGTATTTTTGTTGTTGAACTGCCCTATCTTCAGACACTTTCAAATGCATATACATTTTTTCCTTGATGGTTTGCAACTGTAATTTGACATCATTATTAGAATCAGCCGCCTTGGATAATAATTGCATGTATTTTGCTCTAAGCCCCAAATACTGAATATATTTATTTTTGGCCCTTTTACTAGTAATGCTTATGTAGAGATGTTTTAGATCTTTCTTAGTATCTTCCCCCCATTCTATGGGACTATCATATAGAAAAGAAACATCGGCTCTCAACATAAACAACTGTTTTATAGAATCCTGCATTACTGCCTCCTGTAAAACAGCCACATTCATCTTCCAGTATCCTCTTCCCATAGAAACCTGCTGCAGAAATCCTAAATCCAGTTTAACAGCCACATGATCTGAAGTTTCTAATGGAACAATCCCTACTCCCTGACAAGTAACCCGCTTAGACACAAACCAGAAGTCAATCCTGGTAGATAAATGACCTTTATAAAAAGTATGTCTCGGAACCTGCTGTAATAAGTCATAAACATCACATAAATTATTGATTTTAAATATTTTAAGCAAAGCATTAGTGTCACTATATAATTTAGCAGTAACTGTCCCCCAGTCCCTATTAGATAGACCGCAATTAAAGTCACCTCCCCATACCACTAATTTAGAGATGTGCAAATAAGGTTCCACTCTCCTAAAAAGAGAAGACCTATCTGCCTTCAGTTGAGGAGCATAAATATTAATAATTCTGTATGTTCCATTACCCAAAACTACATCCATTACCATGGCTCTCCCAGGCTGAACATCAAAGACCTATAAAACTTGTACCTTCACACCCGAGAATAAAAACTCCAATCCTGAACAAGGTTCCTCACCTAAAGACCAAAACGAGATACCCCAGTGCTAATCTCTTTGAGCTTCTCTCACCTCTGTTAATGAATGTAATCTCGTATCTTGCAGCAAAATCACATGACCTTTCCTTTCCCTAAGACTAGCAAAGGTGACCCGCCTTTTTTCCAAAGACTTGATGCTATTCACATTAATAGTGAGAAAAGAAATTGCGACAGTCATAAGAGAATAGAGGGAAAGAAAGAAAAAGTTATAACAGCAAAACATAATTAAGCAATAAGGCATGACAAGGTGTGTGTTATCATGTAATAACGTCACCCCTGGGGTGGGTTGAAGCACGAGGCGAAGCCGAGTGCTTCCACCACCCCAGGAGTGACGTTATTACACAATAACACACACCTTGGAGTGCCTTATTGCAATTATACAATGGCTCGATGTTATACAAAACAAAAATAAAAATAAAAATGTTTTTAGTAGATTTTTAGTGAGGCAGTATATCTTTGTTTCTGAAAAAAAGCTCAAGCTCAGGCTCAGGGTCCATAAAATCAACACAGTGATGTTATTGTGTAATATCATCACTGTCTCAGGCACACACTGACCAATCAGAGTCCAGGAAATGTTCTTGCCATTGTATAATAGATGATTAATCACTGTCATTTTTTCCTTTTATGCTTTCTAGGCTTGCGCTTTTCCACAGGTCCACCTTCAATGTTAACATCAGCCTTTGAAGAGGCAATTGAAGACAAATCTGAATCATGACTTTCATCTTCACCACGTTGTTCAAATAACATAGCATAGGAATTATGTACTGGTAGACCATCCAAGACCTTAGTCCCAGTTGGAGAGTCTATAGGGAGTTTCCCTGCTTTTGATCTAGTGACTCTCTGAAAAACTTCTTCTTGTTGAACAGTAGGGGGAGGCATAGGATTGTCCCTTATTTCCGTCTCCATATGCTGTACTGAGTTAGCAACCAGGTTATCCTGTTCACAGGGCTCAAACACAACCTGGGTAGAGGGATCACCTAAATCAGTGGCATCCTCCATGGCCGAGGTATTTCCAGCCTCTTCGGTGATTGCTGCAGGATCCATATCAGCAGACTGAGGCTCCGGTAACTCTCTATCCTGAGATACTTCCACTGTGGAGGCCTCTTTATGGGGTCGAAGTACTCTGAGGGCATAAAATCTCTATTTGGTATAGTATTTAATAATTCTAACATGCGTAACTTCTCTTTTTGTGCTGTGGTCACATATGCATCTTGCTCAGCATGAATAGCTAGGTCTCTGCTGTTATGGGAAGCCCAAGAACAGTTCCAAAAAGTGTGACCCTGCTCATCACATAAGTTGCATCTCAAAGGTTGTTGACACTGAGCCCTGAAGTGCCCCACTTCACCACAAATGCCACATTTCTGTTTACCACAGGCATTGCTTAAATGCCCAACATCCCCACATTTAAAGCATGCTCTGGGTTGCCCTGGGTAAAAAATCACCCCACAATCTCACCCTAGAAAGAAACAATTGGGCAAGTGTTTGGTTAAACCATGTTCCAAGTTTAATACCACCTGGTATTTCCATCCTCCAGTCCATAGTTGTTCATCATCTAGTATAGGTTCTGGATCTCCTTTTACTGTGCAATGCTGTTGTAACCAGTAAGTGATATCTGCCACATTCCCCCCTTCATTCCGAAATAGCACAGTTATTTTCTTTGTTAGGGGTTTGGTCAGGGGGATCACTATACATGGTTTCCATAAGGGAGAAAGTTTCAGCAACTCATATTGTTTCCAAAAACATTCAAGGCCAGTAGGGTGTTTAAAACTGATATCAAATACCGAATCTCCTGGTACATGTATAAGAGCGCATACCTCATAAGCATAGTATTTCATATTATCTTTAAGCAAGGCCCTCCCCACAAAATGCCTATCAGGAACA
This sequence comes from Neoceratodus forsteri, assembly GCA_016271365.2. NCBI lineage: Eukaryota > Metazoa > Chordata > Ceratodontiformes > Ceratodontidae > Neoceratodus > Neoceratodus forsteri. Next base: position 1,340,175,683 of record CM028132.1, read on the forward strand.
TCAGAAATATTGCCCCCATATTTTAAACGCACAGCATTTTGTCTCATAGCTGGCTCTGATAGAAGCCTGGTGTCTGGGGGAAAGAGTTGATCTCTGACTTTATCATGCCAAACATTATTAGAGGTCAGTAAGAGTTTTTCAGGGCCTATCTGTATATTAGAGGTGGTAGTAGCCTGACAAAAAGGAGGAAAATCTCATAAATCTTCCCCAGAAACTTTTAAAGGTGAATCTGGTATACTCTGTACAGTAACATCATTCTCCACGTTTTTATAGTGACCAATAAATCATTTAAGTATCCTATCATTGTACTAGGGAGTAGCTGCCCTGGAGTCAAAATAGAGCCATCGCTTAATTCAGAACTAGGAACATTTAGCGGTAGATCAGGAAGAGAACCAGAACTGCTCATTCCAGGGAAATGAGCGCTCCATCCTGCACCAGAAACCTTTTTAACCCACCCAGCCACTGTTAATGCAGCTGAGATCCAGTCTGCAGAACTAAGGGAAGGCCCCGGTGAAGGCCTATCAGGAGTAGGTAACACACTACCAGGAGAGTTACTGTTCATATTAGAGGACTGTAATCGTATTTTTCGACCCTTTCCCACTCTCTCCTTACCAATAAACTTTTTTCCCCCTCCCGAGGAAACCCCTATGGAGAATATAATCGGGGGCGAAGGGTCAGATTCCCCACCATCTATCATCTTTAAAGTGGATACATTACTTTGTTGTAGTCGCTTTTCAACAGTCTGCGGAGAAATTTCAGCACTAGGTGGCTGCACGTCACTCTGTATACTTTCCTCCTAAGTGGATGCCATAACAGCCTCCTGTACCTGCATGTTTAAAAAGCCAGGAGAGACATCATTCATTTTAGACATAGGCAGCTCCTCTGCCTCTTTCGAATTTCCTACGCATACACCAGTCTCCATATTACTCACAACCATTTCCAGTTTCTGAGCTACACGTAACTCCTCCTGCATTCGTAATTCTTCTTGCAATTGAATCCTTGTCTCCGCATAGTGCTTTTCGGCCATCTCCATTCGTAACTGAATATCAGCTGCCTTATCATCAAAGACAGCTTTCTGATCAGATACAGATATCTGTGCTCTGGTTCCTGACTCGGGAGTATCCTGTAAGTCAGCACTTAAACCATCCATATTTTCCATGGCTAATAATTCCTCCATAACAGGTTCTGTTTCCATCGCGATGTCCAGAATAGGGAGGGCTGAGGAGGAGACCTGCTCCTCAGCCACCCGCATGTCTTGCTCCGTCGAAAGATCACGCACTCTGTTCACTATTCCACAGCAACACAGCACCTTCTAGCAATCAGAGTAGGGGAAGTTTCCCCAGTGCCCTAGCCAAATTTCCCCCATTCACTAAAAATACCACCAACAGCTTAATCTGGTTCAAGGTCAGTTGGCATTCATCTGTATCCCCCTCTCCCGGGTCGTGCCTGAAAATAAGCAGAATTTGTCTAGTGCACTTACCCAGTCAACAAAAACTAAAAAAAAAAAAAAAAATGGCCGAGATTTGTTAGCATCTGAAGGCTGTGCAGTAGCTTGTGTGAAACAAGTTGTGGTGGTTCCAGTGTTGCCAGTGTGCATGTATCTATATCATAAAACCATCAGCATAATTGGCATAGTGAGCACCCTTGTTGGCAGTCTCACGTGAGAAGCAAAGTTTTATATGGGTACTGAGTCTTAACTACCTTCTCACTTGCATGGTGGTCCTTCCATGACAGCTTTCCTGCAAATTGACAGTGCTGTGTAGGGAAGCTTGCAATGCAGTCATGCCTGCTGTACTTGTCATGTGGATACACAGTGGGCTTCCGTCTGCAGTGCTGTCACTCTGGCAACTTTCACAGGCACTAAATATTTCCCTTCCTGTAGAAAAATTCACTGGTGTTCATGAAGAATGGTGCTACCTGCCTATGCAGGTCCTTGTAGTTTGACAGTTCTGTGTTGCTATACAACTCAAGTGTCTCTAACCTGCGTTTGAAGATCCGCTTGTAACCTGTATTGGTTAGTATGCAGTTCCAAATCACGTCCATTGCTTTGCTGTGTTCTCATTGTAATTAATTCCCAGTTTCCCCTGAAAAAGGGACATTCAGACTCAGTGGGCCTACCCGGTTAACAAAATTCACTAAATAACTAACTAACTAAATTCTGCTGCTAAAGGGTTCTGTTGACAACACGTTGCATGAGTGCCTGACTGATATCACTAGAAGCTTGAGGCTGCAGAATAGCAGCGTTCGTTCTTAAAAAACATGCAAATATAGACAGTGTCGTCAGAAAAAGACCATTGGTCCATTCAGTCTGCCCAATTTTACCCTACTCTATCCCATGACTTTTTGTCTACACAGAGTTTTCACCCTCCCCTTCCCTCCCTCTCTTCACTCCCTGCCTTACTGCTGCCCTCTGAAGGAACTGTTTGCCTTTTACTCTGTCCCAGCACCGCTTGAACCCATTAATGGTTTTTACACCCATCATCTTTGTTGGTAGGCTGTTCCATGGCTCAGCCACTCTCTCAGTAAAGTAAAGCTTTCTCACATCCCTCCTGAATCTACCCCCCAACCAGATCACTCACATTCATGTCCCCTTGCTTGTGACAAAAAAATAGATCCTTGCAGTTTATCTTGTTTATTCCTTCCAGGAACTTGAAGATCTTCTTCAGGGATGTCTCTTTTATCAGGTCACACCTTTGGAACTACCGCCGTAGGCGCCAGGATCACAATGAAGCTTTTTCAGTAGCAGTCTACTAGAAGCCACCCACTCTAATGTCATATGCTGACGTCACCTTGCTATATAAACATGGGTGGCCCAACTCCCTTCACAGTTCTTTCCTGCTGTCAACCTAAGGTGCACAGACTCCGTGGAAGCTTCGTCGTTTTACTAACATACTAAAATGCCAGCAGAATAGGCCTAACGGTCTTTCGTGTCTGCTCGTTTGGTCAGCCCCCACCCTGGGTGCTGACCTTGCTGTCCCCCTCGCCTTCTCTGGCTTCTCCCTTCCCAGTTCCGGATATTCTTGCTGCATTGGATTTTGCTTCCAGAACCCTTCCCCTGTACCTGTCCCACCCCCTCTTGAACCCCTCCACTGTCTCTGCCTCCACCAGCCCCCTAGGTAGTGCATTCCATGGCTCCACCACCCTCTCAGTGAAGTAGCACCTCCTCCTTTCTCCCCTGAATCTTCCCCCTTCAGCTTCCACCCATGCCCTCTAGTGGCCCCTTCCTCCTTCCTTCGAAGCACCCTGACTGTTCCTCCCCTATTTACCCTCTTCATGTACCTGAAGACCTCTATCATGTCCCCCCGGTCCCTTCTCTCTTCCAATGTGTACATATTTAGCTCTTCGAGCCTCTCCTCATAGGTCCTGTTCCCCAAGCCCCAAATCATTTTGGTTGCCCTCCTCTGGATCCTCTCCAGGAGGTTAATGTCCCTCTTTAAGTGTGGCCTCCAAAACTGCACGCAGTACTCCAGGTGCAGCCTCACCAAGCAGTTATACATAGGGAGTATCACTTCCCTCCTTCTGGAGGTGATCCCCCTAGCGATGCATCCCAGCATCCTGTTGGCCTTGGCTGCTGCCCTCCTACAAGTCTCAGAGTTGTTCATCTTGACACCCACCACCACCCCCAGGTCCCTCTCAGTCATTGAGACTTGTAGTATTTTCCCCAGGGTGTACACTTGGCCTGGGTTTCTGGCCCCCAGGTGGAGTACCTTGCATTTCCCTGCATTGAACCTCAGCTTCCACTTTCTAGACCATCTTTCCAGAGCCTCCAGGTCCTCTGCAGGGCCACCCTCCCTCCTCCCCATCCACCACCGCCCCAGTTTGAGTCATCTGCAAGAGACTCATCTCCTCCTGATTCCTGTCCTTATGTCAGATAGGTAGGCGTTGAACAGAAGGGGCCCAAGGACTGATCCCTGTGGGACCCCACTAATGACCCTCCTTGGGGATGATACTATCCCACCAACTACAGTCCTGGAGCCAATTGCCTATCCATTTGATCATCTGGTTTCCCACCCCCATTTCTCCTAGCTTATCCAACAGGCAACAGGCCCACGTGAGGAACAGAGTCAAATGCCTTGCTGAAGTCTAGAAAGAGGACATCCACTGGTCTACCCAGGTCCAAGGCACTTGTCACCCAGTCATAGAACTCCACCAGGTTTGTCTGACACGATTTCCCCAGGATGAATCCATGCTGTCTATTGTCCAGGCACCCTGACTTATCCAGGTCCCCCTCTAGCTTCTCCTTGACAATGCCCTCCATCACCTTGCCCACCATCGATGTCAGGCTGACAGGCCTGTAGTTCCCTGCCACCTCCCTTGATCTTTACTTTACTTACCTTTTAATTTTCTTTGCCTTCGAAATCACTTTATTTTAAAGTAATTCCCTTTCCTTTTGTATGTTGAGAACTACTGTTTCTTTTGCCCTCTTCCTTCGCTGCCACTGCAGAAAGAAGATTGCTTCATCAGATGACCACGATCTTTGTGTCTGCTGCCTCGGGCCTAGCCGCAGTGTCTTTGCCTGCAAGCTCTGCCTGAAATTCAACCTTACTACCCGACATTGCTGAAAGAACCCCCTACAGGTCTTCCTGATGGAGCAGCAAGCAGCCAGGTCAGAGCAGGGATCGTCGGGGGCACCCCCACCTTTCAGTCACCAACTTCTTTGTCAGGCTCTCAGGCTACCAAGGCCCTGCATAAGTCTTTGGGGAAACATTTTTACCTGAACAAGGAAGGATCCAAGGACCATTCCCCCCCAGTGGCACTCCTAGTCCATGCTGACTTCTGCCTCCTTATCCTGATTAGCGCCATCGCCAGGTTTGACAACCTCCTCCTCTGCCACCCAGGTCTTGCCTTCTTCCAGGCCTTCCTTGGCAGTGAGTTCTCCCAGCCCTCCATTGGCTGGTGAAGGCCTGTTGCCCCTCCCTGGATCATCAGCACCCACTCTGCCGTAGAGAGCTGCTGCACAGCAAGGTCCTCAGGTGCTGGGCTCCTCCAGTTGTGCTGTCTGAGGCACTGAGTCGACAATGCTGGGCTCCATCCCTTGCCATTGCAGCCAGTGTCAATGGTGCTTCCTATGCCTCCTGTCGACCTAAACGTGGTACTAAACTCCTTTATCATGGCCCTTATTCAGCAGCTTGTTCCATGGCCAGGGCGTTTGTCACCACTGCTGTTGGCAACTGCTTCAGGGTTGATGCTGGTTCAACCCTCCTGCTTGACGCTGTCACGGGTGTCATTGGAGACTTTGCCGTCGATCCCTATTCCAGAACAGGTGGAAATTGGGGAGGAGTGCCATCCTGACCTTATCGTTCCTGATGAGGAGAGTGAAGAGCCTGATGTAGAGGCCCTTTCCTCAGATAGGTCCACTGTATCTTCTGGGAGTGCAGACTCGGTGAAACACACCCTGAGATTCCCCCCTCCTGGAGGACCCCTTCTTCTTCATCATCATCAAACAGCTTCAGGTGACAACGGGGTTCCAGGCTGAGGAGGAGGAGGACATCACCAGAAGCAACCTAGTGGACTTCCTGGAGAACCCTGAATCTCCACCTAAAGTCATTCCTCCACTTTTGCCAGCCTTACTGGATGCTGCCACTGCTGCCTGACACAGGCATAACATGATTCCAGCCATGCCTAGGAGGGCTGACAAACTCCTATCAGGCACCTCTGGGGCACCCCTTCTATGCTGCCCAACCATAAACTGACTTATTAGTTATAAAGGCAGCTCAGGACAGGTTCAAGGTGCCCAAGCACCTCAGTTCTCTCCCCTCCTGACAGAGAATCCAGGAGGATTGACCTTTGGGTAAGAGGACCTTTGCTTCGGCCACTTTAGAATTGCCAACTATCTGTCCCACATGGTCAGGTACCAGAACACCCTCTGGATAAGTCTCAAAGCTGTGACACAAGCCCTTCCAGAGGGTCCCCAGAGGCAGGAGCTCCTCAGATCTCTCCAGGTCAAAGAGGATGTCAGCAAACACCTCCTCAGAGCCATTTATGTCATGGCGGATACCACTGCCAGGCTGGCTGCCACTGGTGTTTGCCTTAGACGGCACTTCTGACTGAGAGTCTTGGGCTTTGCCACTGATGTCCAGCATAAAGTTCTGAATGCCCCTTTGTGGGCTCCAAGCTCTTTGGTCCTGATGTGCGGGATATTATGAATGACCCACAGAATTCAGGTCAGGCCATTGGGTCTGTCCACTTGCTGTACCACATTCAACCCAGGAGTCGGCCAAAAACCTCCTTTTCTAAGGTCTCTCACAAGCCTGTATCAGGGACCAGACTACATAACAAATGCAGGGCCAGTTCTGCCTTGTCTACACCCTCCTCTATCACCGATGTCCCAGCCAAACACCCCAGGGTGGAGATGCAGCCCCTGCTGCAGGCTCTACTTCAGCCTGAGTCCTGGCCAGACCCCCTCCCTCCTCTTCCAAGCGAGGAGGTAGTAGTTGAGAGTCATCTTTTACTTCATTGGAATTAGTGGAGGCCCATTACTATGGATGCTTGAATCCTGCAAATAATTAAACAGGGTCACACTCTAGAACAGTGATGCTCAACATATGGCCTGGGGGCCACAAACTGCCCCCAGAGTAGCTGTCTGTGGCCCCAGAGGACTTAGCAGTTTCCCCTTGCAGCCTTTGTTTATTTGATTTTGTTTCTAGTTTTAGTAACGTATAGATAGATCGATCGATAGATGACAGACAGACAGACAGATGTTTTGATATATTGTGTACATTTTAATAACGTCTTGTGAGACATTTGTCACCTTTTGCCATTTTACAGTGGCACTTGGCCCTTGGCCTTGCCTCAAGTTTTCAGTCTGGCCCTCCACAAAAAAAAGTTGTGCACCACTCCTCTAGAACTTCTAGAACAGTCTCCAGTTGTTCCTCCTGTTCCTTTCACCCCTCCCCCACATTAACTTTCAGTGCTTCGGGCGGTGGCCACTTCCTTCCTGAGAAAACTCGCTGTATAACCAGTACCTAGACAGCAGAGGAACAAAGGGTTCTACTCATGGTTCTTCCTGGTTCCCAAGCACACTGGGAATGTGAGTCCTATTCTTGACCTCAAAGAGCTAAATTGTTACATCCAGTGCACAACTATATCATGAAACTCAATGGGATTGTGTGGTTACATCACAAAACAGACAATTCAGAATACAGGGGAATTATACATGTACATCAAGTAATGTTGTTTATTTCATTCAGTGCAAACAGTGTCCTCACACATGGTATGTGGGGGAGACAAAGCAACAACTCCGCACTAGAATAAAGTCACTCAGACATACAGTACCATTAAGATGAAGATGAGTGACAAACCAGTGGCACAACACTTAGGCTGACCGCTCAATCTCAGATATGTCAGTAATGGTCTTAAAAGGACATTTCAAAAGTACACAATAGAGATGGGCTTCTGAGATCAGGCTTATTTTATGTCTCAGTATGGTGGAAGATGGCATGAACATTAATGTGGGGGTTTATGTCACATTATTCTACTTAAACTTACACAGACCTCTACTTTATATGATGGACATATAATAGGACTTCAGCAAGTCTTTTTTTTTTAATTTTTTATTTATAGAGTCCCTTTTAACTGGTTATCAACATGTTGGTTTTTCACCTCAGTACTATGTGTGTGTGGTGTGGTGGGGGGAGGGTTACATTTTTTTTATGTGGGTGTAGGGGGGTTATGTGGGTGTGATAGGTGTGGGAGTTGTGGTTATATTGAGGTAGGTGTATATAAGGGATATGCAATGGAAGCAAGTGTAATAAATGATTTATCTGCACAAGAGCAGTTTGACCTTGGGTAACCTCACAAGTGGCGTAAGCCACAAGTGAGGTGTCCAAGGTCAAACTGCTAGAATGCAGATAAATCATTGTGCAGTTTTCCGTGCATATTCTGACTATCTAATTCTTTTTGTTTTGCTTTTGTAGGGGCGTTAGGTTGGTCAAAAAGTGAATACAAATTTAATTTTCTGCCATTTTTTGCTGATTATAGAAAATCTAAAAGGAATCTAGAAATGAGACACCTCTCATTTTGTAGATATTTTTATGCTGAGCAACTTTCGTGCTCAAAGTACCATACTATCATTTTTTGTTTTTAAGTTATTTGCATTTGTTTGATGAAAAAGTGCACAAAAATGGAATTTTCAGCTGTTTTTCCTGAATTCTGAAAAAACTAAAAAGTATCTCTAAATGAAACACCACTCATTTTGTAGATATTTCTGTGCTGAATAAACTTTGTGCTCGCAGTACCATGCTATCATTTTTCATTTTAAAGTTATTTACATTTGTTTGCAGACAAAATGAAAAGCAAATATTAATTTTCTGCTATGTTTTTGCTAATTATCAAAAAATCTAAAAGGTATCAATAAATAAAACACCACTCATTTTGTAGACATTTCCATGCTATACAACCTTTGTGCTCACAATACCATGCTATCATTTTTCGTTTTAAAGTTATTCGCTTTTGAATGTGGTTAATACTGCTACTGAGGCTGAACATTCTAAATGACATAAGCACTGTATAGATAAATGGCTGATGACATAAGCACTGTGTGGATAAATGGCTGATGACATAAGCACTGTATACATAAATGAAATTTATGTACACAGTTACTCAGATAAACGGATTTATCACACTCTGTTTATCTCCACGCCATTGCAGAAATTCAAATAAATGACATAATGGTGTTACAGTGGCTATTACTCATGGTGCGAATACATAGTGAATATTTACTTCTTGCTAACTAGTTGTCTCCCCCCTTCCCGAAAAGGGGGGGGTAATTCCATTGAGTTTTTATTCAGATTCCTTAGACTGTTACTGTATATATAGTAGTTTGATTATATACTTCACATTTTTGAATTCTGTACATATTAGGATGCATAATCTTATTTACTTGGGGGTCCTTGACAGATTTAATTCCATTGGGTAAATACTGCAGTGATTGGTATAAATAATGGTGTATTATGACTCTTGGCTCACATACATAATGATCATATACTTCCTTCTAACTAGTTATCTTCCCCTTGGGGGTAATTCCATTGAGTTTTTATTCAGATTTCTTAGACTGTTTCTGTATGTATAGTAGTTTTATTATACACTAATGCATTATTGAACTCTGACCATATCAGGATGCATGGTCTCAGTTACTTGGGGGTCCTTGACAAGTTGTTTTTTTATCTGGCACTTATACTGACAATTGATATTATTGTGTATACAATCATGTTACTGCTCTGAATGCCTTAAGGTTTATGGCATATAATAAGTAGTTGAGAGTATAGTTGGGAAAATGACTATAGATAGGCTTTACACTGCTTAAATGTGTGTAACATTTGCTCACAATAAGTACACTTTACTTTAAACCCTCTGTATGCCATATATAGATAATTTCTGTTATTTAATTATTTTGGGGGGTTGTTTTTAACTTATAATTATATCACATTTTAACATGTATTTAAGTAAGCATTGAATCCAAAGGTTTTGCTTTTCATTAGAGTGTATTGTCAAAACATACTGGGACATTCAGAATTTATGTTAGTGGCGCTCTCTGCTTGAAGTATTATCTTATCCTGGTGACATTTGACCTTGAAAGGCTCCTCAGCTAAACATGTATTTAAGTGAGTATTGAAGCCAAAGGTTTTGCTTTTCATTAGACTGGATTCTCAAAACACACTGAAACATTCAGAATTTATGTTAGCGGAGCTCTCTGCTCGAAGTGTTTTTATCTTATTCTGGTGACATTTGACCTTGAAAGGCTCTTCGGCTAAAGACAAACTGGTGCTGTCCAGTTTATTTATTGTAGTTATTTATTTATTTAGTTTTTGTTAACCGGGTAGGTGCACTAGCCATAAAATGACTATTTTCAGGCACGACCCAGGAGAGTACAACAAAAAGAGAACAGTTGAACAACAGCAACATGGGTACAATAATACAAATAGAGGAACAGTACAGCAGTGCTACAAAAATGTGGGTAGAAACAATAAAAAATAATGGCAAGCATTATACAGATAATGGCAGTAAGATATATAATAAGTGCGGAAACCATGGGCCCGACCTGTGGAGTGAAAGGGTTAATAAGATAGTACGGTTATATAGAGAGAAATGTGAGGAATGTTCAAACATAACAAGAAAAGACTGACAGAAGGAAGGTCAGGGGTGGTAATTAGCAAAACAACAGTGGATGGTCAGCAACAAGGTTTGAGAAAGAAGAGCTAGTAGTCAAGTTATTTACAAAGAGAAGGAAAAATATGGGGAAGGGAAGAGGAGACAGTCTTGGAGCTGAATTAGAGCAGGGGTGAAATCACTGGTAAGTCTCAGGAGCTTCAGGTTGGGTCAAAGCATCAAGCATCAGCTAAGGATAGATAACGATGATATTAACTTTTAAATCCAAAGTGAAACTGAGACAGCCGGAGGTTGAGTGGAAGAGCATTCCATAGCCTGGGAGCAGAGAATTGGAAGGCCATTGTGCCTTTAGTCGTCCGACATCTCGGAACATAGAGCAAGGATTTGTCAGCTGATCGCAGGCCATGGGAGGATGGTTGAGGGACCAGCAACGCCGCCAGCTGGGATGGGTTTTTTCCCGGATGATCGAGTCCATTTGTGATCCAAGGTAGTATTGTCTACTGGCAGAGGGTGAGAGCCAATTCAGATCCTTATAAAGAAGGCAGTGATGTTTGAGTCATGGTGACGAAGAAGCAAATTGGCATATATTGTTATAAGTTACATCCCATTTTAGTAGGGAGGTTTTATGGGCAGAGGTAAGAATACAGGCACCATATGTAAGGATTGGGAGCAGAATACCTTGGGCAATTGCTAATTTGGCCGAGGGTGTAAGCATGTAGCTTGTGTTGTAAGCTACTCCCAGTTTCGAGTTTACAGCTTTGCACGAGGACTGAATGTGAAGATTAAAATCCAGGGACTGGTCCAGCAGGATCCCAAGGTACTTGAAGGAAGTAACATTTTCAAGTGGAAATCCTCCTGGGTGAAGAACCTCCAGCAAACTAGAACAGGCCTTAATCTTCGGTGCGGAACCTAGGAGCATGGCTTTCGTTTTCTTTTCATTTAGTACAAGCTTACAGTCTAGTAGCCAGTCTAAGACCTTAATGAAGTCTGAAGTAAGTGATGTGCTTATGCAGGCAATACTAGAAGAACTAGTATAGATGATCAGGTCATCGGTGTAGAGAATAGCTGAGCAGGATTCCAGAACCTCAGCTGCATTGTTGATAAAAATTCAGAACAGAAGGGGCCCAAGGTGTCTGTGATGCAAATTTCAGTTATGGTTTAAATGAGTATTTTAAATCAATAAGAATTATTTCTGTTTTTTTATGCATGATCTGGGTGTTAATAGTATGTGAGTTTCTGGGTGACTGTCATAAGCTTCCGAGGAAGGGCTTAATTGGTCTGAAAGCTGAAGCACTTTGTTTTTTTTGTAACATCTATGTTGACCCAATAAAAGGTATCAAAAACATTTTGGACTATGGTTGCCAAAAGCTGTAAATGTAGGCAAATAGAACTGGATAACTATATTGAACTGTGTAAATGGACTCAACACTTTACCGAGATATTTTCTGATCCCAGTTTCATTTATTTATTTTATTTGTTACAGTCTCGGAATTTGACATACTTTTGAGTCAGAGACTCATTTACAAAGGTTCCACATCCAAAAGAAATTATAACAAATTTTTTTTTTTTAAATTATTAGCTAACTACAACAATGTAACAAAACATGACATGGATATAACAAAAAAAAACAATCAGAGCAGTCATTATATCAGACTTTGTCAAAGTTGGCAAATAAGAACCAAAAATAGATACCAGGGTAAAAGCTAAGATAAAATACAATAATGTATCAGTATGTGAGAATAAGAGGTCAAGAAAAACTTGTTGAAATCAGTAGGTTAACATGGGTCAGCCAAGACAAATAAAAAGGAGCAGTGAAAAAGGGAGGAGGGGGAACAGGTGGAAATCAGGGTTCAGGAGCTACAGAGTGAGGTGAAGTAGAGAGGAAACATGTCAAGAGAGAAATACCTATGGGGGGCGTGGGGGGAGGTTTGGAGAGAGTGGCAGCTGTTTAGGCAGGAAATGAGGGGATATGTGAGGGTGAAGTAGTTTAAGTTGTGCAGTCGCAGCGGTTGAGAGAATGAAGGTACTGTCTGACTTGGAGGCAGTTTGTACATCAAAAGGGAGATCAGATAGCCAAGTGGGAGCTCTGTAGAGAAAGGCCCACTGCACTTGATTAGGCTGACAGAATGGGGCCTGATACGTAGGTCTAGTCGTGCTTCTTGTCCTTCGAGGATTGGTTACTGGGGTAAGAAGGTGTTGTATAGTTGGAGGGGTTAGACCCACACAGATCTTCTTACCTGGTAGGCAGGTATGGTACATGACCCTGCCACTAAGATTCAGCCAGCAGTTTTGGGTATACAGATCGCCGGAGTGGGTGTACCTATGAGCTCCAGAAACTAATCAGCAGGTCTTGTTGAGGGCAACCTTAATACGTTTAAGTGACGTGTCTGTAGCTGCTCCATAAATGACTAGCCCATAGTCTACAAGAGAGAGGACAGAGCTGTTGACAGCAAGACAGAGTGCATCAGAGGTAAGGCTGTGACGGTGTCTGTAGAGGAGCCCTATCTGAGTATTAACAGCTTTAGAAATTATGTTTATATGGTCCTTAAAGGATAAGGTGCTGTCAAGTGTAATGCCTAGGCACCTGAAGTTGGCCCGCTGTTGGACCTCACTTGATATAAGCTATATAGAGTTAAATTTTAACCCCATAACCAAATCTGAAGTATTTTTGGCACTTTCAATCTGAAACGAAGTAAAGCACCAGGCCCTGATCAAATACCTGGCAAGGTTTATATAGGCTTGGCAAATGAGTGGGCAGATTTTTTATTGATCTATAATTACTGTGTTGTTCAAAACTTTATCCCCCCCTTCTTGGCTGGGTTCTATTATTGTCCCAATTCATAAAAAGGGACCAAAGGATGACCCCAAGATGTGTAGGCCTATAAGCCTGTTAGATGTAATTGGGAAAGTATTTGCTAAGATTCTGCTGAATAGATTAAACACTGAACTCAGAAAATTAGGGAATCTTTCTCCTCTCCAAGCGGGCTTCTGTGAAAATCATTCCACAATCAATAACTGCTTTATAGTACAGCATTTAATAGAAAAATATGTCAAAATGCGGAAACAAAAGTTGTATATGGCATAGACTATAGTTCAGCCTTTGACACAATAAACAGAGATATTCTATGGACTATCATGCTTAATTTCGGAATTTCTCATGTATTAGTAAATAGCATCCGGAACCCTTGTTCAAACACTTGGGCCAAGGTAAGAGCAGGAAATCAATTATCCGATACATTTATAACTAACAAGGGGGTCAGGCAAGGCTGCATACTTGCCTCTCTGTTATTCTGTATTAATATCAGTGGTCTCGAAAATCGAATTGCAGGCATCCATTACAGACTCTCCCAAGGTTAATACCCTTCCCTGTGTCACATTGGCTTACGCCGATGACCTGGTACTCTTTTCTCTCTCATCCAGAGGTTTGCAGAATAAATTGAATATCCTTTCTAAATACTCGGAATCCCTCTCCTTAAAGATTAACCTGCAGAAATCTAAGATTAAGATTTTGGGTGCTAGGATTCCTAAGTTTAACTGGAGAATTGGCCCAGTTCCCCTAGAGGTAGTTAATAAGTACCCGTACTTAGGCCTGACATTTGCTAATAACGCATGCTAGAAATCACATTTTGATGCAGTTCTGTCAAAAGTCAAATTGACAGTATCCGCCCTAGCTAGATTTAACTTTCTATATGGCAGGTTTTCCAAAAGACCACTTTTTATTTATTTATTTATTTAGAGTCTAGGATTACAAGTACCTTATTAGTGCAAAAGAGGCAAAACCGAACTCCCAGATATTATACAGTGTAGAAATCTGGGGTCTTTACTATATGGAAAGACTGGAGAAGCCGGTCATAAAACTATTGAGGTCGATATTGGGTTACCCAAAATAAATCCCCTCTTGCTTCATACGCACAGAACTTGGTTTACCTAGCCTACAGGCACTTGTGGATGCCAGATTAATCAGTTATTGGATTAAAATAACCACATTTCCAGATGATAGACTGGTTTGTCTTTGCTATGAAGAAATATCAAAATGAGGAAGTTTGCTCTGTAAGAGTCAGCATGGTACACACATCTTATAAAACTTTGCAGAAACATGTACTTGACTATCTTCCACAGTACTTATCCAAAAACATCACTCTTAGCAATCAGTACAAGCCCTGTATCAACAAGAAAATCATAATTTATAACAAAGGATATGATTTGACCTTAGTCAAGTCTTCGAAGTATGCTAAATGGTGCAGCAATGTTGATTGTCAGCATAAGTTTAGATTCTATTTGGACATCCTAGAAGACCCTACCACCCAAAAAATCTATACTCAGTTTAAGTTCGAACTATTCAAGTCGAACCTCAGAAATGCTAAATACAGTAAATCTATAGACCCTAAAGATCCTGTGCGCCCATGTACTGGTAAGGATAAGGCGAATCTAGTGCATATAATTTTGAATTGCTCCTGGTACAACAAAGCCGGGTGCAAAGTGTTAATGCTGATACTATTGTAACAGTTCTTTTAACTGCAGAGGACCTATATATTACGACAAGGGTTGGTACATTTCTCACCATAAACAGCAAGATCAGAAAAAGAATGTTGAATAACACAGTAGCTGTTTAGGGTTATATTTTTTTAAAATTGTATTTATTTGGATAACACCTTTGAGCAGACAGTGCTCTTTTACAAAGATTCCACGTCAAGGACACTGGACAGGTTGGGACAAGACAGGCAAATTAAGAACAGTTAAAACAATTACAGTAATTCACAAATATATGAGCTGCCAGTGGCTTTGTCCAGACTAAAACAAGATAATCAAGTTAATGAACAGGTAATGCAATTACAGATAGACTTCAGTACAGAGTTCCAAATGTTTTTTTTTTACAGAATCAATGAGTAAGTAAGCGATTGTACAATACACTAGTCAATGTAGAAAGAGTGCCAGAGGTGGTTACATATGAAATTAATGATCATTATGTAACCCCCCTACAAATGGGGTTCCCTAAAGTCTTCCTTGGGTGTGCCTAAATGACCACTGCCAGACTGGCATTCTGTGTCTTAGCGTTTTAAAAGTGTTTGTGTGAGAGTGCCTTAATGCCTATGTGCTCTGTCTCTTTAAGAGCTGCCTATAACTTGGGGCTTATTTAATCTGGAAGGAGGCTGAGTGTCTCTATGCTCGAGTCCCACCCAGGCTACCAGATAATTGCTCTTTTCTGCCATCGTTATTTGTGCAGAGGGAGCTCTGTTAGAAGCTGTACTTATTTGCTGATTATCTATTAGCATAGTAATGATATTGTAGTTTGTCTAACCTGCCTTCTTTGCAGCATGGATGGTTCTGTTTATCACCACCATTTTGGTCCTGGACTGCCAGAATGGGCCAGTCAGTACCTTTGGGGACCCTAAAATTGAGTCTGTCCCCAGGGGTCTTGAGGGAGGAATTTCTGTAGGAATTGTAGTTTTGAGACTTTGGCGCCTAAATGCACCTGTAGGGGGAGCCCTTGCTTTGACAGACTGATGGATCAACCAACTAGAACCTTGTGGACCCAAGGGAAATTCCCAAGCTGACTTCTGCAGTCAGTCAGTCTGGAGTTAGAGTTTGAAGAGAAAACAGCTCAAGAGATTCGACCAGCAGCTCCTGCATAGTTCGCGAAGGAGAACTGTGGAAGGGCTGAGTTTTGGCCTGCCTGTCTGCTGTCCCTTGTGAGGGAGCTCTTCAAAGAATTGGACTGCATCCGAAGTTGTGAGAGAGACTTAAGCCACTTTATTGGTGACCAGGCTTGAAACCTGAAGAAGACCGAAGATTTGCTGAACACGATTGGCCTGTCGGGACATTCATTTACTGTTGAACTCCCGGTTTTGCGCAGAGACTCTGTGATTGTGGCCGGATTGTCATCTGACTGGTATAGTGGTGATTGCTTTACTATAAATGTGCCGTGTGCTGCTAGTGGGTTGCGATTTGGTTCCCCACTGTGTGTTTAACTGTGCCTTGCTTGCTGGAGGCCGCATCCAGCTTTCTTGGACTCACATCCGAACTGTTCCCCAGTCTGGGCCTTGTCACACTGGCCCAGCCAGATTACTCACGCCACAGAGAAAACCATCGACGAGAGACCTGCTTGGGGATCAGCCTGCTGCTCAACACCTTGAACAGGAACGATGCCTCAGTGATTCATGTGGGCCCTGCTTCTCCTGGCACTCCAGCTCATCAACCTGCAGTCTCAATTTCGTCCCTCCTGTGTCTTGTACTGGGTACCATGAGTAAACACCAGGGTAACTCCCTGCAACATCAGCTAAATCAAAAGTGTTGCCATCTAATTCCCTTTTTGTTTTCTTGTCACGAACTGAGCCATCTGGCTCTGGATTACAAATTGTGTGTGGTCGTGCATTTTTCTTTCTTCCATCACAGGGCCCCAACCAGCTGCGATGCTGGCCTACCCTGGTCAATGTTCCAGGCTAGCCCACCTTACTCCCACCTGGGTATCCAGAGTGTATGACTGTGTAGGGACTCTGAAGTGCATGCATGACTACCTGATTGATTACGCCCCTTCCTTGTTCAATTCCCCTGAATAAATCAGATCAAACTCTTTTTTTGCATTTAATCTGACTGTGGTTCCTGTTTGTACCAAAAGCACTGTACTTTTGTTATTTGTTGTGCCTAACATTGTTTTACAGGGGGTCTCCAGGGTCGAACTGGTGGAACCAGGCCTGGTGGTAAGTGCAAACAGTGTGGGAATTTGTATGCTGAATAGGGGCTACTGCAAAAGTGTTTGTTGCATATTGTCTAGGCCATTAGAGGGGACAAATGGGGGGGGGTTACAGTGTCCCGGAGGGCTGTACCCAGGTTAGCCTTGTTACTAACAACCCTGTTCTCTGGGTGGAGGCACCTGTTTCAGTACCCAGGCCCCTTAACCTGCAACTAGCCAGACAGGCAGGGGTAGTAGCCCTTGGGATAGCGCCACCTAGGGGTTACATCTTGGAGGCACCACTGGGATTAGCGCCCTCTAGTGGCCAAAATCACAAATTAGTGTCAAAGATTAATGGCTATCTCAGTAGAAATGTCTGTACACCAGTTGGTGGGGTCGTGTACAGGGCAGGAGATTGACCCCCCAATGCCTTACTAATACTGGATATACCTACCAATGGGCATTAGTAAGGACATTGTAGAAGGAGCACTTTCCAGAGTCGAATGTTTAAAAATGCTGTGGTGGTGGGTCGACAGGCTGATTTGACTGCCCAAACTTTCATGGCCCTAGTAGAGTGTAGTAACCCTATGGACAGCTCCAAAGTGCCGCAGACTGTTGCCTCTGGAGGGTAATAACTAAGGACAGTAAAGACCCTGGAGGGGATGAGCTCCCATCCTTATCTGAGACTTTCGAGGAGAAGCTGGGCAAGTTGTTACTGGAAGAGGAAGAGGGGAAGACTGTAGAGGACTTCAAGAAGTTATTCCTGCCACCTGGGGGTGTTCCTTCTCCAACCCTGCCAGTCCCCGTACCTGTCCCTTCACCAGCTCCTGTGCTCACCTCCATACCTGCAGTTAGTCACAACTCGTATCACCGGCTAAGGATGTTTTCAGGCACCCTCCCCACACCCCCAAGGGAGGACAGTTGGGAGACTTGGATAGACTGTGTTGCCCTCAAATCCAAGAATGGCAATGCCCTGAAGCAGAGAAGAGGAAAAGGGTGGTTGAGAACCTCAGAGGCCCCATCCAGCTCACTGTCCACACTACACAGGCTAGTAATCCAGAAGTAACTGCTGAAGATTATCTGAATGCATTGGAAAATGTGTATGGGAGTCCCAGTTCGGATGAGTACCTGTAGGGTAGGGTCAAAAACACTCAGCAATACCCGGAGGAGCCCTTATCCGTGTATGTGCCTCGACTCAAAGTGGTGCTACAGGAATGCATAAAGAAAGGTGGCATGGCCCCAGCTAAGTTAGATCTTGGACTAGGCTGGATCAACTTCTCAAGTCAGCCCCATTCTCTGAATTATTGCTGCTCCAGCTACGCCTTTCCACTTGGTTGATGCACCTCCTACCTATGATGGACTGATGAAGGAAATTCGGAGGATTGAGAGGAGGCAGTCACATGGGGGCCCCCTCCCATATCTGCTGCTGCTGCCCAGGTGACCGAGGATGCCCATGTGAGTGATGCTCAGGGGTGAAATACAGTGTCTGTTGAACATCTGGAGGCTATCAAGGACACTCCGCCCTGGGGCGAGATACTGCTAGAGGTCCGAGAAATGAGGGCTACCATTTCTCTACAAGCCTGTTCCAAAGATACAATAGGCCCAAACCCCTCTCAGAGCATATCCGTTATGGAGGTGGGCGTGCATTCCCAGACATCTCCTGTTGACAGCTGCTCAAAAATTGATGAATTGACTATGGAAGTGAGAGAATTACTGAGACGCCTTCCCATGCTCACCACACCCCAGAGAGAGGCTGAATCGAGATTTTCTGTTGGTAGTACCCCTGCCTCAGCTTCCAATGTGACGTCTCTGCCACGCCAGACTCTAGGAAGCATATTCTGTCATAATTGTGGGAAGGAAGGGCATATTAAGAAAGAATGCCGGTCCTCAAAAGACTTAGATAAAGTTGTATACAGACTTCAAGGAGAGCTCCGGAAAGCAAAACCATGGCCGAGGGGTGCTGGAAACGACCGCAGTGAAGGGTCAAGAAATCCCAGCTCCAACTTCTTTGTGGCTAAATCGTCTGTACCAGCCCCTGCTATTGGCCCCCAGAATGGTCCGAGGTGGTGGGCTCTTCAATGGAAACTACAATGATGGTGAATGGTGTGTCTACCCGGGCCGTGCTTGATAGTGGAGCTCAAGTAACCATAGTATTTCAAGATTGGTACCAGAAGCATCTGCCTGACGTGCCCCTACAACCCTTGGAAGGTTTGCATGTGTGGTGGTTGAGTGAGAAGTCCTATCTGTACTCGGGGTATGTCTGGATCTGGCTGTCATTCCCTACTGCCATGGCTGGGGTAGATGAACAAGTTGAGATACTTGTCCTAGTGTGCCCCCCTACTGGACTGTATGATGGGGTTCCCCTGCTAATTGGAACAAACACCCACGTGTTTGGGAGACTAGCACAACTCTGCCATGAGAAACAAGGGCAATGGACTGGACAGGCTCTAAGAATTCCAGGATTAATCAGAAGAGCTTATGACTTGCAACAGAAACCCGATGAAGTGGACCGAGATGAGCCAGTGGGGATAGTGTGGAAAAAGGAACCTGACTCTTCGGTGTTGGCCCCCAACACCCAGTGCACAATCCATGGAGAAGTCTGGCTAAAGAGAGATGTAAAGAACAAAATGTTGATGACAGATGCTCCTGGTGAAGGGAAGCTGCCAGAGGGGTTGATGGTTAAGCCCAGTGTATTACCTGCACGTGCCCATGCACGCCGAGTGATGGTGCAAGTGAGAAACATGTCGGACAGGGAAGTTCGTGTGAACCAGGGATGTACGCTGGCTACAGTAGACTGCACAGACACTGCAGTATTACCCAGTAACAAGTATCCTGGTGAAAAGGAGAAAGTGACCTCAGACTAATTTGACTTCAGTGTTTCACCTTTGTCTGCCGAATGGATGACCCGAATTAGCATGAAACTTGCTCAGAGAGACCAAGTGTTCTCACTGAAAGAGTGGGACGTGGGATGTGTCCATGGTGCCAAGCATAACATATGCCTGCAAGATGACTGACCATTTCGAGAGAGGTCCCAACGCCTTGCCCCAGCTGACATAGACAATGTTAGGAGGCACCTACAAGAAATGCTCACTGCTGGCATTATTCAATAATCAAGAAGCCGATATGCATCCCCCGTCGTGGTGGTGCGTAAAAAAGAATGGATCCGTGAGGATGTGTGTGGACTATCAGACCCTCAACCAACAGACTATCCCAGATCAATACACCATGCCACGCATATAGGATGCCCTGGATTGCCTGAATGGGAGTCAGTGGTTTTCAGTACTGGATCTCTGCAGTGGATATTATCAGATTCCGATGGCCCCGGAGTACTGTGAGAAAACAGCCTTCATCTGTCCTTTGGGGTTCTATGAATTCCTGAGGATGCCACAGGGGATTTCGGGTGCCCCTGCCACCTTCCAGAGATTGATGGAACGTGCGATGGGAGACATGAACTTGCTGGAATGTTTAGTGTACTTAGATGATGTCATTGTTTTTGGACGCACGTTAGAGGAACATGAGATCAGACTGTTCAAAATCCTCATTCGTTTGGAAAAATTCAGCCTCAAGTTATCCATAGACAAGTGCCAGTTTTTTCAAACATCCGTGAAATATGTGTGACACATAGAGTCTGCGGAAGGGATACAGACATACCTCTCAACTGTCACACATTACGAAGTACGTCACTCATTTTACCTCTCAGAAATCCTCTGCCCCACATGACGAAGGGGATATTCCACATTTTCCACTGAGACTTTAAAGCAGAAATTCATAATTATCTACTATGCTCTGTTATCAGCAAACATTATTATCATTAGTGCACTGACAGCAATAGTGTTCTGAACTTGCAGTGCCAAGTTTGATGATATGTCACACATTCTGGTCATTTGCCACACATCGTGTCACACATTTCAGGGAAGAAAGGTTGAGAGGTATGGATACAGACAGATCCCAGTAAAGTTGGAACTTTGACCACTTGGCCCCAGCACAAATAACCTAAAAGAGCTACAGCATTTCCTGAGATTCTGTGGCTACTACTGCAGGTTCATCAAAGACTATTCAAAGGTGATTCAACCGCTCCTTAATCTTACCCAAGGCTACCACCCTACCAACTGCAAATACAAAATGGGGGCTATCAAAGACCAAGAGAAAATGTATTTTCGAACAGGTGAGCCTTTGGGGACTCTGTGGACACTCGAATGTGAAGCAGCGTTCTTTGAAGTCATATACCAGCTCACCCACTCCCCAGTCCTTGCCTATGCTGATCCTACCAAGCCCTATGTTCTGCATACTGATGCTAGTTTGCAGGGTCTTGGGCCTGTGCTGTATCAAGACTATGAAGATGGCTTGAGACCTGTAGCTTTCCCAGTAGGAGCTTGACCCCATCAGAGCGGAACTATCCAGTCCACAAGTTGGAATTCCCTCACTCTAAAATGGACCATAGTTGACCAGTTTCATGAGTACCTCTGTGGGGCAAAGATATTAGTGAAGACTGACAATAACTCACTGACCTATGTGCAGACTTCAGCTAAATTGGACGCCACTGGGCACTGTTGGCTCTCTGCCGTATCGACTTAAGATTATGCTGTTGAATACAGATCGGGACTAAACCATATTGATGCTGACGCCCTGTCATGAAAGCCAGCTTCTAAGAGCAATTGGGTCAGATTGTCTGAACCTGACATCAAAGCATTATGCCAAAAGTTTGATAAAGATGAACAAATGTTGGTGGGCACAGTGGACTGTCTAGCAGATTGTTTGGGCCCTCCTGATACCTGCATACCAGTTGCCTATTGCCATTTCTCTGATTTGGATATTAGTGCACTATCTCAGTTCGATAATGACAGTATTCAGAGGGCTGAATCCCAAGATCCCATGATTCAACCAGCACTTGACACCCTGCGTGTGGGGAAATATGTGTCCAAATTGCTCCCCTGACTTGCGAACTGCTCTGTTGTTCAAGGAAGGCCCCAGGTTAAAGTTGCATGATCAGTTGTTATACAGAGAGAGACAGTGGATCATCGTGGTCAAGTAGGCAAGCAACATTTGATTCTACCCACGGCCTTTAAACTGCTGGTACTAAGGTCCCCCCACAATTACATGGGGCACTTCAGTATTGAAAGAACTCTCGACTTGGTATGATCCTGATTCTACTGGCCAAAGATGGGGGCAGATGTCGAGCACCATGTAAAGACCTGCAGTCATTGCCTCCAAAGAAAAGCCCTGCTTCAGAAGGCTGCCCCTCTTGTCAATATCACTACCAGCACCCCTCCAGAATTGGTCTGCATAGACTTCTTGTGCTTAGAACCCGACCAAAAGAACATTGGCAATGTGTTGGTAGTTACTGATCATTTCACACATTACACACAAGCCTTCCCAACTAAAGATCAAAAGACCTCTACCGTGGTCAAGGTGTTGGTGGAAAAATTCTTTGTCCACTATGGTGGCCCCCCAACGGATCCATTCTGACCGAAGCAGAGACTTTGAAAGTAGGTTAATCAAAGAAATGCTCTCTCTGTGGAGGGTGCTGAAGTCAAGAACCACCCCCTGTCACCCACAGGGGGACGCTCAACCAGAACGCTTTAACCGCACCCTTCTAGACATGCTGGGTACCCTCCATCCAAAAGACAAGCATAAGTGGAGCCAGCAGATTAGCACCTTGGTGCACACGTACAATTGCACCAAAAGTGATGCTACTGGGTTCTCCCCCTACCATCTCATGTTCAGGAGGGAGGCCCGACTACCAGTTGATGTCTGCTTTGGGGTCTCTCCAGATGGGGTCTGAGATGAAAACTACTTGCAGTATGTACAGAAATTGAAAGATCAGTTGAATCATGCCTATCAACTTTCCTGACTTTTATCCCTCTCCTCCCTTCCCTTTAGAGCTGTTACCCTCACCCTCTACCCTCCGACAATGGCCTTCCTGCCTGCAGACCCCCCCCCCAACCTGCAGCACTTATTTCTAAGATTGCCCTTGGCTGGTATGTCATGCTACCTAACATTTGGCACATTTTGAATTACTGGAATTTTCTAAGCCTCAGTCTCTTACTTCTTTTTATTGTGTAACTATGTATTATTATGTTGACCTTTGTATGTATGTATACCCCCATTCCTTCGACGCGGAACCTTTGTAAATTAGCAGTTCCTGCTTAAAGGTATTTGTAATCCTAGATTTCAATGAAATAAAAAAAAAAACTAGCTCAAACTATGGCTGCTAAGCGAAATCTCACAAACAATGAAAGACATGATCGACGAGTAAAAGCCCAGGAGTTGTTGCCTGGAGATGGGGGGCTACTACGCAATTTGGGACTGCATGGAAAACTCAAAATTGCTGATAGATCGCACCATCTTCCCCACGTAGTAGTTGGTAAATTGGATGATCTGCTGGTGTACAAGGTGCGACCAGAAAATAATTCCAAAGCCGTTAAGACCATGCACTGTAATCACTTACTGCCCATCGGCCAAGTTATTGTTGATGCTGAACCAACACCTGGCACTTCTCTTGGGCCAGTGACTCGTGCTGCTGCAAAGAGGAACAGAGCCAACCTGTCTGTATTGTTCCAGAACTAAGGCCTCTCTGATGAAAGTGACTGTGATAATACCTGTTATCCCTCATATGAATTGAGTCAGTTGTTTTGAGGTAATCCTCTGCAGAATCGTGGGGATGAAGCTGGGCCTTCAGAACTGCCTAACCCCACAGCTTCTTCCCTGGACCCAGTGCCCCCTGAAAGTGAGGTGCAAAGTATCACAGTCTGAGGTTGCAGACTCTCTGTGTCTTGTAGAACTGTTTGTCTTGCCCGAAGAAGGGGCTGATGGTCTGAGTCTCCCTGGTGACATCCCAGAACTTGAAGAACAATATGAAAGTGTTGACATCACCCCTTCAGTGCCGCAAAGCCTAATTGTGCCAGAGTCTCCTCAGAATGAGCAACCTGGCCCTCGTCAGAAGATAATAATGAGCAAAGTGTTGTGGAAACAGAGTCTGCAGAGCCAAGAACTGATAGTGTTCCCGGTCTGGACATTTCAACCAGCGCAGAGGCATCCCTCACTACAGGAGAAGAACTCAGTGCCAATGTTGACCGCCCAGAGCCTGTGTCTGTTTCCCCACAGAAAATCTGGGTGTCCTGTTAAACCAGTGCTACATTTTAGTTATGATTCCCCTGGGAGGCCTATGGACTTGCCTCTCAGTGTAGTCCATAAAGGTGTTTACATTTCCAAGAGCTCACTGCCCAAACTGAGCTTGACTGCCACCTCTCGATTAATTGTTCTTCCTTCAGAACATGGTGTTCCTGTCCCATCTAGCCCCAAGTTAGCTGATAGGGAAGGGCCCCCTTCTACATTGTTTACTGTACAAGAAGTTATAACGTGAAGTCATGGGTAACTGTTCATAGTATGTTAATCATAAAATCTGTATAGAGTTTATGAAACATGCATAAATATTGTCAATGAAGATATGGTATCGTGAAATGTATAGTAATGTGATACGTTTATGATTAACTGATGCATCAGACAGTATTTCCATACTATGCTAATGTCACGTATGTCTTGTATATATTGATTCTTCAATATTGTGATGGTGTAGACTTGATGTGGATGCCAAGTTTTTCCAGGCAGGGAAATGTGTAACCCCCTACAAATGGGGGTTCCCTAAAGTCTTCCTTGGGTGTGCCTAAATGCCCACTGCCAGGCTGGTATCCTGTGTCTTAGCATTTTAAAAGTGTTTGTGTGAGAGTGCCTTAATGCCTCTGTGCTCTGTCTCTTTAAGAGCTGCCTATAATTTAGGGCTTATTTAATCTGGAAGGGGGCTGAGTATTTCTATGCTCGAATCCCGCCTGGGCTGCCAGATAATTGCTCTGTTCTGCCATTGCTATTTGCACAGAGGGAGCTCTGTTAGAAGCTGTACTTATTTGCTGATTATCTATTAGCATAGTAATGACATTGTCATTTGTCTAACCTGCCTTCTTTGCAGCATGGACAGTTCTGTTTATCACCACCATCTTGGTCCTGGACTGCCAGAATGGGCCAATCAGTACCTTTGGGGACCCTAAAATGGAGTCTGTCCCCAGGGGTCTTGAGGGAGGACTTTCTGTAGGAACTGTAGTTTTGAGACTTTGGCGCCTAAATGCACCTGTAGGGGGAGCCCTTGCTTTGACAGACTGATGGATCAACCAACCAGAACCTTTTGGGCTGAAGGGAAATTACCAAGCTGGCTGCTGCAGTCAGTCAGTCTGGAGTTAATAGTTTGAAGAGAAAGCAGCTCCTGCATAGTTCATGCAGGAGAACTGTGGAAGGGCTGAGTTTTGGCCTGCCTGTCTGCTGTCCCTTGTGAGGGAGCTCTTCAAAGAATCGGACTGCATCCAAAGTTTTGAGAGAGACTTAAGCCACTGGATTGGTGACCAGGCTTGAAGCCTGAAGAAGAATGAAGATTTACTGAATGCGATCGGCCTGTCAGGACCTTAATTTACCATTGAACTCCTGGTTTTGCGTAGAGATTCTGTGATTGTGGCCGGACTGTCATCCACCTGGTATAGTGGTAACTGCTTTACTATAAATGTGCTGTGTGCTGCTAGTGGGTCGTGATTTGGTTCCCCACTGTGTGTTTAACTGTGCCTTGCTTGCTGGAGGCCACATCCAGCTTTCTTGGACTCATATCCGAACTGTTCCTCAGTCTGGGCCTTGTCACACTGGCCCAGCCAGATTACTCACGCCACAGAGAAAACCATCGACGAGAGACCTGCCTGGGGATCAGCCCCCGCTCAACACTTTGAACAGGAATGATGCCTCGGTTATTTGTGTGGGCCCTGCTTCTCCTGGCACTCCAACTCATCAACGTGCAGTCTCAATTTCGTCCCTCCTTTGTCCTGTACTGGGTACCGTGAGTAAACACCAGGGTAGCTCTCTGCAACATCAGCTAAATCAAAGGTGGTGTTGTCATGTAATTCACTTGTTGTTTTCTTGTCATGAACTGAGCCATCTGGCTCTGGATTACAAATTGTGTGTGGTTTTGCATGTTTCTTTCTTCCATCACAGGGCCCCAACCAGCTGCGACACCAGCCTACCCTGGGCAACGTTCCAGGCTAGCCCACCTTACTCCCACCTGGGTACCCAGAGTGTATGACTGTGTAGGGACTCTGAAGTGCATGCATGACTGCCTGATTGATTTAGCCTTTAAGCCAATCAACCTGATTATGCCCCTCCCTTGTTCCATTCCCCTGAATAAATCAGATTTAACTCCTTTTTTGCATTTAATCTGACTGTGGCTCCTGTTTGTACCAAAAGCACTGTACTTTTGTTATTTGCTGTGCCTAACCTTGTTTTACAGGGGTCTCCAGGGTTGAACTGTTGGAACCATCCCTGGTAGTAAGTGCAAACAGTGTGGGGATTGTAGGCTGAATAGGAGCTACTGTGAAAGTGTTTGTTGCATATTTTCTAGGCCACTAGAAGGGGAAAAAGGGGGGTTACAGTGTCCTGGAGGGCTGTACCCAGGTTAGCCTTGTTACTAACAACACTGTTCTCCAGGTGGAGGCACCTGTTTCAGTACCCAAGCCCCTTAATCTGCAACTAGCAACGCAGGCAGGGGTAGTAGCCCTTGGGATTGCACTACCTAGGGGTTACACTTACAAATACATGATGAGAGAAGAGGTAGCTAAGGGAGGGGACACAGTAGCAGGGGACAGGCAAGATCAGAGGAGGGGGATAGGAGTAAAAGGGATAGGTGGTAAGAGGGGAGGGGTGGGGGAGGGGTAAGATGTAAGGTGGGTAGGTGGTAAATAGGAAGGGTGGGGGAAGGGGAAAGGGGAGGGAGTTGGGTTCTATAACTCTGTAACTTATACTTCTGTCTGTCTGTATATTTTGTATATTTCTTGTATGTGTTCTTATGTATTATTATTATTGTAATAATTGTTTTTAATGTTTCATCAATAAACCTGATACTACCTACATCCAGTACAAAAAGTTCTGGATTGTCACCCTCCCAGGCGTTCTTCCTCTGTTGAAATAGGGAGTTTGGTTATGTGCCCTGGATATGCAGGATGCTTACCGGCATATCAAGGTCTACTACGCCCCATACTGGCGGTTCCTCAGGATCTTACTTTGAGATACAGCTCTTGCAGCAGGTTACGCCATTAGGACTGAAGCCGGCAGGCATCAGGACCCCACAGAAATCTTCTAGCTAGCAGTCTTCAGCGGGGACCGCCTCCGACGTCGGTCCCGGCCCCGACGTCAGACGTAGTATATAAGGAGGCGGTCCCGCCAGATTCCGCAGTTCTTTCCCGCCGTCAACTTGCATGTCTCGACCCTTCGGTTCGTTTCTAGTGCGCGACGCCTGGTTAAGTTCTTCTGTTTAAAAAAAAAAAAGTTTGTTTTCTCTTCAAAGTTGCTGTCTGATGTCCTCTCCAACCTCTGTGGAAGGCCATCCTTCGAAGTACGCCTGCGGGAAGCAAATCCCATTTAAAGACCCACATTCAGCCTGCGTCCCGTGCCTAGGCCCAGATCACGACACCGGCCTGTACTCAGCCGGATTTAATAGCCGGACTCCAGATCTGTCACCACAGAAGGCCCTGCAGGCGCTCCTGCTCGAGGAAAAGGTTAAGGCCATGGATTCAGCCTCCAAGGGGAATCATCTGAAAAAGCAGGAGACAACTTGAGAAGCATAGGGAGAGGGTGCGATCAAAGTCCCCTTCTAGGGCCTTGGACTCCCGTAGCTCCGGCTCCCGGTCCGACCGCTCCCCTTCCCGGGCCCGCTCTCAGCCTCCCCCTGCAGTGGTGAAGATTTCTTCAGATTCTTCCTCTCTTTCTCAGGCCAAGACCTCCAGGCCCTCTTCTTCTTCGGCTTCCAAGGCCCTACCGAGGTCAGGGGACCGCCACTACAAGCACGGTTCCCGGCATCCGGATCCCAATGCCCGGTCAGTCTCCTTGCCTCCTCCTCCCCCCCAGCGGAAGACCAAAGAGCTGACTTCACTCAAGAGGACGTTGGATCCGACGTCAGCACAACCGACGTTGGCCAAGCACCATCGGTCCCGAGAACCAATGACCGCCAGACGCCCGTCGCCGGTTAGGCCTTCGCCACCACGAATGCCGGCCGGGGGACCGATGCCCGCCCCTGTAGAGAAGAGAACCCCTACGCCTCCCACCGACATCGACCAGGAGGCGCTCACGGAGGAGGAGCTGACCCAGCCCAAGGACCAGACGGGCGAACCTGGTTCTGTCGCACCCCCCAGGGAACCCTCCCCGGAACCCGAGGCCCCTTGGGAGCCGGCGCCGGAACCCAACAACCGACCATCGGCGCCCGGTCCGTCGTCGGGCCTCAGCTTTTCCGAGGTTAAGGAGCTGTTCACCTACTGGTGGGATACCATAAAAAAGGATGTGGTTCCCACACCTCCTCCTCTTCCTCCTCCTCCACCTACGACTCCACCAGCCCCTGCGCCCCCTACTCCATCCGGGTCTGCAGGCCGAGTACCTTCCCCCCAGGAGCCTGCGGATCCTCCTAGGGGTAGACCAGACAAGAGGAGACCTCCGTCCAGATCCTCTTCAGGGTCACCCAGCCCCAAGAGACCCAGAAGACGCCGCCATTCGCCTTCAACGGAGGACACAGGATTGGACTTCTCGGACGGATCCAGATCCCCCTCTCCAATCAACATCCCTTCTCGGACCCACGTGAGCTCCCAAGATCTCCTCCGGATGACCCATCATTCTCGGAAATTATGAGACATATCCAGGAGAACATGGGCTGGGACGCAGAGGAACTCGACCCTGAGAGACTACGCCTTGCCAGATATCTTCAGCAAAAAGATCCAAAGCCTGTGGTGGTGCCACCCTTCATGGACATCTTTGTGGACGTCACCAAGGCAGTGTGGAAACGTCCACATTCGCTCCCGGCGATGCCGAAGAAGGCTAATCACCTGTACAAGTCCCCTAGGGAGGACCAGTACTTGGCATCACATCCTCTGGCCGATTCTCTGGTCATTACAGCCTCTCATGACCGGTCCCAGAGGCTGCAACATTTGAGCACCCTGCCACCAGACCCAGAGTCCAAGCAGCTGGACGCTATGGGCAGGTGCACGTATGCAACCGCTACCTGCTCCATCAGGTCCCTCAATTACTTAACCCACATGGTACAGTTTCAGAACGCCTTGTGGGAGCAGGGACTGGATCTGGCAGAGAAGATGCCAGAAGGTGAGCAGAAGGAGGAGTTGCTACAACTCCTTCGCACGGGTTCAGACGTGGGAACCCAGGTGCTGCGAGCCACGTACGATTCCGCGGACTCCTCGGTCAGAGCGGCAGCTTCAGGCGTATGCCTCCGGAGACACTCTTGGCTCTGTGTCTCTGGATTTACCCCGGATGTCCAGAAGAACATCCTGGATGCCTCGTTTCACGGAGAAGTTCTTTTTGGTGAGCCCTCGGAGAAGGTCCTCACCAAACTTCAAGAGGCCGGGAAGGTGGTGAGGTCTGTCCAGGCCATGTACAGACCCAAGCTTAGTTCCTTTCATAGGAACCAAAGCCGTTTTCGAGGCCAGATGCAGAGACAGCAGTCCCGCACTGGTCCGCAACAGAGGGGCTCCTTCTCCCGCAGAGCCCAGGGGAAGTCGTCCGAGGGCCGAAGCCAATGCCCTGCAAAGTCGGCCCAGCCTGCAGGACCCTCAGCCACCACAGCATGACTCCTTCCCAGCCCTCACCCCTCAGGATCAACGGGACACCAAGGTCGGGGGTCGCATCGTGGACCACCTGCCAGGGTGGCAGTCCATCACCACCGACAGGTGGGTTCTTCAGTTGGTCAAAAAAGGCCACTTTATAGAATTTGTGGACAAGCCACCCACAAGGCCTCCTCTGCTCTCCCATTACTCGGGTCAGCACAGATCACTCATCAGGCAAGAGGTACTCGCACTCCTGCAAAAGGGAGCAGTGGATTACGTCCCAGAGAACCAGAAAGGATCCGGATACTATTCCCACTTCTTTCTGGTTCCGAAGAAAACAGGGGACCTCTGTCCAATTCTGGACCTCAGCAACCTTAACATGTTGGTCGCTTACAGACATTTTTGCATGGTGACCCTCCAAGGATTCGTTCCCATGCTGAAAAAGGATGCCTTCATAGCATCTCTGGACATGCAGGATGCTTACCTGTACATCCCAGTAGCTCAAGTGCACAGGAGGTTCCTGCGCTTCGAATTTCTCGGCCACCACTTTCAGTTCCAGGCTCTTCCATTCAGACTGTCATTGGCCCCCAGGGTCTTTACCAAGTGTATGGCAGTCGTGGCAGCATCTCTAAGAAGACAGGGCCACTATGTGTTCCTGTACCTGGACGATTGGCTTCTCATGGCCGCCTCCAAAGAGGCCCTGTTGATGGCTATTCAGAGCACCCAGGATTTGTTCCAGTCTCTGGGCATTCTTATCAACTACGAGAAGTCTCTCCGCGTACTGTCCCAGAAGCTGCAGTTCATAGGCGCAGTTCTGGACACCGTCCAAGGGAAAGCCTTTCTCCCCGACAAAAGAGTGGAACGCATCAGATCCCTCATCAGGGATCTCTCAGCGAAGAAGACTGTCCCCGCCAGGCTGGTCCTTCACCTGCTCGGACACATGGCTTCGGCCATTCCAACCATCCCTTTGGAAAGACTCCACATGCGGGTAACTCAGTGGATGCTCAAAGTGCAGTGGGACCAAAGGCAAGACCACATGCAGCATCCGGTCAGAATCACGAACGCCGTGATTCGAGACTGGCAATGGTGGCTAGACCCAGGGACACTCTCTGTGGGTGTCCCATTTACAGCACCATCCCCAGAGGTAATCCTCTCCACAGATGCCTCAGGGCTGGGGTGGGGAGCACACCTGAACGGGGTGAGGTCCCAGGGAACGTGGACCCCTCAGGAAGCTCACCTCCACATCAACGTTCTGGAGATGAGGGCGGTGCTTTATGCCCTGCAGGCCCTTCAGTCAGAAATCCTGTCAAGTACTCTTCTGCTTCAGACAGACAATATGGCGGTGATGTATTACCTCAACAAACAAGGAGGCGCATACTCTTACCCCCTTTGCAGGGAAGCTATGAGAGTGTGGGATTGGGTAATCCAACACGACATGAGCCTGATTGCAGTTCATGTTCCCGGCGTGGACAACACAATCGCAGACGACCTGAGTCATTCCAAGGCCAGAGTCCACGAATGGGAACTCCTTCAAGAGGTAGCTGAGGATCTGTTTCTTCAATGGGGAACTCCAGAGTTGGACTTGTTCGCTTCCCCATCCAACGCAAAACTGCCCAGTTTTTGCTCACTAGATCCAGGGCCTGGTGTTTTCTGGCGAGACGCGTTGTCTCTTTCCTGGGTGGACAGATTCCTCTATGCTTTCCCTCCCTTCCCATTGATCCAGAGAGTTCTTCTCAAACTACGCAGGGAGCATGCAACTATGATCCTGGTAGCGCCTTTCTGGCCCAGGCAGATCTGGTTCCCTATGCTGACGCAATTGTCCCGGTAACCCCCAGTTCTGTTGCCTTTCAGCTCCCATCTACTGTCTCAAGAGGAGGGTTCACTAGTCCACCCAGACTTACGCTCACTGAACCTGCATGCCTGGCTTCTCAAAACATAGCCATTATGCGACACGGGGTCTCGCAAGAGGTGGCGGAAGTTCTCTCCGCTGCCAGAAAGCCGGCAACGCATGCGACGTACGCCATGAAATGGCACCGATTTTGTTTGTGGTCGCAGGCACGCGGCCTCTTCCCTTTAGAATGCCCAGTGAAGTTGGTTCTGGAATATCTGCTTTCCCTCTTCCACTCGAGTCTCGCCTACTCCTCTATTAAAGTTTACCTCTGCACGATTTCGGCCTACCACTTCCTGGTAGGTCAGCGCACAGTGGCACAGCTAGATGCCTCTCGAGACTTCCTGAGAGGGGTGTTACACCTTAGGCCACCCATCAAGGATCCCGTCCCTCCTTGGGACTTACTCTTCGTCCTGGAACAACTCACGCTTCCCCCCTTTGAACCTGCCCCAGATTGCGAGCTGCGTTTTCTGTCGTGGAAAACGTTACTTTTAGTTGCTGTCACGAAAGAAAGGAGAATTTCCGAGCTTCATGCTCTCATGTGTAAGGAGCCTTATTTAATTTTCCACCAGGACAGAGTGTCTCTGAGGACGAATCCAAAATTCCTGCCTAAGGTGGTCTCTGCTCTCACTCTTAACCAGGACATCGATCTGCCTGTGTATTTTCCCAGGTACTCTAATAGAGGAGAGGCATTGCTTCACACCCTGGATGTTCACCGCTCCTTAAGATACTACCTGAACAGAACTAAACAGCTTTGCACGTCAGAGCAGCTATTTGTATCCTTCGCTGAGAGGATGCGGGGCCAACCAGTCTCAAAGCAGACCCTTTCTCACTGGCTTGTCCAGTGTATTTCCTTTTGTTACAACAATAAACAGAAGCCCCTTCCGGGTACAGTCCGGGGCCACTCGACAAGGGGGGTGGCTACCTCCTTTGCAGCACTGCACAATGTCTCCACCTCGGTCATTTGTGCTGCAGCCACTTGGAGCTCAGTGCACACATTTATTAGGCACTATAGCCTGGATATTACATCACGGCGGAGAGCCGGTTTCAGCCTTGCCATTCTACAGGGTCTCCTGTCCTAGAGTCAGGACTTGCTTAAGATCTCTCATATTTGCCTCCTCCCAGAATGCTTAGAGGTGCTATTGCTGGGGAATCAGTCCTAATAGTGTAACCTGCTGCAAGAGCTGTATCTCGAAGTAAGATAGTACAGTTACGTAAGAACTTACTGTAACAGTAGATCTTTGAGAACAGCTCTTGCAGCAGGTACCTTCCCACCCACCATTCCCCCTTGGAGGAGGTATGGCCTACCAGGCCTTGGCACGAGCTAATGCTCTTTCTCCCTTTTTCTTCTGATGGCGGATCCTTGGTCTCCCCTTCTGATGTCATCCTGCGGCCGGAAGTCTCCGGCGGGAGAACTGGGGAATCTGGTGGGACTGCCTCCCTATATACTACGTCTGACGTCGGGGGCGGGACCGACGTTGGAGGCGGTTCCCGCTGAAGACTGCTAGATAGAAGATTTCCGTGGGGTCCTGACGCCTGCCGGCTTCAGTCCTAATGGTGTAACCTGCTGCAAGAGCTGTTCTCGAAGATCTACTTTTATGGTAAGTTCTTATGTAACTGTACTTTCCTGTTCCAGGGGGAAAACTAGCAGTTCAGGGTTTTGCCCTTTGGCTTATCGTATTTGACACAGGTCTTTACCAAATGCTTAGTGGCAGTAGCTGTGGCCCTCAGACGCAATGGCCTTGTACGTCTTTCCGTACCTGAATGACTGGCTGCTGAAAGCTCAGTCCCGGGACATGCTACTGCTGACCCTGGAGCGTACCCTTCAGTTGTTTCAGTCCCTTGGGATAACTGTCAACATACCCAAGTCAGTACTGGCCTCATCCCAATGACTGCAGTACATAGGGGCAGTTCTGGATTCTGCTCAGGGAAAGGCCTTCCTCCCTCAGGACAGGGAAGATTGTTTAATGGCTCAGGCCCAATTCGTGGCTCAGAACTGGCATGTTATGGCCAGGGAATTTCTGAGATTGTTGGACCTGATGGCAGCCGCCATTTTGATCATACCTTTGGCCAGACTGCATGTGTGTGTTCCCCAATGGACATTGAGGATCCAGTGGGACCAACGCACCGTTGATCTGGATCAGCAAGTCCTGGTCTCTTCTCTGGTATGCAAGGTGCGTCAGTGGTGGAGGGAACCTAGCAACCTCCTAAAAGGGGTTCCCTTCCTTATTCCATCTCCCCAGCAGATCTTCACCATGGATGCCTCAGATCTTGGATGGGGAGTGCACATGGGTCCTTTTCAGACCCAGGGGACCTGGTCCATGATGGAGGCCTACCTCCACATAAACATTCTAGAGATGCAGGCGGTCCTGTATGCCCTTCAGGCCTTTCGGAATCATCTCTCTCCAGGTCCCCTACTGGTGCAGTCAGACAACCTCAGTGTGGTCTGTTACATCAGGAAGCAAGGGAGAACTCATTCTAACCCCCGTGTATCGGGAGGTGATAAAAGTTTGGCACTGGTCTCTAGATCACGGTCTAGAACTGTCAGCCGTCCATGTTCTAGGTGACCAAAATGCCTTGGCGGACAGCCTCAGCTGATTGCAGTCCAGAACACACAAGAGGGAACTGCTGTCCTTGGTCATGGAAGTCCTGTTTGGTGGATGGGGTCTTCGAGAGTGGAACCTTTTTGCGTCCCCTCTCAATGCAAAACCGCCATGTTTTTGCTTGCTAGATCCAAGGCCTGGAGTTTTCTGGTGAGATGTGTTGTCCCTCTCCTGAAAGGGAGGTTTCTCTACAGCTGCCTCCCCCCTTTCCTCTGATTCAGAGGGTGCTAAGCTCCAGATGGAAGGGGACACACTGATTCTGGTGGCGCCATTCTGGCCACATCAGATACGGTTTACATTACTGCAGAAATTGGATGTGGCACCTCCAGTTCCCCTGCCTCTTTGCAGGGACCTGTTGACACAGACACAGGGAACCCTGGCACATCTAGACCTCAGGTCCCTCCGACTGCATGCATGGCTTCTGAAGACATAGCCATTGCTCGGTTTGGGTCTGTCAGAAGGTGGCTGATGTGCTGGTGGCTGCTAGGAAACCCTCCTCTAGGGTCACTTACTCGATGAAATGGAAGAGGTTTGCCATCTGGGCCACTTCCCGTCACCTGGACCCTTTCACTTGTCTGGTGAACCAGGTTCTGGAGTACCTCCTGTCCCTGTCTGATATGTGCCTTCAATACTCCTCTATTAAGGTGCACCTGTCTGCTGTCTTGGCCTTCCATGCACCCATCAAAGGCTGCACCGTGGCTCAGGTAGATGTGACCCATACTTTTCTGCAAGGCATTCTCCATCTGAAGCCTCCTATCTGTAATCTGGTCCCAGCCTGGGACCTGACGTTTGTCCTAGAAAAAAAGACACTGCCTCCTTTTAAGCCAGTCATCTCTGGTGAGCTACACTTTCTGTTGTGGAAAGTGTTATTTCTAGTTGCTATTACTTCGGCTCAAAGAATTTCAGAGCTACAGGTTCTTATTTGCAAGCAGCCTTATTTGATTTTTCACAAAAACAGGGTGTCTTTGCATACTAGCCTCAAGTTTCTCCCTAAGGTGGTGTCTGAGTTTACTTTAAATCAATCAATCCACCTGCCTGTTTGTTTCCTGAAGCATGCCTATCCAGGGTAACATTGCTCCATACTTCAGATGTGCATAGAATCCTCAGATACTATTCACACTATACCAGGGACTGCAGAAAGTCCTCTCAGTTGTTTGTTTCTTTCACCCCTAAGGAAAGAGGGCACTCCAGTTTCTAAACAGTGGTTGTCCAAATGGTTGTCCAACTGTATTACTTTTTGTTATAGGAAGTACAGTAAGGAACTTGCTGGTGTGGTTCATGGCCATTCTACCAGAGGCATGGTCACTTCGGCTGCCTGTTTCAGGAATGTGTCTGCAGCTGAGATCTGCACTGCTGCCACTTTAAGTACTGTCCACACTTTCACAAGACACTACAGTCTGGGCATTACCTCTAGGAGGAGGGCAGGCTTTGGCCTCGCTGTGTTTCTGGGCCTTCTTTCTTAGGTTGTTGGCCTCCTGCCATCCGGACTGATTTGCTTGCCAGCACTGCTTGGGACTCATTCCAGAGGTGTGACCTGATAAAAGAGATACACCTGAAGAAGATAAAACAGTTATGTAAGCACTTACTATAACAGTAGATCTTCAAGGGAATCTCTTTCATCAGATCATGCCATTCCACCCTCCTTCACCCTTCTATCTTTAATTTTTGAATGGCTGTCCAGTTGCTCCAGCCCTCTTTGCAGCTGGGCATCTTTTCTCTCTCTCCTCAGTTCCTTACTGGGAGGCCTAGCTTGCTCGGTCCCCAATGGGGAAAGAACTGAGGAGGGAGCGGGGCCCCCACGTTTATATAGCAGGGTGACATTGGTTTATGACATTGGAGTGGGCGGCACCTAATAGACTGCTACAGAAAAAGCTTCTATGTGATCCCAGCTCCTAAGGAGGTAGTTCCAAAGGTATGATCTGATGAAAGGGATTCCCCTCAAAGATCTACTGTTATGGTAAGTTCTTACATAACTGTTCTTTTTGTTTGTTGTTTTTGTTTATTGAATATAATCGGAATTACAAACCTTTGAGTCACAGACTCTTTTGCAAAGGCTTCATGTCGGTTACAGGGAGTGGAGAAGGACATATACAGATTAAGATGAACAAAAAGCAGGCAGTATATACATTTTCAGTACTGTCAAACGCAGTACAGGTTTGCTCTTATTAAAACAGAGAGGCAATTAATCAACATTCTAGAAATCCTATGACAGAAACTAGTAGGGTGCAGGTACTTGGGGTCAAGAGAAGCCCTGTGTCAGGAGATGTGTGAGGCGAGGAAGCAAATAGAGTGGGCTGCAAAATTAGCCACAGGTGCATTTAGCACTCTCAAGTAGTAGAGCTTTGAGACCCGATTTGAAAAGAGAGATGCTGAGGGTCTGTGAGAGAGGGGGTGGTAACGTATTGAGCCAGAGAGGGGCACGGTGGCGGAATGATCTCTGCCCTAGGGATGTTCTACAAAGGGGGACTCGAAAAGAAGGGATAGTTGTGAGTCTTGTGGTGCGCCTGGGGGGCAGCACTGATAATGGGGAGTAGGCCTTTGGGGGCTATCTGAAGTTGTATCTTTTTTGCGAGGATGCATGTGTGGTACCTTAGTCTTTGCTGGAAGTTTAGCCAACCAGTCAAAGAATAAAGATCACAGGTGTGGGTAAGTCAGTCCCTGCCTGTTACTAGCCGGCATGCTTTGTTCAAGGTTACGTTTATACTGCTTAGCGTGGTGGGTTCAGCGGAGCCGTACATAACAATCCCGTAGTCAACGAGGGAGAAGCTGGAGGAGTTGACTGCAAGAAGCATAGCCTGTGGGGGTAGGCAGTGCTTGAGACAGTAGAGTATGCCCACTCTCGAGTTGACAGCAGAGGAGAGGAGTTGGGCATGACTATGGTAGGAGAGGGAGGTGTCTAATGTGATGCCCAGGTATTTGAAGCTTGATACGTGTTCCAGCGGGTCGCCTTGAGAGTTCTTAATTAGTAAGGCCAACTGACTATGTGGGCTTTGATGATGAGCAAAGATCATGGATTTCGTTTTTTTATAGTTGATGATCAGGCGGTGGTCCGTGAACCAGTTCTCTAGTTCACGAAAAAAGCCCTGTAAGGCCAGTTGGAGGGCGCTTGGTTGAGAATGTTTCCAATACAGTACCGCATCATCTGCGTAGAGTAGTAGATGACCACTACACGCCTTTGGGAGAGAGTTAAGGAAGAGAGTTAAAAGCAGGGGCCAAGTATAGACCCTGTGGGACCCAGAGCAAACTGTTTTGGAGGTGGAGAGTGGTGTTTATCCTGACTTGTTGTGACCGTCCGAGAGGTAGTTCCTGAACCAGGCCGTTGCCTCAGGGGACACATTAAGCTGTGGAAGGACACAGAGCAGTAGCTCATGACTGACCGTGTCAAATGCCTTGGTCAGATCCACGTAGACTGCCCCTGCGATTGAGCCTTGGTCGAGGGCCTCATGGAGGAATGAGGTGAACTCCGCAAGTGCAGTGATGGTACCATGGCCAGTCTGGAAACCATGCTGCTCCTGGCTGAGAAGGTTATATTTAGTAAGGTATTCAGTTATCTGGTCGGAGACTATTTTTTCCAGAGCTTTGGAGAGGTGTGGCAGTATAGAAATAGGTCTGTAGTTGTTGGTGTTGGTAGGGTCACCTCTCTTAAGAATGGGGGTGATTATGGCTCTTTTCCAGGTAGAGGGGAACTGACCACGGCATAGCGAGAGGTTGAGGATTTTTGTAAGGTGGGGAAGAGTGACATCCAGAGTAAGCCGAATGAGTTTAAGATCAAGGGAGTCATTGCTGTAACGGGTGTTGGCTATGGCATTGGTAATGTAGAGTTTGGCCTCACTGCACGAGATGACTCTCAGCCAAAGGGAGGCGAGTTGACACTGCTCGGGGTTTCGGGGAGGTGGGGTGGGGCCAGGTGGGAGACATCAGGGGGAGGATGGGAGAGGTCCAAAAGGAGTAGTTTAGGGCCTCAGCGATGGTGGCAGGATCCTGTGTGTCAACCCCATTAAGGTTGAGTTGGGTAGGGGTAGGGGAGCAGGATTTTCCACTGAGTTCTTTTATGTTGTTCCAGAATTTTTTCCCATCGCCCCAGGAGGAGGTGAGGGTTTGCTGGTAGAAGTTTGCTTTAGCCTGCCGCAAGGCCCAGGTACATTTGTTGCGTGCCTCCCGGTAGAGTTGTCTATCCTGGGTGCGTTGGGAGTTGAGGGCCTTGTGCCAAAGGTTGTCTCTATGTTGTAGCAGGTTTAGAAGCAATGGTGAGATCCAGGGGGTGGTTCTGGTTTTCGCAACTTGCTTTGAGAGGGAGAATATATCACATGCTTCGCTGAAGGTGGTTATAAAGTGGGCGAGAGCAGTGTCAACTGACTGCGTGTTGTAAATGGGGAGCCAGTTGCAGTGAGATAGGTGGGCTTTGAGGTTCTCGAGGCCTCCTCTTTTGAGCCTTCTCTGCCATGAGATTTTTGGGGGCAGGGGGCAATTTACCCAACCACCTGCAAGTTACTGGTGAGTGGTCACTGATGGAGTCAGACAGCACGGTTGCGTGGGAGAGATTACGTGGCCTGTTGGTGAAAATGAGGTCTAACAGTGTGGAGGTCCTGGATTTATGGTCCCTTCTGGTAGGGGGAGGTGACTATTTGGGTAAGATCGAGAGCACAGGTAGTGTCTTTGTAGGTGGCAGAAGCTGGGGATAGCCAGTTAACATTGAAGTCACCCATAAGGATGATTTCACTAGTATTAGGTAGGTGGGAGATAATGCGGAGGATAGAGTCAAACGCGGGTTTTTGGTTTCTAGGGGGGATGTAGGCCGATATGATGTGGAGAGTTTTAGTACCCAGCCTGAGTTTGACTGTTAGCGTCTGGGCTCCAAATTGGGGTGCGGGGGTGTGCACGTCCGGTGGCATTGAGCGAGGATTTAACATAAATAGCATAGCCTCCACCTCTCTTGCTGGTCCTGTCAGTCCGGAAGAAGGTATAATTACTGAGGGAGACAGCAGTATTGGGAATTTTATCAGTGAGCCAGGTCTCTGATAGGGCTAGTATGTCCGGGGCATGCTGGGCAATCCATCCTTGGAGAGGGGGGTGTTTTTTAGGTAGGCTGCATACGTTAAGAGTGGCTAGCAACAAACTCCCATGTGGTTGTTTAGAAGAGGCCTTAGAGCGGGGTGGTCCTGGGTTTGGGTGGATGTTGCCAGATAATAATAGGAGTAGGAGGGTGTTCCGCAGCAGGGTGCACCTGCACAGTTTGGATGCGTGACACTGGGCCTGGTAGGGTGTAGTGCTTTAGTGCTGGTGATGGGGACTGGAGAGTAGGAATGATGCTGGAAAGAAGGGTAAGGGTCATGAGAGGAATGTTAGTGGGGCTTATATG
Organism: Neoceratodus forsteri; assembly: GCA_016271365.2. Taxonomy (NCBI): domain Eukaryota; kingdom Metazoa; phylum Chordata; order Ceratodontiformes; family Ceratodontidae; genus Neoceratodus; species Neoceratodus forsteri. The sequence goes on from CM028132.1 coordinate 1,340,214,936, forward strand.
GGTGGTGGGGGGTTGGGGTCTGCAGGTGGAGAGCTGAGGTACAGTGCATAGCATGTGTGAGTGGGATGGTTAGCGTGATCGTGTGTGGGTATAGGCCATCAGGATCAATTTGGTATGAGTGTGAGGGTTTGTCATAGATGGGTCTGCAATAATCAAATAAAGCTGCAGAAGAAGTGCTAATATTATAGTGTAGAGGTCTAGGTGCCTCGGGGGTTGGAGAGCAGGGTGTAAGAACCTGGATATCAGTAGGGAAGTAAACAGAAGGGATACCATTATAAGTTAAGAGAGTGAGAGGTATGTTACAGTGGCCACTAGTGTTCAGTTGGTATAACCTGCTGATGGAAGAATGGGCTGATAGGTTATTTCAGGTAGGTCACCTGACAAAATATAGCTATAAATTGAAAAGCCGACCAAGGGTGGTGGTGAGGGCGGCGGGGTTTAGCCTGAGCTGCAACTGTCTGAGCACTTTTGCCGTAAACCACGCGGCGAGAAGGGGAGCTGGTGGCCGTTGCAGGAAAAGGCACCAGGAACCCAACGGTCGCGACTGCTGCCAGGAGCAAGGTAGATTTACCTGGACTTCCTTTCTTTCGAGGATTGCTGCGAGCAGGGAGAGCTTCTGAGCTGGCCCTCACGACCTCCTCCGGTCTCCTCGGGGAGGGTGGTATCTGCGGGAAAAATGGAGAGAGGGGGGATTAAGTAGGCAAATACAGGGAGAAAGGATTAACAGCTGGGGGTGGGCAGTTTCTAAGGTGTGGCGAGTAGGAGAGGGCTAGCAGGAAATTTGAAACTTTGAGCAAGACCAAATCAGGGCTAGCAGGGAATTTGAAACTTCTAGCAAGACCAAATCAGGGCTAGCAGAAAGTTTGAAACTTAGCAGGACCAAATCGGGTGGCTATAGAGAGGATTCCTAGTTGTGCTTACTGTTGGCTGCATGCATGGAAATGCACATTAATGTCTAGCTAACAGCCCCAAATAAGATTAGCACAGGGGCACTACAGTAATCACTATACGACTGGCTGCAGAAACTCCTAACACAGTACAGGCAAACACATAAACTGGAGCAGGCTCGTTTGTGAAATTGTGCAAGATTATGAAATACTAATATAAAATAAAGTTCAGTATCTGCTAGAGCCTGAGCTGCAACTGTCTGAGCACTTTTGCCGTAAACCGCGCGGCGAGAAGGGGAGCTGGTGGCCGTTGCAGGAAAATGCGCCAGAAACCCAACGGTCACGACTGCTGCTAGGAGCAAGGTAGATTTACCTGGGCTTTCTTTCTTTCGGAGATTGCTGTGAGCAGGGAGGGATTCTGAGCTGGCCCTCGCGACCTCCTCCGGTCTCCTCAGGGGGAGGGGGGTGGTATCTGGGCTTTCTTTCTTTCGGGGATTGCTGCAAGCAGGGAGGGCTTCTGAGCTGGCCCTCGCGACCTCCTCCAGTCTCCTCGGGGGGAGGGGGTGGTATCTGGGCTTTCTTTCTTTCTGGGATTGCTGCAAGCAGGGAAGGCTTCTGAGCTGGCCCTCACGACCTCCTCCGGTCTCCTCGGGGGGAAGGGGGCGGTATCTGTTCTGTCTCTGTCATGTTTCCCCTTCCCTTCTGGCCTCTAGCAAATGCATATTCAGTGCTCCAAGCCGATCCCTGTTGACCCTGAATCATTTTAGTTACTCTGCACTGTCTCTAGCCCGTCTCTGTCTTTTTCTGGTGAGAATTCCTGAACTGGGAACAGTATTCCAGATGGGGTCTCACCAGTGATCTGTAGTGAGGTAGAGTTACCTCTTTCCTCTTGCTATTGAAACCCCTTTCAAAACACACCAGCATTCTGGTTGTACTGCTGTAGGCCTTTTTACTTTGGCTAGTTTGTTTTAGGTAGTCACATATGATGACTCCCAGCCAGGTCTCTTTTCTCTGAAGTAGTGGCCAACTTAACCCCTTCCATCCAGTGTTCCTTCCTGGGGTTCTGTTCCCTATGTGCATCACTTTGCCCTTTTAAGCATTGAATTTCAACTGCCAGACTTTGGACCACCTCTCTAGTCTTTGCAGGTCCCTCCACAACTCCCTTAACTTCTCCTCGCGCTATCTACCTTGCTACAAAGCTTGGTGCCATCTGCAAAGAGACACATCTTGCCCTGTATCCCTTCTCCTGTGTCACTTATGAACATATTGAAAAGAACTGGTCACTGTACTGACCCCTGTGGTATCCCACTTTTTTCATTTTTTAAATTTGTATTTACTGGCTTTTGTAGAAAACTACAGTCACATACATCCTACCAGGTGACATAGAGTCGCAATGCATTTCCAGCAAAATTATGACAGTATTCTGTACTACGTCCCCAGTGTTACAGCATGTGGGGGGACCAACATTTTAATAATAAAAGTCCCAAAATTAATATCCAAACAGCTATTTGCCAAAAAGCCATGGACTTAGTCTGAAGATTGTGTCCGAGAAGTCATAGGGTGACCTGCACCTTTAAAGTCATACTGGATGACATTACAGTTCAAGCTGAAATGTGAAAAAGATTATGAAATGGAACTAGAGTATCTTATTTTAACTCTTCAGGATTCTCTCAGTATGAACTGTGTTTAAATCACAATAACATTGCTCTCACTTTGTGGGAGATTAACCACAACTGGAGTTTAGAAAAATGGACTTCCCTTTTCTCCCACAGCTAAACTAGTTAGAGCTGAAAGTTATAACAATGAACAGTGCAACAGTTGATTTCTACTTGCTATGACAACTGTAACTAGATCTCATAATAATGGAAAATTACCAGGGTTTGTAGACTTGGTAGTAGCATAGTGGAAGTAAACTCTGTGCAGGCTAGACAGCATGTGCGCATATAGCGCACTGAAGCCCATGATCCTGCATATTGGCGGCCATCTTTCCCGCACTGAGTAACTTATGGTGAGAACCTCAATCCTCGGGGAAACCATCAGGTTACCTTAAAATTTATGGTGTCCCCTCTACAACCAAGGTGCAAGGCTTTTGTTAGAACACCCATTTCTGCATCCCACCCGACCCACTCACCTGGGAGTTTCCGGACCTTAGCAAACTAAACATATAGCAATAAGAAACAGTCAGAAACAGATGCCTACTGTAAAGTCTATAAAGTTCCAGTATTTCAGTCCTCCCCTTCAGCACAAGGTAACAATTGGCACACACCGAAGTTACTTCTCAGAGCCTCCAGTCTCCTCCTGGCTTCAAGTGGATCAGGAAAGACAACGTTTTTGCTGGCATAAGTCAGATAGAACTTTGCCGGGAAACTGGTGGTTATGAGCAATTCCAAGAGCTCTGAGACCAGCTCTCACTGCGTCAAATGTCTTCTTCCATTTTCTTGTTTTGTAGCTGAGGTCTGGGAAGCAGAATATTAGTGTCCCATCTGTGGCATGTAAAGGTCCCTTGTTCTTGGCTGCTGCATGTATAGCATCCTTGATATGTGAGCCCATGGTGGGGCTGGTAGTACAACCTAGAGGTTAGAGTAACACCCACTTTCTATTATCCTAAACCTCTCTTTCTCAACCACCTCAGTACCTTCCCCATGGAAACACGCAGTGGTCCTTCGCCTCCCCAAAGACGGAGATCCCACCTCCCCTGGCAACTACCAGCTAAAGGAACTGTCACTCCTGCTCACTATGACTCTTTCAATGATGTTTACTGTGTAAACTTAAGCTCATTACCTTACCTCCATATATCTGTATCTATGCAATTGTATTTAAATGGCACCACCTCCTGTTGAACCTATTGCTATGTTCTGGTGGAAGTATCTTGTTACATGTGACGGTTATATGTTATTATGTTGTTATTATTACTATGTAATTGTTATGTATGTTCACTCAACCTGTTATGGCTTAATCCTGTTGGCAATTGTTTTGCCCCAGGTCCATCTTGTAAATGAGCTTGTCTCAATGATGTTCCGCCTGGCAAAATAAAGATTTTGATTGCTTAATTGAACTACTGCCCTGTCTCTCTTCTTCCTACCCTTGCCAAACTTCAGGAACATCTAGCCCTTTCCCAGCTCACTGCTTACCTCAATGACTCCTCCTTCTTCACCCCTTATTAATCTGGCTTCAGGAAAAGTCACTCCACCACCACCTCCCTTCTTCGGCTCGCTGATTCTGTCCTTATGGGAATGGACAATGGCCAAATCACCTCAGCCATTTTTGTCGATCTGGCCAAAGTCTTTGACACAGTCCCCCACTCCCTTCTCCTTGGCACCCTATCAACAGCTGGGCTATCCTGCTTAGCCACAGACTGGTTCAAGGCATCCCTCACTGGCAGAACCCAATCAGTCAAGATCACTGATGCAATTTCCCCCACCCATCCCGATAAGAACTGGTATTCCCCAGGGATCAGTGTTAGGCCCCATACTATTTTCTATTTTTCTAAATGATCTCCCATCCTTCTCCTCCATTCACATGTATGCTGATGATATAGTCTTGTATGCATCTGGTTCCTGCCCCACTGAGGTTGCATCCAACTTGCACCACAACTTTGACAAAGTTCAGTGTTGGTGTGCAAACCACCAACTATCTCTCAACACCAAAAAAAAAGCAGTCTCCATGACTTTGGCACCAGGCAGAGACTTACCATGGTTCCCTCTCTACCCTCCTTCCACACCATTGATGGGACATTACTCAAGGACACATCCTCCTTCAGGCATTTAGGTGTCTGGCTGGACCAAGACCTGAACTTCTCTGGTCATATCGATGCCGATTTTCTATCGGCTTTTAGTGCAAACATTAACCACCCAACAGATTTCTGGAAAACGCTCAAATCCCTGCTTTCCCTACCCCCGACACTATCAGTCCAGGGCACCCTCATCACTGACCCCTGCGGGGTAACCGAGGCCTTCAACACCCACTTCTCCAGCTGTGCCGACATGCTCCTATCATCCCTCCCATGCCCGGCCACAATGGGTCCCCCCTCCAGCAAACCAGCGCACATCCACCAGTCCAACAATTCTCCTTCTGCTCTGTAACCCAAGCAGAAGTCTTCCGATCCCTACGTGCCCTAAACCCCAGCAAAGGCAAATGCCCTACATCCCTGGATGCTAAGATGCTATTCTTGTCCGCCCCAGCCATTGCCGCCCCTCTTGCTGCACTTTTCAACCTCTCCTTCACTCTGGGCAAGTTACCCACAGATTGGAAAAAGGCCACCATCATACCCCTACCTAAAGGGGGTGACCCCTCCTCCCCAGGCAACTATAGCCCCATCTCCCTACTCTTGATTCTGGCCAAATTGCAGGAATGTCTTGTCCTCACCCAACTCACACCCAACCTGGACGCCTCCTCATTCTTCACTCCTTTCCAATCGGGCTTTCGCAAATCTCACTCTACCATCACCTCCCTTCTACGAGTCACTGGCGACATACTCACCGGTATGGACAACAGACACATCACCGCTGCCATCATTATTGACCTAGACAAGGCTTTCAACACTGTCTCCCACTCCCTGCTCCTCTCCAAACCAGCCACTGCATGGTTCCATGACTACCTAGTGGGCAGACTCCAAGCAGTTAAAGTTTTTTTTTTTTTTTTAGTTGTTTAACCAGGATTGGCACACTAAGCTGAAAGCTTTTTTACAGGAGCGACCTGGGAGCACAGGGAAGTTAAGTGACTTGCTCAGGTTCACACAGTATGCAAGTGGAAGCTGTGGGATTCAAACCCAGGTCTGGTCTGCTGGATGTCACCAGATTTGCAGCTCAGAGCCTTAAACCACTGCACTATACTGCCTCCCAGTTGCATCGCATACCTCAAACCCCCTGCCCGTTATCGCAGGCATCCCCCAAGGTTCAGTCCTGGGCCCACTGCTTTTCTCCATATTTCTAAACGACCTTCCATCAGAATGCTGCCACTCCTCCATCCAGATGTATGCAGATGACACAGTCCTGTATGCCTCCGGCCCTACAACAAGCAGTGTGGCAACTCTCCTACAGGAGGATTTCAGTGCCATCCAGGAATGGTTCCAGTCAAACCAGTTATTTCTAAACCCTAAGAAAACTATGTCACTAACATTCGGCTCCCAACAAAGACTCTCCCGCCAAGCCCCCTGCCCCCTTTCAAAACCTTGGACGGGACCCCTCTGGACCAATGCTCCAGCTTTAAATACCTAGGCATCTGGCTTGACCAGCACCTTGATTTTGCCACTCATATCGACTCCTTACATAAGAGGCTGCTCCCCAAACTTGGCGCACTATACAGAAACAAAAGCTGCCTCCCCTGACCTACAAGGCATGCGGTAGTCCAAAAGATGATACTACCTGTACTCGACTATGGTGACATACTGTATACTATCACTCCCTCATCCGCCTTGGCCAGCCTCAACACCCTATTCCACTTATTCTGTCGCTTCATCCTCGACTGCCCACAATCCACCCACCACAGTTCACTGTATAGCTCCCTAGCCCTGCCGTCCCTCCAAGATCGCAGACTAATCCATTGTGCTAGGTTCGCAGCCAAATTCTGGTCCCTCTCCCTACCCCCTTACCTGGCCTCTACCCTCTCCCAACAACCTCCTGCTTACTCCCTCAGACGCACTGACCCCAGGCTACCCGACGTCCCCGTTATGTGCACAACCAAAGGTCAGGCTGCTTTTACCTGCCGTATCCCACAGATCTGGAATGCCCTGCCGGCTACCATAAGACATGCACCGAATCCCAGCCATCGCAACCAACTACTCAGCACACATTTCTCCTCCAGCTGCTCCTGTTTTAACTAACAATGTACTATGCTGTTCCTGTAGCTAAGTTGCATCTTCTAAATTGCATCCATGTATTCAAACATTCCACTGTATGTATCTATCTGCCTGTCTGTCTGTAGCTATCTGCCGAATGTCTGTAAGGCAGTTAGCCATATCTTTTCACTGTTGAATGTCTCTGTCTCAAATACTGTGTATTGTATTAGGTCTTGGCCCCCAGGTCGCATCTGGAATTGAGCATCACTGCTCAGTATGCCTTCCTGGTAAAACTCGTAAATAAATAAATAAATAAATTCAGAAAAGATTGTGTCCCAAGCTCTGCACCTTATTCAGGAACTGTGCTTGCATTCCACCCAAGGCTAGGCGTGAGATTGTCCAGAAGATGATCCTGCCTATCTTCGACTACTATGACGTAGTCTACAGTGCTGCCCCTAAGTCCTCCCTGGCCAGACTAGATACCCTCTTCAACTCGTTTTGCCCTTGACGCCCCCCTCCGCACTCATCAATGTGATCTTTGCCATGCCCTATCCTTCCCTTCCCTGACAAACCAACATCTCTCTCACTGTGCAAAATTCACCTCCAAGCACTGGCTGAGTGAACTTCCCTCCTATCTCTCCCCTGCCTTTACAACCACCCTCCCTCATTCCCACTCCCCAAGAGCTACCAACTCACGAACCCTGGTGGTTTCAAGCTGCTCCACCCTTATTGGCCAATCAGGTTATTCTTATCGCCTCCCAAAAATCTGGAATTCACTTCCCCCTCAAATTCGCCACTTATCCTCTTGCTACTCCATTAACTCTGCCCTCAAGAACTTCTGTACCCCTTCCTGTGCCTACCATGACCCTCCCTAATCCCCCCGCCATCTCCCCTATACCCATATTACCATATGCCTACTCCCCACCACTCCTGCTTCCCTCTTATCGTGCTTCTCCTAGTCCCCTACTCTCCCTTCTCCTAACGTGTTCCTCCCCCTTCTTTCTCTACCCTTAATCTATCTCCCTCCTGTGAGCTCGATCACTACCTTGTGCAGGCAGGATCCATAGCGCACGGTGGGCAGCAACTTTACCTCCTTTCCCCTTTACCCCCTTTCCCCTGTTTCTTCTTTTACTGCACTCCCTCAGTCACTGCAAGATCACTGCCTTGTGCAGGCAGGGCCACCCAGCACACTGGTGGGGTACTACCCCCACTTTAGTTGACCTCTGTTACCCCCTCCCACAACATCCCTCCCCAACACCCCCTCTCGCATCACTATATATAAATAACTCTCATCACCTATAACCTGTGTCCTACCAATAGGGCTGTCCACTGCCCTGCCCAGATAGGAATAACAGGACACTGTTGATTTTAACTCCCCAGATACCCCCACCTACAATACCTCTCGCATCACCCTGCCACACTCTACCTCTCCTCTCCTCCTACCCCCATTCCAGTTCATATAGCCTAACACTGGCCTACCCCTACACTCAATTAAGCACTTATAACCTACCCCATACCCCTCTTATATGGACTTTAGTCCACCCTGTCGTCTCTGTTTGCCTCGAAAATCGTGTTCTGCCTGCATCTCTCCATTAATTTCCTTTCTCTTCTTCCATTCTGCCCTCCGCAATTTTTCGTTCCATCCTTCCATTCTTCCTCTCTTCACTGCAATCACTGCAAATCTTGAATATCTATGTTACACTAATGGCTACTAATTACTATTGTGTCACCTTACCATCTAGTGCTACATACTGCTGCCAAGTTATTATATGTGTTCAAGTGTTACCAACTGTCACCAACTGTTGCCAAAGTGCTATATGTGTCTTCATATCTACTATAGTTAACTGTTGCATCGTTAGCCAATGTGATCCACCTGTAATCCCTCCTGCTCTCATTGTATGCAAGTAAGCAAATTGTATTCCAACACTGTAACATTTCTCTGTATTCTATCCCATTTTTCCCTACCCCCCAGGTCGCACCGGGAGACGAGCAGCTTGTTGCTCAACATGCCTTCCAGGTGAAACATTTCAATAAATAAATAGTAACAAGCTGTGAATGAGCTTGGTACATCTAGCAGACATGGGTTTGATTCCACAAACTCCGCTTGCATACTTAGCGACTCTGAGCAAGTCACTTAACCACCCCAGTGCTACTGGGTCACTCCTGAAAACAGGCACTTGTGCCTAGTGGGCCTTGCCTGGTAACCAACGAATTAACAAAAAAAAAAAAACAAGCAGGGTTTGAGGCTAGTCTGGCCATTTCAGTGGTGTGACATGATATGCCTTGATAATTTGTCCATTAAGAGTCATTCCCAGCAGGCTGGCCCAGTTGCATGGAGGGCTGAGGTGCTAAGGATCTCACCTCCTGCCATGCCTGTAACTCAAGTTCGGACACAGATGCAGGTTACTTAGGGGACGGCCAGGTGAGGGAGGACTGAGGGTCCGTAGGACTGCTCTCCTCCCTCGGGGAAGGGGTTTGCTGTGTCTCGCTGTTGACTGCCACCTGGAGGTATCTGGGTGGCAGCACAAGAGAATAACACAGTGGGAAGGGATCCCACGTACAGAGTGCTGGGGGCATCTCTGTGGAGATGGAGCATGCACATTGTGCTTATTGGACATCCGTAGGCCCAGGGAGAAAATGGGAGGAAAAATAGAGGGTCGGCTTTCTGAAGCCCTGCCTGTTGCAAGGTGGCCCACTGTGCTGTGGGACAGATCTGGATGTGTGACAAGGGGGAAGAAGCCCCCCACCCTGTCATGGGGGTATCCGTGGGAGAGGTATCCACCGCCGACAGCGACTGTCAGTACAGCGACTACAGCGCCAGGTCACTGTACACATGATCGCTGGACCCAGGCACTGTATTCGGGGGATTTGCACCCCCTTCCCTAATCAGCGCCAACTCGGAGTTGATTATAAAAAGTGGGAGGGGGTGTGTGGGGTTCAGGGGGCGAAGCCCCCCCGAAGAAAACAAGTTTCCAACTTGGAAACCATCTGCTGACTGCAAATGCGGTTGACATGATGGTTTCACAGTCCGGTTGTTCGACAAACTTTTTGTCGAACACTGGTCGTAGATCCCATGGGAGATGAGACTCTCTAACCGAGCAGAGGTAAGAAGCTATTTATCATTTTTGCTGCCCACCCCTCTCCTCTGCATCTCCCTAACCACCCCTCCTCCCTCCCTTTGCCCAACCTTTTCCTCATGTCCACCACTCCCATCCTCCTCACTCCCATCCCTCTCTTTCTTTTCCCAGCCCCACCCACCCCCACATCCCTTCCTCCACCCTTTGCCCTGTTTGTCTTGACAAAGCCTGTTGACTGATATCAGTTTACTGTATGCATTTTCATGTGCCTGAAGCTGATTAGCATAATATGTCTCTGTTTAATCACTTTGGTTGTCCATTATGATTTTTGTTTTCTTCTTTTTACACTTAATTGTACCATACTTTATTGTCCTGTTTAATCTGTTGTCTTATCCTACTGACGTGGAACCTTTGTAAAAGAGCTCAGTGGTATATGTAATCCGAGACTTAAATTAAAAAAATAAAGAGAGAGAGAGAGAGAGACGGCTGCAAGTACATGGGGACAGGGCTGAGAAGAAGCCCATTCTGCCAAAGCAGGACGAAAAAAAAACTTTATTAAAAAAACTGTCATTCCCAGCAGGGTCCCCAAAAAGTCTGTGGCAAATTGATCTGCATTGGATCCTTCTGATTCTTCGGGTACACCCAGGAGCTGTATATTGGCTATGTGGGTGCCATTCTCAAGTTGTGCCAACCATAACCGCAAGATTAAATTTTTTTTTATGATTCCCTTAACAGCAGTTGAGGAGTTGTCAGCTGTATTTATAGCCTGCTTCACTTCACTGAAATCCATCCATCCTTGCCTTGAGAGCAGCAAATTTCTGCCCTATCCCTTCCACTTTGCGGTCAAGGTTGTGTATGGCCTGTAGCAGGGTGGCATTTGTCAGTTCCCCCATGCTGCTGGTAGTTCCCACCTGTTCACTGTGGCTGGTGGTGTCCTGTGGCTTGCCTTGCTTCCCCTTTCTGCTCTCTTGCTGAGTGGTCTTGCAAGGATTTCCCATTGAGATATATTTCAAGAACAGAACTACTGATGTACAGTCAGAGCAGCTATGGAATGATAAAACCAACACGAGACATAGCTAGTCCCCAAGTAAGGGCACTGACCAAGCAGTAAATTGCTCACAAACATTGCATGTTAGTAAGTAAAGCAAACTCTGACCTTATGCGGTAAAAAAGCTGAACATTTATTCTGTGAGGCAATGTGAGTAATTATTTACACGTAGCCATAGTGCTGTATCAGGCAACAGGACTGCAGCTAAAAACTAAAGTCGAATCACTGCTGGCACCAATATTGGTGCTCCCATATGGGTACAACAACCAGGTGGTTGAAAGAACAGCATGCGAGTATGCTGAGAAAGGCTTTACACTGAAACGTCAGCATACGTGCACACGCCACCATGCTCACACACCATTCTTTCATCACCTTGTCTTCGGCACAGTGTTTGTGAGCAGTTTACTTGGGGACTAGCTATGGCCTGCTTTAGTTTTACTAGTACTCTGCATTAGTGTGCACCAGTCCTGATATATACTATCGAAGTGTTAAGCCCCTCAAACCTTTTGTCTGTGCCAGCTATGGAGTGAGCCAGGTACAAGTTTTCAAATGTGATTCAAGAGCGATTTATTAATTAAATTATCATTCTGAGGAGCTTGCTAAAATGCTGCTGTCTCTGCTGGCTGCTAGCCACTCCCCCGTGGTATCCCACTTTTGACTTCCCTTCCACCGATTTGACCCTGTTTACCACCACTCTTTGCTGTTTCCCCTACCACACTTCCCACCCATTTAATTAGTTCCTTTGCTGCTCCCAGATCCTCTAATTTCTTCAAAAACCTTCTGTGTGGCATCGAGTCAAATGCCTTGCTGAAGTCAAAATTGAATAAGTCTACTCCTTGTCCCTTATCTACCACCCGTGCTACCCAGTCAAAGAATACTCTCAGGTTGGTCTGACAAGACCTGCTTGCCACAGACTCATGCTGCTTACTATCCTGAAGCCCATTTCTCTCCAGGTGTGTCTCTTTGCAGATGACACAAAGATCTGCAACAGGGTTGATACGCAAGGTGGGGTGGAAAGGATGCAAAGGGATTTGGCAAGGTTGGAGGAATGGTCAAATGTCTGGCAGCTTAGAGTCAATGCAAAGAAGTGCAAAGTAATGCACCTGGGAAACAAAAACCCAGGGGAAGAGTACACAATGGGGGATGAGATGTTGACAACAACAAAAATGGAAAGGGACCTGGGGGTAGTCGTATCAGACAAACTAAAGGTGGGCCAGCAATGTGAGAAGGCAGTAAGGAGGGCTGGGGGGATACTGGGATGCATAAGGAGAGGCATCACCAGTAGAAAACAGGAAGTTGTTGGCCCTCTGTACAGACAGTTGGTAAGACCCCATCTGGAGTACTGTGTACAGTTCTGGAGAACCCATCTCTGCAAAGGCATAGACAGGGTGGAGGCTGTCCAGAGGCGGGCAACCAAAATGGTGCAGGGTCTGCACCAGAAGACATGAAGAAAGACTAAAGGAGCTTAAGATGTATAGCCTCGAGGAAAGGAGGAAGGGGGGGGATCATGATAGAAAGTTTCAAATACCTCAAGGGAATCAACAAAGTCCAAGAAGGTAGCATCTTTCAGAAAAACAGATGTGCAAGAACAAGGGGCACAATTTGAAGATAGAGGGGGGACGGCTCAGAAGTAATGTGAGGAAGTATTTCTTCACAGAGAGGGTTGTGTATGCATGGAACAGTCTTCCTGAGGAGGTTGTAGAGTCAAAAACAGTGGGGGAATTCAAGAATGCATGGGACAGACATAAGGCAATTCTAGTGGGGGGTAGGAGGAAGTAGGCTGTTGGTTAACTAGGATCTGCAGCTTATCCGTTAGGTAGGGAAATGGGCAGACTAGGTGGGTCAAGCAGTCCTTATCTGCGGTCAAATTCTATGTTTCTAGGTAGTCCACTAGGTCCTCTTTAACTAGTGTCTCTGTCAGTTTATCTACAGTGGAGGTAAGATTGATGGGCCTGTAATTTCCATGTTCCTCGCTGCCCCCCCCCAACCTGTGGAGTGGCACCACATCCGCTATCCTCCAATCTCTTGGAACCACCCCTGACTGTAGTGAGTTACTTAATAGCCCTGCCAGGACTTCAGCCAATTCTGATGCCAATTCTCTGAGCACCCTCAAATTCTTTCTCTGAGCACCCTCCAGTTTTTCATGGACACCAGTTTTATTATTTTATATAATACATGATAATGCCATTTTGATATTCCATATTAAAAAACAATTACCTTAGGAGTGCTCTTACATGGAAAATAAGATGAACACATTTGAGTCTAGGAGAGCACAGTTTCATAAAGAACTGGGATTATGCACATGTGCTTCCCTGGTTTCTATGGAAACTCATTCTGCACAGTGTACAACAGTCGTTCTTCAGTTTTTCTTGCATAGCAACTTTCAGAAACTACAAGTAAAATAGCCACACCATGTATTATATAATATTTATTTAATTCCATTATTTTGCCAGGAGGACACACTGAGCAGAGAACATCTTATTTCCAGGTGCATCCTGGGGCAAAGGCAAAATGAGATTTATAAATACAGAAAATAAGAACTTACACATTACACAGAGAGGTATAAAGAAGTCATGAAACAAGACCTACTATAAGAGTTAAAATAGTATACAATACAAATAAGTTATTCAAGTGATCAGAATGCAAACAGTTAAAATATTAGCTTGGGCATACGTTTGTCTGAAAGTCACAAGTCGGGCAGTGTGGGGCACATAGAGTTCCCAAGGAGTGGGGGGAGACAGGGTGGGATCAGTCGGTTGGAGGTTGGAATTGAGAGAGGTAGGAAAATAGGTAGGAGAGGGCAGCATTTTAAAAATACAGGAAATCGGAGAGGGGGAGGATAAGGATATGTATACAGGGAAATCCAGGGAGGTTACCATAATGGTCAGGGCAGCCAAGGCTTCCAAGGAGCTAAAGCTGGCGCAGGGCATCAAAATTGGAGAAAATGACTTCTTCCGTTACATTGGAGAGAGAGAGAGAGAAGAAGGAGCAAGGACCAGCTGGTGAGGATTAAGAAGGATGGGGGGTGGGTGGAGAAAGGGGAGGAGAAGGCAGAGGCACTGAGTGAGTATTTCTGCTCTGTATTCACTCAGGAGAAGGGGGGAAGGATACCTCAGGCGATGGGGGGATCAGGGGGAAGAGGAGAAAACTGATGTAGGGATCACAGAGGACAGGGTACTGGAAGGGCTAAGGGCATTAAGGGTGGACAGAGCACCTGAACTGGATGCCATTCATCCTAGGGTGCTAAGGGAGTTAGCAGAGGTCCTGGCCGAGGCCACTGGCCAACCTGTTCAACACCTCCTGGGACACGGGATGTGTACTACAGGACTGGAGGATGGCCCATGTTGTACCCATCCACAAAAGTGGACTAAAGGATGAACCAGGGAATTAAAGGCCAGTGAGCCTCATATCAGTCATGGGGAAGCTCATGGAAACCATCCTTAAAGAGTGGCTGGTGAGCTTCCTGGAAGAAAAGTGTCTCCAGGATAGTCAGCAGCACGGGTTCATCGCGGGAAGATCAGGCCAGACCAACCTTGTAGAGTACTATGACTTGGTGACGCAGGAACTGGACAAGGGCCATGCAGTGGATGTCCTGTATTTGGACTTCAGCAAGGCCTTTGATTCAGTGCCGCATGGGACATTGGGGGGGAAGCTGGAATATCTGGGGGCAGGACCAAAATTGGTGAAATGAATCAAGAACTGGCTAAGGGGAAGGCAGCAGAGGGTGGTAGTGGAGGGGGAACTCTCGTCACCACGAGCGGTGATTAGCAGAGTACCACAGGGATCTGTACTGGGACCGGTGCTGTTTGGGATATTTATCGCTGTTATCTCACACGGGATCTGGAGTAAGATCAATCTGTTCGCAGATTATACCAAAATGGGAGCTGTGGTAGATGACATTGAGGGGTGGAAGGGGCTGTAGGAGGACCTGACTAAGCTGCAGGAGTGGGCAGAAACATGGCAGTTAGGGTTCAATGCCAAGAAGTGCAAGGTTCTGCACTTTGGAGCAAAGAACCAGGGGAGGGACTATCACTTGAATGGAGTACAGTTGAGAAGTTTTATAGAGGAAAAGGACCTAGGGGTAATCATAACGGGAAGCATGAACAACTCTGCTCAGTGCAGAAAGGTGGCAGCACAAGCCAACAAAATGCTGGCTGCATAGCTAGGGGGATCTTGTCCAGAAAGAGGGAGGTTATACTTCCCGTATACCAATCATTGGTCAGGCCCCACCTGGAGTACTGCTTGCAGTTCTGGCGTTCGTTCCTAAAGAAGGACATCAGGTTATTGGAAGGGGTGCAAAGCAGGGCCACGAAGATGATCCAGGGATTGGGGATGAGCCCTATGAGGACAGACTGGGTGAGTTAAAGATGTATTCATTGGAGAAGAGGGGGGATAGGAGGGATATGATAGAGACCTTTAAGTACCTGAAGGGGATAAACAAAACCAACATGGAGGTGATTTTCCATCCGAGAAGGGGAAGGGACACGAGAGGGCATGGACTGAGATTGGAGGGGGGAAGATTTAGGAGGGCGGTAAGGAGACATTTTTTCACAGAAAGGGTGGTGGGCAAGTGGAACACCTTACCAGAAGAGCTGGTATCCTGTAAGATGGTGGGCAGCTTCAAGAGGGGTTGGGGTAGGGTAAGGGTAAGGGATACTGTGATGGGGAGCAGGAGGGGCAGCTGCAAAATGAGGGGCTAGCTGTACACTCGAGCAGACTTGATAGACCATGTGGCCTGTTTCTGCTGGCAATTTTGTATGTTCGTATGTAAATAGTTACATTGGGAGGGATGGGAAATTGTTTAACCAGGAAAGGCACACTAAGCCGGAGGAGGGGAGGGTGGCCCTACAGGAGGAGCTGGAGGCTCTGGAAAGGTGATCCAGAAACTGGAAGCTGAGGTTCAATGCAGGGAAATGCAAGGTACTACACCTGGGAGCCAAAAACCCGGGCCAAGTATATATTCTGGGGGGGGGATGCTACAAGTCTCAATGGCTGAGAGGGACCTGGGGGTGGTGGTGGATGTCAAGATGAACAGCTCTGAGACTTGTAGGAGGGCAGCGGCCAAGGCCAACAGGATGCTGGGATGCATCGCTAGGGGGATCACCTCCAGAAGGAGGGAAGTGATACTCCCTCTGTATAACTGCTTGGTGAGGCCGCACCTCGAGTACGGTGTGCAGTTTTGGAGGCCACACTTAAAGAAGGACATCGAACTCCTGGAGAGGGTCCAGAGGAGGGCAACTAAAATGATCTGGGGCTTGGGGGACAGGACCTATGGGGAGAGGCTCAAAGAGCTAAATATGTACACATTGGAAGAGAGAAGGGACCGGGGGGACATAACAGAGGTCTTCAGATACATGAAGGGGGTAAACAGGGGAGGAGCAGTCAGGGTGCTCTGAAGGATGGGGGTAACTAGATGACATGGGTGGAAGCTGGAGGGGAGAGTCAGGGGAGAAAGGAGGAGGTGCTACTTCACTGAGAGGGTGGTGGAGCCATGGAATGCACTGCCCGGGGGGGGGCTGGTGGAGGCAGAAACGGTGGAGGGGTTCAAGAGGGGGTGGGACAGGTACAGGGGAAGGGTTCTGAAAGCAAAGTCCTGTGCAGTGAGAAAATCTGGGACTGGGAAGGGAGAAGCCAGAGAGGACGAGGGGTTAGCAAGGTCAGCTCCCAGGGTGGGGACTGACCAAACGAGCAGACACGAAAAACCATTAGGCCAATTCTGCTGGCATTTTAGTATGTTAGTAAGCCAGAGGTTGTTTCCAGGTGTGACCTGTGAGCATAAGGAAGTTAATTAGCTTGCTGAAGATCACAGTATGCAAGTGGGGGCTGATGGGATTCAAACTCGGGTCTCCAGATTTGCAGCACAGTGCCCTTAACCACTACGCTATACTGGGGTTATGAGGAAGAATGGGAACAGTGAGGTAAGGGAGTGAGGCTTAGGTATGGCTGTGGGTAGTGTGATCACAGAGTAGAGCATCGAAGGTGAAAGAGCAGGAGTAAGAGCAGATGGAGGCATGGAGGATGGTAGTCCAAAGAAGAAGGATCCTGTAACAGACAGGAGCGAGGCGTACCTGGCAGTGGGTCTTAGGTAAGCATGCCTGATGCACTGATGTCCGCGTGCTCTTTCCTCTCAAACTTGCCTGAGTTTTCTTACAACCACCTGGGTGGCCCCAGCTGGTGGTGTATACTGCAGCATGAGGCACAACCATTTTCAGAGATGCTCAGTTCTCTTCCCCCTGGCTCCCCCTCCAATACCTCAGGCTCTTTCCTGAACCAGGGTAGCCAGCGTCATGAGCACAAATGTTTCCATCTGGCCAGCCTTTTCTAAACATTTATCACCAATTTCTCTCCTAACAAATGGAACTTTAATTAAGTTCACCTGAGATAACCAGCAATCAGCATTTGCTTTCAGTGGTATAATCAGATCAGTGTATGAGAAAGGTAAGTGAGACAGGTCCCTCAAACTCTGAATATCTATGAAAAGATCTTTCATATGAGATACCGGGCTTACTTCTAGGTGTCAGCAGTCCTGAGATATATATATATATATATATAGACATTCACGCGCACACACACACACACACACACACACACACACACACACACACAACACGGAAACCCTGTTTATCTGAAAGTAAGGGGAGACATAACAAACTGTTGGATAAACTGGGTTTCAGATAAATGAGTGCCCTGTACTTTATCAATCAATAAATCAATCTTTATTTTTATAGCACCTTTCAAAACCAAGGTGCTGTACAAACATAAATAGAATATAAAAACAGAGAACATAATAACTTTTTAAAATCAATTCAGTTAATCCTGGAAGGAAAAAGTAAATAAATATGTTTTACCATAGATTTAAAATTACCGATAGTCAGGCATTCTCTTAACCGACGAGGTAGAGAATTTCACAGGGTCGGTGCTACAAATGAAAAAGCATGAGCTCCAGATGTTGTAAGGCGAACCTTGGGAATCTCTAGCAATCCATCATCAGCAGATTGGAGAGGGTGACTGGGGGAGTAGGGCATCAGGAGGTCTTTAAGGTAGTCGGGTCCCAGTTCATGTAGAGCTTTAAAGGTAAGCAAACCTACCTTATAGGTGATCCGCCACTGAACTGGCAGCCAGTGCAGTTCGCGCAGGACAGGCGCAATGTGACTGGACCTAGAGGTACCAGTCAACAGCCTGGCCGCAGCGTTCTGCACCAGCTGCAAGTGGCAGATATCAACCCCAGATAGCCCTAGGTAGAAGGCATTGCAGTAGTCAAGACGGGTAGTAATGAAGGCGTGGACCAATGTTGGAAGGTCATCCAGGGGAATCAAGTGTTTCACCCAGGCAATGTTCCTCAGATGGTAAAATGAGGATTTGACCACAGCTGACACCTGAGACTTCAAGGTCAAACCATCATCAAACACAATGCCCAAGTTATGCACCCGATCTGAGGTGGTGAGCTGGACACCGTCAAGCCAAAGGCCCGACATGTGCCCAGCACCAACGCCCGGCCCTGGGCAGCCTGGTTCCACGACCAGCACCTCAGTCTTATCTGGATTCAGTCTTAACCAACTCAAGCTCATCCAGTCTTTGCTCTCAGAGAGGCAACTATTTAGCACGGATATCGCACAAAGGACATATACAGCTGAGTATCATCTGCATAGCAGTGAAAACTCAAGCTGCATGACCTGATGATGTCTCCTAAAGGCAGCATATACACTGTGAACAACATGGGTGCCAGTATGGAGCCCTGCGGCACCCCACAGGACACAGGAAGGGCATCAAAAGAATAAATTCCAGTGACCACCCTCTGAGACCTGCCTGCAAGGAAGGATCAAAACCATTTGAGGACTATACCTGACAGTCCGAAAAGGAGCTGCAGGGTCTCCAAAAGCACTTAATGGTCCACAGTGTCAAAAGCTGCTGAGAGGTTGAGAAGGACCAAGATGGTATGAGCCTTTCGATCTCTCGCCATCAGGTCATTTAATACCCGAACAAGAGCAGTCTCTGTGCTATGCCTCTTCCTAAAGCCAGACTGGAAAGCATCATACACATTGTGAGTGACCAAGTGATTGTCCAGTTGTCACGCAACCACCTTCTCAATAACCTTCCCCACAAAGGGAAGGTTAGAGACAGGTCAGTAGTTAGCTGGATGAACGGGATCCAAGGAGGGTTTTTTAAGGAGTGGTCGAATGACTGCCTCCTTTAAGGAATCCAGAAAGGTTCCCCTCTCCAAGGATCTCCATACAATTTTATCAGGCAGATAACATCTACACATCCCACCAACAGGGAGGTAGGACCCGGATCCAAATTACAACAGGTTGGGTGCAAAGTCTGGACAATCTTCACAATGTCCGTGAATTCCGGTCGGCTAAAGTCCGTCTAGACAGACTGGTTGCTCATTACCTCCCATCGACCTCCACAACCCCTCATGGAGAGAGCCGGGCCGATTCTGGACCTGATTCTGGCAACCTTATCAGCGAAAAACTGAGCTAGCTCATCACACTTAATTTGTAAAAAAAAACCTTCCAGACTGTAGACAGATTGGATTGCACAAGCTGTCAACAGTACGAAAGAGCTGAGCCGGTCTGTTCTGCACAGCAGAAATCTCACTGAACAGGAACGCTGCCTTCTTAAGGGTGATTTCTGATTGATAGCCATTATAATGCTCCATTAATCTAAGCCTGTCAGCATCCAGGCCAGACTTCCACCATGCTCCCTCCAGCCTTCAACCACTCCGTCTCAACTCCTTCAAGGACCCATCATACCAAGGGAACCTTGGGCGAAGAGTGAGTGGTCGAACACGAACAGGAGCAATCAAGTCCAGGGCATCTTCCACTGCCTTATTATAAGCTAGAACAAGGTCCACTGGACTTGTGCTTTCATCCAACAACCTCGATAGGTCCAGCTCTGCCGACAGACCAACTGGGGTAACTCCCCTTAAAGGGCAGTACCCGACCATCTCCAAAGGGGTACGTCCATTTTGGGGGCCCCGAAACTGAACCCTATGGTGTGATGGTCAGACCAGCTGACTGGTTCCACCCCCAAGTCGGTGATCTTCATCCCCAGGAGGAACAGCAGTTCCAAGGAATGGCCTCCTCTATGGGTAGAGGAGGTAACTACCTGTCTAAGGCCCAGTGCTGTCATTAGCTGGAGGAGATTTTGACCAAACTGCGAGAGTTTGTCATCGACCCAGGCATTGAAGTCCCCCAGAATTATCCATCTGGGGGACTCCAACACCATGTCGATGACAAAGTCTGCAATCTCCTGCAAGAATACGCTCCCAACACCTGGTGGACGGTAAATGAGGAGTATCCTGTAGCCTACACCCTCACCCACAACACTCTCAAAGGATCTGGTGGTCCCCACTGGAACATCCACAAGACCCAGCTCAGTCTTAAAAAAGATGGCTACACCCCCACCCCTACGATCCAACCTCGGGTGGTGGATCACCGAGAACCCAGCTGGAACTGCAGAAGCCAATACTGGGCCTGCATTTTCGTCCAGCCAGGTCTCGGTGATGCATGCCAGGTCCACCGTTTCAACAAGATCAGCTATAATGGCTGTCTTGTTTTTGATGGACCTCGCATTACATAACACCGCCCGAGCTGGACGAGATGCTAGGGAAGACCTAGACTTCTGACCAGCATTAGTCATAAAACATGGCATTACAGTACTT
This sequence comes from Neoceratodus forsteri, assembly GCA_016271365.2. Lineage (NCBI taxonomy): Eukaryota > Metazoa > Chordata > Ceratodontiformes > Ceratodontidae > Neoceratodus > Neoceratodus forsteri. The sequence goes on from CM028132.1 coordinate 1,340,235,388, forward strand.
TCTCAAACTCAGATAACAGACACACTATGCCACTTTTATTTATCCAGTATTCAATCATTTGTTGATCAAGAAAGTTAAAATACACTGTAGTTATAGCACTACAGCTTTTTAAAATAGTCAAATATTACACTCTGTCTCCTCGCTCTCCTTGTTGTCATTGTCCGACACTTTACATCATGTTTGCTTACCTCCTGGCCCCCATCTTACACCAGGTATACTTGGAAACAATACAGGTGGGGAGCCTAACGCAGACATTGCCAATGGGGAAGATTACCCTGCTACCAAAGCTGAACAAGGACGCAACATTGTGCTAAGGATACAGGCCTATTACCTTATTAAACATGGATGCAAAGGCCTTTGCAAAAATATTTGCCAACCACCTGCTACTAGTATCACCATCAATAATAAGTCCCATGCAAACAGGATTCCTGCCTGGTAGACACATAACTGACAACACCAGAAAAGTGGCATACCTGGTAGAGGCTGCCGGAAGCAGAAACTAAACAGCAGTATTGGTCAAACTTGACACTGAAAAAGTGTTCAGCTGTGTCAAATGGCCATACTTATTTGACATACTGTACTAGGCTGATATGGACTACTGGACAATTTTATCAGCATGATACACCTGCTCTATACAAAAACTAAGACCTCTGTATCTACAAATGGCGTACTTTCTCCAGAATTCCAGATGTATGGGGGCATGCACCAAGGATGCCCCGTCTCCAACACTGTTCAACCTAGTGCTAGAGCCATTGCTAGGCAAAATCCAAGAGGATCCAACCACTGTGGGAATACAGCTGCCATCACCAACGTCAAACTGCTGGCTTATGTGGATGATGTCCTTCTGTCTTTAAGTAAACCAGAGTCATCACTCCCACAAGTGATGCAAATAATACACAGTATGGTGTCCTCTCTGGGTACAAGCTAAGTAAAGGAAAATCAGAGATTCTACTTCTAAACCATAAATGTTCAAGGAACCAAATGGCCAGTGTGGGAATGCAATGGAAACTGTCATCGATGCAATACCTTGAGGTCACCATTTGCCCAACAGCATATGAAATGACACAACTAAATGTGAAACACATCATGACAGTGATTCAAATTGACTTTAATAGATGGAACACCCTACCTGTCATGGTGGGACAGAGAATTGCATCCATCAAGATGAACATACATCCCCGAGTGTTATTCACTATACCCATGCTGCATAAGCATAACGAGATACCAATGAATCTCTTTGAAAGGGATTTAAAGGTTCATCTCTGGTTTCACATGGGCTAACAAACCACCAAGAGGCTCACTAAAATGATTGGCAAGACTAGAAGAAAATGAAGGTCTGAAAGTGCCCGATGTGACTGTCTACTGGGCCTCCCACAGAGAATGACTAACATGCACGTCAGCATGAACCAGAGTGGCTAAATATAGAAAGAGGCATGTGGCAGGAGATTGAGACCATGCTGCCAGCACATGTTTTTGGATCCCCCCCATACACACATTCTCACTAGAGCACCTTCCCTTGGGCTGCTGAAGGAATTGAACAAAACCCACAGCTCCCTTAACAAATCCTTAGAACAACCCTTGAGGCAATATTCTTGTTGCTGATTCCAGAATACGATGGAAACACTGGGAGGATGCAGGATTAAGGAATGTACAGGACATTATTTCACCTGAGTGGTACCTTTCCTATGGAACACTACAGCAGAGATTTGTGCTTAAACCAACAGATGCATAGAAATGCATACAAATGCAGTCACCTTAAACACACTTTAGCACAACACCAGGGAAGGAGGTACCCCACAAAACAGTCCACAGAATGGAAACTGCTACTGATTGCTCTCCTCTCCTCTAGGGCAGGCCATTGATCTCAATGTGGTATAACACCCTGGTGAATATAACCCCTGAAGAAACTAAGGAAATGAAAGTCTGGTGGTCAGGGGGCTGGACAGTGACACCACCGGTTGGGAAAGGAAAAAGTTGTGGAATTTCTCCAGAAGAGCAACCCCACTTGTGGACCTGAAGACACAGCAGTTTAAAATACTAGGGAAAATGTACTACAAACCCAAAAAACTCAACAAAATGAAAAGAATCCCAATGTCCAATTGCTACAGTTGGCTACTAAGGAGGAGTTAATTACTGCAGAAGGTTGCAAACATGTTGTTCAATGTTCTGTGTTTGTGTTTGTCATGCATTCATGTCAAGTAATTTTTTGTGTGCAAGTCCCACTTGACAGTCACTGAAATACTGTGTACATCACCATAACCAAAGACTTGGCCCATGCCCTTCTCATGACTATCCCTAGGGGCTGTGGGGTGTACAGCCTGAACTCTAGTATAGATCTGGTTATGAACACTTGACCACCATAGGGAACAGATCTGTTAGTGGGTGCTTATAACAAAAGAATGTAACAGCTGATGAAATGCACTGTTTGTATGTTTGTCTTTTTGATGAAATACCAATAAAATGTAAGTTACAAAAAAAAGTCCTGCTGTTCTCATACAGAGAACACAAGTGAATGGCTCCTCTCACCAAGCTAGGCACCTTGGATTTTGGGGTGCCTAGAAAATGTATTCCTGGCATTATTTTTAAAAACAGTCACCTGCTTCTAGCTAAATGGGTCATGTTTAGCAAAGTGCAGATGATTGTTTTTCCAAAATATATTATTTTTATGCATTTTCCATTTCTTTTTTTTTTTTAAGTTGGGGGGAACAAGATGGTGGCTGTCATAAACAAAAAAAATGTTGGTTGGTGAGGAGCGTTTTCGGTTGGTGACATCTAAGTGATGCAAACCAAAAAAACTCTCACAAACCAAACATTTTTTGGTTCGCACCAAAGGGTTATCCAAAACCAAACTTTAAATCATTATGACTCTGGAACTGTTTAATATTTTTTCACAAAACCTTAAAAGGCACTACCTCAGCACAGGTCGTTTCTATCCTAAGAGTTTCCTGGAAAAAAATCACTGCTGTCTAGACTGTACATGTGAGCAAAAAAAAAAAACATGTTGAGTATAGGAAAAAAGTGACCCTTTTACAAAATAAGGGGTATCCAAACCTTGGAAACTGCACAAAGTGCCGTTATGAAAATTTCTGTGTCTTGAAACTATGGCAATGTGACCGTCCATACAAATGTCTGGGCTATTCATTGAACACTGCCAAAGTTCTTCAGGTGCAAAGTTAGGGGGTTAAAATTGAGCACTCCACTCAACCCTAACTATAGGGGTGCTACTGCACCCCATAATATAAATCATCCATTAATTAGTCAAGGAAGCAACCATTTCATGGAATAATGAGACAGAAAATGATGTCACTGAGTTGCAAGCTATATGTTGTTAATTACAGCTTGCCTCTCAGTGACATAAATTTCTGTCTCAAGACTCCATGAACTTGAAATGTTTTGCTGTACACAGTCCCAGTAGGGTCAGTGGGTGGGATTAGAGCCCTCATAAGCTGAGTTTTGAGTAGGTTTTTCCTCAGTCTAGCTCAGCACTCTTAGCAGCTAGGCCAAATTTTTCTTGGGTTCAGTGTTTTGTTTTTGTTACAAGTTTGTTAACTCCTAGTGCATTGCTCGATCAAAAATTGGGCTGGGAGTGGCATTTTCTAGAGTTTTGGGCCTTATGGGATTTGATCCTCTATTTTTTCCTCCCTCCCTCCCCAGGAGAGGTTAATTAAAAGTTATGCTCGTTGAAGTTTTCAGTACATTGTATGTAATTAGATAATTGATGAGTCTGTTACAGTACAGTGTTGTCAGCTAGTCTGTGTATGAAGTGCTCTTCTGCTTGCTGATACAGATGGTGTCAGTTTAAATTCGGAACCCATTGATATATGTTTGTGGCATGTACTGTAATGCTATCATATGACACAATTCTTTGCTACGGCATATGCAATCATGTTGTGTAACCTAATTACTTGTATACATTTTGTATAGGAGTGGAGCAAAACATTGCTTTTCCTATCGGTGGAGCTAGGCAGAAATGACTACTCCCTTGATATAATTTACAGGAGATTTAGACACGGGATATGTAGTAGGCTGTCTCAAAATATGCCATTTATCTTCACAAGTGAAGGGGCAGGATCGTAACTCATGAGTAGCAGAACCATGAGAGAGTTAAAAAGTCCTGCCCCCCTTACAAGTGATGATAAACTGCCTAATTTGAGCCAGCTTATTGCATATTCAATTTATACCACATAAGTTTACTTTTTATAGCTTTTATATCTATTATTTGTGTAAATATTTAACAGTTTCTCTTTGATTTCAACTGCTAACTTTAGTACTGCACATGGCTATTGTGATGTCATCAGCATCACTGTGTGAAAGCTGTTCTCTGATTGGTTCAGTAATCCAATGCAATGTACCCTGCTTTGCTGGATGTCAATTGTGACACACCTCAAAATGCAAACGTATGTAGGTCCCAGCCAACACCAATACATTTATCTGGAACCTACTGTGCAAGTAACAGACCTAAAGTGAAAATAACACATTTATTTTGCATGTGCCAACATTGTAGTAGTAGTAAAAACTTTATTTTTATACAGGAAGTCATGTCATTTAGGTTGTACAACCCAGTTTTCAAGACAGCCCTGTTAAAATTATCGTTACCTAAACATATACTTATACTACACATTATAAATACATAAACTATCAAAATTTCAAAATACAATACATTCTTTCATAACTTAGTACATCAGATCATATACCAGCACATAGTCAGGACAAGTCAAATCCACACAGTCAAGCTATAATCCACATTAAAATACTTCTGTAATATTTAATGAAAATCAAGTAAGTGTCTAGGAATGCAATATTATGCTATTTCCGATATGATGTATTGCATCAGGAACAATGTTTACTAAATTAAGATAAACATCTAATAATATAAATTCCCTAAACTTACTTAGCTATTTGCAATGTTAATATATGCATATTAATTATATGAACAATCAAAATACTTTAAGCTAGTTATCTCCTGTATAAATGAAGCCAGGGATATAGATGTTCTAGCAGAAAAGGGTAAGATATTCCAGTATCTAACTGCAAGTTCTTTCACCATGTTTATTTCTAATAAAAGGAAGAGATATTTTATTTATATGGACCATTCTTTTGCTGTCCTCATTAGCTCGAACATTCTCATTAAACAATGTTTTATTAATATAGTGGCTTGGGTAAAACACATGGTATCGATAGATTAGCTTTTGCCAAGATCTTATGTAATTTATTTCTAAGGACTGCCAATATAATGAAACTAACAAAGTACAATGGTGAGTCCGTATGTTACATTGTAGTACATACCTGGCTAATCGATAATGTACCTTATCAAGTTTAGCAGTTAATTGTTTGTTGGCAGTACAGTATATTAAATCCCCATAGGTCAACACAGGTAATATTAGCTGTTCAGCTACTTTCTTATGGTCCCTCCTTCCTAAACATCCAGTGGTTCTACGGAGGGCTCCTATTCTTTTATTTACTCTTTTAATAAGGGCTCTTATGTGCTCTCCAAATGACATATGGGTATCACATATGACTCCCAAATAACAGTGCTGATCAACCTGTTCTAACATTCTATCTTTCCCTATGTGAATGTTGATCATTATGGAAGTCCTTAGTTTAGAAGCAAAGTATAACAATTTGTTGTTTTTTTTACATTCATTGGAACATATTATTTTTCATTTGCCTATGTCCCAATGCAAGGTAGCAGTCAGTCATTTGGATTGACATCCCATTCTGACCAATCCAGTAACTAATCAGCCTTCTTGTAACAGCCAATAGTACCTATCCCTTTAAAATTCAAAATCCTGCTCCCATTGCCACCTGGTTTTCCCTACATCAGTCGGGAGTTTAAAAAAACCACGGTCGGCATTTTCAGTCTATCCCCATCTTTTTATATTGCTCGGCAGCCACTTTGCTCTATATTAATCAAGCCAGCAATCCATTATTTAAAACTTTTAAGTGTTGGTCAAACTCACATAATACGGCCAGCACGCTGCTGGCATGTACTGTCGCTCCCTCACTCCCAGCCTTACCAGCATACTTGCTTACTTGTTCTAGAGCTCTCAGCTAAAAAAGAGAAAGGAGAAAACTATCAATACTCATAACTTCATAAAGGTACACTGCTACACTAAGAAGGGGGGAAGAAAAGCTCAACAGAGAGTGGGGCAGTAGTTTGGTTAATGTGAATCAAATCAGTCCAATCTGCATTTACCAACCTGTAAACAACAACAAAAAACACAGCTAAGCAACACACTGGGACCTACACTGGGATCTACATACAACTGTATATACAGAACATACAATGGTCTTTGTTAAATAATGGCACTTATTTCCACTCATGATGAGGGGGAACTTTCATAACTTACTTCTGGCTTGACCGCTCATGAGTTATGGTCCTGATCCCTCACTCATGGAAATAAATGCCATATTTTAACAGAGGCCATTGTCTGTCCCCCATATCTTGCCAAGTGGGTCCAGAAACATCAGTTTTATCCTGTGACCGTTCTCTTTAATCTTGCTGTATACATTTATATCTCAGGACTGCTGAGACCTACAGGTAAGCCAAATACCTCATTGAAATGGGCATTTAAGTGTTTAAGGGACTCTGTGCACTTACCTGTCCCTTAAATTATCCAAGCAATGTACCTGACTCTATATATATATATATATATATATATATATATATATATATATATATATATATATGTCTGTCTATCTATCTATCTCTCTATCTTTAAATTGATTCAAGTGGTTTCTTACATTTTGTCTTCATTCTCTGCAGAGCAGAACTGCGCATTTCTGAATAAATGATCATTTAGATTTGGTGAAAAGCTTTTGGGCCAGCAACCCCCTCCTCACTGTCCTTTTAGTCATGCATATTGCTGCTGGAAGCTTTCTCGAAGTGCACCATCATTTATCAATTTTTAGCCTGTGTGTCTGCACTGTGGCCTATGTATTTGCCCCTTTAAATGGTGCAAAAATAAGGGACAGCCAACTGGCACAGTGGTAATACTACCACTCGAGATGCCAGCAACCAAGGTTTGGGAGTGAGCTTGAGTCGTTGGGGGCCAGCTGGGTAGAGGAGGTTTGCGCATCCCACAGTATATTCTCCTCCTCCAGAAAGGGGCCAGCTCTGCTGCAGGACTGCCACCTGGGTGACCACAGGTGGTAGTGCAAGTAGAGCTATACACATAGGGGCAGAAGCCGGCAGGTGATATGTGCACATATTTGTTCACGTTTGTGCGCCTGCATGCCGACTTTCAGAGGGTGGAGACAAGAAAATGAGAAAATACCATCTGTCAGGATAAGGAGCTGACCTTTCGCATTAACTGCACCAGCAAACCAGGCACTGCCTGCACTGGAGCCAAATGTCACGGGTAAAATAAGCACCCCTTCCCCCTGCCACAAGAGGTAAGCCATGGGGGGACTTGGCCTTCTAAGTCTGGGAGAAGTCAGGTGATGAGGCTGGTATGGTCGGCCTGTTGGGGGTCAGACTGGACACAAGGGGACAGATTTTCTAAGCTGCAGAACTGCCACAAGCCCTGGGTGTGACAGAAATATGGCACACTGGGCTGACAGCAAAATAGCAGGCTTTTCAGTACCATGCATCAAATTGATGCTCACTAGACCAACTTTCTTTGGTCTAGCATGTGTCAGTGCTGGGGTCTCTGTAGTGCAGCTTGCAGAAAAATTTTGCCACAAGCTGCCGTAATGAGAGTTGAAATGTTGCAGCTGCGCCCACAATTATAAAAGCACAGCTGAGGCAATGCAATTGTTTGACTTATGGTTTACTTTGAAAGTCTGGCCTCAGGAGCATAAAGTGGGTATGAAGAAAATGGTCCAAGAATAAGTGGCTAGCATTTAAGGAGTAGATCAGTGGCAGTGTTGCTGTGGAAAGTGAGATCTTGTTTTTAATAAGCACATATGGCTGAACTATACCACACAAAAATATTCAGTCCTGTGTTATCCAGTCACTGTAGGAGATATTAAGAGTGCTAATAGACTATTTATTTATTTATATTTATTTATTTATTGAAAGAGATTTACCAGGAAATACATACTGAGCCATAAAGCTTGTTTCCAGATGCGTCCTGGGGGAATGGGGGGGAATAAATACACAGTATAAGCAAAGTGCAGTAATCTAATAAGCAAAAGGCACAGCTATGTACAGGATATACAGTAACGTAATTGGCAAACTGCTGAACAAGAAAGATAGATAGGAAAAGAGGAGAAAAAAGAGGGGTAGGGAGCGGGGAGGAGGGAGAGGATGAAAGAGTGTAAATAGATTGGAGGTACAGTAGTAGTGAAGGGCGAGGGAGAGATAGGGAGGAAAATGGTTGAAGGGAGGAAGGTAGTGCAAAGGAGGGGGAGGGAAAAGGAGGGGAAAAAGGGAAGAGTGTGGAGGCTGAAACATTTAGTAGTAGTAGTGTAATAGCTTTGGGACTGGCAGTGGATGGGGAAAAAGAAAAAGAGGATCAGGTAGGGAGGCAGAGATCAGAGAGGGTGGGAAGCAAAGAAAAGGTAGGAGAGAAAGGATGACGGACAACAGACCAGATGGCTGCATGATGGGAAGTAGGAAGGAGGTAACTGGGGTAGACAGCAGAAAGAATAAGGGAGGTAGAGGTTAAGGAGATAAAATAATCAACACAGGAATTGGAATAGACAAGAGAGTAGCAAAGGGAGCTGAATCTTGTAACAACAGAATGACTTGTACAGATCTGATAAGCACTCCCCTTACAATTTGGTAGCTCAGTCCAAAATGCTAAGCCCTCCTGATTAACTAGATAACACAACCCCATGATAGAAATACTAAACCCTCCCTGTTTAACTAAATAACCTATTTAGGTAAATGTATAGCACCACACCTTGACCTTGTTAAAGTGAACTTATACAGATCTGATAAGCCCTCCCCGTTACAAATTTGATATCGCAGTAAAAAAACTACTAACCCCTCACTGTTTAACTAGATAACACGGCCCTTTGACATCTCAAGCCCTATCAGTTAAACTAGACAGCACAGTGTCCTTTACTTTTCTAAACTCTAACAGATTGCATTTGTGAATGCTAACAGATTAAATGTACATGTAACCCCACTGGACGATTTATACAATGCCCCCTTCTACATTAGTTATTATTTGCTACTTAAACGGACTAGTAAAAGAGTACTAATGGACTAGTGAAAGAGTACTAATGGACTAGTAAATGGAGAGAACTGCACTCAAACACCACATACACGTGCAGTATTATATAACACTGTTTATTGTGTTTCCTCAGACCACTCTACTCCATTTCTTGGAGAAAATGGCTCAGATAATGTTGGAAATCGATGAAGAGTTTAGAGGCTTCCAGCCATATGAGTTTACCACACTGAAGGTGTGCTGATTTTATCTTTTGTTTTATTGTGCTTCTGCTGATATCAGTTCTGAAACAGAAGATTTTGCATTGCATGTTGCTGTGTGACAGTGTTTATGTCAGTATGCAGTTTTATCTTCACATTTTGCATTTTACATTTAGTTTTGTTATACTCCCCTTTTAAACAAGAAAACAATTATAATGGTATGGTAGTGCCACTATAGTTAGGGCTAAGTAGGCAGTTTAATGTTAAACCCCTAATTTTGTACTTCATTAGCTTTGCAACTGTTACAGAGTTGCACAAAATGTTGTATGCCCGGTCCCAGGGGCAAGATCTCTTGACTTGCCAAGTTTCATTCCGGTCAGATGTGTGGATTCTGAGATCCAGATGGCAGAAAAAAGTGAAAAACTCAGGGGGGAAGGGGTTGCTGTTTTATGTTTTTTTTTGTCATCATCTAGTGCCATACTGTTTGGAATTGTGCTCTAAAATGTTCTGGGTAGAAAGGGCTTGGACCACAGTGGTGTCTTTCACTGGTTTAGTGAAAAAATATTAATCTGTTCCAGAGTTGTAAGAATTTAAAATGTCGTTTCTGAGCATGCTCAGTATGCTCTTTTGGATAGCTGTTTGTTTTTTTATAAATTTGTTTATTTAACTTTTCCAGGTACAGCACAGCTCAACCTTTCTAATGGTGGCATTATACAATCAATCAATCAAACTTTATTTAACCAGGCATAATACTACTGAGCAAGCTAATTTTCAAAGAGGTCCTGGACATAATAAAATAAATCACAGGCAGGTACAAGGCAGGAAAATAAACACTGTACATATGAGGAGCTAAGACAGACCTATACAGCAAGGGCTAACACAATTAAGTGCTAATTATAGCACACTAAAACAAGCAAAATAAATCTAAGGACGGTTCGACCCCGGGCACTCACTAGGATATGTAGCCCGGTTGGTATCTAGTATAAGACTTGGAAGGAGGACGGGTAGGGAGGGTGAAGTTATAGGAGTCAGGGGTAGGTACAGAATTAACTTTTTCAGACAAGGTATAGTTGAATGTAATAGTCATCATTAAACAGCAGTTTTGCCTGTTTCTCTGTTCCCCCTTGGACACAGATCAGAGGAAGAGGAAATTGTATATAGGTACAGTAAGAATGCATTCATGCTGCTCAGAGATAGTAATAGTTATTTCTTATTTCACTGATCCCTTGTCTTAGGCATGGCTCAGGTCAAGGAGCAGAGGAGACAACTTCGGACAGGCGGGCATCACAGGCCAGAATATAAATTCAAGATTTAACAAGATGGGGAAAGAGACGTAAGGGCGACCATTGGGAAAAGGGATTGGGCCCGCAGATTGAAGCTAGGTTAGAAAGTCACTTCGGCTCCAAACTGGTGTGAATTTTTCTGGAAGGTCTTGGTAAGATTTTTTCAGACCCCAGCAGTTACATGCCACTATAGCAATACAGGCTCTAGTGTCTGCTGGCGCTGATGTGGCCTTGTTGGAAGCCATGGGCACATCTTTCGGGGCTGCCCATTTCTTGTCCCATTTTGGCGGTTGATTCAACAGGCGGTGCATGACATTACCGGGGTCCTTATCCCTTGGCAGTTTGAGGAATGGGTGCTGGGAATCCCGGCAGCTTTAAAGCAGAGGGAGATGCTAGAAAGGTACTGTTAGTATTAATAGCCGCAGCTCTTAAGTGCAGCACAGTTAGGTGGCTGAAGCGGGAACCCCTATCCCTGGAAGAATGGATAGTAGGGGTAAAGGGAGTTCTATTTATGAAATCCTTGACTGCAAGCTTGCGCCTTAGGTTTGAGCAACATGAAATATGATGGAGACCTTAGGAGGTCTGGCTCCAGAGCAAACTTACCCAGAGGAATCAGTGGGTGGGGTTATGACAAGTTAAGGTGGAGGAAGTCTAGGTGGAAACACTTGATTGTTTTCTGAATCAAACTTGGGTTCTCTCTTTGATTTTTAGGTTACCATAGGCAACATGTGGGGCCAGACAAAGGGAGAAGGGGGGGGAGGCACTTATTGACCTAAGAATTTACCTTGTTCTTGACTGGGAAGTTCATGTCCCAGTAGTTTCTACCTTGGTTAAACAGCTTTTATGAACCAATTATGCTTTCTGGGAGGAGGCTCTAAATGTCAGATGTCAGTTTTGCAGCAACTCAAATATTTTTGACTTTATTTCTTTTCCAGTGAAAAATTGCAAAGACTTTTTAGCCACACTGACTTAAAGTACCTCAAGAGACAAGTTCCTTGATCAAAAGTGGTATCTGTATTATGATGGATTGACTGGATTCTTTCTGATTACTGTATTGAATTGCTGTGCGTCTTGCAGTGAAAAAAAATAAAGCTGAGTTTAAAAAAAAAAGATTTAACAAGATTAGGGGAACCTCAAATAATCCTAAAGTATACATCCGTTCTCATTGGACTAAAGTGGGTCTGTGCTCATGACATGAACCAGCCACATTTGCCAGTTATTCTGCATGAATAAGTGCGGTCATTAAGTAAGAATATAAACCTTTCCATTTGATATATTTGGTGGACTAACGTCCTACAATTTGCCACATCCGGAAGGGCAGGGGTCAGCCATCATTTAGTAATTAGTTTTTTAGCAAGTGTGATAAGGATTCCTAGAAGATATCATGAGGAAGGGTCCCTCCAGTCCTTAGGGTATTGAAATAGGATGTATAGCTGCGGTGTATGTTGAAGGGAGGGATCAAAGATTTCCTGTAGTTCAGCTTGGATGCAGTCAAGAAAGGGTTGAATTATTGAGCATCCCACATGAAATGATGTTCACCACAAATCCTCCAACAGGAAGAGTTTGATGTTCTGAGATAGTGAGCAGTAATCACTGGGGTACGGAAATATCTGGTGAGTTTTTTCCAAACGTACTCTCTCCACTGATGTGAGCTCATTATTTTTGAGGAGTAGCGGCAGGCACGCATGCAAGTCTCTACATCAGTGGGGGAGCCCATCTTGATTTCCCATTTCTGGATTACATCTATAGAGGAAATTCTAAGAGTGACCTGTAGTGTTTGGTGCAGTTTTGAGATCATGTGGGGATGCGGTCCAGATTAAAAGAAGGCTATAAAGTATGAGATGATATGTGGGTAGCTGGTTGGATTGTGGGTTCCTAAGGGAAGAGGGGTAATGTAGTGTCTCAATTGGACATATTGTGTCTGGGCATTGCAGTTGACATGCCATTTGAACTTCAGTGAAGGAGAGCATTGTTGATTCATTAAAGAATTGATATATGTATTACAATGACAATCTCTCCCAAAGGAGGAACCTATTATCTTCAGAAGATGGGGCAAAATGTTCTAGATAGGGGATTGGGCATAAAAGCATGAAGAATGGTGTGAGATGAAGAGCTTTTCTAATTGAAAGCCACACTCTAACCTGGAATTTAAGCCAGGGGTTGCTGGATAGCACGGTATCAGCTGGTAAGGCGCCGTAATACATCACCCGCACAAACAACTGTAAAGGGAATAAGTATTCAACCATCACCCCCACTGTCTGTCAAGATGCCTAAATAGGATGAACCATAAGTACGCAGTCCAGTAGTATAATTTAAAGCAGCAGTGCAAGATAAAAAAACTCTGCACTTTTGCAACAGTTTCAAATCCCAGGAAATCTTACTGTATTCTGACAAATGCAGTATTGTCTCACCATAGGACTCCCCCGGAGTCTAAACAGTTAATAGAACCTGTGCTAATAGTGGAATGTTAGGCTCGAGCTCGGTTTTCAAATCACTTTCCCTGGTTGCACTTCCTGCAGCTGTCAGATTCTTTACTCCGCTTGCCTCAGTAAGACGTCTCCAGAGAGCTCTCCTTCACTTTCTTGAAGAAGTTTATTTTATCTCAGTTTTATTGAAGTCCACTCAATTATTTCGATTTTTGAAGTGCTGTTCTTGATTCACAGGTAGACTTAGTCTAGACAGAGTGAATTTGGTAAGTTTTTTTGGTTCTTTATCAGTTCCTTTAACCAAGAAGGAACCAATAGTTTTCCTTTATTTCAAAAATATCTGAGGTACTCAGTTCTACCAACTGTCTGTAAGTCGGCTGACATTAATTTATCTATTATTTTAAAAATTTTACTGGGTTAATTCTCGGTTCATCATTTTTTACCGACAGATAAATGTCACAGACCAAGAAAAGAATGGGCCCCACAGGTTTCCAGCATTGTACAGAGTGTGGGGAACCATTCACTAAAGTAGATCATAGTTTAATTTGTGTTTTTTGTTTGGGGTTTGACCACCTCAGAGAAGACTGTGAAATTTGTAAAAACTTCCCTCAGTCGACGCTTGAGAGGCGACTTAAACAACCGCAGGAGAAGATGCCTGAGAAGGCTGCTGACCCAGCTGCAGACAAACCGGCTACCAGCCATAAAAAACTGGAGAAACAGTCCTCTGACAAAGGCGATGGTTCCTCAACTAAGAAATGACCTGCTGATACCGCCGCTGACCCAGCAACTGTAGGCAAGAGAAAAAAGAAAGAAAAACATACAGTGGTCGAACCGTAACCAAAGAAAACACTGGTTCCGACCACTGAAGAAATAGCGAACACTATCAAAATTATCCAAGCACTCCAACCAAGCACTCCGGTTCTGGTTGAGAAGTGGCCGCACACACAGTCCTTCAGTTGTAACCTGGTTCCCGATTCTCTGGAATGCAGGTTAGAGCTTTTTGGGGAAGGGATGAAGACGAAGATGAGGATGGGGATGATGATTTTGGAGAACTGATTGAGCCGGATATTTTTCCTGATCCCCACCGTCCTGATTCCCCTGACAAAGGAACTGTGGACTATACTTCCCACTTTGCTTTATAAAGCAAGTGGCCCAAGCCCAGGACCTCCCTACTCAGGAATACACTGATGAGGAGGAGGAGGAACAGGATTACATGGAGATGATGGATGTTCCAGTCTCCAAAAGACTATTGGTGCCCATCCACAAATCCCTGAAAAAACAGGTCAATAAGGTCCTTCAGACCCCCACTTCTGTGCCACCAGTAGACAGAAAGGTGGACAAGAAATACTGAGTGGCTAGGGGTGGAGCAGAGTTCCTTTTTGGTTTTCCAAGCCACGAGGGAGTGGTGCAGGCTGCAGCCTGTGATAAGGCTGGCATACCCTTGGCATCTCACCCTCCAGACAAAGATTCCAAGAAAATGGATTATATTGCCAAGAAGGTTTACCTGGGATCCTCTCTCCTTATCAGGCAGGCCTCCTATATGGCTTATACTGTCAGATACCAGAGGACCTTATGGAACAATGTGATGGAAATTTCAAAGTCTGTTCCAGCCCCTATGGCAGCAGACTGGGAAGAAACTGCAAAAAGGGGCATAAAGGCATCAAAAGCTCACTTTAAGATGGCAGTGGATACTAATGACACTGCTGTCAGACAAATGGCTTCCTTGGTGTCGCTCAGAACTACTAACCTGACCCAAGATACACAAGCCAAGGCTTTGGATATTCCATGTGAGCCTACTTCTCTGTTTGGTGAATAGGCAGAGGCTCACATGAAGAAGATGGACGACTACAAGACAGCCTATAAAGTGCTGCAGTGAAAGAAAAAGCATCTACACCCCAGAAGCAGCAAGCCAATGGAGGTAGAGGCAGGGGACACTACAGGCCTTTCTTCCAGCCGCAAGCTTTTCTCCAACTCCAACCTCAGGGAGGTTACTTCAGAGGCAGGGGCAGGAGAGGTGGCAACCGAACTAGCCCTAGCACTCAGACAGCATCCCAAGCCGAGCAGGCACCCTGAAGTGTCTGCTTAGGTTGCCTCCCCATCCCCAGCAGGGGACAGGTCTATTTATTTATTGAAATGTTTCACTAGGAAGGCACGCTGAACAACAAGTTGCTTGTCTCCCGTGTGACCGGGGATGGGTTCAACTGGATGAAGAGTTAGACATACAGTTTACCAAATATATATATATATATATATATATATATATATATATATATAATTATACAATCACATTTGTGACATAGCATACAGTTAAATATATCATACCTGTGGAATATGCATTTAAATACAAGTGGAATATCTGAGGAACATAGTAAAGAAATGTAATGTAATCTTGTAGCCAGATCCTTACAGGAATGGATCACAGTTAAGAGGCAGATAATTTAGCAATTATTGAATGAATGAGGTGCAGTGAGGGGACACCAAGGGGGTAGAGGGGTAGACCGGGGAAACAAGGTGGGGGAAGGAGAGGATAACGATTGGGGGGGGACATTACCAGAGCAAAGTGAGCAAAAAATCAGTTGTGGTGGGCAAGTTAACACAGGGTTAATGCAATCTGGGAGCACCTCAGACAGAACAAAAAGTGCAAGTTATTAGCTCAAGTGAACTAATTCCTTTGTTTAAGTGCTGGGGGGTAGAGGAGGGGCAGGAGAGAGGTGGGGTAAGGGATAGAGTAGGAAAGGATGAGTCATGCCTGGAACTGGCCCCTTCAGAGTGCGGAGATCGCTGCCAGTGATGGAATGAGGCAAGGACTTAGAGTAAGGGGCAAGAGTAGGCAAGGACAAATTGGATAGAGATAGTCGAGGGGATGGTAAAGGGAAGGAGGAGGGGTGGAAGAAACATGCCCAAGACTAGACCTCTACAGGATGTTGAGAACCCTGCCAGAGAGCAGAGTCAGGCGAGGATGAGTTAGGTAGAAAGTATGGGGGGAAAGGGGAGGGAAGGAAGAGTAATTTCCCAGTGCTGGAACCCCTCCAGGATGCTGAGAACCCTGCCAGGGGGCAGAACTAGGTGAGGACATGGGAAGAAAGAAAAACAAAAAGTGATAAAGGGAAAGGAGGGAAGAGGAGGGAAAGAAGAAGCTTGCCTAAGACTAGGCCACTCCAGGATGCTAAGAACCCTGTCAGATCGCAGAATCAGGCGAGGACTAGTTGGGTACAAAGGATGGGTGGGGAGTGAAGGAAGAGTGATTGCCCAGTGCTGGGCCCCTCCAGTATGCAGAGAACCCTGCCAGAGGATAGAATTAGGAGGACAAGTTGGGCAGAAGGAAATATGAGGGATAGAAGAGGAAAGGAAAAAAGAAGGGAAGGAAGAAACTTACCTGAGAGTAGACATTGCCAGGGTGCTAAGAATCCCGACAGAGGGGAGATTTAGGCGAGGCCAGGTTGGGTAGAAAGGAGGGAGGGGAAGGGGAAGAGGAGGCTTGCCCAGTGCTAGACTCCTTCAGGATGCTGAGAACCCTGCCAGAGGTTAAAACTAAGCAGGGGCAAGTTGGTAATAGAAGAAGGTTGGTGTAGGAGTGAGGGGGTAAGTGGCAATGGGAGAGGAGAGCGTGCGAGAAGCAGGTTTGGGGGGGGAGGAAGGTTTAATAGGGGATGTGAGTCATGGAGAGGAGCAGAAGTATAGGAGGGTGGTTAAGGAGGGTTAAAGCAGGAGCAGTTAAGTGAGAGAAAGTTGTGTAAGGCAGAGGCAAGGGAGTAGGAGGAGTGCCGTATTTGGGGGGAGAGGGAGTTCCAGATTTGTGGGAAATGATGGGTGAAGCCTGACTGACCGATGAGTGGTTTGACGGGGGACCAACAAAGTGCGAGTGTCAGAGGATCTGAGGGAGTGGGGGGGGGAAGAGAGAGAACATGAGAAGTAGGAGAGAAGTTCTCCTAACCAAAATTTAGAAGTGAATTTGGTACAATGAGTGAGGCATCTGTTAGCAAGCGGGGGAAGGGACAGAGCATGCTAGAGGTCACAGTGATGTGTGTGTGATGGAGCATCAAGGGCAAAATGACAGAAGGAGTTAAAGAGAGTGTCCAATTTGGTTAGGGAGGATTTGGGAGCGGCACCATAGGCTACATCAAAGTAATTAAAAATTGGGAGGATCATCTTCTGGACTAGTTCACGCTGCACCATAGGAGTGATGCAACTACGGTTCCTGAATAAGGCACCAAGCTTGGGGCACAGTTTTTTTCAGAATGGCGTCAGTGTGGCCAGAGAAGTTGAGGTGTTGGTCCAATCAAACCCCAAGGTATCTGAATGAGGAGGAATCCTCTAGGATTGTCCTATCAAGGGTATGGAAAGAAGGTAAAGGGTGGAGCCTAGAAAGTCTCAGCCTAGTGCCAAAGGTCATGGAGACAGTCTTTTTGGCTTTTAGGAATAGTTAATGTGAGGCAAACCATAGCTGAACCTGGTGGAAGTCATGCTGAAGGGTGGTTGCTACATCGGCGGGGCATTTGCCAGAGGAGAACAGGATGGTGTCGTCAGCATACATATGGATAGAGGAAGAGGGGGAGCATACTGAGGGCAAGTCATTTAGGAAGACTGAGAAGAGAATGGGTTCAAGCACTGAGCCCTGTGGGACGTGGGACTCCTGTGGAAATAGGGAGGGGGGTAGAGATTGTATCCTGGATCTTGACTGATTGTGTTCTGCCTGAGAGGTAAGCTCTAAACCAGTTTTGGGCAGAAGTAGACAACCCAGCAACCATAAAGGAGTCAAGAAGTAGGGCATGGGAGACTGTGTCGAAAGCCTTGGTGAGGTTGACAAAGATGGCAGAGGTAATGGGGCCATTATCCATCCTGGTGAGGATGGAATCACTGAGCCAGAGTAGGGAGGTAGTAGTGGAGTGGTTCT
The DNA here is from genome assembly GCA_016271365.2 of Neoceratodus forsteri. Lineage (NCBI taxonomy): Eukaryota > Metazoa > Chordata > Ceratodontiformes > Ceratodontidae > Neoceratodus > Neoceratodus forsteri. The sequence goes on from CM028132.1 coordinate 1,340,253,313, forward strand.
TCCAAAAGCCAGACTGGAATGGTGTGAAAAAGGAAGAGTCATCGAGGAAGGAGGTTAGTTGAGAGAGGACCAGGTGTTCTTGGAGCTTAACAAGTGCATGGAGGAGGGAGATTGGGCAAAAATTTGCAGGGAAGGAGGAGTCAGCACCATTTGGGAGAGGGAGGAACACCATATTTTTGCAGGACAAAGGGACAGATGAGGATGAGAAGGAGAGATTTGGGATGAAGGAGAGAGGGTAGGCTATAGCAGAAGCTGAAAGGTAGAGGAGTTTAGGGTCAAGGTCGTCTGGTGATGTGTCTTTAGAAGGATTAAGAGAGAGAGAGAGAGAGAGAGAGAGAGGGGGAGTGTTTCTTTGGGGAGACAGCAGAAAAGGAAAAAGGAAGGGTGGGGCGTGGAGGGGTTGAGTGCTGGATGTGGGAGGATGAGGAGGGGGGAGGTTAGAGGGGAGGGACTTTGGAAGTGCTGTGACACAGGAGGTATAATAGGAGTTAAACTCGTGAGCCACTGCGCACAGTTCAGAGACCAATGAGTTGTTTATTTTAAGCAGTGGGGGAGGTGGGTGTGAAGGGGAGAGAATAGGGCGTGGACCACGTTCCAGAATTTGGAGGGGGAATTGATGTTTTTGAGAAAAGATGATTTAAAAATATTCAGACTTGGCAAATCTGGTAGCTTTTGTGCAGGCATTTCTTAACATGCAATACCTGGCATAGTCTGGGGGAAGCTGGGAGGCCTTATGTTTCCTCCAAACTTTGTCTCACTCCCTGAGACAGGTCAGTAACTCGGGGGGAGACCCAGGGATGATGGCTGCCATGAACTCTAATGCATTTGAATGGAGCATAGCAGTTCCATGTAGTTAGAAATTTATCTTTAAAATAAGCAAAGGGACCAGTCATTAAGAAGAGGATTAAGGTTTAAGGAGCTGAAGGAGCGGAGTTGCAGAATTTTGTGTGGCGGTTTTGGTCTATGGACTTTCCTGACTACGAAAATTGGGTGATGATCACTGAGGGCATCTGGGAGGATGCCTGATTTAATGACTCAGTGGGGGTGAGAGGTGGGAGCCCAATCTATAAGGGGGTGGTTAAGGGTTTTATGATTTAGGCGGGTGGGTTCCAGGATGAGTTGGGAGAGATTGAGGGCCATGATGTCATTAAGTGTCTTAGCAGTTGTTGGTGATAGCCAGTTTGTTTACATCACCCAGGACGTATAGCTCACCTTTTTGTGAGAGGGATGTTATGGAGGTAATGAGATCCAAGGTATCGGATGCCATGGAGCCAGGTCAACAGTAGATGCCGGCTATGATAGGGGAGGAAAAAAGCAAGGTAATGTTTACTACAAGTGCTTCATAGGTGGAGGGTAATGAGGATGATAGAATGGTCATGAATTGAAGTGAGGACAGGATATACATGGCTTCTCCGCCACCCCTGCCAGTCCTATCCTGCCTGATTATGGAATAACCTGGGATATTAATGTCGCGATCAGGTATTTTAGTGTTTAACCAAGTTTCCGTTAAAATTAGAATATCAGGTGTGAGGGAGATTACCATAGGATTTAAAAGGTCAATTTTTGAGACGAGACTGCAGATGTTTAAGTGGAGGATTTTCAGGCCCTTGGGGAGGGCAGAAGGGGTTGGGGAAGTAGGTACATTAATGGAAGGATTGCAACTGGCAGAGGTGGGTGTAGTAGAGCCAGGATTGGGATGAACATTTCCTGTTGCGAGTAAGAGGAGTGCGTTTATGAGGGAGTGGAGTTTAGGGCATTTGTGACGGGCTGAGGATTTTGGAAGTATTTGGGGGGGGCTAGGCGGGGTGAAGATAAGGCGGTGAAGGAAAGCTAGGTGGCTAAGGGCTGAGAATAGATTAGCAGGGGGGAGGCGAGGGAAGTGAGACCAGAGTATTTGAGGGGGTGTAGGAGTTCTGGCAAGGATAAAGGTAGGGGCTAGGAGAGTGGAGGGGAAAATTGAGAAAGGTTTATTGAACTGAGGAGAGTGCAGAGCTGATGTAGACAAAATTGATAGAAGAATTAGAAGGAGGAGAAGTGGTGAAGGAAGGGTGGGTATATTGAATGGATTGGGGGAGCAAGAATAGATCAGGGTACACTAATCAGCAGTAGGGAGTAGGTCAGTGGCACTGGCAGAAGTAAAGTGACTGAGTAGCGGTGGACAGTAGCAATTGCCAGCAGCAGCAAGTTAATTGAGTTGTTGCCCTCTAGTGGCTTTGCAGTATAATTTGCAAATGGGAAAGTAGACACAAAATTACACTTTAAACTGAAAAAAAAAATGTTGTAGGTGCCGTATTGGTCCTTTTAAGAATAGATCCAGAAACAAATGATTTGATACCTTTTATTGAGGCTACTCAGTTAAAGGCATACTGGTGTTAATTAGCGTCTCTGACATAATCTTCTGTTATGTTTTAAATGTATATGTTAAACCAATGAGAATTATTTCTGTTTTTTCAATATAATCTGATGTTAATAGTATGGGATATTTAAAAAAAATGCCACAAAGCTTCTGAAGAAGGACCTGGTTGGTTCGAAAGCTAGAGCACTTTGTTCTTTTCTGTAACATCTATGTTGGTCCAATAAAAGGTATCAAATCATTTGTTTCTGGATCTACTTTAAACTGAAGAAATTCGGCAGTGGGTGCATGAGAAACATCAGCAGTTTGCGGGAGACGAGACCCCTGCTAAGGCCAAAATTCCAACGCAGCACTAAGTATAAAAATAGTCCAGAAATCAGAGGCAATACAGGATTAGGGGAAAAATAAAGTTAATTTGGCCGATGGTAGTGACATAGTCCAGTTGGGAGGAATTGAAAATGCTGGGCAGGATGAGGAGCCAAACAGGGAGCTCGTGGACCGCAGGCATCCAATGAGAGCTATCCCAAGAGAAAGGCACCTGCCCTTTGAAAATTTACAGAGACAGCCACGCAGGTTGGCCCACTACCTCCAAAAATGGCAAACCATTACCACAGACAAGTGGGCCTTGGAGATAGTGGGTCAGGGTCTGGCTCTCAGCTTCAAACTCAAACCAAAGCTGAGGGCAAGGGTCTTCAGACCTTCTTCCCCAGCAGAAATATTGCTTCTGGAAAATGAAGTATCGAACCTTCTGTCTCAAGGGGCAGTAGAATCAGTTCCTCTAGTACAGAGAGGGAAAGGGCTTTATTCAAGGTATTTCCTCACAATAAAGAAAACGGGAGTGGCAACCCATATTGGATCTCAGGCACCTAAACAGACATTTTGCAAAACCTAAGTTAAAGATGGTGACCTTAACAACAGTCCTTCCAACCCTAAGGCAAGGGGGATTGGCTTGCATCTCTAGACCTAAAAGATGCATACTTCCACATCCCACTCTGGCAGTCCCACAGAAAATTTCTAAGATTCAGACTGCCATCAGGCCATTACCAGTTCAAGGCAATGCCTTTCAGACTTACTTCTGCTCCAAGGGTGTTCACAAAATGCTTGGCTGTGGTTGTGGCACACCTGAGGAGACAAGGGGTTGCAGTATTCCCTTACCTGGTTGACTGGCTAGTCGTAGGGCAATCCCCTCAACAAATAAGGGAATCCCTGACACTCACACAGGAGGTACTTCAGTCGCTAGGGTTCCTGATCAACCTGAAAAAATCAGTACTGGAGCCAGTACAGCTCCTGGAGTTTATAGGAGTAGAGCTGGACACTGTGAGGGGAAAGGCTTTTCTTCCACAGACAAGGGCAGACAGCCTGATACATTTGGCAAGTATCTTCAAGTTGCAAAGCCTAAGGCCTGCAAGGCACTTTCTAAAGTTGCTGGGCCATATGGCAGCTTCCACAGCAACAGTGTCAGGGGCAAGGTTCCAAATGAGAGATATTAAGTATCATCTCAAACTATACTGGCACCAGAAAGGAGACTCACTGTCAAAACTGGTACCAGTAACAAGAACACTTCTGTGGTGGCTGGATATGGACAGCCTCAGGCAAGGGGTGCCATTCCTGAAAGAAAATCCTTCCTTAGTGCTGACCACAGATGCTTCCCTTCTGGAATGGGGAGCACATCTGGGGAAGCACACTGCCCACGGTACATAGCTCAAGCAGGAGTCATTGCTGCATATCAACCTGCTGGAGCTCAGAACAGTATTTGTGGGACTACAAGCATTCGCCAGTATGCTACAGGGAAAGGTGGTTCAGGTCAGAACAGGCAACACAACCACTGTGTATTATATCAGCAAACAAGGAGGCACAAGGTCAACCCCCCCTATGCACAGAGGCCATGAAAATATGGAGTCTGGCCTACTCAATAGGAGTCTCCCTGTCAGCAATCCACCTTCCAGGGAAGAACAATGTTCTGACAGATGTCCTCAGCAGAATCAATCAGAAACATTACAAGTGGTCTCTGAACAAGCAAGTGTTACAGATTGTGTTCAAAAGGCGGGGCACTCCAGAGATAGACCTCTTTACAGTCCCAGACAACTACCAACTTCCCCAAATTTGTTGCAGGCCCCCACTGAGGGGCCCGATCCCACTGGATGCACTGATTTTGGATTGGACAGGGAAGTTTCTGTATGCCTTCCCTCCATTCCCATTGCTACTGAGGGTCCTGAATAAACTCAGATTCTAGCCGGCTACAGTGATCCTCATTGCTCCAGACTGGGCCAGGCAGTCATGGTACTCCCTGGTTCTGGCATTGTCAGAAGCCAAACCAATCAGCCTCCCCAGGAAGCACAACTTTCTGACCTCTTCCCAAGGCAGGATTCTATACCCCAGCCTTCGGTCTCTCAGGCTCAAGGCATTGCTCTTGAGGACCTAGAGTATGCTGACCTGCATCTATCCGAAGGGGTCATGGAGGTCCTTAGGGTTTCTAGAAAGCCCACCACTAGGAAGACTTACATATCCAAGTGGAAAAGATTTTCCATTTGGTGTCAGAGCAAGGATCTGGACCACACTCAGGTGGGGTTACCAGTTGTCTTGGATTACCTAACCCACCTTCACTCCCTTGGTTTGAGAACATCCACTTTAAAAGTGCACCTGGCAGCAGTCTCTGCTTACCTGTCAGCAGGTAAGTCATCATCTCTGGCTGCTAACCCAGTGTTCAGGAAATTCTTTAAGGGGCTGCTACATCTGCACCCCCGCATAGGATTCCTACTCTTGTATGGGACCTGAACATATGTATTGCACAGCTCATGCAGTCACCCTTTGAGCCAGGATCTCAAGTATGTAACTTGGAAAGCTGTGTTCCTAGTTGAAATCACTTCTGCCAGAAGAATTAGTGAGCTCCAGGCTTTGTCCATGGAGACTGACTACATTGCATTTCACAGGGACAAGGTGGTCCTTCGGACCAATAACAAGTTTCTCCCTAAAGTGGTACCGGACTTCCATAGTAATCAGTCCATTACACTGCCAGTCTTTTTTACTGACCACTTCACTTCAGGGGAACATAGGCTGCATAGCTTAGATGTGGCTATCAGCTACTACCTGGGGCATACAAAAGGCCATAGAGGGGACAGGACCCAGCTCTTCTTGACCTACGGGGAAGTTGGAAAAGGTAAACCAGCCACAGAAAGATCCTTTGCAAGATGGACTGTGGCCTGTACCCAGTTCTGTTACAGTAAAGTGGGCAAGCAGCCCCCACACGGTCTCAGGGCCCACTCCACTAGAGGAACAGCTGCCTCTATAGCAGCTTCAAGAGACATTCTTCTGCTGGAAATCTGCAAAGCAGCTTCCTGGAAAACAGTTCACACATTTACCAAACATTACTGCCTGGATACCCAGGCTAGGGGTGATGCCAGGTTTGGTACAGCAGTCCTGCAGAACCTGTTTCCTAAATAGGTCCTCTGCCCACCTCCAGAGGCACTGCTTGAGTATTCTGCATTTGTCAGAATACAGTAAGATTTCCTGGGGTTTGAAGAAAACATTACTTACCATAGTAATCTTGTTTCTTCCAAGGGAATCTTGCTGTATTCTGAGCTCCCACCCTTCCTCCCCTACTAGGACCTACAGGGCACTGTATACCAGCTGTAGATGTTTTGTGGGGAACCTGTGGGCATACTTGTTTATTTCTTGGGCATCTGTTGACAAGAGTCTTGGAAGATGCCCTTGTTGTTTAAGAAGGGTTGTCCCAAAGAAGGGATTATTATTGTTATATTAGAATAGATTAGTTAGCTAGTTAGTTTAGCTTCTGCATGCTTCGTAAGAATCTGATGGTTGCAAGAATTGCAACCAGGGACAGTAGTTTGAAAACCAAGCTCGAGCCTATCATTCCACTATTAGCATAGGTTCTATTAACCATTTTGGCTCCGGGCAGTCCTATGGTGAGACTACACTGCATTTGTCAGAATACAGTAAGATTCCCTTGGAAGAAACAAGATTACTATGGTAAGTAATGTTTTCTTATTCCCTGTGCTTTGTTGAGCATTTACCTGGTAATCTTTCTCACCAGCATTGTACTGTCACCCTGTTATTTGTTCCATTTTCCTTTGTTTTTGTTTACATTTCTGCCACTTGCCATGTTGAAAGCAACAGTACTAGATAAGCAGCCACCATATTTACTGTGGCGCTACAGAACTGGAAACTGACCACTTTCTGGTTAAGTAGTACTGCTGCTTTAAGTGACGGGAGAGCTAAGCCCCCCGTATCCTTTGCCAAACTAAGTTGCTGTAATTTAATTCTGGGCTTTTGTCCAGCCCAGACAAAGTGAGGTATTTTCCTGTGCCATTTTTTCCATGCATTTAACGGAATGTCAGTTGGGATGTTTTGGAAAAGGTACAGGGCTCTTGGCAGAGTAACCATGCACACTACCTCTATTCCTCTGGATAGGGAGAGTGGTAATGTACCCCAGCTTCTGAAGTCCTGTATCATATTCTGTGTAAATGAGATGTAAGTGTGTTTAAAAAATAATGAAGAGTCTGTTGTTACACAAATCCCCAAGTATTGTAGTTTTTGCATGTCCCAGCGAAATGGGTATATGTTTTAAATGCGTGGTTCAGGGTGAAATGAAAACACAGTGTCTCTGTCTTTGCTGCATTCAGACGATATCCAGCCACCTTACTGTACTGAGCAATACTGTTAAAGACCCCAGGGAGAGAGATTTCCAGGTTATGTAGATAAAGAAGCACATCATCTGCATATAGTGCTATCTTGTGTTCTTCCCCACCAATTGGGATGCCATTCAAAGTCTCCGACTCTCTAAAGGCCTGGGCCAGAGGCTCAGTGTAAGCTGCAAAAAGTAAGGGGGGACAAAGGACAACCTTGCTGGGTGCCTTGATGTAACCTAAAGTTTGGCGAATGGTGACCACTAATTTTGACATTAACCTGCGGGTCATGGTATATGTTCTGCAGAAGAGTAAGAAATGAGGATGGAAACCAAATCGTTCATGGACCGCGTATAAGAAGGACCAGAAAACCCAGTCAAGTGCCTTTTTGGCATCTAAGCTTAACAGCACAGAGTGTAGGGGGGTTTGTTGCATTTGGTGAACCACATGCAGGGTTCTGTGACTATTATCCGTTGTGGTGTGATTTTGAATAAACCTGGTTTGATCACGGTTTATCGAATTCAGTAGAAGCCCCATCCATCCAGTGCACCAAAATGGACATATATAATTTGTAGTCGATATTTAATACCGAGATGGGGCGATAGGAGGAGCCGTATAAAGGGTTTTTCCCTTGTTTTGGGATTACTGAAATAGTGGCAAATGTCCAGGTGGGTGAAGTGGGTTTGCCTGATGAAACTTTGTTATACACTGCCGCCAGGACTGGTTATAGCTCCGCTTTAGTAAGTTTATAAAATTCCACTCCATATCCATCCGGGCCTGGAGCTTTCATAGTTTTTGGACCAGCTGATCGCTAAATCAATCTCTGCTGTGGTGATCAGATGCATTAAATGTCCCTGAGCTACCAACAGTTTGTTCAGGAAGTCCTCAATTTTCTGTTGTGAAGAGGTATACTAAGGGGTGTTCAAAGACTCACAGTAGGTTTTAAAGGCTTGGGCTATGTTGTGATATTGTGTTAATCTGACCCCAGTGTGTGGGTGTGATATTGCTGTTATGGTCGCTAACTATCATTATTTGCGAAGTTGGTATGCTAATAGGCATGAAGACCTAGCACCTGTCTCATAGAATCATTGGCATAGGAAGGTAAGGGCTATTTCGGTTTCGAGGGCAAGTTTTTCTAGCTCTGCTTTAAACTGAGTCAGCTGTGGGATTATTGAGCTATCTCCCTGTTGGTGGGTGAGCTGTAGAAAGTGTAGGGTTTCTTCTAACACTTGCTTACATTCTTGGTGTTGTTTTTTTAAATCAAGAGGAATATTGTATTATGTGTCCTCTTAATACCGTTTTGACAGTGTCCCAACGTATAGCTGCCGAAATGTCCACTTGGGTTTTTTTTTTTATACTTCTCTTTGTTTATTTATTTTCAAAATTGTACAGTACATACAACTTCATGTATTAAAAAGGGATGTAATCATACAACATTTGTGTACTGGAAGGTCATGTGATATTCATTTAGGAGTCCTTTTTAAATACAGCTGTTGGATTAAAACATTTGGCAAAGAACAAAATGAATACATTAAGAATACAACTTATATAACAAACATTGGGCTAATGCTTATTTAGGAACAAAAGCATGAGCTTATTTCATTTTGCTTCATCTTCATAGTACAAAATACATAAGTATTTAAGGAGTTATAGGAGTTATAACATTTTTGTAAAGCTTCTGGCATCGGGGAATTGGTAAATTACAATCTCTTAGGGCAATTAGATATATGACAACTAATGATGCTGCTTACTTTAATTATTTACTCAAAACTCCCAAGATGTCATATCTATCGATGAATATTAGATCTGGTTTTGGTATAATTCCCACCTGGTCCATCGAGGGACAAAGGTCTCCATTCTGTTATGTAGGGAAAAGGATAACTGCTCATTTCACTGGATATTTAAAATCAAAGATTTCCAGTCTGATGTAGAGGGGGGATCAGGCTGAAGCCATTTTTTAGAAATGGCTTTGTAGGCAGCGCATAGCAAAATAGACTAGAGATATAAGGTGTCTTCTCCCTTTACTCCCACCAGAGGGATACCTAAAATGCAGTTCACCCCTGTCAGTGGGCTCGTGATATTCAATATTTGGGAAATGTGGTGGGTAACTGTAGACCAAAAATTATGTAACTTGGGACAGAGATAGAAAGTATGACCATGGGTGGCTAATTCCTCCCCACATTTTCTCCAACAACTTGAAGGGGCTCCTGGGGTTCTACGGGATACTATCATTGGCACTAGAAAATATCTAATTCGTACACGCCATACAAACTCTCTCCATGTGGGTGAGGAGGAAGTGGACCATGTGCCCCGCCAGACCTCAGGCCACTCATTTATGCTTATGGGTGTATTGATTCTCTCTCCCAACTTGCTTTAACCAGTTTAGCTTGGTGTGCAAGTAGGGGTATTAGAAACCTGTACAATTTAGAGATTGCCTCTTCATCTTGTGGTAAAGTCCGTATGTGTCAATATGGGGTCGGGTCCTTTCCTATCTGGGTGTTTAACTCTTGTTCCTTAAGGCATGTATGAATGTAACTCTTAATTTGGCAATAGTATAATTTGTCCCCCATGACCCAGCCATATTTTGTCTGTCCTTCCTCAAAGCTGAAAACCATATTTCATGTTAGAAGTTGCCATGGGGGCATATAAACCTTGGGCAGCCTGTCTAGTGTACCATCTTTTGTATTGGGTAGGCAGGAATTTGGGTGAATGGATGAAGTTTCTGGAGGGATGTATTGAGCAGACTCCTGTGCCACCCCTCAAAGATAGTCGTAGTGGCATTGGGGACCTGTTGTCTAACTTGTTGTAATAGTGAGTGGGAGAATAGTGATGCCTGTAATGGAAAGGGTAATTGTCTGGAGAAGTCTATTTGTTTCCAGTGAGCTCGATAATTATCATTCCCCCATAGAAGTGCCATTCTTGTCTGTGCTGCTATCCAGTAGTTAGGCAACGAGGGTAGCCCCAGTCCTCCAATCTCCTTTGGGAGGTATAATTTATATTGATTAATTCTAGGCTTTTTGTTATTCCAAAGGAAAGCAAGAAAAGTTCTTTGCCATGATAAAATTTCCTTGAGGGATATGATACTGGGGACACATTGGAAAAGGTATAGCAACCTGGGTAAGGCATTCATTTTTAGAGAGAGGGACCTGGAGTAGAAAGTCATTGGGAGGAGGCACCATCTTCTCATATCCTGTTTCAGTTTTGTTAGTAGTGGGGTGTAGTTCGGAGCGGATAGGTGGGCTAAGTTTTCTGGTATAACTATCCCTAAATATTTTAGTTTCTGCTGGTTCCATTTAATCTTGAACTGTTTTTTCAGGGAAGGGGAGGGTATAAAAAAAAAGGAAGGGCTTCAGATTTATTGATGTTAAGGGAGTAACCAGACAGTTCTGAGAAATCTTTAATGTTTTAAGTAGTTGTGGTAAAGACGATTCTGGGTTAGATAAATATACCAAAATATCATCTGCAAACAACGCTAGCTTGTGTTCTGTACCTGCTAGGTTCACTCCTGTTATGTCATGGGAGCTCCTAATGTACTGTGTTAGGGGTTCTATGTATAGGGTAAAGAGTAGAGGGGATAAGGGGCAGCCCTGTCTTGTACATCGTAACAGGGGGAAGCTTTCAGATATATGGCCATTTGCTGTCACGTAGCCTCTCGGTGTTTTGTAAAATTTGAATATTAGGTCAGAAAATTGTTTGGGAAAACCAAAGGAGGCAAGGACCCCCCCCCCCCGTAAGAAGTCCCAGGAGACCATATCAAATGCCTTTTCGGCATCTAGACTTAGTAGAAAGGTGGGGTGGGATTGTTTTTTAATATGTTCTGTGAGATAAGTGGTACGTCTAATATTGTCCTGGGCTTGTCTACCTGGGATAAAGCCGCACTGATCTAGGTGTATTATGTTTGGGATAAATTGAATTATTCGGTTTGCTAATATTGAAGCAAATATCTTGTAGTCTGTGCTGAGAACAGATATGGGTCTAAATGATGGGCATAGTGTGGGGTCCTTGCCTGCCTTGGGTATAACTGATATTATAGCCTCGCTCCATGAGGGGTCGATAATTCCATTTGGTAAAGATACTAAGGTATAAACTTTTTAAAGGAGGGGTGTTATGTTTGTAGGAAATGTTTTGTAGAATTCTCCTGGGAGGCCATCTGATCCTGGGCACTTCCCAGTTTTCAATGCTCCTATAGCAGTTTTGATCTCAGGGATGGACACAGGTTTGGCTAACATGGACCGTTGTTGCTCTGAAAGTGTGGGTAGACGGAGGCGATTTAAGAAGTCTGCTATCTCTTGTTCTGTGGCTCTAGAGCCAGGGGAATATAATTGGGTGTAGTATGTCAGAAAAGCCTGGGAGATGGCGGAGCAAGTGTTCCTCATTTCATTAGTTTGTGCATCTCTGATCTTAGGAATAGAGGCCTTTGCCCATTGGGCTCGTAGGTGACCTGCTAAGAGCTGTAGGAACCTAGGTCCCCCGTCGTAGTATTTACAGTATGTCATAGAAAGACCAGTTTCTGTTCGACTGAATAGTCTAGTATAGTGTTTAACTCTGTTTTGAGCTTAGCTAACTTTTTGTTTCTAACTTTACTAACCTGCAGGCACTGCTGGTCTTCTAGGTCTTTTATCTGGCGTTCTAATAGGGTTCTCCTAGCTTCCCTGAGCTTTTTCCTGTGGGCAGAGACCCCTATCAGTTTCCCACGTAATATAGCCTTGATGATATCCCACAAGATTGCAGGTGTGATGTCTACTGTATCATTATCTTGTATTGCTTGCTCGATTGTTTTTTCTATCTCCTGTCTAACTCCCTCTTCCCTAAGAAGAGAAAGATTTAATCTCCAGAAAGTGTTTTTTCTTTTCATACTAGTTTGAATTTTCATGTAAACAGGGGAATGGTCGGAGAGCACGAGGTCTCCAGACCAGATTTTCTGGAGATTTCCTGTGCATTCTCGAGATGAGAGGATATAGTCCAAGCATGAATAGGTGCCATGAGCTTGGGAAAAAAAGGTGTGTTGGGGCGTACTCCCATTGAGAAAGTGCCTCACATCTTCGTAACCCAGCTCACTGAGTAACTTTACCAATTCCCTACTGGTTTTAGTGGCTTTACCCCTCTGAGTTTGGGAGCCTGTCCCTGCTGGGATATCTAAATTTAGGTCTCCCCCAGAGATAACCTGTCCCTCCGCCCACTGTGCTAATCAGAAAAAAAGGACTTGAAGAAGGATAGGTTTGTGGCAGGGGGGAAAGTAGGTAGATGCTGGGTTCATCTTCTGACCATCTAGGGTACCCTTAATCACAACACAGTGACCCTCCTTATCTATGAGACAATTTTGTAGATCAGAAGGAATTCCCTGTCTAACCAGTATGGCCGTACCCCTGCGTAGGCCACCCTTGTAGGAGGAGGCCAGCACATGAGAAAATCCAAGCTTTTCGAACTTTTTTTGTTCAGACTGGGACAAATGCGTCTCTTGAAGGAGCAGAATGTCTACACCCACCCTATTTAAATATTGTAGTGACTTACTGCATTTTATCGGGTTAGAAATACCATGCACATTGTATGTGCAGATTATATAGGTTTGTGGCATCATGTGAAATGCGTGGAGTCTCCCCCTGTGCTGGCTCCCCCCATCCAATGCCAGAAAAATACCTCACTTGTTCCCCTTTCAAAGCAAAGCTGTTTTTGTTGAATGTAGCCCACGTTACCCAATTGCATTAGCTCAGTGAACCATTTTAACTGCAAACTTGCCAACAGGGCAACAAGATTTATCAAAACAATTTGACAAACATGAAACTTTGAAATTCTGTCGAGCTTCCAAGGTCGGAGGCTAATAAGCCAGATTAGCCTCTGTGTCTTCTCAGAAGTGAGAAAATCGAGGGGGTATACTTGCGCTTCCATTTCTGGAAGACCCTTTCTGGAGCTTAGGTGGAAAAGTGCTCCAAATACTGTGCACCAATAGGTAGCATTTGTCGTCACGTGCATACCAGGGAAAACACTCACTCAGACTCCAACCATAACATTAATATGGTTGTATCGCTAGAGGCAGAACTTAATATAATATGCGCTTAAGGTCAGTGAATAGGGAAAGATTAACATGGAAAAAATAGGAACCACAGAAGTTCAAATAATTGTAGTTGACAGGAGGGAGGCAATGTCTCACTGTCCCTCATCAGGACACCCATCCTCCCCAGAATCTTAAGTCTCTGGAGTCCCGCTCATCTCTGTTCCCTTATAGAACCCTCCACCCAGTCTTTACAGCAACCGCTGTAATTTATTTATCTGTTAATGAATGCAAGCGGGGGTCCTCTTGTGGGAGGCAGGGTCTCCAGAAACATTTTGTTGCACATTCAGTTCTAGTTAGTTTCCCTTCAGGTCTGTTGTTCTTCTTCCAGAGTGGTCTTTTTGTTGACTAGCTGCTGTATCCGGTCCAGGGCCTCCATGTGCTGCAATATTTTGGTACCCAGTCACTTCCTCTCAGTGATGCGTTGCCATTGTTGTCCGCGCTGCTCCTCCTTTTGGTTCCTAGAATCCGGGATCAAGATCTGTTTTTCTTGCAGTGCTGTGGTTGCTTCCTCTACAGTGGAGTATATTTTAGGGCCGCTCTCCCAGAAGATTCGCAGCCTAGCCGGGTAGGGAGTGTGGAACCAGATGGCATTTGATCTCAGGGCCCGAATGATGGGGAGATATTTCAGCCATTGTTGTTGGACCTCCTAGGGGAAATCGTGGTCAAAGAAAAGGCGATGTGTAAGGTAGGAGACATCCTTTTTTGCCCATGCACATCACAAAATGTCCTCTTTTGTGCTATGAGAACTGAGCTTGAAGACTATCGATCGCGGATGCGCATCGGGGTCTGGTGGTTTAGCTTGCAGGGAACGGTGGGCCCTCTTCACATGGAGCTGGTATGTGGGAGGTAGTTCTAGGACATCTTTGAGAAGATTCTCAGTAAAAGATGACATTGGTGCCACTTCCATTCCCTCAGGGAGCCCGTATAAATGTAGGTTGTCTCTGCAAGATCTTCTCTCAAGGTCCAGGCATTTGGCTTGTAGTGCTCCTGCCCTTACTACTAGGGTGTGTACTATTTGGGAAAGCTGGGCCACGTTTTCCTCTGTTTCCACCACCCTATCTTCTATCTGTGCCATGCATGTCTCCATCGTCGCTGTTTTTGGACTGCCCGAAATTCCTGTTTATTCTCTTTACGAGATTCTCTTATTTCCACCAGCAGAGTTTCAAATCGGGAGTGTGATAGATGCTCATTTTCCCCCTCGGTGTCGTAGTCAGCTACATGAGAACTCGTGGGGGAGGCTGATTGGTTGGGAGATTCATCGATGAATCTCTGGCCATCCTTAAGTTTAGATTTGTCTCTGTGTCGGTTTCTGCCTCGATACCTATTTGTACGTCCTCCTCCAGGGTTTTGAGACATTTTGGATGAATTTTCTGTTTTGGAGGAGTATTTTGATAGTTGGGTTCTGAGTGTCTGGATCTAGGCTCCTAGTCACTCTGTGACATCACCGGAAGTCCCACTAGGGGTCCAAGCAGATAGCTGGACAAATGGGCAGATTTGGTGGGCCTAGTTTGGTCCTTTTCTGCTGTCACACTTCTATGAATCTATGAATCTATAGGGGGTTGTTAAACAAGATCTTCTCTAACTTATCTTTCACAAAGGTGTGAAACTGCATGGACTTAAGGAGATATGGGTTCAAGTGCCATCTTGTGGGTCATCACTACAATCCCAGCTCCCAGAAAGTGCTCAGAGGCACATGATCAGAAAGATGGACATCCCCAATTTCACTATTAGTCATATGAGCAAGATTTTCAGCCTGCGTGAAACAGCACTCTATCCTGGAATAACTACAATGTGCTGCAGAGTAATGCCTATAGCGCCAGATCCTAGGATTCAGGGCGCGCCACACATCAGTCAGACTTATTTTCTCAGTAACAGATTTAGAATATTTTTGTGAAACAGTTACATAGATACATAGATACATAGACAGTGTCGGCAGATAAGGGCCTATGGCCCACCCAGTCTGCCCATTTGAGCTTGTAAGTTCAGTTTGTTTTCCTAGAAGTCTGTTGCCCCTTACCCCTGACCTCCAGAATTCCTTTATGTCTATCCCATGCATTCTTAAATCCCGTGATTGTTTCAGCCCCCACCACTTCCTCTGGCAGGGTGTTCCACTTGTCCACCACCCGTTCTGTGAAGAAATTCTTTCTCATGTTTCCTCTGAATCGTCCTCCTCCAACTTCATCCCATGCCCTCTTGTCCTGGAACATCTTTTCGCTTAAAAATAGTGTTTTCCTGCACCCTGTTCCTCCCTGTAAGATGCTTGTATGTCTCTATCATATCTCCTCTCTCCTCCTCTCCTCCAGAGAGTACATGTTCAGTTCCTTCAACCTGTCTTCATAGGACTTGTGATGCAATCCATGCACCATCTTTGTTGCCCTCCTCTGAACCTTCTCTACCCTGTCTATGTCCTTACGTGGGTATGGTCTCCAGAACTGTACACTGTACTCCAGGTGGGGCCTCACTAGTGTCTTGTATAGCAGAATTATGACCTCCCTTTTCCTGCTGGTGATGCCCCTGCCTATACATCCCAGCATCCTATTTGCTTTACCCTGCCTTGTCACACTGTTTCCCTACCTTGAGGTCATCAGAGATGATAACCCCAAGATCCCTTTCCTGCTTGGTGCATGCTATATCCTCACCCCATAACTGATATATTGTGCCGGGGTTTTGTGCCCACATATTATCTTGCACTTCTTTGCATTGAATTTCAACTGCCAAACCCTGACCATTCTTCAAGTTTCTGCAGGTCGCTTCTCATTCTGTCTACACCCTCTGTGTGTCTACTCTGTTACAGAGCTTTGTGTCATCAGCTAACAGTGAAATTCTGCCTTCTAGGTCCCAAGCAATGTCACTGATGAAGATGTTGAATAGGACCGGTCCCAGCACTGATCCCTGTGGTACCCCACTGGTCACTCTTCCCTCTGTGGGAGTGACAGCCATTTACCACCACCCTCTGTGTCCTGCCACCCAGCCAGTTACCTACCCACCACACTACTGTCCTGCCCACACCCATATTCCCCAGTTTGTGTAATAGTCTTCTATGTGGCACAGTGTCAAAGGCCTTGCTGAAGTCCAGATAGGCCATGTCCACTGCCTCCTGAGCCACCTCCTAGTCACCCAGTCAAAAAATTCAATGAGGTTGGTCTGACATGACCTCTCCCTGTGAAACCATGCTGCCTTGGGTCCTGTAGTCCATTGACAACCAGATGTTCCACCAATCTCTCCTTCAGTAGTGCTTCCATGATCTTCCCCACTACCAAGGTGAGGCTGACTGGTCTGTAGTTCCTGCTTCCTCTTTGTTCCCACTTTTGTATAAGGGGACTACATCTGCTGTCCTCCAGTCTTTGGGTACCTCCCTGTTTCCAGTGATTGGCTGAACAGGATAGCCAGAGTTCAGCCACCACCTCTTAGTTCTTTAAGGACCCTGGGGTGCACCCCATCTGGCCCCATTGCTTTATCATCTTATTACTTCCAGTTCCTTGGGACCCTTTTCGTTAAAGGGGCTTGTGTCCATTCTAAACCATTCTCACCCTTGTACTCCCTTCAGACCCATTACCCTCCTCTTCCTCAGTAAAGACTGAGCAGAAATACCTGTTCAATATGTCAGCTTTACTGTTGTCATCCTCCATGCGCCCCATCCTCCTCCTTCAGTCTCACTATCCCTCCCTTTGTCTTTCTTTTTCATTATGTACCTGTAAAGGTTTTGTCCCTCTACCACTGATTTTGCAATGTGTTCTTCTGTCTGAGCTTTTGGCTTCCCTTACTGACCTCCCTGCCTCCCTTTGCTTCTCCTGGTACTTCTCCCTATCCCTTCTGCCTGTGTCTTTTGTATTGCCTGAATGCAATCTTTTTGCTTTCACTTTCTTTGCTACCTCTTTGGAAACCATAATGGTCTCCTCTTCCTTTTCCTCTTGCTAACCTGCTAATGCATAATTCTGTTGTTCTTGTAATCCCCATTTTAATACTGCCCACTGTTCCTCAACCCCTGATTCCTGTCCCATTCCCCTTAATGCCTCTTTCAAGTATCTCCCCATTTTCCCCAAAGTCTGCCCCCCTAAAATCCAGGATACGTGTTTTTGTGTGGTTTGGTTCTGCTCTTTCTGTGATTTCAAACCACAATGACTGGTGGTCACTGTTTCTCAGGTGCTCTCCCACTGTTACCCCCATCACACTGTCCCTGTTTGTGAGCACAAGGTCCAGTATTGCCTTCTGCCGAGTTGGTTCCATGACTAGTTGCTTGAGGAAGGCACCCTGAAGGGAGTCCAGGATAAATCTGCTCCTAGTTGATGCTGCTGCTGGGATGCTCCAGTCCACGTCTGGAATATTGAAGTCTCCAACCAGTACTATTTCACCCTTGTCTGCCATCCTTTGGATGGCTAGCATCAGCTTCCTATCTGTTTCTTCCTCCTGTTTGATGTGACAGATGGACATTAGAGGAGTCAAATTGTGGGTTGGGCACCATATTAAGTTCACCAGCCAACAGCAGTATGACCAATGCCTGGGTGAATGTAGATGTTAGCTAGTGTGACTTCAAGTCCGTGTAAGGTACCCTGAACCTAAACCAGATGACTCTCTGGGTCATGCCAAACCTAGTGTTTCTCGAAGTTAGTATGTTGAAATTGGTCTGCCACCCTGCATCTCCGACCTGATGGGGATGAGGATGAATACTCAGCTGTAAAGCTGAATTTGATTAGTCTGGCGCATTCTGTCCTAGTCAGATGTGACTTCTGGAGGTACACCAGGTCTAGTTTTAATTCTCTAACCCGACTTAATATTTTTGCCCTATTTACTGGGCTTGTGAGGCCGTTCACATTCTCAATCAATCAATCAATCAAAATCTTTATTTATTCAGGCGAACATCATTGAGCAAAGCTCATTTACAAGATGAACCTGAGTGGTCATACAAATGAGGATACAAGTATTATTACATAGATAAGAATAGCATAAACAGCAATACAATGACATGAAATGCTTATATACAACAATTTACATATATACAAGGAACAGTAGAACCATTTAGCCTGTAAGAAAAAAGGGGACAAAGGGTATAGCAGGCATAAAATATAAATTAGAGGGTCTAACTAGTTTTTATGAGAATATAATAGGTGATTTGGAAGATAGAAATTGACTCAGCCTGTGTCATGACTGCATTTCTAATTGCATTTTGGGCTCTAGAAAACATTCATTTTCAAATAAAAACAGTAATCGGGGACTAGGACTGCAGTTTCTATGCAGGATTATTTAAAAAAAAATAATTTTTAATTATTTTTTTAACTGGGTAAGGCCCAGTCCACTAGGCACTAATACCTGTTTTCAGGGGTGACCCAGGAGCACTAGGGAGGTTATGTGACTTACTCATAGTAACACAGAATGCATGTGGAGGTTGTGGGAATCAAACCCAGGTCTGCTAGATGTTCCAAGCGCATTCACAACTCATTAACTCATTAACCTTTAGGCAATACTTCAGTTGAGCTGCAGTATCTGCTTTATTGGCAGTTTTGGCCTTGAATGTAAAATGGACCTAGGGGAGTGAATTACAGCACAGAAAGTAAGTAATTACTTTAGTATTTACTAACCTGCCGGGTAGATTGGAATGTCCCAGCTACCTCGTGTGCCAGGGAGAAGATCCTCCTGAAGGTCTTCTAGGATGGCTTCCTGACACAGAAGGTAATTCTGATGTCGGGGTGTATTGGAAGGGGAGTCACAAGCCGAAGGAGGGAGGTAATAGTTCTACTGTACAAGACCTTGGTGAGAGCCCACCTTGAATACTGTGTACAGTTCTGGATACTAGCCCTGCATTAGCCCTGTGTTAACTTGCCCCTTGCAACTGATTTTTTTGTTCACTTTACTCCGGTAATGTTCCCCCCATCGTTATCCCCTCCTTCCCCCAGCTGGTTTCCCCTGTCTACCCCTCTACCCTCCTTGATGTCCCCTCACTACACCTTATTCATTCGATAATTGCTAAATAATCTGTCTCTTAACTGTGATCCTTTCCTGCAAGGAGTTGGCTCCAAGGCTACATTAAATTTCTGTACTATGTTCCTCAGATATGCCACTTGTAATTAAATGCATATTTCATAGGTATGATACACTTAACTGTCTGTTATGTCAAATGCAATTGTATGATTATTTATTATATTTTTTAACTGTATGTCTTGTTACAAATGTAATTGAATGTTTAATTTCTCGGATATGGTAAATGGTAAACTGTATGTCTAATTCTTCATCTAGTTTTAAACCCTCCCCCCCCCAGTCGGGAGATGAGCAACTTGTTGTTTAATGTGCCTTCATTGACACAATAAAGATGGTGCAGAGGAAGGCGACCAAAATGGTGAAGGGATTACATCACAAGTCTTACGAGGAGAGAAAGTGAGGGACCTCAATTTGTACACACTAGAACAAAGAAGAGAGAAAGGTGACATAATAGAAACATTTAAGTACCTCAAGGGCATTAACAAGGTGGAAAGGAACAACATATTCCAGATTAATAGTAGCGCCAGGACAAGAGGACACGACATGAGACTGAGAGGTGACCGCATAGGGGGAAATGTCAGGAAGTTCTTTTTTACAGAAAGGATGGTGGATGCATGGAATAGCCTGCCCCAGGAGGTGGTGGCAGCCTATACAGTGGCAGGCTTCAAAGATGCATGGGACAGAAACAAAGGAATAATAGAGATAGGACGAAAAAGCTAAAGCCAATGACCAGAAAGGGTCACTGGATGCTTCATTAGGCAGCTTAAACAAGCAGACTGGATGGGCCTAGCGGTCCTTATCTGCCTGCAGCTTTGTATCTATGTAACAGAGCCAACTAGGGAAGAGAACATTCTGGAGCCGGTGCTGATAGACCGTGAACAAGTCCAAGACGTTGGGGTGGAGGACCCCCTGGCAGGAAGCGACCACCACACAGTGTGGTTTTCCTTTAATCTAGGAAAGGAGATAGCCATAACAAAGACTAAGGTCCTGGTCTTCAAAAGGGCAGTCTTTGGCAGGATGGGTATACTGGAAGGGCACCAAGCTAACATAGGCCGACACATGGATGCCAGGCAAAAATGGGCAGTCATTAAGCAGGGACTGGCTGAGGCCCCTAGCACATGTATAAAGAGCCAGAGTAAAAAAAACAGGATCAAGAAGCCGAGCTGGATGAGCAGGGAGGTTGAGGAGAGGGTGAGGGAAAAGAGGGCTGCCTTTAGGAACTATAAAAGATCAAACCAGGAAAGGGACAGAGAGGAATATGTGAGGAAATCCAGAGAGTTGAGTAGAATAGTAAGGGCAGCGAAGGCATTGAGAGAACTGAGGCTAGCACAGGGGATCAGAGAAGGGGGAAAAAGATTTCTTCAGGGTATATAGGGAAGAAGAGAAAGAGTAAGGATCAGATCGTTAGGATCAAGAACGGTGAAGGATGGGCGTAAAAGGGAGCAGAGCAGTCAGAAGTACTCAACGAGTATTTCTATTCAGTGTTTACCAGGGAGAGAGAAAGGCCCATACCTAAGGGGAAGGGTGGGGTGGGTGTAGGGGGCAAGAAGGTTATGGATGGGGAGATCCCAGTGGACAGGGTGATGGAGGGCGTTTAAGTCCCTGAGAGTGGATAAGGCTCCAGAACCAGACAGAGTACATCCTAGAGTCCTGAGAGAGTTGGCAGAAGTCCTGATGGGTCCGCTGGTGGACTTATTCAACACCTCCCTGGGTACTGGGTGTGCTTAGGGACTGGAGGATGGTGCATGTGGTGACCCTCCATAAGAGTGGGCCTAGGGCCAAACCAGGGAACTACAGACCAGTGAGCCTCACCGCCATTGTAGGAAAGCTAATGGAGTCTGTCCTCAAAGAGATGCTGGTGAAATGTCTGGAAGAGAATGGTCTCCAGGATGCCAGGCAGCATGGGTTTGTCTTGGGCAGATCCTGTTAGACAAACCTAGTTGACTTTTTTGATTGGGTGACGCGAGCACTGGATAAAGGCCATGCGTGGGTGTCCTGTACCTGGACTTCAGCAAGACCTTCGACTTGGTGCCTCATGGGAGGCTGACCAGCAAATTGGGTAACCTGGGAGTAGGGAGGAAACTGGTTAGATGGGTTAAGAGCTGGTTACAGGATAGGCAGCAGAGGGTAGTCTTAGTCATGGGTGGGGGAGCTATTGGAGCCCAGAACAGTAACAAGTGGGGTCCCACAGGGTTCAGTGCTAGGACCAGTGCTGTTTAACATCTTCATTGCTGATATATCGGATGGGATAAAAAGTAAGATCGACCTCTTCGCAGATGACACAAAGATCTGTGCGGAAGTGGATGGGGGAGGGCAGATGGCAGTAAAGTACTCCAAGAGGAGTTAGCAAGACTTGAGGGTTGATTGAACACATGGCAACTAGGATTTAATGCCAAGAAGTGTAAAGTCATGCATTTGGGGGCCAGAAACCCCGGGAATTGTTACTGGTTGGGGGGGAGTGCAGTTATCCCCATAATCAGAGAAGGATCTGGGAGCACTAGTAACAGGGGACATGAGCCACTCAGCCCAGTGCAGGAGGACAGCGACAAAGGCTAATAGAATGCTGAGGTGCATCACAAGGGGAATCACCTCTAGGAGAGGGGAAGTCATCCTGCCCTTCTACAGGTCCCTGGTGAGGCTGCATTTGGAGTACTGCTTGCAGTACTGGTGCCCCTACTTGAAAAAGAACATCAAGATGCTGTAGGGGGTACAGCATAGGGAAACAAAAATGATCCTAGGATTGGGAGACGAACAATATAAGGAGAGAATGAGGGAGCTCAGTATGTATTCCCTGGAGGATAGAAGGGAGAGAGAGGTTATGATTGAGACCTTCAAGTACCTAAAGGGCATGAACAAAGGTATGTTTAGATTAAAATGTGAGAGGGGAAACCAGGGGACACAGTCTGAAATTGGAAGGAGAAAGATTTAGGAGGGAAATGAGGAGGCACTATTTCATGGAAAGGGTGGTGACAGGGTGGAATGTACTGCCGGAGGAGGAGGTATCATTGAGGTCGGTGAACAGCTTTAAAGAGCACCTTTCATATATCAATTTACATTCATGCATAAAAACACAGTTGTTACATCATGTGTACCTGTAGTTTTCAGTGCTATACTTGTTTTCTGTGTTGCATATTTAATTATTGAAAAAACAGGTTGTATTCGGTCTGCACACTGTGAATACTGAGATTCTCTGAGCAGCACTGCTTCTCTTGTGATGTCATAATAGGGAGTCCACTTATGTGAGGACGCGCACTGCAGTGGCTGCCTACGGTATTGCAGACGTGTCATCAGTTAGGAGCACTGTGCACAATCCCCTTGAAGGCAGATTGTCTTCTCTTTTTTTGTCCAGTACAGACTCCAAGAAGAATGAGTCTCATACATCTTATTTTGAGACTTTTGGTGCTCTCCCATAACAGTTTGAGCCCGAAGTGGAACGGGATGCAACTGGGACAGCTGGAAACGCCGACGAGTCCGTAGCTTCTGATGGTGGTGCAGGTGGATGACTTCTGGACAATCTGATGTCATGATACAGTATTTTTATCATTGCTATGTGTCACTGCCCAATCACTGCTGTAAATATGCTATTTACAGTATGCCAGACGTTCCATTTAGTATTACACAGTGATAGCCCTCATATCGGTTGTCCATACATCAGTGTAAGTCTGCTGAAGTGAGGCATTATTGTGGTCACTCTGTTGATTCCCCCCACCTCCCCATCTCACCAGAGGCAGAATTTTTTTTGCTGAGGACTCTGTCGGCACTCAGTTGAGAACTCCCCCCCACCCAAATCAGCGGAGGCACAAATTTGTTTTGCTGAGGACTCTGTCCAACAGTAGTATTGTGGTCGCTCTGTTGATGACACCTTCCTCTCTCCAGAGGCAGAAGTTTTCTGCTGAGGATTCTGTCACAATTGTTACTACTGTTAAGTTAACTGGTGGCTAATGGCATGTGTTGCTTTCAGGTTATTGTCCCCTTCATTGTGGTGCTGAGATCTGCAGAAGACACATCAAGCTTTATGTTTCCCCTATTTCTGTAAGGCGAGGTACAGGGGACAGACACTGCTTTCAAAGAACTTTTCTCGTTTGAGGTTGTCTTTTTATTGTATTTCTGTAGCCTTTCTTGTATTAGATGTATGTATAATTCCATAACCATTTGTTATTGATTTATGAATGCAAAAGTGTCAGCATGGAGGTGGTGTGATGAAGTACATTAGTGAATTCCAGCACCCCTACCCCCAACCCTAAGCCTTTTCTGGTGGCTGTGGTGTCTTTTTTGCCTATCCCACGGTGTTTCAGTGAAAGTGGAACCTCACCTCCAAATCAACCCTGTAATGAGATGGGATGTGCCTTGTGCATGCCAGGTAATGTATTGTCTCTGACATGGGTGAATGCATGGTAATACAGGATGGTGTTGCACATTACCTGTCTTACTTGCACCATACTCTGACATGGCACTTCAGAGTGTGATCCGCAGCCCATGTCTTGCTATATGAATGTTACCTGCTACAGAATAACGTCTTGCTGTCAGGTTTTTGTCCCATTTGTTTGACATGTGGTGATACCAGGGTACCACACAATATGCGACACATCTAGTCACATAACTACTATATTCTTCTTTTTGCTATGTCAGTGTTTCAGCACAGAGTAACTCCCCAAAAACAAAACTGTAGTAAATTAGAAATGCATTTTGTGCGAGACATAATGGATGATGTCTGTACTCGGTTGACCAGGGAACTGCATTGCCTTATACTTTGTTAATTTGATTTCTACAGTTCACTGTGTTCTGAATCATGTGACAATTTGGATGTGTTTGGTGGCATGGAGTAAGGGGTGTATTGTACTATGGTAATAACTGAAACTGACAGTACTTTGTTGTTGTATTGCACGACTTTGCTGATAGTAACAGCTGACAGCATCTCCTGTACACATTGCTGCTTGCAGTATGTATTTAGGTTTTGTGTCTCTTTCTGCCTGTGTTTCACCTTGGGTAAACCCCCAGTCGATAAGTTCATTGTCAGCCCCACTGTGTATTGTACACTTGCAAGTTGCACACGTATTATGATCTGCATTTATCCACTGTTTGAGTGTTGTGTCATGCCCTTTTCTTGCCCTGTAGAATTTTCCCTTTTGCTGCATGCTTCTGTCCTCTACTTTAGTTATTCCCTTCTGATACTTGAAGGTCTCTGTCATGTTTTTTATGTCACTCCTATTCTCAAGGTTGTACATATTGAGTTCCTCAGCTGTCACTACCATCTCCTCCTCTGATCTCTGTAGCAGTCCCTGCACCCTTTTTGTACCCCTGCTTTGAACTGCTTGCGACTGGTCTACATTCTTTGATGCGGCATGCAGAAATGTACACAGCATTTCAGTTGTGATCACATCTATGTCACACAAATATACGAAAATGCCAGCACATAAAGGCCATATGGCCCATCAAGTCTGCTTCATTCTGCAGCTAACAATCATTACACTGCACCTGCCCCTACCACTCCACAATGGTGACCTAACCCCTAAGTTTGTCACATTTCATTTTAAAACTGCCAGCTGACTTATCGGATAACACCTCTTTGGGTAGTGCATTCAACATACTGACCACCCTTTCAGTAAAGAACTGCTTCCTCATTTCCCTCCTGAACCTAACACCCACTGATCTTATACCACATCACCTCATGTCATGGGCCACCCAGAACCATGACTGGGACCTGGTGGTTCCAGGTTATAGACTATTCCACAAGGATAGAGTTAAGAGGAAAGGAGGGGGGTAGCGCTCTACATGAGGGAGGGGCTAAAGTGTGTTAGGGAAGAGGGAGATACGGAGGCTCTATGGATGCAAATCCAAGATCCAAAAAATAGGACACTACAGTTGGGGGTGGTGTACAGGCCACCCTCCCAATCGGAAAAGACAGATAAGGTACTGGCAGAACAGATCCAGAGGAACTGTGAGAAGGGTGGGGTGGTGATAGTAGGTGACTTCAGCCTGCCGGAAGTGGAGTGGGGGACACCTGCCACCAAGTGCATGAGGGAACAGATAATGCTAGATGCCTTCCAGGATGACTTCCTGATGCAGTTGGTCAGCGAACCAATCAGGGAAGGGAATACCCTTGACCTCATACTGTCTAATGGGGAGTGGGTGAGGGATCTGAGGGTGGTGGAACCATTGGCAGGAAGTGACCACGGACGGTATGATTCCAGTTGCAGCTGGCTGGGGGCATCTGGCACAAAGGTGCTAGACTTTAGAAAGGCTGATTTCTAAAAGAAGGGTGAAGGGGTGCAAGGATTCCAGGACAGAATTCAGTCTAATATGGACATGAATCAGAGGTGGGAGCTCATTCAGCTAGGGATAGAGGGGGCAATAAATTCCTGCAGCAAGGCCCAAAGTAAAAAGGCTAGGGTGAAGCAACCTAGCTGGATGAGCAAGGGTGTCATAAACAGGGTGAGGAGGAAAAGAATCGCCTATAGGAGATAAAGGAGAACTTGGAGTGGGGGGTGGGAGGACAGGGAGGAGTACCTGAAGGAAGCAAAGGAGGTGACCAGGAAAGTAAGGGCAGTAAAGGCATCAAGGGAGCTCAGGCTGGCGAAGGAAATTAAAGAGGGGGGTAAAGACTACTTCAGGTACATCAGGGAGAAAAAGGGTTGTAAGGACCAAATAGTAAAGATTAAGAAGGAGGGGGACTGGGTGGAAAAAGGGGACGAAAAGGCAGCAGCACTTAATGACTACTTCTGCTCAGTTTTTACTAAAGAGAAAGAGGGGGGGATACCTAAGGTTGGGGGGAGGATAGGATCAGAGGGGAAGGGGGTAACAGATGGGGAAATCACAGAAGGTAGAGTGCTAGAGGGGTTAAGGGCACTGAAGGTGGACAAGGCACCGGGACCAGATGGCATACACCCCAGGGTACTGAAGGAGTTGGCTGAGGTCCTGGCAGGCCCACTGGTGGGCCTATTTAATGCCTCTCTAGACTCAGGATGTGTACCTCAGGATTGAAGGATGGCTCACGTGGTTCTACTCCATAAGAGTGGTCCCAAAGATGAACCAGGGAAATACAGACCAGTGAGTCTCACATCCATAGTGGGGAAACTGATGGAAATAATCCTGAAGAGAGGCTTGTGACCCTGCTGGAGGTCAGTGGGGTTCAGAATGGTCGGCAGCATAGTTTTATCAAGGGCAGATCCTGCCAGACCAGCCTAGTGGACTACTATGACTGGGTGACTAGGGAAATGGACAAAGGACATGCGGTGGATGTCCTGTACTACCTGGACTTCAGTAATGCCTTTGACTTGGTGCTGCATGGGAAACTAGCATGCAAGCTAAGGGGCACAGGGGCAGGGCAAAATTGGTGGGATGGGTGGAGAACTGGCTGCAGGGATGGCAGCAGAGGGTGGTGGTGGGAGGAGAATTATCATCCCCAAGGGCAGTGACGAGCAGGGTCCCACAGGGGTCAGTGCTGGGGCCGGTGTTATTTGGGGTATTTATTGCAGACATCTCGGTAGGCATAAATAGCAAGATCAGTCTGTGGATGACACCAAGATGGGGGCAGTGGTGGATGACCAAATGGGGTGGCAGTGATTGCAGGAAGATCCAACGAGGCTGGAGACATGGTCTGACATTTGGCAACTTGGTTTCAACTCCAAAAAATGCAAGGTGCTGCATTTCAGGGCAAATAATCCAAGAGGAGCTACTATCTGGGGGGGGGGGTGGTGCAGCTAGCTGTGACTGAGGAGGAGAAAGATCTGAGGTGCTCATTACAAGATCAATGAACAACTCAGCACAGTGTAGGAAAGCAGAAGCAGTAGCCAACAAGATGCTGGGCTGTATTGCCAGGGGTATAATCTCCAGGAGGAGGAAGGTGATTCTACCGTTATACAGATCGCTGATCAGGCCCCACCTGGAGTATTGCATTCAGTTTTGGTGCCCTTACCTGAAGAGGCACATTAGATTGCTGGAAGGGGTCTGGGGGAGTTACCCTATGAGCTTAGACTGAGGGAAACGCATAAAAAAACACACTGGTGTGGGGGCTCACCTAAGGGAGGTGCACATACCTAGGAGTGTGAAATCTGAGGTTCACAAGGGCCAGCAAGCTGGGGGAGGTCAGCACACTTACGGAGGTCAAAAGGACCCTCAGGGTAGCATAAATAGCTTACAACATTAAACCATCTCAGTAGTCCACAAAAAACATTTTTTAAAAGGAGGTATCCACAAATATTTACTGAACAAAAATCACAGTAAACGGCACAGTCTTTAGAACATATAATTGAAAAGATCTTTTGTAAAATGCTACCCAACTGAGCTATTTGATAATCTTATCAAGGAGAACATTAGATAGCCTAGTACCTTGAAGTGCTGTGTGTAAATATAAACTGTGAATAAAGTTTGGGAAGTCCAGCTTCCACCTACTTATGTGAGTGTTGCCAGGGTCCCATATAGCTTGCGGTAATCCAGAAATGCATTCCCACAGTCGGTACAGTGAGCAACCAGAAAGGTCCAAAGTAAAGAGGAATACCTTAGCGCTGTACCTCAGAATAGCACTAAAGAACTGGCTCCAAGCTAAAAGGCCACAAGCAAACTGGTTTTGGCATCTGGCACAGTAGGGAACAAGGTCTCACAGGTGGCTCAGCATCCAGGTGGAGCAGCAACGCGCTTACGTTTCAATGAATGAGATCATCATCAGAGCGTGCTGCATGTACTCCTAGTGTGGTTTAAAATGGATTCAATTAAAGAAACACACACACATAGCAGTACTGCTGATAATCAGATGAAACAGACATAGACACCATGGAGTGCAAAGAGACACATAAAAACACATGAAAAGAAGTGCATTCATAACAAGTGCTGATTAGTGCTGTTAAGAAAGTGCTCAGTGCTAAGAATAAAATCATACTGGTACAAAGGACACATAGAAATACATACATAAAGTGCCAGAGTGAATCCTGTAGAACAACAAATGAGTTTCGGGAACCATAAAAGTTAAGACAAGGGCCCAAATGCATCATAAAAAACATCGTGTATATTTAGTCAGAAATTAACTATATGCAGTCAAAATCCAAAATCAATAAGGCAAGGAAATTATTGCACGTCTTTCATAGCAAATCAGCTAGTTTGCAAACAGACCAATAATTTTTGACAATACAATCAGTCAACAAGAGCTGATAGAAGCAACGTGTTCCTGCTAATAACGAGCAAGTGAGGGTACATAGCAGAGCCTGCAAGTCATGCTAGGACCACACTACAAAGAAGTAAAATAGCAGAGCCTTCAAGTCATGCTATAAGCTGACCTAATCAAAGGAAAAATAGCAGAGCCTGCAAGTCATGCTATGAACAACCAAAAAGGGACAATGACTTGCAGGCTCTGCTATTTGTCCTTTAATTAGGTCAGCTTGTAGCATGACTTGAAGGCTCTGCTGTTTTGCTTCTTTGTTGCGTGGTCCTCTCACTTGCTCGTTATTTCTGACTAAATATATACAATGTTTTTCATGATGTTATTATGATGCATTTGGGCCCCTGTCTTAACTTTTATGGTTCCTGAAACTCATTTGTTGTTCTACAGGATTCACTCTGGCACTTTATGTATGTATTTCTATGTGTCCTTTGTACCAGTATGATTTTATTCTTAGCACTGAGCACTTTCTTAACAGCACTAATCAGCACTTGTTATGAATGTACTTTTTTCCATGTGTTTTTATGTATCTCTTTGCACTCCATGGTGTCTATGTCTATTTTGTCTGATTATCAGCAGTACTGCTATGTGTGTGTTTCTTTAATTGAATCCATTTTAAACCACACATTAAAGCCAGTGCTTAACTAGTAGTGGTCCTACTGGTTAACCAGTGGCTTTAATTTTCCTCTACAAGTGCTTAAAATAACTAAAAAACAGTGTTTTAAAAAGTCCCCATAGACTTGTATGGGGCTCGCCCCCACGCTCTCCCTGTTTATATGTCACACAGTCTCAGATCACAGAGCGTGGGGCTGGAACTGGGGTGGAGTGGAGTGGAGGCACCAGGAAACTGGAAGGGTTAGGCTGGCCGTGGGTTTGATGCCAGTTACAATCCTTTCCCATTCTAAATGGAGGAACAGGTAACTTTATATTTTGCTACCAATAAGCTCACACTGACATAAGGTATTGGGCCATGAAGCCCAATACCTTAAGCCAGCAGGTTGTAACTTAACTTTAATAATCAAAGCAATGTGGGATTTCAGTGTTGTTTCAAGATAAATCATTTGTTGAAACAGGTATTCATCAAGAAAGATACAGTAAAGCTGTGTTGCATTGAATACACGTTCCCTCTCCCCTCCTTTTCCTAATACTCTATGTAACTTTTGACATTACTGTTGCTTTTTTGGCCAAACTGTTATGGTTATTGAAAACATAGTTTGTTCTTACTTAATGCACCTGTTAACGCTCCTGTTGGTCGTCGGCTGCCATGTTAATTGACTTGTTGAGAATTGCGTCATGGAATACCTCTCAATGTCACATGTTATTTCATGTTTTACAGGACTACTTCAATTTCTGTCTGTTACTCGTCACAGTGCACATGATACTTGACAGCATTATAAGCATGACAACACAAAGTCACTTCATTGTGTAATGCTGTGTTTGCTTTATTTGTAAAACAAACATTTCTATGGAGCAATCACCGATCTTGTCATGCCACTAAGCCAAATAAAAAATGTTAAACATTAAAATGAAGTAATCTTTTAAAGTACATTTCACAGGTTAACTGATTTGGAAATTAACCAAATTGTCTCAGTAGAGAAAAGAAATATCTATAATATAATGTAATGCGGGGATTGCATGGTGAGAAGCTGAGTGACAGAAGCCGCAGCTATATGTGCAATCATCTTCTTCTATGTCTAGATAAGTGCCATTGACTCAGGCCAATAAATGTAATGTAATCCCCTTTGCAGACAACACCAATATCAGCAATGTAGTGGACCTTCAAAGGTGTTGACAACAGTAAGAAGACAGCAGGTAAAGTTGCAGGAGTGGGCAACCTGGAGGCAGCTTAAATTCAATACCAAAAATTGCCAAGTCATGCAATGGAGTAAGTGAGACAGAGAGAAATGCAAGATTAGATGACACACAGTATGAAACAAAAAATAAAAATGAGTCATGGGTGGGGGGTTGTCTTATTTTTTTCCAAGTTCAGGTTTATTGCAGGAATAACTCCATAGAGAAGGCTCATTCACAAGAAGGTCCTGAGAACATATACAGAGAAACAAGAACACAGAATACATACAATCTTGGTACATAGGAATAACACTGGGTACAAATGTTGGGTGGGGGGTTGGTTATTGTGTGTATCATATAACACAGCCAGTTTGAGGGCAACTTGTTTCACAAGGTGGTGTTACTGGCAGCCAGGTGCGGAGGTGCATTTATACAGACGTACCCATTCAAACAACATGGAGGTGGTGATGTCACTATGCAGTCAGTTACTAAGGGCGAATGTGATATACTATGTACAGTCACGGATAGGACATGTACTGAAGGACAAATACACAATGGAAGCAGTGGAACAAAGGGCAACAAAAATGGTGACCACAATGCACTTTAAAATATGATCTCAAACAGCGAAATAACTCAGTAGGTATGCCCTTGAAGAAAGGAGTGAGAGTTGACAAATGCTTGACACATTCCAGAGCAACAAGTGAAGAAACAAGGTTCAGGATGGAAACAGCAGTGAGCAAGTGAAAAGTGCACGAAGAAGGGGTAACAGTATGAGGCTTGAGAGGGGTACAGACAAGGATAACATGAGAAACTGTTTCTTCGTGGAAAGAATTTTTAGGTTCAGAATATAGCTTCCCTGAAGATGTCCTACAGTGAAGAAAAAAAAGGGAGATGATGGAAATCCAAAAATGCTTTTCATACACAGGTGGAACACAAACTGGTAGGAAAGAAAAGGAAAACTGCAAAAGCATTCAGGAGCTCTGATATGTAGTTAGAGAACTGGGCAAAATAAGTAGATCATCGAGTACTTATATGCTGTCAACTACTATGCTACAGCACGACCACTGCCATGGAGGGGTGAGACATCGCAGCCTTACACCCTTCCACAGCGTCAATCAGACTTGGAGGTGCAAGCGGGTCTAGAGGGATCGGGCATGGGAGAGAGAGAGAAGATCAAGTGCCCGGATGACAGCTATCCTCTCCTGGGGAGGGGTGGGGACAGAGACCGCTGCTTGCATGGCCCCTGCTGTCAGGCAGGGGCTGACACAGTGGATCCACAGACTGAGAGGGTGGAGGCAGAGCAGATGTGCAGCCTGCAGTGCACCCAAGCATCTGCCACTCAGGCACTTGCATCATTGCATGCTCCCTCACCGCACTAGGGGAGAAAAGGTAGAAAACAGCAGCTGCCTATCAAGATGATAACGGCCACCCACAGGCTCCACACCAGGCCAGTTGGCACCTCATAGAACCAAAAACAACGAGTAAAAGCACGCCGTGCCCCCCCCCAAGGGTAAATGTAACAATAAACATATTTTTTTCAGCCTGGACTGGCAACTTACTAATCTGATTTCAAAAGGAGTGTGGGTCTCTTGGTATTCACCTCATTGTCATGCTGTGAAGTGCCCTGAGGTGAATACCAAGAGACCACCACTCCTTTTGAAATCAAATTATTAAATTGCTAATCCAGGCTTAAAAAATATGTATCATATAGTAAGGCTTAGGAAGGTGGGTGGGTGGAAGCAGGGGGTGACAAGGCAGAAACGCTAAACAAATACTTCGTGCTCGGTATTTACAAAAGAGATGGGGGAGTGGTACCCAAGGAGGGGAAGGGAGGGTAGGAACAGAAAGGGAAATCACTGAGGGCAGGGTTCTGGAGGGATTGAGGGGCACTAAGGACGGACAAGGTACTGGGGCCAGATGGAATTCATCCCAGAATACTGAGGGAGCTGGCAGAGGTCCTAGCAGAGTCCTGCAGACCTATTCAGTGCCTCACTAAACTCACTGTGTGTACCTCAGGACTGGAGGATGGCTCACGTGGTGCCCCTCAACAAGAGTGGCCCCAAGAATGAACCAGGGAACTACAGACCAGTGAGCCTCACTTCCATTGTGGGTAAGCTGATGGAGGCTATCCTGAAGGAGAGGCTAGTGTCCCTCCTGGAGGCCAACAGGCTGCAGGACAGCAGACAACATGGGTTTGTCAGTGGCAGATCCTGGTGGATTACTATGACTGGGTAACTAGACAATTGGATAGGGACCATGCAGTGGATGTTCTGTACCTGGACTTCAGTAAAGCATTTGACTCGATGCTGCATGGGAGGCTGGGAGGTAAGTTAGAATGCACTGGGGCAGGTGTGAAGTTGGTGGGATGGGTTGTGAACTTGTTTTGGGGAAGGCAGCAGAGGGGGGTGGTGGTGGGTGAAGAGCTCTCTTCCCCAAGGGAGGTGATGAGCAGTGTTCCGCAGAACTCGGTGTTGGGACCACTGTTGTTCAGGATATTCATTGTGGACATACCATTGTGCATCAAGAGCAGGATCAGTCTGTTTGCTGATGACACCAAGTTGGGAGCGGTGGTGGATGAGCTAGGGGGACGGCAAGGGTTGCAGGATGATATGACAGAGCTGGAAACCTGGTCAGACACCTGGCAACTAGGGTTCAATGCCAAAAAGTGCAAGGTGCTGCACTTTGGGGCAAGTAAGCAAAGGAGAAACTACCCGATGGGGGGAGTGCAATTAGCAGTGACAGAGAAGAGAGAAGGATCAGGGTGCTCATTACAGGATAAAGGAACAACTCAGCACAATGTAGAAAGGCAGCTGCAAAGGCCAAAAAAATGCTGGGTTGTATTGCAAGGGGTATATCCTCGGGGGGTGATTCTACCATTGTTACCAGAGCACTGGTTAGACCACACCTGAGTACTGCATGTAGTACTGGCACCTGTATCTGAAGAGTGACATTAAGTTACTGGAGGGGGTGCAGCGCAGGGTAACAAAGATGATCCATGGTGTAGGAGACTTTCCATACGAGAGTAGACTGAGTGAGCTGAACATGTACTCGCTGGAGGAGAGGAGGGACGGGGGGATATGTTTGAAACCTTCAAGTACATGAAAGGAATAAACAGGACAGATAAAGAGGGGCTGTTCAAGGTAAGGGAGGGGAGCGACACCCAGGGCCATGATATCAGACTGGAGGGAGGAAGGTTCAGGAGGGAGATGAGGAGACACTTTTTCACAGAGTGGAAGGGGTATCCAGTAGAACAGTGAGGTGCTTCAAAAGGGGCTGGGACAGGGCAGTGAGGGAGGGTCATGGGTCGGGGGAAGGATAGCTGCAAAATAGGGAGTGCTAGCTGCACAATCGAGCAGACTTGATAGACCATTAGGCCTTTTTGTGCTTGCAATTTTCATGTGTTCATATGTAACAATAACCACTAATATAGTATGGAACTTCAAAGCCTGTCAGTACTGCTTGTAGTGCTGGCACAAATCAAGTTTCCCTCCAAACACTGACCCCACATGGCCTGGAACCAACCTGGAAGTACACTGTAGCACTATAAAAAAATGGTAGTCGAAAGTAAGCATAGTCACAGTACATTTTTTTTTTACCTGAAACACATAACATGACAGTTGCAGATACTATTTGAAGTGCTGTAAAGTACCCCAACACAAACAAATAACACGATGCAACATATTTACAGTGCATGGGTCAAGGTTCTCCGGTCCATGCCGTAATGGAAGCAGTACGCCCATATTTATTCTAGTTAGTGTCCACATGAATGATGGACCTCCATCTGAGAAGCACCTACAGCCCGTAAGTTTTAGCCATCTGTCACTGTATATTTATTACAAATAGTAGTGTTTCCTTTAAGGTTATGTCATGCGGTGAAAAGCAGAACAACATGAAAGGATCGTGACACAGGTGCGAGAGGAACTGGGAATAAAGACGTTCACAGTGCATAGAAACGAGTTACAGGTACAAGATTGAACACACAGTACACAACAGGGTATATTTCCCAGTTGAATAAAAACATTAAGTACATAGGATCAGCAACACGATCGCAAGCAGCACCATATACTGGGCAGGTTTACTGCGATCGGGAACTTTCACTGTGCAAAACGCTGGGGCTACTATGTTCAAAACTACAGGGTTGTCTGCCCCGTATAGAAAAACAAATACAGGCACAATACGTATTTCTGCCAGATGTATTGACTGTGCACATTACATTTTTTTGATGCTCTCTATTGAATCTGCAGCACACATCAATGCAATGAGAAGTACACAGCTTGTGGGGGACGAATATGTGGACCCGTTTGTTGAATTGCAGATTTCAAAAAGCCTGAAGACAGTAAAGAGAAACAAAATGTCGTATATCATCAACAAATTTGTGGGAAATGATCACAAAAACAATTGGCGGAAAGGCTAAATACAACGCATGTTCAGTCATCCAGCCCTTCAATATGCATGCGTGGGTGGGGAGGGTCTCCGAAGATTTTTACAGCACAAAACGCAATAAATAAAACAAAGGACACCAGGCACACGTTTAAATAAAAGTAGCTTTATTTACTGGGCACAGTGCTTTCTTTCGGATTACTTGCTACAGTCGGCAGCACTGCTTTGAAGTCACCTCTCTCACTATTCCCGCTTTATACAGTAAACAGTTCTCTCTATTATGACATCATACGAGCACTGCTGCAGAATGCATACTCATGGAAACCCTGCAGCGAGACAGGTCAGTGCAGTTACGAACATAGGAACATACGAAATTTGCCAGCAGATAAAGGCCTAGAGGTCTATCAAGTCTGCTCGAATGTGCAGCTAGCACCCCTTATTCTGCAGCTGCCCCTCCCTTCCACCCTTCCCCTTCATTAACCCTCCCCCTTGTCCTGTCCCATCCTCGTTTGAAGCAGTCCACTGTTCTACTGCATACCACTTCTGCAGGTAACGCATTCCACCCAGCCACCACCCTCTCTGTAAAAAAGTGTCTCCTCACCTCCCTCCTGAACCTTCCTCGCTCCAGTCTCATATCATGGCCCCTGGTGGCCCTCCCCTTCCTTACTTTGAACAGCCCCTCTGTACCTGTCTTGTTTATTCCTTTCATGTATTTAAAGGTTTCAATCATGTCACCCCTGTCTCTCCTCTCCTCCAGTGAGTACATGTTCAACTCCTTCAACCTCCTCTCATATGATAAGTCCCCCAGACCCTTGATCATCTTTGTGCTTCCCTGCTGCACTCCCTCCAGTAACTTAATGTCCCTTTTCAGATACGGACGCCAGAACTGCACGCAGTACCCAGGTGTGGTCTAACTAATGACCTATACAGTGGCAGAATCCTCCTCCCTCCTTGAGGATATACCCCTTGCAATACAACCCAGCATTTTGTTGGCCTTTGCAGCTGCCTTCCTACACTGTGCCGAGTTGTTCATTGACCCTGTGATGAGCACACCCAGATCCTTCTCCTCCTCTGTCTGGGCTAGCTGCACTCCCCTAGCTGGTAAGTCCTCCTTGGGTTCTTCATCCCAAATGCATCACCTTGCACTTTTGGCATTAAAGCCCAGTTGCCAGGTGTCTGACCAGGTTTCAAGCTTTGCCAGATCATCCTGCAACCCCTGCCATCCCCTAGGTCATCCACCACCGCGCCAACCTTGGTATCATCAGCAAACAGACTGATCTTGCTCTTGATGTCCCATGATATGTCTGCAATGAATATCCCAAACAACACTGGTCCCAACACCGAGCCCTGTGGGACACCACTGTCACTGCCCTTGGGTGTGAGCTCCCCACCCACCACCACCCTCTGTTGCCTTCCTGCAGCCAGTTTCCTACCCATCTCACCAGCATTGCACCTGCCCTGTGCCTACTAACTTCCTTCCCAGGCTTCCATGTGGCACTGAGTGAATGCCTCATGAAGTCCAGATACAGGACATCCACTGCATGTCCCCCGTCCAGTTGCCTAGTTACCCAGTCATAGAACCCGACCAGGTTGGTTTAGCAGGATCGGCCACGTGTAAAGCCATGCTGTCTGCTGTCCTGTAGTCCTTTGGCCTCTAAGAGGGCCACCAGCCTCTCTTCAGGATAGTCTCCATTAGCTTACCCACGATGGATGTGAGGCTCACTGGTCTGTAGTTTCCGGTTCATCCTTGGGGCCACTCTGTGGAGGGCACCACATGAGCCATCCTCCATCCTGAGGTACACACCGAATGTAGTGAGGCATTAAATAGGTCTGCCAAAGGTCCTGCAAGGACCTCTGCCAGCTCCTTCAGTACCCTGGGTGGATGCCATCTGGGCCTGGTGCCTTGTCCACCCTCAGTGCCTTCAAACCCTCTCGAACTCTGTCCTCCATGATTTCCCATCTGTCACCACTTCCCCCTCGCCTGCCATTTCACCCATCTTGGGTGTCACCCCCTCTTCTCTTTAGTAAATACTGAGCAGAAGTACTCATTTAGTGCTTCCACTTATCATACCCTGCTTCCACCCAACCCCCTCCTTCCTAATCCTTACTATGTGGTCCTTACAGCTCCTTTTCTCCTGATGTACTTAAAGAAGTCCTTTCCCCTCTTAATGCCTTGTGCCAGCCTGAGTTCCGTAGATGCTTTGGCTCCCTTACTGCCCTTGTCACCTCCTTCGATTCTGTCAAGTACTCCTCTCTGTCCTCCCCCCTCCCTGTTTTCTTGTATTTCCTAAAGGCAGCTCTTTTCTTCCTTACCTTTTCCATGACCTCCTTGCTCAACCAGCTCGGTTTCTTAGCTCTAGCCTTCTTACTCTGGGCTTTGCAGCAGGTTTTGTTGCCTCCACTATCCCCAACTTTATGAGCTCCCATCTCTGGTTAGTATCCATACTAGATTGAATTCTGGCCAGGTACCCTTTACCACTTCCCCCATCCTCCCAAAGTCAGCCCTCCTGAAGTCCAGCACTCTTGTGCCAGATTCCCCTTCCTTGCCCATATCCAATGTGAGCCATACTGAGTGGTGGTCACTCCCTGACAGCGGTTCCTCCACTGTAAGTTCTCTCACAAAGTCCCCATTTGCCAGCACAAGGTCAAGGGTATTCCCTAACCTGGTTGGTTCACTGACCATTGCAGCAGGAAGCTGTCCTGGAAGGCATCCAGCAGTACCTGCTCCCTTCTGTTCCTGGTTGTTGGGGTGCTCCAGTCCACTTCTGGCATGTGAAGTCCCCCACAATCACCACACTACCCTTCTCGTAGGTCCTCCTGATCTGTCCCGCTAGTTCCCTGTCTAACTCCTCCATCTGAGATGGTGGCCTGTACACCACTCCCATTCTAAGACTTCTTGTACTAAATTAGTTCAAAACTGAAATACGGAACTCCAGATAACAGAATTATGCTATGCACAATCACTTTGGGACACAGGCACAGCTCAGGGTGAGATTAAATAACACAATTTAAAGTTTTATGGTAGGTCCTCTTTAAACCCTGGCCCAGAGACAGCAAATGTCTCTATCTCCTCCCCCCTTGATAAGGCTTGGGACGGAGCCAAGGGTCTGAGGTTGGTGCATATGAATATCTGCAGCCTGAGACCGAAGATCTCAGAGGTACAGGCATGGCTGGCAGTCTATAATCCAGATCTATTAGCGGTCTCGGAGACTTGGCTAAAACCCCACATTCTGGATCATGAAGTAGCAATCTCCGGATATGTCCTTTTCAGAAAGGATAGACCCTCCAAGAGAGGCGGTGTGCTAATTTATTAGACAATATCTCTTCCTCCCTCATCAGGCAGCCCTTGATCTGTCCTGAATGCTGAAGCTATATTCGTTCGGCTCAAAATAGGTGGGGCTAAACACCTCACTATTGGCTGCGTATACAGCCCACCATCCAATGCTCTCGGCTCTCTGGATGAGCTCCTGAAGAGCCCAGTGGTTGACACTGCATCCGAGGACTATCCTTCTAGGTGACTTCAATTTAAACTGGGGACAGGAAGGGAAGTCTGCCATCAACTGAAACCCTACCGACTCCCACCTCGCTCAAATTATTACCCTACCGACCAGAATGAACCATAAATCAGGTAGGCACTCTATAATAGACTGGGTCCTGACCTCATCCCCTAGTAATGCAAAGCTGGCCGGGATCCTGGGAGATGCCTTGAGCGACTATTCGCCTATATTTGTCATTTGGAAGAATAATGCTATTAAAGTCCCTCCTAGATCTTTTACTACCAGAGACTACTCCAAATTCCACCCTGACCAGTTCATAGGCTACCTAAATAGCGCTGACTGGAACCCCATTAGACACCTACCTAACCTGGAGGAAGCTGTAAAATTTTCCAAACCACCCTCACTAAAAGTCACTGACCTCGTTGCCCTATGAAAACCTATAGGGTCAAGGTAGCTGTTATAAGTGGATCTCACCCCTAAAAGCCCTGATGTCTACTCGGGACAAGCGTGGAAAAAGTTCAGAAATCTAAGTTTCCAGTGGACTTTGCTAGCTACAGGGCCCTCAGAAACCAATGCAAACTGGCCATAAAGAAAGCCAAGAAGGAATATCACAATCTCCAAAAAGCTAACCTGGAGAACCCTAGATACTTCTGGTCACACATTAATGAACTCCTAAAAGGAGGTACAAAATCAACAACCGGCCCTATCCTGGTGAACGGGCAAGTACTCGAAGAGGCGCCTCTCATTGCAGAGGCCCTAAACGGTTTCTTCACAAACCTGGATGCGTACAAGGTGGGTCCCTTAGATAACAAGAACGAACCTAATAGGCACCTGCCCCTTGAACTAGACCGCCCTCTGTTTCATCTGTGGCTGGTTAGGGAAAGGGAGGTTCTGCTCATCCTTAAATCCCTGCGGGCGAGAGGCACCGGGGGCCCTGATGGGATCCAGACTCGAATCCTCAAGGAGGGCGCCACATCTTTAGCCAAGCCCCTAACCTGGCTGATAAACCAGTCCTTTATGGAGGGGTCTGTCCCTGAGCCATGGAAGCAGGCCCTAGTGATCCCCATTCACAAGGAGGGTCCACCGAGCCTGTTGGGAACTACAGGCCTATCTCCCTGTTGTCATAATAGCGAAATTACAAGAGAAGCTTGTATACTCTCAACTCACGAATATCTGGAAACACACCAGATAATCTCTTCATCGCAGCACGGCTTCAGAGCCAAGCATGGGACGACACCGCGCTAACCAAATTTTCGGCTGATATCCTGGGCAATAATGACTCAGGGTCAGCACAGGCGCAGTCTTCATGGACCTGTCTAAAGCGTTTGACCTGGTAAACCACAACCTCCTTTTACAAAAATGCGCTCTTGGCATGGGCGCACATGCCCTAGAGATGGTTTGCTAGTACCTTACGGGCCAGACCCAGAGGGTCAAGTGGAAGGACTATGTCTCCCAGTCTGCACCGCTCAAAGTAGGAGTACCTCAGGGGTCAATACTTGGTCCCCTTCTCTTCACTTTGTTTATAAGCGATCTGCACTTACATTGCAGGGAGCTTGGCGTCATCAATACACGGACGATGCTGTCATTTTCCGAGCCTCTCCTAGCTTAGGAGAACTGGGAATGCCCTCCAAGAGGACATTCTTCAGATGGAGGACAGCTCACTCGGAATAAAATGGTATTAAATACCAGTAAAACTAAAGCGATGTTGTTGGGCCCAGATCCTTGGGAACCGAGAGGTCGCTGCTCCTTCAGCTGCAGTCCAGGGGGTGATAAACTTGAGGTGGTTACCTCCACTAAATACCTAGGGCTAACCTTGGACCAAGGCTTCACCTAAAAAATCATGTTGACCAACTCACCAAAGCCATACATGGAAAACTCGGTATCCTCTACAGAATAAAGGACCAGATTATCCCTGAAGCCAGAGTTGCCATCGCAACTAGCGTCCTTCTCCCCAAGCTCACTTATGCGGCACCTGTTCTTCAAGGCGTGGCCTCTATGGAACTTGGCAGGCTTCAGACCTTATACAATAAGATTGTCCGATTTGCAACATTATCACACCCTAGGACACACCACTGCGAGGCTCAATCCAAGCTCAGCTGGCCGTCATTGGAAGCCCGCCTCATCTACCCCACACTATGTGTCGCTTTTAAGCTTCTTGGGGCCCTTACCTCCCCCTAGTCTCAAAGGACTAGTTAGTGTCAAAACCAACCTGAGGAGTCTCCTTTCCTCAGGACAAAACCTCCTTGTGGTCCCCAAAACAAAGACTAAAGCTGGGTCCAGATCCTTTGCTTTACTGCACCTTCCCACTGGAACAAACTCCCACTGGAGAATGGGAGGCAGGGTCGAGCCCTGCTTCCGGTCTAAGCTCAAAGCACACGTGCTTGCCAGGAGCACTTGCCAATGCATAAGGAACTGACCTTATGCCACGGCCCCTCCTCCCTCTCCACCTTCCGTATTGTAAATGCCATTAAGTCTTTCACAGTTATACAGTATGGAATTTGCTTTGTGTGTGTTATCACTGTTAAACCATTTGGTATTTACGCAAGTTTACAGTTCTGCTTACCTACTTGTACTGTCTGTTTACCTGTATGTTATTTTTACAGCTCTGCTTACCTGCTTTTACTGTTCTGTTTACCTGTATGTTATTTTTTAACCCCGGGTCACCCCTGAAAAAGGGACCTCCGGGGCCCAGTGGGCATACCCGGTCAACAAAATTCAATAAATAAATAAATAAATAAATAAGAGGGGTTGGGACAGGATCAAAGGGAAGGTTCAAACTGAGGGTGGACTGGAGGGGGTGAGAAGGAAGTGGGAGGAAATACAGCAGAAGGGGGCAAGGTGGGGGGCAGCTGCAGTTTAAAGGGCTGTAGTGCTGCACACTGGAGCAGACTAGACAGACATAAGACCTGTATCTGCTGGTGATTTTGTATGTTCATAACCTGAACTTGAAATTTAAGATTTAGCAGCTGAGAGGTGTTTTTAGACTGAGCAATGTCTACACTTAATCACAAGAAGGCATGTTTTACAGGCATGCCAATTGACCAAAAACTGATTTTTTGTAACTACACCAAGTACTTTGATGCAGTGAGATATAAAAATAGAAATAACAAGAAAATATACCTTTAATTTTTACATTAGTTCCAGATTATTTAAAAAAAAACTTAATCTGAGTTACAATTATATATTTCTTTTCTCAACATACAGTGTGTAACACGTGTACTGAACACAAAAAATCATAATTGGAAATAGCTTATACATATACAGGATTGTAGTGTTCACTTTCCTTAACAGAAAACCAACAGTATTGTATCTGGTTGCAGCTAGTGGTCCTGATATCATATTCTGAAAATTTCATTGTGATCATCACTCAGACAGAAAAAAGATATAAGGATTTACATATGGGTTTCAAATGTCAGCAAAGCACCAGCAGCAAGGGTCTGAATTATACCACTGACCAGCAGTTAAATGGTTAAAAATAGAGAGAAATATTAGTGATGAATTTAGTTTTAAAAAAAAAACTGTTTAATAGTTTTTTTGTTGTTTTTTTTTTTAAACTCAGTTTAATAGTCATATGCAAAATGCCACTAAGTGGTGAAACTTACAAGGTACATGAGTTTCACAGTGCTACTCCTGCATTGGGATCTCTGCTTTACAAAGTGCCTCAACACGTCTACTCATCCCTCCTGGTGACCAAACGCAAAATTAAAGGGAATTAATTTGCAAAGTTTCCATCAAAGCACACAAACTCACTTTGCAGTTTCTGTTGAGAACTTAGCGGCATGGCTGGGGGGAATCACATTGTGAGCACTTAGCCAGCACAGCAGGGCGCTATACATATTTACATCGTTCATCCCCAGGTTTGGTATCGGTGGTGCTGCACAACGTTTCCTACACTGTCCTGCAAGTGTAGATCCGCACTGGCCTGGAGAGAACCAACTCTACTGGTTGAGGGAGGGGCAACTCTGTGCTCCTCTGTTCAGAGCCTTCCCTTCTGCAAAGAAATGTGAGTGACAGTTGATTATCATGCACTGGGGACAGAGCTCTGACCATTATTTTATTTTATTTATGGTTTTTTTTTGCATCATTTGTTTATTAGAGTTTCTGTATAATTGACATACAAACATACATACATACACACAAGGAGTACATGAATCTTAATTCATAACTTACATACATTAAGATCCAGTTCCTTAATAAAGTACCTGTCTAAAACCAATCAGCAAATCATTCTTCAAGCATTAATCCAGGATGTGAAGGATTCAGGGTCTCCTTTATTTCCCAAGGCCAACCAGTAATCTAATACCTTGGCAGAGTTAACATTAAACCCAGCTCTCTCCTAGCATCATATTATCTGCAGCTGTCAAGGATAGCAAGTATGGCTGCCATGTTCTATGGAAAAGCTCTCCCTTATCTTTAATAACATACGTCAAGAGCTCCAATGTGAGGGCTTGTAATATCAGGGCTTTCCATTGAGCATAGTAGGCTTTGCTGCCGTCACCCAAGTATTAAGGATACAGTGCCTGGCCATATACAGCACTACCCTAAGCCATCTTTGTACAGGGATCCAGTCTCCTTCCCCTGTCTCTTCTATTCCAAACAATAATAGTAGAGGGGACATGGGATATTACTGCCCCTCTATCTTTTGTAATTCCATCACCACTGCTCCCCAGAAACTTTGCAAAACTGGGCATGTCCAAAAATAGTGATACTATGATGCTAGATTATTGTTACATCTGGGACACATAGGTAATACTACAGGGTTATATTTATGAACTATTTATGTTTTTAATAACCGGGTAAATGAACTGATCCAGTGGACCATTTTCAGCCATGACCCAGACCACAAAGTGGCAACAAGAGTCAACAACAAAATACATATCATGGGTAAAGATACAATACAGAGCAGATAAGACAGTGTTAAAAATACGTGTGATTACATGAAAGAGCAACACTACAACATGCGGTCAGGAACTCAATACAATCGGTTCCGTGATCATATACAAGCAGTATAGTTAGTGACTTTTACAGAAGCACAAAATACCTGACATGCAATAATCTGTCTAACACAAAGGTATCTAATATAAAGAGATACAAAACAGAAATCATGTAGGACGGACTTCCATTATCATGGGAACTAGGGTGATTGTAGTACTTGGGGGTTGTCAAGGGAGCAGTTGCACATAGTCTCAGTGAGGAGCCAGTCTTTCAGGTTTGATTTGAAAGACAGGTGGGAGGGTGATGAGGGAATGGACAGTGGGAGATGATTTCAGAGGGAGGGGACGGAGACAGAGGAGGCCTTACTGCCCATACTTGTCGAGATACATGGGACTTCTAGAGGGGTAATGGAAGAGACTCTGAGATTCCTGGAGACTGCTCTCTCAGACAGGAGTGAAGCATAGGGGGACTGCAGGTAGTTTCTGAGAACGCAGTAGACTAGGCAACCCATAGCATAGTCAAATCAGCCTTGAAGAGGGAGCCAGCCTAGAGACTGATAGAGTGCACAGTGGTGGGTGGTAAAGGGAGCTTGGAGGACAAAGCAGCATATGAAATTATATGTGGTGTTAAGGCAGGAGCGAAAAGAAATGGACATGGCAGAGTAAATAGGGGAACAGTAGTCCATTAGGGGCAGAAAGTTACCTTGTGCAATTGCCAGGCAAGCTTCAGAGGACAGGTATTGCTTAAGGCAGTAGGTGGCACCTAGTTTCTGGCAATTTTTCCTCACCGTGAGATTTATATGCTCTTTGAAGGTAAGAGAGGGATCTGACATCACCCCAAGATGTTTAAACGTGGAGACAGTTTCAAGGGGAAAGCCTGCTGATGTGAGCACATTGAGGGATGTGTTAGATTTGGCAGCCTTGGCAATATATGGTATGGAGCCGAAGAGCATGGCTTTTTGGTTTTTTCTCATTTACAAGTAGTTTGCTAGAGAGGAACCAATTATGCGCAGGGCTGTAGCTGAGTGTGAAGGTGGATGAGATGGATTGCAGGGACTTGTTGCTGTGGTATAGAACTAGGTCATCTGCATGTAGTATAGCATTACAGTTTAGACTAGTTGCTGGGAGCGCATTGATGAACGTAGAGAACAGTAGCGGGCCAAGGATGGAGCCTTGGGGAACCCCATTGTGAATGGGTAGTGAGGCAAAGGAGTCTTTCCCTATTAGCACAGACTGTGCCTTGTTTGAAAGGTAACAGGAACCAACCACCGGCGTTAGGGGAGCTGCCAAAGTGAAGCAAGGTATTGTGCAGAAGCTTATGGTCAACTAGGTCTAACGCTTTCGACAAGTCCACAAACACTGCACCTGTTGCCTTGCCCATATCCATGTTCCTGAGGACATGATCACTGAAGAGCACCAAGGCTGAGGAGGTACTGTGGTGTTTGTGGAAACCATGCTGTAGAAGACATAGGAGATTGTATTTATGTAGGTGTCCTGATAGTTGGTAATGCACGATGTTTTCCAACATCTTACTTAGATGTGGGAGGAGGGAGATGGGTCTGTAGTTCTCTGGGGCAAGTGGATCACCTGATTTATAAATTGACACAACAAGTGCATACTTCCAGGAGCCATTACTGATGTGAGGGCAAGGTGGTTGAATATGTAGGTTAGGGGGTCTGACAAGAGCTGAGGAGATAATCTTCAGGAAGGATGGGTATAGCCCATCACTGCCCAGGCTCCCTCTTTTAGGAAGTGCCTTCAACAGCTCAGTGGTGACATTGTGACC
Source organism: Neoceratodus forsteri (assembly GCA_016271365.2). Taxonomy (NCBI): domain Eukaryota; kingdom Metazoa; phylum Chordata; order Ceratodontiformes; family Ceratodontidae; genus Neoceratodus; species Neoceratodus forsteri. Next base: position 1,340,297,873 of record CM028132.1, read on the forward strand.
AATGGGCCTAAAGTAAAAAGAGGGAGGCATACCTCTCAACCTCCTGCCTTATAAATCAGGGACAAGGCTTAAAATAATCAGGGACAAAGGACCAAAATCAGGGACACATCTTCAAAATTAGAGCTATCCACCCAGGAAGCTGGCAGAATATGAGGCTTAGTGCAAAATGCATTTTGTAAAGAAGAACAAGTCTGTAACTTTAATGATTGGCATTATTTTGTGCTTACAGTCCCCACTGTTTAGCCACAAAAACACAAATTTTAGGAGGGACAAAGTAAAATTTTGAGGCAAAATCAGGGACGTCCCTGAAAATCAGGGATACTTGAGAGGTATGGAGGGAAGGAAAGTGTCACTTGCCGAGGAGCTGGAGTAGGCACCATGGGCGTCACTATCATGTCCTGTGGTGGGCTGGGGAGGGAGTTTGCTTAAGTACATGCTTAGGTTTGTAAACATAGAGTTAACGGTATTGGCAATCTTAGTGGGGTCATCAGTTGGGCCAGTGGGGGATGCGAGTTGCATTATTCGCTTGTTTGATTTGGGATTTATAAGGGAACCAATAGAGGCCCAGAACCTGCATGAGTTCCCACGGGACTTTTTTGCATGTTAGTGAAATAAGTATGTTTCAGCGTCTTGACTGCTTTTTTACAAGTGTTACACAAGTGCCTGTAAGCATTTCAGAGTTGTGGCGATGGTGAGGATCTGTAGGCCCTCCATTTGAAGTCCCTAACTTTCATTAGTGCCAGCAGCTTTTTTAAATAGCCAGTTGGTGCAGCCACCTCTGACCCTCCTGGTGGTAATGGGGAAGTGTTTATCTTTTAGCCTCTGAAGAACATCAGTGAGGAAAGTAACTGTGGAGGAGATGTTGTCAAGAAGGTAGAGGGCAGACCAATTTATGTTCTTGGCATCATCCAGGGCAGCATTATGGTCTTGGTTATTAAATTTCCTGATGGACAGGAGTTTATGGGGTGGACGGCTGGACCTTGTGGTCAACACAATATAGGTGGGGTGTGTGGTCACTGATTGAATCAGCCATTGTGCCTGCCTGGAGAACTAGATTGACCCGATTAGTGACAATCCAGTCTGGAGTGGTATGGTTTAGGGAGCGGTGTTTATACCTGGTGGGGAGGAGATGACTTGCTCCAGGTTGTGGGACTTCAAAAGCGTCGCAGAGTCAGTGTCAGGCACTGCCATTCAGTTGAGATTAAGGTCACCAGGAAGGATGGTGTCTCATTGTGGTGGGATGGAAGCAAGCCCCTCTAGAAAGTTAGATAGACCTTGGACACACCCTGGTGGGGGGTTGTAGCAGCAGCCTATATGCAGTTTCTTAGATGCCCCAAGGGTTAACTCAGCCAGGTTCCATTCACTTGGAGAGTTAGGGGTACAGTAGTTGATGGTGGAGGCAGAGATATGCTCCTGCACATATAGCGCAACACCCCTGCTCCTTTTTCTACCTGGCCTGTCTAGGTGATGCAGTGAGTAACCAGGAAGTTGGTACGAGGCATCATCATGGTATGACTTTAGCCATGTCTCAGAGAGATGGAGTACATTGGGTTTATATAAGACCACCCATGCCTCGAGGTCAACAAACTGATGGCAAGCTACATATATTGAACTGTGCAACTCTAAGGCCACCTTGCTTAGCCCAGGTAATGTTAGTATGACTAGGTGGGCCAAGTGGTCCTTATCTGCCATCAAAGTCTATGTTTCTATGGTCGATCTGAATGTTTGTGGGGCCTGGGTTGCATTCCACATCACCTGTGAGGAGAGTAAGGAGGAGGAGGAGGAGGGAGAGGGCATGTAGAAGGGAGCAAGCATGGGGGAATGATGATGAGGGAGTGGATAAAAAGACCAAGCAAGCGGCATTCATAACTGGTTAATAGAGCCAGCATTGCCGAGACCATTGGAGTAAGGTCATACTTAGGTCTAAAGGATGGGGTAACAGGTAGGGAGTGTGACGAGAAGCAGGAGTACAGGCACTGCTGTTCAGCCACAAGTATTTTTGCACAGTGATCTATGACAAGCAGTAGGCTAGTCATGGAGATGGGCATCAGAAAAACAGTTAGAAGTTCATAATGGCTAATTGTGAAAATTGGCTAGTTGAAGGTGCTAATGATTATCTAAGGTTTAGGCTGGGGTCGCTTTAAGAGGTGGTTTACCAATGTACGGGGCAGGGAAAGTGGGAATGTACACAGCAGGGAAGATCATTTAAAGAGTGCCAGGGGTGGGGGAGAGCGGGTAGGGAAAAAAACAGCCCCAAAATACAGTATCACTGAATAAAATAGAGCAGAAAGGCTGATGTAGGTTGAAGTAAAAAAAAAAAAAAGTGCTCCGATTTTCAAATGTGGAGCAAAGGCGGGTCTGACTGGCCACTCAAGCAGTGCTCGGCCAATCAGCAGCAGAGGCGCTCCAGTACGAAGGCAGGGAAGCAGCCCTGAGTAATTACATGCAGGAGCCAGGAGGGGAGCAGACTTCTTTGGGCAGAATAAAGAGCGACAGCCATGGCAGGAAGATTCGGCTGTGCTGTCCCCTTGGCAGCAGACGCCTGGTCAGAGGCAGGCAGGATAAGTCTGGGGACAAAGCAGAGGTGTTAAAAGCAGTGAGGAGACAGAAAGTAGAGGCTGGTGGGGAGACGAGAATCAGCAGGGGGGACAGACGGTGAGAGAAATAGCTAGGGCAAATCAACAAAACAAAAGATACAGGGATTAGTTAGGCAGGGCTCTTAACAGCAACTTATACAGATTGCTTTAACAAAAGGCCGTCTGCACTGGAGATTTATCAATTTACCAGTTGATTGTCTGCTCTTGCAATTCATTTAACATGCAGCATTTCAGTGAATTACATAAATCTATTCACTGACTACTCCAACTCGTAAATCTGAACAGGTAGCTTCAAAAAACAGCCCCAAAATACAATACGACTGAATAAAATAGAGCAGAAAGGCTGGTGTAGGTTGAAGCAGGGCTTGATAAATCCCATAGCCCGACGTCCAGGGCTACAAGATTTGTCTGCGGGAGAAGCATAACTGAACCACTCGGTTGTCTCCTGGTCAACTGACTCACAACATGTTTTTTTTTTCTTTTTTTGCCTACCTTGCTGGCTTGCTCAATGTTGCAACCATCCACTAGGTGATGCCACACCTCATCCAAGAGAGACTCTGGTGGTCATGTAGTGCATTGCTGACTGAGGGAACTGTCATGAGTGTTTGCTGGGAGCGCGCAGTAGTGAGGAGTGAGAGGACACTCCTCCCGGATCACTCCAGTCTCCGCCCATAACGGAGCCGAAGTGCTGAACTTGAACCAGGACTGACAAGTGAGTGAACAGGTAGCAAGTTGGAGAGTACCTTGTCAGTCTGAGGCAGTAGTGGTAGGGGCAGGTTCCAATGGTTTAGAAATGGGACGTAGTGGGCACGCGGAGAGGGAGGGTGGCATTTAAGTTCAGGCAGCAGACAGAGCAAGACGACTAACTTGTGATTCTGTGTGACTACTGAGCTATTTGCTGGTATATCGCCAGCAGCTCAGAGTGAGTCAACAACCAACATTTTTAGATCCCACCTTCCTCCTGAACTAGTAAGTACAGTAGCTGGCAGCATATATATAAGCGGGAACAAAAAGGGAGCAAAGAGCTGTGTTTTCTGCTTTTGCTGCGCTCCTTTGGAAAGGACTGCATGCGGTTTGGGTGGAGGGGTGTACAGTATCTGGCCACTCGCCTCAGCAGCACTCTGGTGCAGTTCTTGATTCAAAATAATTCAAACTTAATAGAACAGAGGAGCAGAGCGGAGCACCCATATTTCAGTGCTTGCAGGGCGCAGGATATAAAAAGTTGAACAAAGGGGGCATTAAGTAGAGCTTCGAGTTTTGTGTGGAGGAGAGGTTTTGCCCGATGGGCGGACGAGTGGCTGCCTGTTGAGGGTGAGAGTCAGTGGGGTTAGGTAGAAAACAAGCCTTGGATAAGGCTTAGCATGCCCTGGACTCACAGAAATAAAAAGAAAAAAACTAAAGCAAAAGAGACTAGTACTCTCTGTCTTTCAGTCTCTCTCTCTCAATTCAACAACCAGGGCAAACTCACAAGTGCCAAAGCAAAAAAGGATTAAAAAGAAAATAAGAAAGAGCCTAACTGTGTGTAGGCTATTGGCTGTTCTGTTGGGAGGGAGGTAACTGTGTGGAAAGAAAGCCTAAAGTGAAGGGGCGACCTATCCAGTATCAGTCTTGTTGTGTGGCTGGTGGGCTTGTGAAAAAAAAAAAAAAAGACACCCCTAAAAAAATTTCAGAAGGCTAATAAAATAAAAGGAGCCTAAGTGTGTGTGGCTGTTGGATGGGAGCTTTTGTGCAATGTCAGATCCGTTGTAAACAAGACTACCGTTGTGGCAGACTTGGTGAGAACGGCAGATCTGGCTTGCATCACCGAAACCTGGCTGGATGGTAATGCTGGCCCACGTTCTTGAGGCGGCTGTTCCGGACGGGTATTCGGTGATACACCGCCCGAGATTGGATCGCAGGAGTGGGGGAGTTGCGGTCTGCTTTAAGACAAAATTAGGTCTTACTAGTGTTCCAGTAGAGGAGACCAGATCTTTCGAATGTGTTGTAGTGGCAGGTGGGGGCTATAGAGTGGCTCTCATCTACCGTCCCCCTGGGGATGAGAAGCCATTCCTTAAGGAAGTGGCGGACTTTGTCGTTGACCTGGTATTGGAGTCTCCCAGGTTGATGGTGCTGGGCGACTTCAGTGCCTGGATTGACGATGAACTCTCGGATTTTGGACACCACTTCCTCCAATTGAATTCATTGGGCCTCTCACAGGTTGTTACCTCTGCCACTCATAAATGTGGCCATTCCCTTGATCTGGTTTTCCTCCTGGGGATGGAAGCCTCCGGCGTGTGGGGTGTATCCTGTCGGATGGTCTGATCATCACACTGTGAGATTCAGTTTCAGCACCTCCTTGCATAGACCTACCCCTGTGGAAATGGTCAAGTACCACCCTTTACGGGATGTGACTCCTGATGGTCTGTCGGCGGTGCTTGACCTATCAGAATTTCCGATGATGAGCCTGGATCCTGAGGCCTTGGTTCTGGCCTATAATAAGGCCATCACCAATGCCCTGGATTCTATTGCTCCCATCCATGTGCGTCCTCTCTCCCTTTGCCCCCGGTCCCCATGGTTCGATGGGGACTTGAGGGGAGATATGCCGACTTGGACACAGGTTAGAGAGGTGTTGGTGGAAATCCGGCTTAGATGCCGACCACCTTAGACTGCTAGAGCATTATCAACTCTACCTGTCAGCAATCGCCCGTAAGAAGGCAGTATTCCTGTCCGGGGAAATTGCTGCTGCTCAGAACCGACCAGCTCAGCTCTTTTGAACCGTAGACTGACTGTGCAACCCAGCCTGTCTGCAGGTTCGTAGAGCTTTTTCACAATCTCAGTGCGAGGAGCTCGCTCGGTTCTTTGCAGATAAGGTGGAAGACATCAGGGCAGAGACCTGCACGACACTCTCTATGGGAATGGCTGTGGACCTGGCCCCGGTCACATGCCTTCTTATTCCCTGGAGTTTCTTCAAGAGGCCAGAAATCAAGGATGTTATGAGGATTGTCCGTGGTATGCGCACTACATCCTGTAGTTTAGATCCAGGCCCCACAGCCTTGGTTATGGGCTGTGGGGAGATTATCTTCCCAGTTCTGATGAGGATAGTCTGGTGCTCCTTAGACTCTGGTGAATATCCTTGCTCCCTGAAGGAAGCAGTGGTGACACCAGTGTTGAAGAAGGCTTCTTTGGACCCTGACTTCCTCGGTAACTACCGGCCTATCTCAAACCTTCCCTTTGTTGGGAAGGTAATTGAGAAAGTAGTGGCTACCCAGTTAGACAACCACTTGACCATCCATAGCATCTATGATCCCCTTCAATCGGGTTTTCGAAAGAGGCACAGCACCGAGACTGCTCTGGTTCGGGTGCTCAATGATCTCCCGATGGCGAGAGACCAGAAAAAACAGTCCATTTTGGTCCTTTTGGACCTGTCATCAGCATTTGACACTGTAGATCATGGGGTTCTGCTTGAGTGCCTGAGAATCATCTGTGGGCTTTCAGGTTTGGTCCTCAGATGGTTTACTTCTTTCCTCACCGGTAGAACTCAGAGGGTAGTATTGGGAGTGTTTTCTTCTGATCCTGTCTCTCTGTCATGTGGGGTGCCTCAGGGCTCTGTGCTGTCTCCCATGTTGTTTGCAGTGTACATGCTTCCCCTCGGAGACATTGTAAGACAGTATGGGCTGGAGTTTCATTGTTATGCCGACGATACTCAGCTCTACCTGTCTTTTGCACCTGACCAGAGTAGAGCACTCTCAGTGTTTAATAGCTGCCTCAGTGAAATCCAAGGTTGGATGAGGTCCTGCTGGTTGAAGTTAAACCCCGGGAAAACGGAGGTGATGGTTGTGGATCCCGGTTGCCGGATAGGGGAGTGGGGGATAAACCATCCCTCAGGTTTATTCCTGGAGGGTGTGGAGCTCCCCACCTCTGAATGGGTGTGGAACCTAGGGGTGAGTCTTGATGATCGGTTGACACTACGTGATCAAGTGTCGGCCATCGTTAAAGTTTCCTTTTACCATCTTAGGAACATCGCTAGGATCAAGCACCTTGTTCCATCCGGGGACCTACCCACGCTGATCCACGCCTTTGTGACCTCGCGTCTGGACTACTGCAACTCCCTTTACTTTGGGCTTCCTGGGGTTGTTATCCGCCGCTTGCAGCTGGTGCAGAATTCTGCAGCCCGGTTGTTAACTGGGACTTATCGTTTTTCCCATGTTACCCCAGTGCTGCGGAGACTGCACTGGCTGCCGTTTCAGTGGCGGATCACCTTTAAAGTTGGTCTGTTGACCTACAAAGCCCTGCATGGTTTGGGCCCTGACTACCTGAAAGAGCTCCTGGTTCCCTATCACCCAGAGCGACCTCTCCGCTCGGCTGGCGAGGGGTTGCTGGAGATTCCGAGGGTCATTTTGAAATCATCGGGTGCCCAGGCCTTTACGTTTGTGGCTCCAACCCTCTGGAATTCTCTACCACGTCGGATTAGAGAGTGTGCGACAGTGGGGGGTTTTTAAACAAGCCTTAAAATCCTTTTTATGGATTAAGACTGATGGGGAAGCGACTGACTGATTTGGGTTTGATTTTATTATTGTCTTATGATGCTTGATGTAATGTATTAATAATTTTTATTGTAATTTTTATAGTAATGTTTTATTATGTTGTGATTCTATAACTTGTTCTGCGCTTTGATTTCTTGAAAAGCGCATTATAAATAAAGAATATTCTTCTTCTTATTATTATTATTATTAATTGTGTGGATTTGTGGAAAGGACAAAGTGGGGTGGTGACCTGCCCAGAGTGTCCTGTGGCCAGTTGGCTTGTGAAAGATGAAAAAAAAAATTCAGAAAGCTAAAAAATAAGATTTAAAATAAAAGGAGACTAAGTGTGTGTGTGTGGATTCCTGGAAAGGACAGAGTGCAGGGGTGTGACCTGCCCAGAGTGTCCTGAGGCCTGCTGGCTTGTGAGACTGTCGCAAAACAAAATTTCAGAACGCTAACAAAAACATTTAAAAGAAAATAAAAGGAGCCTGCCTTAGCCTAAGACAAGTGTGTGTGTGGCTGTTGGGAGGGAGCTAATTGTGTGGATTCATGGAAGGGGGTAACCTGCATAGTGTTCTGAGTAACCTGTCCTGTGGCTGGCAGGCTTGGGAAAGATGGCGCAAAACAAAAAATTCAGAATGCTTGCAAATAAAAAAAAAAAAAGATTTTAAATAAAAGACACCTAAGTGTGTGTGGCTGTTGGGAGGGAGCTAATTGTGTGGATTTGTGGAAAGGAGGGGGGGTGACCTTGACCTGCAGTGTCCTCCTGTGGCCAGCTGGCTTGTGAAAGACACACAAAAAAAATTCAGAAAGCTAATAAAAAAAAAATTAAGATTTAATAGAAAATAAAAGGAGCCTAAGTGTGTGTGGATTCCTGGAAAGGACAGAGTGAAGGGGAGTGAACTGCCCAGTGTCCTGTGGTCGAGTAAATAAAATAATAGAAGCAAAAATGAACAGTTTGGGCTGTTGGGAGAGAGGTGTGTGTGTGGCTTAGTGGCTGAGAGACCTAACCTGCCCAGAGGTAGAGGAAGGAACTTGGGGAACAACTGCAGACTTATTAGAAATAAACTATATAAAGGGGAAAAAATGTTTGTTGTGCTATAGAAAAAAAAAATAAACCATTTATTGGAGGTGTGTGTGTGTGTGTGTGTGTGGCTGTGAGAGACAAGAGTGTGTGAGTGAGACCCAACCTGCCCTGAGAGGGTAGAGGAAGTGTCTTGGCTGGGAATCAACTGCGGAGTACTAGTACTTGGCTCCTACTCCCTACTGCTCCTCCCACCTGCTCTACTCTGTTCTGTCCAGGTCCTCTTGTAGTGCTGTAAGCATATTAAGCACAACAGCTTAAGGTAAAAAATTACACAACGCACACAAAGATAACATAAAATAAAATGTTATTGTGTACAATATTTCAGTATTATTTTCACAATTGCATAGAAGTTAAAAAAATGCAATGAAATAAGCCAAAGCAAACTACTCTGTTTTCCCTTTGGACTGGAAAAATCCTCCACCACGTCATCATCTTCTTCACAGTCTGAAAGCCAGCCCTAACCAGCCCCGGGCTCTGGCCCTAGTCAAGAAAACAACCGAAATAATGGTTCTCATTCTCAGTCTAGGTCTGTGTTGGTAGACATAACAAGGTGATCAGTTGACTTGACCACACCAGTTTCTGAAACTAGTGAGAATGACAGCAGCAGCAGTTCAGTGCCATCATCACGTTGTGGTTCACTACAGCTAAAGCAACCTTTGATTTTAGATGAGGAAGCAACAAACACTGAGAAAAGAAGCAAAGATAAAAAATATGATGTGGAAAAAAGGGCTTGAACATTTCAGCATCACTGGCTAGATCAGTTTACCTAGTTGCAGTATGATGACAAAAAATACGTCATGTACTACTCTGTCAGTGAGAAATATCCCACTCTTGGGACTCCTGCTTATTCCAAAAAAACTAACATGTTTGCCACTGGTTCAGATAATTTCAGAATTGGGTCAGTGAGAGCCCATGAGAAATCAAATCCACATATAATTTGTGCAAACCAGCATAGCCACGAAACTGGTCAACGTGCAGTCAATTTTAATATATCTGATACAGCAATGTATCACACATTTTCTCAGATGGAGGAAGCCACCAAAAATAAAATTAGGTGTTTATTTAACACCACATATTCCTTGGCTAAAGATTTATGTCCTTTCTCAGATATAGAGTGCCTTTGCACAGTGCAAAAAAAAAAATGGGGTAAAACTCGGCAGCAATTACACAAATGATAAATGGGCCAGAGATTTCTGTAATGCAATATCAGGTGTCATGTCCAAAACACAGATCCAGACTGTCAAAAATACAAACTGCGTTACCGTTCTTACAGATGGCAGTACAGATGCAAGCATAGTAGAGTGGGGAAATGTTTTCCTTCGTTTTGTTGATAGCACAGAAAAAGAAGTTACAACTGTGTTAAAGCTGTACCTCTCGATCATTCTCATGCAGATAGAGTTTTTAAAGCAGTAAGCTCTGCGCTGGAGTCTGTTGATCTTTCTTTTGTAGAACTTGATGTGAGCAAGTCAGGACCGGTTCTCGTATCTGCCAACTTTGATGGTGCCAGTGTGATGATGGGCCATACAGGTGGCACCATAGCAAAAATCCGAGAACTTGTCCCCACTGTAATACTCATGCATTGCATAGCCCACAAACTGGAGTTAGCAGTTCTCAACATCATGAAAAAAGTCCCTTTGTTCAAAAAGTAGAACACACTCTGAAAGGAATTTTAAAATTTTACCACTACAGCCCAAAGAAACTTAGGGTACTGCAGGAAATAGCAGATGTTATACACACTGAGTTGGCTCATTTCAGTGCAATAAAGCAAGTTCATTGGCTTGCAAGTAAGACACATTCAGTTCATGCTGTTCAAGTCAACCTGCACACAGTAGTTAAACATCTCGAACATGTGTCAAACTCTGCTGGTGATGATGGGGCCAAAGCAAAGGCACTTCTAAGAGATGCGCACTCAGTACAGTTTGTAAAATAACCATTTATTCTTCAAGATTTTTTGCCAGTATTGAAAAATCTATCACTGGAATTTCAAAAGGATGACCTGTTAATATTAGAAGTCCCCCTACTCATCGAGACATGCTTACTCCAGTTGACGGAGCTAAAAATAAGACCTGGAAAGTTTGACATCATTTCTAAACCAATATAATCCTGCAGAGAAATGCATGAACTATCTCATTTCAAAACGTGGCAGTGAGGACAAGATTGTTCCTTTTACATTCAAAGGGAACTGTCCAGAAGTAGATTTTATGACTGATGCACAGCTTAATAGATGCAGCAGTATCTTACATTGGTCAGCATTTTTGGAATTTCTCGGAGGAACCTCTAAAATGGTTTAGTTCTTTAGATTTCAAAAATGTCAATCTATCAAGAGAAGAACTTGCACAATTTGGCACAACTGATTTAAGTAATTTGTTAGATTACTTTTGCAACTTTTTTTCTTAAGATCACGTAACCAGTATAAAAAGGGAGTATTCTGCATTCAAAGCAATGCTTAAGTCTGCAGTTGATAAGACATCTCTGCAAGTGTATTCACGACTACTGTGAGAGAGACCAGCCCAGCTTGCTCACATCCTTGACCTAATGGAAATGTTACTGGCTATGAGTGTGTCTACAGCTTAATGTGAGAGAGTATTCTCCATTCAGAATCTTATAAAAACAAAAATAAGAACAAGTTTGGCTGATGACACACTTCAGTCAATTCTGCATATAGCAGTTGAAGGTCCTGGATTAGACAGCTTTGATCCAGATCAAGCTATCAACCACTGGCTACTATCTGGTCCTAGAACACACTACATTCATGGTTATGCTTCACGTAGTTCAACTACTAGTTCTGCTGATGCTGATTCATATGAAAATGTCCCTGAGGCTGTCACTAGTGTTGATGATGATGACAGTGAATATGATGCTCCGTCTGGAGCAAGCTCAGGCTTCCTACTATAACTTTTCCTGATGCTGATTCTGTACTGTCTGCTGCATGATGTTCTCACTGACTGTGCTGCTGGCGCCAAATGCTAATTTTGTCACAATCCTCTCCATCCTGACAAAAATAAATTTCATATTATTCTCCTTATTGTCTATTACAACACAAAATAACTGATACTACAATAAATCTGTTTAGGTTTTCTGTATTTTTATACTTTCCACTAAAAATATGCCATTTTATATCTGGACTACCATCTCAAGCACTGGGACAACTGCTTTTTGACAAGCCACTTGTCCCTGGACAAGTACCTAATTTTAAAATTTGTCAAGCCCTGGGTTGAAGTAAAAAAAGCACTCCAATTTTCAAATGTGGAACAAAGTCAGGGCTGACAGGCCACTCAAGCAGTGCTCGGCCAATCAGCAGTAGAGGCGCTCCGGTACGAAGGCAGGGAGGCAGCCCTGAGTAATTACCTGCAGGAGCTGGAGGGCAGCAGACTTCTTCAGGCAGAATAAAGAGCTGCGACCACGGCAGGAAGATTTGGCCGTGCTGCCCTCTCGACAGCAGGGCACCCAGTCAGGGGCAGGCAGGATAATTATAGGGACAAAGCAGAGACAGCAAGGTGTTAAAAGCAGTGAGGAGACAAAAGGTAGAGGGCGGGGGAGACGAGAATCAGCAGGGGAGACAGACGGGGGAGAGAAATAGCTAGGGCAAATTAACAAAACAAAAGGTACAGGGATTATTTAGGCAGGGCTTTTAACAGCAATTTATACAGATTGCTTTAACAAAAGGCTGTCTGCACTAGAGATTTATCAATTTACCAGTTGACTGTCTGCCCTTGCAATTCATTTCACATGCAGCATTCCAGTTAATTACATAAATCTATGCATTGACTACTCTAGTTTGTAAATCTAAACAGGTAGCTTCAAAAACAGCCCCAAAATACAGTACGACTGAATAAAATAGAGCAGAAAGGCTGATGTCGGGTGAAGTAAAAAATGCACTTCGATTTTTAAATGCGGAGCAAAGACGGGGCTGACTGGCCACTCAAGCACTGCTCAGCCAATCAGCAGTAGAGACGCTCTGGTATGAAGGCAGGGAAGTGGTCCCAAGTAATTACCTGCAGGAGCCAGGAGGGGAACAGACTTCTTTGGGCAGAATAAAGAGCGGCGGCCACAGTAGGAAGATTCGGCTGTGCCACCCCCCTGGGCAGCAGTGCGCCTGGGCTTGGGCAGGCAGGATAAGTCTGCAAGAGCTGGGAGGGGAGCAGACTTCCGGCAGAATAAAGAGTGGTGGCCATGGCAAGAAGATTTGTCCATGCTTCTCCCTCGGCAGCAGGGTGCCCGGTAAGGGGCAGGCAGGATAAGTCTGCAGGAGCCAAGAGGGGAGCAGACTTCTTCGGGCAAAATAAAGAGCAGCAACCACAGCAGGAAGATTCGTCCGTGCCGCCCCTCAACAGCAGGGTGCATGGTCAGAGGCATGCAGGATAAGTCTAAACCCATGGCAGACTTGACTTGTCAAGATTTGAGCCCTGCTGCCAGAAGTAAACATCCAAGGGGGTCAGATCTTTATATTTTTTTAAATTTATTTTATTCAGTATCATTAAATACTTCAGATAATTCCGTGAAAGGGCATGCACACTGTTATTTGTGGCAACATAATAGTAAGACAGGAGTATGCATCACAGCACTTATGTATGTTTCATGAAGTAGGGGTTTTGCAAAATTAAAGTCATCGTAATCATTTTACTCTGAGTTTCTTTGCCATCATCGCTTCGGTGGAAAGAAATGTATACTAGTAACATTTATTTTGTGACTGGTTTAACCCGTAAACCAGATAATACCCACTGGACTACAGAAATAATCCTATTTCAGACTGAGACTCCAAGCTCTTGCTAAATGGAGCAAATCAAACTGTAGAACTTTATAATTATGCTGTTTCCAGTTAACAGAACAAGTCCAGGATTCCAAATATGCATTAAAAAGTATTGTTTTGGCATTATTGTTTCCCGAGTGAAATCGAAGGTCATTCTACATATTGGGGAGGGAGCTTGCATGGTGCAATGCACACTGTAAGTCCAGTTCCTGTCTAACATACTAACATACTAAAATGCCAGCAGAATAGGCCTAACGGTCTTTCGTGTCTGCTCGTTTGGTCAGCCCCCACCCTGGGTGCTGACCTTGCTGTCCCCCTCGCCTTCTCTGACTTCTCCCTTCCCAGTTCCGGATATTCTTGCTGCATTGGATTTTGCTTCCAGAACCCTTCCCCTGTACCTGTCCCACCCCTCTGAACCCCTCCACTGTCTCTGCCTCCACCAGCCCCTCAGGCAGTGCATTCCATGGCTCCACCACCCTCTCAGTGAAGTAGCACCTCCTCCTTTCTCCCTGAATCTTCCCCTCCAGCTTCCACCCATGCCCTCTAGTGGTCCCTTCCTCCTCTTCAAGCACCCTGACTGTTCCTCCTCATTTACCCTCTTCATGTACCTGAAGACCTCTATCATGTCCCCTGGTCCTTCTCTCTTCCAATGTGTACATATTTAGCTCTTGAGCCTCTCCTCATAGGTCCTGTCCCCAAGCCCCAAATCATTTTGGTTGCCCTCCTCTGGACCCTCTCCAGGAGGTTAATGTCCCTCTTTAAGTGTGGCCTCCAAAACTGCATGCAGTACTCAAGGTGCGGCCTCACCAAGCAGTTATACAAAGGGTATCACTTCCCTCCTTCTGGAGGTGATCCCCTAGCGATGCATCCCAGCATCCTGTTGGCCTTGCTGCTGCCCTCTACAAGTCTCAGAGTTGTTCATCTTGACATCCACCACCACCCCAGGTCCCTCTCAGCCATCGAGACTTGTAGCATCCCAGGGTGTACACTTGGCCTGGGTTTCTGGCCCCAGGTGGAGTACCTTGCATTTCCCTGCATTGAACCTCAGCTTCCACTTTCTAGACCATCTTTCCAGAGCCTCTAGGTCCCCCTGTGAGCCACCCTCCCCTCCTCCCCATCCCACCGCCCCAATTTTGAGTCATCTGCAAAGAGACTCATCTCACTCCTGATTCCTGTCCTTATGTCAGATACGTAGGCGTTGAACAGAAGGGGCCCAAGGACTGATCCCTGTGGGACCCCACTAATGACCCTCCTTGGGGATGAGACTATCCCACCAACTACGACCCTCTGGGTCCGGTCCTGAGCCAATTGCCTATCCATCTGATCATCTGGTTCCCCACCCCATTTCTCCCAGCTTATCCAACAGGCCCACGTGAGGAACAGAGTCAAATGCCTTGCTGAAGTCTAGAAAGAGGACATCCACTGGTCTACCCAGGTCCAAGGCACTTGTCACCCAGTCATAGAACTCCACCAGGTTTGTCTGACACGATTTCCCGGGATGAATCCATGCTGTCTATCGTCCAGGCACCCTGACTTATCCAGCTCCCCCCTAGCCTCTCCTTGACAATGCCCTCCATCACCTTGCCCACCACCAATGTCAGGCTGACAGGCCTGTAGTTCCCTTCCACCTCCCTTGATCCCCCCTTGTGGATAGGCACTATATGCACCACCTTCCAGTCTTGGGGCACCCACCCTGTCCTCAGAGAGATGGTGAAAAGCTCTGCCAGGGGTTTTGCCAGGACATCTGCAAGTTCCTTCAGCACTCTGGGATGTAATTTATCCGGCCCGGTGCTTTCTCCGTCTTAAGGAGCTGAGGCTTCCTCACTCTCTCTGCTGTGATTTCCACTTCGGTACCTCTTCTCCCTGCTGCCCTCCCCACCTGCCAGTGATGCCTCCCCCTCTCCCCAGACCTGCCGATCGGTAAGGGTCCCCCCTCCTCAGTATCTCTGTCTCCTCCCATGTATGATGCAGCACCCCCATTTTCCCTGGTGAAAACTGAGGTGAAGTACTCATTTAGTACCTCAGCCTGCTCCCCCGGGTCTTGTGCCCATCTCTCCCCTGATTTAATCCTGCTAATCTTCCCCTTCACCCTTCGTTTTTCCCCAATGTATCTAAAGAACCCCTTGTTCCCTCTCCTAATTTCCCTGGCCAGGTTCTGCTCCTTCCTTGCCTTAGCCGCCCTCACCACTCTAGTGGCCCTTCTAGCCATCAGCTCGTACTCCCCTCGATCCCTTTCACTCCTTGAGCACTTGAATTGCTTATAGGCTGCTTTCTTTCCCCGCACCACCAACAGGATTTTTGGCCCTACCGCATTTTCGTCTTACTCTTGCACAGGTGCTGGTAGCATCCTGCACCCCTCTCCTGATGATTTCCCACCTACTATCAGCGTCCATGTCTGACCCAGTCCCATCCAAATGCTCCAAGGATCCTTCCCATTTCCTTAAAATCCGCCCCCCTGAAGTCGGTTACTTCCGTCTTTGTGCAGCCTTCTACCCCTCCTAGGTCCAGGCAGAACCAGACTGTGGCATGGTCACTCGCCGCCAATGGGTCCCTTACCTCCACGCCCCCAATCTGGTCACTGTCTGCCAGGACCACATCCAGTACCCGTGCCTCCCTGGTCGGTTCCCTCACCTGCTGAGTTAGGAACGCGTCTTGAAAGACATCCAACAACCTCTGTTCCCTGGTCACAGAGGATGTCATAGCCTCCCAGTCTGTTCCTGGCATGTTTAAGTCCCCCAACACCACCACCGTTCCTCTGCCCAGTCTGCAGTGTCTCGTAACATCTGCCACCAGACTGTCCTCCAGCTCCTCCGCCAGAGCAGGGGTCTATACACCACTCTATTTTACTCTCTTGCCTCCCTTGTTATCAAGGTGACCATCGCCTCCACGGTTCCCTCCGCCTCCTCTACTCCCCTATGCCAATGCAGTTTTGACTATCATTGCTACCCTCCTCCCTTCCCTCCCCTGTCCTTCCTGAACATAGTGTATCCCTCAGGTTCAGGTCCCAGTCATGTCTTGCACTGGCCCAAGTCTCAGTGACCGCTGCCACATCCACTGCTCCCTCAGTTAGCATCGCCTGGAGCTCAGGCATTTTATTGCCCAAGCTCCTGGCATTTATGAGACTACCTTCCACCCTTTCCTATAGTTCCATTTCCCTGCTCGTGTTCCCATGGGATTCTGTTTTCCCCTGGTCTGCACTTTGCCAGTTGGCCTTTTCCTGCAATCCTCCTGGTCCCCAGGGGGGTGGAGACAGAGTCCCTCCTTTATCGGCACCCCCTTGACAGCCTTTTCTCCCATCCCACCCACCTTCACAAGTTTAAACCCCACTTTTCACCAATGAACCCTCTATTTTCAACTTAAGGATTCCCCTCCCCTCCAAATTGAGATGTAGTCTGTCTCTAGCATACAGCTCCTTATCCTCCCAGGTCTCCCCAATCCCCCATCAACCCATACCCTCTGGCCTCACACCACTCCTGAGCCACTGGTTTATCTCCTAATTTTCCTTTTGTGTTCCCCACTAGCCCTTGGCACTGCAGGATTCTGAAAAGGAAACTGTGCATCCTATGTCATGACAGACCCTGGCAACTCCCTGAATCTTGCCTGTATCTCTGGCTCGCTATTTCCTCAATGTCATTTGTATCCAGGTGGACCAGTATGTCTGGGAACCCCACAATCCTTTGCCAGCTGATATACCTCATGCTTAGCCCTGTGCACCGTTAGTCCAGGGAAGCATCTTGTTCTAACTGGCCAGGCTTCTCCTCCCTATCCCATTTGATACTGATCATAGAATCCCCAGCAGGAGCACTCTTGACCACTCCTTTCCTCCATTCCCCCTTCCATGTCCCTCATCCTTTCTACAGGCCCCTCCACCCAGCTGGCTCCTTGTTCCTCCCTATCTGGGTGCCACATGCCACCCCTCCTTATTTACCATGGCCACACCCTCCCCTCCAATCCTATGCCTCTCCTCCTCTGAGTATCCTTCTGTACCTTGCTAATTCCCCTTCACTGCTGTCGCAACTGGTCCTTCTCCCCCATCTGCTAAACTAGCCTGGCTCATCCTCCCTTCCTTCCTGTCTCCATTTAGTTCCTCCTTGCTCGTCGTGCTCTCCTGGCCTAAACCTCAGCTCCTTTACTGAATCCTCCTTGTACTTCTGGTTCTTCTCCTTTACCTTTCCTCCCAACTGGTCCTTCTCCTTGCTTTCCTCCTCTTCCCCTGCCCCTCCTGCTCTGATTCACTGCTCCCCCATTCTCCTGCATTCCAGGTCCTCCCTGTTCTTCCTGCTATCTAGCCCCTGCCTCCTGCCTCCACTCCCCTCCCTTTCCATCTCTAACCACCCTGTCATGGCTACATCACCCCCTCATCCTTGAGCAGAAGAGAATTGAAGTGGTTACTGAGTGTGAGGTCTGATCCACCTCCCCGCCTTGCTTCCTTCTGTCCAGCCCTGGCCATCTGCCTACTTCCCTGAGAATGTTGTCCCTCCGTCCCCCCTTTGTGAGGGTCCCCAGTTACCTGCCTGCTTCCTTGGTAGTGTCCTTTTGGACCCCATCTGCCAGGGTCCCTATGTGACCCCTGAGTATTCTCCTGCACTCCTTTCCCTATGCCCTCACCCCCAGTGCTTGGTGCAACCCTGTGGGAGATTCCCAGCCCCCTTCCCCAACCATACCACCCCCCTTCCCCCAGCTTTCTCCTAATCCCTGCAACCTCCTCCCTAAGCTGTGCTAGCTGGTAGCACACTGGGCAACCACCGAACTTCCAAGCCCAGTCCAGTATCATGGCTGCTCCACACCCTGTGCACCCCACCACCCTCCCAAAGATGCCAGCCCTAATGATGTGTGGTTCCATCCCCTTCAAATAGGTTTCCTTGGGTGAGCCACCAGGTTCCCCAGTCCAAGATACCCCTACTGCCTAATCAGGTCACCCACTAATCTTAGAGACAGTCCACTGTACACCAGTAACCCTGTTACTAGGTGCAGTACAACACATTAAACTTATAAGGAAATGAACAACTCCTAAGCTCTCTCTCTCCCAGCCTTTAAATCCAACCCCAGTGGCTAGAACTACATGAGCTGCACCTACAGCCTTTTCCTACAATTGCAGGGCAGGTGTTCCCCTATAAATTTGCAGACTTCTGGGAGGGAGGGGTGGGGAGGCGGTATTGGGCAGACACCTGACTCTAGAGAGAGTGTATCAGCCCTGTGTCTCCCTCCAAGCCCAGCAGCCAAAGAACCAGGACCAAGCAAATCCCACCAAATAGTTTTTAAATCAGAAGAAATAGGCCTCTACCAGCGCGAGCCTGTTACACAGTGAAACATCCACAAAATGAACCTCACTTACAGCCACCACATCAGTTTACAAACATCCAGCAGCCCCCAAAACAATACCCTGCTAGCCCCTTAGAAGTAAGAAAGAAAAGAACTAACCTACCAAGTAAAATCCACAAGAACCCTGTGAAAACAACAGCAGCAGCTACTGTCCTGGAACACAACTGATCCTGTCCCCTTCCAGTTCTTTCTTAGGGTCCGCCAAAGGAAGGATACAAAATAAAGATTTCCCACAGCACCATTTTCTCTCTTGTAAAAAAATACAGTTTTACTAAGTAACTCCATAATTCACATCACTCCCGCCCCCCCAGCAGTTTATT
This sequence comes from Neoceratodus forsteri, assembly GCA_016271365.2. NCBI lineage: Eukaryota > Metazoa > Chordata > Ceratodontiformes > Ceratodontidae > Neoceratodus > Neoceratodus forsteri. The sequence continues at coordinate 1,340,316,451 of CM028132.1, forward strand.
CGAACAAGGAATGTGAACAGCTTTCAACTCACAGTATTGGGCAGAATATTATGTGGACAAACCTGATTCTGAGATGGTATGGGCTACAGCTGTATACTGTTGCTAGTTTAAACAGTTTTTGAGAGCTTTTGATGTCAGTGGCACCTACTCCTCCAATATGGTAGGGTTAAGTGGAAAAATGTTCCCATCGGGGTTTCCTACTGGTAACTATAAGAATGTATGTGACTAAGCTACCTATCAAATAGGTCTCAAGTTATGAAATTTCATTCCTGCCTGACAGAGCCATTATTAACATTGGGGTTCCTCAGGATCTATCCTGGGACCCCTTCTTTTCTCACTCTTTATTAATAATATAGCTGATGATCTGCACTCATTCTTGTCTATTCTTTATGCAGATGATCTTGTCCTTTACTCAAGCTCTGACAATATCGCCAACATAAACGCATCCCTTTCCGCTGACTTCAAGAAGGTACACAGCTGGCAGTCTGCCTATAAACTTGTACTCAATGCCAAGAAAACTTAAGCAATGCTGTTTGGCTCTGCCTCTAAGCTTAAGTCTCGTCGAACTTCCCTTCTGGTATGCGACTTAGGTGGCACTCAAATAGAGAGTGTGTTACCTTATTTAAATACCTGGGTGTACTCTTGGATCAATCCTTAGATTACAATCTACATGTACAGTCCACCTGCAAAGCAGTGAATGCTAAACTGGGAGTCACTTATAAAACTAGCTTTATGCTTACTCCCTCAGCTAAACTAGCTATTGCCAGAGGTATCCTTCTCCCTGCCCTCACCTGTGCTGCTCCCACCTTTGCCTTTGCGCATAAAACTACTTTTCATAAATGGGACGTAACATATAATATATCACCACGTCTCAAGCACCACTGCCAACTTTACAATGACCTGGGATGGCTCTCTCCATCAGCTTGCCAACAATACTTTTTAGGGTCCCTGACTGACTCGATAATCAGATAGCAAACATCCTCCTTGCTTGCTAAATTGCTTGTACCTCAAACCTCCACCTATGGCCTCCATTCTGTGGATAAGTCTCAACTTTATGTATCCAGATGTCACACATCGAGGGGTTCTAGAGCTTTCCATCATGCTGCCCCTCAGCTCTGGAACTCCCTTCCCTTTGCACTTAGGCAGGCTAGATCCCATGCCAGATTTAAAAAGGAGCTTCGCTGCCATCTGTCTCATAGACCCCTGCACTTGTTTTGATCCTACTTAACTTCCTTTAACCTCCAGCTACTTCCTGCTACACAGTCCATCTCCTTACTCACCCACTCACTCACCACAGTCTCCTTGTGGGTTAATTTTCTTGCTTTCCCTCTTATTGTTTCCTGGAGGTTTTCATTCCTGTAGCATATTTTTACCAAGACTTCAACTGACTCAATGCTAGTTTCCCACATTATGTTTTGTTACTTGACTGTGTGTATCAACTTACTAACTGTTCTACTTAATCTACATTGTATACTCTCTAAGTTTCTGCTTCGTGTAATGTCAAATTGGTTGTTATGTATTTTATTACTGACTGTTTGATTCTCTACCTTATATGTAAATTCCTGTACTTATGCAATGTATTTGTCAATTATTTGTTGTACTCTCCAGGGTCTTGCCGGAAAATAGTCATTTCATGGCTAGTGCACTTACCCGGTCAACAAAAACTAAATAAATAAATAAAGCTATATTAGGAAGACTAAATAAACTCTTTTTGAAGAAAACTGGTGTAGGTAGGCAATCTACCAACTGGACCATTCCTCAGGCTTTTTACCATGATGTGGTGCCCCTTCCCTACCCTATACCCCCTTCCCTCTACTTTTCTCCCCTTATTATCCCCTCCTTCCTCTTCCCTAACCAGGTGTGTATTATCTCTCACCATTTCACCAGTGTCCATACATTTGACTCTTCCCCCATCTACCCTTCAGTTCCTAGCTCCCAGTAACATCCAGTACTTTCTGCCCCAAGTTGCCTTAAATCGCGTAACCAAGTGAATGACATAGACACAATTAATTGTTGAATACTGTTTCTAGGGACATGGATATGTTGTTCATCCACACTTATTGGCAGGTTCCTTGCCGCTATAAATCTTGCCGGAAGGTCTTTAAGCTGGCTCCTCCCACCCACCTGGGTGGTAAAACTCTCGGCTCCGCCCCATGACGCCAGATCTTCCTTACCGCTTGGAAGCTCAGGTTCCCTCCTTAGCACTTTGCATTTTAGACTGGATCCTAACTCTTCGGTTCGTCCGAAACTAGTTTTGAAGTTTTCTAAACTTTGGTCTTCATCATCCCTCACGGCTGCAATGGACAAATCGATTCCCGGCTTTTGGAGGTGCCCTTGCGGGCTGAAAATGTCCAGGAAGGATCCGCACTCCATGTGCATCTACTGCCTAGGCCTAGATCACGACCCACAGGCCTGTGAGTTGTGCCGCTCTTTTTCGGCCACCGTCCTGGAGGATCGCGCTGCCTGATTGAAGCTCGGGCACCCCGAGAAGCGTTACCCACCAGTAAAATCCAAAGAGGCTCTTGGGCGGTGTCTGCGGCGGCTGACTTGGCTGAGCAGCTCGAGCATATGATCGCCCTCAAGGAGGAGGCGGCCCAGGCTGCGTCTTCCTCCTCCTCGGCGGCGGCATTTATCCCGCACTCTCTCTGAGTTCCTCGTACTCAGCTTTGTTCAAGGAGCTTTGTCAGTCCCTTTCCACGAAGGGAGAGGGGCCAACGGGACATTCCTCTCGGCCCAGGAAGAAGGAGTCGAAGGGTAAGTCCCACCATCTGCGTTCGTGGGAGCGGGAGAGGTCTCCTTCCCCGGACAGCTGACCGTCGACTTCGGTCGAAGTTGCGGCTCAGGCCGCTGGCTTCACGATGTCCCCGTCAGGCCAGCCTGCCGAGACTCCCGTAGATGCAGTTGAGATATTCCTCGACCCGTAGGACTGGTTATCGACTGGTGAAGCCGACAACCCACCTTGGCCGGTTCCCTCGGTGGAGACCGAGTATCTGCCTGCACCTGCGGGGCGGCAGTCCCCAGCTAAAGTGCCCGAGCTGAGGGAAGAGTGGGTGTCCCCCGCCCCTTCCCAGACCCACCCTCGGTCACCCCGAGGGTCTCGGTCTTGGTCTCGGACTTCATCTCAGTCACGCCGTTCCCGCCAACATCGGCAGTCTCGGTCTTGGTACCGAAGTAAGCGGCGATACCGTCCCTCCTCCTCGGATGAGGAGAGGCTTCAACGTAAATTGCGTCGACATTACGAGGAGCTTATGTGGCAGCAGTTACTGTTATCTGGGAGTAAATCGACTCCGATTCAGCCCCCGGCCATCAAGTGACTGTCGCCTGAATGACCGAAGCAACCGCTTGCCCCAGTCGAGATGCCCATTCCTGGGCTGGTTGTTTGGCCGAAACCAGCTGCTCCACCGATTGTGGTGGAACCTCTGCCTCCACAACCGAGGTCTGAGTTACTGACCAAGGATTCTCGATCGGGTCACGGCCTGCCCCACAGGTTGTCGGTCACCCTCACTCCCGACTGTCCTCGGCAGGTGGAGGGTGGCTCAGGGTTGAGGCAGCTCTTCGCAGACTCTTCGGAGTCCGATGACGACTCCTCCCTGATCTCCAGACAGGTCGACCTGGAGTCCTCTGAGGGCCAGTCATTGGACGATAGCCCATCATCCTTCTTGGGTCTGCTTCGACTCATCTCGGAGTCCACCGGGAAGCAGCTCGAGCCCGTGTCCAAATGGGATTCCCCCACGGAGGCCTTTCCGGTGGCTGAGGCCATTGTTGGCCCAGCCTTGGAGCTTTGGCAGTGGCCTGCTTCCTGCCCTGTGCCCTCGGCCAGGATGGCCAGGAAGTATGCGGTCCCTACCAGCTCTTTGCCTGGTTTCTCGGAGCACCCCTCTACCGAGGGGTTAGTCACCGACAGCATCTTCCAGCATTCTGGAAACGCTTGGGATGTGGATAAGCCCCCCAACAAAGAGTCCAAAAAGCTAGACTTTGCCGGGCGCAAGGTGTACGCTGCATCTTCCCTTGGCCTCCGACAGGCCAACTCGGCTGTGCTGATGGCACACTTCTCCCACGCCCTCATGGGCTCCCTGGATGAGGTTGTCCCTCATCACCCGGCCGACCTGCAGACCACGGTCCGTCAGGTGCAGGACCAGGGTAGGCCGGTGGTGAAGCAGCAGCTTCAGACTGCTCTGGACATAGGTGATTCCTGTGCCAGGTCAGTAGAGGCTGCAGTGGCCATGCGCCGCAGGGCATGGCTGAGGATATCCACCTTCACAGCGGATACCCAGCACTAGTTGGTGGACGTCCCCTTCTTGGGGACTGACCTCTTCGGCCCTGGAGTGGAGGGACACCTCCAGCGGATCAAAAAGTCCAATCCCACTCTGGACTCGGTCACCTCCGCCCAGAGGGACAAAGGCCGCCGTCAACAACAGCATAAGTCCTTTCGTCCTTCGACCCCTGTGGCACGACTGGCCCAACAGCACCAGCAACAGGGCCAGCAGGCTCACGCTTGGCGTCCCAAACCCAAACCAGTGGCTTCCTCCAACAGGACGCAAGGAGGTAAAGGCCCAGGAGGTCCCTTGGCCAGTTACTCCTCCAAGCCTGCCCAGTGATGGGTTGAGGGGTGCCAACCCCAGCCTCGTCACTCCCCCCCGGGTTCCCCCCGTGGCGGGACAGCTCCACCACTTCCTTTCCGCCTGGTCCGCTATCACCACGGACCACTGGGTGTTGGAGGTGGTAGGAAAGGACCTGCCTCTGGAGTTCGAGCAGACCCCACCCTTTCGAGCCATCACCCCTTGGGGTCTGCAGCCTCGCTGTTGGCCCGCCGAGCTGATATTGCCCTGCTCCTCAAAAAAGAGGTGATCAGGAAGGTGGCGGATCCTCCTCCAGACCCAGGGTTTGTGTCCAGGTATTTCCTGGTCCCAAAATGGATGGGGGGCTAGTGCCCCATCCTCGACCAGCACGTCCTGAACAGGTTCCTAAGGTCTCGGACCTTCAGGATGGTCACCCTGGCTCAGATAACACCATCCTTGGAATGAGGCATGTGGTTCTGTTCCCTGGACCTCCAGGATGCGTTCTTTCATGTCCCAATCCATCCGTCTCATCAGAGATTCCTCCACTTCAGAGTGGAGGGATCCCTTTACGAGTTCCGGGCCATGCCCTTCGGCCTGTCTCTAGCTCCCAGGGTCTTCACCAAATGCATGGCACTGGTGACAGCATTCCTGCGGCGCCAAAGGGTCCGGGTGTACCCCTACTTGGACGACTGGCTGACTGCAGCCCCCTCCAGAGCAGAGGTGGAGTGGTCCAGAGATCTGGCCCTCCAGGTTTACTCTCAGATTGGCCTCCTCATCAACGAGGCCAAGTCGGAACTCATGCCGAAGCAGGTGATACTCTTCATCAGGGCAGAGCTCGACTCTCTTCGAGTCAGAGCTCGGCTCCCAGTGGACAGGGCCGAGGTTCTTTCCTCCTTTGCCCAATCATTTCTGGTTGGGCAATCACGCCCTACCTGGGACTTCCTATACCTCCTGGGCCTCATGTCGGCCTGCACTAGCATGGTCCATTGGGCCTGATGGTACATGCATCCCCTTCAATGGGGACTGGCCAGCCAGTGGTCACAACGCTGCGATCCGTTGGACCAGCCCGTGACAGTGACCCAGGAGATGTGGAACGCTCTCCAGTGGTGGACTGTTCCGGCACATCTGCAGGAGGGCATCCCATTTGTCCGCCCCGAGCCGACAGTCTCTCTATTGACCGGTGCATCTCTGATGGGTTGGGGTGCCCATCTGGGGGAGCACAGAGAGCATGGCCTCTGGTCCCCTCGGGAGTCCCGATGCCATATCAACCTGCTGGAGCTCCGAGTGGTCCGCCTAGCTCTCACTGCCTTCGCTCCGTTTCTATGGGGTCAAGTGGTTCAGGTCCAGATGGACAATACCACGACCATGTACTACCTAAACCGCCAGGGCGGGACGCGCTCCATGCTGTTATGCAAGAAAGCTCTCCACATATGGTCCCTCGTGCGCAGCCTGGAGGGAGGTGGATCTCCTAGCCATTCACGTGGCAGGAGCCTCCAACACCCTGGCTGATGCCCTAAGCCGGATAGGGGTTGCTTCCCATGAGTGGTCTCTCCTGCTGGAGGTAGTACAAGATCTCTTCTCCCATTGGGGGCACACCTCAGGTGGACCTGTTTGCCTCCAAGGAGAATGCAAAGCTGAGACTGCTCCATGCCCGCCCCCCTCAGCAGGGCTCGCTGCAGAGGGATGCCTTCTCAAGGCCATGGACCCCGGGCCTCTTCTACGCCTTTCCCCCATTTCCCTTGATCCACAAGGTGTTTCTCAAGGCGAGGAGGGACAAGGCGAAGGTGATTCTGGTAGCCCCAGACTGGCCCCGCCAGTTCAGTATCCAGATCTCCTCAGTCTCAGCTCCAGGCTCCCGAGGCAGCTTCCAGCCTGCCCGGACCTGATCTCAGTCAATCAGGGGAAGGTATTCCATCCGGACCTTCAATCCCTGCACCTGATGGCCTGGTTTCTGAGTGGTTAGAGTTCCAGGCCTTGGGTCTTTCCGACGAGGTCCTCAACATCGTTGAGGCATCCCATAAGGAGTCGACCAGGAAATGCTATGCCTTCAAATGGAAGAGATTCTCCATTTGGTGTCAGGGGAAGGGCTTGGACCCTTCTGCCTGTCCCTTGGCAGGCGTTCTGGACTACCTGTGGTCCCTTTCTCAGCAAGGGCTTCGGTCGACGACCCTTAAGGTGCACTTGGCAGCCATCTCTGCTTACCGGGCGTGGGCCGGGAAGCAGTCGGTGGTACAGGAGAAGGTGGTCGGGCACTTTTTCAAAGGCCTTGATCACATTTCCCCTCCGGTGCGAGAACCTCCACCTCCATGGGATCTACTGCTGGTATTGGCCAAGCTCATAGGCAAGCCATTCGAACCAATGCACAGGTGTGATATCTCCCACCTGTCATGGAAGACTGCCTTCTTGGTGGCTATCATGTCAGCCAGAAGGATGGGAGAGCTCCAGGTGCTTTCCATCGAGTCTCCTTATCTGGTCTTCCACAGGGACAAGATTGTCCTGTGCCCCCAACCGAAGTTCCTTCCGAAGGTGGTGTCGGAGTTTCACCTTAACCAGGTGTTGACTCTGCCGGTGTTCTACCCCAATCACACCTCGGAGGCCAAATATAGGCTCCATACTTTGGACCCTAGATGAGCACTCACTTATTATAAGGAGTGGACGGATGAATTTCCGGGAGAGGTTCGCCAGCTGTTTGTCACCTACGCTGAAGCCGCACCTGGCAGACCTGCAGCCAAGTGGACAATAAGCAGGTGGGTCACCTCCTGCATAGATCTCTGGTATAGGTTGGTGGGCATGGAGCCTCCCAGATGGATAAGAGCTCATTCTACCCGCCATACCACTGCATCGGTGGCTGCTTCCAGGGATGTCCCTATCCAGGATATCTGCAGGGCTGCTACCTGAAAGTCAACACGTACCTTCATTACCCACTACCATAGAAACATAGAAACATAGAAACATAGAAGTTGACGGCAGATAAGGACCGCAAGGCCCATCCAGTCTGCCCATTTCTTTTTCTACCTTATAAATGTGCCATCGGCCTTTGCTCTGTCAGTGACCTATCTATTCATAGTCATTTGTATTGAACCCTTATGCCTATCCCATGCCTGTTTGAAGCCCTGCACTGTATTCCTGTACCACTTCTTGTGGTAAGCCATTCAGCGCATCTACCACCCTTTTCTGTGAAAAAATTTCCTCATTCCCCATTAATCGGCCTCCTCTAATCTCATGCTGTGTCCTCTTGTCCTGCTATTTTCTTATATTTAAACATGTTAGACTCTTTCACCTTGTTTATGCCCTTAAGGTGTTTAAATGTCTCGATCATATCCACTCTCTCCCTCCTTTGCTCAAGGGTATACATATTGAGCTCCGTTAATCTGTCTCATATGTCTTCTGATGCAGTCCCTGCACCATTTTGGTTGCCCTTCTCTGGACTGCCTCAATTTGGTTAATGTCCTTGTGAAGGTGTGGCCTCCAATACTGCACGCAGTACTCCAGATGGGGCCTAACCAATGTCTTGTACAGAGGGATTATTACCTCCCACGCACCTCAGTGATACCCCTACTAATACACCTAACACCCCCTAGCTTACCTACTGCTTTAGAGGTCTGCTTGGATGATTTTAGGTCATCAGTGATGATGATGCCCAAGTCTCTTTCTTCCTTTGTGACTGCTAGCAACTCCTCCCAGCCTATAAGTGGCTTCAGGTTTCTCTTCCCTATGTGCATGATTTTGCACTTCTTTGCATTAAATCCCAGTTGCCACTCTTCTGACCATTCTGCTAGTTTATCCAGATCTCTTCTCATTCTGCCCACCCCATCTGGATCATCTACTCTGTTGCAGATCTTGGTGTCATCTGCAAACAGACAAGCCTTACCCTCTAGTCCATCTGCGAGGTCACTAATGAAAATGTTGAATAGGACTGGCCCCAGGACTGATCCCTGAGGTACCCCACTTGTGACTTGCATCTCTTCTGACTGTATACCATTTACTACCACTCTCTGTTTTCTGCCAGTCAACCAGTTTGCCACCCAGTTGACCAACTTCTGACCCACCCGAGCCTACCTAGCTTATTTATCAATCTTCTATGTGGAACAGTGTCAAAAGCTTTGCTGAAGTCAAGGTAGGCGACATCAACTGCTCCCCTTGGTCCACCACTCTGGTTACCCAGTCAAAGAAATCTATGAGATTAGTTTGACAGGACCTTCCTTTGTAAACCCATGCTGTCTTGGATCCTGTGCCCTATGGATTCCAGGTGTTGCACTATCCTTTCCTAAGGAGTGCCTCCATAATCTTGCCCACTACTGAGGTAAGACTGACCGGTCTGTAGTTCCCCACCTCCTCCCTGCTACCACTCTTGTGGAGTGGGATCACATGAGCCCTTCTCCAGTCTTCTGGGACCTCTCTGTGCTCAGAGACTCACTAAACAATTCTGCTAATGGCTCTGCTAGTTCCTCCTTTAGCTCCTTAAGTACCCTGGGATGTATGCCATCAGGTCCCATTGCCTTATCCACCCTGAGCTTAGCAAGCTCTTGTAGGACCTTTCTTTATGAAGGAGTAGTGCTCATCTCCTCCCCTGTGTCCATGATGCTGAGCTGTGGGCCCTGCCTACCTTCTCTTCAGTAAATACTGAGCAAAAGTATCTATTTAGGATAGATGCCTTTACAGGGTCCTCCTCCTCACATGCTCCCTTTCTCCATTAAGCTTAGCAATACCCCTCTGGACTTTCTCCTTTCACTAATGTATCTATAGAAAGTCTTGTCACCTTCTTTTACTGTTCGTGCTAGTGTTTCCTCAGTTTGGGACTTTGCCTGCCTTACTGCCTTACCTGCTTCCCTTAGGCAGTTTGGTATGCCTCTCATCTTCATCCCGCTGTGTTCCCTTATATTTTCTGAAGGCCAGCCTTTTGGCTCTGACCTTTCTGCTACTGTATTTGAGAACCAAAGTGGTTTCCTTCTTCTTGCACTTCCTTTTCTGTCTAACACAATGGGATGTTGCTTCAAGTATTGTATCCTTAATGCTTGCCCACTTTGCCTGTACCTCCTCACCTGTGTTTCTTTTGCCAGGGCTAGCTTAACTCTGTTGGCCATCTTATCAAAGTCAGCTCCTCTGAAGTCCCATATTTTGCCTTGGAATGGGATGATTTAGATGTAGTAGCCAAATTGAACCATACCATGTGATGGTCACTGGCCCCAGGTGACCTTCTACCTGGAGATCTGTGATCCCTTCTTTGTTAGTCAGTACTAGATCTAGGATAGCCCTGTCTCTTGTGGGTTGCTGTACCAGTTGTTTGAGGCCCTCCCTGCAGGAATCCACTATGAGTCTAGTTCTGGCAGATGTTCCTGCTGGTATTGACCAATCTGTATCTGGCATGTTGAAGTCTCCCATTATCAGAACCTCCCCTTTAGCTGTCATATTTTGTATATCTTCTAACAGTAATGTGTCTATGTCCTCCCTCTGGTCTGGGGGCCTGTAGACAACCCCAGTTCTTATGGCTGTCCCATTTCCTGTTTCCAGGGTGACCCACAGTTCTTCTGGCTCCTTATGTGTATTCTGAATTTCTGTAGCTTTGATATTTTCACATCGACCTTGAGTCATGCCGGAATGCTGGTTTTGGGGCCTCGGTTCTCCAGTCTTTATTCCTTAAGTAGGGGGTGTGCAGCTTGCCTCCTTCCTCCCAGAGAACTGCTAGGAGTCTGCCAATAAGTGTGGATGAACAACTTAGTCATGTCCCTAGAAATACAGGTTACTCACCTGTAACAGGAGTTCTAGGAATGGTATATTGTTCATTCACGACCCTACTCAACTGACTGTAGCTAGCTTCCAGGGCTAGATCTGGTGTCATGGGGCGAGCCGAGTTTTACCACCCGGGTGGGTGGGAGGAGCCAGCTTGAAGACCTTCCGGCAAGATTTAAAGCGTCAAGGAACCTGCCAATAAGTGTGGATGAACAACATATACCATTCCTAGAACTCCTGTTACAGGTGAGTAACCTGTATTTTTTTGTTGTTCTTTGTATACCTATTATAAATTAGTTCATCTGGATGCAGACACTGTCAGGTGGTAATCTGTGTACCTAGTGAAAGCTTAATTGTATTGTGTATTTCACCAACTGTACTGCCTAATACTATTGTGCATTTTTTTTACACTGATATAAATGGCAAACTTTCAATAAAAATTATATAATAAAAAAGGAATATATACTGTATATATGACTAAAACTGCCAGTCTTAGGAATGATAGATTTTAAGCAAATAGTTTAACTATCTGGGGAACTTTTGTGCAAAGGTGCTTACCAACAAAAATCTCATCTCAAAGAAACTTTTTTGCTGCAAGATGGAAAAAGTTTAATTTGGTCTGGAAAATTAGTAACTTATTAAATTTATGGCTAAAACAAGAAACTTATGGCCAAATTCTATGCCATTAGCACTAATACTGGGCACGGGGGGACTGAATTAAATACAGGCTCAAGATAGATATAGCAAAAAAAACACTGAGGGCTGCACATGGTAATGCTAGGAGTTTAATTAAAAACGTACTTGTTTCATCTATGGGTTAGTGGTTTGAAACAGAATATTGTGGGCCTAACTGAGATGTGGGTGAGCAATAGAATTCTAAATACTAAAGCGTCACTGATTGATTACTATCATTTCTGATATTTATTCATTTATTTAAAAGTTTTACCAGGAAGGCATACCGAGCAGACTACCTCTCCATTCCAGATGCGTCCTGTGTGAAGGGGGCATGGGAGACAGCACAGAATATATTACATCAGCAATGTGAAGCACAGCACAATACATACGTGGATACAGCAGGAAATTAATTACAATACAGTGCAGTGTCAGTTGCAATTCAGGAATACAGTCAGGTAGAGTGAGTGGCCAGATCATAGAATGCCCAAACTGAGCTACTAGTTGACGGGATCTGTTGTCCCAGACCTATCAGGATTAAGAGTCCCCAAGACTAAGCCAGGGAATATGGGAAGGAATTAGGTGCATGCACAGGTGGTGCAGAAACGGTCTTTGAGGAGAGAGTTGAGTTGGTGGATGGAGGGGGCATGTTGAATGGCTGGGGGGGGGGAGAGAATTACACAGTATGGAAATTCGATAAGAAAAGGCTACCTGGCCTGCAAAGGTGGACATGCAAGGCACAGACAAGGAGCAGATGTCAGAGTTCCTGAAGGAGTGCAAAAGTGGGGGAGGCAAAGACAGGACAGTGGATAGGTACGGGGGGCAGGGACTAGATCCAGAACTTAGCCGTGAGCCAGGCGCAGTGGGATTGTCTCCTGTCCTGCAAGAAGGGGCGGCGCAAAGCCTGGTAGAGGCTGCAGCAATGAGTGCTAGGAGGACTGTCAGATGTGAAATGACAGAAGGAGTGACCGATCGAAGGTGGGGGGGCCTCTGTTATAACTGAGACAGGATTTGGGGCCCTTTGAATGACTACTTTCTGGATCACTAAATGATATTGAATGTGTGTTAATACACGTCGTCCAACTAAACCTTTGTGTGCGTAAAATTTACTGCCTGCCCAAAATTCACCCATCAAACTTTGAAAATCTGTCTCAGGTCCTAGAAGCTCATATAAACAGTAAATCGTGATTTGCATTCAGAGATTTTAATGCCTCATGGAAAGGACTGGGGTGGAAAATGTGACACTAATGTGACCCCTTTGGACTGGAGATAGATTATTACTGTTCTGAGTAGGAAAGGATCCATAACAAGTAAAGTCTTCTGGATTTAATTTTCCTTATTTCTGATTTTTTTTCTTTTGTTTACCAGGTAAGGCCCACTAGGCTAGGTTTAGAAGTTAAGGAAAGCAGGGTATTACCACCTAGTTTAGGAGATCATAATCCAATATATTGTGTACTAAATATCAGTATGAATATGTTGCTGGAACAGCAGTACTATACTCAGTGACATTTTAAAGACTTTAACATTGCTGTATTATTCATGGACAGATTAAATCATGAGACATGGTATAGACTGGATTTGATTGCAGATTTGGATTTGGCAGTACAAGAATTTTCCAGAATGTTCCCAATCAGCTTGCCCCTTTAAAAAGTAGGAAGCACCATTAAAATCATATGCCCTGGGTCACTGAAAATCTTAAAAAACAGATTAGACTAAAAGATAGATTGTGGAAAAAAGCTAGTAAATCACTAAATAATGAAGACTGGGCTAAATCCAAATTGTGTAGAAATCGATGTAAAACTTAGTCCATCTAGCAAAAAAAGATTACTATAATAAAAAAAAATGATTCTACCACTAACCCTTCGTCATACTGGAATCTAATCAAAAGTGTTTTTTTTTTTTTTAACTTTGTTTTATTGAGTTTTTTTCAATTTTACAAACAAAATTCTGCCAAGAATAGGCAGAATCACCATGAGATGATACAACTTCCATGACATTATTGCAGGCAGAATGTTGCATAATTCTTCATTTAACCTCATTTAACCTCATTGGGAGAATACATTTCTAAGTTTACACATTCATTAACACATTATGAAGCATAACACAGCCAATGCTTTTGAATTTAATAAATTAAGCTATTATACAGGATTATTTTACCAGGCTTAACTTAAGCCTACCCTAATACTCTGAGATTTAAGAGAAAGCAATATATTTTAGCCTTCAAACAGTACAGCAGTTTCGATAAAATTTTAAACAAGCACAATGTGAAATTTAATAGAACCAATACTGAACTCAGAAAATACTTCTCATCTCCCTAACTACACTGGTTTACAATCAACTTTCTTAAGACAGATCATAATACCTAAAAGGAATCAATACAATGATGTGGCATGTGTATCTGACCCCAACACTTACTAAAGGTATGCAAACTTGACAGGCCGTCCAGACTCACCAGATCCCTGTTAAGAAGCAAACATCACAGAGTCTGACAAGCGATTGCTATCTTGTGTCGCATGCCCTAATTAACCCAGTGTCAGCTACCACTATGCTCAATAAACTGACTTGTCACCTTATTAACTTAAGCATTTATTTTACCATTAGAGTATCTAGGTTAGCAACTTTGAGCAATGCCAAACATAATGAACGGCAACCAGAAAATTTGTTTACATCAGAAGTCCTGAGAACCACGAGGAACTTAGTAGAATTGCCCCATAGAGAAAGAAGTTTACTGAGCAACTTCAAAGATACCAGTGCCCTCAGTCAAGACCGATTTCTGTATGCGTAAAGAAGGAACCTCTTCTGATGATAGTTAATGTGAAAAACAGCAAAGTTCCCTGTTCTAAGGCCCCCAACTCAGGCTCAACGGTAGTACCCCAGTGTACTTACCACTCACTTACCACCTTCTGCCACTTCATCACCAGAGTCGGAGCTGTCATGGTTGTGTTCTTCTGTTTGAGCCTGAACTTTAGATAAATAAATAAATAAATAAAATTTATTTATATGGCGCCTTATCCAAAACCAAGGCACCTCACATTTTAAAAACACCAATAATAATAAAATCATAACATATTCAATAAAATCATACACATATCATAACATATGCAACAAACTCAATTGTTAAAAACCTGAAGCCACGGATAAGTCTTTAAGGCCTGCTTGAATGCCTCCACAGTTGTGCACTCCCGAATCCGACGGGGTAGAGAATTCCAAAGGGTAGGTGCAGCGAACTCAAAAGCTCTTGTGCCAGAAGATTTTAAACATACCCTTGGAACCTCTAGCAACCCCTCGCCGGATGACCGGAGTGATCGACCAGGCTGGTAGGGAATCACTGGCTCTTTCAGGTAGTCCGGGCCTAGTCAGTATAAGGCTTTAAAAGTCAGCAAGCTGACTTTATAGGTGATCCACCACTGGACTGGCAGCCAGTGCAGCTCACGCAGCACTGGTGAAATATGACAGGATCGCAAACACCCCATCAAAAGCCAGGCCGCTGCATTCTGCACCAGCTGCAGGTGGCGGATTTCTACCTCAGGGAACCCTAGGTAAAGGGAGTTGCAGTAATCTAAGCGAGAGGAAACAAAGGCGTGGACCAATGTCAGAAGGTCATCAGGCAGAACAGGATGCCTAACCCTGGCGATATTCCTAAGATGGTAAATGGAAGATCTGATGACCGCCAACACCTGCGAATGCAAGGTCAGCCCTTCATCAAAAATTACCCCCAGGTTATGCACCCGTTCAGAGGTTGGGAGTGAGGCGCCACCCAGAAAAATTCCCGAAGGCACACCCTCCCCCAACCCCCCTATCCGATGACCCGGATCCACAACCAACACCTCAGTTTTGTCTGGGTTCAACTTTAGCCAGCTGGAATCCATCCAGTCTTGGATTTCTTTTAGACAGTTGTTAAAGACCAATACAGCTCCATTCTGGTCGGGTGCAAAAGATAGGTAGAGCTGGGTATCATCAGCATAGCAGTGAAACCTCAGCACATACTTTCTTGCAATGTCTCCATGGGGCAGCATATACATTGTGAACAACATGGGCGAGAGGACTGAACCCTGAGGGACTCCACATGACAGAGAACAAGGGTCCGAGAAATAGACCCCTGACAACACTCTCTGAATTCCATCCATGAGGAAAGATAAAAACCACCTGAAGACTGTTCCCAACAGTCCACAGATGAACTTCAGATGACCCAACAGCACCTCATGGTCCATGGTGTCAAAAGTTGAAGAGAGATCTATAAGGACCAAGATGGAATGGTTCTTCCTATCTCTAGCCATCAGGAGATCACTGAGCACCCGAACCAGCGCTGTTTCGGTACTATGACTCTTACGAAAACCAGACTGGAGTGGTTCACAGATGTCATGGATAGTCAAATGGTCCTCCAGTTGCTCAGCCACAACTTTCTCAATAACCTTCCCTATAAAAGGAAGGTTAGAGGCAGGTCTGTAGTTAGCATGGCAGTCTGGGTCCAAGGAAGCTTTCTTCAAGAGAGGTGTCACCACCGCCTCTTTCAGAGAGCTAGGAAACTCTCCAGACTCCAAGGAGCACCAGACAATCCTGCCAGGACTGGACCAATAACCTCAATACCTCCCAAAATTAGGAAAGTAGGTCCAGGATCCAATCTACAGCACGTGGGGTGCACACTCTGGATGATTCGCATGTCATCCATGAACTCCGGACGGCCAAAGGTACTCCAAGACAACCAAGGTGTAGTAACCTCATACTGATCAATAGCATCGCCCATAAAGTGTGCCTGCTGGAGTCCCGCCCTGATGTCGGCCACCTTATTTGCAAAGAATCGAGCAATTTCATTGCACTCTAATTGTGAAAAGGCTCTCCTGCACTTAAAGACAGGCTGGGTTGCACAGTCTGTCCACAGTACGGAAAAGCTGAGCTGGTCGATTCTGAGCAACTGCAATCTCCCTGGACAGGAATTCTGCCTTCTTACGGGAGATTGCAGATTGGTAGACTTGATAATGGTCCGACAATCTAAGGCGGTCGGCATCAAGGATGGACTTCCGCCAGCAATGCTCCAACCTTCGACCTAGTCTCCGCAGCTCCCTCAAAGTCCCATCAAACCAGGGAGATCGAGGGTGAATGGAGAGAGGTCAAACGCGGATGGGACAATAGAATACAAAGTTGTCGAGATAGCCAAGTTATAGGCCATCACGAGAGTCTCAGGATCACAGCTGGCAAATGAGGAGGACGATAGGTCATGAACCGCCATTAGGCTCTGAGAACTTACATCTCATAAAGGGCGGTACCTGACCATCTCCGTAGGGGTAGACCTACTGGGGAGGTATAAAAACTAAACCCCACACTGCAGTGATCGGACCACCTGACTGGATCCACCTCCAAATCAGAAGCTTTGATCCCTAGGAGGAAGACTTAGTCAAGGGAGTGGCCGTGTCTATGAGTAGCGGAGGTAACCACCTGTGTCAGGCCCAGAGAAGACATCAGCTGGAGGAAGTGTTGTCCAAATTGCAAGAGTTCATCATCGACCCAGGCATTGAAGTCGCCCAGAACCATCAGTCTTGGCGACTCAAATGCCATGTCGACAATGAAGTCCACCACTTCCTGAAGGAAGCTTTTTCTCGTCGCTGGGTGGTCGATAGACGAGAACGATCCGACAACCTACACCCGCTGCAATGGCACACTCAAATGACTCAGTCTCCCCCAACTGATACACTAGTGAGGTTGAGTTTGGTCTTGAAACAGACTGCCACCCCCCCCCCCGCAGTCTAATCTTGGATGGTGTATTACCGAGTACCCGGCTGGAACTAAAGCCTCCAAAATGAGGCTAGAATTCTCATCCAGCCAGGTCTCAGTAATGCAAGCCAGGTCAACCATTTCCACAAGATCAAGATCAAGAGATAGATATACATGCCCCTACAGCCTTGGGATCTGTAAACAGATGCATCTTTTCTCACAAAGTGAATTGTAATCTTACGGGGAAATCCAGCCTATATGGGATATCCATCTCTCTCAGTTTCTGGGTCATGCATTTGAAAGCTTTCCTCCAGTTTCTTGTGGCAAAAGAATAGGAAAGAGAAGTATTGTGGGCCCCATCAAACTCGATTCTGACTTGTTCTTGTGCAGCTTCTTTCAAAATGTTGTCCTGCATGTTTGAGGATTGTGTCACCATCAGTATGGTGTGCAGACCCTCCTCAGCATTGCAGGCTCTACGTGGGGTGATCCGTCTTCACAATTACCAGTGCAAACCCCAGGCCCAAAGACTCTTGCATCTATCTCTCCAAAAAACTGATGGGGTCTTCTCATTCAGTTCCCTCCAGGATACCCAACACTCGAATGTTTGGCACCCTGGCAGAATTTTCAAGTTGTTCAATTCTGGCCTTAAGTATATTTTGTTCTTTTAGTAAGTTCATCACAGCCATTAGGGCTTTGCCTGTCGTTAGATTAACTTCCTCCACAGTAGGTCCCATCGCCTCCAGTGTTGAGTCTACCTTCACCAGAAGCCCTGTATACGAGTCGAACTTTTTATCAAACAGTCTGATAGAGTTTGTCAATGTGTTAACTGCTGCAGAGAGTCTAGTGACGCTGGAGACGCTTGTGATTCTCCTGGGGTTTTTAGCAGCAATATAGGCCCTAGAGCTTGTGATGTGCCTGCTACCATGTGATTTTGTTTCTGAGCATTATGTATTCAGCCCATCTTCTCCAAAAACATCTTTAGGTACTGGGTACTGTTAGCTGAGTTCTGAAGATCAAATAAGTTCAAAACCTCTGCTCAGAAAAGTTAATTTCCCAGTTTCAATATTTGCTATTGAGGAGCTCACTGGAGGTCGACTTCCATGCTGGGCTGATAGCTCCACCCCCCCCAATCAAACGTTTTGACCCTGTTAAAAACAAGACCAAGGTAAATTTTGTAAATGAAAATGGTTTGAACCAACCGCGTCAGTATACAGCAAATGCTGTAAATGAGTATTTCTGTACAATCCCTGATATTATCATTTACAACACCCGTGGTAATATTAAGCATCAAAATCGTGCTCCTGAAAATCTGGAGGTTCCAAAATTTAGATTTTAAGAAATCACAACCTGAGACTTGATGTTGGAATTTGCTAAATTAAATGCTAACAAGGCTACTGGCCTTGATCAAATTGAAACTAAATATTTGAAAATGTTCAACGCAAAAAATGTCCCCTATATTTGCTGAAATATTTAGAAGAAGTAAGATCCCCTGAATATTGGAAGTGTGCTAAAGTGATGAGACAGGTTCGGGAATGCACCTGAGTCATTGGAGGCTAGCTGGGGGGAGGAAGATCAAGTATCCCAAAGGATTCTCTGCTTGTTTGGGTGGGTGGGTGGTGTCACAACCCCTCTCAGCAGGGCAGGCCCTCTGCTCCCAGAGTGCCAACTTCCGAGCGCAGTATTGTGAACAGAAACAGAACAGGGTAACCCTCCTGTCTGTTTTGTGGGTTCGAATCAACTTTTGGTCTCAAGTTCTGGAGGGATTCAAACTGTGAACCTCTTGCTAGTGTACCCAATGTACAGGCTCAGATAATTCTGCTCTTGGGGGGGGCCAGATATCTTTCGCCTACAGTCACCTAACCAGGCATACAAAGTGAACCCTTAAAAACTCTATGAAAGACCTCAGAATAAACTCTTACCTTTTCCCAATTTGGTAAACCAGTAAGCTTATGCACAATGTCAGCTTTAACCATATATGCTTCACTTGTCAAAGAAAGAATTTCAAAGGCACACCAAAAAGTCTCTTAAAATAGAGGTTTACTTTAAAATAGATAAAAATGTATAAAATGTAAATACAGAACAATATATCACAAAAACATACAATCGCTTAAAAAGAACAGGGTTTAAAAAGTGCAAATTAACTCCTACCACCAGACAATTACACTTGTCTATCTAAAGTAGATGTTTCTTACTCAGAGTCCAAACATGAATATCTCTAAGTAGGAAACAGAATACTGTTTAAAACTGGCTTTGCCAACCTCTTTGCATGAGGTTACCTAGCTCCTCCCTGTCAGAATATAACAATTATACAAAACAGGATGTCTTATCATTCAGAAGGTAAATTAAACAGGTGACATCAGCAAAAACTCACTTCCCCATAATCCTTTGATCTAGTGTGTCTTTTTGGCCTCCACAGACATCAAAGGAGCATTTATGACTTAGCACCTAAGTGACATAACCTGGTTTCTTCCTCTAAATGTCATTAAAGTTTGTGATTTTCATCCTAGCAGCTGACAGCACCAATTAAGCCAGATAAACAGGAGATCCTTAATTTGTGTCTCTTCTAGCCTGTAATTATCTCCTGGCTCTTAGGTTAACAGCTTGAAGTTGAAACCTGGGGGGGGGGGTCATCCCACAGGCTGTCTCAGCATGTCTCATGACAGACACTCAATAACACATTTTTATATTACAAAAATTATAGAGTAATCAGAACCAGCTGTACAAGCATCACAATCCTCCCTACCTAGACTGAATTTGGGGTCTCTATCCCCTGCATGGGATAAGCTTCCCAAATCAGTTCACTCCTCATAGACAACCCATCTGAGTTCTGATTTTTTGCTCCAGCCCTATGTAAGATTGTCATATCATACTCTTGCAAAGCAAGACTCCATCTTAACAATCTACCATTATTCTTCCCCATTTGCATCAGCCAAACCAGGGGGTTGTGGTCAGTTTGTACCACAAAATGCTGCCCATACAAGTATGGCTCCAACTTCTTTAGGGCCCACACTATGGCAAGACACTCCTTTTCCACAGTAGAATATGCCTGCTCCCTAGGAAGTAACTTCTTACTCAGGTACGCTGCCAGGTGATCTTTTCCTTGGTTGGATGTCTGACTTAGTACTTCCCCAATACCCAAGTCTGAGGCGTCAGTCTGAACTATAAAGGGTCTGCTATAGTCAGGACTTGCCAAAACAGGATCACTGCACAGTGCCTCCTTCAATCTGGTAAAGGCTTCTTCACAGGCTGGTCCCTAGGTAATTTTCTTTGGCATCCTTTTCTTTACCAGGTCAGATACAGGAGCAGCCAGGGCACCGTAATTGGGTACAAATTTTCTGTACTACCCTGTTGTCCCAAGAAAACTCCTGACCTGCTTCTGCGTTTCTGGTCTGGGTCATGCCTGGATTGCCTCTATCTTTATTTGGTTAGGACGGAGCTGTCCTCTGCCTACCACATGCCCATGGTATACCACTTCTCCCATGGCCACCTAGCACTTCTCGGCTTTGATAGTGAGCTCGGCTCTCTGTATCCTGCCCAGCACTTCCCTAAGGTGGGGTAGGTGTTGCTCCCAGCTGGCACTAAAGATGGCAATGTCATCCAAGTACACCACGGTGTACTTTCTCAGCACCATTTAACACCTGGTTCACCAACCTTTGGAAAGTGGCTGGGGCGTTCTTCATTCCGAAAGGCATTACTTTAAATTCAAATAAGCCTATCGGAGTGATGAAGACTGACCTCTCCTTAGCTCTGCCCGTCAACTCTACCTGCCAATACCCCTTGGCCAGGTCAATGGTCGTAAGGTAGGTCGCCCCTCCCAACTTGTCCAAGAGTTCTCCCGTCCGGGGCATCGGGTGGGCGTCTGGCTTCGTGACTGCATTCAGTCCAGGATAGTACACACAGAAATGAGTAGAGCCATCTGGCTTAGGCACAAGGACTACGGGTGAGGCCCAGGGGCTGTGGGATCTCTGGATTACCCCTAAATCCAGCATCTGCTCCACTTCTCTCCTAATGTCCTTTTGGACAGCCTCCAACACTCGATATGCTGTCCACCGTATGGGTGTCTGTGTCTCTGTCTCCACATCATGAGTCGCTAAGGGGGTTAGTCCAGGCTTGGTGCTAAACAATGGGGCAAAGTCTACTAAAACCTCCCTTACTTCCTGGATCTTGTCTGGGGTCAGCTGGGGAGACAGTTTAACTGCCTCCACAGAGGACTCCCGCTTACTTTCTTCCAGCAAGTCCAGAAGGGGGTCTTCTTCATCCGTCCCTTTCTCAGGACTACAAACTGCAAACACCATGTCAGCCCTATTTGCATATGGCTTCATCATGTTGACATGGTACATCCTTTCTGTCAGGTAACTCTATAATATAGTTCACGTCATTTACCTTCCTAACCACTTTGTATGGTCCTGCCCACTCAACCTGCAGCTTGTCTTTCCAGACCGGAATAAGGACCATGACTTCCTGACTCACCATGTACGAGCGAGCTCTGACTCTGTGGTCGTACCACACTTTTTGTTTCTGTTGGGCAGTTGCCAGATTGCTCTGGGCTGTCTTCATAAGCTCCTTCAGCCTTTCCCTAAACTTAGGACATAATCCACTATGGGAGGTCCCTGGGTGGCATGCTTGCCTTCCCAGTCCTTCCCGATCAAGTCTAGGGGCCCACGTATCCGGCGTCCATATAAGAGTTCAAAGGGGGAAAATCCTGTCGACCCTTTGGGCACCTCCCTGTATGCAAACAACAGGTGGGGAAGGTATTTCTCCCAGTCCCTCCCATGCTGTTCAGTAAACGCCCAGAGCATTGACTTCAGGGTACCTTTGAATCTTTCCACAAGCCCATTGGCTTGCAGGTGATATGGTGCCATGCATCTCTGCACCACCCCACACTACTCCCATAAACATTTTATCAGGTCCGACATGAAGGAACCCCCTCAATCGGTGATAACCTCCTGTGGAAACCCAACACAGGAGAAAATCCCAAGTAAGGCATCTGCCACTTTGTCTGTCCTCAGTGAGGATAGGGCGACTGCCTCTGGGTACTGGGTGGCATAATCCACCACAGTAAGGATGAATCTCTTCCCTGAGGAGCTGGGGGTATTTAAAGGCACCACAGTATCTATTCCCACCCTCTGGAATGGCTCCTCCACTATGGGCAATGGAATCAGGGCAGCTTGAGTTTTCTTGCCTGCCTTCCCTATTTCTTGGCACTGGTGACAAGACCTGCAATACTCATTCACCTGCTGGGTGAAGTTGGGCCAATAGAAATTCTGGGCCAACCGCTGTGTAGTGTGCACAATTCCCAGATGACCAGACAAGGGAATATCATGTGCGATCTTGAGCAGCTGCTCACGATACCCCTGGGGAATGACAAGCTGCCTGCCTAGCATCACTCCCTCTGTCTGCACAGCCTGAGTATACATCAGTCCATCTTCCCAATAAACCTTATGTCTGCCATCACCTCCCTGTGCTCCGTCAGAGTCTGCTCAAGCACTCAGCTTCTCTAGACTAGTGTCACTTCTCTGAGCAGCTGCGAACTCCTCACACATTCCCAAGGCATGAGACAGGTCCCCTTCAGTTGCTAAACTAGGGTCCCTAGCACTAGCATCAGGGCACTCAGGATCACTGTCAGTCCTAACCCTCAGGCAATGGGTCACCCCTCCCTCCTCAGGGCAACCCTTTGTAGCTGTGTGGTTAACTGCTACTGGGGAAATTTCTACCCCCTTTTCGTTAGTCTCCATATCAGGAGACACAGGCTGGGGAACCAGCCTCCCAGTGGTTTCCACAATGGCTTCTGTAGGGTCCAGGGAACTACAGTGTTCCCTTGCTGGTTGGCTATGGGTAACTGCACACACCATCCCTTGTTTGAGATAGTTGCCAAGGATCACATCCGCTGCTAAGGTTTGGCTACAGCCACCTGTTGCACAGTTCACCCTGTTTCACACCAGTCTAGGAGAACACTAGCGAGGGGCAATGTTTTCTCCTCACTAGTAAAGTCCTGTACAGTGACGTATTTATTAGGTATAAGCTGACCAGGCTGTACTAGATCCCCCTTTACAAAGGTCAGGGAGGCCCCTGTGTCCCTTAACCCTTGTGTCTGTACACCATTCACCATGACTGGGTGCATGTGCTCCCTCATGTTCACAGGCATGCTTCCAGGGACACACAAACAACCCACTTCTTTTCTAGCCCCCTGTTGGGTGTTGCTTGCCTTTTTGGGACATTGTCTGCCAATATGCCCAGTTTCTTTACACAACCAACATTCATTTCTTTTCTCAAGAGAAATCTTTTCTCTGAAACCTGGGGCTAACTGGTTTCAGTGGAGGCAGTGAGGGTTTTAGCTGCCCTAAAGGCGCGCTTTTCCCTTTCTGCACTGCCACGCCTACCCCATTCATTCTCAGGGCAGGTCTGCTCTTAGCATAGTGGTCTGAGAGTTCAGTAGCCTCTTGCACTATTTTAGGATCTCGGCCCTCCAGCCAAGTTTTCAGCTCTGCTGGGCATGCCCAGAAAAACTGTTCTAAGAAAATCACATTTTCAATTTTACCAACAGAGTTTGCTTCAATTCCTTCCCATCAACATTTTAAAAACTGATGTTGTTTCATGGCTAGCTCCTTGTAGCTCATGTCAGGGCTTCTCCTGAGCTTATGGAATTTAGCTCTGTATGATTCAGCAGTTAATTCAAATTTCTGTAACAGTGTAGCTTTAAGTTGTTTTTTTTTTACCAATTATTTTACCAGGTGAGATACACTAAGCTGAAAGCTTGTTTGCAGGTGCAACCTGGGAGCATGAGGAAGTTAAGTGACTTTCTCAGGGTCACACAGTATGCAAGTGGGGGCTGTGGGATTCAAACCCAGGTCTCCAGATTTGCAGCTCAGAGCCTTAAACCACTGCGCCATAGTGCCTCTGTTAAGTTTGCTGTAATCATCACTGTCCTCATTCTCCATTTGACCCAGTGCATCCCAAACTTTCCTGGTAAGTAGCATGGATAGCTGGAAGCTCCAGGACTCCCTAGAAATTTTAGCCTGAATACAAAATTTTTCAAAAGAATTTAAAAAGACATCCATATCCTCCCCCTCTTTAAATTCGGCTATCAATTTGGAATTAAATTTGTAACCCAGTCCTGTAGTCCCAGTTAAACCCAAGCCACTTACCTGCTCTGGTGCTGGTGGTTGGAGTCATAGCTTCTCCAGTTCATGTTGCCTGTGGCGCTCATGCTCCTCATGGTCAGCCTTCCGCTGTTCCCACTCTGCCTCTCGGCGTTCTCGCTCTGCCTCTCAGTGTTCTTGCTCCCTCTTCTCCTCACTGATGCTCACACTCCTCACGGTCTTCCTCCCACTGTTCATGGTCCCTCTCCCTCTGGAACTCCAGCTCCATTCTGCGCAACTCAATTTGCAGCCTGAGTACCTCTGGATCCAGGATACTGGTGACCTTCCTCTACTACTGTGGCCCTTCGCTGACAGTGGCCCTGCTGCCCTCCTCATTGGATCTGGACACCGCACTGGCTGCTAGCCCTTCCACATTCAAGGTTCGGTCCCTTTCAGTCACTGTCTGTGACTCGATGCTCTGGGTATCTGCTACCATCAGGGCATCCGCAAGGTTCTGCTTGGTGGCTTTCACCTCAAACAGGACTCCTCTGTCCCTGCACAACTGCTTTAAGTAGTCTGCAGTGTGCCCTCTGTAGTTGGAAGCCATATTCTTCCCTAACTACGGCTACTCTGACTTGCACTTTAGAAAAAAAAATAAAACAGGTAGGAACTTAACTGTAAGCCAAGTGATATAGTTCTGTTTCATTTAAAAGTAAATCACTGCCTTTTTCTTTTTTTGCAAGTGAGCTGACAGTATCCAGATGATACACTGAACAATAAAAGCTTGTAATACCAAACTTATGCACACTGCTGGCAACCAGTCTGTCACAAACCCACTCAGCTGGTCAGGCCCTCTGCTCCCACAGTGCCAACCTCCGAGTGCAGTATCGTGAACAGGAACAGAACAGGGTAACCCTCCTGTCTGTTTTGTGGGTTTGAATCAACCTTTGGTCTCAAGTTCTGGAGGGATTCAAACTGTGAAACTCTTGCTAGCGTACCCAATGTACAGGCTCAGATAATTCTGTTCTTCGGGGGGGCCAGATATCTTTCGCCTATGGGCACCTAACCAGGTGTACAAAATTAACCCTTAAAAACTCTGTGAAAGACCTCAGAATAAACTCTTACCTTTTCCCAATTTGGTAAACCAGTAAGCTTATGCACAATGTCAGCTTTAACCATATATGCTTCACTTGTCAAAGAAAGAATTTCAAAGGCACACCAAGTAGTCTCTTAAAATAGAGGTTTACTTTAAAGTAGATAAAAATGTATAAAATGTAAATACAGAACAATATATCACAAACACATACAATCGCTTAAAAAGAACAGGGTTTAAAAAGTGCAAATTAATTCCTACCACCAGACAATTGCACTTGTCTATCCAAAGTAAATGTTTCTTTTTCAGAGTCCAAACATGAATATCTCTAAGTGGAAAACACAATGCTGTTTAAAACTGGCTTTGCCAACCTCTTTGCATGAGGTCACCTAGTTCCTCCCTGTCAGAATATAGAAATTATACAAAACAGGATGTCTTATCATTCAGAGGGTAAATTAAACAGGTGACATCAGCAAAAACTCACTTCCCCATAACCCTTTAATCTAGTGTGTTTTTTTCCCTCCACAGACATCAAAGGAGCGTTTATGACTTAGCACCTAAGTGACATAACCTGGTTTCTTCCTCTAAACGTCATAAAAGTTTATGATTTTCATCCTAGCAGCTGGCAGCTCCAATTAAGCCAGATAAACAGGAGATCCTTAATTTGTGTCTCTTCTAGCCTGTAATTATCTCCTGGCTTTTAGGTTAACAGCTTGTAGTTGAAACCTAGGTGGGTGTGGTCATCCCGCATGCTGTCTCAGCATGTCTCATGAGAGACACTCAATAACACATTTTTTATATTACAAAAATCATAGCGTAATCAGAACCAGCTGTACAAGCGTCACAGGTGGGTCTCCTTCCTCGCTACAGTACTGCCACCTGGGTGACCACAGGTGGCAGTGCAGCAGAGGACACTGTGGGAGGGACTGATGCAGGACGAGGACCCAGTGTCAGAACACATGCTTAGCATGCACATGCGCCTAGGACCTCCCCTGAGCACCAGCTTCAGTGGGGATGGGAGGAAACAATAAAATCACCCTACCACCTGGAAGATAATGGACCCCAGTGAACCAAAGGAGGACTTGTCCTGGACCCCATGCATAGTAGCCTGACGAGGACTACAAAGAAGGGGGGAGCTCCCCTCTACCCCACCCATGGGGCTGATCCATACATTGACCTCTCAAAAGCATTTGATCTTGTTGATCATGAGATCTTGCTCAATAGAATGACCAGCATAGGTTTGTCTCCCAAGACCTTAAAATGGTTTTGGAGCTGCCTCACAGGAAGGACACAGTTGGTAATGATTGATAATATAAAATCAAATATAGGACAACTTATCAGAGGGTGCCTCAGAGGTCCATTTTGGGTTCCCTGATGTTTTTACTACATTTATCAATGATCCAACCAAAAGAATAAAGTCCAACACAAAGCTCTACATGGACGATACTGTCCCCATCAGCTCAGCTAGCAATAAAAAGAAAAGGAGGCCAGAATGCATGAGGATTTTAATAGCCTGGAAACATGGTTCACAAATTCCAAGCTAGTACTGAGCCATAAAAAGATCCAGTCTGTGTTGTTTACAACACACCTTAATAACAAACAAGAAAACAATGCATTGGACCTGGAGGTCTCCATGTCCGCCCCCTTAATCCTACCCCTTTGGAAGAACACATTGTCTGTTTGGGTTCAAAGGCCGCAGCACAACTTTACTCAAACTTAACTTCTATGTTATAGGCATATCATCATAATTATTCATATTTACATTTTATTTATACTTTTCAAGGATTTCATTGGCAAACAGTAATCTATCCCACACAGTTATCCTGCTACTGGGGGCCTCAGATCCCGGCCTAGACAGCCTCCCCCAACAAGCCTCGGGGGGGTGTCTTGGCCTGCTGGAGAGCCCCTTCCACCTCAGCCACATGTGAAGAGGTGGACAAGCTTCCTTCAATCACCCCATCACCCTACCCACTCCTAAGAGTGGAGAACCCCCCACCCTGCCTTTCCGGTCCTCCGACGCACAACTCCGGACCAGCAGGGAAGAGAGGATATCTCTCTTGGCAGGCCTCCCTGAGGCACCTCTACCCGCTGCAGGGGACAGGAGGTGCATAGCAAAATCTTGCCTGTGCCCCCACCCTCCACCACACACCTGCTCCGCCTTTCAAGAACAGTGGTAATCACCCAGATTAATTATGGTTTCCAACATAGTTTGAATCGACAAGTTAAACAAATCCGACCCTATGTCTGATAAGTGGACCCTGTCGGTGTGGAAGAGATCGGGACAGGATGTCACTATCTCCTTGTGGGCAATTGTTTATTTGTTTATTTATTGACATGTATCACCAGTAAGGCACACTGAACAACAAGTTGCTCGTCTCCTTGTGTGACGGGGGGGGGGAGGTACAATTGGATGAAGAATTAGACATACAGTTTAACACTTAACATATCCAAGAAATTAAACATTCAATTACATTTATAACATGACATACAGTTAAAAAATATAAATAATCATACAGTCACATTTGTGACATAACATATGTACACAAATCATACGCTCAGAGGTTGGCACTTTGGGAGTAGAGGGCTGACTGGGTGAGCGAGTTTGTGACAGCCCTCTACTCCCAAAGTGCCAACCTCTGAGCGTATGATTTGTGTACAGTGAACAGAACAAGGTAACCCTCTTGTCTGTTTTGTGGGTTCAAATCACCTTAGTCTCAAGCTCTGGGGGGATTCAAACTGATAACCTCTTGTTAGTGTACCCAATTATCAGGCTCAGATAATTCTGTCTTCAGGGGGGCCAGATATCTTTGCCTACAGGCACCCAACCAGGTCTTTCAAATTAACTCTTAGAACTCTATGCAAGACTTTAGAGAACTCTATCCATTTCCCAGTTTGGTATATCAATAAGCTTAAAATACGGGGTCACTTATAACCACTCTAAGCTCTACTTAAATAAAAAGAAATGTCAAGGCACTCCAAGCAGTTTCCATTGTAAAATATATCTTTACTTTAAAATATCAAAACAGAACAATAAATACAGAACAAATATCCCAAACACCTACAATCTTAAAAACAAAACAGGTTTTTAAAAGTACAAACTAAGCTCTCTTATCCACATAATAGTTCTCTCCTACAGTGCTGATGTTGTCCTTCTTCTCTCAGTCAGAAATATTGTCTTGTGCGTCTCTGTCAAGGTTCTCTCAGCAATTAAACACAGTTCTGAGCCAGCCTTCTCTGAGGTCACCAAACTCCACCTTGGTGTAACAAAAATCTATATTTCATATAACACAGGATATCTAAATAAAATATTTAAAAAAACATAATAGGTGACCTCACTGACCTTCCTCTCCTCAGGTTAACCAGACAAAACTGGTTTGTGCTCTGCTACACATACATCTCAAAAGTTTCTTTGATCTAAGTCACTGTATTAAAAGCAAAAGTGTATTTGCCTCTTTAATCCCGTCTGGGCCTTGGAATCTACACCTCAGAGGTCTCTCTGATGTAATTCAAGGGTTCCCCGGGAATGTATATTTGGCCTTCCAAATTTGTCTAGATCCTGTTTGGCCCAGCCATCAACCTCTTTGATGAAATTAGCTGGTTCCTGGAAGGTTATTCATAACCCATGCATGCTCTTTCCATATGACACCTAGAGCAAACTCAAAGGATTCCTCTGGGGATGCCATGAATGGCTAATTTCATTTCCTGGGATCAAAGCAAATTTAACATGCTAATTGAACCTCAGATCTCTGTAGTTTAAATACCTCCTGTCCTTTGAACTTATCCTTGTTTTTTTTTTTTGGATGTGTCAGTTCAGCAAGACTGTGGGTCTTCTGACTGCCCTTCCCATCACATATTTTATATGTAATAAAAAAAAAATTATATACAGCACTCAGAGCTGGCTGTCTACGTCACAACATACAGTTAAATATATCATACCTCTGGAATATGCATTTAATTACAAGTGACATATCTGAGGATCATAGTACAGAAGTTTAATGTAGCCTTGGAGCCAACTCCTTGCAGAAATGCAAAGAAGTGCAAAATAATTTATTTATTTAGATTTTGGTGACCGGGTAAACCCACTGAGACCAAAGGTCCCTTTTTCAGGGGTGACCCGGGGTTAGGTACATAACAGCACTTTTACATACAGTAGACAGAAGTTACATACAGTAGGTGCATATAGCAATTTTACGTACAGTAAACAGTAGTACAAGTTTAGGGTATCGACTGGAGAGACATTGATTAGAGGTAGAGAATCCAGTGCGTGCAGTTTTAACATTACAGAGTTTATAGGGGTCACAATTTGACACATTCATCAACAGGGCATGATAGGTCAGAATTTGGCTGGTAGGGAAAAAGGAGGGCTAGCGAGTGCAGCCACACAGGCTAAGTTCCAGCAGGTATGAGTTAAGGCCAGCCTTGAATCCTTGGAGAGAAGGCCTGTCGACCAGAGTAGCTGGGAGCGTATAATGCACCTGGGAAACAAAAACCCAAGGGAAGACTACACAATGGGGGAGGGGGGTAGCAACAACAACAAAAATGGAAAGGGACCTGGGAGTAATCATATCAGATGACCTTAAGGTTAGCAAGCAATGTGAGAAGGCAGTAGAAAGGGCTGGGGGATACTGGGATGTATAGGGAGAGGCATCACCAGAAGAAAACAGGAAGTTGTTATCCCTCTGTACAGACAGTTGGTGAGACCCCACCTGGAGTACTGCATCCAGTTCTGGAGACCCCATCTCTGCAAGGGCATAGACAGGATGGAGGCAGTCCAGAGGAGGGCAACTAAAATGGTGCAGGGTCTGCAAGAGAAGCCATACGAGGAGAGACTAAAGGAGCTTAATATGTATACCATTGAGGAAAAGGGGGGGGCATGATAGAAACTTTTAAGTACCTCAGTGGAATCAACTAAGTCCAAGAGGGTAGCATTTTTCAGAAAAAGAGATGTGCAAGAACAAGGGGACACAATTTGAAGACGGGGTGACGGATCAGGGGCAATGTGAGGAAGTATTTTTTCACAGAGAGGGTGGTGGACGCATGGAATAGCCTTCCTGAGGAGGTTGTGGGGTTTAAAACTGTGGGAGAATTCAAGAATGCATGGGACAGACATAAGGCAATTCTTGTGGGGGGTAGGAAGAAATAGGCTGTTGGTTAACTAGGATTTGCAGCTTATCCTGTAGGTAGGGAAATGGGCAGACTAGGTGGGCCAAGCGGTCCTTATCTGCTGTCAAAGTCTATGTTTCCATGTTTTTATGAATGGATCACAGTTAAGAGGCAGATTATTTAGCAATTATTGAATGAATGAGGTGCAGCAAGGGGACATCAAGGAGGGTAGGGGGGTAGACAGGGGGAAACCAGCTGGGGGAAGGAGAGGATAAAGATGGGGTAAACATTACCGGAACAAAGTGAGCAAAAAATCAGTTACAAGGTGCAAGTTAACACAGGGTTAATGCAATCTGGGAGCACCTTAGATACAGAACTGGCCTCTTCAGAGTGTGGAGATCACTGCCAGTGGTGGAATGAGGCGAGGACTTAGAATAAGGAGCAGGAGTAGGCAAGCACAAGTTGGGTAGAAATAGTAGATGGGATGGTAAAGGGAAGGAGGAGGGGTGGGAGAAACTTGCCTAAGACTAGGCCTCTTCAGGATGCTGAGAACCCTGCCAGAGAGCAGAGTCAGGCGAGGACGAGTTAGGTAGAAAGGATGGAGGGGAAAGGGGAGGGAAGGAAGAGTAATTTCCCAGTGCTGGACCCCTCTAGGATGCTGAGAACCCTGCCAGGGGGCAGAACTAGGTGAGGACAAGTTGGGAAGAGAGAAAAGAAAGGATGAAGGGAAAGGAGGGAAGTGGAGGGAAGAGAAGAATCTTGCCTAAGACTAGGCCACTCCAGGATGCTGAGAACCCTGCCAGAGTGCAGAATCAGGTGAGGACTAGTTGGGTAGAAAGGATAGAGGGGGAGGGGGAGTGAAGGAAGAGTAATTAACCAGTGCTGGGCCCCTCCAGGATGCAGAGAACCCTGCCAGGGGATAGACTTAGACGAGGACAAGTTGGGCAGAGGGAATAGGGCGGATAGACGAGGAAATGGAAAAAGAGGGAGGGAAGAAACTTACCTGAGATTAGACATCGTCAGAGTGCCAAGAATCCTGACAGAGGGCAGATTTAGATGTGGATAAGTTGGGTGGGGAGGGGAAGGAGGAGGAGGCTTGCCAGTGCTAGACCCCTCCAGGATGCTGAGAACTCTGCCAGAGGTCAAAACTAAGCAAGGGCAAGTCAGTAATGGAAGAAGGTTAGGGGTAGGAGTGAGTGGGTCTTTCCACCCATCCAGCCAACAAACTTGCCCACTTCCTTATTCAACTTAACTCTTGTTCAGTCAATGGCCTTGGGTTCCCAGGCGTGGTGCCAAACCAGGCGTGGCAGCATATCTGACCACACCAGCCAGCACCAAGGCAGCAGTGCCCGCAGTGCAACCCAGTTCTGCTTGATCCACAGGATGAGTGCCACCGTAGCCTGCGTCCCTATGTTATTACCCCCAAATGCACAACTACTACATCAGGTATGCCAAATCTCTTTTTCTGCAGGTGGATGCAGGGCATGAGTTGTTCTTGTTCCCAGCTCAAACCCTGCACCCTGAACCACTGGATGGAGGCCTCCTCCTTGGGTAACCCCAGATTTGTCCCATACGGCCTTGCTTCTGCCCTCTTCTGGACCCAAAACCTGTAGGAGGATCCCACAAACCACACCCGTGTCTGGTGCTTCGACGCTAATGGCATATGAGGGAAAGAAGACAACAGAGGTTAATTTTGCACTTATACTGGCCTGACATATCACTTAAACCTGCTGCACCGCCATCTCCTGATTCTTTTAGTATCCCCCTCAGCCAGGCTCAGGCTGGCGGCCATGCTGGCAGCACCAATCCTGAATGAATATGTCCCGAACTGCTGTGGATCGAGACCACAAGAGTGGAGTCCTATCCTCAGCATCTGGCTGAATGGATACAATGATAACGTTACTTTGTTGGCATGAATCAGTAGCTGACCATCCCTGGGTGGCCAGACAGCGAGGAATTCTGCCACTGCCCAAATGGGGCAGATTTCAGCTTGTGCCACCTTCCTAAGGATGACTTTCATACCCCTGCCCTGTTGATATGTCTTTGACCTCTGAAGTCCTATGATCATCCTGCCCTCTTGAAAGTCATGATCCTCCCTCCTGAGCCCCCCTACCTGGTCCAATTGCTGGTCGTCACTAATTTGCCAATTCTGAAACCCCAAAGAAAGCCAAGCAGAACACAGCCCGGAAAAGCTTAAACTCACGTCCATTGCTAGTGCACCTGTCCAAAGCCCGCACCATTGCTGCCAGCCCCTGGAATGAAATGTGCCTCCTTGTATTCCTCACAGGTGGGACCTGACGAGCCCAGCCTCCCATAAATGTCTTCATGGCAAAATGTTGGGACATGTCATTGCACCCCAGCAGTTTGCTGAAGAATGTGATCCTTGCCAGCATCATCCCCACTGTCATCCTTTACACACCATTCTCTATCAATTTCCATAAAAACCTAGGATGTTGCCTGCAGGCCCCGACAAGGGGTCCTCTACTCCGGGGGCCCAGCAGAAATCTATGAATTGGGAACCACCCAGCTGTAAGCACTCCCAAGTACCAGGGGCCACCAACCTTAATATTACCTGCCAGACTTCACCCAGCTGTCATCCTACAGCCAGGTGGAGAGGGTCAGCAGGTTTTCTTTGGCCTCAGGTACCAGCATCCTGAATCTGCTCCACTGAAAATAAGAAAGCAAATCTGCAATCTGGTTATCCACCCCCGAAACACGCCTGGCCTTAAAAGTGATATTGAGCTTCAGGCAACACAGCACAAACCTGTGCAACAAGCTGCATACCCTGTCGCAGTTTGCAGACTGTTTATATATTACCTGCACTACCTCCACATTGTTGGACCAAAAAAAAACACCAATTTATTCTGCAACCTGCTGCCCCATACTTCCAGGGTGATCACAATGGGGAAAAAACTCCAGGAAGGTCAGGTTCCTGGTCAGGCCCGCGTTGTGCCATGCCTGCAGCCAAGCAGCTGCACACCACTCACCCGGGCAATAAATGCCAAACACCAGATTTCCCAAGGTGTCTGTAAAGAACTTCAGCTCTTGGTTGGTGGTGGCTGATGCCTGCCACAGGGCCATCCCATTAAAATTCGTTAAAAACTCCACCCAGATCCCCAAGTTGTCTCTCGAGCCCTAGTGAACCCGTATGAAGTGGTGTGGCAAGAAGATCCCAGCCATAGCCCTGGCCAGCTGCCTGCAGAAGGGACGCTCCAGGGGGATGACCTTGCACACAAAATTAAGGTGCTTGTTCAGCTCCTGTAACTGCCACAACGTGACCTTCTTGGCCCCCCCACTTCCTGTGCCAGTTGGATGAGCTTCTGCACCTTGTCCGCGGCAACCTGGAGACTCCTGTTATAGAGTCCAGTTCCGTGCATAGGAATGTGATTCTGGTGCATGAGCCCTCAGTTTTATCCATGACGAGTGGCACACCGAATTCCTGTGAGATGTCCATGAAATCTTTGAGTGCCCTGCTGCACAAATCTTTACCCCCAGGCCCACTGAAAAGGAAGTCGCCCAAGTAGTGGATGATGGATTCAACCCCCACCTGGGTGCATACCACCCAATTTAAGAAGGTGCTGAACTTATCAAAAATGGAACATGAAATAAAACAACACATTGGTATACACCCATCCATGAAATATTGGTCCTGTACTTTCATGCCCAACAGGCAGAAATCCTCTGGGTGTATGGGGATGAGGCAAAATGCAGACTCTATGTCTGCCTTCGCCATCGGTGCCCCCTTCCCACATTCCTGTACCTACCATACCACCACATCAAAGGACATGTAAGATACAGTGGGAAGCTCAGGGTCTCTCTGGTTGTTGACCAAATCCCCCCATGGGAAGATAAGGTGATGGATGAGGTGGAATGCACCTGGGGCTTTTGTCAGTACCAACTCTGGGGGGAGAGACCTGCAAGTCATCCAGAGGGGGCATGGGGAATGGTCCCACTATCCTCCCCAGGCCCACCTCCTTCCAAATTTTCTCACCCAATATCTTGGACTTGTCAACAGCTGATTTTAGGCTGCCTGTCTCTTAGACGACCCAAGGGCTTGTACAGGGGATCTGAGAACCATAACTAAAACCTTCATGCAGTTTCAACACCACAGCTCTATTTAGATACCTCTTTAACCAGGGGAGGAGGGTCAACAACTTAATTGGTGTGGGAGGCCTTCCCAGGCCCATGTGAGACAGAATCACCTCTGGTGCTGCTGCCCTTGCTTTTCTTTCCACACTTGGACCAAGGGTGGGGGGCCCCCCCTCCCACGTGTAACGTGTTTCTGTACTTACAGTTGCTTTGGAAAGGGCAGGATCCCTTGTTGAATCTTCAGCAACTGCCCTCTTCATTTGAAGTCCCCCCTTCTTTGCTTCTCCCCCCAGTGCTGGATCCCATAACCCATTGTTGGTGTGCAGCCTGAGAAAGGGCCGCATTGGGCACATCTGCTCTAAGTACAAAAATGTCTGTATTCTGCCCCATTTAATTGAAGGGTCCAAAGCCATTTTCTTCCTGAATTTGTCATTGTGCCACACTTCACCCCCAAATGAATAGTATGTCTTCAATACATGATCCTGATATTTGATTAGATTTACCACCTCCTCTGGTTCCCTCTCTAGCACAATCTTTGACAGTATATTCAATGACACAATCCATGTCAACATGTCTCGCTTTACTTTGTTTGCCTTTTTGTACCCCTTTCCTTTCTTTCCTTCTTTCTCTTTGTCTGCTTCTTTGAGCTCCTCCTCCTCCTCCCTATATAACAAGGAGAAAATATCTATATATTCCTTTTTCTAGATTTTTTGTTTAGGGACTGGGGCACATGGGCTGCCAGCGACCCCGGGTTGCATGACAATATTCTTGCCCTCAGTTCCTTAACTTCCACCATGAGGAGCTTCACTGTGGCCACCAAGTCCTCACTCAGTGTGACAGGGTTGAATAAGGCCCTGTCCCATTTGTTATGCAGAAAGAGTTAAACGCAAAGATCTGTTCTGTCCTCTCCTCTCCTTTTCTGTCTCGTCTGTCTGGTTGTGCAGCCAAATGTTCTCGTGAGACCTAGGAACTGATCATTCTGATGGTCTCATGATTCCCCGCCTCTCACTATCTCTCTGCCTTCACTTGCTGTTTCTGTCTTTTCTTCCCCCTTGCATATCTGTGGCTATAAAAATATATGTGAATCTTTATGTGAAACTGGAATTCCTTGGTTTGAAAATGAATATAGTTATACTGTTGAAATGATTGCAGAAAGCGATTTGGAATTTAGGGGGTTAACCTGAGATGCAGTTTGAGCTCCTCTCAGGCTTGTTTGCAAACCCTTTTGCAGAGCTGTGAGCAGGAGGCCAGCTTGGGACACTGTTTTGTTTGCAAGCCTGCTCTGGAAAGAAATAGACAAGAACTCTGATCCATTTTCTTAGAAACATGATCTTCTCTTAATGAGTTCCCAGGCAAAGACTTATAAAAAGAACTGGAATGTTTTTGCTGGAAAGAGAGGGAGAGACTGAAATTTGGAATTAGAGATATCCTAAGAAGAGGGACTTTGTTTTCACTGTTTGTACTGCCTTTGTAAATAGTTATACTGAACAATTTTCTTAATTTTTAATTTTTTATTTTACTGTTATTGAAAGTAATAAACCGCTACTTGCGAATGGGACTGGCTGTATAGCCTAGAGGTCACAGTAATGAGCTGTGAATGAGCTTGATACATCCAGCAGACCTGGGTTTGATTCCCATAACCTCCCCAGTGCTCCCAGGTCGCCCCTGAAAACAGGCACTTGTGCCTAGTGTGCCTTACCTGGTTACCAAAGACTAAAATAAAAAAAAAAAAATTATAACTGCTGCTGGTTTTCCTGTGCTTCCTGACCTATGCATCAACGACAGATGGTATCAGACTCAATGGAATTTACACCCTGCATACTCTAAGCCAGGAGTTTTGTGCGTGGGTTCTAGACCTGGTACCAGGGAAGCATAGAAGAAAGGTATGGATTCTGTAGTAGCAAGCTGAGGGGTGATTACAAGAAGAATGGCAGCCAAACTAGCACAGACAGAAGTCCAAGCTGAGACACTACAGCCAGCACCAGTAATGGAGAAAGAAGAACAGGCAGCGACAGAACCTAAAAGCCTGTCTGCCATCTTCAAATGGTGGGTTATACATAGACTTGGCAGTTTTTGATTTTGATTTTTTTGCAAAATCAATATAAAAAAATCTGTTTTTAATTTTTGAACTCACCTTCAGTTAATTTCGATGTATATTCAACCAGGCAAACAAATAGCATACAAAGCTTATTTTAATTCATCAAATTCTGATTAACATTCAACATGTAACAAGAAGACATTGTCACACATTCATGCAACACTATAAAAATTATGTAAAGTAGTGTAGAAGTTGTGCAGTTGAATTTCATAGGATCATATCTGTGCAAGCAGAAGATTCACCCCTCCTCTTCCCTTATTTACAGTCACAAGATTCTGTATTGGTAAATGCCGCAAAATATTTGGTGATGTCCTTATTATGATACAAGATGTTAAGTAGACCAAGTCTCTCCTCCGAAAGCTGCATTCCACATTGTCCTTTTGTCTTGTACTTTTCGAAACTGACTGAATGACCGCTCGACCAAAGCAGATGTAACTGGCATGGCGAGTGACTGCATCGCAACACTGGACAATAATGGAAGGGTTTGCATCTCACTTTTCCAGTAGTCCAAGGGTGTATACTGTAGGTGCTATCAGAGGGAACATCAAGCATAATATAGTGGT
Organism: Neoceratodus forsteri; assembly: GCA_016271365.2. NCBI lineage: Eukaryota > Metazoa > Chordata > Ceratodontiformes > Ceratodontidae > Neoceratodus > Neoceratodus forsteri. Next base: position 1,340,353,146 of record CM028132.1, read on the forward strand.
AGAAGTTCCGTTCAAATTCTTCAGTTTTTCAATTGAAGGTATTTATGGTGTTAGCATACTGGGACACATCCTTCGAAAGCTGAGACTTCATAAATGTGTCAAAAAGTCTGCAGTTTTCAAATAGTGAGCCCGCACTGTAAAAGCCATCTGGTATATTGCGTCTCAGTGTGGCGTTAAGCTTACTTTTAACATTTTTAGCGACCCATCATGAAACACTGAGATAGCCAGGATTAGCCAGTTACTGGAGTGAAGGTAAGCAAAGAAGATATAGGCTGGGTATGTGTTTAATTAAGCTATTAAGAGCTGTGAAGCACTCCTGGGAAAGCTTACAGGAATGCAGTACCTGTTAAGTAGGTACGAATAGATGCTAATTGCTGTATTCTGTCAAAGTCTATTGACTAACAGACTGCTAACACAATAATATTAATTATGCAAGCTTAATTCATTGTAAAAAAAATTATCCTCCCTGTCCTCGACTACAGGGACGTAGTCTACGGCGCCGGGCCCAAGACCACATTAGCCAGGCTGGACCCTCTCTTCCACTCTTTCTGTCGTTTAGCCCAAAACAGCCCCTACTCCACACACCACTGTTCCCTGTATCAAGCAATGAACCTCACCTCTCTTGACAATCATAGATTGACCCACTGCGCCAAGATCCCGGCCAAGTATTGGTCACAGTGACTCCCCTCCTACCTCACCGACACCATAACCAACCCCAGCACCCAAGCATACTCTCTCAGAAACTCAGACTCTAGGTCCCTAGCTGTCCCATAGTGATCTACTACCATTGGTCAGTCAGCATTCAGCTACCGCATTCCCACATTGTGGAACTCCCTCCCAGCTAACGTTCTTCACTTCTGCACCCTCTCGCACCTTAACTCCATGCTCCAAACCCATTTCATCCCTACCTGTGCTTGTGTCTAGGCGTTTCCCAGTCTCTAGTAGAATCTCAGTGTATGTCTGCACTTAGTAATTGCAATTAATCGGTGCCTAACTATTGTTCTCTCGCCTTATACTGTTTCTCACATGGTCCAATTTTGCTAGTGGCCTGCACTATGAATTTATTGTACTCATGCTGTATTAACTGTGGTTACCAACTGATTCACTCAGCCCACTACTGTCTAGTAATCAGAACCAAATGTTAGTGTTCTCTCACTGTGTATTCACTAGTTTATACTGTCTTCAACTGTCTACCTATGTTCCCCCCTTCCCCAGGATGCATCTGAAATCGAGCAGTAAACTGCTTAGTATGCCTTTCCTGGTAAAACACTTAAATAAATAAATAAATCGACGTATATATTTTTCCATCAAAAGTAGGACTTGAAAAAATCGACAGTAATCGACAGAATTCGATTTTTATCGAAAACTGCCAAGTCTAGCTATACAACAAAAAAAGACAGAAAAACATAGAAAAGAAGAAATGCAGCTACAGGAGCAGCGATGGCTCAATGCCTTGTAAGCTATCAAAGCTGGAGGACCTGGCACAGGTCCAGCAGAGCAACAAAACTCAAACAATTTAAATGACATTAAACTTACAAAGTTGTGTTCCTTGGATGATATCAAAAGCATATCTGACAACTTTTGAAAGGGTTGCCGCAGCCTGCCAGTGGCTAAAGCAGCAATGGGCAATCAGGTTGGTACCTTACCTGACAGGGAAAGTCCAACTTACCTACAGCAATATGGACACTGCACAGTTGGAAAACTATGACCTGGTGAAGAGAAATCCTGAAAAGGTATGATATATCTCAGGAGAGACCTACAGGCAAAGGTTCCAGTCTCTGAAGTACAGTCTAGTCGACAATCCTCAAGAAGCCTTCACCCGACTCAGAGAACTCCTTATTAAATGGCTCTAACCAGATAGCAAAACAGTTCCACAGATCATCGACACACTTGCAATAAAGCAGTTCATCAACATCCTGCCTATCAACATGCAGTTCTGGGTAAAAACACCAACCAGAAAGTGGGGGGAAGGCCATTTCTTTGGCTGAAGACTACCAGATGGCCCGACAGACGCCACAGCAGTGAAGTAACAGCCAAGCACTGCTAAGGTCCTCTTTTTCTCGATTTAACTCCAAGTCTGATAAGAACTCTGGTGGGGGTAACACAATCTGCACCCAAAGACTTTACTTGCTAGCAAGCCAGGCCATATTGCAAGAAATAAGCAGAGTAACACTTAGGGTTGCCACCTGTCAGTTTTTTTACCTGGTGATCAGGTTTTCAAGGTCCCTATCAGGTAATCCGGTTTTGCTCTGTGCTGGTCAGGTTTTTGAGCCATTTTGAGTGCTCACATACTTTTGAAACAAATGTTGTCATATCACTCATTGTTTCAGCTACATGTCCAGGTTACAAACAAGTTTTGTTGTCAATGTAGCCTTTTGTTTGTGAATGCAGTCACCCTGGGAGGTGTAAAGTATGGCCATTAACACCATTAGCACTTACTTAGCTAATCTTTCCACTGCATCTAAAGTGGCATAGCAGCAAAGCTGCCCCACCTTTTGTAACAGTAACAGAGCCAGTTGTCCTCCACTTTCATTTGCTGGTAAATATTTTAATCTCTAACAGAATTTAGGCATTTTTAAAAGTTTTAAATTATTTTTCCCACAAGAAAAAAATATGATCACTTCTTTGGCTTTGAAATAGTACTGTGGACAAGAACAGGAAATGGAGGCAGAAAAAGATATAAAGTATGTATACTGTTGCATACCTCTCAACTGTCCCTGATTTTCAGGGATGTCTCTGATTTTGCCTCAGAAATGTCTTCTTGTCCCTCCTAAATTTGGCATTTCTGTCACTGAAGAGTAGGGATTTGAATAATAAAATAATGCCAGCCACTGGTGTTACAGTCTAGTTCTCATTAAGAAAATGCTATTCACACCAAGAAGCATGTTGTACACAGCTTCTGGGACTACTATTACTATTTTTTCAAATTTGTCCCTGATTTTGGTCATGTGCCCTTGATCATTTTAGGTCTTGTCCCTGTTTTATGATGAGGGAGGTTGAGAGGTATGTACTGTTGTATGCTATTTACAGTATTTCCCCTGCCTCCCCCCAGATCATATCTGTAAATTAGATTTATTTTGTCTCTGTATGTTTATCTGGTTAACCAATGTCAATAAATAAATGCATAAATAAATAATTAGGAAGAACCTAGGAAAGTAACTTTAAGAGGTGCACAGTACTGTATCATAACATTTTTATTTCACTGTTGCTTTAAGTGTTGTCTTTTATTGGAGGAACAGTGCATAATGAGTCATGAAAAGGGGTGGGGCTAGGGGCGGAGCTTAGGATCCGTTTTTTGCCTCATCCAAAGGTGGCAACCCTAGTAACACTGGAGCAGATTTGTCCTTAGCAAATTGGGCCAAGTACTTAACAGATGTCAAGGTGGGACATAAGACTGTAAAGGGACGCTTTTCCTTTCGGTGATTTTGATACAGACTTGTTTGAGCATAGTTCAAAGGTCAGGAGGTGCAGGAAAGAAAGACAATGTCTGAAGAAACAGTGGCAACAAAAGACTGATAGACATAAGGTGTTAATATATGAAAATACTGAAACTAAACTGATCACTGATTGTGATTTTGTTTCAAAGCAAGCTATTGATGTTTCTGTCCATGGTTATTTTAAGAAACTGGGGGTGAAACCAAAACATTGTGAACCAATGTTTAAAAAATGTAATAGGTTACTGTACAGAATTTGGGTTAAACCTCATACACAAGAACAGATAGAAGAATTGGTTATACCACAAAGGTATAGATCTGAGTTGTTACATGTAGCACATGATAGTCTTATGGCTGCTCACTCTGGGAGGGATCACACAATTGCCAGATTGCTGTATAGATTTTACTGACCTGGAATTCATGAAGATGTTGCTGCCTATTGCAAGTTCCTGTGCTGTATCAGAAAGTAGCCCCAGTGACTAAAAAAAAACAAGGTGCCCCTGGTGCATCTTACCTCGATAGATGTGCCTTTTGAGAGAATTGCAATGGATGTGGTCGGCCCCTTAGACAAAAGTAAAAAGGATAATTGATTCATTTTGGTGGTATGTGACTATGCTACTCAATACCCAGAGGCAGTTCCTATGCGCACTGTCACAGCCCCAAAAGTGGCAGCAGAGCTTGCCAAAATTTTCAGCAGGGTGGGCATACCTAAAGAGATTATTACTGATTAGGGTAGTAATTTTGGGGCTGTATTGCTGAAGGAGCTGTGCTGATTGCTAGGTATCAGCACCATAAAAACCTCCCCTTATCACCCTTGGACAGACAGGCTTGTTGAGTGTTCTAATCAAACCCAAAATTGCATGTTAAAAGGTTTGTAAAAGGGGAAGGGAAAGATTGGGACCAGTACTTACGTTATCTGCTTTTTGCTTACAGAGGAGTGCCACAAGCATCAACAGGTTTTTCACCATTTGAAATGCTGTGTTGTAGACAACCTAGAGGGCCACTAGATGTAATAAAAGAAACATTGGACATTTTTTTTTTTTATTTTATTCTTTTTTTGTGTATAATCTGTTTATTCAAGTTTTCAAGAATAAAACAACATATATCAGACATACATCAGACATATAGACATACAACAAAGGTGCAGTCTGTTACACAAACTATTCTACAGTAACTTATACTATGTCTTGATTATCCCTTTCTCCCCAGTTTTGGGTATGGATATAGCAGCTTAGACAACTTAATTTCATCCTAATTTTAAGCTATTGAAACATTTCTTTGTAATAGTCTCTATTCTTAAGCTATACACATGCACTTAGGCCAATCTTTCTCTTAAGGCTGCGTCTTCAACTCCACTCAGGGAGGCTAGAAAAGGGGCCCATTCCCTGAAAAATGCCTCTCCCCTATCCTTTATTAACAAGGTCGGCCTCTCTAGAGCCAGTGATTGGAAAACCAATCCTCGCCATTGTTGCAACGTAGGCTTTACATGGGACACCCATGTATTCTGAATGCAGTGGCGTGCTAACACCAGTAGCACTCTCATCCACCTAGGCAAAGGTTCCCACTCCCCCTCTTCCCCCATTGTCACACCAAACAAGCAGAGCAAGGGGTCAGTCTGCAGTGTTTGCCCTGCCATTCTGGACACCTCTCCAGTTACCTCTTTACAAAATACTTGAAGCACCCTACAGGACCAGAAACAGTGTATATATGTCCCCCACTCCACCCCACACCTCCCACACATGGGTGAGATATTGGGGTGTGCTTTATTAACAATCACTGGAGGGTAATAGAACCTTTGAAGGAATTTATAGAAAACTTCTTTAAATCTATTACATACCAACAAACCTGCTTGCATTTGTAAGACTACCTGCCAGTTTTCTTCCGTAATTTCTTTCCCAAGGTCCCGTACCCACAACTGCCTTGTCTTCTGAGTCAAGTCAGGGTACCCCTGTTTCCCAATCCTTGCTGCCTTCCGGATGAAGCCCTTAGGGTCTTTTTTAGTCTGATACACCAATACTTCCATTGGTTCCCAACCATGCTTCTCTGTCCCACCTCTCCCCAGACTCGCCAAAAAGGCCTGTATCTGCAGGTACCGGAATCGGTGATGTCCATCCAACCCCAAACCTTGGCGCATATCTTCAAACGAGCTTAGCACTCTACCCACCATTAAGTTACCCACACTTCCCACACCTTTCGACTCCCACTCTCGAAATGCCCCATCCTCCATCCCAGGGAGGAAAAATGGATTCCTGCCACTGGCATCAGCAGGGTCTCCCCTTCCTTAATCCCTCTCTGCCTTCTAAATTGGCCCCACGCTCCCAAAACTACTTTCACTAGGGGATTATTACCCCCTGTCCTGCAGTATGCCAGAGTCCCTTACTGTGGAGGTATGCTGAGAGATGTCCTGGACATCCCCACTGTTCCAGGTCAATCTAACTAGCAACCTTTGGCTGGTGCACTCAGTCCGCCACTAACCATTGTTGGATGGATAAATGGTAATTCCCCAGGTCTGGGAAGTTGAGGCCCCCCATGTTGTTTCAGCCTTCAATCTCTGAAGTCATGTCCTCGGCCTACCTTCCCTCCAGATAAACTGAGAAAATGACTTTTCCACTCTCTTTATATCCCCTTTTGAGAGACCCACATGTAGCATCTGCATGGGATGCAGGATACGAGGGAGGATATTCATTTTGATCAGGTTAAGCCTCCCAAGCCAGGAAATGGGGAGCTGCATCCACCTCCCAAGGTCCACCTCTATTGTTCTAATTAGTGGGGAATACTTTAACCGATACAGAGACCCCAAGGACTTACCCACTTTTATACCCAGATATGTGAAGCTATTCTGCACCACCTTCAACCTCCACTTTTCATCTTCTCTCGCCCCTCCAGGGAAACAAAGCATCTCTGACTTCCCAAGGATAATTTTATTTATTTATTTATTTATTTTTTGTTGACTGGGTAAGTGCAATAGCCAAAAAATGACCGTTTTCAGGCACGACCCGGGAGAGTACAAGGAATTACATACAAGAAACATTTCAGAAGTGCATTACAATAATACATACAGCTTAGTTTATAACCATTTAAACAAGGATACGACAGCAGATCAATAACAGAACAACAGCGTGCAGTACATGCAAACAATAACAAAAGCATATGCAACACAGTATAGGAGATACAGTCAAATAAACAAGTATTAGAATGGGTCACAGCACCAGCAATCAAAGTGCATGTGCATGTGTCATCACATATAGGATACAACTTAGCTCAGTGTGACAGCTAAGAATTTCAAAAGAGGAAATAGCAGGAGGAGGGCAACTGTGAAATAAAGTAGAGTAAAGGGGGGGAGAAATTTTAGAGGATAAGTATATGAGATGGGATGGAGGGAGGCCAAGGCAAAGTCAAAAAGAGGACAAGGGCAGGGGTAAGATAAGAGGAAAGTGGAGAAAGGAAGCGGGTGAGAGGGTAGTTGTAAGAAGCAGGAGAGTTTTGAGAATTATGGATAACCGGAGAAAGTGGCAAACTCTTCGATTAGTGCCAACAAGGTCGGCATTGAAGACTATGGATCCTTAACAAACCACCCCGTATACCGCTAACTCTCTCAATATCCTCACACTGATGGATCGACACCGCCAAGGGCTCCAACACCATCACAAACAGTAGCGGGGAGAGGGGACAGCCCTGCCTTGTGCCACGCTCCAGATTAAAGCAATCCAATAGAACCCTATTTACCAGAATTCACGCCCTGGTGGACTCATACATAACCTTTACCCAATTAATATATGGATCACACAGACCAAAGCGGGCCATCACCTCAAACAGGTATTCCCATTCGACTCTATCAAATGCTTTTTCAGCATCCATAGAGACAATATAAACTTTCTCCTTTGATTCGCCCTCCAGATAATATTAAAAAGACGGTGTATATTATGGTATGAGGACCTCCCCTTGATAAACCCAGTCTGGTCTGGGTGAACCAGTTCAGGGAGGACATTCTCCAGTCTGGTGGTCAGAACTTTAGCCATAATTTTTAAATCACAATTCAGTAAGGAGATAGGCCTATAAGATGCACATTCTGATTCATCCTTTCCTGTCTTGGGAATTAAGCAGATTACGGCATCATAACATGTCCCTGGTAACTTAAACTTCTACTCCCCTGCCTCATTCTGGAACACCCCTCTTAACACCTCTGCCAACTGTCCCGTAAGGGCCTTACAGAAATCTGCAGGAAATCCATCAGGTCCACTAGCCTTACCACACTGCAGCTTTCTAATGGCCCTGAGGATCTCCTCCTTTGTGATTGGATGACTTAACTGCTCCGCCTGTCTTTTAGAGACCTTTGGGAGTTTTACCCAATCTAGAAAGTCCTTCATCAGGGATCCCCTACCCCCATGCTTTGCCCTATATAGTTGTCCATAAAATTCCCTAAAACAGTTCCTAATTTGGTCAAAATCCCTATGCATATTTCCTTTCCCATCCTTAATTCCTGTCACTCTTGTAGGACATTTACCACCCTTCATTAAATGCACTAAGAGGGGTCCCGGCTTGTTACACCACTCAAACATCTGGTGCTTACAATGAAACCAAGACGTTTTGGCTTCTCCCCTCAACAGGGCATTCAGTGCCTCCCTAGTTACTGTAAGGAGACTCTCAGTCTCACCCTTCTCTCCTCTAGCCACCCATTTTTCTAAATCTCTTAATTGCGTCTCTAATTCCATTCTCTTTTCCCATTTTTTCTTTTTAGCCCTAGCCATAAATTCTATTATAGACCCCCTCTTGAAGGCTTTCCCTGCTTCCCAAAATGTAGCCTTAGAGGTCCCTGATCCCAAATTTGTCTCCTTGTATAATTTCCACTGATCTACTAGGTGTTCCTTAAACTCCTTATTCAGCAACATATATGTAGGGAATTTTCACTGGGGTGGGATATCCCTTTTTACCCTCAACGATAGTTTCGCCACCACCATTGCATGGTCTGAGACATGAATAGGGCTATGTGTGATATCTAGCACCTTGTCATTCCAACCCCTTGGCAGATATATATAGTCATTCCGGGACCGCGTGCCATGGGGATTCGAGAAGAAGGTATACGCCCTCACCCCTGAATTGATCGTCTGCCAACCATCCATCATGTCCATATCCGCCATTCCCACCTGCCATTGGAGCAAAGCCTCAGTTCCCCTTCCCTTACTCTCCAAATGATCCATGACCAGGTCGATTGTACTGTTCAGATCCCCACCCAGAACCAAGCCCGGAAACTGCTCCCTAATTAATAGATCCAATAAGGTAGGGAAGAATTGTGGGTTCGGAACAGCCGGAGCATAGACGCTAGCAAATGTATCATGCTCCCCATAAAGCACCCTCGAAACAAAAATATATCTACCATCCTTATGGTCTTTGATGACTTTCTTAACCTCGAATGGAAGATGTTTGTTCAGGAGCACAGCCACCCCCCTCTTGTGTGCCGAGTAGGAGGCCGAAAAGCATTTCCCAACCCACCCCCGAGCTAGCTTGCCGTGTTCAGGATCTGTCAGGTGTGTTTCCTGAATCAGAGCCACCTGAACCCCTCTTCTTTTAAGTGCTGCCAGGAGTGCCGTCCTCTTAACTGGGTTGGCAATCCCCCGGACATTCCACGAAATTACTGCAATCTCTTGTAGGTTAGCCATATTCCCCAGGGACCCTCATCCTGCACTCCCCATCTGGAAATGCCCATATATTTTGCCCCGTAGTGCATGGTCACTTTAATACCCGAAGCAAAGTTAAAGCCATATATCACATATATTGCACCTGCAAACACATAAAAACAGCAAGATAACAGAGTAACAATAACAACAGCCCGCATCCCCCACCCCCCAAATTTCCCATCTTTGACACATACTTCCCCTCCCCCTTCCCCGAAGTCACACATAACTTTCCCTTCCCAGACTTAATATGCAACAGCAAGCATCCTAACAAGTCCAACAGCCCCACTCCCGCACCGTCCCACCACTCAGCTGACACTATTTGCTCCTCAAGCATGGGTGTCTGTATCTCCCTTTTGTAGATATATGAGCCCCCCCCCACTCCCACAACAGCTGGATATCCCATGACTGTGATCCCTCCGTCACATTACACATTACCCAGTATGCAAACCGGTATCTGGTGATTTTAGCGTGGATAAAATAGCGCTGTAAAAAATAGCGCTACCTTAATGGCGCGGTACATAAAAGCGTGTAGCATAAATTGTCACGCATCTAAAATAGCACATTCATAGCCACAAGTGATCATTAGCCAGTACAGGAGTACGAAACGATTATTCATAATGCTGCCTCCCTCCATCTGTGTACAGATCTTCTGTTTTCCTTTAGTTTGGAAGGTTGAGGGAGGGGGGCAGAACCCGTGTCCCTGTGCTAGGGATGACAGCATTTAGTTTGCATGACAGGGAGAAGGGGATAGCACTTTTAGTTAGTTTTAATTAGCCATTAGTTCTCCTTTAGTTTGCATGACAGGGAGAAGGGGATAGCGCTTTTAGTTAGTTTTAATTAGCCATTAGCAATTAGCCAGTAATGAGATTCAGGTGCAGGAGTACTATTAGTTCGCTGGAAGTGAGTAACGAGATTCAGGTGTGCCGCTTGTAGCATTTTGTTTGGCAGCATGGAAGTGCGATACATCAAAAGTCAGAAAGAGGTGAACTTGCACTGTGGCAGGATTTTCTATATCACAGAGAACGCATTTGTGGTGAAAAGTCGTACTGGAAATGCTTGCAGTATGCAACTGAACACTGTACTGCTAGGGTACATATCACTGGCGATATAATTGTTAAAAATCTGGGTAAACACAGCCATGTGCCAGACCCTGTTACTGTCATGCAGAAAGAAGCGATTGCTCAGATGAAATGCAAAGCTGCTTCCACCACTGAAACCACCCACCAGATCGTTGTTGCTGGCCTTACTCAACTCCCTCCTGAAGTCGCAGCACAGCTCCCAGCTGTGCCTTTGCTGAAAAGAACTGTTCGTAGGACACGACGAGTGACCAGTCAGCCACCACCTGATCCCTTAGACGCTATGTCCCTTGTACTTCCACCTGAGTACTGTGTTACTGAAAATGGTGAAAAGTTCTTGGTTTTCGATTCAGGACCTGTCAGTGACCGATTTCTTATATTCTCCTCTTCAAGAGATCTGGAAATGCTGAAGCAATGTAAGCATTTATTTGCTGATGGAACATTTAAAAGCTGCCCATCTATTTTTAATCAGCTGTACACTATACATGCTATAAAACTGTGCAATGTTATCCCCTTGGTGTATGTGCTCATGACTAGTCGCAGTGCATCGACTTACAATAAAGTATTTACAGAGATAACTGCTATGTGTTCTCCACTTAAACCAGAAAGTGTGTTGATTGACTTTGAGCTGGCTGCTATTAAATCTTTTAGGCAGTGTTTCCCTGAAGCACAGCTGCGTGGCTGTTTTTTTTCATCTTTGCCAATCAGTATGGCGTAAAGTGCAGCAGCATAATGAGATTTGCAGTCGCTATATGTCCGACCCGGTATTTGCCCTCCACATTAGATGTTTGCCAGCATTAGCTTATGTCCCCACAGTTGACATTATCTCAGCATTTGAAGACTTGATGTGTCAGGACTTCTTTACTAGTAACTCTGACATACTTGTGCCTCTATTAAACTATTACGAGGACACTTGGCTGGGTAGACCACTGGGCAGAGGAGGGTGGCGAAGACCTACTTTCACAACAGATCTTTGGAATTGCTACGATTCTGTGCAGTTGGAATTGCCAAGAACAATCAATGCTGTGGAAGCATGGCACCGTAAATTAAATCACTTTGTTGGTGCCCACCACCCATCAATCTGGCGATTTATTGATTTTATTAAATGTGAGCAGAAGTACAATACTGCCAGACTTGAGCAATTAATCGCAGGTTTGGTGATTGCAGGCACACAAAAAAAATACAAGGTCACTGCCAAACGCATTGAAAGGGTAGTGTCAGAGTATGGACAAAGGTTGATGTATGAATACCTTAAGGGGATTGCATACAACTTTCAATTACAAGTGTAGAGTTTTTTAAAAAATGAAGTTGTACATACAGTTTTACATACAGCCAGGATTTTAATAGTTTAATAGTTGCTGTCTAAAGTATATATTTTAACTCATTTTATTATACCATCTTTTTTAGAATTATTAAATACAGCAAGGATTTTTATCGTTTTAATAGTTAAGAGAAAATGGCTATATGGCTATATTTTTAATCACTATTTATTATTGTATTAAATAAAGTCCGGATCCGGAACACAGTGATGGTTTCCTTGTTGCTTTTGTTTTTGGCAAGCGGTTTGCAGATGGTAGTGTGCACTATTCGCAGACGGCTGATAAAAAGAGAAACTGCTTCTTTTATTTTTTTTTTTTGCTGACTGTGGTTATTATAAATAATATATGGCCAGAGTCAGGCAGGGGGCAAGTAATAGGAATTCAAAGTGTGTGTAGCTGGATCACGGAGCGAGAAACACAAGTCTGTGCTAGCACTGTGGGTTTTTACAAGAAAAATAAAGTGTTTTGTGTGCAGAGAGGGGTAATAAGTTAAACAAAAATGCCATAATCGCTGCAAGTTGAATGTAGAGACTGCAGCTGTGTTGTGTGTGTGTCTGTTGGTAAAACTGGAAAAAAAGGCTGCTTTTTACTTTCAAAAATCGGGTATTAGTAGAATTGGGGAAAAGATGTAAGCCACTGTGAATGACTAGTCTCTACGATACTATATCGCTGCGCTTAACTGTAACAGCGCTAATAAAATGCTGCGGCTTTTTTAACGCTCCTTTATTGTAAGCGCTAATCGCACCGCGCCATTTTCACATTGATCCATGCAAACCCCAGTCCAAATGCAGTGAAGTTCCTCACCTCCCCATACATTGTCACAGCCAATGTATATTCCATACCCCCTTTCACAAAAGCATAAAATATCCCCTTTCAAACTTTTTAAACATGATGAACACTATGAAAAAGCAGTTACGAAGCAGGCAATGCACCCTAGAACCCAAGAGCTCCCCCCCCCGGCAGCAGGCCACAAAGCTCATGAGGCAGCATCTAATCCCCAGTCTCTCTGAGCACAGCCCTTTCATCTGAGACTTTTATCAAGTCCAGCCTAGAACCATTCCCCATAGTCTTGTCGAGGGAGATGGAAGGAAACACCTCCCAACCCCTAGTTATCTTCTTCCATTGTCTCAAGAGGCAGTACCCAGCGAAAGGCACAGGCCGTGCTGCCATCACATGTGCTAAGCACTGCCTCTCTCCAGAAGCCCCAGCTGTTGCCATCCACCTACTAGGCCTCTCGCTTCCATCCAGCCAGCCCAGGCCCCATAAAACCCGGCCTCCTTCCAGCTTGATGCTTTCCTCCGTGTCACGGGCAAATACCCAGTCCTCTGCCTTCTCTTCCCTTGACTTCCATCTGGTTTCACCTTTGATATATCTGCCGCTTTTCATGGCTTCTGCCACCTGCGAGTTCAGCTGAGCCCCCGCCCATGCATGGGTGGGACATTCAAGTTACTCACCGCATGGTCACAGACTTGCTTCCTCCACCCCCACCGACCACAGCCTGCTCCAGGGAGGAGGGAAAAGAACTCCCAGTTGCTTCCAAACAGTGTTTACAACCAAACAGGGCAAACCAACAGTCCAATTATATAAACAGGCAAACTCCAAACCTTGAAAGCCTAACTTCCAGTTATCCCATCTTCGTCTGGAGCTCCTTCACAAATTTTTTGGCTTTATCGAGCTTGCAGAAAGAATACGTTGCCCCTTCATGCTGAATCTTGAGAGTCGCGGTGTATATTAGAAAGTTCTCCACCTTCAGGCTGCACAGCTGGCTCATGAGTGGGTTGAACATTTTCCGCTTCTTCAATAAACGGGCAGAGTAATCTTGTGACAGGAATAGCCATCTCCCTTCAAACTCTAATGTGCCCTTCTCCCTATACACCTTCAACATTGCCTCCCCACCCTGGAACGCATGGAATCTCATTATTATTTGCCATGGAGGCTGGTCACCAGGAGGAAGCGGCATCATGGCATGATGGCCCCTTTCTAGCTTCAGATGGCCATTCTTAGGTTGCAAGTCGAGTAATTCAGGCAGGGTCCTCGCACAAAAATCCATCACATTCACCCCTCCATACCTTCTCGTAGCCCCCTCAGCTGCAAATTAAGGTGCCTGTGGTAATTTTCTTGATAGTCAAAGGCATCCTTAAACTCCTCCAATTCTTTCTGGAGAGCAATCACTTGCCCAGGGACCACAGCCATTTCATCTTCTAGTCTGGAAATTCAGTCCTCCACTTCAGTGATCCAATTAGCAGGCAAAGATTGTTGCTTGAGGACCTCTTGCAGCTTAAGGCCAGTTTTGCTCTCCAACTTCAAGAATCGTGGCTCCAGCATGTCAATGACTTGTCCGGTGACTTCGCGGCCTAGTGCGCTCACCTCCGCCACAGAAAATGAGACAGTACCCACGTTTTCACTCACAGTTGCGGCCGACGGCTTTTTAATCATTTTAATCGCCAGGCACTGACTCTTTCCGGGATTTGGAGTCAGATATTCATCCATACTCACTTTGGACACCTTCCCACAGTGTTCTGGATATCAAAGAATGGGATATTCTTATTTTATTTTCAATTAATCCAGCCACTGATACAGAGTGGTCTCAAGGCACGTCTTATCAAGTTAGCTGCCCATCAGTGCCCCCATTTTATTCTTTCAGTAACTTGGTAAGGCCCACTAGGCACAAGTGCCTATTTTCAGGGGCAACCCTTAGAGCACTTAGGGTAGTTAAGTGACTTGCTCAGAGTCCCACAGTATGCAAGTGGAGGTTGTGGGAATCAAACCCAGGTCTGCTGGACATACCAAGCTTATTCACAGTATATTACTGTAACCTCTAGGGTATACTGCAAGCAGGCAACCACTGTCAGAAGAAATCTATTACATCTTATATGTGTGCCCTGAGAAAGAATGTGGCAAAGTATGTTGAAATTGCCCATAGTAATCAGGAAGAGGCACAAAACCAATACAAAGCATATTATGACCATGGGGTAAAGAAAAGTTTTTGAGCCAGATGAAAAGTGCTACTAAAGCTACTAAAGTATTTCTTGCTACTGTTACCCACTACAAAAAAGAAACTGTTACTGGCAAGGGCCTTATAAAGAGCTTAGATGTACTCGCACAGTTAATTATGAAATTGAGACCCCTGATAGGAAAAATCCTACTGAGATATATCATGCTGACCTCCTGAAAACAGTGGTTGAAAAATCACCCAGGCTACTTTGTTAGTTTCACCAGAAACTTCTACAGAAGATATTGATATAGCTTAAGACAGATCGGAACAAACTGTAACTGCGGTAAGGTAAGGTAACTTTTATTAAATACAAGTGTATATTCAAAAAGACAACCACTTTTAAAAAAGATTGCAGAGTATAAAAATACAACCACTCATTTAAAAATCAATTACGTTCATTAATTTGGTTAGAAATGTACTTAAAATTTCATAACATTGCAAGCTGCCAAGTAAAAATGAATGGCAGCATAGGAATATAATACATTATTGCCCTCAATAAACTTATGTACAATATCCTTTCTCATACCAGAAATATTTTAAATTAATGGTTCAATCCATTTTGTTCTAAGATCAGATAACATTTTACAATCTAACAATAAATGACTAGTATATATGTAAGGATTTTCATCACAGTTACACTTCTGTTGCTCTTTAATTTTTTCCCCATGGTATTATTTGTGCTCGATAACGCAAGTGTATATCAAATCTCATTCTGGTAAGGATTTTCCAGTGCAGAGAGTTTTGACACCATACCAGGTAATCTTGACTGCCAGTTCTCAGATTTATGGTTTGATACAATATAAAGATTGTGGAAGCAGCAATCTTTGCTGCGTCCCTTGGTAATTCGTTATCAGTTCATCTAGTCTTTATTTGGTCTACATTGGAGTCTATATCCATTAATAATCTGTTATCAAATAAAGAGTTTATTTCACTCTTTTTTACTTCGGTATCTAGTTTGTTAAACCAAGAACCATATCTTATCCTTTCACTATAATAACTCTTTTCTTCTGTCCAACATGCATATCTGAAAACAATATTAGGATTTTTTTACTAATCTTTGCCAAAAATTCAAAGACCTAATTTTAGCAGACAGAGCCAGGAACATCATACCCTTCTCTGCTTTTAAATGGGCACCCAACACTGCCACTGGTAATCCCAGATTACTTCTAATGAATACATTTTTTTTTCACTTTATCTTTTTATTGAAATTTAAGTATATATAAGAAAGCACACATCTTATACAATATAAGAATATCCTCCATAAAAGGTATACAGCATCACTTAACAAACACAGTATTTAGGAGAAACATAATGAAGAAGCCTTATGTACGTTTATTGATGATAAAACATAGACCTAAACAGGTTATAAGTGGATAGCAAAAGGGTTACAATCAGTAGTGTATTTTAGAATCAGAAAAGAAAAGCAACCATTTATGAAATAAATGCTAGGGCAGGCTATGGCAAGGCGATACATTAAATTGTAGAAAGTGATAAATGTAGTAATATGAACAATGTTCAGTGATGGAGAAGTGAAGGTGAGAGAAAAGTGTGCAAGGAAAGAAAGAAGAGAAAAAAGCAAGAAGGGAAGGAGAAAAGGAGAGAATAAAGGAGAAAAAAGGGAGATATCTGTGCACAAAAGTATCTGGAGAAACCAGATCTGAGAGAAAAATAAGAAGACTAAATATCCCTAAGAATTAGGGGCTAGAAGAGCTAGTTTCGATATACTTGAAGTAATCCTGCCAACATCGGTCATATACAGTGAGTCGGTTATGAGTGACATGAGATAATCGGTCTAGATAGGCATACTGAGAAAGTCTTTGAAGAACATCTGAAAGAGAAGGTACTAGAGTTGATCTCCATTTCATAAGAATCAGACATTTGACCAGAAGAAAAAGTATGTTTAGCCGTCTAAAGTGTGCATGTGATAGGAGAGATCTATTGGGGATAAAGATGCCTTGAAGAAATAGCTTGGGGTCAAAAGGTAGTTTTTGTCCTGTTACTCTGGAGGCAAGTAAATGTACTTTATGCCATAGCTTATTAATGGGAGTACATGACCACAAGATATGAAGTAGATCCCCGTTGGCCAAATTACAGCGCCAGCAGTTATTGTTATTTAATAGGCCCATTCGTTGAAGCACTGAGGGTGTTCTATACCAAAGATGTAGAATTTTAGTTTGTATTAAAGAACTATGGGCATCTTTAAAGGTATTATGAGCAAGATGCCAGCAATTGCTCCATTTTGCGTCTGAAATATTGTAGTTAAGAAGAGTACTCCACTTATTTTTGGCCTGTATAGACTGATCAGGTAGATTATCAATAATGTCTTTGTAAATGAAGCTACTCAGTTTAACTGATAAAATAGTCCAATGCAAGATGTATGGGTTTAAAAGAGTATGCTTATACACTAAACAAGAGAGAGAGTTACAAGCTGCCCGAATTTGTAAAAACTTCCAAAAGTCCTGTTTAGGAAGTTTCCAAGAAGTCTGCAAGTCTGAGAACGATCTAAGAGTGAGTGAATTCTGGTCTAAGATATCACCAAGAAAGAAAATGCCTTTGTTCCACCACGTATGACAGAAAATTGGGTGATCTTCCAGAGTGAGCAGTGCCTTGCCCCATAAGAAGGCATAAAACTAGGGTGTTGGATTGGATTTCAGGAATTTGTAAATTAGTTTCCAATAAAAAACAGAGGATGATATAGTCAGTTGAGATTTTAGTTTAGAGGAAATGGGATTAAAAATGAAGGAAGTGGGAACTCCTCCAGGACATAATGCAGATTCTATTGCAACCCATAGTGGTGAATGAGGGGAGGGTTTCTGAAACCATTTAATGGTCTGGGCCATTCGAAATGCCCAGAAGTAGCCTTTAAGCCAGGGGAGTCCAAATCCCCCTTTTTTCCAATGTGATCGAAGTTTGTTATGGCTAAATCTCGATGGTTTACCATCCCAGATAAAATTACCTATTGATTTATCGATTTTAGCAAAAAAGGAGGATGGTAAGATAATGAATACATTTTGAATTGGTTCTAATGGTGACACTTTCTCCTCTGTTCCCTATACCTCTGCTGCATATAACATAACTGATTTTGCTTTTGCAACATATGCTTCTTTCATTGCATAAAAGGAATTATCAGCGAAAAGATTTTGCAAATCTACTCAACCCTAGTACAATTTGTTTCCCTTTACTTTTATTATGTTCTCTATGTTTTTGCCATTTTAATTTGTCATTTATTAGTCCACCTAAATAGTTGTATTCTTTTACTTCTTGGAACTTAACATTATTGAGTTTCCATGTACACCTTTTTTTACAAACCTTCCCAATCTTAATTATTTTAGACTTTTCACAGTTTACTTCAAGGGATAATTTCATCAAAACCACTGCTACAATATCTTTTGCTTTTTGTGAGCCAACTGCTGATTTTGAAATAAGTACAGCATTGTCCGCATAAGCCAAAATACTGACTTTAAGACCATCTATGTTGGGAGCATCTGTATTGTGTTTATTCAGTTCTGTAATAATTTGATATATATATATATATATATATATATGTTTATGTATATAAAACAAGGCCAGAGCCAGTAAACAGCCTTGTTTTACTCCTCTATTGACCAATATTTTTTGTGTGAATTTTCCATCCTTTGTATATTTAATGCTAGTAAATGTGTTAGTATGCAAAGTAATAATTAAGTCCAGAAGGTTAGGGTCTACTCCCCAGGCTACTAGAATTTTCCATAATGTCTCTTGGTTAACATTATCAAATGCTTTCTTTTGGTCAAGAAAGCATCCGTATAGGCCTCCTTTCTTTAATTTAATTTGTTTATTTGCCAAATAATCCAGAATGAATGTTATCTATTGTGCCTTTCTATCAAAATGGTGCAGGGTCTGTACCAGAAGACATATAAAGAAAGACTAAAGGAGCTTAAGATGTATGGCCTCGAGGAAAGGAGGGAGATGGGGAACATGATAGAAACTTTCAAATACTTCAAAGGAATCAACAAAGTCCAAGAGGGTAGCATCTTTCAAAAAAAGAGATGTGCAAGAACAAGGGGGCACAATGTGAAGATAGAGGGGGGACAGCTCAGAGGTAATGTGGGGAAGTATTTCTTCCTGAGGAGGTCATAGAATCAAAAACAGTGGGGGAATTCAAGAATATGTAGGACAGACATAAGGCAATTCTAGTGGAGGGTAGGAGGAAGTAGGCTGTTGGTTAGCTAGGATCTGCAGCTTATCCATTAGGTAGGGAAATGGCAGACTAGGTGGGCCAAGCGGTCTTTATCTGCCATCAAATTCTATGTTTCTATGTTTCTTTTTCCTAAATCCAAATTGATTCTCAGTTAAAATGCCCCTTATTTCCATCCAATCTAGAAGTCTTTCAAGTAACACCTTTGAAAAGATTTTTGCTGGTATTCAAATCAAGGAAATTGGTCTATAGTTCTCAGGCATTGATCTGTCTCCTTTTTTAAATATAGGCACAATCTCTGTTACTAACCATTCCTGGGGAATCTTATTGTTTATTATCATATACAGAAAGACAGTAAGCAAAGTGTTGGCCCACCAATCAGTATTTACTTTGAAGGTTTCTGCTGGTAGACCATCAATTTCAGCTGCTTTGTTATTCTTTTGATTTATAGTATGTCTCTTTATTTCTTTCATTGTCAATATGTCCCAATTTTTTATTTTGCTGTATAATCTCCATTTCTGTAACCACTGGTATTAAGTTTCTGTTTGAATAAGTTGTTTGTTCTCCATAAGGTTTACTGTAGAATTCAGCCGATCTATTTACTGGAATTATCACCTCTATATTACTGGCTATTTTCACTTCTCCATATGCAATAAGGGTCCCTAATTGCCTATTATCTTTCTGTATTCAAACAACATGAAGTCTTGCTGTATTCTGACTATTGCAGTTAGCCCCAGCACTTGAACTGCCCCGGAGAGTAGAGGGTTAAATTCTATGCAGAGCATAGAAAGTTGAGCTCGAGCTCAGATCAAACCTCTGTTTGCAGCACTTTGAAGTGCAACCATCAGATTCTTTACTCCGCCTAACTGAACAGTCGCTCCGGAGATTTTCTGCTCTGCTCGCGGTACAACAGTTGGTTAAAATCGTCGGTTTTACCAATTAATTTCGTAAATTTCAGTTCAGATCTCTGTATGTGGTACAGTAAGTACTAGGTAGTGAACTAGCCATAGTTAAAAACTTGTGGAAATTGTAAAAGTGGTATTTTGACCAGTTCGGCTGAACCGGTCGTCTAGTGTGTTTTTTTTCCTTTAACTTTAAGTGTGTGGTTACTGGTCCTTATCTTGTAATTTACTCCACAAATAGGACTGATATTGTCTTTTTTTAACTCTTATAATATCTCTATATTCCTTTTTTAATGCTGCTAACCCCTTGAATAATAACAATTCTGGATTTTTTATTGCTAATCTCTCAACTCTATTAATGTCTGATTTTACCTTTTCACATTGTTTATCAAACCTGGGAGCTTTATCCCTTCCATAGGTTTTTCCTGTATTAGGTTTCTGGTTTTGAGACCAGTGAATAATAAGATTCAGGAGTAGTTTAAAGTTTTTTAGCACCCCCTGTCCCTCTTTTATATCAGAAAGCAATAGTCGCACTTCTTCACTATCTTGCAGACCTGCTGTTGTCTCATGTAGTGATGGGTTCCACTTATTTTTTTATCGTTATAGATAAAAAAACTTATTTCCCTGCACTTGATGTAACCTGTTTCTAGTACATTCTCATTTAAGTCGTAATACAATATATAGATGGTCACAAGTACAGTTTCTAATCACTTTAAAGGATTTGATTAAGTGCCAATGGAAGGTGTCAATAAATGCATAATCTAGGATCGAGCCTTTTCCTGATATCACAGAGTAAAAAGTTAAGGCACCATTTAAGTCATCTTTAACACAGTCATTAATCAAATGTAAAGTATTATTACTTAGCCAATTTGATATAATCCTACCCCTGTTACTTACAACCTTATCCTTAGAACTTCTGTCTTTTATTCCTAGTGCATGGTCAATTTCTTCTCCAATCTGTTAATTTTCTCCCAGATACAAGTGACGTCCAGTCCGGGCGTTTAAATCTCCCATACCCAATATTATCACATCACTGCACTTGTCACTTAGAAACAACAGGTCCTTTTCTATATCCTATAATTCTTGTAAAATTGTTTGAATGGACATTGTAGGTTCCAGATACATATTCAGTATACATAAATTCAGAGCACCTTCCAAACTCAGTACAGTTATGAGACGGTGATTTTTTTGAATAAGAGGATATTTATGCGTTTTTATATTAGTGGATGTCAAAGTCATAATACCACCCTTATTCTGACCACAATTATTTTTGGGCGTTTTACTCTTTATCTCAAATTTAGCATACCCTTCTACAACTATCTCCTGCTCACTTCCCATCCAGGTCTCCTGTAGGAGTATAGTGTCATATTTTGTAATCTCGTCCATCCAAGAGTTATCATCAGTTTTATTCATGATTCCTAGAATAATCCAGGATGTGATTGAAAACAGTCTAATAGTATTTTTTACTTTCTAAATTGTAGTCAGTATGAGGGTTATTTTTTATTTTCAACCCTATTCTTTTTCCCCCATCTAGTTGTCATTCATGGGAATATCTTTCCGATGACTCCAGTTCCTCAGAGTTCTCAGAGACTACCGAGTTGTCGTCTTCTATTTCTGTTAAGCTCCTTGAACATGAGTCTAGTACACAGTTATTATTTATCCTATCACCTAACACCATTCTGCCTCTTACATATATCTCCTTCTCAGGTGTACCTTTTAGTGAGTATTCCTCAGTCTCGCCTCTTTGGTGTGTTTTTCTTATTTTATTTCTGTCTTGCTTTTAATTTCCCTGTCTGGTTTCCTATATTACCTCTGGGCATACATGGCTGTCTGACAGAGTATCCTTCATATGACTACCATTATCCACCAATAATATGCAACTATCTAAAATGTTCTCTCTGATTTTGCTAGAATTTACCACCAGGCAGAGTTTTCCTTTTGCCAGCTTAACTTTGTACCTATAAACTGAGGATATATTATCCCATTTTAAGTCTTCCTTCAAAATGGGCTTTAGTATGTTATATAATGTGATTTTGAGGAGAAAAGGGGTTTCTCTTCTAGTCATGGGAATTCCTTTTATGAATACTGTATCTAATTTCTTTTCAGCCTGTTTCCCTGGGTGCGTCCTTGCTTCCTTATTCTCATCTCTTGCTTCCTTTTCTGAATTGGAGTTATATTGCTTACCCTTTTCCTTCTTTTGCAAATTTTGATTCCCTGTTTTACTATCCACTGTCCTTCTTTCTGTTTGACTGGCAGTTGAGCATTTATTCTTTGTCTGCTCGTGGGTCCCCTTAAGTTTCACTGCTTCTGCCTCCTCTTTCCTTTTTAATCCTTCCACTACCTGTTTAATTTCTACTGTTTCCTTCTCCTGTATTGCAGTTGTGGTTGCGTTAATTTCATTTTAATTCTTATTTCCTTTTTTTTCCCTATATTCTCTCTTTTTTCTACTTCTTTATTTTCATGTACTCGATGTTCTATCTGTGTATTTTTATGCGTACCTTTACCGGAGGCTCCTTCAAATGGGGGGGGGTGTAGATCTCTGATAACATCGGTTTTATCTGCTGTCAATTCCATTTTGTTACCTTCTCTTAGGGCTAATAGGATTTCTTTAAAGAGAAAACTGTTTTGGATGAAGGCTGTTTTTATATCATTAAGCTCTTTCTCAAAGGTACATTTTAACTCTAAAAAATGGGAGCAAATCCCTTCAATTGCCTCTCCCTCTGATCGTGTTTCTAGTTCTTGTTTTGACCATAGACAAGCTCCCTTCTGACTTCTGGAGGGCGGGTCTAACTTTCTATATCTTAGTAAATATGGGGTCAAAAATTCCTTGTAATCCTTAAGGTAGGGGTCATTTTCCCCGTCTTCACTTGTAGAATCAGTATTGTCACCATGTCGGACCCACCGCTACCTCCGCATCCCCGGAGGACTCCTACATGAACCCAGCCCCAGGTGCAGCATCTTGGAACTGGCTACTAAGCCAGAGAAATGATTGACTAACAGCCGCTGGTGGAGGAAACCTATTGGCTACTCTTAGCAGCAGTCAGGCTCCGATTGGCTGCTGTAAATGCTGGCTTTTCAGGGCTGCTTCTCCATGGTTTTTCGGCCAAAAAGTAAGGTCCCTGGCAGCCTGCGTTACTCTTCTAGCCACCCTGCACTCCAATGGTTTTTTGGGCTATGAAGTTAGGCGTGTTAATATTTACTTTGTGGGGTAGTCAAGGAATTTCATATAACCTAATTGTTAACTGTAGAACTGTGGGAGTATAATGTTATTTTTATGTTGCTTGCACGCATGTGCAAGAAACATAGTGCCATCATCCGAGTTTTCGGAGGTGTGTCAGCCCCTCTTCCAATGCAGTCAATGTGTTTGCAGGTGCGGCCCCAGTTCCCCAATGAGTGCTGCAGCTGTCTATGACAGCTCTGAAATGCAGTGGCATACAGTTGAGAGGGAAGCTCCGCTGATAGCAGAGCTCCCCCCCCACCACACACACATCGCAAAATACGCATATTGTGTGCTGATCGCTCCCCACGCGTACACTGTATGGCTGATGGGGTGCCCAATCCTCCGTTGGCTCCATGCCCCAACAGCTGTCCAGGTGCCATGCTGGGCCACCCCAGTGTGGCAACAACTGTTATAGCCGACGAGGGTGCCCAATCCCCCGTTGGCTCCAAGGCTGCATGCTCCCCCCAAAAGCTTTCCTGGTGCCACGCTGGGAGCCCACCCCATCATAGCAAATCTTGTTTTGGCCGACGGGGGTGCCCAATCCCCCGTCGACTCCATGTCCCCCCAAACAGCTTTCCTGCTGCCATGCTGGGAACTCACCCCAGCATGGCAAGCGATCCGTGTCATCTTCTTTAAAAAAAAAAAAAACCTGTGAATAAAACTGTCCCTACGTGGTCTCCTGCCCCCTCCCACAACCGCACCCACCCTCGCACCCCTACCTCCCCACACACCCCCTCACCCCATACTTACCTCCGGGCTCTGCAGCAGTGATCATCGGTGGACCGGGAACACGTCTGCACTCTTCAAAGCTGACCGCGAACTGAGAAATGCCGATAGCTGTATAATGGGATAGATAGGGTTTTTCAACTTTGTTGCATATCTCAGGCATTTTGGGAATTTTAGTTTAAATTTTCAACATGGGGTTTTGGGACCCTCCTCATGAATTCTTGCACTGTCATGGCGTTAATCAGGCCCAAAGGGTGATTTCATGGTCACTGCGAAATCACCTTCCGGGACTGATTAGCAGCGACACTGCCGGTGTTCATAAGACGGGCTCTCAAAAAGCCTATGTTGAAATTTACATAGAAACTATAGAAACATAGACTTTGATGGCAGATAAGGACCGCTAGGCCCATCTAGTCTGCCCATTTCCCTACCTACAGGATGGGCCAGATCCTAGTTAACCAACAGCCTATTTCTTCCTAACTCCCACAAGATTGCCTTATGTCTGTCCCATGCATTCTTGAATTCTCCACAGTTTTAGACCCACAACCTCCTCAGGAAGGCTGTTCCATGCATCCACTACCCTCTCTGTGAAATAATAGCTTCTCACTTTGCCCTGAACCGCCTCCTTCTATCTTTGAATTGTGTCCCTTGTTCTTGCACATCTCTTTTTCTGAAAGATGCTACCCTCTTGGACTTTGTTGATTTCACTGAGGTACTTAAAGTTTCTCATGTCCCCCCTCCCTTCTTTCCTCAGGGTATACATATTAAGCTCCTTCAGTCTCTCCTCATCGGCTTCTTTTTGCAGACCCTGCCATTTAGTTGCCCTCCTCTGGACTGCCTCTATCCTGTCTATGTCCTTGTGGAGATGGGGTCTCCAGAACTGGACACAGTACTCAGATGAGGTCTCACCAACTGTCTGTACAGAGGATAACAACTTCCTGTTTTCTGCTGATGATGCCTCTCCCTACACATCCCAGGATACCCCAGCCCTCCCTACTGCCTTCTCACATTGCTTGCTAACCTTAAGGTCATCTGATATGATTACCCCAGGTCCCTTTCCTTTTGTTGTTGTTACTACCTCCCCACCCATTGTGTATTCTTCCCTGGGTTCTTGTTTCCCAGGTGCATTATTTTGCACTTCTTTGCATTGAATCCTAGCTGCCATACTTTTGACCATTCCTCCAACCTTGCCAAGTCCCTTTTCATCCTTTCCGCCTCCTTGTGTATCAACCTGTTGCAGATCTTTGTGTCATCTGCAAAAGGCATACTTTCCTTCCAGTCCCTCTGCAATGTCACTGATAAGACATTAAAAGGACTGGACCCAATACTGAACCCTCGGTACCCACTAGTAACCCCCCTTTCTTCAGAGTGGACTCCATTTACAATTACCCTCTGTGTCCTGTTGTCCAGCCAATGTTTTACTTAGGCTACCACCCTGGGTCCCACTCCCAGGCTGGTTAATTTGACTAATTTGGTGAAAAAATTCCTAAAAATAACTGTTTTACGAGCGTGCGTTGTGCAGTTCCTACGCACGCTCGTAAGTTTGCGAATTTTCAATATTTTCACTCCAGATTTTCAACATTGCCATTTTACCACACATCCTTATGAGCAGTACAGCTGTCATTTTTCACATCCTGTCCAAAACATGTTTCAGCCCATATGGCAGCACAATGGGCAGTTAGTGTTCAAACTCAATGTATGGGACACATTAAGAAAATCTGCAGTGTTACTGTTCATGAGCAAAGAATCTTAAAATGGCTATGTTGAAAATTCAGTGAAATATCTAAAATGACTGTATTCACGAGTGTGCGTTGTGCAGTTCTCACACTTGTATGTTTGTAATTTTCAATATGTTCACTCCAGATTTTCAACATTGCCATTTTACCACACCTCCCTTATGAGCAGTGCAGCTGTCATTTTCCATCTTGCCCAAAGCGTGTTTCCCGTATGTAGCGCAATGGCATGATGGGATATCTTGAACTCAGTATATGGGACACATTAAAGAAAATCACAATGACACTGTTCATGAGCAGAGGTCTTAAAATGGCTATGTTGAAAATTTGGTGAAAAATTCCTAAAAATGACTGTTTTACGATAGATGCTGCTACAGTTCTCACGCATAAGTAAGTTCACTAATTTTCAATATTTGCACTCCAATGACTTCCAGATACCTAAACAGCACGTAGAAGCAAGCAACATTTGGCATTGACAAATGCTTGTTACTTCTTTTCTGTCCTGCGCAAACCAAATGTAATTAATCTGATGGACTATATTTTGCTATGGGACTGCATGTTTTTTTTTTCTACCTTGGTGCCTACCAAAATTATTTTTAATTCTCTAGGGTTGTACTCTTTCTCGTTTCTAAATGTTACTGTACTGTGCTGTATGACCTTAGCTTTTGCTCTACCTAGCATTTGTATCCTCTAAGCTGTACTCAGGGGGGCTCCCTAACCATTTAATTTTCTCCTCTGCTAAATCATTGCTCTGCTGCCCGATATTAACTCTCTTTAATTTAATTCAATTTAAACTTCTCCTTGTACCTCTTTCTCTACCACTTAAGGTCCCTGACTAAAGCTGATTTTGGTGCCAAAGCAATGGCCACCCGTTGTGCAGTCTGAGATCCCCCTGTCTGCATTCTCGCCTAACTCCCCGTACTAATCCCTTTTTCCCCGCCCAGCCAAGCCTTTGTCTCTGGGCTATAATTGTAATTCTACTCTGTCTTTCCTCTCCAGGTGAAGCCCCTTCCTGGACCCGCTCAGCTTTCATCGACCAGAGGGAAGAAGGTGCCGGTAGGACCCACCGCTACCACCGCATCCCTGGAGGACTCCTAGATGAACCCAGCCCCAGGTACAGCACCTTGGAACTGGCTCCTAAGCTGGAGAAATGATTGGCTAACAGCCACTGGTGGAGGAAACCTATTGGCTGCTCTTAGCAGCAATCAGACTCCGATTGGCTGCCGTACATGTTGGCTTTCCAGGGCTGCTTTTCCACGGCTTTTCAGCTGAAAAGTAATGTCTCTGACAGCCTGCGTTTCTCTTCTAGCCACCATGCACTCTAAGGGGTTTTTGGCCTTCCCTCCACCTCCTCCCTAGGCCACCTTAAATACACGTTGGCCTCACCCACCTCTACAGGATGACCTCTCCATTGGATAATACTCTGGTTGCTTGCTAGACAGTACTCCTAAGTGGGGCATTAACTATTCCTCCTTAGCCAGCTCCCATACCCTGGGTGCAACCAATTAAGACTTGCCCAAACTGCTCTCATCCCTAACCTCTTGTCTCCTACTAATAGTGGAACTACCCTAGCACACTGGTCTTAATTAAATTGCTATCTCTCCCTCTCTTCCTCCTGGTGCTGTATTAACTAAAAGCTTTACAAGTTCTTAGGCTCTTGGCCCCTGCGTTCTGCGGTCCTTCTCCCTGCACACATAACCTTAATAGACTTATCCTTCTCTCTCCTCCTGGTTGGTTCTATCCAGGAGTAACGCTCCCAGCTTCAAAGATAACTCAGTACAAAACACGGCCCTCTCCAACTCCAAATGCCATTTTCAAGCAAGCATGCTCCTCCTTATGACAACTAGTTTGTTGTTGTTCTACTCTCTCCTGGCCTGTTCCCAGCATGATCTAAACTTTAAGGACAGGGCATCCACTTCTCCTCTCTCCTCCTTGTCCTTTCTCTCACCTCCCCATCACAATGTACATCATACCTCAAGCACATCCACCCTTAACCTCAGATATCCAGTCTTCGCCCTGTGTGCCTAAACAACCATGTGTGTGCATCGGCCACGGAATCGGCATAAGTCTCCATTTATATGCCCACCTGTTATCCATTCCCAACTTTGTTTACTCCTGCTCTCTGGTGACATCGAATTAAACCCTGGACCCAGTAAGAAGGTTCTGCACCATCTCCAATCTTCCTGTCCTACATGGTCAGAGATAAAATGATTCAAGTTAGCCCACATGAACATCCAAAGCGTCAGACGTAAAATGGCAGAACTTGAAGGCTGGACTCAGCAATACAAGCCTGATGTTCCTTGTTTAACAGAGTCCTTGCTAAAACCCTCTGTACAGTCTCATGAAGTTGCTCTCCCAGGTTACTCCTCCTACCATCGGGACAGACCCAGAAAGAAGGGAGGGGGTGTACTGATATACACCAGGGCTGGGATGGCTGTCAATGAACTGTTTGACATAAGCATTGACCCTAACATCGATAACTTGTTTATCTGAATCACCCTCGGCAAAACCAAAAGGTTGACCATATGGTGTGTCTACCTACCCCCAAAACATGCAACTACCTCCTACACAGAACTCTTAGCCAGTCTCGACACTCTCCATCACGGTGATATTATAATCTGTGGTGACTTCAATCTTGACTGGCATGACCGAAAAAACACCTCTACCTGTAGGCTGTATCCGATTCTAGGTTTGAACAACTTATCGACCAACCAACTAGACTTCATATGAAATCAGAGAATTGCACACTCCTTGACTGGGTGTTAACAAACAACAGGTCCCATATCAGGGCTGCGGGCGTCCTCCCTGATGTACTAAGAGATCACTCCCCAACTTTCTGTATCTGGAAAAATGACTTTTCCCCACCCCCTCTAAAAATCTTCAAAGCCAGAGACCTAACTTACTTTAACACCTCTGAATTTATGCATAGCCTTGCTTCCTCTGGCTGGTCACCTATCACCACCCTTCCTGACATTAATCAGGCTCTAGATTACTTAATCAACACTTTCACCTCTGTTCTTGACCTCCATGCCCCTTCAAGATGAGAAGGGCTAAAGGAATTCACTTCCCCTGGCTCTCCCAGAAGCTCCAGCTCCTAATGTGCTCCAGATGCAAGGCGTGGCAATCCTACAAAAAGACAGGGCTCCTTACTGATTGGAATTCCTACCAGCAGTTATGGAACATCTGCAAAGCT
Organism: Neoceratodus forsteri; assembly: GCA_016271365.2. Lineage (NCBI taxonomy): Eukaryota > Metazoa > Chordata > Ceratodontiformes > Ceratodontidae > Neoceratodus > Neoceratodus forsteri. The sequence goes on from CM028132.1 coordinate 1,340,381,596, forward strand.
AAAGTATCCAAATCCAAGTGGCACTATCTATAGTCCCTACAAACAAGCCTCTTTGGTGACCCTAAACGCTTCTGGAAGCAAATTAACACCCTCCTTAAGGGCCATGAATGGACCACCCCCAGGTCATGATCTTGAAGGGCTCAGAACTATCCTCGCCCTCCAAGATCACTGTAGGAATAAACTTATTCTTCACCGACCTTGATATCTACAAAGTAGGTCTGCCAGATACCAGCCCCATGCACAATCCCCCTATACTGAAACTCACCACCCCCTCTTTCATTTAAAACTTACTTCACGTAAGGAAGTCCTTAAGTTCTTCATGGGCCTCAACCCCGATTGCTTCCCTGGCTTTGACACCCTCCCTCCTAGATTCCTTAGGTTTGGTGCCCCCGTACTGGCTCACCCAATTGCCCTGTTGATTAATCGATCATTCCTCTCACACGCCATCCCAGACAAATGGAAAACTGCCACTGTTGTCCCTGTGCACAAGTCGAGCCCAACTAACCTCGTTGAAAACTACAGACCTGTTTCCATCTTGTGTCCTATAGTTAAAATCCAAGAAAGAATCCTATATAATCAGCTGTGCTCCTTCCTTAAACAGACTAACACCCTTACAATGCATCAACATGGCTTCAGGAAATCACACACCTCCAAATCTGCTTTCTTGAAGGTCACCTCTGACATTTTTCATGCCATGGACCATGGTAATGCCACAGGGGCTATCTTCATTGACCTCACAAAGGCATTCGACCTTGTTAACCACTCCCTCCTCATTTCCAAGCTACAATCATTAGGTTTCGATTCCAGCTCCCTCTCCTGGATCTCAAACTATTTATCCAACCACTTTCAGTGTGTCAAATGGGCTGGGGCCCTCTCCTCCCTATCTCCAATCACAGATGGGGTCCCCCAAGGATCTATTCTTGGGCCCCTACTTTTCTCTATCTTTATTCATGACTTGCCCCTTAACTGGGGGGTCAATACAGCTATACGCTGACAATGCCATCTTATACCATCATAGCACAGACGTCTCCTCTATCAGGTCTAATCCGGAAAAAGATTTCCAGCAATTGGAAGACTGGTTCAAAGGGAACCAGCTGGTACTGAATACAAAGAAAACTAAATCCATGCTGTTCCGCCATACATCCTTTGACTTAACCTCTCGGTCTCCTTTGCTCATCAACACATCCTCTGGTCAACCTCTTGAAGGGGTGGAATCTTTCAAATACCTGGGTATGACTCTCGATGAACACTTATCCTTCAACACACATGTTAACAGCATTACCAAAGCTACAAATCAGAAACTCTGCCTCCTCCATCGTACTTCCCCCTACCTTACTCCTTGTGCTAGGAAGATCATTGCCTCAGCTACCCTCCTCCCTGCTTTATTCTATTGCGCCCATAATTCACTCAGCCAGGATCACCACTCTGGCCAAGATCAAACCGGCCTACCACAGGATAGCTCATTTTGCAGATGCAGCACCAGCTCGGGCACACCACTGCAACGTTCTCAAATCTTTAGGCTGGCCGTCCTTTGAGCTCAGAATGGACTTCCCTGTACTATGTACCATGTTCAAACTTACCCACCTTCCTCCTCCACCCATTCTCTCCGGGCTACTCACCCTGAACTCCTTCCCCACGACCCTTCAACACTCCCACCTTCCATTGCTGAACCTTCCGAAGGTTCGCCTAGCCATTGGCAGGCAATCCTTCACTTTCTCTGCACGTGAAACATGGAATACCCTCCCACATAGTTTACTCCTGTGTGCATCTCTTCCCCTGTTTAAAAGAAGCTACAAGGAAATCTTCTTTCCCACCCCCCAACCTGTTGTGGTAACTGTACTTAGCACCCTCTGTTGACCTCTATGCACCTCTCACCTGCATTTTGTATCTCTCCTGTCTTCCGCCTATCCCCTTCTCCTTAACCCTAGTGCTCCCTCTACCTCTCTCACACCCCTCTCTGGCTTCCCTGTTCTTCTACTAAAACCTCTTCAAACAACATGAAGTCTTGCTATATTATGACATATGCAGTGAGTCCCAACCTTCGAACTGCTCCGGAGGTGAAAGAGTTAACTTTCCATGCCAGGCATGGAACGCTGAGCTCGATTGAAACTCTGTCTGTTGTTCTTCAAACTCAAACCGTCAGATTCTTTACTTCGCCTCACTGAACAGTCGCTCCGGAAATTTCTCCTTCTGCTCGGTTCATTTTGTCAGTTAAAGCATTGTTTTTCTCGTTTTCGACCGAATTTAAACCGCAACCGGTCGGTTCAGGCTCTGTCTGTGGTATTTGTGAGTACTAGATAGGTTTACATTAATTCTCTTCTGTGTGGAACTTGTAAACTGTTTATCGGTTCGCTTTGAACCAATCAGGTTGTTTAAAATATCTTATTCTGTCATTTAGAGTGTGGTTACCGGTTCTTATCGGTTCTAAAAAAAACGGATTTTATTACGTTTTTTTCCATGACCCATGACACGGTTGGGAACCAATAAGAGGGTCTTGCCTGGTGGATTGCCATAAACGGGTAAGTTTGGTTAGGACTGGCACTATGTCTGAGAAACCCAAAAGAAAAACCGGGCCCACTGGGTTTCAACACTGCAGTGTGTGTGGGAAGACTTTGCCAAGGCTGACCCCACACCATCTGTGTTTGTCTGAGGTTTGACCACCTCAATGCAGACTGCCAGATTTGTAAAAATTTTCCTGCAGCTACCCTGGAAAAGAGTTGGTAGGCTCAGGGAAAAGGAGGCCAAAAAGTCCGCTGACCCGGATGGCCAGCCCGGTTCGGTTCCAACCGAACCAGAGGGAGTGCCCTCTGACCAGGGCGAGACTTCCTCGGGCAAAAGGAGAGCTGACTCTGAGGGGTCGGTTCCAGCAAAAAGGACTAGGAAATCAGCTGGTGTGGAGCCAAAACTTTCCTCTCCAACCGCTGAAGAGATAGCCAAAGTGATTCAAATTGTCCAGTCGCTTTCCCCGGTTCCGACCGAACTGGTACCATCAGGTAAGCACCCAGTTCGGCCGGTTCCACCGGTTCAAGAGTATGATTTAGAGGAATATTATGAACTAGAGGAGGGGGAAGAGGAGTATGAGGAGAGTCAATGTGGATTTGAAAGTCTGGATGTGCCCATTGACCCGGGCATCTCCCCAGACAGACCTTCAGGGGTGTCTCCTCCTAGATTTTCTGAGTCCCCTTCTCATTTTATGTTTTATAAAAAAGGTGGCTGAAACCCTCCAGCTCCATATGGAGGAAGCTGTGGATGATCAAGAGGAGCCTGACTATGTGGAAATGATGGATATCCCAGAGTCTAGGAGACTGTCTATTCCCTTGCATAAATCTTTTGGGAAACAGACTTTTAACCCTTGGAGAACTGAATATGTGTGAACGTATATAGATTCTGGGCGTATATATGCGTCCACAGTCTTCTAAGGGTTAAAATTCTAAAAACTCCTCACACTATACCTCCTGTGGATAAGAGAATGGACAAGAGGTACACATTGTCAGGCTCTGATATGGAGTTCCTTTCACAACAATGCAGCCATGTTGGGGTACTGCAGGCTGCAGCCTGTGACAAGGCAAATATCCCCTTGGCCTCACACCCCCCCGGAAAGGACTCCAGGAAGATTGATGCCATGGCAAAGAAACAATACATGGCAGCATCCTTGGGACTCAGACAGGCAAATTATATGGCTTATGTTGCTAGATATCAGAAATCCAGATGGGATACTGTTATGGCTCTAGCAAAACAGGTCCCTGACCAGCTTGCCAAGGAGCTGGTGGCTGCCGATGGTATTGAGGCATCCAAGGTGCAATTTCATGCTGCAGTGGACTCAAATGATGTGTCATCAAGAGTCATGGCTACATCTGTGGCACTTCGCAGAATGGCTTGGCTCAGATGTACTAGCCTGTCATAGGATACCCAGACTAAGGGCATGGATTTTCCTGTTGTGGGTAATTCCCTGTTTAGGGAGCAGACAGAGAATTACATGAAGAAAATGGATGAGTATAGGACCACCTATAGGAGTGCACAGGCCAATGAAAGGCAGGCCACTCCTCAAAGGCAGCATCCCAGGGGCAGGGGCAGGCCTTTTCATAGGCCTTTTTACCAAGCCCAGGCCTCCTCTTCTGCTTATGCCCAGAGGGGGTTCTTTAGAGGGAAAGGCAGAAGGGGTGCCAGCAGGCCTGTTTCCACCCCTCAGCCCAAAGCCCCTGCCAAGCAGGCACCCTGATGGGGTTGCCAGGGCCGATTCTCAACTTCCTGTAGGGGCAGGCTGGCTTACTTTGTCCAGGACTGGAAGTCTCTGACATCGGACAAGTGGGTCCTGGAAGTAGTAAGCCAGGGACTGGTTCTCAGCTTCAAAAAGTTTCCAAAGATGAGAACCAGATCCTTTCCACCTGCAAATCCACCAGAGGCACTTGCCCTAGAGGCAGAGGTCTCTTCCCTCCTGGCTCTCAGAGCTGTGGAAAGGGTTCCACCCCTACACCTGGGCAAAGGATTGTACTCCAGGTACTTCCTTACCCCAAAAAAGACAGGAGAATGGCAGCCCATCCTGGATCTCAGATACTTAAACAAGCACCTTTAAAACCAAAATTCAAAATGGTGACTCTGGGATTATTCTACCCTCTCTAAGACCAGGGGACTGGCTAGCGTCCCTGGACCTCAAGATGCCTACTTCCACATTCTCATCAGAGCTCCCATCGAAAGTACCTCAGGTTCGAGCTGCCCTCAGGCCATTACCAGTTCAGAGCAATGCCCTTTGGCCTCACCTCTGCTCCAAGGGTATTCACAAAATGCCTGGCAGTAGCAGTTGCTTCTCTAAGAAGGCAAAGAATTGCCATCTTCCCTTACCTGGACGACTGGCTCATAGTGGGCCAGTCCCCAGACCAAGTCAAGTTACACCTGCAGATAACTCAGCAACTGCTCACTTCTCTAGGTTTCCTCCTGAATCTCTCAAAGTCAGTTCTAGAGCCTGTCCAGCTCCTCACCTTCATAGGCGCAGAACTGAACACAGAGAAAGCCAGAGCCTTCCTTCCTTTGGACAGGGAAAGGACCCTGGTGTCTCTGGCCTCCTCATTCACCCTGCAGGTGTCTCGACCAGCAAGGCTTTTTCTACAGCTCCTGGGGCACATGGCTGCTTCTACAGCAGTAGTGCAGGGAGCCAGATTTCAGATGAGGGACATTCAGTTCCATTTGAGAGCCTTTTGGTCTCAAAGGAGAGACCCTCTAACCAAATTGATCCCAGTGACTCGAACCCTGATCCAGGGCCTACAGTGGTGGCAGGATCAGAGCAATCTCAGACAAGGGGTTCCTTTTGTCACTCAGTCTCACTCCTTAATCCTTACTACAGATGCATCCCTCTTGGGGTGGGGAGCTCACATGGGCGACCTCACCATCCAGGGTTGTGGTCCCCTCAGGAATCTCTGCTCCACATCAATCTGTTGGAACTCAGAGCAGTTTTCTAGCACTTCAAGCTTTTCCAAATCTGTTCAGAACAAAGTTGTACAGGTCAGAACAGACAACACCACAATGTGGTACATCAACAAGCAAGGGGCACTCAGTCTATGGCCGTGCACGAAGCAATGAAGTTGTGGTCTCTGGCTTATTCCTGAACACCTCCCTTCTGGCAGTTCACCTCCCAGCAAGGACAATGTCCTGGCAGATGCTCTCAGCAGGATTTCCCAGGGCCATCACGAATGGTCACTGGACCCTGAGTCTTGGAGGTGGTATTAGCCAGATGGGGCACCCATGAGATAGATCTTTTGCAGCCCCAGACATTCACCAACTCCCCCTTTTTTGCTGCAGGCCCCCAGTGTTGGGCTCAGTCCCTCTGGATGCCTTAGTTCTCAATTGGGAAGGGAAGTTTCTCTATGCTTTCACCCCCTTCCCTCTTCTGTTCAAAGTGCTAGTCAAAATCAAATCTCAACCTGCAAGATGATCCTGATTGCTCCAGATTGGCCCAGACAACCCTGGTATCCACTTCTACTGTCCTTAGCAGTCCATCTTCCCCTGTGTCTTCCCAGGAATCACAACCTGTTAACCTGTGCTCAGGGGAGGGTTTGGTACCCGAACCTCAAATCTCTCAATCTCAAGGCCTGGCTCTTGAAGAGTTAGAGTTTGCTGGTTTACACCTCTCCCAAGGTGTAATGGATATCCTGAAGACTTCTAGAAAACCTTCCACCAGGGCTACTTATAATTCCAAATGGAAGAGATTTTCCATATGGTGCTCTGGAAAGCATATTTCCCCAGAATCTGCTGATTTACCCACAGTCCTGGATTACATGGTCCACTTAAATACCTTGGGACTGAGACCAGCTACCCTAAAAGTGCATCTGGCAGCTGTGTCTGCTTTTATTTCAGCAGGTAAACCCTCTTCTCTTTCAGCTCACCCTGTATTCTCCAAGTTTTTCAAGGGATTTCTTTACACCAACCCTCCATTCAGGGACCCTGCCCCTGCATGGGACCTTAGTGTTTGCATTGCTCAGCTTATGCAACCTCCCTTTGAGCCTTTGTCTTCAGCAGAGCTTAAGTACTTGACTTGGAAGACTGTGTTTCTGGTAGCCATCACTTCTGCCAGACGCATAAGTGAACTACAAGCTTTATCAGTGGAGCCTGATTTTATCTCCTTTCATAGAGATAAGGTGGTCCTCAGGACTAACAGGAAGTTCTTGCCTAAGGTGGTTTCAGATTTCCACCTTAATCAATCTGTATCTCTTCCAGTGTACTTCACTGACCATTCCTCCTCTGGCAAGAGGAGGCTGCACTGCTTAGATGTGAAGAGAGCCCTTAGTTACTACATAGAGCTTACCAGGGGTCACAGGTTTGACTCCTCCAACTGTTCCTCACTTATGGTGAGGTTGGTAAAGGAAACCTGCCACTAAAGATCCATTGCCAGGTGGATTGTCTCTTGTATCAATTTTGCTATGAAAAACTGGGTAAGGTTCCTCCCTCAGGTCTGAGGGCTCACTCTACCAGAGGTACAGCTGCTTCCTGGCTGCTGCCAGGGACATCCTATTCTAGAGATATGTCAAGCAGCTACCTGGAAAACAGTTCATACTTTTACCAAGCATTACTCCTGGATATCCAGGCTAGGAGTGATGCTCGGTTTGGCACAGCTGTGCTTCAGAGCCTATTTCCTAAGTAGGTTCTGTCCCTCCTCCATGGAGGTACTGCTTTATAGTCTGCATATGTCATAATATAGCAAGGCTTCATGTTGTTTGAAAAAAAAATCTCACCTTAGTAATGTTGTTTCTTCTATTGAGTCTTGCTATATTATGACCTCCCCTACCTGCCCTCTCAGAACCTCTGTTTTGGGATGTGGGTGGGCAGTGCAGAGTATTGGCACTAGTAGGTGCCCACCTTGTTGTTTTCACCCCTCCTTTTTTGGAGTGACTTGGTGCTGTGTTTTTCATTTTTTGGGTCTCCTGACTTGAGTCTTTGTTTTGGAACCAAAAAATGTGTTCTTATGTTTAGTAGCCAGTTGGCTAGTGTAGGTTTACAGCTTCCACACAGGACTTCAGTGAGTTTAGCTCATAAAGATCTGACTGTTTGAGTTTGAAGAACAACAGACAGGGTTTCAACTGAGCTCGAGCTCAGCGTTCCATACCTGGCATGGAAAGTTAACTCTTTCACCTCCGGAGCAGTTCGAAGGTTGGGACTCACTGCATATGTCATAATATAGCAAGACTTCAATAGAAGAAACAACATTACTAAGGTGAGTAATTTTTTCTTCCCTCCCCTGCTCCCACCTTTTCCCTCTCTTATATCTTGTAAATATGTAAATTTTTAGTGCTAGTTCTCTTATATTTTGTAAATATGTTAATTTTTAGTGCTAGTAATAGTTTTATGATGTTATGTCTACTCTGCAAAATACCCTGCCTGATTTCAGCGGTCTCAAGCCTCCATCACAGTGGTCCCAAGCCCTATCAAAGACTTATCAACATTGGACCCTTCCGGACCACCATGGAATCATCAGCCTGAAGTTGAGGTAACTGTCTGCTCATGAACATGCCTGTAGCTTTTTATATTTATATGTGTATTGTTCTCCTGCCACTGACTGTACTCATTCTATTTATTGTTTTACCTCTTGCACCCAATTGTATATTGTACCTTACTCGTGGAATTACCTTTATTGCCCGGGTCGCCCCTGAAAAAGGGACATGACTGTCTCAGTGGACCCACCCGGTTATCAAAATTCAAATAAATAAATACATGTTGCATGATAGCACTCATGCTAAGATCTATTTTAATTGGGGCTGACCGATAAGTACCTTTGGTACTGGAGACTCTAATGCTTTGATTATTTTTTTGTTAGTAAAAAGTGATCCTCTCTTAGTTCCTTTCCTCTATCCTCCAAAATGGATGAGGAGGTTAATTGCACACTCTGGGTTTCCTTGTTAGAGCAGCTAGTATATTCTGTGATTTTTTTTTTTTATGATTATTCACTGGCGTTATAGTAGTGCCTTTTTGTATTTTTTTCTTGTAAGTTTTCCTCTCTTTTTCTGTAATTTTTCTTTATTCCTTAGGATGGCAAGCGGTCAGAAAGTCGCAGTCAAAAGGTTGTGTGCTGCTGGTAGAAGGGACAGTACGCCACTGTTCAAGTGGTCGTGGTCAAAAGGGTGCCAGTTAGTGATGCGACCATTAAAAAAAGTGATGGTGACGTTCTTTCCAGCACTGACAGCAACTGATAGAAATGACAGCTACACTGACACTGACAAGCACTGACAGCAATGAAAGCATTTCCTTTTTAATTAGTTTTCCAGTCAGCTCTGGTAGTCTATTATCCCTGTTTAAGCTGCCGAAAACTGAATTCATTAATTCAGTAATTCTCTTGTTCACCTATTGGCAGACATGGAGTATGTGCAGACACAGAAAGGCAAGCAAAAGCTTGCACTGGACAATTACCTTTACACAAAGGAGAAAGACGGTGCACAGGGTAAGGTGTTCTGGTGTTGCGAATTGTGAACCTGCCGTGCCCATCTGCATACTCTGGGGGATACAATTACACTCTCTCCTTCAGAGCACAATCACGCACCTATTCATGGCAGACTTGAGGTCCTTGCTGCTTGCGTGGACATGAAACGCCGAGCAGCTGAGTCAGAGGAGGCTACAAGAAATGTAGTACACCAGGCACTCCAGAATGTATCAGTCATGCACGCTCACCTATTGCCATCACAGGACACTCTTAAGGCGAGATGTTCGCCGACAGCGGCAGCAGGTTGGGAGCTCTGATGTTGATGTTTCCCAGTACTCGCAGACTGCCAGTGGTGAGCAGTTTCTGCATGAAAACGATGCTAATCTACTCATATTTGCCAGTGACACAGACCTTAGAGTGCTGAATGAAGCAAACCACTGGTTCTGCGATGGCACTTTTTCAGTGGCCCCACAAGAGGACAACCAGCTATACACAATTCATGCACTTGTGCATGGAGTAAATAGGCCATGTGTGTACGCTTTACTACTAGGCAGAAGTGAAAGTGTATACCGAAATCTGTTTGTACATCTGCAACAATTGCTTGGTGGAAAGCTGCATCCAATATCTGTTATGACAGATTTTGAAAGGGCAGCGATAAATGTTTTACAAGAGATGATACCCAGTGCAGAGCTTGTTGGGTGTAACTTTCCTTTGGGGCAGGCAATGTGGCGATGAGTGCAACAAGAGGGGATGCAAAGTTGGTATATTAAAGATGAAGCCTTTGCCCACAAAGTGAGATGCATCCTGGCACTGGCTTTTGTATCAGAGAACAAGGTAAAGACATTGTTTGAGATGATGCAGGACGACTCTGATAAGGCAGCTTGAGCTAGGTCAACAAGGGCCTAGAAAGCACTGCAAGTACATCCGTGTAAATAAAGTCTTTTATTCCATGTGTTCAGATTTTAATAATAGGTCTGAAAAGCAATATCTGAGTGACTTAGCAACCGTTATTGAGATTAATGTTGTGTACATTTTAAATTATAAAATTTTGCTGGTTTGTACACTAGAACTGCATTGTTTGTACATATTAATGAGCGACGCACCTTAATTAAACATCATAAACTAAGTGGATTTTAAAAGCATTCTTTTTTTATACTGTGAAAGAAACTCAAGCACAATAGAACAAGCATATTTTTAAAATGTTGTTGTTTTGTTATTATCCGTATTCAAATTGCACTTGAACGAGCGTATTTTTAAAAGCGTTCCTCTTTATTTGTAATGTATTCATTGATGTAATAAAAGTTTGAACTCTATCTGACTATCTATCATTTTTGTCCTAACGCTGGTCGACATTTTGTCAGTGTACAGTGGTTGCTGTCGACAATTTATACCGGCGACTAGTTCTTGTGTCGACTAAAAGATCAGCTACCAATAGTCCATGCGACATATAGTCCGCGACTATTTGACCACGACTATTTGTCCGGCGGCTATCCGGCCGCTCACGCTTAGGACCATCATTATTTTGTCCTTCATTATAATACAAAAAATAGGGTAATAAAATAATACCCTGTAGGTGTAATATTTCCCTTAATTGAATATTAGCACCAACAGTAAGAAGCAACCAGTTCAAAGTGCTTGTGTACTCATAAATATTTAACAGGCAGGTATCATGTGTAAAGGGGCAATAATAAATACAACTGAGCAACATTAATCCATTAATTATATTTGATAGATGTGAAATATTGTAACAAAGAATGTGCAAATACAGTTTCACACTCTCATGCACTCTTTTTATAATTTATAAATCTGGAATAGCAGTTCTGGTTCTTGTACTACTGCAAAAATTAAAAGATTTATGCTGATAAAAAGCCCAAGTGGCTTTAAAAAGCTCTTGGGTTAAACACCTGTTCTTGTCCTGTCTCCTATTTTGAACTCGAGCACTGACAACGCTCCTACTCTCTCCTTTTAACAAAAAGTCTGTCTGTAGTCTGGTCCAGGACCCACACTTCCAGCTTCCAAGTCGCCACTAAAAAAAGCAAAATTAAAGCTGATTTTTAAAAAACAACTTAAATTCTGGATAAAATGAATGTATTTTCTTTTATATTTAGCAAGAGAACTATGGGGGGGAGGGTCTGTACCTACTTTTTCCCTTTCGTTGTTCTTTCAGGCTATCGAAGAAAATACTGCTATGCCGTCTCTCCCTGATATTGTAGGTTAAAATCAAATCAAGGCCCCTCTTTTAGCAGGAAGATAGTGTTCCCTGCAAAACATAAGTTTAAGGAGAATGGAACAATATTTAGTAAGAGCTCTCATTGTAAGATTTTAGCTTAAATTATTCTTTCCTCACATCCAAAATTAAAAAAGAGAAACTTGATTACTTATACTCGTGGCTTTCAAAGGGAAATAGCTGATGACTCAATTCTAGTACTTTGTCAACTCTGAGATCAGCGCCAACGCACGCACCTCTCTGCTTTGCTCGACTCCAAATGGAGAGTGTGATTCCTGAATGCCACACATGTGCATTTATACTGTGTATCACGTGACGCAGCTCTGTTACACGCACAGGATTTTACATTATTTTTAAAAAAAGCACTTTTCAAAGAAAAAACAAGATAAATATATCGGCCCAGATATTCAAAAGGGTTGTGCCATGCGCAACAGGGTTGCGCATGCGCAAGTCCTACAGTGCGCCATTCTGCGATATTCAGCAGGAGGCAGTTACGCCACTGACAACAGGTTGCGCAACAGAGCAATGCAAATGAATGCATGCTCAACAGGAGGGGGAGGAACTATGCATAAACTGCGCAACCCGATATTCAGTCGGGTTGTGCAGAGTTGTGCATGCGAACCCCAACCTGCGCCTGCACAACCTTGAGCCAAAAAAGGATCAAGTTGAGGGCCACCCACAGGTGAGCTGCTGTATTGCAGGGTGCAACACAGCAGCTGCCACCTGGCTGGCCCCCAACTCAGTCCCTGTGCCCCCACCAGCCCCATCGCGGGCAGAGCGTAAAACAACCCCCCACATCTCCCAATGCCCGATGTGGGCAGAAAGTAACATGAACCCCCACACACACACATCTCCCGATGCCGATCGCGGGCAGAATGTGTATCAACCCCCAGTTCCGATCGTGGGCAGAATGTAAAAGCCCCCACCAGCGAATATCTCCTGGTGGTCCAGTGGACGTAATGCCTGATCAGCGGGAAGAATGTCAAGTTACAACCCCCAAACATCTTCCTGGTGTCTAGTGTCCCCCACCCACCACGAAGCCCCTCCACCGCTCCCCGGCGGCGGCGGCGGCAGCATCCACCGCCTGCCGCCCGCGCCCGCCAACTGACTGTCCGGTAGGGCTGCCGCCCGATTAGTGCAGAGCTACAGCCAATGGGCGTGCAGCCCATACCGTACATGACAGTCAGATTTGTGAATAGACATCATTCCTGGAAAGTCTGAACTGTCATGCTCTGATAGCAAACTGCGTAGCTCTACGCAATAATCAGCCACAGAACAATCAATCCAGCGAGCGGCCCGAAGCGGCAAGCGAGTGGGATACTACCGTCCGCCCGGCTGCGGGAAAGCCAGAGGTGGAGAAGCTTAAGTGAAGTGGGTGGGGGGGACACTAGACACCAGGGAGATGTTTGGGGGTTGTAACTTGACATTCTGCCTGCGATCGGGCATTACGGTCCACTGGACCACCAGGGAGATATTTTAGGTTAGTGGGGGCTTTTACATTCTGCCCACGACCGGGCACTGGGGGTTGATACACGCTCTGCCCGCAATCGGGCATCGGGAGATGTGGCGGGGGTTCATATTACTTTCTGCCCGCGATCGGGCTTCGGGAGATGTGTGTGGGGGTTCAGATACTTTCTGCCTGCGATCGGGCTTCGGAGATGTGTGTGGGGGTTCATGATCTTTCTGCCACGATCGGGCATCGGGAGATGTGTGGGGGTTCATGATACTTTCTGCCCGCGATCGGGCTTCGGGAGCTGTGTGGGGGAATGTATACACAGATACTGCCCGCGATCGGGCTGCAGGGTGCGTCGGTCCCCGACGGCTGCTGCCTGGCAGGGCGGCCAGGCGCAAGTCCTCGGGGATCGGCGCACCTACATGCTAATGGCATGCAAATGGGGCCATAAATAGATGCAAATGGCCCCCCCTGCGCCTTGCATAAATTATGGCCCCATTTGCATGTCACCTTTTGAATATCGGAAATTTGCGCATGGCGCAATGGTACTTGCACCGCCAGGAGTTTAATGCTCAACTCTGGCAACTTGCGGTGGCGCAAGTTCCACTGCACCATGCGCAGTGGCTGTGGCTGGGGGGTGATATTCAAAGGAGTTGCTCAATAGCGCAACTCCTTTGAATATCGCCCCGGCCACACCCCTGCGCAACTATTTTGAGCAGCGCAGGGGCTTGCACCTCAGAATGGCGCAGTTTGAATATCTGGGCCATCATATTTATCAGAGACACATCAGTTTATAACAGATTGACCTCTCCACCTTCTTTCCACTTTTCTGTCTTTTTGTGATGTCAGTGCCAGGCATGGCATTATATTTACAACCAGATTAATATTGTGTGTTACACGAATTTGTCTGACCCAACCATGGCTAGGAATGGGATGATGACCACACACTTCACAGTTCCTCCCCCATCAGTAACTGCAGTAAAGGTGAATGTTTCCTTAACCTCCGAACAAACCACAGAAATTCATGACTTGCTAAAGACTTATTTTTGTGAACTTTATTTATGCCCCCTTCTTCACTGGCCTCATAGGAATTCTTTCCAGTGAGGACGTCCACTCACTGGCTTTCTCCAAGTTGCCGAGATCCCTTGGCCCATACCTCCGTGCCAGCATGCTGCTGTATTCTAACCCTGACGTGTCGATCCCCCGGCTCTAAGTCCCCAGAGGTGGGACCGCCAACTCATCCAGTGCTCTTCCTATAATCTAGTGGGTAGCTAGAGGGAGGGTGGGAGCTGGAGACCGACAGGGCAGATCCGGCACCGAGCGTGGGTGCCGGTCGTGGGACCCCACCTTTGCCTTCCTGGGTCCCAGGACTTTTCCTTCCTGTTTTCTCACCAAGATGTGGACATGCAGTGATGTCACCGCATGGAGGGTGCGCTCCCGCCCCTTCCCACTGACGTCTACTGTCACTTCTCTCTTTTCAAGTCCCCGCCAGTGTGTAGTGCTCCCAGTCTCCACCGGGATCCGCTACAAGGTGGGGAATCCTCCATAACCCACCCCAGGAGAGAAGAGCAGTCCTGTGGATACTCAATCCTCTCCTCCCCCACCAACAACCCGAGTCTGCTCCCGAACCAGGTCGCCAGCATGGTGCAAGGTGCGGCGTCCAGCACCTCAACCCTCAGCGCCACTGGGCCAGCTAATTTGCTAAAGACATTTAACAGTACTTTTACCACACTGCCAGACTGAGCAAAAGGGGTTGAGCATGTAATAATGACAAGGAATGCACACCCTATCAGACAAAAGACATACAAAGTACCAGAGCAATTAAGAGCAGATGTGGTTAAGGAAATACAAAAAATGAAAGAACTGGGTCTCATGGAAGAGTCGAGAAGTGTTTGATCATCACCAGTGGTAGCTGTAAATAAAAAAGAAGGGGGTGTAACAATCTACCTTGATTTTTGAAAACTTAATCAAGTGTCAGAATTTGACAGTTATCCTATGTCCAGGATAGATGATTTGGTGGACAGATTGGGGAGTGCCAAGTACATCAATACCCTTGATCTCACCAAGGGTTACTGGCAAATCCCCCTTGCTAAAGAATCCAGAGACAAAACTGCATTTGCCAGTCCTATTGGAGTCTGTTGGTTCACCACCATGCCGTCTGGTTGACATGGCGCACTTGCTACATTCCAGCGGTACATGGATGTACTTTTATCCCCTCACACTTGTTATTGTGCTGTGTGCCTGGATGATATTATGGTGTACAGTCCAGACTGGAAAAGTCACCTGAAACACCTATGAGCAGTTATCAAATCTATCAGAAAGGCAGGTCTGACAATTAATTCTACCAGATGTGCATTGGGCATGCAGAAAACCAGATATTTGAACTATGTTTGGGGAAATGGTGAAGTAAAGAGTGAGATTTCTAAGACTGAAGCTGTAGCTAACAGTCCTATCATGTCAAGTCATTTTTTGGGCTGGCTGGTTATTATCAGAGATTTGTTCCCAGCTTTGCCCAGCTAGCTACTCCCCTCGCTGAACTCACGAAGAAACGGTTCCCGAATAATGTGAAATGGACCCAGAGTGTCATCAAGCCTTTCGGGCCATCAAGGCTGCCTCATATTCAGCCCGTTTCAAGAATCTCAGACTTTGAGAAACCGTTTTTGTTACAGAAAGATGCATCAGAGGTAGGCCAAGGTGCAGTCTTGCATCAGCTTATAGATGGGAAGAAACATCCCATTCTATATATCAGTAGAAAGTTGCACGACAGAGAGAAGAGGTGCTCCACCATTGAAAAGGAATGCTGGGGGGGTGCTGTGGAGCCCGAATAAGATGGCTGCCTGAGTTTACAGCTATGTTTATTCATTGAACTGCAAGTGCTCAGGGAGGCATTCCTAGTGGAGACTAACTTCTTAAAGTGCACGGTTTGGTGTCAGAGAACCCCAAGCACAATATGGGTCAAAAGGATAGACCGCCACCTGAAGGAACAAAGCCCAAAAATACTGCAGGAGCTCCCACCATAAGATTGATCCAGGGGAAAGAGTAGGAGGCAAGGGAAGTTTTATTTTTCAGGCGCCCAATCCCGGAGGCTCTGGGCACTGTACATAAATACAAACTATTCATTAAAAAGATACACACATAAATAAAGTCCTAATAAATAATCAAACCTTATAAAACACAATTTAAAATAACAGCAGTTATTAACATGGCTATCCCGCAGAAATATATTAGTAGTTATTGTCAGAAAAGGCCTGTCTAAACAGGAGGGTCTTGAGGCAGGCCTTATACACTTCAATTGAAGGGGCCTCTCTTACAAATGGAGGCAGCAAATTCCAAAGGACTTGGCCGGCGACACTGAATGCTCTGTCACCGGTGGTTCTAAACCTAGTCCTGGGAATCGCGAGGAGACCCCTAGAAGAGGAGCAGAGGGAATGGTGGTGGTGGCAGGTGTCAGAAGGTCAGACAAGTATCCAGGGCCCAGCCCATGTAGGGCCTTAAAGGTGAGCAAGCCCACCTTGAAGAGGATCCTCCACCTGACTGGAAGTCAGTGCAGTTCACACAGCACCAGGGTGATGTGGCAGTATTTAGACAGCAGCTGCATTCTGCACTAGCTGCAGCCTGTGGGGGATACCTCCCTAGACCCTGAAGTAGAGCATGTTACAGTAATCAAGCCTGGAAGTTATGAAGGCATGTACCAAAGTGGGGAGGTCTATGGGCGGAACTAGGGGCTTATTCCTGGCGATTTTCCTAAGATGATAAAAGCTGGTCCAGACAACGGATGACACCTGAGCTTCAAATGTCAATCCACTTTTAAAGGTCACACCAAGATTGCGCACCCTAGAGGAGGCTTTTAATAGCACAGAACCCAGGAATAACCCTGTTGCTGGGCCAGATGCCATCCTATCACGCCCTTTGTTCGACTCCACCACCATTTTATCAGGGTTCAGTCGCAACCAGCTGGAGGCCATCCAGTCGTTGATCTCGGCAAGACAGCTGTTCAGCACTTCCACCGCATTAGATTTCCCGAGGCAAAGGAAAGATATAGTTGGGTATCATCGGCATGGCAATAAAAACCTAAACTCTATTTCCTAATGAGCTGTCTCGAGGCAGCATGTACACGGCTAACAACAACATTGGTGACAGGACCAAATCCTGAGGTACTCCACATGACAGGAGGACAGGAGAGGAGGAGAAATCACCATCACTACCCATTGCCTCCGGTTCATGAGATAGGACTCAAACAAGCAGATGACAGTGCCGGCAAGTCCACAAAATTTCCTCAGATGGTCAAGCAACACCCAATGGTCTACTGTGTCAAATGCCGAAGAGAGGTTGAGGAGAATGAGAATTGTCCCCCTCCTCGATCTCGGGCCCTAAGGAGGTCATTATGCACCCGAACTAATGGGTTTCTGTGCTGCGCCTTGCCTGAAACCCTGACTGGAAGAGCCCATACAAATCAAAGGTCACAAGATGCTTCTCAAGCTGCTGCACCACAACTTTCTCAACAACCTTCCCTAAAAATGGGAGGTTGGAGATTGGACAGTAATTTGACTTGACGTCAGGGTCTAAAGATGGTTTCTTCAGAAGAGGCCTGACCAGTGCCTCCTTCAAGGCATCTGGAAAGACCCCCTCTGAGACAGAACACTGGACAATCAAGGTGAACACTGGGCCAACAGTGTCGACACATTCCATCAAAAAACGCATCAGCACTGGGTCCAGTTCACAATATGTGTGCTTTAGCCTGATGGCAACCTCAATGACGCCAGCTGCCTCCACTGGTTTAAATTCCCCCCAGCTGGGCGGAGTGCTCTCCAGATGACCAAGGCAATCACTGTCTGCCACAATGTGGCACATTGGTGAAATGCCCTGTTGGATGGTGGACACCCTGTCCGAGAAGAATCGAGCAAAATCTTCACATAATGTGTCAGAAAAGGCTTTTTCCTGCTGTAAACAGACTGGATTTAACAGCCTGTCCACAGTACAAACTGTTAGTCGATTCCTCCCGGAAGCAATCTCCCTGGACAGGAACTCTGCCTTCTTACCGGTGATTACCTCATGATACTCAACATAATGAGCACAGTGCCAGTTTGTCTGCCCCCAGCCCAGACTTCTGCCAGCAGCACTCTAACCTCTGACCCAAAATCCTCATCGCCTTGAGCTCACCATCAAACCATGGAGACCTCAAGTGAGAGGATTTGGGTCGTACATGGACCAGTGCGAGAGAGTCGAGCGCAGCCAGCATCGCCATGTTATAGGCGGCGAGAGCCTCGTCTGTACTCCCTACACATGCACTGCTCACACTAGATAGATCTGCCACCACCAGAAATCCCTCCAGGGTCAAACCTCTCAAAGGGCGATAACTTACCATCTCTGCAGGGGGAGGGCTCTCAGGGGGGCCCCAAGTGAGAATTCCACTGTGCAGTGATCAGACCAGGCAACCCGGTCAGTCTTGAGATTACTAATCTCAAGCCCAAGTGAGAAGACCAGGTCCAGCATGTGGCCACCCTGGTGGGTCGTGGAAGAAATTTCTTGCAACAGGCCCAGAGGTTACATCATCTGGAGGAGGTTGTAACCTAGCCTAGAAGATTTGTCGTCAGCCCAGAGATCTCCTCAGTGGAGGCCCCAGAGGAAACCCTACAGACATTGAGGATTAAAATTAATTGTTTGATCCAGACGGTCTCCAGGCTGGCAGATAAATTTGATTCCCTTACAGAGTTGTAGTCCTTAAAATCATACTTGTTTTTGTCCAAACTTCCACTGCGGAGGCTGGCAAGTAAACTAATGCAGCACTGGGAATGGCTGCCACTTTAACCAAAGAAAATGCTCATCTACTTATGTGACTTGAAAGCTTGAAAATCAGACTTGCTCATCCAATGTTCATTTAGTAGGAAAGCCCGACTGGAGTGAGGGAGATCACCACTCTTTATTTTTTTTTTCTATTTCTTTTTTATAGACAGTATTTTTACATTCAAGTCAGTAGTTTTCATGTTGTTCCCACAAAAGAAAGGGAACAACATTTCTTGAATTAATTCTTGTTTACAGAACAGATTGATAAATCTTACAAGTAATCTACAGTTGGTCCATCTCTGTCACTTTGATAAAATTAACTAAATTTGATTGCTGTTAGAACTGTCAATTGTCCCCACCTTGAACTCAGAGGCTCCCCTTATTTTCTTTATTTTGATTCTTAACATTCACTATATTCTTATAGTCCACCCATCTTCACCCCCCCCCCCCCAAATTGTAAGAAACATCATGGAGAAAATTCCGAATCTATCTCAGTTTGTCGTTGAACCCATTTCTGCCATTTCATTATAAATGTTTGGATCTTATTATGTAATTTGGCAGTAAGGTTCTCCATGTAATATATGTCCTGCATTATTATTCTCCAGTCTGTTATGATTGGGATTATAGGTGACATCCACCTTCTAGTTATAGATTTCTGTGCTGCCAGTAAATATACCGGGAGCAGAGTTCGGGACCAAGGGGGAGAGTGATCCAGATAGATAGCCCTGTGCTGCTTCGGCTGTTAATTCAATGGGTCCGTCAAGACAGAGTGTTCTCTCTGCCTGTAGGGTAATCCAAAAGGGCATGAGCAAAGGGCACTGTCAAAAGATATGTCCCAAAGTTGCAGTAGTACAACCACAATTTCTCCAGCAATGGCCATATCTATCCAGGAGATGTTTAGCTAGTATCTCCGGAGAGCAGAAATATCTGGATCTGCACTTCCATGAGAATTCCATCCAGCATGGTGAGGAAGTAATCTTCCCCGCCAGTAGTGCTGTTTTCAAGCACACTTCCATCGAGATTTCCAAGGTTAAGTCCCTATTCCAACCCTTTAATATTGTTTCAGTAGGTTCCGCCATCACGTCCCTCATGGCTTTGTATAAAGTACCAATGAGGTGGTTCCCTGTGTTCCCCTGTATATAGTCTATAAATGTTTTTGGTAGCAGGGTAATGGGGGAAGGTAATTTAGCCTGCATAGTTTGATTACGGAGAATATGATTTCTAATTTGGAAATATCTGTAAAGATTGGAATTCCGGAGTTTGTATCTGTCAGTGAGTGTTTTGAAGGAAAAAGATTCCCTCAGGAGTCAGAAATTGACACGTGTGATAGGCCTAAGTGTCGCCACCTAGAGAAAGTGATGTCTGTTTGTGCCGGAGAGAAGGATTCATCTTCCGATATTAGCTTACAATATTCAAAGATAGATCTAAGGTCTTTTTCCCTTCTCATCTTAATCCATAGTTTGAGCATATTAGCTGTGATATTAGTAAAATCTTTCAATGATGGGGTTTTTCCATCTGAGGAGAAGAGAATTTTTTTAATATCAAACATGTCATTTAAATGAAATTCCAGGGACTTCCAGGGAGTTTTATAGGAGTCAGATAGCCAGAGTAGGAGGGTTCGGAAGAAGGCAGCCTTGGCATATAATTTAAGATCTGGGAGATTTGTTCCTCCCTGAGCCAAGGACAACTTCATGATAGATAGGTGTATTCTTGGCGTTCAGCAGCAACTTTTGATTTAGGAGCTGATTCTGCAGTAAATTAAAGTCATCCTGGAGAGCTGTGCGCGCCACATCTGAGGAGGGGCCGCTAGCATAGAGCACCGTGTCGTCGGCAAAGAGGTGTATTTGGGCTTTTTCGATGGTAGCATCTATTCTATTTATATAGATAGCGAAAAGTAATGGCCCCAGGATGGAACCTTGAGGGGCACCCCTCAGGAGGGGTTTTAAAGGAGAAACTTCACCTTCCGCCTTTACTTGCTGGTAGTGGCCTGAAAGATAGTTCTGAAACCAACTAGAGGGTAGAGAGTCCAAACCAATGTACTGGAGGGCTGTAAGGAGCAGGTCATGATCAACGGTATCGAAGGCTTTGCTTAGGTCCAGGAACACTGCACATACAAAGTTTTTTCTGTCTAATTCGCACTGCCAGTCATTAGTAACTTTAGCCAGTGCTGAAGTTGTACTGTGTTGCGCTCTAAAGCCTGGCTGTAGTGGATTCCAGGTAATTTCTGAGCTGAGCATTCACAATTTTTTCTAATAGCTTGGAAAGAGTTGATAGGATGGAAATTAGTCTATAATTATTCAGATCACTGGGATCTCCTGACTTAAACAAAGGGATAACATGTGCTGTCTTCCAGATGGTGGGGAGATCACCCCGTAAGAGGGATAAGTTGAATAAATGTGTGATAGTTACTGCAAGGACATGACGACCCAACTTAAGGAAGTAAGGCTCGATAAGGTCTGCACCTGCGCTTTTCCTGACATCCAACTGAAGTAGCAGGTCCTCCATTTCCTTCAGGGTTGTGGGTTGAAATGAGAAGGATGCTGAACTTCTAGCCTTAACCCATGCCACTCATGGGCCATTTTACACAACATAGGATAATTCTATTTACATTGAATGTTGTATATAACTGATCTTCCCTTGTCAGTCTTCATCATTCATTACTGCTTGGGTGTCAGCCGGAGGCGCGCACCCGCCACGGAAGATTTGTTTTTTTTTTGAGTCGTCTCTAACGGCGCTGCATACAAGAGCGATGTGCTGCGTCATGATTGAGGGGTGGCCATTAGGTGCCACAGACTCCTCCTCCATCTCAGTTCTGTTTCTCCCGCCATCGAGGCTACACCTGCTGCACGGTCAGATACAGTTTAGGCCTACCTGCTTCATTGAATTTCCAGAATCCTTCTCCTGTTTTTTCTCGATGCCATCACGGTAAGACCGTTCTTTTTCACACTTTCTTCAATGGTGCCGAGAGCTTTGCTGTTTTAGTCTCAATATTTTCACATCATGTCAAGTTCTGGGGCAAAACATAAGTAGAAGGCGGGCCACGCCCCTATGCATCGATGCTCCTGTGGCCGGCATTTTTCCGTCACGGACCGGCATGATTTTTGTCTTCGTTGCCTGGGATCCAACCACAATATGGATGCATGTGACACCTGTTTCTCGATGGACCGCTGCGTCCTAGAAGTCCGCGCGTTTAAGATCGGCAAGGCCCCACTAACTTTTGGGTGACGGCACTGCTGCAGGGATTCCCAGGTAAGGTCTCTAGACCCTTCCTCTGGGTCCCCTCTCAGGCCTATACAGTCTGTAGAGGGGGAGGAGGAGGCTTCCTCATCTTCTCTTGCCAAAGAGGAAGCTTCTTTTGTGGTGTCAGAGGAATGCAGAGGTCCCTCCCGGGGCCACGGTGGGGACACCACCTCGGCAGTCACTCCTTGGAGGTACAGGCTCCCCCAGTGTCGAGGCCCAGGTCTGTTGGGCCCGGCACCGGTGGACCCTCAACGCCACCTTCCAGTGCCATTTCGGATCCCGGCTCCGTTCGCGGCGCCGGTGATCGAGACAGCATCATTTGCGGTGCCGTGTTGGTTCTCGGCACCACCCGAGGTGCCGCGGGCCTGGTCAGTTCTTCTGGCGGTGCCAAGTCAGGTCCCGGCACGGTGCCGTGGGTCTGGCACTGGAGACCCCTGGGGTTGCCAGTATTGTGGTCCAGCTGGTCTCTTCCTCCTCCTCGGAAGCTGATTCAGATGTGGACCCCTCCTGGCACCCTGACTCTTCAGAGTCAGGGTCTCCAGTGGGATGAGGTGCTAGGCTGCCCAGCGTGCCTATTCCTCTGTCTCTGCTGCTGTCCTCCCCTGAGGCCTCCCAGGCTGGGGGTGGTCTGGGGTCCCTGGGGGGGATGGAGCGGAGGTGGAGTGAGGGGCTCTTCTTCCTGAGGGGTTGTAGCAGTTGCCAATCCTGGTGCTGCACATAAGAAATGAAAGTCACTAGAAGTCGAGGAAGAGGGCATTCGGAATCATGAGGGGTCGAGGACAGGGTTCAGGTGCCTCGGTCTCTCTGCCACCCTTGGGGGCAGGTAGGAGCCGAGCGCTGGGCCCCGCTCTTCTCTCAAGCCCCAGGGACCCTCTGGTGGTGTTGCTGTGGGCTGCCCTTCTGGATCCATGCAGCCCCAGGTTCGTCACAGGGGAGGATTCCCTTCTAGGCTCTTCCAGGCTTCACATCCCCAGGGTTCCATTTTGCGACCTGGTTCATTGTCCAGGATCCCGCCAGCTCGGGCTCCGTTCCCCGGATTCCAGAGCCTTAGCAGAGGACAGTTGCCTCACCGTAGGTGCCCCTCTCCCATTCCTCTGCAGCCACCCCCCTCTCTCCCAGGCCATGTCGGTCCCACGGGTCCATTATCCTGGGAGACGTTCAGAGGCTCTGCGGCGGCCTTCCCCTCATATGTTAGTTACATGCATGAGCAGGTTTTTCGCCTGTCCCCACCGCCGCAGGAGTCCTCTGGACATTCGAGCTCTCCATCATTCTTGTCTCCCTCCTCTGAGGGAGAGGAACTCACTGCTCATCTCTCTCCTCCGATGCTGATTTCACTGAATATCAGTGATTCCTTTTGAGGATGGTGAGGGATCTTCATATCTCCTATATTAGGCGAGACAATACCGAACGGGATACGCATGAATTCCTCAGTGAATTCAGTGCCCAGCATTTGGTGGTACTATCCTGGCCTATTCTCTTCCAGGAGGCATCTATCCGTTCTTGGCAGTCACCAGCCGCCCTTCCTCCAGCTCTGGCAGACTGCCAACGAAGGTACTGTGCCCCATTGGAATCTCTAGGTACTCTCCCCAACCCACCCTCGGGATTGGCATACCTAGAGACTCCCTCCGGGCGCTGCCGCCTG
Source organism: Neoceratodus forsteri (assembly GCA_016271365.2). Classification (NCBI taxonomy): domain Eukaryota; kingdom Metazoa; phylum Chordata; order Ceratodontiformes; family Ceratodontidae; genus Neoceratodus; species Neoceratodus forsteri. The sequence continues at coordinate 1,340,404,844 of CM028132.1, forward strand.
GCGCACAACCATCCATTGGACTCAGATTCTCTACAATTTGACTGGTGGGGGCGAAGAGTGTTTTCTTCCACTTGTGCGATGTTATGCATTGCATCACATCAGGCTCACCATGCTGCCTACAGTAGGCATTTGTGGTCGATGCTTTCCCAAGTCTTAGCATCGGTGCCTGACACAGAGCAAACCAGACAAGCTATTGCCCTCCCTGCTATAGGCCTGGAGCTGGGAAGACACCAAGCAAGGGCATCTTATGACACCAATGAGGTGACTTCCAGGCTTGCAGGGACAGCGATCTGTATTAGATGGACAGCATGGCTTTGTCTATCGAGGTTGTCATCCCTGGCCCGGCGTAGGGTGGTTCACTCTGCTTTCCGAGGGACCTGTCTTTTTTCCTCCAGAGCTAGGAGACTTCTGCAGGGTTTCCTCCATCTCCCCATCCTCAGGGGACACCTCCTAGCTCTCCTCCACCATAGGCTTCTCACTTGATTAGCCCAGGGTCTTCCCCTTCTGTTTTTCACCAACAGGAGGCTGGGAGTCTTGCTCCCTCAGGGTGTCTTATCCCCCCGGTGGGGAGCTAGTACTCTCAAGCAGTAATGAATGGTGAAGATTGACAAGGGAAGATATGAAAATTACGTACCTACCATAATTCTTGATCTTCTCTTGTATCTTCACCATTCATTACTGATACCCACCCACCTTCCCCTCAGTGACCTCCTACTGTGGCGTCTCCCCCTCCCATCTAGTTCCTCTCCCTTCCTTTGGCCTTTATGCCAAAAAAAAAAATCATTCTGTTTTCTGTTCTTCTTGAATGGATCTTTTTTCCTCAAGGTAAAGAGGAACAAGTGAGGTTTTTTTTCACCTATTCTGAGGGAACTCTTTCTGACTGTCCCTAGGGGGTGACCTCTGGGCTCCTTAACCACGATGCTCAGCTCACAGCTCAAGAGACCGTCCCTTTGGCACGGCCTCAAAAATTTTGGTTCCCCTTGGCAGGTATTATTAATTGTCAGCTCATTCTAGTTGGTGCTTCTGCACTTAACCTAGAGCTGCTGCCCTAGCCTTGCCTTCTGGCAGCCCGATTGAGTTCCCACTCTATCCTTCATACAAAGCTGCCTCTGGTAGGGTCTAATCCCTACTCACACACTTCAGTGTTAGCACCTAATAAGGTGTTAAGGGGCTTCCCCCACTCCTCATAGTTGGGCGCTCTTTTTCCGGAACAGTTCTCTGTCCGGACAGTCTGTAAGCTCTCAGCTACAGTGTAGGGGGTTAGAATGATGAGATATTACAGAACCTGCCCTTTGTGTCCAACTTTACAAGCAGTTCAGTAGAACCTTCCTCAATCCTATTAGAAGGGATTCTTGCTCCCTTGGTTTTGGTTCCGAGCTTATAACCCTCTCAACCGATATACCTATGGGCAGTGTTCTCCCTTCTCAACATCCCTTCTCTCTTCTCTTTCCTTTGCTTACTCTTCCTTTTCTCTTTATCTGTTCCTCCCTTAGAGCCGCCCCAGATGGGAGGCCCTGCGGTCCCCTAGGGTAGGTATTTTCCCTCTTCCATCTGTCCTCTACCGGCTTATTCCTTTTTCAGTTTATATCCTTTCCTTTTTCTATCCCTCGACTCTCTTGCCTCACGCTTCTCTTTTTTCCTTTAACCTTTTTCTGGCCTCTCCGGCTACCAGAACTGAGATGGAGGAGGAGTCTGCGGCGCCTAATGGCTGCCCCTCATGCATGACACAGCGCATCGCTCTCGTGGGCAGCGCCATTAGAGCCAACTCAAAAAAAATACAAAAATCTCCCGTGGCGGGTGCGCGCCTCTGGCTGACACCCAAGCAGTAATGAATGGTGAAGATACAAGAGAAGATCAAGAATTACGGTAGGGACGTAATTTTCATTTTTCCTCTATCGGTCGTATCTGTATTGCATCAATCTGTTTTTTTTACTGCGTGTATTAAGAGAGGTGGCACCCTCCGTGATTTATCTACTGTTGAATGCTCGATGTTCGAAGCATTGTTCATTTGTTTTGATATTAAACCAATAAACAGAAATAAAAAAAAGGAAAGGAATGCCTTGCAGCAAAATGGGTCATAGAATCCATTAAGTTTTATTTGCTAGCAGCTGACCTTGTACTTATAATAGATCACAATCCTCTCTGTTGGCTTAACCAAATGAAAGATAACAATTCCAGAATCACACGGTGGTACCTGGCACTACAGTCATTTAAATTAAAAGAGATGCACAAATCTGGGACAGAGAATGTCAATGCTGATTTTCTGTCAATATATGGATCAGGAATTGAGATTTCCAAAGGTTGAAAAAACCAAATGTGTGAATTTAAACATCTCTGTTTGCTTTACTGCATATGTGCTGAACTAAAAAGCTTATAAGCTAATGTTAGAAGAGAATTAGAAGACTGTTTTGGGAACCTGTGTGTTGTTTTTTTAAATAGGTTCCCTCCTAAAGAAGGGGGTATGTGACAGGGTTGAATAAGGCCCTGTCACATTTGTTATGCAGAAAGAGTTAAATGCAAGAATCTGTTCTAGCGTCTACTTTTCTGTCTCTTGCCTGTCTGATTACACAACCAAATGTTCTCGTGAGACCTAGGAACAGAGCACTCTGATGGTCTCGTGATTCTCCACCTCTCACTACCTCTCTGCCTTTACTTGCTGTTTCTGTCTTTTCTTCCCCCTTGCATATCCATGGAAATAAAAATATATCTGAATCTTTATGTGAAGTTGGGATCCCTTGGTTTGAAAATGTATATAGTTATACTGTTGAAATGATTGCAAAAAGTTATTTGGAATTTAGGGGGTTAACCTGAGATGCAGCCAGCCCGGTCGCGCTGAGGGTTGAGGCGCTGGATGCCACACCTCACGCCACGCTGGCGACCCGGGTTCGGAAGCAGACTCAGATGCTGTGGGTCAGCAGGGGAGGGTTGAGGATTGAGTGCCCTTGTGGTGCTCTCCTCCCTGGGAAGATGGGGATGGCCCGTGTGCCAGCGGCCCCGTGGAGATTGGGGCACCTGCAGAAAGCCGAAGCAGCAGCTAGCTTGGCATGGCTGACGAGGGTAAGGCTGCCATGTGCCTGTGCATTGGAACGTGCATCACACATGGAGGGAGGGGAGAGAGGGTGCAGAACAAGGAAAACACCATCTCTGTGGGACAGGCGATGCATCTGTCCATCATGCCCTCTGCCGTGCTCTCCTCGACTGGCCTTCCATTTCCTCCACCTGTGTTCTCTCCTGCAGGCAGGGTCTGACTTAGTAAGGGTGCCCAAGAAGAGGATCATCCCAACCCAGGTGGGTGAAACCAGGGGTACTGGCTGCAGGGAGTGGGGGGAGAAAGGAGGCTCAGATCAGAAGAGCTTCAGGCAGGGCAGGACATGGATAGGATGCCCGAGAGAAGGTCCCACGGGCCATGACGGGAGGAAAGAAAGTTGAAAAAAACCAAAAACCTGAGATGCAGTTTGAGCTCCCCTCAGGCTTGTTTGCAAGCTCTTTGCAGAGCTATCAGCAGGAGGCCAGCTCGGGACACTGTTCTGTTTGCAAGCCTGCTCTGCAAAGAAACTGACAACAATTCTGAAGCATTTTCTGAGGAACAGGATGTTTAACGAGTTCCCAGGCAAAGACATAAAAAGAACAGCAATATTTTTGCTAGTAAGAGAGAGAGAGACTGAAACTTGGAATTAGAGATACTCTCAGATGAAGGACTTTGTTTTCTCTATTTGTACTGCCTTTATAAATAGTTATACTAAACAATTGTTTTAATTTTTTTATTTTACTGTTATTGATAACAGTAAAACACTACTTGCAAGTTTTATAATTGCCCCTGGTTTTCCTATGCTTCCTGACCTGTGCCTCAATGACACTCAGTTCCCTGGCTGCTGGGGCAGCCTGCTCTGCATCAACGGGTGGTGCTGACATGCTCATGACCCCCGAGGACTGGACAGTTGAGGTGCCACCACCCTTCGTGGGTGAATCCTGCCACTGACTGACTTCTGGGTCCACTAGTGCGGGAGGACTCCCAGCCGGGGCAAGCCCCACCCTTGTGATCCCACTTTTTTCTCTGACCCAGACCTCTGCACCTGAAGCCAGTCCTCTGGCTTGCTTGGCACACAGGCTGGATATTGTCTCGAGCACGTCGGTAAACATGCCCTGGAGGATTGCCATATGTTTTGTTACCCTGTCCACGTGCCCCACCAACTCCCTGTGCCATTGTGGGATTTCCACCAGCAATCTGTCTTCCTCCATGCTAATCTCCTCTAGACCTCGATTGCCCCTGCCCCCTTGCCAACACACTCCTGACTGACCGGTCTCAGGACGGACTGGTGTCTGATTTTCTTTTCATCCCCAAATGACAACTCAGAAGCAAAATAGACAGAGTACTCAACAACCAAGGCTGCTGTGTCCTGTTCTTCTGCAAACTGCTGACCCACAGCCATGCCAGAAGCCCCCTTGGAGTGCTTGTTCCAGCTATGCAGCACTATTAACCTTGGCCAACGCCCTGGCCTTTTAGAGGAGTTCCTCAAATCTGGCAGCAGAGGAAGCAGTCATGCTGAGCTGGGGAGCAGCCTGCAGAGGCAAAATCAAATGGAGGGTAGCTGGGAACCGCCCGCCACCCGGGGGGAGCAGAGAAAAACAACGAGGAGGCATCAGGGAAATGCAAAAACTGAGAGAAAGCCACAAAAAAAAAGCAGAGCCGGGAAGATAAGGTTGGCACAGGGCCAAACCACAGACAGTTGTACTTTGATGCCAGGAAAACAAAGACTGGCCACCAGGAGCTGCATGGGCCCAAGATGGTGACCGTTGTCCTATGGTCCTACAAATGGAAATGGTCATGGGTGAGTCTGGTCAGGGAGCATAGCTTCAGAAGCAGGAGCCAGGTCAGGTCAGGACCTTTTAACCCCCTACAGCCCGCTTCACTCTGGCCCACTCAACTAATCAACTAATCTCCATCCTCAATCGCTTGCATGCCAACCAATAGGATGGCTGTTGGATCCCCCCTCCAGAGCCGCATCATCCACCAGCCTGGCTCTGCCATTTTGTGCCCTTACTGGAGGAAGGGCTTCCAGCAGGAGCCAGGGTGGTGGCAGGAGACCGCATGCCAATTCTTTCTCCCCCTTTAGTTGGGGATGGTCCCCTATTAGGCTATTAAATAGAGACCTAATTACTAATATACAGTAAGTGATTACAAATATCTTGGTGTACTATGGACAATTCAGTAAAATTTCATAACTATTTGAATAACACAGTTAGAAAGGTAAACTGTAGTGGCACCAAGGTCTGAGGCGAGTGGCCACCTTACCTCGCGCTACGCCGGTGACCTGGGTTTAGAAATGACTCGATCTCTGAGCTGCAATGGGGAGGGGTTGGAGCAGGGATAGAGCAGCCGGAAGGCAGCTCTCCTCCTCTCCTGGGGTGGTTGCTGCACCCCTGTAGTCTAGCTGCCACAACATGGAGGTCCATTTGTTAGAGTAGGTGACATGAATGGAGGGTACCTTGAGACGCAGCGTGCGCATGCATACACATGCACATGCATATCCATGGTAGGGGATCAGGGAGAAAAAATTGAAATGTACCTAAAATACAAATAAAAAAGGGGGGGCAGGGTCATGGCTGCGACGGGACAGTGATGCAACAAATGATTTACAGTAGGTACACTATGATTTCTTTACTTCTACACTTGCATATTTAATTTTTGTATCCTAATCCTTCACAACTTCTCAATCAATCAATCAATCAAATCTTTATTTATTCAGACGAACATCATTGAGCAAGGCTCATTTACAAGATGGACCTGATAAGGTCAAGGTTCAATAGTTGATACACAGCAAATACATCATACGCTTTATAAGACAATTATACATACAGAGAAAAATAATGTTTATACACAATGATGTACAGTGAATTCACATGTTAAAACTCGGTTAAAGGAAGGTTAAGCTAATATCTACAGTATGTATAGTACATACATATCCCAATGGGGGCCATGACAGACACACAACATAATGAATACTAGGATGGTGAAGGTATTATTGGGTGCCATAAGCTGGGGTGTCTGACTGGAAGGAATATGCCATATATGATTGGAAGCCAGATTTGTAGGATGACTATTCTAGCTCTAGCGGTAGCAACTGCATTTCTCTGTGAAGAAGGCTGTACAATGCTGTTTAAAGGATGCAAATGGAATGATAATGGACAGTTTTAGGGATTTTTGTAGGGTGTTCCATGCTATAGCTAGACAATAGCTGATTGCTGCCCTCCCTAGTCTGGCGCTGACTTTGGGCAATTTGAGCAGGATGATATTGTTGCTTCTTAGGGCATAGGAGCTAGGAGTGGTCTGGTTGAAGCTGTCCAGGATATAGTTTGGGAGTTTTTGTGATAAAGCTCTGTAAATCCATAGAGCTGCATTTCTGCTCCTCCTGATATGAAGGGAAACCCATCCAACTGCGTCATAAAGAGAGCAATGGTGGGTATTATATGGCAGATCTGTAATGAACCTTATTGCTCTATGATATAAGGTATCCAACTTGTGAAGGTAGGAGATGGGGCAGTGACTATAAAGGAAGTCTGCATAGTCAATAACTGATAGAAAGATGGCCTGGACTAACCTCATCTTTGAGTCTCTGTTAAGGAAGGGTTTTAATCTATAGAGGAGGCCAAGCCTTTGGCGAAGCTTTTTTAACAGTTCTTCTAGATGATGAGTGAAGTCGAGTCTGTTGTCAATCCACACACCTAGGTATTTGAAGTTTTCAACATACTCAGATTTTCTCAAGTATAGTGCATAGCTGGGGAGAGTGATTGAAGAGGATGTGCTGGTGGAGTTTTGAGTTGTGAACATCATTGCTTTAGTTTTCTTTGCATTTAGCAGAAGCTTTTTCTCGAGTAGCTGATGTTGTAACAAGGAGAATTCTGTTTGTAGGATTTCATGAGCAACTGTAGGTGAAGGGTTGCTGACATACAGAACAGTGTCATCAGCAAAGAGGTGTACTGAGGACTTGGTAAGGGTTGAATCAATGTTATTTATATAAATGGCAAAAAGGATAGGACCCAGAATAGAGCCTTGGGGGACTCCTCTTGACAGTGGTCTTAATGGGGATAGGTCACTTTCAGCTTTACCTGCTGTGACCTACCGGAGAGGTAGCATCTGAACCACTTAAGGGAGGGTGGATCTAGGCCAAGGGCGTGCAGGGATGAGAGTAGCAGCTCATGGTCCACAGTATTGAATGCTTTGCTCAGGTCCAGGAATACTGCACAGACATTATTCTTTTTATCCAATTTGGTTTGCCAGTCATTTGTGACCTTGGCTAATGCAGTGATAGTGCTATGTTTGGCCCTGAATCCAGATTGAGCTGGATTTAATAGGTTAGCATTGTCAAGATATTCCCTTAGCTGATTACTCACTAATTTCTCCAGCATCTTGGATAGCACAGGTAGAACGCAAATGGGCCTGTAGTTATTAAGATCCATAGGGTCCCCTGATTTTAGAAGGGGGACTACTTGCGCTGTCTTCCACAGTGTGGGAATAGAGCCAGAGTTTAGGGAAAGGTTAAAGAGGTGTGTTAGGGGGACTGCAAGTACATGGCATGCAATCTTTAGAAAGAAGGGGTCCAGAAAGTCTGCTCCTGCACTTTTTTTGGTATCCAGATGCCATAATAGATCCTCAACTTGTTTCAACAGTATAGGTTTGAAGCTAAAGGAAGAGTCAACTCTTTGATCAGTAATGTAGTGGAAGCTTAATTGGTCCCTCAGCAGGTTAGCTGGGGAGGTGTCAAAGGCAAGGCCAGCCGTTGTGAAGTGGTTGTTGAATGCGTCCAGGACTTCCATTTTGCCAGTGATAGGGCCATAACTATTGTGTAGTTAAGTTGGAAGGGGTTGATAGCGTCCTGTCCCATCATACCCTTGATGGTGCCCCAAAACCTAGCAGGATTATGACAGGAGGAGTCGAGCTCGGCCAGGTAGAAGGCAGCCTTTGCATCCCTAACTTTCCTGGTGCATCTATTCCTGGCTTTCCTAAAAATCATCCAGTCGTTTGCATTCTCAGTTTTCTTGCCACTTTCCAGAGTTTGTCTCTCTCCAGCAGTACAGCTTTGAGGTCAGCTGAAAACCAGCGACAGGATTTGTTTTTTATTTGGATACTAGAGATTGAGGCATGGGTGTTAAGGGCATTTATTATAATGCTATTTAGCACCAGCTGAGCTTTTTCTACAGAATGTGCAAGATAAAACTTTTGGCAGTGTGGAGAGTAAGCTAGATCATGCAGATATCCTTCAATATTGATGTTTTTCTTGGATCTCCTCATGAAGAATTTTGCAGGATTTGTTGTTATGCTGGTGGATCTTACCCCTGCAATGGGGCAGTGATCACTTATATCGCATAGGAGCACTCCAGCGTGTGTGAATAGATGTGGTTTACTTACTAGCATGATATCAAGTAGTGTGCTGTTACTACTATTCCTTGCATTTATTCTTGTTGGTTCATTAATTAACTGTGTGAGCCCATAGGTGTCACAGAATGATACCAGAGGTGTAGCTGCCTGGGTGAGCCAGTTGAAATTCAGATCACCTAGAATAATGACTTCTTCAGTGCTGGGCTTGACCAGGTTCCCCAGGTGGGATAAGAGCTTGTGTTCAGCAGAGGGGGGTCTGTAGCATCCAATTAGTTGAAAAGCTGCTGTATTGGGGAGAGAGACTTTTAGAGATAGACATTCAAACTCCTTGGGCATAGATGTTGCAGCAGTACAGGATACAGCTATACCAGCTTTTGCATATATGGCTACTCCATCTCCCTTGTTTGCGATCAGCTCTGAATAGCTGATAGTTAGGTAGGTTAACATCCCTGTCCGCTGCGGTGGGTTTGAGCCATGTCTCAGTTACCACGAGAAAGTCTGGCAAGGTATGGGCAACCCAGGCTTGTATCAACGTAAATCTTTTCAACAGACTGCATACATTATTGCAGGAAACTGAGGCCTTTAATTGAGGTTAGGTCTGATGGAGAGGTGATACTTTCAAGAGGTCCAGGGTTGATTTCCACATTACCAATACAGAGCAATAGAAAGAGCAGTAGTTTCATGAGGGCTGCTAGTGATAGGGAGAGGGGGCTGTCTTTGGTCCTCCTTCTTTTATTCTGTTGCCACTCTTTTTTTGAGGTGCTCCCTGTGGTTTTAAGGAAGTGTGTCGGGATACCAAGTAGCAGTTTGACAACTAGGCTTAGGGGGCATCTATATATCCAGCAGTGGAGCCTTGGCTGAAATACATGTGTGGTGGTATGTGTCTCTTTATGGTGATTATACCACTGTAGTCGATGCAGCAATGGTAGAGCATATATGAGGGTTTGAGTGTCAGCCAAAGGGATGGTTCAGAGACTGGGCGGATGGACCACTCTAAATTGTATGACAGGGACATCTTCTTTGTGGAACCCTATGGCTGATAGTGAAAGGAGTATCAGAAGTAAGCTCCCATTCTGAAAGAGATATTGGTAGTTGGCTGTGGGAGAGTAGTGAAGTTGCTGATTGGTTGGATGCAAGCTGGTGTGACTCTCTGTTGGTTTAAAAAATGCTGAGAGGCGGGAAGAGATTTGGAGGAAGATGCCTATAAATTAACACACAAGAGGGGGGACCGGCGGGTGGGCAAAAATTTTGCGCCTTTCCCGACTGCTCCCTCGATGTTCCTCCCGGCCTCGTGGTTCCCTGGTTTGGCTAAGGTGCCGACGACCGCCCGGTGGCGGAGCGAAGCCTCGGCGCTCAGCTGGGTGCTGTGGGGTGGGAGTTGCAGGCTGAAGAGAGACAGAGGAAGGTGCAGCAGTTAATAAAGGCAGTATCAAGCGTTCCTGAGCGTCACTGACCAAATCTGCACTACAAAAGGACTGTGGGGGGGTGCTGTGGCACCTCAGTGACTGGCCCACCTTACACATGCAAAAAAGGAGCTGAAATTACAGTAAAGAGCAGTAAAATGGCAGTTTCCCCTTGCAATACAATAGTGGAAAACAGCACTTTTTAGGTAATTTACACAGTTAAAATAGAAGGAGAGTGGCGCCTCAGCATCTGGCCCACTGCTGCTAACAGGATCTAGCAGAATTCAAACAAAAGCAACAGCAGATTCCCTCTACAGATGCCTCACAAGTTGAAAGCAGCTCTTTTGGGGATTTTGCAGAAAAACAGGGGAAGAGTGAAAAGCAAAATCAAGTCCCACACAGATTTCGGCAATGCAGGCTGAGCCAGTGTAAGTCAATGGGGCAGGAGAGCCAATCGGCTGCTGTGCCTGGAGGAGCGCTCACTTACTGATTGGCTGCGCCTTTCCCGACTGCTCCCTCGCTGTTCCTCCCAGCCTTGTGGTTCCCTGGTTCGGCTAAGGTGCCGCCGACCGCCCACTGGCGGAGCGAAGCCCTGGTGCTCAGCTGGGTGCTGTGGGGTGGGAGTTGCAGGCGATTGGCTGTGCCTTTCCCGACTGCTCCCTCACTGTTCATCCCGGCCTCATGGTTCCCTGGTTTGGCTAAGGTGCCGCCCACTGGTGGAGCGAAGCCCCGGCGCTCAGCTGGGTGCTGTGGGGTGGGAGTTGCAGGCGATTGGCTGCGCCTTTCCCGACTGCTCCCTCGCTGTTCCTCTCGGCCTTGTGGTTCCCTGGTTCGGCTAAGGTGCCGCCGACTGCCCGCTGGCAGAGCGAAGGCCCGGCGCTCCGCTGGGTGCTGTGGGGTGGGAGTTGCAGGCAATTGGCTGCGCCTTTCCCGACTGCTCCCTCGCTGTTCCTCCCAGCCTCGTGGTTCCCTGGTTCGGCTAAGGTGCCGCCGACCACCTGCTGGTGGAGAGAAGCCCCGGTGCTCAGCTGGGTGCTGTGGGGTGGGAGTTGCAGGTGATTGGCTGTGCCTTTCCCGACTGCTCCCTCGCTGTTCCTCCCGGCCTCGTGGTTCCCTGGTTCGGCTAAGGTGCCACCGACCGCCCGCTGGTGGAGCGAAGCCCCGGGGCTCAGCTGGGTGATGTAGGGTGGGAGTTGCAGGCGATTGGCTGCGCCTTTCCTGACTGCTCCTCGCTGTTCCTCCCAGCCTCGTGGTTCCCTGGTTCGGCTAAGGTGCCGACGACTGCCCGCTGGCGGAGCGAAGCCCCGGCGCTCAGCTGGGTGCTGTGGGGTTGGAGTTGCAGGCTGGAGCTGGAGAACTTCTATATGTCGTATCATAACTAAAGCTTGATTGCTGTATCACTATATTAAATATTTTATTCTTATAAAGATGTAAGTCAAGAAAATAACAGGTTCTAAGACGCACTGCACACATATTCAAGTTTATTAAACCAATAGATTTATTTATTCTTACCCCAGGGATACTCCAATATTCCTAACTCTTCTGCAGTGTTCCTTTAAGCCAGATCTGCCCGGAGATAGAACATTATGCAAATGATGAAATCATTGGCATGAGCCACTTTTTCAAATGCTGCCACCTATCAACTGCCTACATTCTGACCCTCAGATTTCTGTCTCTGCCTGTCAAGACTAGACGCTCGGAGAGCTTCTCCTCATCATCTCGTCACAAAACCTAGAAAATAAAAAAACTTGAGTACAATTTTCTTTTATTTTCAACTGCTGCCCTTATCTAGTGTTTATTTTGGTAACTGTTAGTAGTTTTAGTTAAATTACGTTGTTTTCTCGGTTTCTCACGGTTCGGTATAACTGGTGAGAAACCGAGGAATTTCCTAGCCTTAGTGGGGTTTGTTTCCGCTAGTTTACTGTTATTTTATGTTTAAAGTTTAAAATTATTTTAATTGTGTAACCACTATAATCGGTTACTGAACCGCTAATCCCGGTTCCCTATTTCATCGGTTCCTGGTTCTGCTTGGTTTTCCGCTTGGTTCCTGAACTGACCACAACCGATAGATTTGGTTTAAAAATTCTTTAAAATTCTTTAAATTACTTATTTTATTGCAGTTGCGGTTTTTCATCTACTAATTCAGAAAAACCGAAGAAAAGGACCAGTGAACCCAGTTTCAAAAACTGCACAGAGTGTGGTGAGGTCTTTGCCAAGGCAGATAAGCACAGTTCTTGTGTCATCTGCCTTGGTTTTGACCATTGGAATGCAGATTGTGAGGTATGTAAAACTTTTCCTGAGAAGACACTTGAAAAATGTTTGGAAAGTTTAAAAAAGAAAGTACTTCTTCCTAAGGGTCCCTCTGGCTCTGACCAGCCGATACCCTCTGGGGCTGTGGGTAAAACCACAGTATCCATTACTTCTACCCCCGATACGGGTACAAAAAGATTGGCTGAACTGGGTAGCTCTCCGGTTCCAGCAAAAAAGACCAAGAAACCAAAGCACACTGAACCCCTTGCTGTTCAGACTAAGGGGACTTCTGTGGTGCCGCCTGCCATGCCTTCTCCTCTGAAAATAGCATAGTCTTTTAAAATTCTTCAAGCCTTACAAGGTCTACTGCCTGCGGATCTGCAGTCCCCAGCTCAGATCACTGTTACTTCCAACTAATCTTCTTTTCAAGAAGATTTTGGTGAAGAGGAGGAGGGGGAGCCTATAGAGCCTGAGGTCTCCCCTGAACAGGAGCTTGGCTCTCCCCCCAAGTCTTCTGAGGATTACTCCTCACATTTTTCCTTTGTTAGGAAAATTGTGGATGCTTTGGAAATCTCTAACACAGAGGTGGTGGGGGATGAGGAGGAAGCTGAATATCTTGAAATGATGGGGTTAACACCCACCAAAAAGCTGTTGCTCCCTATTAATAAGTTTTTTAAAAGGGATGCTCTCAAGCTCCTCCAAACACCTGGGTCTGTCCCTCCTTTGGATAAAAAATACCAGCTTGATAGGGAAAGGGCTGAATTTCTTTATTCACATCCTAACCACCAGGGGGTGGTGCAAGCTGCTGCCTGCGACAACGCAAAAGTCTCTCTGGCTTCTCACCCTCCAGAGAAGGACTATCGCAAAATGGATAGTATGGCCAAGAAGGGCTAGTTGTCAGCCTCTCTGACCATCAGGCAGGCTAATGTCCAGGCCTATGCAGCTCAGTACCAGAAGACTCTCTGGCAATCTGTGCTGGCTATGGCTGATAAGGTCCCATCCACCTTATCCACAGACTTAGCTGAAACTGCTAGGTTTGGCATGGAAGTGGCCAAATACCAGTTTCAGATGGCAGCAGATGCCAGTGACACTGCTGCCAGATGGATGGTCAATACCATTGCTCAAAGGAGGTTTGCATGGTTGAGAGCCACAAACCTCACACAGGACACTCAGAATAAGGCCCCGGATTTTCCTATGGAAGGTAACTCCCTTTTTGGGAGTCACACAGAGGCCTATATGAAAAAGGTGGACAAATATAAAACCACCTTTAGGAGCAACTCTGCCAAAGAAAAGACTACTTCCTCCTCAAGGCCCTACAGTAGGGGAGGCAGGGGCAGACAGTTTCACACAAGGCCTTTTTACCAGGCCATGGCTGTACCCCAGGTACCTCAATACCCCCAGCAAGGGTATTTTAGAGGTCGGGGCAGGAGGGGTTCCAAACGTGGCTGTCACTCTCAGCCCCAAGCTAAGCAGGATCCCAGACTTGTTCTCTCAGGCTGCCTCCCCTCTCCCAGTAAGGGGCAGGCTGACCCATTATTTCCAGGCCTGGAAACATATCACCACACACAAGTGGGTCCTGGAGACAGTGGGTCAGGGACTGTCCCTAAGTTTCAAGTTCTTCCCATCAAAAAACAAGAGCTTTCAAACCTGCTTCCCTTATGGAGAGGAATCTATTAGAAAAAGAGGTCAAGAGCCTGCTGTTGCTAACAGCAGTAGAGCCAGTGCCCCCACAGCACAGGGGAAAAGGGCTTTACTCAAGATATTTTCTTACACCAAAGAAAAATGGGGAGTTGCGGCCTGTCTTAGACCTAAGGGTCCTCAACAGGCATTTAACAAAACCAAAATTCAAAATGGTGACACTGTCTCTGATTCTGCCAGTACTCCAAAAAGGGGACTAGCTGGCATCTCTGAACCTAAAAGATGCTTATTTCCACATCCCCATAAGGGAGTCTCACAGAAAGTATCTCCGATTCAGACTCCCTTCAGGTGACTATCACTTCTCAGCCCTGCCATTCGGTCTCACGTCAGCTTCAAGAGTGTTCACAAAGTGCTTGGCAGCAGTGGTGGCACACTTGCAAAGGCAAGGTGTCACAGTGTTTTCCTACCTGGACGACTGGCTAGTCATGGGAAAGTCTCCACAGCAGTTAAGGGAGCACTTGCAGCTCACCCTGCAACTTCTGGACTCATTGGTGTTCTTGCTAAACTTAGAAAAGTCAGTTCTTCTTCCCACACAGTTCTGCAGTTCATAGGAGCAGAACTAAATACCAAAGAGGGCAGAGCTTTTCTACCCCTGGACATGGTAAAAAGCATCTTACACCTAGCAGGTTCTTTCAGGCTGAATGTGTCAAGAACCACAAGGCAGTTTCTTCAACTTCTGGGCCATATGGCAGCTGCCACAGGCACAGTCATGGGTTCCAGGTTTCAGATGAGAGACATTCAATTTTACTTAAGGGCTCATTGGTCTCAGAGGAAGGATCCTCTTTCAAAATTGGTCCCAGTAATGAAAACATTCATCCAGGCCCTCCAGTGGTTGAAGGAGGAAGCCAACCTCAGAGAAGGGGTCCCCTTCCAAAGGGAGTTTCCCTCATTAATCCTCACAACAGATGCGTCCCTGTTAGGATGGGGGCCCATCTGGCAGAACACACTACCCAGGGCACTTGGTCAAGCACAGAGTGTCTCCTACATATCAGTCTGTTAGAGCTCAGGGCAGTGTTTCTGGCAATGCAGGTTTTCACACCACTGATACAGGGGAAGGTGGTACAAGTCAGAACAGACAATACCACCACCATATATTACATAAACAAACAAGGAGGAACAAGGTCAAGTCTTCTTTGCACAGAAGCAATGCGAATCTGGACCTTGGCTTACTCTCTAGGAGTCTGTCTACAGGCCATTCATCTGCCAGGCAAGGACGGTGTTCTGGCAGATGCCCTAAGACAAATCAACCAGGCCCATCACAAATGGTCCCTGAACAGGCAGGTGGTGCAAACCATATTCAGAAAGTGGGGCACTCCAGAGATAGCTCTATTTGCCTCCCATCAGTCACCACCTCCCACAGTACTGTTGCAGACCTCCAGCAGTGGGCTCAGTCCCCCTGGATGCTCTCATGCTGGACTGGTCAGGAAAGTGCCTGTATGCCTTCCCGCCATTTCCTCTGGTGTACAGGGTACTGCTCAAGCTCAGGCTTTAGCCAGCCACAATGATTCTGGTGGCTCCAGACTGGGCCAAACAGCCATGGTATTCTCTACTGCTCTCCACGTCAATGGACAAAGAAATACACCTGCCCAGGAAGCACAGTCTGCTGAACTCTAATTAGGGGAGGCTCCTATACCTGAACTTCAAGTCACTCAGACTCAAAGCTTGGCCCTTGAGGACTTAGAATACGCTGGCTTACACCTCTCTGAAGGGGTCATGGATGTTTTAAGGGGGTATAGGAAACCCTCTACTAACAAAACCTATACTGCAAAATGGAAAAGGTTTTCTATTTGGTATTCCACTAGGCACATAGTGCCAGCACAGGCAGGGGTGCCACTTGTGCGGGACTATCTGGTTCACTTGCATTCTTTGAGACTGCAGTTCTCTACACTGAAGCTCCATGTGGCTTCAGTCTCTGCATATACATCAGCAGGTAAGACTACCTCTATGGCATCAAACTCTATCTTTAAAAGGTTCTTTAAGGGTCTATCCTACTTGCACCCACCGTTCAGAGAACCAGTTCCAGCATGGGATCTCAATATTTGTATTGCTAAGCTCATGGGTCCCCCATTTGAGCCCATGTCTTCAGTACCTCTGAGGTATGTTACATGGAAAACAGTATTTTTGGTAGCCATCACTTCAGCCAGACGAATCAGCGAACTTCAGGCCCTTTGCATTGAACAGGACTACATCTCCTTTCACAGGGATAAAGTTGTCCTTAGAACTAATAGGACATTTCTCCCCAAAGTGGTTTCAGATTTTCATCTGAATCAAATTATTACTCTGCCAGTGTTTTTCACTGAGCATTCCTCTTCTGGTGAATGTAGGTTGCATAGCCTGGATGTCAAGAGAGCTCTGAGCTACCACATGATAGCTATTAAGCCCCACAGGCAGGACAAAGCACAGCTTTTCCTCACTTATGGGAATCTGGGAAAGGGTAGTCCAGCATCTAAAGGGTCAATTTCTTGTTGGATTGTTCAGTGTATTCAATTTTGTTATTCTGAAGCAGGCAAAAAAAACCCAGCAGGGCTCAGAGTCCATTCCACAAGAGGGACAGTTGCCACACTGGCAGCTGCCAGGGGTGTCCCTTTGCTGGATATCTGTAAAGCAGCTACGTGGAGGACAGTTCACATATTTACCAAACATTACAGCCTGGATATGCAGGCAAGGGCTGATGCCAGGTTTGGTACAGCTGTCCTGTAGAGCCTGTTTCCAAAATAGATTCTGTCCCCGCCTCCAAAGGTACTGCTTCTTAGTCTGCAGAAGAGTTAGGAATATTGGAGTATTCCTGGGTTGAGGAGAAAAAGGTACTTACCATAGTAACCTTGTTTCTCCCAGGGGATACTCCAATATTCATAACTCTCCCACCCTGCCTCCCCTACCAGAACCAGTGGCCTCTGCATTCCATGCTGTACCTTAGAGTATGTATGCCACATTCTGGCTTTTATTGAAACTAGTTTCAGTGGTTTTTCTCCTCTCAGGTGATTCTGACATTGGAGATGTTGTTGTTTATGAATATATATACAAATATTTTCTTCCTCCAGTTGGAGGATGGTTGTGGGAATTCTAAATTTTAATGATTTATAAATCTTTTGGGCCCTGTCTTTCCAGGCGTCCACGAAATCTGAGGGTTAGAATGTAGGCAGTTGATAGGTGGCAGCATTTGAAAAAGTGGCTCTTGCTAATGATTCCATCATTTGCATAACGTTCTGTCTCCGGGCAGATCTGACTTAAAAGCACACTGCAGAAGAGTTATGAATATTGGAGTATCTCCTTGGGGAAGCAAGGTTACTATGGTAAGTAACTTTTTCTTTTTGGTCCCTGTGGTACTACAAGTTTCAAGTTTGCTGTTTATATATTTGTTCTTTAAAAGTACATATGAGGTCTTTGGTTATATCAATTTCAGTGGAGTCTGTAGGCTATGATCAATCCATTTCCAACGGTCTTCTTTTGGATGATGTAAGCTTAATTCATTCAAAGACTCCAAACATTTTCAGATAGACTTTCCCTCCAGTGGAGGCTTTGCTCAGTCTTTCTGCAAGATAACAAAAGCTGTTTTATTATTTATAGAAACAGTTATTGGTTTCTGTATCAAGCAATGTCTGCAGCATAGAACTAGAAGAAAAAGACTAGAATGGCAGCGCCTATCAGCATGGCCGAGTACCAGTACATAAAACGTGCTGCCATCTTGTGGATGTCAAAACTCGGAAAGCGCCCATTGACATCCACAGGACTGTAGTGGAGCGCTTCATTAAAATTGAATTATTCAAATATGTAAGTTGTAAAGAATGCTCACTGGGGTTACTATTGGGAGAAGGAACAATCAGGAACGTGCAAATGGTAAAAGCTCTCGCTGTCACTGCTGCAGCTTGATGATATATATGTTTGCAATCATAACATGCTCTTTAACATCCACATGATTGTGGTGGAGCGCTGCATTAAAATGTAGTTTGTTAAATGTCTAAGTTTTTAAGAATGCACACTGGGGTTATCGGAGAGTGGAATCTGGGGAACATGCAAATAGTAAAAGTTTTCACTATCAGTGCTGCAGCCTGATGATATATATTTTTGTAATCACAGTACCTATATATCTGCTGCTCACATACTGGTGCAATTAATGGGTACAATAGCAAAAGCTCGTCAGTGAAACAGACGCATTCTGTAGCAGTCGCTGGGCTCCTTGCAGTTGATATGCCACTACAGTTAACGCTGATCACAAAATACCAAACAGGCATGATTGGCAAATCGATTGGCAAATGTGTATGACAGCACTTGAGGGTAAAAAAAAAAATCATGATTCTTAAATCATACAAAGGGTCCAGCCCAGTGGCGCTAAGGGTTCAGGCGCTGGATGCCACACCTCGCTCCATGCCAGTGACCTAAGTTTGGAAGTGGACTCTGGTCGCCAGGGGGTCAGCTGCAGGGGGGGCAGGATTGAGCATCCATGGGACTGCTCTCCTCTCCTTTCCCAGGGAGAGAGGGAAGGCTTGTTGGTCCCACCTCTGACTGCCAACAGGTAGAGGCCTTGTGATAGCGCAGGCTGTGGTGGCACGGAAGAGAGGCACTGTAGGCTGGGGATGCTTGCATGCCTCCACATGCATATGTCACGTCAGCCACAGTAGGGATGGGAGAAAAGTGGAAAATGGGAGCTGGGATTTCAGTGAAACTCTGCATGTTTGTCTGCGGACCAGCGCTGCCACCCTGACACCATGTTATCAACAGAACACATGGCACCACGCGTTGTTAGCAGTGCACTTGGCACCACAAAGTGTTATCACTACAAGTGCCACAGTGCCATGTCAGCATTGTATGTGCCACAATTTGGTGTCTGCCCTGCACATGGCACACTTTAGTGTTGGCAGAGCATATACCACAGTGTGGCATGTACTGCTGCCACAGTGCAGTGCTTCATGCACAGCAGTGTGCCACATGGTGTGCTGTCATTGCTCTGTACCATGTGGTTTGTTGTCACTGCGCTGCACCATGTGCACTGCCATGACTGTGCCATGCCACATGCACTTCCATCACCACAGTGTTTCACATGTATGGGTGTCATTGCACTAAGCTACATGTACTTCCTGCACTGTGCCATGCGCACCAACATTACGGTGCTGTGCCACATGCTGTGCTGTAATTGTGATGTGTCACATGCACTACTGTAATTGCACTGTGTCACATGCACTGCCATCACTAGTGCCCAGTGACATCCCCATGGCCATGTACACAGAAGACCACACAGTGTGCCACATGCACTGCTGACACCGCATAGTGCAGTGTCAGCATTGCACATGGTACAGTACAGTATTAGCACTGCACATAACCTACTACAGTGTTAGCATTGCATGTGGCCCAGCACAGTGTCCACATTGCATAGCACATCTTTGGCAGTGCATGTAGCACAGTGAAGTGACAGTAGTGCTTGTGGCACATCAAAGTGTTAGTAGTGCATGTTGCACAGCAAAGTGACAGTAGTGCATGTGGCAGTGCATGGTATTGCCAGAGGATGTGACACAGTGTGGTGACACTAGTATAGGTGCACAGCACAGTGCAGCCACAGAGAAGTGCTGTGTGTGGTGCTGCCACACGCACTTCTGGTCACTCCATGTGCCCCTATGTGCCACGTGCACCCCGCTTCCCTCACTGCTGCTGAAAATACCAAATCAATCTGGGAGCACTGATTGTGTAGCCTGGACTCTGTGGCACAGAATATTGCTGAAAGTCTGCACTGTCATTACTTTAGCATGGGTAAATATATGATTTAACAGAACTGCAGCTACTGTTCTCAATGGATTAATTGTATCTACCTACGGAAATGAACATGGATATAAACATTCTGGAGTTCATCGAAAGTAATTACTACTCTTCATATGATACTTAATATTATATTTCACCAAGAAGTGAATTGTGCAGTGCTCTAACAATGTATGTTTCAGAAAAGAAAAGTTTTGTGAACTTAGGCATGTGGTGTTGCCTATGCATGCAAAAATCCACTCAAAAGCTAGCACAGGTAACCATCCAGCACCCACCCAACCCCACCATGGTCCGTTTACTCAATGGAAGTCCTGGTGTGCAGTGGCACTCCACACATTCTGATTGGCCATTGCCATAATCAGTGTCACCCCCCACCCTCCTATCACACTATGCAATATTAATACTGACTGCTTTGGTGTCTAGTGGCACCACCTGCCCTCCGATGCCCTGACCCGGCCCAACATGTCTAATTAGTCCCTGGTGTCTTGGGGGGGTGGATGATGTGCTCATTGCCTGGAGTGGGCTGCTAACCATCGGGAAGGCAGAGCGCCACCGGGATGGGTGTGTAGTGGGAGAGTGGTCACAGTAGACACAAGTAAATAACTCCACATGTCTGGCGGAGGGCAGGTGGTGCTGCTAGACACAAGACACAACTTCAATCAATATTATTATGGTGTTATGCAATAGGATGGTGGGGAAAGACACTAGACACCAGGGAAATCACTGCCATGGTGGCACAGGACAGTCGAGGGTGGCAGAGGGTGACAGCGGATGACAACATGGAAATCCAAGTGATAATGGCAATGGCCAATCAGTGTGCGTAGTGCCACTGAACACCAGGACATCCATTGAGTCAACGGGCCAGGGTCGGGGGTGTTGACTTTGACTTTGTATGTTAAAAAATAAATGTAAACAAACCATCAAGATCAAATAGATATTATTCAGAGTGACCTTGATTCCATCTCTGCTTGGGTTATTTCTTGGGGCATGCAGCTTAATACTACTAAATGCAAGGTTATGCATCTTGGTTCAAATAACCCTTCCATCTCATACATCAGTGGCAATCTACTTACTGCCACAACAGACTAGAAGGATTTAGGCATTTCCATCTCTTATAATCTTACTTATTCGAAACATCTGCTTTCCGTTACCAGCACATCAAACAAATTTGTTTGGTCCATTCTTCGTAACATTACTTCTAGAGACCGAAATGTGCTCATACCCTTATATAGGTCATATGTCAGGCCCCATCTTGAGTATGCATCACAGATATGGTGCCCATTTAAAAAACCTGATTGTGCATCCCTTGAAAAAGTACAAAGAAAATTTACTAAAAAAATATCTGGTCTTGAATCTTTATCATATGATCATAGGTTAAAAACTCTGAATTTGATGTCTCTCTCCACTCGACGTCTGAGAGGCGATCTTTTATTGTTGTATGATGTAGTACATGACCCTTATCTCAGGACTGAGTAAGGCCTTCAACTAAAATCATCACCCTATGAGATGAGGGGTCATCCATTCCAATTAATTAGGAAACCTTTTAAAAGAAAGAACCGTAAATATTTCTTTACTATTCGTTCTGTTGGGCCATGGAATAATCTACCACCCTCTGCAGTTCTGAGTGAGTCAAAAAATGTTTTTAAACTGCGTCTAGACAAACTAATCAGTTCAGGGTATAATTTAGCATATTACACCTTGATCTAGTATAAGAGCATTATGGGCTTTGGCCTACTAGCTCTTTTTCTGCACCTTAGTATGAACCATTCTGTGAGAATCTTATGGAGGTTAATGATCACAGTTCCGTGTTTTGACATCCACAAGATGGCGTGCTGCTTCATGTACAGGAGCTCTGATAAGTGCTGCCATTCTAGTGTTTTTGTTCTAGTTCTGTGTGTTTCTGCAACATTTGTTGTTGCTGATCATAGTACTCCAAGTCGTGCCTCACCAGTGACCTATAGAGAGGTAGTAAAAACTCCTTCCTTGTACTGTCATTTTCCGTACCTATACACCCCAGCATCTTGTTTGCCTCACTGTAGGCCTTGTTACAGTGTTTTGTTTTGTTTTACTTTCTCTTTATGCTCCCCCCCCCGCTTCCTGGGCCCTGCACCATTGGGAGTCACCTATGGTGTCTGCCCCTATTCTCCACCTACCTGGAGCCTGGAGGCTGTCCCCAATAGAGCCTTGGTTTTACCCACCAGGCAAGGACGAGGTGGGGCCTGTACACCCCAAACTTTCTTGTTTTGTCGGGTCGCCATCACAGGACAGGCAGGAGAGTTGTGGGGTCTGAACCTGGGTGCTTCATTTTCCTGGTGCCCAGGGAGCTGATGTTCCGATGTTCTTGGGGGCGTGATGTGCGCCCAGATGTCAAGGTGCACACGCTGACGTCCGACATGCCCCAACCCCTCTGGAAGGCTCTAGTGCTTGCTGTGCCTCCGCCCACCGCCAGAGGCTAGTCAGGTGCTGAGCCTCATCCCCCCAAACCTCCCAGAGAAGGCAAGCAGTTCTTCAGATGCTCGAGCCTTCCCCTCCCCCCCGGCCAGCCCTCCATCTCCCTAGGCTCGTTCCCAAACCTGGTCGTGAACCATGAGCAGTAGCGCTACCGCTGCACTGGCGGGCCGGCCCACTGGTCTGATTTTTTTTTTTTTTTTTTCGGAGTCACTGATGATTACCACTTTGTCCAGGGCTCCAGATAAGGTTTGTACTGACCTATTTTACTCACCTCATTTTAAAGGAAAGCAGTCATTAATACGGGCCCCCGCCCCGCAAGGCATACCCTCTGGTTAAGCCTTTTAAGTATGCTGCGGCGTTTTTCTCACGCCACAACATACTTTATTTTAATAAAGAAAAGTCCACGACCCAGATGTATGGTGGACGCTGGTGGGGGGCTGCATTATCTGTAAAGGTGCAGCATCGCACCAATCGCTTCAATACATTATGTACTGAAGTGAGCGTTGCAGCCAGGACCAGTATCATAGCACAACATCATCACTGCTAACAACTATGATTGATAACCACCTACAACTGAATCTACTAGTATCCCCCTTGGTGGTACCTTTGCTAATGAAATATACTCCTCATCTCTCCAACCAATAAAAAGGGTGTTTAAAATGAACAGCACTGACCAATAATAAGGAAAATAAGGGTGTGTTATTTTTCAAAATTGCTAACCATCACCACTATACATTTTGAGTACCAGCACAGGAACATGCCCATGTGTTTTTTTGTTTTGGAGATTCAGTTTTAGGGTACGGGGCTGAAGACCGCCAATGGAGGAATGCTTGTTGCATACCTGAATGCGTTGTTTTCCTCAATGGCGATATTCAGCCAAAATATGTTAATGAGCCCATTGGGCATGTATGGTGCAAAGGGGCTTCACGCATGACCATTATGGGCTCATTAGCATGGCTGCGATGGGCTATGTACGCTGGTCCAGCTCCCCCTACCCCAGCCTTGATGAAAGTAAAAATAAGCATTGTTCCAGTTGCCATAGTGTAGGGGACCTCTCTCTCCCCCACTCCCAATCCGGGATGTAATAAATTATAACCATATTCCCCTTTTCCATAATGTAGTGGACCTCCCTCTCAGCTCCGATCCCTGATGCTATACATTATAATCGTATTCCCCTTTTCCATACTGTAGTGGATGCCCCTCCCAGCCCCGATCCATGATGCAATAAGTTATAATCATATTCCCCTTTTCCATATTGTAGTGGACCCCCTTCCAGCTCTGATCCCTGATGTAATACATTATAATCATATTTTTCTTTTCCATAGTGTATTGGACCCGCCCCAGCCCCGATATCAGATGTAATACAATAAAATCATATTTCCCTGTTCCATAATGTAGTGGACCCCTCTCCCCAGCCCCAATGTAATAAATGAAAAAACATGTACCCTGTTTTCATAGTATAGTGTCCCCCAACCCAGTAGATAGTAGCCCCCCGCACCCCCTCCACACACACACACCACCCTGTGCCGGTGACTGGCATGGCCCTCTTCACTCTGACATGGCCAGTCGACAACTAATCGGTAACCGAGCACGTGCAGTAAATAGCACATGCTCATTGGTTGTTGCCAGCCAATGAGCGCATACCATTTACTGTCCCCCCCGGGGGGGGGGTACTGCCTACTGGGGTGGGTGGACACTACACTATGCAAATGAGGTACATGTTCTTCATTTATTAAGTGCACTCCTGTTTCTCTACTGTACCACATGCATGACTGTCACTGAAGTGTTTTACAAGTATGGCTGTTACTGCAGTGTGCCACATACACTACCAACAGTGCACTGTGCCATGTGCAGTGCCATTACTGTGCTGTGTCACATGCCCACATGCACTGTTGTAATTGTACTGTGTCACATGCACTGCCATTACAAGTGCCCAGTGGCATCCCCTGTTCTCATCCTGTGGTAAATGATCCCCCGTGTCCTGTGGTATCTAACTCATCCCCTGCCTACATGATTGTTTACTAGTGAAAGGGTTCTGAAATGGTTGGCTGCCTTTAGGATAGATAAGGCCCCAGGACCAAATGGGTTGCATTCGAGCATACCTCTCAACTGTCCCTGATTTTCAGGGACGTCCCTGATTTTACCTCAAAATTTTACTCTGTCACTCCTAAAAATTGTGTTTCCATGACCAAACAGCAGCGGTTATAAGCACAAAATAATGCCAAGCATTAAAGTTATGGACTTGTTCTTCCTTAGAAAATGCATTTTACACTAAGCCATTTATTCTGCCAGCTTCCTGAGTGGATATCTCCAATTCTGTAGAAGTGTCCCTGATTTTGGTCCTTTGTCCCTGATTATTTTAAGCCTTGTCTCTGATTTATGAGGCAGGAGGTTGAGAGGTATGCATTCGAGGATACTCGGGGGAATTAGCAGCGGAGCTGGCTGAACCACTGGTATGTTTGTTCAACAGCTCATTTAGGTCTGGTGAGTTCCAAGGGATTGAAATGTGGCAGATGTTGCACCTCTTCATAAAAGGGGGAGGGTGATAAGGAGCAATCAGGGAATTACTGGTCTGTCAGTCTAATCTGTAGAGTAGGGGAGCTGATGGAGTCACTGATTAAAGAAGACCTCATAGACTAGCTGGAGAGCAACAGGCTCCAGGATAGTAAACAGCACGGTTTTGTGTCACAAAGATCTTGTCAGACTAACCTGATAGTTTTCTTTGACTGGGTGACAAAGGAATTAGACAAAGGCCACACTGTGGATCTGCTCTACTTTGACTTTAGGAAGGCTTTCAACTCGGTATGTCACAAACGATTGCTCAAGAACATAGAAGACCATGGTGCAGCTATACCCATAGTGAACTGGGTGTGTACCTAGCTAGAGGGGAGGCAGCAGAGCGTGATGGTCAATGAGGTTAAATCAGAGGAGAGGGAGGTTATGAGCGCGGTTCCACAGGGATTAGTCCTGGTTCCAGTCCTCTTCAACATGTTCATTAGTGACGTTGGAGAAGGAATCCAGGGCAGATTGTGTGTCTTCGTAGATGACACAAAACTATGTGGGAGGGTGGATATTGCTGAGGGAATAAGGGAAATGCAGAGAGATCTACAAAAGCTGGAGGAGTGGTCAAAGGTCTAGGAGTTACAATTCAGTGCTAGAAAGTACAAGGTAATGCACCTAGGGGAAAAAGAACCCCAAGACAGAGTACTGGATGGTAGGAGAGAGACTTAGCACTACAGCTGAGGAACGGGATCTGGGAATTATCATTAGTAACTCACTTAAGCAGTCGCATCAGTAAAACAAGGTCTATACCAAGGCTAACAGGATGTGTCGGGAGGGGGTACTGATAGAAGAGGTAATACTTCCATTCTACAGATCCCTGGCGAGATCTCGCCTACAGACTGCGTCCAGTTCTGGAGTCCTCACCTCAGAAAGGATAAGGATAGGTTGGAGACGGTGCAGTGTAGAGTAGCAACAAGCATTTGTCAATGCCGAATGTTTGCTTGCTGGTATTGGCACTGGTACTGCATGAGTTAGAGAGATGCATAATAGGAATGGCAGTAAAGTATTGAACTAATGCCAACCCCCACTTCCATCCTGCATTAGCAAAGTGAACTACAGGGTACTATTTAGCCTGAATACCAATTCATGGTCATATGGACACGAATGGAAATGAAAAGGAGGTAGGTTCAGGAGGGATGTGAGGAAGTACTACTTTATGGAAAGTGTGGTGGAACCTTGGAACAGTCTGTCTGCTGAAGTGGTGGGTGTGAAAAGAGCCAAGGGATTCAAGCAGGGCTCGGACATAATGAAGAGAATAGTGGTTACTGGGGGTAACATGACCAAGGAGGAGAATAGAGGATGGGCATGGCTAGTACCCTGGAGGAACAGTAGGTTCCAGGGATTATAGGGAACTTGAGCAGACTGGTTGGACCTCTAATCTTTTTCTACCATCATTGTCTGTTTCTATGATCCATGGTGGGCAGTTGTACCCCAGTAAACGCAACGACAAGCACTTCCCTTCTCTTCACAAACTGTTCTGACACTGTCTGACGCTTATGACTGCAATAAAGTTCAGAAGGCCAGCGTTGGGAGGAGGTAACACTGGACTTGGGGCTGGTTCAGTTGTAGGGAGTGTTTGGGGGTTGGAGGCTGTTCCTGGCATAGGACAGTGGTGGTGTCTCTGCTACAGGGAGGATGGTAAGGAGGCTGGTCCACTTGCATGGACAGATATGGGCTAAGGTGGGGAGGCTGGTGTTGTGGGGGTGTTCAAGCTGCATGGAGTGTGGTCAGGGGTGAAGGATGGTCAATGTCCTTGAAGGGTGGTCCAGCAGCATAGAGGTTTGGGGCTGGTCCAGCTGAAAGGGTGGTCAGGATCGGCAGTGGCTGGTCTTGGCATCAGGTGGTGGTGGTGATTTCACTATGGGAGGGACGTAGCGGAGGCTGCCGCCAGGGTGGATGGGCTCTGGAGCCTTACACCAGGGCCAATTACATACCCTTGTGTGTGATAGGGTGGTTGCAAGTGGGACATCCTAGAGATAAAAGTGGCCAGCACCCGTGGATAGTGGCCACCACTTGAGGATGACATCTAGTTCCTTGAGGTGTCTGTATTTGCAACCATGAGCCATTTTTTCTCCCATGCTGAACAAGCACCAGTATACTTTTCCCCCCTCGGCCTACAATTTCTAACTGGGAGCTCAGCCACTGCCCCACCATGCCCAGGCTTATCCCCCAGGCGGGAATCCCCCCCCAACAGTCACATGGGATTGAGCCCTGGCTTACCCCCCAGAGTGGGGCCATGGGAGCAGGATCCCACCAGACAGACAATTGAGGCAGTGAAGACAGCAGCGGTGCAAGGCGTCATGCCTTGGGGACTGGGATTTTGAGATGCTTTTTGTCCCCCAGGAAGTGGGACATGCAATGGCTCAGTAAAGACATAAATTTTGTAATAATCCTACTGATCTTACTTTGAGAGAGCTCTTGCAGTAGGTATTCACAAGTAGGACTAAGCTGCCAGGCATCAGGACCCCACGGAAAAATCTCTAGCTAGCAGTCTCTGGCAGGGACCACCCCCACATCAGGTGACTGATGTCAGCCGACGTTGGTATAAAGGGGCGGTCCCCAATGTCCTCCCTCCAGTTCTTTCCCGCCGTTGGCTTGCGAAAGTACCTCGCAGAAGAACAATGCTCACTTGTCTCGCCATTTTGGATGAGTATTAATCCTTTTTCGATATTTACTTCATTTTTCTCAAAAATTGTTCAATTACCTCGCTGTGTATGTCATCCCCGACACCAGTGGAATTGCATAAAAATAAGTGCGACTCGTGTGGATCACTGCTCCCTCACAAGGACAGCCACTCTCTCTGCCTTTTCTGTTTAGGCCCAGACCATCACGTGGAGGAGTGTGAACACTGCTGAAAATTCAATCCTGACACCTGGAAACAGAGACAGCAGTCCCTGGAAGCCCATTTATTGAAAAAGAGAATGGCTTCCATGGAAAAGGAATTGAAGAAATTGAGGCAGGCGTCAACTTCTCCCGAGGGCCATCATAAAAAGAAGAGGGACAAGGAGAAACACCGGGATCAGGACCCATCATCCACAGCAGCCGCGACTTCAACTGGAGTCGCAGCTCTCCAGGTAACTTCCCCCCCTAGGGGATTGTCCTTCAATGGCTGCCTTAGTGGTGTCTAAGCTGGCGTCGAACCCCCCATCGGGCTTGCTCTCAGGCCCACCGGAAGCCTTCGGGGCAAAGGAGACCCGCACTCCTGCTACGGCCTCTAAATCCAGACCTACCAGTCAGAGTGCATCCAATAAGTCGGCCGTTGACCCCACTGATGTCCGCCCCGGACACGGCTGATAAGTCAGCCGTCGGATCCTCCGTTGTCTGCCCAGCTGGTATTGGGCGTCCCAGCACAACCTTCACCTGACAGCTGTCCATGTGCCAGGAGTGGAGAACACACTAGCAGATGCTCTCAGTCGCTCGTCAGCCAGGTCTCACAAGTGGGAACTTGACCAAGTCGTAGTAAATGACTTCTTCCAGCAGTGAGGGACTCCTCAAATGGATCTCTTCGCATCCCCCAACAACGCCAAGCTTCCCGTCTATTGCTTGCTCGCTCCAGGGTGAGATGTTTTTTGTCGGGATGCGCTGTCTCTATGCTGGAAGGACAAATACGTTTATGCCTTCCCTCCCATTCCTCTGATTCCGAGAGTGCTCAACAAACTCGGGTCGGAAGGGGCACGAATGATTCTCTTCACTCTCTTCTGCAACAGTTTTTTGAGGAACCTCCTATTCCTCTGTCACAACACTTGCTGACTCAGGATCAGGGGACCCTGGTCCATCCAGGCCTCAAGTCCCTTCACCTTCATGCATGGCTCCTTCAGACATAGCTAAGAAATGCTTCGGGGTTTCCCCCTTGGTAGCAGATATCCTGATGGAGGCCAGAAAGCCTTCCACCAGGTCCACCTACGCCATGAAGTGGAAGCGTTTCACTATTTGGGTGGGCTCCAAGTATCTGGAACCTTTCTCCTGCCCAGCTAATAGAGTTTTAGACTACCTGAGGCACCTGTATGACCTGGGCCTCAGCTGCTCTTCTGTGAAGGTTCATATGGCAGCCATTTCAGCCTACCACATCCCCTTCGGAGACAGGATGTTTGCCCAACTTGAAGTCTCCAAGACTTTTCTGAGAGGAGTCCTGTATTTAAGACCCCCAATTCGCAATCCTGCTTCCCCTTGGGACCTAAATTTTATCCTGGAAAAAATCACTCTGCCTCCCTTCGAACCGGCAGCTGAGGGAGAGTTAAAGTTTCTTTCTTGGAAGACACCGTTTCTGGTGGCCATTACCTCAGCCTGGAGGATTTCTGAGCTACAAGCCCTGATGTGCAAAATTCCATATCCGATTTTTCACAAAGAAAGGGTGGCCATGCATACCAATCCCAAGTTTCTTCCAAAAGTGGTGGCTGAATCAACTCTGAATCAATCCATCGAGCTCCCAGCCTTCTTCACGGGGGCACTCCAATCATGGAGCGTACCTCCTGCAAACATTGGATGTACATAGGATTCTGAGATACTACACCAACAGGATTAAGGATCTCAGAACTCTTTGTTTCTTTTGTTCACAAAAAAGAAGGCAATCCTGTTTCTAAACAGTGCCTCTCCAAGTGGTTAGTGAACTGTATCACTTTCTGTTATGACAGGTATCACAAAACCCTACCGGGTCAAGTCAGAGGTCACTCCACCAGGGGGGGTCTTTGCCTCTGCTTCTTGTTTTAGGAATGTGTCAGCGGCTGAAATCTGTGCAGCTGCAACTTGGACTTCTGTCCATATCTTTACGAAACATTACAGTTTGGACATTGCCTCTCACCGCAGAGCAGGCTTCGCGGATTGGCTGTTCTACAGGGACTCCTTTCATGATCCCTGATTAGACTTTCAGCCTTTGTGGATGGTGTTTCCTCCTCCCGTTTTTTCTTATTGTTCCAGACTGCTTGGGACTCAGTCCTACTTGTGAATACCTACTGCAAGAGCCCTCTCGAAGTAAGATAGTACAGTTACATAAGAACTTACCGTAACAGTAGATCTTCGAGAGAGGCTCTTACAGTAGGTATTACCTTCCCTCCCTCCATCCCCCTCAATTTCTTCCTTTCGGATATGGGGGCATATCCTCTTCTCTCCTGTCAGACCTTTGGCTCTTAGTGGGAAAGAACTGAGGCGGGCGCCGGGGACCACTTTATACCAACGGGCCGGCTGACGCCGGTCACCTGTCGTGGGGGCGGTCCCCACCAGAGACTGCTAGCTGAAGATTTTTCTGTGGGGTGCTGACACCTGGTGGCTTAGTCCTACTTGTGAATACCTACTGCAAGAGACCCCCTCGAAGATCTACTGTTACGGCAAGTTCTTACGTAACTCTACTTTTCTTTCCTCCTCGTGCCATGTTTACCCACAGTGTCGACACCACGCAGAGTTCTGTTTTTCCAGTGATGTGAAGAGGCAAATACAGGAATACATCTCCATGTGGGAGTGTGTGAACTTGGGAGTCTCGTGTGTTTGTGGGGAAGACAAAGTCTTATGCTGCAGCAGTCAGGAGTGACCTCTGCCATTACCGCAGCATCCACACACTGTGTCCTTAGTGACGTCCCAAATTCAGCATGTGCAGACTAGGGGGATGCTGTGAGAGAAACAGTGAGGCAACAGAAACACAGATGTCTTTCACAGTGTCCTCATGCATTGTTAAAGTGTCATTATTTGGTAATATGCTTGACAAGTTCGTCCTCTGTGCAGTGGCTAAAACAAAAAACTGTGGCAGTACTTACTTTCTTCAATGCTTGCCTCCAAAGTTGAACTCTCCATCTTGTAGCATTTCTTTTGGTCAGTGCCAATACACTGTTTATCTCTTTATGTTGGTCTCCTGCATGTGTGAAGCTTGCTCTCATGTTGGAGAGTTCAATTTTGTAGGCAAGCGACTCACGAATTAAGTACTGCCACAGTTTTTTGTCTTGGCGACTGCACAAAGGACAACCTTGTCAAGCATACTACCAAACAATGATACTCCAGAAATACATGGGGACGTTGCAAGAAAAATCATTATTTTTTTTTTTTAATTTTGGGTGCTTCACTGTTTCTCTCACAATGTCCAAATAATTTGCAGAGTCAGAGCTATGAGTGCGACAAGTCCAGCCTGCAACTCGCTATGGCAGCTGTTTGAGCGAATAGCGATACTTAACCAAAAAAAAAAAAGACACTGTACAAAGGCACCTGGAGTTTTTTGTTTTGTATACACACAAAAGAGGCCCCTATTTCTCACACTCTCCCACAGAGATGCATTCCCCTATTTGCCTCCTCACATCACCAGGAGAACAACTCTGGGTGGCATGGGTACTGTGGTTTAACATGTCACGAGGATGAGGAAAAAACCAGTAGGATCATTATAAAAGTTTGTCTTTACTGAGCATGGTACAGTTATGCCTAAATGGAGAGGTTTCACTTTGGGAGACATAATACAGGGGCACTGGAACCCCAGTGATGGCACATTTGTCTGTGGACCCACAATGCCACCCTGACCACTACTGTCTGAACTAGACCATGTCTTGGGTTGGAGGAGTGGGAGGACAGCCCTTGCTCCCCCGACCCCACTACAGGGGGAATCCGTGGTGGTGCCCCTCTGTGAGTTAGGCTCCAGGGGAGGCAGGCGCTGGTCCATAGGGAGAGGGACAGGGCTGAGAAGCCCCACCACCAATTATCCCTTGGATAAGATAAACCAATATGGAAACAAAAATCATGCAAAACCTAATGAGCTACAAAGTGCAATTTTGATTTATTTTTTGACTGTCGGCTGGCCGACATCTGTCTGTCCCAGCCACCCATCACTTGCACATCCTTACCCACACCCCCGGCAAGTGGTCGGGGAGGGGCTTCTCCATGAACAGAGACTGGTTTGTGATCTGAGGGGAGTTCCTCGGTTGGCTGCATGGGGTCTGGTGGAGGGCAGACGTCCTCCTGCATAGGCAGATGATTTTATTTCTGCCTCTTAAGGAGGCATGGCATGCAGTGACATAGTGGCGTGCAGACTGCTGGACATCCGGCACACCTCCCAAAGATCTTCATCACTGTCTGTCAGACCCCTGATCTTCACCAGAAGTTGATCAAACGCCAGAAGCTTCTTCACGCCCCCCCCCGGAGGAGAGCAGTCATCAATCCTCTCCTCCTCCTCCTGGAAGCCCTCTGACATCACTGGCTGACTTCCGAACCCGGGACATAAGGTTAAGGAAATGATTCCTAGAAAATAACATAAAATGTTTAACGTTCTGGGAAACGCTCGATGGGAACCTAAGCTTGTATAGCCGAGAAAGATAACATCTGAATAGAAAAGACAGTGCATTACTGGGAAAGACAACTGCACACTTTATCTCACAGAATTTAAACTGACAACTAGGGGGCAAGGGGACACAAGTGACTACTGAAAAACAAGTAGGACTAGAGGTATAGGTAAAAATCATGCAATTCCAAAGTAACCACACTAAATAAAAAAAAAATCTTAAGAAATGTGGTTTAAATATACTTATGATGAATGCAAAGAGTTTAAATATAATTAAAAAAACAGAATTAGAAATTCTGCTGGACAAAAAAAACATAGACCTCACTGCCATCACAGAGACTTGGTGGAATAACAATAATTTGTGGAGTAGAGATATAAAACGTTACAAATTACTCCACAAAGATAGAACACATAGAAGGGTGGGGGTGTGGCAATCTACATTAGGGACAGTATTATATACAATGCGATAGCAACCAAAGACCAACTGGAAAACTCACTAGAAATTATATGAATAGAAGGTAAAAAAATCAATATGGGAATCTGCTATAGACCCCCAGATATAAGGGAAAAGAGTATCAAACACTGCTAAATAATATCTCGATCATATCACAAAGGAATGATGTCATCTTGATGGGCGAACTGAATCTACCAAGCATTAAAGAGCCACCGACGCCTCAAGAAGAACTTTGAAGAACATAATATTTGGACACAAAGTAGCTTATATTTCTCAGCAGCTCTGTATTTCTTACCTCCATTATTTATTACTGAGGTCAGAAGCATGAAAACAGAAGAGCTGTTCCCTGAGGATTCATCAGCTTCTATTGCTTTTTCCCAAACTGGTGTCATAATTCTGTGCTTATGATATCACACTTATTCCCATGGCAACAGACTGTGATGTCACAACAGTGCATTATGATGTCAAGTAAAGGAGTAAGTTATAGAGGCAGATGAACTCTAAGGGATAAAGATCCTGTTTTTGTGGGAATTTCTTCAGTAACAAATAATGGAGAGGAGAAATCTATAGAAGATATGTCAAATACAAGCTGACTTGTGTCCAGCTATTATGTTTTCCAAAGTTTTTGCAAAGGCGTCAGCTGCTCTTTAACTGGGATACATTATTAGCCTCAGATAAGATGGAGCAAGGTTTTATTAATACACTGAGTGCAAATGGCCTAACACAGATAGTAAGGAAACCAGCAAGAGAAAATAATTGGACATAATTATTACAGATTTGGAAGAACATATAAGGGATATAAAAACAGAGGGACCACTTTATAACAGTGATCAGGAGGCTATTACCCTAAACATTAATACACAGATCAAGGTCATTAAAGGAAGGACTGTTGTTAAACACTACGCAAAGGTCAGATTTCATTTCCATCATCAATCGTCTGAAAGAATGGGACTGGGAGAAATAATCAAATAGGACTAATGTAAACTCATTCTGGAATGAGATAAAAAAGTAAGCCACTTAATCTAGAACAACACTACATCCCTAATAAGAAAAAGGGTAAAATCCCATAATGGTTTCTCAGGAAAAATAAGAAAGCAATCAAAGAAAATGGCATAAAGAAAGATAACAATGACTATAACAAAACCCAGTATAAAAATACACTACTTACTAGTAAAAGACTTATCAAAAAAGGAAAGAAGAAAACAGCCCACACAAAGGACAATGGGAAGACCGTCTATGCCTGCGTAAACAATATAAAAGTAGATAGATCTGTGGGGCCACTAAAAAAAGGGGAAAAGAAATATCTGAACCAAAGCATATGGCAGATGTCATTAACGAGTACTTTTCCTTATATAATCATAAGGATATAATTCACAATAAGGCAGAGCTTAGTAACTACAGAAGTCACAATCGGGCAAATAAAATTGACACTAAGATATTAAATGACAACTAAGTAAGATTAACATAAATAAATCAGCAGGACCAGATGAGCTCCAGCCACGGTTAATAAAGGAAACAAGAGAATGGATTGCAGCACCACTTGCTGCCTTGTGTCATAAATCAGTCAAAACTGGTGAGGTACCAGACAACTGGAAAAGGGTAACAGTCGTGCCAATATATAAAAAGGGGGATAAATCAAACCGATCAAACTATAGACCCAAGAAGTCTCACGTCTCTAACATGTAAAAATATGAAAACTAAAATAAAGAACAAATCAGAATTATATCTGAAAAATAAAAACATTATAGATACAAATCAACATGGATTTAAAAAGAATAGATCTTGTACCACCAATCTGCTTGTGCTTTATGAAAAAGTTAGTCAGGCCCTATCAAAAAATAAACCAGTTGATGTTATATATTTAGAATTCCAGAAGGCATTTGACAAAGTGCCACACAATGTACTACTAAAAAAACTATACAAACTGAATATAGATAGCACAACAGTACATTGGATTACAAATTGACTAGACAACAGAATACAGGCAGTTAGAATCAGAGGCAGCCTGTTTGAGACAAGAGAGATAACAAGTGGGGTACTGTAGGGATCGGTACTGGGCCCCATCTTGTTTAGTTTGTTTATTTCAGATTTAGACAAGGGTACAACAAACTGGACAGCCAAATTTGCTGATGATTCCAAATTTGGAGCGGTGGTACAGAACACCAAGCAAGTTGATAGTCTAAAATATGATCTAAAGATTGTAGAAAACTGAGCACAAGTAAATTGGATGAGCTTTAATCCTGACAAATGTGTCATATTACATATAGGGAAAAACAACACCCATGAATGTTATAGCTTAAAGGGTAAAATACTGAAAAAAGGTAGAAACTGAAAACCTGGGAGTCTTGATAAATAAGGACCTGAAGTTTAGTGATCACTGCAACAAAGTAATTAAAAAATCAAATACAATATTATGTTGTATAAAAAAGCGCATTTATTTCAAGGGATAAAGATTGCATACGCACATTACATACAACTTACATAAGGCCCCATCGGGATTATTGTTCTATGGTCTGGAGTCCTCACTTGAAAAAAGATATCCATAATATTGAGAGGGTACAACACAGGGCTACAAAATGGTATCAGGGATGAGAGAAAAACCATATGAGTATAGAGTAGAGACGCTAGGTCTGTACACGCTCGAGATGAGATGAAAGAGAAGTGACATGTTACAAATGTATAAAATTACAAGAGACAAAGAACTGATAGACAACCTGGGTTTGTTTATACATCAAAACAAGAACAATCTACGCTGCCATACACAACAAATCCTTATACAACACTGTGGAAATACTAGGAGAGGATTTTTTATGTATAGGGCAGTACAGAGTTGGAATTCCCTCCCTGGAGGTGGTCTTGGCAGATTCTATTGATATATTCAAGAAAAGATTAGACATTCATTTTGTGAATCAAAGGTAATTAAGACCCACCAAGGCGGGAGACAGGCTCAATGGGCTAACGCCTTCTCTTGTTTTAAACACTGAGTATAGAACTCAGTATATTGGCAATGTTAGCATACGGCAGTATATTATATTGTAATGCTTCTAATCATATACTTAATCGATTAAATACAACATGTAATAAACTAGCCCAATTTGTTCTAAATAAACCATCACAAACATCATTGTGATCTTTATAAAACATTAGTTTGGGGCTCGCTTTTTGTTAGACAAGAAAAGCAAAAGATAGTAATGGCCTGTATGATTGTTAATTGCCTTGTATCTATTTACTTATTTATTTATTCATTCAATTTTGGTAACCGAGTAGGCCCACTGAGCCCCGAAGGTCCCTTTTTCAAGGGTGACCCAGATCTGGTGTTAACTTCACTAGTGCATCCACTAATTTCAGTAAATATCTAC
Organism: Neoceratodus forsteri; assembly: GCA_016271365.2. NCBI lineage: Eukaryota > Metazoa > Chordata > Ceratodontiformes > Ceratodontidae > Neoceratodus > Neoceratodus forsteri. Next base: position 1,340,440,392 of record CM028132.1, read on the forward strand.
TGTGGGACATCAGCAATAGGGGATATCTTGTACCAAAAATACAAAGTATGGAATTTTCTCTGTTAACTACTGGGTGTCTAAAACATGGAGTCATGTCCAGCAATTTGATCTTTGAACAAGTTAAAGTTCTTCAAAAATCTAATTTCTGAGGAAATATGCTTTACTTGTAAATGTTTCTGACTTTGATAAATTAAGTTATATACAGTGGGCTGACACTATAGCCTAGAGGTTAGAGTAACGAGCTTGGTACATTTGGCATACCAGACCTGGGTTTGATTCTTACAACCTCCTCTTGCATACTGTGCGACTCTGAGCAAGTCACTTAACCACCCAGTGCTCCCAGGTCGCCCCTGAAAACAGGCACTTGTGCCTAGAGGGCCTTAACCAGTTACCAAAGACAAAATAAAATAAGTATTTTTTTTATGTTTCTTTCTCTAACTTTGGCGAAATGTGTTTTGTCTCTGCACTGTAACAAAGTGTAACAATTGTACAAATTACAAGATAACTTCCTAAATAGGGCCTGTAGGTCCTAATACTTATATCCTGTATAAAAATAAAGATATTTACTACTAATTTTTATAAAGTTTAAAGAACTAGTAACTGCAACACAATTGCATTAGAGTTCAGATTAAGTGTCATTATCCAATAAATCTTTCACATTGTCCACCACAGCTGCAGTGTGATCAGTCTCTGCTGGCTCCTTCTCCCACTCCCTTTCTAACCATTCTAGAAGCTTCATTAGGTCCATTGAATCAGAGAAGGACTGAACTTATTCTGAATGGTGAGCTGCAATCGAGCTGGAGGCAATAATGCAAGTGGGATTTAAGTTTTAGTTCTCATTTACACCCATCAAAGGCTTTTCACTGCTGTCTTGTGGCGTATGACCAGTTTAGAAAAAAAGAGCATATTTTTTTCTTATAGATTTTTATCCTCATTGCAGCTTGGACAAGCTAGGCTCCCTTCCATCCTGTTCCTCCGACCCCCACAGCTCCCAGCCTCCCCAGGACTTACCAGCTGGCCCGTCTTCCCCCCGTGGCAGGGTCGGGGGGAGGGCATCCTTCACCCTTGAGTCCAAGTATCCATATCTGGCCATCGGCATCCTGGTGGCAAGACAGGTGGGAGATCGGCAGACAGGGCTTCATGAATGCCTGTCTAGCTGCCATTTTCTCCCCGGCTCACGTTGCTGCAGCACACACATTAGTGTGCATGCCACAGAGTCCCACAGCACCGCTCACTTTCCTGCCTCTCTCATCCTGCATCACCACTAGGCCTCCACCTGGTGGTAGTCATTCATAAGAGCCAGCAGTCCTCCCTTCCTCCTTGGGAGAGGAGAGCAGTCCCTAGGACACTCAATCCTCTCCTTCCCCAGCTGACCCTTGGTGTCCCATGTTCGTTTCTGAACACAGGCTTATTTATTTATTTATTATGTCTAGGATTACAAATACCTTTGAGCCAAGGTTCTTTTACAAAGGTTCCACGTCAGTTAACATACAGCAGGGAATACAGTTGATAAAACAGCAAACAATTCATGTTACAACAGTGCTACTGAAGAAGGTCACGTATGGGAAGAGTAAGGTGCAGTGGAGGATGAAAAATGTGGGTAACTGAATGCGGCAGTTATAATGAAAGGAAGAACACAGCTTGTGCCCACGAAAAAAGAAAAATTGGTTGGGTCAAACGCACAGGGGTGGCACAGAGATAGGGATGAGAAGAGAGGGGGAGGACGTGGATGCAGCAGGCAGCATTTGTCAGACAATGAGTGGGAAAGGAGTGAAGGAAAGGAAAACGGGGGCAGGGTGAGGGGGGGGGAATAACTGCTTCAAGGGGGCAAAGAGGGGCTACAGCAGTGGTAAGTAAACCTGAGATTTGTAGTGGCACCTCAGGAGCTGGGGGGACTTGAAAGGAGCCAGGAGTTAAGCATAATATGAGTTGGGACTATGGCTGTGGAGAACATGAGCTAGATGAGGCAATCACAGGAGCTGGAGGCAATGAGATGGACCTGGAGCCTGGTTTTGAACAGGCCTGGTGTTGAGGCTGAGGAAATGGTGTAGCTGAGACCATTCAGCCATAGAGGAGCCCTATAGGCGAAGGAGTGTTGGCCCTGCATAGTACGAAAGCGAGGAATTTGCAGATTCTGGGTGGTTGAGCTCCTGGTGTTCCGTCGATTGGTGTTTTGATGTAACAAGGCAGTGACACCGGGGGTGTGAGGCCAAGGTTGATTTTCTCCTGCCATAGCACATGTGAGATACTTTATATGGTTGGAGAGTTGGAGCCTTCTGGATTGTACATAAAGGTCACAAGTATGGGTGAGGCGGTGGGCTCCAGTTGTAAGTCAGCATGCTTTGTTTAGGGCAGTTGTTATACATCTAAAGGTGGACGTCATGCTAGAGCCATAGATAATAAGGCCATAGTCAATAATTAAAACCACAGAGCTCTGGACTGCAATCTTCAGAGTCTCTGGGGTGAGATGTAGCTTATGCTTGTAGAGTAATCCAAGACGTGTGTTGGCAGCTTTGGCCACACTGTCAACATGAGCAGCATAGGAGAGATTGAGGTCAAGCAGAATCCTTAGATATTTGAAAGAGTAGACTTGTTCAAGGGTGGTCCCCTGCTTGGTGGAGATGGCAAGGGGGTGTTGCTTGTGACAGTTGTGTGAACTGCTGAAAAGCAAGGACTTGGTTTTCTTGTGATTGAGGACTAGTTTATGATTGGTAAACCATGTTTCAATGGCACTGAATCCGAGTTGGAGGCTGAGTTGTAGTGGTGTAGAGTCCTTGTGCGTGGAGAAGACAACAGCATCATCTGCATACAGGATGATTTATTCCGAGCAGGATTGCGATAGGGAGTTTAAAAAAAGGCTGAAAGGGAGTAGGCCCAGTATGGACCCATGAGGGACTCCAGAGCAGACAGGCAAGGTATCTGAGAGAGCACTGGCAATTTTACTCTTTGTGAGCAGTTGTCAAAGTAGCTTTTGAATCAGTGAGCAGAGTCTGGTGCGAGGCCAGCGAGGATTAGTTGGTCAAACAGCAGCCAATGGTGGACCGTGTCAAATGCTTTCGACATGTCAATGAAGACTGCCCCAGTAAGGAGGCCCTTGTCTAGAGAACTATGCACTTTACCAGTAAATTCAAGCAGGGCAGTGGTAGTACTGTGCCCTTTTCTAAAACCATGTTGTTGTGTGCCCAGAATATTGTATTTGTCCAAATAGTCAGTGAGCTGGTCCATGACAATACACTCAAGGGCCTTGGATAGTGGTGGCAATATGGAGATCAGGCAATAGTTTGAGTGGCTGGTCTTGTCACCACTTTTGTGGACCGGGGTCACAGTGGCAGTTTTCCATATTTCTGGGAATGTACTGCTGTTGAGAGAGAGGCTAAAAATGTTAGTTAAGTGACAGAGGACCTCCTCAAGTGTGATAGCAGCTTAAGGTCCAGGGTATCACTACTGGTTCTGGATTTAGAGATGGCTGAGGTGATGTAGCATGTGCCTCATTCAACTTAATCTCCCTGAAGTAGAAATGTGGGTGGTTTGAACAGAGTGCATGGGGTATTTGAGGGGGTGTCACTGTGAAAAAGTCAGGTGGGAGAACAGTACTGAGGTCAGTAAAAGCTGTGTGGAAGGTGTTTGCAATGACCATAGGGTCAAGGGTAGTGGACCCTTCAACAATTAGCATGGCCGGAGGGGACTTTGATTGTTTTGCAGTAATGTCCTTGATATTGTCCCAGAAAGCACAACCATTTCCCCAGGTGTTGCTGGCATGGCGCGAGGTGTGGTGTCCAGCACCACAACCATCAATGCCACCAGGCCGAACTAAAGAGCATTTTTTTACCCTCTACCATAACTGTGGTTCATTTGGCTACTAGGAAACCTCTTTCCTTGTCTCAGGGATAAAAACAAAAGCAGCACGACTCTGGGATATGCAGTGCAAGCAACCTCCTGCCTCAAGGTGATCCGATATGCTTTTTCAGTCCCAAAGTCTCACTGCGATACAGTTCCTTCTGGTGCTGTTGCTCCATAAAGTCTAATATATTGTTCCCTTCAGTGCCCTCCAGAAGGCCCAACACTCAAGTATTTTCTCCTCTTAGCAAGTTTTCAGAAGTCTGTAGCTTAATCTGGAGATGCTTCTTTTCCTTCACTAAGGTATCAATCACCGCCGTAGCACAATCTGGAATTTTGCTTGCATCAGGCACTGATTTTTTGAGTCCATATTCTACTCCACTGTAGCCAGCCTAGAGGTTAAAGTGCCCAGTTTGTTATCCATCATGGTGATGGATGAGCTGGGCCACTGTCTTTTCTAGGGCTTCCAGTGCTGCCCCCATCCAGTCTTCTCCACCACCTGAGCCCGAGGCTTCTGCATTGTTGGGAAGGCCAGCACACGGATGAAAGAAGTTCTGAACATTCTAACTCTGGTCTGTCATCTTTCAAGGACTTCCCATCTGGGTAGCCCAATAAGTTTGATATACAAATGTTCCTCAGCACTGGCTTTATACAGTACTATAACAAAATTAAAATTTTCTGCCGTTTGAATCTTTTGAACAATGTTTTTAAGTCATTTTTTGACTCAGCTTGTGTCATTCTCATTCCTTGAGTAATTTTTTTGACTCAACTTGCACCATTTTTTTTGACTTTGGCCGGATTTTCAAAGCTCTGTGTCGGATGCAAGGTGCTCGCGGCAAACAGTTGTGTCACAACTGGCACCTTGCATCTGAAGATGTGGTCGGGAGCTATGCAGCAAAGCAGCCTGCAGTGAATGCAGGTTGCTTGCAGCAAAGGGAGGTTGCACCAGACTTGCACCACAAAAATGTCTGTGGCATGACGCTAGGGGGGCTTGTGGCAGATGCAGGCTGCCACATCCCCCAAAATCACATTCAGAGAACCCTCCCAGAGGACAATTGTCTAAGTAGCGTTAGACCATCAAAAAGCAGGCATAACGGTGCTTAGACACCCTCTGGGAGGGTTGTCAACCATGCCACTGTGTCGCTCTCCCCCAGCCCCAATCTGCCAGTATTTTAGAATTATAGTACCCATGAAATGCCCTGTTGATCTAGTGCCCCCCAACCCCGATCTGCCAGTATTTCTGAAGTATAGTGCCCATGATATGCCCTGGTGTTCTAGTGCCCCCCAGCCCTGATCTGCCAGTATTTCTTAAGAATAGTGCCCATGATATGCCCTGGAGATTAGTGCCCCCCAGCCCCGATCCTCACACAAGAGTTATTACTGTACTTACTATAATTCCCTTGTGCTCTAGTGGCCACCCCGATCCACCTGTGGGTTCTATTATATTCTGTAAGTGATACCCTGGTGATCTAGTGGCCCCCCCCCCAGCAGGTAGTACCCACCACCCCCTTCCCCAACCCCAATCCGGCGACTGGTTCGGGGATTGGGATGAGGGAAGGGAGTGGTGGGCGCTACCTGCTGGAGTAGGGGGGTGGGGGGTCATTAGATCATCATGGCATCACTTATGGAATATAGTAGAACCTATTGGTGGATCTGTGCGGAGGGGGCACTAGAGCACCAGGGAATTATAGTAAGTACAATAATACCTCTTACGTGCAGATCAGGGCTTGGGGGGGGGCACTAATCTCCAGGACATAACGTGGGCACTATTCTTAAGAAATACTGGCAGATCAGGGCTGGGGTGGCACTAGATCACCTGGGCATTTCATGGGCACTATACTTATGAAATACTGGCCGATCAGGGATGTGGGGGGCAACCACTAGCATGGTCCTTTCCATGGGTGCAGCTGCCGGCCATCCGCCCAGCAACTTGTGGCATTATTGGTGGATGTGCCATCTGTTTGAATGATTCCACAAGCCACAGGATGCAGACTCCAGGACCCGGTCTGATGCTGAATTGGGCGCAGGGTCTAGGATGCAGGGACAGTTGGCGCAAGCTGCTATTGTCGCAGCCAGTCTTTGAAAATCCGGCTCAGTGTGTCTCATTCTCTTTCCATGAGTCATTTTTTGGACTCAGCTTGCACCATTTGTTTTGACACAGCTTGCATCATTTTAATTCTTTGCATCATTTGTTTGATGCAGTGGACCTCTTGCGACAGTTTATGGGACTTTGCCACAGATAATGCTTTTCTTGCAAAATATGGCACACTGTATTTGGTGCACCTGGATCAGATGCAAGATGGTTGTTTGATGCACCCTGTGTCAATCTACGGGCCCTTTGAAAATCTGGCCCATAGAATTTAACAGCAGATATGGACTGTTTGACCTACCCAGTCTGCCCATTTCTTTCCTGCCTGTACTGTCACTGCAGACTCTACTTGATCTCTGGCTCCCTTCCCCTCTTGCTTTCCGCTATGATTCCCATGTGCCTATCCCATGCATGCTTGAAGTCCACTACTGTGTTTGCCCCCACCACCTCCACTGGACAGCTGTTCCAGGCATCCACTACTCTTTCAGTGAAGAACATCATCACATTTCTCTTGAATTTACCCTCTTCCACCTTCATTGCATGTCCCCTTTTTCTCGTGCATCTTTTCCTCTGAACAATACTCCTCTCCAGCACCTTATTTACCCCTGCGAGGTATTTATAGGTCTCTATCATATACCCCCACTCCCACTTCTCTTCCTGGGTATACATATTGAGGTACTTCAGTCTCTCCTTTTAGGCCTTCTGATGCAGACTCTGCACCATTTTAGTTGCCCTTCTCTGTACAGCCTCCACCCTGTCTATGTTCTTCCTGAGATGTGTTCTCCAGAACTGGACATAGTACTCCAGGTGGGGGTCTCATCAGCGATCTACACAGCGGCAACACCACCTCCCTCCTTCTGCTGATGATACCTCTCCCTATACACCCCAACATTCCATTGGCCCTATCAACTGCCTTGTTGCACTGCCTCACCACCTTGAGATCATCATATATGATTACTCCCAGGCGCCTTTCCTGTTTGATGACTGTCAATACCTCTTCTCCCAGTTTGTACCCCACCGCTGGATTTCTGTGCCCTAAGTACATGATTTTACACTTTTTTACATTGAAACCCAGCTACCATGCCCTTGACCACTCCTTGAGTTTTCTCAAGTCTGCACATTATTTCCACCTCCTCTGGAGTGTCCACCCTATTGCAGATTTTGTGTCATCCACAAAGAGGCAGACCTTTCCTACCAGCTCATCTGCAGTGGTACTTATAAAGACATTAAAGAGGACTGGTCCCAGTACTGAGCCCTGTAGCACCCAACTGACTACCCTTCCTTCCCCGGAGTGAACACCATTTACTTCCACCCTCTGTCGCCTATCTCTTAACCAATTTCTTACCCAGTTTACCACCTTGGATCCACCTCTAAGCTGCCCAGTTTCCTTATGAGCCTCCTATGTGGAAGGTTGTCATCCACTGCCCCACCTTGATCTATAGCTCTGTCCACCCAGTCAAAGAAGTCCATCAGATCAGTCTGACATGACCTCCCCTCTGTGAATCAATGCTGCCTTGGGTCTTGTAACCCACTGGATTCAAGATACTCCATAATCCTTTCCTTTAGCAGTGACTCCATTAAGTTCCCCAACCCTGATACCTGGCTGACTGGCCTGTAGTTGCCATCTTCCTCCCTACTACCACTTTTATGAAGCAGAACTACACCTGCACTCCTCCAGTCTTCCAATGAGTTGTTAAAAAGGACTGTCAAAGGTGCAGCCAGTACCTCCCTTAGCTCCCTCAATACCCTTGGGTGTGCCCCGTGTGGCTGCATAGCTTTGTCCACTTTCAGATTTGCAAGTCCCTTCAGGACTGTCTCCTCTGTAATGTCATTGTGGCACAGGTCAGCATTTATAGGAAAAAGCAGGAGCAGTTGTAGAGTTTGCAAAAAGTATTTATTAGTACTAGCAGTAACATAAAAAAAAATTGTTCAGAATAACTGTTTACAAAGGCAGAATAAACAGAGAAGATCCATCTGAGTTTTCCTTCAATCTCTGTGTCTTCCAAAATACTGCAGCTCTCTCTTATAAGTCCTTGCAACTTCCCTCCTTAACAAGCATCCTGTTTTTTTCTAAAATGTTCTTGTCAATTTCAGGCAGGTGCAGCAAGAACACAATGTCCCAGGACTGAGGCCCCCTCTCCACAGCTTCTGAAAAAAGGCTTAAAAACTTCTCGCAGTTTGACCCCTTGAGTTCCCAATAGCTTTTTGCAATCATCTCAAACTATAATTATATATGTTTCTACAGTAACACTATATAATTTCTAAACAAAGGGATCCCAATATCAGTTACATTTCCACACAATGATTTGAATATATTTTTATACCAGCAGATATGCAAGGAGGAAAAGACAGAAACAGCAATGGAGGACTGAGAGACAGTGAGAGGCAGAGAACTGTAAGACTGTCGGGGTGATCAAAACCTAGGTCTCACAGGAAAATTTAGTCACGCAACCAGACAGACAAGAGACAGGAAAGGAAAGAACAGAACAGATCCCTGCATTCAAACTCTCCATAACAACTGGGACATGGTCCTATTCAACCCTGTCACATACACCCCCCTCCTTAAGAGGGAACCCGTTTTGTAAAACAAGTTTCCAAAACTTTCTAATAATTCTTTACCAGTATGAGCTTCTAACTTTCAGAAGTTAAGCACATGTGCAGTATCCTTTTTTCTATAACAGTAAAGCAAACAGTAAAGTTTAAACTCATACATTTGTTTTTCTACCTTCAGAACCCTCAATTCCTCATCCATATCTTGACAGAAAATCAGCATTGCTATTCTCTTTACCAGATTTGTGTATCACCTTGAATTTAAATGGCTCTAGTGCCAGGTATCACCTTGTGATTCTGGAATTTTTATCTTTCATTTGGTTAAGCCAACAGAGGATTGTGATCTGTTATAAGTACAAAGACAGTTCCTAGCAAATAAAACTTAAGGGACTCCATGGCCCACTTTGCTGCTAAACATTCCTTTTCAGTGGTGGAGTACTTTTCTCTCTGTCATGCACCTTCCTACTTATGTACAGAATAGGATGTTCCATGCCATCTATATTTTGACTCATGACTGCACCTAGACCTACCTCTGATGCATCTGTTTGTAACAAAAATGGTTTATCAAAATCTGGGCTTCTTAACACAGGAGCTGAACATAAAGGAGCCTTAATGGCTTAAAAAGCTTCATCACACTCTGGGGTCCATTTCACATTATTTGGGTACCGTTTTTTAGTGAGTTCAGTGAGGGGAGTAGCTAACTCAGCAAAGTTGGGAACAAATCTCCGATAATAACCAGCTAGCCCTAAAATGACCTGATATGTTTCTTTTGTTTAGGGGCAGGGCTGTTAGCTACAGTTTCTATTTTAGAAATTTCTGGCTTAACTTCTCCATTTCCCAACACATAACCCAAATATCTGGTTTCCTGCATGCCCAAAGCACATTTGGTAGGAATAATAATCAGACCTGCATTTTTGATAGCTTGGATAACTGCCCTTAGATGTTCCAGGTGGCTTTTCCAGTCTGGACTATACACCACAACATCATCCAGGTACACAGTACAATAACCAGTGTGAGGTGATAAAATTACATCAATGTACCGCTGTAATGTAGCTGGCGCACCATGTAAACCAAAGGGCATGGTGGTGAACTGATAGAATCCAACAGGAGTGGCAAATGCAGTTTTGTCTCTGGATTATTTAGCTAAAAGATTTGCCAGTAACCCTTGGTGAGAGGGTACTGATATACTTTGCACTCCCCAGTCTGTCCACCAGATCATCTATTCTGGGCATAGGATAACTGTCAAATTCTGACACTTGATTAAGTTTCCTAAAATCAAGGCAGATTCTAACACTACATTCTTTTTGTTTACAGTTACCATTGGAGATGACCAAGCACTCCTCAACTCTTCTATGATACCCAATTCTTTCATTTTTTGTAGCTTCTTAACCACGTCAGCTCATAACCTCTCTGGTAACCTGTATGTCTTTTGCCTAATAGGACGAGCATTCCTTGTCACTATTATGTGCTTGACCCCTCTTGCTCGGCCTGTTACTGTGGTAAAAGTACTGTTAATTGCCTTTAGCAAGTTACAAATTTCTGCAATTTGTTCGGAGGTTAAAGGAAATATTCACCTTTACAGCATCAGCAGTTACAGTTTGTTCCAATCTATCATACGCTACAGTCCATATCCTCAACCCGGATACCTCCCTCATCTGTCGGAGCTTTCCTCCTGTTTTACCTACCCTGGACCCCCTCCTGCCATCCCTTGCTACCCCCCCAGCTCCCTCCCCTCCATACTCCCCCAACACCTCCTCCTCCTTCCACCCACCCACTCTCCCCTTTAAATATTCTCCTTCTCCCAATCCCTTTTTCTCTCTCTCTCTCTCTCTCCTCCACTCTTACTCTCTCTCTCTCTCTAATCTACCCCTCGTTCGCACTCTCTCTCTCTTTCTTTCTCCTACCCTTTCCAATATTCTATCTTGACAGGCCCCCTCTGGGGCAGCTATGCCGTACGTTGCTAATTGGAATCTCCTCCCGCTGTTTAATTTCAATTGTCTAGGTTACTCAAATTTATTATTTATCTATTTTCTCTCTATTACATCGCAATCTTATGTTTTGTGTTAACTGTCAAGTTTTTGTTATGTCTCTGCTGTTTTACATCCTGACATGGAACCTTTGTAACAGAGTGTATACTCAAAGGTTGTATCTGAAATACCAAATAAATAAATAATATCTTCTTTATCAGTTTCTGGTAAAACTAGCAAAGCACCTTTTGGCATTTTTTAACCCATTTCTTGAGGAAGTTAGCATGGTATATCTTAGTAGGATTTTTCCTGTCAGGGGTTTCAATCTCATAGTTAACGGTGCCAGTACGTCTGAGCACTCTATAAGGCCCTTACCACTTCATTAACAGTTTATTTTCTGCTGTGGGCAACAGTAACAAAACCTTTTCACCTGACTCAAACTTTTTCTTGTACCCCATGGTCATAATACGCCTTCTGCTGGTTTTGAGCCTCTTCCTGATTACTATGGGCAATTTCAACATATTTTGCCAGCTTCTTTCTTAGGGTACACATATGAGACCTTATAGATTGTTTCTGAGTGGGGTTATCTTCCCACATTTCTTTTATCACATCCAGTGGCCCTCTTAGCTGCCTACCATACAGCATTTCAAATGGTGAAAACCCAGTGGCACTTCTCTGTAAGCAAAAAGTAGGTAAGGCAAGTATTGATCCAAATCTTTCCCTTCTCCTTTTACAAACCTTTTTAACATGTATTTTAGGGTTTGGTTAAAACACTCAACAAGACTGTCTGTCTGAGGGTGATGGGCGAGGTTCGTATGGCAGTGATACCTAGTAGGCTGTACAGCTCCTTAAGTAATGCAGCACCAAAATTACTACCCTGATCAGTAATAATTTCTTTAGGTATGCCCACTCTGCTGAAAATGTTTGCAAGCTCTGCTGCCACATTTGAAGCTGTGACAGTACGCATTGGAACTGCTTCTGGGTATCGAGCAGCATAATCGCATACTACCAGGATAAATCTATTACCCTTTTTACTTTGTCTAAAGGACCAACCACATCTGTTGCAATTCTCTCAAAAGGCACATCTATCAAGGGTAGGGGCAGAAGTGGCACCTTGTCTTTTCTAGTGACTGGGGCTACTTTCTCACACTCAGCACAAGAATTACAATAGCAACATCTTCATGAATTCCAGGCAAGTAAAATCTGTTCAGCAATTTGGCAAGAGTGCAATACCTCCCTGAGTGACCAGCCATAAGACTATCGTGCTATCTGTTCTATACTTCTGTGGTATAATTAATTGTTCTGTCTGTTCCTGTGTCTGAGGTTTAACCCAAACTCTGTACTGTAACCCATTATATTTTTTAAACATTGGTTCATCCTGTTTGGATTTCACCCCCAGCTGCTTAAAATAACCCTGGAGAGTAAACATTGTTAGCTTGCTCTGAAACAAAATCACAATCAGTTATCAGTTTAGCTTCAGCATTTTCATATTTTATCCCTTTATGTCCATCAGTCTTTTGTTGCCACTGTTGTCTCAGACGTCATCTTTCTTTCCTGGACTTCCAGATCTTGGAGCTGTTCTCCAACAAGTCTGAATCAAAGTCACTGAAAGGAAAAGCGTCCCCACCCTTTGAGATTTTCTTTGCCTGAGCTCTTGTTACCACTGCTGCTCAAACTGTAGGGTTCAGTTCCTCGGAGATTAACTCAGTAAATCCTGGACATTCATTTTCAATAATCACAGGTACAGGTAACTTAGGTACTACCCCCACTTTCATTTGGTGCAACACACCCTTAATGGTCAGAGTCACTTGGGTGGTGGGATAGTATCGAGTGTCCCTGTGGATGCAGATGACACCAGTACCTGGTCCTTTTGCACAGTGTTTTCCCAGCACCTGAACATGCACTAGGGTCTGTCTGCTTCCCAAATCAGTTTGTCTCTTTACAGTCTTATTCCCCACCTTCACATATGTTAAGTACTTGCCCCAATTTGCTAAGGACAAATCTGCTCCAGTGTCACTCTTCTTATGGCAATTTCTTGCAATATGACCTGGCTTATTACAGTTATTGCAAATAACATCTTTGGACACAGATTTGTTACCCCCACCAGAGTTATTATCAGACTTGGAGTTTAAATAGGAAAAAGAGTGTCTTACCGGTGCTTGGCTGTTACTTTGCTGCTGTGGCATCTGTCTGGCCATTTGGTAGTCTTCAGCCAAAGAAACAGCCTTTTCCCCACTTTCTGGTCGGTGTTCCTTTACCCAAAGCTGCACATCTGTAAGCAGGATGTTGATGAATTGCTCCATGGCAGATGTAGCAATGATCTGTGGGACTCTTTTTCCCTCTGGTTGGAGCCATTTTATCAGGAGTTCTCTGAGTTTGATGAAGGCTTCTTGAGGATCGTCGACTGAGTTGTACTTCAGAGATCGAAATCTCTGCCTGTAGATCTCTCCTGAGATGTCATACCTTTTCAGGATTTCATTTTTCACCAGGTCATAGTTTTCTGACTGTGCAGTGTCCATATTGCTGTAGGAAAGTTGTGCTTTCCCTATCAGGTAGAGTACCAGTCTGATTGTCCATTGTTACTTTGGCCATTGGCAGACTGTGGCAACTCTTTCAAAAGTTGTCAGGTATGCCTCGATATCATCCGAGGGACATATCTTTGTAAGTTTAATGGCTTTTAAGTTGCTTGTGTTTTGTTGCTCGTCTGGATCTGTGCCCAGATCCTCTGCTTTTGATAGCTTGCAAGGCATCCAGCCATCACTGCTCCTGGTGCTCCATCTCTTCTCTCTTCTGCTGCTTCTATACTCTCCTCTGCTGCTTCTGTCACTGCATCTCATCTCATCTCATCTCATCTTTTCTCTTCTCTTCTGTTTCTCTTTGTTATATAGCCCACCATTTGAAAAAGGCAGTCAGGCTTTCAGGTTCTCTCACTGCCTGTTTTTTTTTTCCATAACTTGTGCTGGCTGTACAATCTCAGCTTGGACTTCTGTCTCTGCTAGTTTGGCTGCCATTCTCCTGGTAAGCACTCCTGAACTTGCTGCTACAGAATCCATACCTTTCTGTATGTTTCCTTAGTACTAGATCTAGTACCCACTCACAAAACTCCTGGTTTAGAGTATGTACAGCGTAATCCCACTTAGGTTGACACCATCTGTCATCAAGGCACAGGTCAGGAAGCATAGGAAGAACCAGGAGCAGTTGTAGAATTTGTAAAACGTATGTATTAGTACTAGCAGTAACATAAAAAAATAAAATTGCTCAGAATAAGTATTTAAAAAGGCAGAATAAACAGAGAAGATCCATCTGAGTTGTTCTTCAATCTCTTTGTCTCCCAAAACACCGCAGCTCTCTCTTATAAGTCCTTGCAAGCATCCTGTTTTTTTCTAAAATGCTCTTGTCAATTTCAGGCAGGTGCAGCAAGAAAACAATGTCCCAGAACTGATGCCCCTTCTCCTTATCAAGCATCCTGTTTTTTTCTAAAGTGTTCTTGTCAATTTCAGGCAGGTGCAGCAAGAACACAATGTCCCAAAACTGCTGCCACTTCTCCACAGCTTCTGGAAAAGGGCTTAAAAACTGCTTACAGGTTAACCCCTTGAGTTCCCAATAGCTTTTTGCAATCATCTCAAACTATAAATTATATACATTTCTACTGTAGCACTATATAAATTATAAACAAAGGGATCCCAATGTCAGTAACATTTCCACATAATGATTTGCATATATGTTTATACCAGCAGATATGCAAGGGAGGAAAAGACAGAAACAGCAATGGAAGACTGAGAGACAGAGAGAGACAGAGAATTGCAAGACTATCGGGGTGAGCAGATCCTAGGTCTCACAGGAAAATTTGGTTGCGCAACCAGACAGACAAGAGACAGGAAAGGAAAGAACAGAACAGATCCTTGTATTCAAACTCTCCATAACAGCTGACTCGGTGATGCAGAGTGTTGAGGCGCTGGACGCCACTCCTTGCACCATGCCGATGACCTGAGTTTGGGAGCATGCTTTGGAGTCGGGGCCAGCAGCGGAGAGAGAAGGAGCGCCCACTGGGCTGCTCTCCTCTCTTGGGTGGAAGGGCATGGGTTGCCCAGTACTCTGGCAACCCCTGGTGGAGACCAAGGGGGGCCACGAGATGCCGGGCTGCTTGCAAGGAGTGTGGCTGATGCAGGCAGGGTTGCCATGTGCCACAGCGTCAGATGTGCACCATGCATGGGGGGCTTTGGGGTTACATTCTGAAATACCCCTCCAGCCCAGAAAGGTGACAGCCCTGCCAGTGCCATTGCCATATGCCCAATGCTGGTTCCCCACCACTGCCCCTTCGGTCTCCCCAGGTTGTAGTCCCCTGACCCGGGGAACTGTAACAAACTTGAAGATGCAGGGGAACACAGCGGGCGGTAGAGCTCCACGGCAAGTGCAGTAGCCTGACAGAGTTCCAGGCTATAAGCCAGAAATAGAATTGGAAAAAAAAAAAAACCTCTCCATAACAACTGGGACAGGGTCCTATTCAGCCCTGTCACACGTAAAGAGACTTGTGTCTACCTGCCTCCTTCCAGTGCCCTTGGTGCTGTTATGTGGCCCATTCCTTTCACCTTGCTCTCTGATGACTGAACAAAAGTATTTGTTCAGAATATCTGCTTTTACCTGATCCTTCTTAACATCACAAGCCCTCCCTTAGTCTTCCTCTTTTCACTTATGTACCTAAAAAATATCTTGTCCCCTTTCATTATCCTGGGCTGTTGAGCTCCTCTCGAAGATCTAGTGTTACAGTAAGTTCTTATGTAACTGTACTGTCCCCTCCCACCAATGGGACCTCAGTCGCCGACATAGATCCTTGGTGCAAGATATTTAAAACAATAATCCAAATAGCTTGCCCTTTGCCCCACTAGCCCACTTGGTGCTTATTTATTTGAACAGAAGGACAGAGACACCTTGGGCCTACTAGCCCTCTCCTCAACTGGCCCATCTGGGCTATTTAAGTTTAACTGGGCTTGTCCTGCCCCCTTTAATCCACTGCAGAAAGTTGCCCTTATAAATATTAATTGGCTTTCAATAGGACCTGATGTCCTTAGCTGCACCCCATGGGAGCCAGTTCATAAATATTTATTCTTCCTGATGCCCCTAGCTCCTCCCCTTGGGAGCCTATTCATGAAAATTAACTGTTTCCCACAGCAGGGTCTTACTGCCCTTAACTCCACCCCGGGGCATTACTCTGCCAAATTAATATATTTTTTTCAATTTTGGCTCTTCAGCCCACCCCCTCTGTGGCTCTCGGATGATTTCTAAAGCACCCTCCGCGCGTTTTAACAATTTATTTTCTTTTTTTTTTTTTAAACAAAGCAGGCAGTCAACACCTGGCTGATGGTGCTGCCACTGACTCAACGCCCCAGCCAGGAGTGAAGAATGGGGAGACTGAGAAGCTGGGAGGTAGCAGGCAGTGGGAGGGACCCGCCGGCGGGACCTTGCTGGGTCTTTCTTCTTCCAGGCGCTCTGCCCGATGCTCACTGGGCCTGCCCCCCCAAGGGACTGGTGAAACTTTTTAAATTAATTAAAATGATAAACAGTGCTGAACTCAGTCCACACCTCGGCCGAACTCCGATGACTTCTGCCTCTTCTGTGATCCGCTGCCAAACTGAATCTGCCACACTCACGGACTGTGCACCACTGCACGAACTGGAGACTGCTGACCAGGGAAGCTGAGGCATCCAGACAAGCCCACGAGATGGTTTCAACCAGCCAGGTAAGCCAAACTCTCCCACTCACTTTCTGGAGTCTTCACTTCTGCCCAGAAACTGATTTTTATGTTTGCTTGCACGCACGTGCAAGAAACATAGTGCCATTATCTGAGTTTTTGTAGGTGTGGCACCCTGTCTTCCAATTCAGTGAGTGTGTTTGCAGGCACGGCCACAGTTCACCAATGAATGCTGCCGCTGTCTATGACAGCAGTTGAAAATGCAGTGCCATACAGCTGAAAGGGAGAGCTCCACTTCAGTGAGCAGCGATAAGACAATGCATACACATGCGCTCCCCCCCACACACACGCACACATATTGTGTGCTCATGCCCCCCCACGCACACACTGTGTGGCCGACTGGGGTGCTCAGTCCCCTGTCTGCTCTGCTGCACTTCCCCCAACAGAGTTCCAGGTGCCATGCTGGGAGCCCACCCCAGCATGGCAACAGTACATATGGCTGACAGGGGTGCCTAGTCCACTGTCGGCTCCATTGTTCCCCCCCAACAGACTACCGGGTGCCACGCTGGGAGCCCACCCCCATGTGGCAACAGTCCATATGGCCGACGGGGGTGCCCAATCCCTCGTCGGCTCCAATGCCCCCCGCAAACAGCCTTCCAGCTCACCACGCTGGGAGCCCACCCCAGCGTGGTACAAGTCCCATGTCGTTCCTAAGAAAAAACCTGCAAGAAAAAACCTTCCTCGCTGACTGTCCTGACCCCTCCCCATCTGCGCCTCACCCTCTGTACACCCTGCCCCACACCCCCCCACCTCACCCCATACTTACCTCCGGAGTCCGGGCGAACTGAGGAAATGCCGTAAGTTGTATAATGGAATAAATAGGGTTTTTCAACTTTGATGCATATCTCAGACATTTTGGGGAATTCTTTCACCAAATTTTCAACATGGGTTTTTGGGACCCCACCTCATGAATTCTGTCACTGTCATTTTGTTAATCGGCCCCAAAAGGTGATTTCGCAGTCACTGCACAGAACCACCTTTAGGGACTGATTTACGAAACGACAGTATCAGAGTTCATGAGGTAGGCCCCAAAAACCCTATGTTGAAAATTTGGTAAAAAAATTCCCAACAAGCATTTGTCAATGCCGAAAGTTGCTTGCTTCTATGTGCTGTTTAGGAATTGGAAGTCACTGGAGTGCAAATATTGAAAATTCAAGAGCTTACGAGCATGCGTAGGAACTGTGCAATGCACGCTCGTAAAACAGTCATTTTTAGGAATTTTTTCACCAAATTTTCAACATAGCCATTTTAAGACCTCTGCTCATGAACAGTGTCACTGTGATTTTCTTAATGTGTCCCATACATTGAATTTGCACACCGACTGTGCCATTGTGAGCTACATGAGCGGAAACACCATTTTGGGCAGGATGTGAAAAATGACAGCTATACTGCTCATGAGGAGATGTGGTAAAATGGCAATGTTGAAAATCTGGAGTGAAAATATTGAAAATTCGCAAACTTACGAGCATGCGTAGGAACTGCGCAACGCACGCTCGTAAAACAGTCATTTTTAGGAATTTTTTCACCAAATTTTCAACACAGCCATTTTAAGACCTCTGCTCATGAACAGTGTCACTGTGATTTTCTTAATGTGTCCCATACATTGAGTTCGCACACCGACTGTGCCATTGTGCTTACTTGAGGCGGAAACACGTTTTGGGCAGGATGTGAAAATGACTGCTATACTGCTCATAAGGAGGTGTGGTAAAATGGCAATGTTGAAAATCTGGAGTGAAAATATTGAAAATTCGCAAACTTACGAGCATGCATAGGAACTCTTAGCGCACGCTATTAAACAGTCATTTTAAAGATTTTTTCACCAAATTTTCAACATAGCCATTTTAAGACCTCTGCTAATGAACAGTGTCACTGTGATTTTCTTAATGTGTCCCATACATTGATTTCGCACACCGACTGTGCCGTTGTGCGCTACATGAGCAGAAACACGTTTTGGTCAGGATCTGAAAAATGGCAGCTGTTCTGCTCATAAGGAGGTGTGGTAAAATGGCAATGTTGAAAATCTGGGGTAAAAATATTGAAAATTCACGAACTTACGAGTATGCATAAGAACTGCGCAACGCACGCTCGTAAAACAGTCATTTTTAGGAATTTTTCCACCAAATTTTCAAAATAGGCTTTTTGAGAGTCCACCTTATGAACACTGGCAGTGTCGTTTCATTAACCGTTCCAGAAAGGTGATTTCATGCAGTGGCTGCGAAATCACCCTTCGGCCCGAGTAACGCCATGACAGTGACATCATTCATGAGAAGGGGTCCCAAAAACTCCATGTTGAAAATTTGGTGCAAAAATTCCAAAAAATGCCTGAGATATGCAATAAAGTTGAAAAAACCCTGTCTATTCCATTATACAGCTTACTGGCATTTCCTCAGTTCGCGGTCGGCTTTGAAGAGTGTGGACGTGTTCCCGGTCCACCGAAGATCATCGCCCCAAGGTCCGGAGGTAAGTATGGGGTGAGGGGGGGTGTGGGGAGGCAGGGTGCGCAGTGGTTGGGTGCGGGTTTTGAGGGGGTAGGGAAGCGCTGAGGATAGTTTTTCATTTCCAGGTTTGTTTTTTTTAATGACGACGTGGACGCTTGCCATGCTGGGGTGGGCTCCAGCGTGGCACACAAGGACGGTTGGTGGGGGCATGGAGCTGACGGGATTGGGCACCCCTCGGCTATAACACATTTTGCCACGCTGGGGTGGGCTCCAGCGTGGCACCTGGATGCTTGTGGGGAGAGACAGTGGAGCCGACGGGGATTGGGCACCCCTATCGGCCGTAACATCATTTGCCATGCTGGGTGGGCTCCCAGCATGGCACCTGGATGCTTTGGGGGGGCGGAGCCGACGGGATTGGGCACCCCCATCAGCCGTACAGTGTGGGGAGGGGAGGGGAAGGCGCATGAGCATGCAGTGTGCATGGTGGCGCGCACGTGTGTGTAGTGTGGGGAGAGCTCTGCTCACTCAAGTGGAGCTCTCCATTTCAACTGTATGCCACTGCATTTTCAGCTTGTCATAGACATCTGCAGCAGTGATTGGGAAACTGGGGCCGCACCTGCAAACGCACTGACTGCATTGGAAGACGGGCTGACACACCTCCGGAAACTCGGATGATGGCACTATGTTTCTTGAACATGCGTGCAAGCAACATAAAAATGACTGTTTTACGAGCATGCGTTGCGCTGTTCCTATGCACGCTCGTAAGTTAGCGAATTTTCAATATTTTCACTCCAGATTTTCAACATTGCCATTTTACCACACCTCCTTATTAGCAGTACAGCTGTCATTGTTCATATCTCGACCAAAATGTGTTTCCGCGCATGTAGCACACAGTAGCACAGTTGGTGTGCGAAATCAATGTTCAGGACAGATTAAGAAAATCACAGTGACACTGTTCATGAGCAGAGGTGTTAAAATGTCAATGTTAAAAATTTGGTGAAAAAAGTCCTTAAAATGACTGTGTTACGAGCGACCATTGCGCAGTTTCCACGCACCCTCGTAAGTTCATGGATTTCTAATATTTTCAGTCCAGACTTTCACCACTGGCATTTTTACACACTTCCTTATGAACAGTACAGCTGTCATTTTTCACACCATGGCCGAAATGTGTTTTCGCACTTCCAGCACAGAAATGCGTGGTCGCTCTGGGAAATCATTGTTCGGGACAGATTAAGAAAATTACAGTGACACTGTTCATGAGCAGAGGTTCCAAAATGTCTGTGTTGACAGTCTGCTGTAAAAAATACCCAAACTAATTGCATTACGGGTGTGCGTTGCGCAGTTTCTACACACGCTCGTGACTTCACCAGTTTTTTTAATATTTTCACTACAGATTTTCAACATTGCCATCTTTTGCACCTCCCCGTGAACAGTACAGTTGTCATTTCTCACATCCTGTTCGAAATGTGTTTTCACATCTGTGGTGCCAAATGGTGTAGTCGATATGCAAAATCAGCTTTCGGCTAACAAACTGATATTACCACTGTTCATAAGGTGGGGGTCACAAAAAACCCATGTTGAAAATTTGGAGTGAAAATGCCAACAAACACCTGATGCGTTAAGGTTTCTGACCATAACGCCCCACCCTGTAGAGATTGACAGGCATCAGGGGTGTGACTTGGAATTCTCGCCTGTAATGCTTATACCATTCCACACCCTGCAGCCAGTGAGAGGCATCGAGGTGTGCCTTGGACTCTTTGGCCCCAAAGTTCACCCCATTCTCCTATACAGCACCCATCTCACCGTATTTCCTGATGGAATGGGATAAGCATAAGGGCCAAAGACCCCAAGGCACACCGTGACACTTGTCTGTGTCTGCAGGGTAGGATGTGGTGAAATGACATGACCGTTATGCCTGATGACCCAAAGGCACACCCCAATGTCTGTCAGTCTCTGAAGGGTGGTGGTGGGGTTGGCTTCAGTTCAATACTTCATTGCCATTCCTATTATGCAGCTCTTTAACTCCTACACTACCAATGCCAATGCCAGCAAGCAAACATTTGGCATTGACAAATGCTTGTTTTAAAATGATACACTCAGTGTTCCAGAACCAGAACCCCGAGCCTACATCACACTGCTCTTTTTAATTTTAAAACAAAACACCACGCATTGGGCAGAGTCAGCAATCCCAGCACGTGGTTAGCCACAGCTCGTGCTGCCTGTTTGGGGGGAAGGGGGTCTAATAAGGAGCAGGCAGTCCAGAGAAGAGAAAAACTCTCTTTTTTTTATTTAAAAACAGTCTACCCTACTGCCTTGTCTGTCTTACAGTGGGGAAGGGAAAACAGTAACTGAGGGGTCCCAATACCATGCTCCTATGCTACCCCTGATGCCCACACTGCCCAGGGCTCTAAGGGGCACTTTTTTTAATTCTGTTGGGCTCCATACTCTGGGGCTCTACATTAGTTACACAGATAATGGAACACTGATTAGTAATAAGCTGTTGTTTACTAATATGGTATGTGCCTGAGAAATCGGGAAGGCAGTCATCCCGGCGGAGACGGCAGACATGCACACACGCTTGTCTCTGTGCGCATATCTGCATGCTCGCCTGCTTGCGCTGCTCACATAGTGGCGCGGCTTTAAGGGATGGGAAAAAGGAAGTCATTTGGGGTAACCATTGCCTCAGTGCTTGCGCATAGAGGTTCTTTGTCTTTTAAATTGTTTTTTGTTTTAATTGGGTTCACCACACCATAACCCAGATAGACCATCTTAGGGTAGCTGGTTCATTCCACTGGGGTGTCAAACAGATGAGGCACACTGATGAGTCCTGGTAGGACGAAACACATGTCTATGTCTTCTGTTGGCACCCTTTGCAAACTGAGTGAGAGGCCTTTTGGCACCATGCATTTTTGCTTAAAGTTGAACCAGCATAATATTCTGTGATGATTTGCATATGCAGTCCATGATGCTTTGCGTTATGGGGGCATGTGTGATTTTGTATTTCTCAGGAAGTCATTGCCACGTCACTCATATGTGCAAGATTTATAATCAGTGTTGCACCCTCCCAACCAGTATGTGTGTGTTATTGCACTTTGATATTACAGGCTAGGTCCAGATTCAAAATATAATTAAAATAACAGATAGTGTTGTAGTTCCTACTGGCACTACAATCCTCAGTGCTGCTAGCACCGTCACCGCACATGATTTCCAGTCTGCCAGGTGGCAGCACACCCACACATCTTAAGGCCTGTTTACACTACCTGATATGCACCATTGCAAGCGGTGCAGATAGGGTGCATTGGTGCAGATCAAGTAATGTAAACAGTTTGGGGAGCAGAGCAGAATAAGCACGTGTTTTGACTGGCAGCTGTACCAGTGAAGGTTTTTTTTAGCTGGCATGTAACCAGGCTGCTGTGCCTGCAGTGGAGCAGCCCAGGAAACCCCACACCAAGCCTACTCCTCAACGTGAGCCCACTTCCTCTACCCAGCTGGAAACACGATTGTAGTACAGAAAGTGTGGTTCAAATGCCCTGTAACAAACCACAGCAGCAGCGTGTAAATGCTGGTCGGCAGCATTTCCAAAGGAGCACTGGCTGAGCGTTGCAGATGGGAGTGCTGCAGGTACTGCAATGAAAAGGCACCCATACATAGAGTTGGAAAAAACAGGCTCCTCTGTTTTCATTCCTTTAATCAGGCTTTTCCAAATCTTTTGTATGTGAACGACGACATCAATGCTTGGACCAGCAAGACTTCAGTGGATGTGAAGATTGTTGCATTTAATGTTTGCAGTCTAGTGCATCAGCACCAAGAAATCTGCAAGCCAGTCAGACCTTAATAAGTGCTGGTGGTGGGTGGATTGTTGTTATGCATTTCCACTAATGCACGGGCTAAATGAAAATACCATCCGTCAGTTTGTTTGCTGTGCTCCTCTGCTGTGACAGTGTTTACACTGCCTCCAACTGTAGTGTCAGTACTGATCAGCACTCCATTCATCTCAGCTCTAAGGGGCTGAATCCTGCAATCCCAGGTTCTCTGAAACAATAATGTGGCAGGATTTAACCGCATTCTCCTTCCTTGAACTAACTAGGAAATCCTGAGAGAAGCCCCATTTATGAAGTGTGCTGACTCTTTTTACCATTTGAATCAAAGCACAGAAAGGGCTTTCTGCATTCCAGAAAATCCAGAGACTCACTTTTCAGAGACTTGGACTCCCTCAACAGCTGTTTCTCAAGGAGCCCCTGTCTCCATAAAGAGCTCATCTGTATACTTCTGTTGCTGATCCAGGCTAATGCTTTTAACCCTAGAGTGGACAGCTCTGCCGAGTGTACATGTAACACCACTACTTCTGCAACTGTCCCAGGCTAATATTATTAACCAGTGTGAGCGCATAGGTCTGTTGGAATATACAAGTAACACCCCAGCCTGTGCAGTCAACCCATGCTAACAGTGTTAACTATAGAGCAGATAGATGAGCTGGTATGTACAGTTAATACCCCAGCCTTGGCTGCTAACCAGTGCTAATATTGTTTACCATAGAGTAGGTAGATAAGCTGGCATATGCAAGTAACACTCTAGCCTAGTGTATCACTGACCCATGCTAACATTGTTAACCCTACAGTAGGTAGATAGATAAGCTGTTACGTACAAGTAACAAAAGAATATAAGGGGGTACCCTTCCAAATGATGGCTCTTCAACAACTTTGGTGTTTTAAAACCTTCCTTGTTTTATTTCAATTTTTGAGCCTATCTCGAGATACAGTAATTACCATTTACAGCCATTAATAGAATAGTGCACAATGTTGGTATGTTTTACTAGAAGGAAATGTGCATAAAAAACAATATTAATTATACAAAGAAAAAAATCTTTTTGAAACTTAAAATGAATAAGAAGACGTATAATAGAAAACATTTATGTTTCAACAGATATAAGAAATAATATTAAACCCATGAACAAGCTCTAAGTAGAGCGAAACATAGGGGAAAGAAGAAATAAAACAAGGAAGGTTTTAAAACACCAAAGTTGTTGAAGAGTCGTCATTTGAAAGGGTCCCCCTTATATTCGTTTGTTAAGCTCTGATGAATTCATGCACTTCAAAGGGGGACTGAAGAAACAAGAAACTTACTACCATTTTCCATCTTGTGATTTTTAATTGTTAATATACAAGTAGCACCCAAGCTTGTGCCACCAAACCATGCTAACACTCTTAACCCTAGAGTAGAAAGGTAAGCGTGTATGTACAAGTAATATTCCAGCCTGTGCCACTGACCCATGCTGATACTGTTTACCCTAGAGTAGACACATAGACACTGTCAGCAGATAAGGGCCTACGGCCCACCCAGTCTGCCAATTTGAGCTTGTAAGTTCACTATGTTTTCCTAGAAGTCTGTTGCCCCTTATCCCTGACCTCCAGAATTCCCTTATCACTATCCCATGCAGTCTTAAATCCCATGATTGTTTCAGCCCCCACCACTTTCTCTGGCATGGTGTTCCACTTGTCCACCACCCATTCTGTGGAGAAATTCTTCCTCACGATTCCTCTGAATCGCCCTCCCTCCAACTTCATCCCATGCCCTCTAGTCCTGGAACATCTTTTTCACTGGAAAACAGTGTATTCCTACACCCTGTTTCTCCCTGTAAGGTACTTGTATGTCTCTATCATAGCCCCTCTCTCCCTCCTCTCCTCCAGAGAGTAAATTATTCAAGTCCTTCAACCTCAGAAGAAGCCAGAAGGTGAAGGAAGGAAACATATTCAATTCAGTGCTTTAGAGTAACTGGTAATTGGTATTTTCTTTTAAACTTAGATTGTAGGCTTGTAGTGACACTATACTTTCTTTCTGTGTTGTCTTTACTTATAATTGTTTTTGGGCTGTTGAAAATTTAAAACATAGTGGTGGTGTAATTCTGTGCTGTCTTTAATTGCTGCAAATTTTATCTTGGCTTGTCTGACTGTCCTGTAGCTGGGTGAAGGGTGTTAATTGTCTGGCCTCTGACCTCAGCTACGTGATAACTGGAGGTGGGGCTTAGTCACAGTTAAAGCAGCAAACAGAGGTTCATCTTCTCAGAAGAAGCCAGAAGGTGAAGGAAGGAAACATATTCAATTCAGTGCTTTAGAGTAACTGGTAATTGATATTTTTCTTTTAAACTTAGATTGTAGGCTTGTAGTGACACTATACTTTCTTTCTGTGTTGTCTTTACTTATAATTGTTTTTGGGCTGTTGAAAATTTAAAACATAGTGGTGGTGTAATTCTGTGCTGTCTTTAATTGCTGCATATTTCCCCCACCCTTCCCCAACTCTTAATTATATGCCCTGATAAATCTGATTGACAGGAGCTAAACACAGGGTATAGTAAGAGGTGTGAAGTAGGAGGGCATAAGGGGAAGAAGACCACCCTCACCGACAAGTGTTTTGACTCATTTATTTATTTATTGGTTTCTTTTTCCTTAAAAAATATATATATCTGACGATCAGTTACAGGATTTTTAGTACTGTAAATAAATAAAAAGAGAACTAAGAGAGCTTCAGTAGCAGAGAAGTAGTGGAATTGCAGTATAATGTGGGGAGTGGTGCAATGCAGTGGCTGTGGGGCAGCCATATTCAGGCAGACCTTCTGGACACTGAGGTGCTGCCCTATCTGCATGCATCTCTCTGGACTGCGGGATGAGGTAGCCAGACTCAGAGCGGAAGTAAACTGGGTCAGGAGTACCATCACCCCTATCCAGGGACCACCCAGTCCAATGCAGCTGCCTCAAAGGATGCCGAGAGTGGAGCACTTGGATGACAGTGGGCTCAGGGAGGGTTAGAGCAGTCAGGCAGAGGCACATCCCAGATCCTATTCCTCTCAAGAACTCATATGCCACACTGGCAAATGAGGACAACCAAATAAGGTACCCAGGGAAGTGGAAGGAAAGGATGTGGAGGTTAGCAGGAGGTGACCTCAGTGGGGAAAGCAGTGACCCCAGAGGAGGGAGGAGGAAGCGAATCCTGGGGGGGACTCGCATCAAGAGGGATCCAGCTAGGAACACAGGAGGGAGGACAGGAGGTGAGGTGCTACCAGGTGCCACGGCATGGAGGGATGGAAGGAAGATACTGGGATCACTGGGAAGGCAAGACGGGAGGGTGAGCTGGATGTCATTATCCACCTAGGTACTAATGACTTGGCAAATGGGAGCCAAAGGAAGTTCAGGAAGAGTTTAGGAAACTGGGAGGGTCTCAAGCAAGTAGCTACTTCTGTCACTTTCAGAAGTACTACCTGTGAGAGGCAAGGGAGAATGGAGTGCATGCACCAGGAACTTTAACTCATGGTTGAAGAACTGGTGCTGTGAGGAAGGGTTTGGATTCATTGGTGACTGGGGACCCACCTGGAGGGATGGGGGTTTGTTCAAGCCTGACGGCCTGCATCCATCCTGGAGGGGAATCCAAGCACTCAATGATAAGTTTAAATGCTACATTGACAAGCATTTAAACTAGCAAAGGGGTGGCAGGCCAGCAAGGATGGTACCTACTTGATCACCCCCACAGCTAGTAGTGGAACCAGTGAACCAGAGGTGGCTATCTCTGCAAAGCAGTGTGCAAAGATGGAGATTAGTGTCCAAAGGTGGATAAGCAGAAAAGGGGCAAAATTCAGCAGAAGGCAAACAGCAAGGAGAACCAGGGATAAATGACAACCAAGGAAGGGGCTGGAGTAGAACAGTGAAGCAGTCTAGGGAGGTCAAATCATGGAAAGCCATGTGTGCAAATGCCAGGAGCCTTAGCAACAAGATGGAAGATCTTGAGGCTGTCATGGTACAGTCAGACCTGGACATTGTGGCCATCACTGAAACCTGGTGTAATGATAACCATGACTGGGAGATGGCCATACGTGGCTACAACATATTCAGAAGAGACAGAGCAGGCAGGAAGGGAGGAGGAGTGGCACTGTATGTGAAAAATGACATAAGGGCCACACAGATCCAGGAGGAACAAAATGGGGGAGAGATACTGTGGGTTAAGCTGGAAAGGAAAATGGGGCCAGCCTATCCCGCACAGATGTGGTCTATAGACCACCAGCCCAGGAGGAAGAAACAGATAGGAGCTGATGCTAGCCATCCAAAGGATGGCAGACAAGGTGAGTAGTACTGGTTGGAGACTTCAATATACCAGGCGTGGACTGGAGCATCCCAGCAGCAGCATCAACTAGGAGCAGATTTATCCTGGACTCCTTCAGGGTGCCTTCCTCAAGCAACTGGTCATGGAACCAACTCGGCAGAAGGCAATACTGGACCTTGTGCTCACAAACAGGGACAGTGTGATGGGGTAACAGTGGGGAGCACCTGGGTAACAGTGACCACAGTCATTGTGGTTTGAAATCACAGAAAGAGCAGAACCAAACCACACAAAAACACGTATCCTGGATTTTAGGGGGGCAGACTTTGGGAAAATGGGGAGATACTTGAAAGAGGCATTAAGGGGAATGGGACAGGAATCAGGGGTTGAGGAACAGTGGGCAGTATTTAAAATGGGGATTATAAGAACAACAGAACTATGCATTAAGCAGGTTAGCAAGAGGAAAAGGAAGAGGAGACCATTATGGTTTTCCAAAGAGGTAGCAAAGAAAGTGAAAGCCAAAAAGATTGCATTCAGGCAATACAAAAAGACACAGGCAGAAGGGGATAGGAGAAGTACCAGGAGAAACAAAGGCAGGGAAGTCAGTAAGGGAAGCCAAAGCTCAGACAGAAGAACACATTGCAAAATCAGTGGGTAAAGGGGACAAAACCCTTTACAGGTACATAAGTGAAAAAAGAAAGACAAAGGGAGGGATAGTGAGACTGAAGGGGGAGGATGGGAGCCGCGTGGAGGATGACAACAATAAAGCTGACATATTGAACAGGTATTTCTGCTCAGTCTTTACTAAGGAAGAGGGGGGTAATGGGTCTGAAGGGAGTACAAGGGTGAGAATGGTGCAGAAATGGACACAAGTCCCTTTACACGAAAAGGGTCCTGAAAGGAACTGGAAGTAATAAGAGCTGATAAAGCAATGAGGCCAGATGGGGTGCACCCCAGGGTCCTTAAAGAACTAAGAGAGGTGGTGGCTGAACCTCTGGCTATCCTGTTCAGCCAATCACTGGAAACAGGGGAGGTACCCAAAGACTGGAGGACAGCAGATGTAGTCCTCTTATACAAAAGTGGGAACAAAGAGGAAGCAGGGAACTACAGACCAGTCAGCCTCACCTCGGTAGTGGGAAAGATCATGGAAGCACTACTGAAGGAGAGATTGGTGGAACATCTGGTTGTCAATGGACTACAGGACCCAAGGCAGCATGGTTTCACCAGGGAGGTCATGTCAGACCAACCTCATTGAATTTTTTGACTGGGTGACTAGGGGGTGGATCAGGAGGACAGTGGACATGGCCTATCTGGACTTCAGCAAGCCTTTGACACTGTGCCAAATAGAAGACTATTACACAAACTGGGGAATATGGGTGTGGCAGGACAGTAGTGTGGTGGGTAGGTAACTGGCTGGGTGGCAGGACACAGAGGGTGGTGGTAAATGGCTGTCACTCCACAGAGGAAGAGTGACCAGTGGGTACCACAGGGATCAGTGCTGGGACTGGTCCTATTCAACATCTTCATCAGTGACATTACAGGATCTAGATGGCAGAATTTCACTGTTCGCTGATGACACAAAGCTCTGTAACAGAGTAGACACACCAGAGGGTGTAGACAGAATGAGAAGGGACCTGCAGAAACTTGAAGAATGGTCAAGGGTTTGGCAGTTGAAATTCAATGCAAAGAAGTGCAAGATAATGCATATGGGGCACAAAACCCTGGCACAATATATCAGTTGGGGGTGAGGATATAGCATGCACCAAGCAGGAAAGGGATCTTGGGGTTGTCATCTCTGATGACCTCAAGGTAGGAAACAGTGTGACAAGGCATCAGGTAAAGCAAATAGGATGCTGGGATGTATAGGCAGGGGCATCACCAGCAGGAAAAGGGAGGTCATAATTCCGCTATACAAGACACTAGTGAGGCCCCACCTGGAGTACAGTGTACAGTTCTGGAGACCATACCTACGTAAGGACATAGACAGGGAGAGAAGGTTGAGAGAGGGCAACAAAGATGGTGCATGGATTGCATCACAAGTCCTATGAAGACAGGTTGAAGGAACTGAACATGTACTCCTGGAGGAGAGGAGGGAGGGAGAGAGGATATGATAGAGACATACAAGTATCTTACAGGGAGGAACAGGGTGCAGGAAAACACTATTTTAAGTGAAAAGATGTTTCAGGACTAGAGGGCATGGGATGAAGTTGGAGGAGGACGATTCAGAGGAAACATGAGAAAATTTCTTCACAGAACGGGTGGTGGACAAGTGGAACACCCTGCCAGAGGAAGTGGTGGGGCTGAAACAATCACAGGATTTAAGAATGCATGGGATAGACATAAAGGAATTCTAGAGGGCAGGGGTATGGGGAAACAGACTTCTAGGAAAACAAACTGAACTTACAAGCTCAAATGGGCAGACTAGGTGGGCCATAGGCCCTTATCTGCCGACACTGTCTATGTATCTATGTATCTATGTATCTATGTATCTATGTAACCTGTCCTCATAGGACTTGTGATGCAATACCTGTACAATTTTTGTTGCCCTCCTCTGAACCTTCTCTACCCTATCTATGTCCTTACGTAGGTAAGGTCTCCAGAACTGAGTGTAGCCTCACTAGTGCCTTGTACAGTGGAATTATGACCTCCCTTTTCCTGCTGGTGATGCCCCTGCCTGTGCATCCCAGCATCCTATTTGCTTTACTTGCTGCCTTGTCACACTCTTTCCCTACCTTGAGGTCATCAGAGATGATAACCCCAAGGTCCCTTTCAGCTTTGTGCATGCTACACCCCCAACCCCTAACTGATATGTTGTTCCAGGATTTTTGTGTGCCCCATATGCATTGTCTTGCACTTCTTTGCATTGAATTTCAGCTGCCAAACCCTTGACCATTCTTCAGGTCCCTCCTCATTCTGTCTGCACCCTCTGGTGTGTCCACTCTGTTACAGAGCTTTGTGTCATCAGCGAACAGGGAAATTCTGCCTTCTAGGTCCTGCACAATTTCACTGATGAAGACGTTGAATAGGACCGGTCCCAGCACTGATCCCTGTGGTACCCCACTGGTCACTCTTCCCTCTTTGGAGTTACAGCCAATTACCACCAACTTCTGTGAACTGCTGCCCAGCCAATTACCTACCCACCGCACTACTGTCCTGCCCACTCCCATATTCCCCAGTTTGTTTAATAGCCTTCTATGTGGCATGGTGTCAAAGGCCTTGCTGAAGTACAGATAGGCCACGTCCACTGCCCTCCCCGATCCACCTCCCTTGTCACCAAGTCAAAATATTCAATGAGGCTGGTCTGGCATGACCTCCCCCTGGTGAAACCATGCTGCCTTGGATCCTGTAGTTTGTTGGCAACCAGATGTTCCACCAGTCTCTCCTTCAGTAGTGTTTCCATGATCTTCCCCACTACCGAGGTCAGGCTGACTGGTCTGTAGTTCCCTGCTTCCTCTTTGTTCCCGGTTTTGTATAAGGGGACTACATCTGTTGTCCTCCAGTCTTTGGGTACCTCCCCTGTTTCCAGAGATGGGCTAAACTTGTATATACCAGTTGGATAAGCTGGTATATACAAGTAACACCTTGGCCTGTACCACTAACCCATGTTGACACTGTTTACCCTAGAGCAGGTAGATAAGTTGGTATATACAAGCAACAGCTGAGTCTGTGCCACCCACCCATGCTAACATTGTTAACCCTAGAGTAGGCAGATAGATAAGCTGGTACGTACAAGTAACACCCTATCCTGTGCCACCGACACATACTAACACTGTTAACCCTAGAATAGACAAAGATGCTGGTATATACAAGTAACACCCCGGCCTGTGCCACTGAACCATGCTAACACTGTTTACACTGGAGTAGACAGATAAGCTGGTATATAAAATGAATACCCCAGCCTGTGCCACTGACCCATGCTAACACAACCCTAGAGTAGTTAGGTAAGTTTGTACGTACAAGCCACACCACAGCCTTTGGCTTATCCAGACCAGTATTATTAACCCTAAAGTGGACATACCTGCTGTGATATAAAAGTAATTCCACAGCCTTTGATGATGACCAAAGCTAATGTTTGCCTGTCAACCTTAGAGTGGTCAGGCCTGCTGTGGGAGGTACAAGCGGCACCACAGCATCTACAGCTGACCCAGGCTAGTGCTATTAAACCTAGAATTGAGAAGCCTGCTGAGATGTACGGGTAACACCATCACATCTGTTGCTGTGGATCCTGGCTAACATTACTGACCCTTAAGTGAACAGTCCTGTTGGAATTTACCACAGTCCTTTCCATTTACCCTCTCTCTGTCTCTCTTCATTATAAGACAGTAACTGGTATTTCTCTTTCTTGACTTATTAAAGCAGCAGGGCAATGAAGAAAGTTATAAAGCTAATTTTCTGCTATGGTTATAAAAAATATTGACAGAACTATTGATTTGGGTTTTCTGGACACTTCCTATGCTGTGTACTGTACATTTACATTTTGGTCTAGACTCTTACCATCCTCGGGTCCTCAGTATTATCTCTATGAAAAAATGAGGCGGCCATGTTTTTTTCTTGAGAAATAATTACTTAAAAACGTTCATAAAATTCTTAAATGATGATGACAACTGAAAATTTTAACACAAAAATAAACTGGAAGACATCTGGCATCAATTAGGAAGAAAAAAGTGGGGTCAAATTTTAACCCATTTTCATTGCACTGCAGCTTTAAGAGCCAAAACACTCTCTAGTGGTTTTATTGTGTGGTTGAAATTTCTTAGAAGACTACAGAAATCTTAAACCTAAAACTAAAACCACTTTATTTTCCAACTACAGCATTTGAATGCTTGTGTCTGTCTACGTCTGTCATGTTAGCAGTTTGGTCATTTATTGTTGGTACATGTCTGTCCTGTTTCTTTCCAGTCTTTGTACTTTGGGCAACGTCTGATGTCAGCTTTGTCTCCAGCTGGGTTCGAGGAGTGGCAGCCGGCAGATTTATACAATGTAGAAAGCTCTGCCACTCATGGCAACCACTCACTAGCAACCAGGGGTGTAGCCAGGAATTTTAAACTTGTACTCAAAACTGATGCCCTGTTGCCCTCCCACGTTATGCAAACATAAACCAAAATATGCACTGCCACGCCACACTATTGCTCCCCCCATTTGCCATCTCTGAGTTCAAGTAATCAGTTTCCTCCTGTGATCTTCCTTCCTTTGTTTTTCCACCTGTCTGATAAATTGTTCTTGTTTGTGTATTTGGCTGGTGGCATCAGTGCCCCATAGCAAACAACAACAAAGGCAAAAGGGCCCAGCGCGACATGGACACAATGTGACTCACAATGTCCTTGCTTTCCTCTTTTTGTTGCCCCTGCCTGATTTATTGCCCCCTGTCTGATTTATTTTACTGTACTCTGCTGCATACAGTGCGTATGCCTGCCGACACCCCTGCTAGCAACCACTCTTTGGAATTATATTTTGTTGTTTAACTACAGACGGACACTGATAAATAACAACAAAAACAGTTTGAATAGTTGTTTTTTTGGTGGGGAAGGGGGGCAGATGTCTCAGTTTCCTCCCTTTCTTGTCCCCACTCCTCAGCAGTCATAGAACAGGACCCATCCCCAGCTGCACATGGTGTATGCGCATTGATTTTCTCTAAGACCCTCGCTACCCACTGCTTGGAGTGGGCATAAATGCTCTGTGCTGTACTGACACCAACCCCCCCAGGTTGCTTCTGAATCCAGGTCTCCCACGTGACAGCACAGTGTGCAGAAGCCTAGTCACTAGCCCCCTCCCCCAAAGTGAATTGGTTTCAAATGCTTTCTTAAGTTTTCATTCTTCAAACTTGCTTTCCAGGAGTTACAGGAACCATTGGACCAGTTGACTGAAGAGAGCAAAGATGAGAAAGTACAAGATGACTCTCAAGACAAAGACAAGTAAGTAGTGATATGAACTACAAAGAGGGTTGAAGAATACTGGTGCAGCTGGCGCTGGAACATGGGCTTACTATATGTTGCAGCAGTATCCATGTGATAAGCAAATCTGTTCAGTGTTTCATGATATGCTTTTTTTCTTCTTTTTTTTTCTACTTTTGATCTCTTTTACCCAGGTGGTCTGTATAAGCTGACATTCAGGGGGTGGGAAGTGGGGGTAGCTGGCTTTCTCTGCCTCACTTCATTAGCTCTGCTGTCCGTAAGATACATGAGACAAAGCATTACATTTACACTGGGGTCCTGCTTCTGCCCCATTTCACAGCTGGGAAGGGAACTGGGAAGCTCAAGGTTACAGCGTGGGCAGCAACTGTGGTAGTAGTTGAACCTGAGATTGCCTGGATTTTCTGAGTCATTTTCCTCCTTTGAGCTCCACTCTTTG
Organism: Neoceratodus forsteri; assembly: GCA_016271365.2. NCBI lineage: Eukaryota > Metazoa > Chordata > Ceratodontiformes > Ceratodontidae > Neoceratodus > Neoceratodus forsteri. The sequence continues at coordinate 1,340,473,455 of CM028132.1, forward strand.
GTCTTCTAGTTGGCGCCACTAAATGACCCCTCCCTTCCCCAGCATTATTTGTTTTCTTGTCATGCTCTGTGACTTGTATCAGCTTCTAGGGTGAAGCAGAGTTTGTTTAACCATGAAGTGAATCATTCTTTCTAAACTGTAAATCAGACAGTTGGTTTTCAGGTCAATGAACTCCTGTGTCAGAGCTAGATCATCAATCATGTAGTATATGCAAGCAATAAGGCATGACGGTGTGGTGCATTGTGGGATGATGGCATGCCTTGGGTGTGTGGTGAGGCACTAGGCATTGCTGAGAGCCTTTATCTGCCTGAAAAAAACCCTTTCCCACAATACCACACCCACTGAAGTATCTTATTGTGATTATTAAGTGGTCCAAATCAGGGGCGTCATGCAAAGATAATTTTTAGAGGTGCACAAAATCCAAATTTTTCTAGGGGGGTCTGGGACATGCAAACATATGAATGTGTCTGCAGGTAAAGGCCTTGTGGTCTAGCTAGTCTGCATGAATGAGCAATTCCCTTTGTGTTTTAAGAGGGAACTGCCCGCCTCTTCATTTGCCCCTTGATCCCGCTCAAATACCCCCTCCCCGTCACTTCCCCTCACCTTCAGAGTTCCCTTTTCCCCTGTCCCATCCTTTCTTGAAACTATTCATTGTTTTTAGGGATACCACTTTCTCTGGCAACTCATTCCACTTGGCCACCACCCTCTTGGTGAAAAAGTGCCTCCTCATCTCCCTCAGTGCCTTCTCATCTCGTCATGCCCTCCCCGAAAACATTTGAAGAATTGAGCCAAATGGTGCATTTTGGTGGCTTTTAGCAGACTGCAGAGGCTGCAACGGATGGCAGCAGCCATAGTTTGTCTGGGGCCATCCTCCCCTGGAGTGGGAAGGAGGAGGGAAGGGGGGATGAGAGAGAGGTGGTCCCAGGGGAGTTGGGGTAGACAGGATTGGTCAGGGACCACCAGAGGCCTCCCACTTGGGTGGGGAGTCACATCCTGATGGGGCAGGGAGAGGAGGAACTTATTGGAACAGAGCCAGCTGTCCATCCTCTTTCCCCTCTGCCCCTCCAAGGATCAAGATGACCAGCCAGCCGACCAGGTCAGCAAAGGTAGGGCCTAGCATGCTGTTGCTAGGGGCTATCAGGACTGGGGGTTGGGGGATGTTATAGGTCTGATCCAGGGCTTGTAGGGTAGTCCTCTCCCTTATAGTAGGTATAGGACAGGGGTTGCACCTTCTCAACCTTCACTGGGAAGGTGAATCCCCTAGCGATTAAAAAAAAAAAAGTCCTGGGTCAGAAAGGATTAGGGTTCAGATCTCTGTGCTGGGGGGATAAAAAAGCTTATGGCAAGGGGCCAGGATGCTGAGTCCTTACCTTATCTCCCGTTGTGGTCCCGCTGCTCTGGTAGGATGTCTGCATCCTGCTGTGGCGATCTCTGGTCACTCCTCTTCTGGCCAGGTTCCAGGCCTTGCATCGGTTCATGAGGGCCGCCCAGGTGCATACTGTGTGAGCCTGTGCAAGTCACTTACTTCCTTGTGCTTCCAGGTCACATCTGGAAATAAGCTTCGGCCTAAGGTTCTACTCCTGGTTAAACAATGTCCTTTTCCCTTCTCCGTTGGCCGGGGGGGGGTAAATCACTGAAGGGCAGGTGATGGGGCTCGGCATGGCAGTTCAGCAGATGGCCCAGTTCCTGGGCAGCCCATCAGCCAGCCTCAACTTTTCTTGCATGCGAGTGGTGGGATCTTGCCCGCACTGAGGGCTGTTGGTGGCAGCACGGCTGCGAGGCAGGTCATCCGTGGGCCGTGGGGGGGATCCCACTAGGGTTTAGTGGCTCTCTGCAGTGGCGCCAGGCTTGGTTTTATGGGCTAGGGGTCTGCAGGCTTGTGGGAGGTGGCCGCAAGTGGGATTAGCGACTGTAGTTGCATGACGTAATGGGGCCAGTTATCCTAAGCCTTGGGTCCCCTTTAGTCAGGGGCTTCTTCAGAGGCTGTCCCATGGCTGCTAAGTAGAATAACGAGGGCAGGAGTGGAGCAGGGTCCTCCGATGAGGGCTCTGCATAGAGCCCCTTCACATCTCACGTTGCCCTCGCAAGAGCAGGGTGGCCATATTGGGTGGGATCAGTCCTCTTGTCAGGCCTCGTGCGGCTAGAGCTGCATAGGCCTTGCCTAAATCTCACCGTGTCTCGCAAGATTTAGGGTGGCCATCTTTCTTGTGTCTTCTACTGGCAGCCCACATCCATTGACTTTTTGCAGAAGGGTAAAGCACGCCGGGCTGGCCGGGGCTCAACTACGAGGATGGCAGAATTGAAGGGAACTGTCATAGGGTATGTCAGGAAGATTATATATATATATAAAAAAATATATATATATACACACACACACACACACACACACATATATATATGGTTTACCTGTAGCACTGCGACATCCACCGAGCTGACATCCCTGAAAGTGACAGCTGCAACGCCGAGCGTCAGCATTGCACTGTCGGGGATGTCTTAGTGTCTTTATTGGGGGGCTGTGCCTCTGAACCCCCCCCATGTGGGGGGCTCCTCACCCACACCACCCGATCTCTATGGATACAACTCCAAGTCGGAGTTGTCTCGGGGGAGGGGGCGAAACACCAGGCAAGGCAGTCCCGGTGCCAGCAGAGTCCATCACAGCGACCTGAGGTTTTTGCTCAATTCCTGTTACTGTGACGGTCTTCGCGTTAGTGGTTTCACTCTACCGTCGGCACACTATATATAAATATAAATGAATAATAAAACACAATATCACTGAGGTACAATGGGGGAACAAGCCCCTTCCCAGCCTCCACGGTGGGTACCTTGAGCAGGAGGCAGAGAAGCCTTGAGGCCTGACTGGGGGAGCTGCTGGGGGGGGGGTGGCGCAGGTACAGGGGGACACTCTTCTCCATGGTTCCCTCCTTTCCACAACCCAGGATGGTCTGGGGGCGTGGGACAGGCTGCGGCTCCCAGTGTTCATCGGTCCCTGGTGGAATGGTGATTAACTTGTCTAATTGTTCCCTGAGGATGGGGATCTTCTAGTGTGTTGCAGATAACATGCCAGCCCATCAGAGGAAGCTGTCAGCAAAGGCCACAGAGGGCTTGGAGTCACAGCTGCGAGAGATGTACCAGAAGAAGGGGGCCACATGGCTGGAAGCCTGCCTGGAGGGTCTGGAAGGTCTGTCAACATCAGCGGATACAAGGGCTCCATTGAAGAAGTCCCCGGCCATGGGGCGGGTGATGCCTTTAGCGAAGGTTCCTAAGATGCCGGAAGGAGGTAAGCGAGGTGAAAGGGTAGGCTGTTTGAGTGATTGTGATGCACTTCAAGTTCTCAGCATGGCCCTAGGGGGGCGGAGACAGGGACCTGGGCAAACCCAAGGGGAGGGGTGGTGAAGAAGCTGATGTTCTAGCCAAGGCAACACCCACTAGGTTTCAAGATGCCCCGGGGGGGGGGTCGGACCCAAAGGAACACCCCCAGAGAGTTGCCTAAGGCAAGGGGGGTTGAGTCAGAAGTTAGACAAGCTGATGGCAGTGGTGGTGGGGAAAGCGGGGAGACAAGATTCAGGCACGGGGCCAGTAGTTGCCCCTGCACCCCCCTCCGCCGAGCCCCCTTCTTCCCAGCCCTGCTCCTATGCGGGGATAGACAAGCAGCTGGGGTCCCACCTCACGGATGAGATTAAGCAGCAAATTAGGAACCTGGAGTATGTGGACATGTTCTCCCTCCTCAATAGGCTGGTGGAGTGGGATGAGAAGAAGGAGAAGGAGGAGGAATCTGATAGGAAAACCCCAAAGATACCATGCACCTTTGACAACTGGATTGCGGCCTTCCCCATTTTCGTGGGTACCATCCTTCAGACGGAAAGGGAGCAGCGTCTAGGGCAAGTCACCTATCAGAACCGGATTACTCTCATGCACCGGAGAAAGGGGGGCATGGCATGGCTGGAATACGATGAGGAGTTTAGGACAAGGTGACAGGAGGATAGCACCATGGGGTGGGGCACAATGGACATGACCCTCCTGGTGGACATCATACATGGGGGGCATGTGCATGCAGACAGTGGCTTGCCATTGAGGCCATCCCCTGCAGAAAAGGTGGAAGGGGGGCCAGCTCCAGTGCAGGCATGCTACGCCTACAATCAGTCTAAGTGCAATCGGGTGTCATGCCATTTCTGGCACATTTGCATGGTCTGCGGGCAGCAGCACCCCTTCATTCTATGCACCTCCCCGCATGTCCCACGAGGAAGGTTCAGCAGTATGGTCTGGAAGCCAGGGAAGCCGCAGGGCAACACATCTGCCAACCCCGGCAAGGGTGGACAGGATTAGCACGCAGCGATGCAGCCCCTGGATGGGGAGCCCTGACCACCGTGACATCAGCTGCCAGTGTCTGGGGGGTTACTGATGAAGGGATGGTGGCTGGAGGGAGTTAGGCATTGATCAGTGCCCACAGGGTCGGTCTCTCTTGGAGGGACCAACCACCAGATGGGCATCTGGGGCAAAGGGGGAGGGTCTGCTGGACACCACAACCTGTCAAGATAGATGGTGGGGGGACTGAATGCACATCTGTAAGTTGGTAAGGATGAATGATAAAACGTTATGTTAAGGCCGTGCCCATGCCCAGGGTACACAGTGGAATTGCTGATGCTTGGTCTCGTTCACAGAGGTAAAACTTTTGGGAGCAGGCTTCAGCAGCAGAGTAGCGGCTACAGGCGGTATCCCCGCTGTTGGAGGGTAGCGACATCTTGATTTGGATATGCATCGGCAATTCCATTGCTCCAAAGACAAGGGAAGTATACAGGAAAGGGGTAATACACTACCTGAGAGTACGGGCGCAGCAGGGCTGGCCAGAGGATTGGACCATTCTAGTTGAGTAGCCATGCACATATATCATGCTGTCCAGGCAAAATGGGGATACACCTGGGGTAGTGGGCAGGCATCTTGCTGGCCTGTCTTGGTTCTCCAGGGGCCTAGGGATCACCAACAGTACAAAGGTTTTCAAAGTGCGTAAGATGCTGGAAGGGTGAGGGAAGTCATTGGCTTCCCACCAGGACACAAGGCGCCCCATCACCCCGGCGATCTTGGAGAGCTTTTGGGGGACTCTCACCAAGGTCTGCTGGACACCGTTTGAGGCAAAGTTGTTTGACACCATGTTTCTTTTGGCCTTTTGCGGGACCTTCAGGGTGCCGGAGCTAATGCAGCCCAACCAGTTCTTGGAAGCCATTGGGTTGGCCCTAGGGGACATAGTAACAACTGAGGAGGGCACATGGGTATGGCTTCACAGGAGTAAGACCAACCAGGAGTGCAAGGGATGCTGGTGCCTGGTACAGGCTCCGCCAGGGACACCCTGGAGGGCTCAGGATAGAGTGAAGGCCTACGCAGCTGCAACCCCAGAAAAGGTAAGGTATTTTTCCAACATGAGAATGGCAGTCCGGCTACGGCCTGCCATTTTAGAGCAGTCTGGATGCGGGCACTACAGGATGTGAGCCTAAATCCTAAGGAGTTCGGCATGCACTCGTTCAGGATTGGGGCAGCCATGAATGCGAGGAGCTGGGGGTGGACAGATGGGCAGATACAGGCGCTGGGGCGTTGGAGGCCCCAGGCATTCTTGATGTATGTGCACCCACACTTGCAATAATGGCTTTATGTTTCTTCCAGGGTCCCCCGGAATCAGTGGTTCGATTTGGATTTGTGGTCAGGTCTTCATACAGCAGGCGGCAGCTACAGTGGCGGCTGGGACAGTGAGGTTGCTACATAACATGGATCGTCCGACGATTCAGATTCAATGGCTGGGGTCTAAAGGCATGCACTAGGAAGAGCTGATCCCACTGCTTTGATTGGAGGAGAGGACCCAGTGTGTCCCAGAGATATTGGTGGTCCACCTTGGAGGGGAGGACCTGGGGAATCGGAACACAGTGGACTTGCTGCTGGCCATGAGGAAGGAGTTTTGAACCATTAAGGATTGGTGGCCACAGACCATCCTCATCTGGTCCCAGCTGATCCAGAGGCCAAGATGGCCGGGTGGGGAGAGGGTGTCCTCTCTTAACAAGGCTTGCATCTGGGTCAGTCAGGAGATGAGGGAGGTAATGTGGTCAGTAGGGGGGACCATGGTGAAACATAGTCAGATTCAGGCTGCTGGTCAGCTCATGGTTGCCGAGACAGGGTACTTGACCGAGCAGGGGCTACAGTGGTGGTCAGGGGTACTGGAAAAGGTCTTGGAGGCAGAGGTGAGCAAGTGGCTTGGGTGGTCAGATGTTGTCCATCCTGTGGCATCTCAGCAGGATCACTAAGAGGTGGCATTGCGATAAGGGGGAGGTGACGAGCCAAGTTCTTATAAAGGGCTTGTGACACCCTCTGGCTGGGATGGAGGCGGACCAAGTTACCAGACCCGGGGGAAGGGTCATGGTCCGCCTGCAGCAGGTGTATCTGTACTGCAAGAAGACTGTGCCTGATGGGGGCAGCCGTACAGCCTTGCCCAGTATGACCACAGGGTAGTTGATCCTCTCGGATGTGCTCGCTGCTAGTAATAATGGAATATTATTCAATAAACGCATGGCCATTTCCTCCAAGACATGTGCCAGTGTGTTTCTTTCCAGGAAAGAGGGTATGGAGGGCTACCAGACAATGCAGAGGCTGCAGCAGATGGCAGCAGCCATAGTTTGTCTGGGGCCATCCTCCCCTGGACTGGGAAGAAGGAGGGAAGGGGGGATGAGAGAGGTGGTCCCAGGGGAGTCGGGGTAGACAGGATTGGTCAGGAACAACCAGGGGCCTCCCACTTGGGAGGGGGGGGTCACATCCTGCCAGGGCAGGGAGAGGAGGAACTTATTGGGACCGAGCCGGGTGTCCATCCGCTTTCTCCTCTACCCCTCCAAGGATCACCCACCCGCGCCCACCCTCATAAAAGCAGGGTTGTGGGGGCCATGGAGCTAGAGCCCCTCTTTTAACCCACTAGGGATGACCATACTAAGGGTCGGGGAGTGACTTTTCCCAGTTTCTCTGTAGCAGGGTTTGTCCATGTTTTTCACCTCCTCCAAAAGGGTGATAAACCAAGGTGTAGCAGTGGGAGAATCTAAATAGGTGAGAATAAATAGTTAAGATATGGTGAATGCTAATTTGTCGCAGTCATGGTAGCATCTCGGGAGGGTCACTGAGAGATGGCATAGTGATAAGGGGTAGGTGAATAGCCGAGTTCTTCTGAAGGGCTCGTGACACCCTCTGGTTGGCATGGAAGCGGACCAAGCTACTGGACCTGGGGGAAGGGTCATGGTCCGCCTGCAGCAGGTATATCTGTACTGCAAGGAAACAGTACCTGATGGGGGGGGGCGGCCGTACAGCCTTGGCCCAGTACGACCACAGGGTAGTTGATCCTCCCAGGTATGTTCGCTGCTAGTAATAATGGAATATTATTCAATAAACGCATGGCTGCGGCCATTTCCTCTAAGACATGTGTCAGTGTGTTTCTTTCTGGGAAAGGGGATATGGAGGGCTATCAGGCAATGTGAAACGTCTTGACAGCCCACCAAAAGCCAGCAGAATCCTGAGGCTTACACACAGCAATATTTTTATAACATTAATAATGAAAGTCATACCCACACATTTTATTCTAAAAGAACATTTTCAAACATTAAAGCAGAAATGGTGCTTCTGGAGACTTTTAGAATGATGTTAAGCAATTCCACAACCTGCTACATAGCGGCAGGATACTGAGGCACACTAGAGAAAAACAAACACATGTACGTTATACACTAACACCTTCAATGAAGCTAACCACCTCTAACTACCTCAGTGAAGACTAGATTAACTGTACCCCCCCCCCAACCCAGTCACCCCAGCAGTGTCTCGGCTAACCAGTATTGAGCAATAGGATTTCCAGAACCAAATGACAGCTTCTCTGCCCCCCTCAAACCCATCCAGTCAAGCCCAGTTAAATGATATATCTCAGGCCATGAACTTTCCAAGAGTCTATTAGTGAGTGTGAGTGTGCGTGTGTGCACGCGTGCTTACATGCACGTGCTGCCCAGCACCAGTCCAACCCTTGTAGAATCCAGGACACAATGTTGGCCCAATCCTGTATACTGGATTCCCTAAATATGAAAATTTCCCCCTCCTGCCTACCTTGACACAGACATGTAAACAGACACACTGTGACTGCCCCCCTTCATTCAGGTAAACAGAACTCAGAGTCAAGAGAACACAGACAGTGAAATAAAACTTTGTTTACCAATCTGCACTAGTAACCCAGTCCTGGGGTTACCAGTGCAGTCAATCCCAGCCCACTTGATCTGCCGCCCCCTGCAGAGACCAGGAGGCAGAGGCTACTGTGAGAAGACACTGCAGAGTGTAGTACTGGCAGGGACACATACACCCAACACCTGAACCGGATTTTGACTCAAACCCCCCCCCCAGCTTATGGATTATTGGAGTCAGTTATGCAGATGCTTGTCTGACTTGCCCCTGGCCTGCTGGTTCTACCACAGTCATTCACTGATCAGAATGTCTAGTCCTCCAGACCACCCTCAGCCACACCTGAACTGAAGGATTTCAACTACAATTCCATCCCCTGATTCTCCTCCCCTCTCTGGCTTCTTGTGACAATTTCTGTCCTGCTTCCTTTTTACTGTCTTCCGAGAGCCTGGGCACCACTATTAGTTGCAGTCCTTAAACAGGAAACAGACACCCAACCAGTATGACCAGAAACAAACCTGACCATTTTTCATAGTAACCTTTCTTTAGAGGCACAACAGAGATGTGCTTAAAGATAGTTTTCTAGCCGGCCTGCTGGCGCAGCAGTAGTGCTACCACTTTCGATGCCAGCAACCTGGGTTTGGTAGCGAGCCTGGGTTGCTGGAGGGCTGGCCAGGGGGAGAAGGATCGAGCACCCGTTGGGCTGCTCTCCTTCGGGAGGGGAGGGCTGCAGACCTCGCTGCTATACCACCACCTGGGTGACCACAGGTGGTGGTGCAGACGAGGGAGCAGCACAGGGAGGGGCGGACGTCGGATGAGGGCCTGAGCAATGGCATGTTTCTGCATGCCTTCATCTCATTGGTCGTCCCAGTGTTCTGATGTCTGCAGGGGGTGGGACCAGAAAACGGAAAATCCCCATGGTGGCGCCTTTAGATGGATCCCTGCACCGGCCAGAGGCTTTGAGGTGGCTCCTGGTGCATGCTCTCCCCTGAAGTATGGCGGGGAAGAAGGGACTCCTCCATCCCACCGGAGGGAAAACCAGAGGCTGGAGAAACAATGGAGAGCGGGGCACTCATAAGGAAGCCAGTGCCTCTCAGCCCCCTCCGGAGCTAACTGTGGGGCGCATTAGGGACCCTGAAGAAAGGGGTTGCCATGAAGTGCAAGGGACATAAAGAATAAGTTAAAAAAAAAGAGACAGTTTGCTGGTATCCTCCATAGGTGATGAGGTTTTCTTTCATATTCCCCATTCCAAATGTTCCACCTGAAAATTCTGAACCTGTGATGCCCTTTTAAAATTGTGGCACAGTGGGCCCACATAAGCAGTGACATGACATAAAGAGTCCCGACCTTCAAGGACTTATACTGGAGCTCCCAGTGCTGACAGAAAAAGCCCTATGGAGCTTGGAGCTGCTGCTGCCACTCTTAGAGGACAGGAGCCACCACTGCTAGCAATATTAACTGATCACACTAGAAACTTTACAGTACTTAAGGCTCCGAGACAAGGCCTGGTCAGCTTTCAAAACCACAAATAACTGAGTTTGGGAAATTTACCATTATCTCAAGAATAGAGCTACGGCCAGATAAGCAAAGTGATGTACTGGGAAACCTATGACGAGTCTCCGCACCTCTCCCCCAAAACAAGTCAGGCATCAACAATATCTTGGGGAAAGACCAGTCGTAGTCACTATCAAGCCTGCATCATGAGGGGAATTTGGTCGCCAACAACATAGGCATGTCAAACACCCTGAGTAGTTACTTTACCAATCTCAAACAGTAGCACAGGCAAACTGGAACTATACTAATTACCTACTTGGTGACTGAGATTATTCTAACCTGGGCTTTTGTCTTGGTTGGCCTAGCTGGGTCATACTTAGTGATTCTTTTATTACCTCTAACCGCATCAATCCTCCGATTGTCGTTCTCCGACTGATCGGCAGCCCAACTCAGCTGTAATACATGGGCACGATTGACTACTTAGCGGCACTGCAGCGGGAAAGGGAATGAGTGACACTGTGAGAGAGCCAATTGAAGAGGACACAGAATAGTGACTCACCATAACTGAGCACCATATAGCCAACCCGGGAATTTTCTGACATGCAGATGTCCTGCCCGCACCCGAACCCCATGCCATCAACTTGCTGACAAGCCCAGCACAAGCTAAAATAAATTAAACAAAGTGGAAGGTAGGATAGCCTGCAAGCAAGAAGGTTTTTCCAAGTCCCTTCTACCCAACCCACGTCACCAAAAAAGGGCCATTCATCATCCGAGGAAAAAACAACCACTTTGCAAAACAAGAACTTCTTTTTCAGATTGTGACCTATGGGCATGATGCCACTGGGTCAAATATAACAATAAGTAAAATAAATGTTTTGGGTTAAAAATTTGTTTTTATTGTAATTTTAAAAGTTATGCTTACACCACAGAGAAAAAAAAGGCCCTCTGACATTCCATAAGCAGAATTAAGCTGGAGTGCTTGAATCCCATGGAATACGAGAATTCAAAATTCTGCTCAATTCCACTAATAGAATGTTCACACCACACACATAACAGAAGGCTTCATATAAAGCCATAGCCTGAATGTTATCTGTGGTGTGGAAGGGTAAGCAGCAGTGATGTCCCTGGCAAGCTGGTGAGAATAGGAGGAGGATTCTTCATAGTCAGCAGAGAAACACCAGAAGTCTAAGCTGTGAATAATATTTTTTATTGTTTCTGTTATTGGTTTACGTGTGTAATGTGGGAATCATCAGAGGAAAAGTTTTTGCATTCATTTTTTTTTAATTTTTAGATATATGCTTGTTTATTTTTTAAAATATAAGGCAGTTTAACTTTTTAGGGCCACGTTCAAGGTTTTCAGTAAGTAAAGGTGGCAGCCGTGCTTGTGATGGCAGTCACGGATGAATGAATTGACTCATGAATTATGTATGCAATTTGCCCAAATTCCATATCCTACTGCCTGAACTTGTTCCTACTGCATTCATGGGGATTAACATACGTGTCTTGTAACTTATTTAACCAGTCAGGAAGCAGGAAATTTCCTATCCATTTTGTAATTTCTTTTTTTTTTTTTCATTCAGTTGTTTGGCCCCCAGCCACTGCCTTGCACCGTCTTTGGACCACTCTTCAGTTCCACTTCCCCGGTGTTATACTAGCAGGGAACGACTTGAGTTGGGACCCAAGAGTAGTGGTGGCATTATATAAGGCAGCCAGTGTACATTTCAGTTGTCTTGGTTTTTCACCCATGGTTTTCTCGGTTTCTTGCCCACCACTTCCATGGCACCAAGCAGCACCCCTACGGCCCACACCTGCACATAGCATGTCCCCTGCAGAGGAGGCAAGCTCCCTAGTTCCACCACAAGGGCCACTAGTGCTGTGGAACCTGGTGCCTTTCCCTCCCTGTCTTGGAACACTGCCATGCAGCAGCCCCTCCCAAGCCACCCAGACAGCCCAGTCAGTTGCTGAGTCCGCTTCAGAAGCTGGGTCACCAGCATGGGAGCACTATGTGCTACCCACTAAGTCACAAGTGTCCCCCATTTTATCATTTTTAATTTGCATTGCTACTCCTTAAATGACTAGATGCAACCTGCCCTGGACTCCGGGCAGGTGCCTAGGGACTGCAGGAGGGTGGATGTAGTGTCGCTCCATAAAGGTGGCAGCAGGGAAGAGGTGAGGAACTACCATCCGTTCAGCCTCACATCGGTGGTGGGTAAAGTGATGGAGGCACTGGTAAAGGAGAGGATGGTCAGGTACCTGGAAGAAAAGGGGCTGCAGGATGGGAGGCAGCATGGCTTCATTGCAGGGAAGTCATTGCAGACAAACCTCATATCATTTGTTGACTGGGTAACAAGGGTGGTGGACCAAGGAGGGGAAGTGGATGTGGATCTACCTGGATTTCAGGAAGGCATTTAACTCCATTCCTCATAGAAGGGTGGTCAGCAAGCTGGAGAGCATGGGGGTGGGCTGAAAATAACAAAGTGGGTAGAAAACTGGCCAAGAGACAGAAGCCAGAGGGTAGTAGTAAACGAGGTGTACTCCAGTGAAGGGAGGTGATGAGCGTGGTGCCCCAGGGGTCAGTGCTAGGGCCCTTACTGTTCAATATATTTATCATAGACATAGCTGAGGGACTGGAGGGGAAAGTGTGCCTGTTTGCGGATGATACTAAGATTTGCAACAAGGTGGACATCGTGGGGGGGGTGGAGGCAATGAGGGGAGATCTGAGGACGTTAGAGGAGTGGTCAGAGGTATGGCAGCTAAGTTTTAATGCCAAGAAGTGTTTAGTGATGCACAATACATGGGGCATAATAACCTGCAGGCAAAGTGCATGCTAGAGGAATTAAAAGGGTCAAAGTAGGAAAGGGACCTGGAGATTATAATTTTGGAGGACCTGAAGGTGGTGAACCAGTGCAGGAAAGCAGTAGGCAGGGCAAATGGAATGCTGGCATGCATAGGGAGGGGTATAATGAGTAGAAAGAGGGAGGTACTTATGCCCCTATACAAGTTCATGGTAAGACCACACTTGGAGGATGGGGTTTAGTTCTGGAGGCCACATCTGTATAAGGATATTGATGCGGAGGAGAGGGTCCAGAGGAGGGCTACTAAGATGGTGCAAGGCATGCATCGGCTGTCCTATGAGGAGAGGCTGGGGGAGTTGGACCTATACTCACTGGAGACCAGAAGGGAGAGGGGAGACATGATTAAACATTGAAGTACATGAAGGGGATAAACAGGACGGGGGGGGGGCATCTTCAAGAGAAAATACATGGATAGAACTAGGGGCCACAGTCTTAGGTTGGAGGGGGGAAGAGTCAGGGGTAGTTTAAGGGCACATTACTTCACTGAAAAGGTGGTGTATTTCTGGAACAGGCTACTGGAAGAAGTGGTGGGAGCTGAAACAGTGGGGGGATTCAAGCAGGCATGGAACAGATTTTTTTAATACTTTATTTTAATTTCTTGTGACAGTAAATACATACATGAAAGTCCGTCCTTGGGTTTGAGTATAGATAACATTGAACTATACATCGAATAACTAGGATTACATACTCATCATCCATAGTTATGACAAGTGAGGGCAGATTTCTTCAATGTTAAGAACAGAGAGCAATTTAATACTAAATAACCTTGTAGCAAGAACATGGACATCAGGTGCAAATAAGTCCATCCGATACTTGAATCCTTGTGTCTTAAAGAGCACTTATAAATGATACTAAAAAGCAGCATTATGGTCCATGTACCTTGATAATTTATTTCACATTCCCTGCAGATGCCCATGTGAGTCTTCCCCCGCTTACCCTCAGACAAATCCCGTACTTAAACCTGACTTAACTTTATTAAGGCATACAGCAACAATTGTCATTCTTTGGTTAATAACCACAACCAACTTGATTCAGTTTGGTAACTGCTCTAAAAGTAGTAGAACTCTTTTTTAAATCAAACCGAGAATCTAAACAGAACTGTGGTGCAGTTAACATTAATTCAGCCACAGCTGGCCTGGATTTCCGCTTCTGACGCCAGCGACGGTTCGGAAACTGACTCGGGGAACTGGAGGGCTGGTTGGGGGAGAAGGATTGAGTGTCCCATGGGCTGCTGTCCTCCTCCAAGGGGAGGGTGGGATGATTGCCCGGTGCTTGAGGGACTCCTGGTGGAGGCCGGGAGAACCTCAGGTGATCGGTGCCTGGAGCTAGATGGGGCAGGGCAGATGCAGGATGTCACTGCACATCCCCACCCCTGGGGGTTAAACTAGAAAATAACACTTACGGCCACCAAAATGAAGCCTGCCCTTGGCTTCGATTAGCTTCCAGGCTGGCTCCCCTATCCAGTCCCAGGATTGCGGCACTATACCCCAGTGCCGCAACCACACCCTGGGGGGTAAGCCAGGGGTGTTGGGGGAGCAGAGGCCGATATGTAAGTGGGAGCGCAAGGGTCTGTGACCAGGCAGATGCACCGGTGGCCGAAGGCGGGAAAAAGTGCAAATTTAAAAAAAAAAAAACATTAATTCAGCCACATGGAGACTAGCTTACAAGACCTTTTGATTTAACATGTTTTTTTCCCAGTCCCCATCATCAAGCACATTGCTAGTTTCTTGTTGTGCAAAGTGTTTCTGGATCAAAGTCAGTCGTTTTCTCACTTCAGCAGGATCAGAACAGAGATAGCTTTCACCTGCATACAGAATCCTAAGTCACACTGGGACCTGTAGCGCATGAGTAAACCCCAAAGTACGCAGCCCAGACCAGACAGCATCAAACGGTTTACGTCGTTGGCAAGTGGAATAACTCAGGTCTGGAAAACAGTGTATTCTTTCACCAGTTTCTAGAGTAACAGACCCTTTACTTTTAGCTGCAGTAAGAACTTTTTCCCTGATTTGCGATCCGGTAATAACAGCAAGTATGGTACAAGGCAAGTCTTCCGAGGGCTGATGACGCCTAGGAGTGATGCGATGCACCTTCACAATGTTCCCAGTAATATCAGGGCCCCATGTCCTGGATAGCAAAGTTTCCATATACCCCACAATGTCCCATCCTTCCAACTGCTCAGGAACACCCAAAATGCGCAAATTTGTTGAGCGAACAGCATTTGCAAACTGTTCCATTCGAAGTCTCAGCACTTGATTTTCCGCCAATACTCCTGTAACCACCGTGACGGTATTGTTAGCTGTTTCTGCTGCTCCATCGGTGGTCACTGTGGCTTTTGTGATTTTTGTGTCCATAGTGGCAGTGTGGTTGGTTAAATTATCCACTTTTTTATCCAGGAGTTGGATGGCTTGTAGAAGTGTTCCATTAGTTGGTTCCGAAGTGCCCGCCTCATGACTAGAGGCTGCCACTCCTCCCTGATCTACCAGCTTACTCTGCTTTGGACCACCGCTGTCTTGAGAAGACTTCTTTTTTGGGTTCCCATGGCCGGAACGGACAAAAATTATACCAAACTGTGCCGTTTCAAAAGCTATAAGCAGGTATAGAAATGTAATGCCTTAATGAAATTTGCTAGAAGTATATTAGCTGATTTGTCTTTGAGCAAGAAGAGCTCTCTCAGAGCCGCCTTTTCCCTTCGGCTGCTGGCTTCGCCACCCAGGCATGGGACAGATTTAAGGGAATGGCCAGGGAAAAGAGGGGACAGGGAGGGATGGGAATGTAAATACGGAGGGGGGGGAGCGTCCTACCCCTGTCACACAGGCTTGGACTTAATCAAGTAATTAAGACTATATATATATATTTCTGTTCAGTCTTAAAGGGATATTGCCATATATCTAGCACAACCTGTTCAGATCCTGCCTGACTCGTTAAATTATCTTGCTAGTCCTTAGCCTGTCTACATAGGCTGGATTTATTACAAACTCACTGTCATTAGGGCAAACGTAATATGTAGAACAATATTCTTTTCTAAAATTTCAGAGAACAGTAAAGTAGGACACAATGTGGGCTATATTGTCATCTCCCTCTGTGCCTCTTCTAGTGATCTGCCTTTGTCCCCTGTTCAGGCTTGCTTATACACCGCCCAGGGAGGACTCTGCAATTTGGCATGAGAAGGCATCCTAATGCCCAGCCGAGCACCTGAATCGCTACTCGTCTGCCTCTCTGTTCCACACACATGATCAGGCCCTTCAACTTCACCGGCGAGGGGGAACAGTTGTAGCTATAGGCAAGGCGGTCTCACTTCCCTCTATGAATGCCCTGCATTATCCCAAGTACTTCTCAGTAAGATCCCTGATCTTTGCTATAATAGGTCAGCTGGGTAATAGTAATAGTACATCAGCAGCAACCACTAACTATCCGCCTAAATGAGAAAGAATAAAGGCATTGCAGTTTCTCCTGGGGGCTATCAGGAAGCTACTACTTCTTTTGTTGCTTTGTTCGGGCAATGTGGAGCTCAACCCAGGACCTCCAGGCAGTATCTCTTCCCCTTCTGACCTTCCCAATCTCAAGGGGTTAAGTTTTGTGCATGTTAATGTGTGCAGTCTCCTAAAGAAGCTTACTTTCATTCAGGCTTGGGCACATCATACTGCCCCTGATATACTAGTGGTCACTGAGACATGACTAAAATCTGGAATGGCCAACCACGAGGTGAATATCCCCTCGTACCATCTCTATAGGATCAATAGACAGACTAGAGGAGCTGGAGTAGCTATGTATATTAAAGATAAATTTCAAGCCTCCGTCATTGACTCGACCTCTATTCAGAATGAATTTGAATGTCTAACCTTGAAAGTCAAGGTTTCTCCTATGATCTCGATATGTGTAGTTGGATGATACAGGCCTCCGTCGGCTGGATAACAACTGCTACATCACCTAAATAAGACACCGGGATCATTAACGTTAGAAATCATAACTTTAGGTGACTTCAGCTTGAATTGGCTCACCACTGCCACTGCTCCCCTGAAAGCCTTTTGTGATTCCATGGGGCTGACTCAACTTATAAATGAACCCACAAGACCAAATATAAAGAATCCAAACAATAGCTCCCTACTGGATCTTATCTTAGTAAGTAAACCATATCTATTAACTCATGCCGCGTATTTTTTACAGATACAAGCGACCACTGTTACATTGCTTGTGCAAGAACGGCTAAAACAGCCACACCAGCTCCAAACTTTACCACTAAAAGAAGACATTGCAATTTCAACCCCTATTCATTTATTACCTTATTAAGAGAGTCACTACGCTGGCAGGACTCTTACCTGGCAAAATCGGTGGATGCGGCTTATGACATCTTTCATGAAATCATTACAGGAGCTCTAGATAATCTTGCTCCACTAAGTAAGGTCCATAATAGGGTGAAATCCTGCTGCTGGTTTAATCCAGGGCTAAATATTGCCTGACAAAAAGAGATGCACTTTGGAAAATGGCATGGAAATCTAAGCTCCCGGCTGACTGGATATTGTTTAGGAGGGAGAGGAATATCTGCACCAAGCTGGTCAGAGAGTCTAAAGCCACTTTTTATCACAGGGAACTCGATGCATCCTCAAAATGCATCAATAAATTCTGGAAAACCCTAAAAGAATTGGAAGGTCACACTCCTGGAAACATACTACCCGCTAAAATCCTAGTTGGTGGTGCCTCCATCTCTGATAAGCCCTCCATCCTGGATCACCTCAATAATCATTTTGCCACTGCAGGACTAGCCTTTGACACCTGTCCTGTAAATAATCTACGATCCCAACTTGGTGTTCAGGATCAAAGAATTCCAGTATCTAACTCCTCATTCTCCCTGCAACCAGTCTCGCTGAAGGAGGTTGAAGACCTCCTGTTACAGCTGGATGTCAAGAAAAGAGCTGGAGCTGACTTTTTAGACCCCTACTACCTAAAAATAGGTTATCAGGTCCTGGCTGTCCCACTTACACACCTCTTTAACCTATCACTCTCCCAGGCTGCCGTGCCACCACTATGGAAGACAGCTCATGTAATTCCCCTGTTTAAATCCGGAGACCCTGCAGATCTTAATAACTACAGGCCCATCTTCTTACTTCCAATCCTGTCCAAACTCCTGGAAAAGGTTGTGAGTAACCAGCTCAAGAAATAGCTAGAATTTGAAAATCTGATTAACCCCCTGCAATCCGGTTTTAGGGCACAACATAGCACTGTCACTGCTCTCACAAAAGAGACCAATGACTGGCTACGTGGACTGCATGCTAAAAACTTTGTATGAGCAGTATTTTTGGACCTAAGCAAGGCCTTTGATACTGTGGACCTTAACATACTTCTTACATCACTCAGGAGCATTGGCCTGGACCACCACTCCCTAAAGTGGTTCGCTAATTACCTTACAGGCCGGTACCAGCAGGTCAAGGCAGAAGGGGAATTTTCTCCTTTAAAATCTCTATTGAGAGGAGTACCCCAGGGTTCCATATTGGGTCCTCTTCTATTCACAATATATATTAATAGAATCAATGTCAATATCAAAACTGCCAACATCCACCTCTTTGCAGATGACACGGTGCTCTACGCTGAAGGACCCTCTCCCACTGCCGCTTGCGATGTTCTGCAGAGTGAGTTTATCCTGTTGCAATTACAGCTGTTAAATCAGAAACTATTACTAAATGCCAAAAAGACCAAAGCAATGATATTCGCGCCGCGTGCATACGATGCCACATCCATAACATCCCTTCAGATCACTACACTACTGGGAGAACCCTTGGAATTCGTGGCTAAGTTCAAATAACCTGGGAGTCTGGATTGACCATAGGTTATCCTTTAATGACCACATAGAAGAGTTGCTAAAAAAAAAAAAAGCTCAGGCAGAGACTAGGTCTTTTTTAACAGGATAAACCAGTTCCTGACAAGAGAGGCCAAAATGAGTCTGGTTCAGTCCACCTTCATTTCCCTTCTTGACTATGCAGACTTCTTGTACTGTCAGGGACCGACCACTGCACTCTCTAAACTTGATACCCTTTACCACAGAGCTTTAAGATTTATCACAGGTCTCCCCTACTCGACTCATCATTGCCCCTTATACACAGCGGTGGGATGGTCATCTCTTAAATTTAGACGGCTAGAAATTCAGCCATATGGACGTTCAGAGCTATCTCCAGTAAGCTGCCCCAATATATTTGAGATTGCCTGCCTTATTGTGCAGTTAGCAAGTACTCATTAAGAAGCTCCACCTTTATTTCGCTGCTTGTCCCCAAGGTGAGATCTCGATTTGGTAGGGCCTCAATAAGTCATATACTCCCCTTGCTATGGAATCGGATACAAAAATCCTTGAAATTAGTTCACCCTTTGTCGGTAGCTGCCTTTAAAACAAGCTATACTTTCTTTTTCAAGGAATCCTGTAATTGTTATCATTAAACCAGTCTTGTTCCCGTCTTGGAAAACTGGGGGCAAAATGCTGGTTATTCACTGCTCTTTTTTCCCACCCACACCTCTAGCACTTACCAGTACTCATTATCTCTGCAGCTTTGATCTTCATTCATCATGTCTTACAATATGGGTTTAGAACCGAAGCTTACTCCATAACTTTAGTACTACCCCCCCACCTCAGTTACCCATCAGGTAGATGCTCGGAAAATATGCTTCTCTGAACCAGCTCTCTAAGTCCTCAATTTCCTCTCCCTACAGTACCTCCCCTAGATCATGCTCTAAAATTGCCCTGATGCCCAGCTCTTCATAGACTTCTATATCGCTTCAATTACTGGCACTTCCTCCCCATACCCCCTTTATTGCCCCATCTTCTTCCACTGCTCATCACCACATCATACGGTACTGTATTTACCACCGTCCTCCCTCCGCTGGTAGCTTTGGGCTTGAATTCCTTTATTTGAGCACAGTTATCTTACCAGCTCATTAACCGTGGGACATCTATATAATGTACATATTATGGCTAGCCCTCCTGATTGCATCATTTAATCTAGTATGGACCAAGGAAATGTCTATATATACTGTAAATACTACATCTAACCCTGATTATACCATTTAATCTGCTGTTGACCAATGAAATATGTATACACTGTAAATAACGTATCTAGGCCTACTGATGGGATCATCTAGTCTCTGTAATTATATGCTATTTTACCCCTTGACTTTTGTTCAATGTAAGTGTGACTATATGTTTTGTCCAAGTCCATCTTGAAAATGAGCATTGCTCAATGATGTTCGCCTGGTAAAATAAAGATTTGATTGATTGATTGATTGACTCGATAGGCCACTGGCGTCCTTTTCTGCCGACAACATTCTATGATTCTATGAACTTTGCCAAAAAATGAAGACATTGCAAAGTGAGATTTTTGCTGTAAACCTGCGAATAAGACATCTACTGAGTTGCTGTGCTGTTTCTTTTTCGTTGTGTTTACCCAAACTGTGCTCACAACTCAAAACCATATGTGATTCTTTGAACTGGTTTTACAGATCAAAGGGCTGAGTAAATACTGAAATGTGAGACAGCTTTCATTGGAAATAGAAGACTCAGTCCCCCTTTTACAGTACCCCTCCAGCTGATACTCACTGACATGACCATTCTGAAAAGCTTTCCTAACCTTGTATAATTTTAGGCAGGTTTTTAAAGCAAAATGCAATTATAAACTACTGGTAAAGGTGTGATGAAATATCAGAATTATAAAAGAAATATCTTCCTTGAGGATATCTCTTTCATTGGGCAACACCTATGGAACTATAAGCTGCCAGGCACTAGGACCACATGGAAACCTTTGCAAGTGGTTCACTAGGGGCCTCCCATGATGATATCAGACGTTGGCTGTCCCATATAAACATGGGCGGCCCCTTCCCATCATCGACCATACTCATGGGACCGTGCATGGAAATGACGCTCACAGTCGTCACTTTTCTTTTTTCTCACTCTTGAACGTGGTCTAGAACTGCCAGCAGTACATGTTCCAGGCACCCAAAACATCTTGGCGGACAGGCTAAGCAGGTCACAGTCCAGAATGCATGAATGGAAACTGCTGACCTCAGTGGTGGAAGATCTGTTTGACAGATTAGGTCATCCACGGGTGGACCTTTGTGCATCCCCACACAATGCAAACCTGCCGCTTTTCTGCTTGCTTGCTCCAGGGCCTGGAGTTTTCTGGCGAGACATGTCCCTCTCTTGGAAGGGGAGGTTCCTATATGCATTCTCTCCCTTCCCTCTCATTCAGAGGGTACTACTCAGACATCAGATGGAGGGGGCAACTCTAATCCTCATTCCTCCCTTATGGCCTCGACAGATCTGGTTCCCTCTACTGCAGCAACGGGCAGTGGAATCACCAGTACCCCTATCCTTATGCCAGGGCCTGCTACCACAGAAGCACGGAACCCTGATCCATCTGGACCTCAAGTTGCTTCACCTCTATGCATGGCTCCTGAAAACATAGCCATTGGTAGATCTGGGGTTTCCCAAAGGTGGCTGATGTCTTGAAGGCTGCCAGAAAGCCTTCCACCAGGGCCACTTATTCTATACAGTGGAAGCTGTTTGCTTTGTGGGCCGCTTCTCATCACTTAGATCCATTTACCTGTCCAGTAAATCAGGTTCCAGAGTACCTGCTGTCCTTTTCAGATGCAGGCCTACAGTACTCTTCTATCAAAGTTCACTTGGCTGCCATTTCAGCTTTCCATGTACCTATTGAGAGTTATATGGTTGCCCAGCTGGAGGTGGCCCGTACGTTCTTGAGAGGCATTCTACACTTGAAGCCTCTTATCTGCAATCCAGTCCTGGCTTGGGACCTGAATTTTGTTTTAGAAAAGCTTATGTTGGCTCCTTTTGAGCCAGCCATGACATGTGGCCTACGCTTTCTTTCATGGAAAGCATTGTTTTTCATTACCGTTACTTCTGCACAAAGGATTTCAGAGCTACAGGCTCTAATTTGTGAGCCTCCATATCTGGTTTTGCACAAAGACAGGGTGTCTTTGTGCATTAATCCTAAGTTTTTACCAGAGGTGGTGTCTGAGTTTACTTTAAATCAAGCCATCCACCTGCCAGTTTATTTTCCTGAGCATGCCGTTCTAGGGGAAGCAATGCTCCATTCTCTAGATGTACATAGAATACTCAGGTACTATATACACCTCATGAAGGACTGCAGGAAGTCCTCAAAGGTTTTTGTTTCATTCGCCCCTGGGAAAGAGGGTGCTCTGGTTTCTAAACAGTGCCTGATCAAATGGTTATCAACTGTATTATTTTTTCTTATAGGAAGTATGATAAGGAACTCCCTGGGGTTGTTCATGGTCATTCCACTAGAAGTATGGTCATGTTTCAAGAATGTGTCTGCTGCAGACATCTGTGCAGCTGCCACCTGGAGTATTCCCCACACCTTCACTGAACACTACAGTCTGGACACTGCCCCTAGAAAAAGGACAGGCTTTGGCCTAGCTGTTCTCCAAGCCCTGCTTAGCCTGTAGGCTCCTGCCAGCCAGACTATTTATGGTCAGTACTGCTTGGTACTTGTTCCATAGGTATGGCCTGATGAAAGAGATATCCTCAAAGAAGATAGAACATTTATGTACTCACCACAACAGTAGATCTTCAAGAGAATCTCTTCCATCAGGCCATGCTGTCCCACCCTCCTTCCCGCTGTCAGATCCTGAGCCTCTGATGAGTGCTGTCTCCTTCTGCCTAATGGTCTATCTACTGCTCTCTGCCTCACCAGGTCAGCAGAGACTTAGGTTCTCTGCTGGATCTTACCCAAATTAATCTTCACCATTCATTACTAAATGGGTCCTACCAGAGGTCAGGACCCTGCTCAGGAATAAAAAGAGCACTGTCTCTTAACATTTTTCTGAGCTGGAGGAGTTGATGTCGGAATGGCACCGCCCATGAGGACAGCATTCTATGTGGCATTCGCGGGTTGGCTAGTAACCAATGCCAACTCCTCCCTCACTTCAGTTCTGTTTCTACCGCCATTGAGGAAGGATCCTGCGAGGGAATCTTCAAGCAAGTGCTTCGTCATTCGAAGTCCGCTAGACCTAATCTTTTACCTGGCACCGTGAGTACCGGTACTGTTTTGGTTCCAGAGGTTTATTCCTTCTTTTTGTAGTTTATCGTGGCGCTGGGTGTTCTTAGTTTAAAACTCTTTTAAAATTGTTATTTCATCGCACGATGGTATGTCGGGGTCAGGGCATAGGTCTAAATCAAAATGCGGGAGAGTTGCCCCTATGCGTCGGTGCCCCTGTGGCAAATCCATAACCATTACAAACTCCCACGACGTTGTTTCTCCTGTCTGGGTCCCCGCCACATGATGGACAAGTACAGCACCTGTTTTAGCAAGGACTACCACACGCTCGTTATCCGCACAGCATGGTTGGGGAAAGACCCCCCCAACTTTCAGAGGGCATCAATGCACTCGGGATGCCAATTCATGATCTCTGGGCTCCACCCCTGAGGCCTCCCTGACTCTATATGGGTCAGCAGAGATAGGACCCTCTCTGCTGCACAGCTTGCTGGTGCATGGGGTCCCAACGAGTGGTTGGTGGGGCAGCCGTCCCCCTCCAGAGGGGTGGCTGGTCACCCCTCGTGGGCCAGGGTCTCCTTGAAGACATGGACAACCCCCAGTGTGGAGCCTGAGCTATACGTGGACTCTGCTTCGGTGGTCCCCTCTGTGCTGTGGTCAGTTGCCGCCCATGCCTCTGGCACCATCTCCAGTGCTGGTGAGTGGGGCAGTGCTGACCGCGTATCTGGGCTCCCCTCCAATGACGCTTGCAGTGCCAGGGGCCTGGAATAAAGGGGGTCACCTGTTTGGAGATCTCCCTGGTCTCCTGTCCCATCATGGGAGATGAGGATCGGGATGATCTCGATTGGGTGCCCAGCTCTGAGGAGCCTTTGGATTCCGCCCGGGCCTCTCCGAGGTCTTCAGTGGTTTCTAGGCTAACGCCATCTTCAGATGGTGCTGCTAGTGATGCCATCACTCCAGAGTTTTCTGGCACCAATTTCTCTGCTGGGGACCCTGTGGGGGCTCTTTCTGGGGATCCTGGGAGTGGCACGGCACCATTTCAGGGACCGGTGCCATTTCAGGAATCGGTGCTGCGGTCAGCATTGATTCTTTTTACGGCACCATGTCAGGTGTTGACTTGCGGGTCAGCACCACTTCTAAGTCGTGGTCCAGGCCTATTGTTATCTGGATCCCAGCTGATAAGGAGGATGCCCAGGAGGGTGCCTCTGACCCCCCTGTGGGGTCTAGGGCCCCTCCTCAAGTCAGCCAGTCCGGATTCTTCTGCCAGGCCTCTTCTGAGGGGCAGGTCCCTCTCTTCTAGGTCAGGGGTTGGTAGGACCACGTCCAAACAGCCACTTTTTCCAGCAGGCTTTTACCGACTGATCAATTGTTGTTTTTAAGGGATGGATAGAGGAATTTTAAATACGCTCCAATGATGAACTGATGTATATATATTGTTGTTTATTATTGTACAGCACCCACAGTCTCTGGAGATGGATGCTTTTATAAATAAAATATCTCTCAAATCTATCTCTCTGTCTACCCCATAGGGTGCTGTCCTCACCATTCTGAGGGGCCTGATACTTTTCCCGAAGGGCAAAGTGTGAATTGCAGGGGCACCTTCCATCTCCCAGGTCTTGGGAGCATCTGCCGGCCCATAACCATCCCCAGGCCTCGCCAAACCCGTAAATGGCTCTCTCCTTCTGTGGTTATCCCCCATGGAAGGCTGGGGGAAACTTCTTTTCCCTCAGGGTTTGCCATCTTGGCACTCTGACCCATTTAGTAATGAATGGTGAAGATGAATTTGGGTAAGATGTGAAATTACGTACTTACTGTAATTATTGATCTTCCCAAATATCTTCACGATTCATTACACCCACTCTCCCACCCTATAACCAGGCACTGGATGGCACTGTTCCCCCCTTTTTTCCCTCTCCACACTACTCTTAGGGTGTGGGGATCAAGAGGGGGAATAGCTCTTCCCAGGGGCCAACCCTGCTCCTTACGCCTCCCGGCATCCTGTATTCTCTGGACAGACCCCCTCCCCCCTTTTTTGGGAGAAGGCTATCCACTTTATCTTGGTCAAGGAGAAGTTTCCCTTGGGGTCTTTTCTTAGACCTTTTTTTCCTACCAGGAACAGAATTGGCTTGGCTTGTTTTCCACTTAGACTAGGGGCTGAATCTTCTCCCCTTTTTCTTGGTTTGCTAGGAAAGCACTTAAAAAACAATTTTAAAGCTTTCTACTAAACCGGTGAACAAACTCATGAAGCCACAGGAGTCTTTCCAGTCATGATCCTGTGGCTGACTGTTCCACCCTTCGTCCCTGGTTCAACAATTAACTGGAGTCCATTACTAATGGACTGTTCTCTGCCATAGGGGTCTCCCTCGGAGACCCTCTAGTGTTCTTTTGAGAGACAGAGACCCCGGAGATCTCTCTGTGTCCCCCTTGAGGACAGCAGTATCCCTGTCCCTCCTTGTTTCTCCTCCTTCCTCCTGTTGTCTACCTACCAGAGGCCTGTATGTGCTCCTGAGGCCTCTTCTTGGCCCAACAGGAACTAAAATCTCCCTAACTAGCACCTGTCCATTTAGACAGGTTGGACAGCCTAGTCTGCCCCCTTGTGGGAGGTTTAACAAAAAAAAAAGGGGGGGAGGAAGGTGTTTTCAGAAGGGACTAGCCTCCTCAGTAAAGGGGGGGCTACTTTCTCTCTCTCTCTCTCTCTCTCTCTTCTTTTTTCCTCTTCTATTGCTTCTTCTGCCTCTTAAGGCTGTCCAGAGTTCTGACCACCCCTCCCTCCTAGCCTATCCCTATTTTCAAATCCTTGCTGTTGGCGTTATGTTTTTTTTTTCCCCTCTCCCTCCTCTGTCCTTTGGGCACTCTGGCCCTCCCTCTGTCCCTATCCTATCTCTCTTCCTTGCCTGGCGGACAGAACTGAGGTGAGGGAGGAGTCATTGTCGGTTACTGGCCAGCATGCGAGCACCACATAGAATGCTGGCCTCATGGGCTGCGCCGTTCCAATGTTGACTTCTTCAGCTCAGAAAAATTTAAAGAGACAGTGCTCTTTTTATTCCCAAGCTGGGTCCTGACCTCTGGTAGGACCCATTTTGTAATGAATGTTGAAGATATTTGGGAAGATCAATAATTACGGTAAGTACGTAATTTCATTTTCCTACAGGGAGGTCCTCCAAGCATGATCTCCAGGGGGGAACTGAGGAGGGAAGGGGCCGCCCACATTTATATGGGAGAGCCGACATCTGATATCATTGTGGGTGGCCCCTAGTGGACTGCTTGCAAAAGTTTCCATGTGGTCCTAGTGCCTGGCTGCTTATAGTTCCATAGGTGTGGCCTGATGAAAGAGATTCTCTTGAAGATTTACTGTTATGGTGAGTACGCAACTGTTCTTTTTTGCCAAATTGTATTCATGAGTCAATTTCTGTTTAAAACAATTGAGTCACACTATAACAGTTCACCTACTTCACTGTCCTAGTAAATGTGTAAACAACGGGCAACCCAATGGTCCGGCACACTGGTGACCTGTGTTTGGTAGCAAATTTGGGAGGCCAGTTTTAGGGTGGCCGGGCTGTTATGAATGCTTCCCAGTTGGGGAGGAACTGTTTGCGCATCCTGTTGCCACACCGCTCCTTGTAGTAGTCTAGGAAACTTGCTCCTTTGTCAGGGGGGAGCTGTGTGTATGTGAGTAGACTTGTCTCTTGTGGGTTGATGGGGTGGCGATTGGGTTTGAGGGTGGTGGTGTCTGAAGCTCACTGC
This sequence comes from Neoceratodus forsteri, assembly GCA_016271365.2. Lineage (NCBI taxonomy): Eukaryota > Metazoa > Chordata > Ceratodontiformes > Ceratodontidae > Neoceratodus > Neoceratodus forsteri. Next base: position 1,340,499,736 of record CM028132.1, read on the forward strand.
TGTTAGAGTGATGGTTGCTGATGCACCCAGGCTCCCTCCGTGTATCTCTGCTGGCCCTGATGGTGGGTGGAGTGGCTGAGGAAGCTGGGTGGTCACTAGATATCACAAAAGCAAGGAGATTTTATGAGAACAAGTAAAAGTACATTCAGTGGGACAAAAAAAAAATTGGCAAGACAAAAATCAGACATATGTTCATCAACAACACATATATTTTAGGTACAGGACTTGAAATGCTCCACATAGATGTACAGAAGATGACTAAGTTATATAAAGAAGAGGTACTATCACTTGTCAGGTCCAGTGAGAAACAACTTGCTTGAACTGCTCAATGCATCTGAGAGCTTACTCACTTATCAAAAATCACCTCCTATTCATGCTCGTAAAATCAGCTAATCTTCCATGAATTGATCTCCCATAGAGACCAACTCTTGGTTATAGACCAAAGGCACTAGGACCTCACTGGAGCAAATCTTTTGGTCGGGTGTGAGTAGTGGCTACTGTCTCAGGGCACCTGCATGACTCTGTGTGGTGCGGTGCTTCCCAAAAACTGCTGCTGGTACCCATTGCCTACCTCAGTTCTGTTTTTCCTGTCGAGTGCGCACTGTGGGAGTGAATCACATTGCCTGTTTGCCTTACTTTGCTTACTTCATTGACTTCTTCTCATTGTATTCTTTTCCGGAATGCTCAAGAAGAAGGACTCAGCAGCCCCTATTTTCTGTTATTGTCCTTGGGGTAAGCAGTGACGACAGGAATTGTCTGATTCGCCTACCTAGGACCAGACCACAATATGGATTCCTGGAAATGACTTGTTTCTCCTTTGACTGTTGAACCCTCCAAATATGTTGCTAGAAGCTGGGAGGTGGTCCCAGACTTCAGCAGTGAGCAGGAACAGGAGGTCTCTAGGTAGAACTTTGGGCTGCTCCCCCAGGTCTCTTCACCGCTCTTCGGAGTCAGCTGAGATTTGGAGCTATCACCCCCTTCCCCCACTGTGCTGCAGTTGTGTTGTAGTCTCCAGTGGCAGTGTTGGGTGGACCATCGACTCCTTCTGGGAGGCTGGTGGAGAGCCTGCCATGGTCTGCTCACCAACATCGATAGGCCACCTCGGAGTTGGGGACAAGGCCTTTGATTTTGTTTACTGTTTCAGAGATGTCAGCAATGACTGTCGGTGAACCCCATGCTGTTGTCACGGACACGGTGATGGCAGTGAGGACAACACCAACACCGGTGCTGACTTTATTGCTGACACTGTATGCAGTATTGGTGCCTCGGTTGATGCCGTTGTTGGTGTCAGCTCTTATGTCGGCACTGGACTTGGTGCCACTAGTAGCGCTGAAGAAGAGGGTCAGTGTCTGGTTCAGTGCTGAGATCTGTGCCAGGGATGATCTCGGTGCTGGGGTTGTTGGCTCATCTGGTGTTGGTGCTGACTCAGACAGCAATGACAGTTTTGGTGCTGACTTCTGCCTTGGCTCTAGAATTGGTGTCAGTGTCAAGCAGTGTTCAAGCCTCTCAGTGGGGCCTACTCAGCCATGGACTCTCTCCATCTATTCGGAGGTTTCCCTTCAAGGTCACTGCTCTGCCACCTCCTCCGTTGTAGGGGTGCCTGCAGCGGAATGTTTGCTTGATCTTCCTGTAGTGCATGGGTGTCATCAGAGCCTCAAGATCCTTCCAGAGATATGGGTACTGCAGCCCAGCAAGCTGTCCTATCTCCTCACAGGCCTTCCTTTCATGTGTCTCAGGAATGGGTTGATTAGAGTCCTGTGTTCCTTAGACCTCTTGGGCCTCACAGAACCATGCTTAGGTGAGCACAATAGAGAAATTGTATTGGGAGTCCAACATGGCCCAGTTTAGAGGTCTTTCCCCTGTGTGCCTCAGATGGTTTCCACTCCTCCTTCTCTCCCTCACTGTCCTCCTCAGAGGACAGTGAGTCTTCTCTCCACCTGTCCTCATCTGCATTATACATCTTGTAACAGCGGTTCATGGGGGAGATGTTGCACATGCTGGACATTCCCATGTATTCAAGTTGCAGTCCTGTTGCCTTGCCGTTGAACTCCTTGGGGTTCCCAACACTGAAACTTGTATCATTCCTCCCTGGCACAGAGACATGGAGCAGGCATCAAGGGCACTATGGAGGTGTCCCTGCACCAACCTTTCTGCCTCCAGGGACCTACTAGTCAGGTATTGTGCCCCCGTCTGATCTGTTCGGGCTATAACTCACCCCACTTCAAGGCCTCAGGTTCTCCAGACCCGGACTGGGCCATGTGACAGGGCTGAATAAGGCCCTGCCTTATTTAGTATGCAGAAGGAAGTTAAATGCTAGGATCTGCTCTATCTTTCCCTTTTCTGTCTCTTCTCTGTCTGGTTGTGCAACCAAATTTTCTTGTGAGACCTAGGAACTGATCACTCAGACGGTTTTGTAGTCCTCCATCTCTCGCTATCTCTCTGCCTTCCCTTGCTATTTCTGTCTTTTCTTCCACCTTTCATATCTGCAGGTGTAAAAATATATGTGAACGTTATGTGGAAATATCACTGATACTGGGATCCCTTTGTTTAAAGCTGTATATAGTTATGCGGTTCAAATTATTGCAAAAAACTATTTGGAACTCAAGGGGTTAAACTGAGATGCTGGTGTGCAAACTTTACAGAACTGTCAACAAGAGTTCAGTTCAGGGTCATTATGTTCTTTTTGCTGCACCTGCAAGAACATTGGAAACTGACAAGAACATTCTGTTAAAAACCCCTGTTTCCTTAACGAGCTCCCTGCAAAGATTTGTTATAAAAAAGAGCAGCAGTGTTTTGCAAGAGAGAGACTGTGATTTGAAACTGAGAAGAGACACTTAGAAGGACTGTTTTCTCTGTACTGCCTTTGTAAATAGTTATACTGAACATATTTTTATTTTTTATTTAGCCGTTATTAAGAAAAATAAAATGCTATTTGTGAATTTTTAAACTGCTCCTGGATTTACGCAGTGCATACTCTAAGCCAGGAGTTTTGTGCATGGGTAGTAGACCTGGTACCAGGGTGAGCATAGATGAAAGGTATGGATTCTGCAGCAGCAAGTCCAGGAATGATTACCAGAAGAATGGCAGCCAAACTGGAAGCAGAAACAAAAGTCCAAACTGAGACTGTACAGCCAGCACAAGTCATGGAAAAAAAAAGAGCAGACAGTGACAGAACCTGAAAGCCTGACTGCCTTTTTCAAATGGTGGGCTATACAACAACAAGAGATGGAGAAACAGAGAAAAGAAGAGATGCATTGACAGGAGCAGCAGAGAAAAGAAGAGCTGCAGCGACTGGAGCAGTGATGGCTGGATGCCTTGCAAGCTAGCAAAACTGGAGGTTCTGGCACAGGTTGAGCAGAGCAACAAAACACCAACAACTTAAAAGACCTTAAACTTAGAGAGCTGTGTCCCTCAGATGATATCAAAGCATACCTGACAACATTTGAAAGGGTTGCCACAACCTGCCAGTGGCCAAAGCAGCAATTGGCAATCAGACTGATACCTTACCTGACAGGGAAAGCCCAGCTTGCCACAGCGTATGGACACTGCACAGTCAGAAAATTATGACCTGGTGAAGAGATAGGTCCTTAAAAGATATGACATCTCAGGAGAGACCTACAGGCAGAGATTTCGGTCTCTGAAGTACAAATCAGTCGACAGTCCTCAAGAAGCCTTCACCCGACTTGGAGAACTCCTTATGAAATGGCTCCAAACAGAGGTAAAAACACTCCCACAGATCACCGAAACATTTGTAATGGAGCAGTTCATCAACATCCTAACCACAGACGTACAGCTTTTGGTAAAGGAACACCAACCAGAAAGTGGGGAAAAGGCTGTTTCTTTGGCTGAAGACTACCAAATGACCAGACTGACACTACAGCAGCAAGGTAACAGCGAAGCATCAGTAAGACTCTTTTTCACATTTAAACTCTAAGTCTGATAAGAATTCTGGTGGGGGTTACAAATCGCCCAAAGACATTATTTGCTATAACTGTAATAAGCCAGGTCATATTGCAAGAAATTGCCATAGTAAGAAGAGCGACACTGGAGCAGATTTGTCCATAGCAAATTGGGGCAAGTACTTAACAGATGTGAATGTAACCCCTCTGCAAATGGGGGTTCCCAAAAGTCTTCTAGGAGCTGGCTAAGTGCTCCCAGCCTGAATTGTGTTCGGCGTTTCAGCCGCTTAACTATGAGTGCTTTTAGAGCCTCTGGTACTGTCTCTTTAAGAGCTGCCTGCTCACAGGCTAAATTAGTTTGGATGGGGGGACTGTGTATTTAATGCTCGAATCACACCCGAGCTGCTGTCTGATCGCTCCATTTCTGCAGTCGCTAGAAGTGCAGAGGGAGCCCACCTGAAAGATGTAACCGTTTGCCTGAAATCATTTAGAGCATTAGTAAAATTGAAGTTTGTCTAACCTGCCTTTATTGCAGCTGGGACTCTGTGTGTGTTGCCCCTCCATTTTGGACCTAAACTGCTGATCTGGGCCAATTGGGTTAGGGAAGCCCTAAAATGGAGACTGCTTGGGCCAACCAGAACTTGGACTGTCACCTGGAGCCTGCTTAAAGGGGAATGTATGGCAGGTGCCTCTGGGAATTGTAGTTTGGACCTTGGCACGTTTTTGCACCAACAGAGGGAGCCCTGCAGTGATTGATAGCCAAATCCACCAATCGAACTTGTGTGGAGCCTAAGGGAAATGCCCTGAACTGTTACTGGAGAGCCAGATGCACGTTGACTGTGAAAGGAGATGGAGCTTTGTTCTGCTGTGGCGTGTAGTTCGCACGGGAAGTGCATGGAAGGCCCTGAAGCTGGTCTGTAGCCATTAGCGAGTGCTCATCTGACTGAATCCGAGTTGTGGTGAGAAGAAGGAAGTGTGCAGAACCAGGCTTAACCTGAAGAAGACCGAAGATTGTGCTGAAGAGCGAGCAGCCTGTCAGGGACTGCTGATGTGTGTGCTCCCGGGTAATTTGAAGTGTTTGCGATCGGAATTGAGAAGCAGCTGCCTGGTATAGTAATTTCCTTTACATATAAATGTGTCTAGTGCTTGTGGGGGATTGCAATTCCTTTTCCCTTTTTGCTGTGAGTTGTGAGCTGAAGCTGGAAGCTGAACTCAAATTTAATCGGACTGAATCCGTCTGTTATCCAACTCAGTTGGGCCCTGTCACGAGGGTCTCATCTCCATGCCCTGCTCATCCTGGCCATTCAGAGCAACCTCCTCAATTCAGTTCTCTGCTTGGGGTTTGTGAGTACAAATCGGGGTAACTCCCTGCACCTTTCATTTAATCAAAGTGTGTCATTGATTGCTTTGTGTTCTTCTTTTCGTGGACTGAGCCATCCAGCTCCGGATTACAATTTGTTTGTGCATATATTTTCTTCCTACAGGGGCCCCGTCAAGTGCACCAGCCGGCCAACCCCGGGCAATGGATCTGGCTAGCCCCCCCCATCCTGGGTACCCAGAGTGTGACTTTATGGACCCTATATGTATGCACAGTACTGTGATTTAAACATTGCCAAACCAAATCAACCCCCCTCCTGTGTTACTGTTCCCCTGAATAAATCAGATTTGTTGTTGTTGAACTTTATACTGTCTGTGGTGTCAGTACATATAGAACCAGCTTTGCAATCTGTGTTTGTGTATGTTGCTTAACCTTTGTTTTACAGGGGGTCCTCAGAGACGTGCTTCAGAATCTGTCTCAAGGGTAAGTGGTATCTATATGTGTAAACTGTGTTCATATGTGGGGTATTGGGAAGGTAACTCCCGTGTACTGTGTGGGCCACTAGTGGGAACAAAGGTCACAGTGTCCCAGAGGGCTGTGCCTGAGCTAGTTTAACCACTATCAACCCTGACCTCTGGGTGGAGGCATCCGTCATAGAACCTAGGCCCCTCAACCTGTCAGTAGCCAAGCAGGCAGGGGTAGTAGCCCTTGGGATAGCGCCACCTAGGGGTTACATGAAGGTGGGAGATAAGACTGTGAAGGGACTTATAGATTTGGGAAGCAGACTTCCGGTGACGCAACAGATGGGAATGGCAGCCTAGCTGTCCTCCGAGGTATCTCCAGCACTTAATTCAACTGTAATCACGTGCTTGAACACAGCATCGAAAGCCCGAAGTCACTTGGCTTGTTGGTGCTTAATTGCAGAGATGGGACGCATGAAGGAAAAAGGTCTGCCTGGCCATAGAGCAGCTACACTCACAGATAAAGTAAAATCTACTCCAGGCCTCAGCCTGGCGGCCTCGCAGTCTTCGCTTCTTTCCAGGTCAGGCGATGAAGACTCTGGCTCGGACTCAGGATCGACCTGTACTAGACCCGAGACTAGGAAAATTCTAACATTGCTGAAAAAATAGACAGTAAAGGCTCGGATATTCAGAGAGACTTTAAAAAATTGGAATCTAGGACCACTGCTGTCAAGCAGCATGTAGAGGTTCTGCAGAATGAAATATGGCCTATGGCCGCTCACTCACCTTTCTTCATCACCGAGAGAAAGTCCTCACCCTCAAGGCAGAAGATGCAGAAGCTCGTTCTCGAAGAAATAAAATTCGGGTGGTAGGCATCCCGAAGGGAGTCGAACAGGAGGACATGGTGGGTTATATGGAGAGTTTGCTCCACACTGAATTACAACTAGAAGAGGATTTCCCTCTCGACATCGAGAGAGCCCACAGATCTGTAGCCCCAAAGCCTAAACAGGGTGCCCCATCGAGAGCCATCTTAATTACATTTTTGAAATACCCTATAAAAGAAAACATTATTCGGCTTGCCTGGGCTAAAAAGGATCTTAATTTTGATGGCACCTGAGTGTTTATTGGTCAAGATTTCCCTCCTTCTATGGTGGCAAAGAGGAAGAAGGTTCTGTATGTAGTCAAGCAGCTGAGGGACAAGGGCTTCAGAGCTCAGTTGTGGTACCCAGCCATGCTATGGGTGGAGACTAATAATGGCTCTAAGGTATTCAACTCCCTTTGGGCAGCAAGTCAGTTTTTAACTACTGAAGGTATTGCTCTACCAGCTCTGCAGGAAGAAGCAGCGGAGGACGAATTCGAACAGCTTTTATGGTCACTCACCTCTGGAGCCAAAAGACCTTCTAACATCGACTCCAGGATTGAAGCTATTCTGCCCCTGCATGCCAATTTGTCTCGTTGGATCTCCAGATCTAAACCAACCTGAGTTCAAGTGGTAGCCTGATTTCCATCACCATGAATGCACTGACTGTTCTTTTCAAGTAAGTTTATTTTATTCAGGGGGGGTCGCAACCCTACCTGGCATTGATTCCTCCAAAGAAGGCTATCTGCTGGTCCTCACTTCCTTTTGTTTTGGATCTGCTGGGGGCTTCTGCAACATTTGGTGTATTACTCCCTTGGTACCTTCATCAGGAACCCTAGTTGAAGTCTTCGTGTGTTTAGGTTGTACTTCCTTGTGGGACGGACTGTTCTGGTACTTCTGTTTTTGGCTTCCCCCAGAAACACTGGTCCTAAACAGCAGCAAGTGGCAGCATTTATACCACAAGGGAGTCGCAAGGAAGCATGGTGGGGCAAACAGCTTTTGCTTCATTGTAATGGGACCTCTGTCTAGGACTGACTGGATCCTCAGATCAGGACTCTTTATGTTCTGGCTTTTTGAAGGTGCATTTTTCCTTTCAGCAACTAACTTCCTAAGCCTGGGTTATTAGCCCCACAGAGTTTTCATTTGGGACCTTGTTTGAACTGGAGGACCTTGGACTTTAAAGGGGCTAGGTTGGTGTTTGCAGGCCGACGCCTTTCATGGCTTCCTCCCTCACATCCTCCCGTGGCCTGCTTTGTTGTACAACACCAGTGAGGGGCCATATATCTGTTATTTCCCTCACTGGGTTTGGACTTCATTCGGGCACCCTCGGATGGGATGATTCCACTCAAGATCAGAGGGTATTCAGCACATGACTATAAGGCCCCAAGCAACCCTTTTTTTTTTGTGTACCTGGACGCTGACTATGGGAGGGGGGTAAGATCCTCTGGATTATCATTTAAGACATGGTTATAGTAATTTCTGTAAAGATTAAATTTGGTGAATTTTCAGTAACCCCCAAGTTCTGTTCCTGAGTTCTTGCACAGCCTACTTGGACACTCCTCAAGATTTGAGTATGGACTTGATTATGAGATTAACCTGTTACATTGTTCCTGTTTGGGGGCCAAAGGGCAAGCATGTTTGTAGACCGTTTGGCCTTATTCCTCACAAGGGATGGTCATTTGTGTGCGTGCCTGACATATTTTAATTTTCTGGTTTACTAGCGCACTGGAGGTTGGAGAAGCTACCCCAGTCTTTCCCGGAAGAACCTTATTCTAAACTCATAAGGGCACAGGTTTCGGGGTTTCATACAATGTGTGGTGCCCCAAACCTTTTCACTCTATTCCTTAGGGTGCTGTTCCCTTTAGGGACTCCATTCCCTACCCACTTCTGAAGTTCAAGTTTATTGCAGGAAAGACTCCGTTGAGCAAGCTCATTCACAAGGAGTTCCTGAGACCTCAAAGGAGATGACATCTCCTAAGTGGGGTCTTTTGGCAGGGCCCTCGGGCACTGCCCTTGGTCACTCACTGACCCCTACCCTCTGCTGTTTGGGAGGGTACTTTGGGTTTTCCTTGTTAACGTTGATGTTTAATTGTTCTACTTATTCTTCATTCTGGTTTTCCTCACTTTTTCTTTCCTCTTTCTTGGGGAGAGACTATGTTTGTACTTGTAAACGTACTGTGTGAAGGTGCAAGCAGACTTGTTCAGCAAAGGTTGGTTTTACTACTTCACTTATCATAGCCACTTTAACACTCTGTTCTTTAAATGTTAAGGGGATTAACAATGTGGTAAAGCAGTCAAAAATTCTGGTTGAATTACAGAGGAAGAAATGCGATATAGCTTGACTGCAGGAAACTAAATTGTCTGTGCAGGAACATTTAACATTACGCAGAGCTTGGGTGGGTATAGTATGCTCAGATGAACATCCTCTATCCAAAAAGGCAGGGGTTGTGCTATTATTTCGCAGAGGCTTACCATCTCAGATCCAAAGAGTATTTAGGATCAGCTCTGGCCACTTACTAATTGTGTCCAGAACTTATGGGGGAAGACCCATACACCTTGTGGCGGTCTATGCACCCACTCCTCCTTCTGGGAAATATTTCAAGCCTTATTTACTGAGCTAGTCAAATTATTTGCCTGGGTGACTGGAACTGCATGGAATATGTGAACATGGACATAAGCCCAGTTAAAGGGCCTAGCTCTAAAGCCTGTTCTCGATTATTGAAGGCTCTGTATATGGAGTCCGAGATGGCTGACCCCAGCGAAATCTGTACCCCACTGTTAGGAATTATACTTTTTACTCACCAGTCTCAAATTTTTATTCCAGGCTGGATCGTTTCGACACTCAAAGGGGCTTATTACATACATTTTATGCAGTTAGCATCCTTCCTATAACGGTTTCAGACCATGCTATGATTAGGGCAGAGTTACGATGGAAAAACTCGGGGAGGAGTGACAGCTGGAGATTTGACCCAGGGTTGCTCAACAATAAACAATGTGTATCCTCAACCAGACAGGTAATCCAGCACTACCTTGAGAAGAATACAGAGCTGGGCTCCCAGCCTAAGTTTCTGTGGGACGCTATAAAGGCAGTTATTTGGGGTCACACTATAGCTTTTGCTTCCCACAGAAATAAGCAACATCACGCTAAGATACAAGAGGCAACAAATTACATAGTATTAAGTGGGAAATGGATTGCAAAATGCCAACACTCTCTTTGCACTCTGTGCTTCACTCCCATGGGGTACTTGAAGCTTCTATTCAACAAAATATTCAGGAGCACAGAAAATTCAATTATTTCAACTCCCAAAATTCATTTCAAACGTCTTTTTATTGTTCCCCTTTTTCACTCCAGAAGATCTTGTTCACGGGTTGTCTCTCTATTTTTTAAAACAGTAAAATTATATCAGTATTTTAACATCTGTAATTTTATTATAATATCTTGTTTTCAAACCTCAGGAAGTGTTGTTTAATTGCTTAATGTTGCTACTTACAAAAGATGCCTTTTAAATAAAGTTATATTGCTTTTTCAAAAACCTTGTTTCTGTTTGTTTATATCCAAGTGCACCTATGGATAACAGAAAATTAATATTTACTTCTTTGTTCCCAATGGATATTCCCACGCTCAAAATATTGATAAACACATTTTCTTGCACTTTTTTTGCCAGAATGTACATAGTAAATTATCTCCTGCTACAAAGTAGCCTGAACCTACATACCTGCTAGGCCCTTTACTCAACAAAACATTTTTTTTAGTATCTGTTTTCTCCCTTGTGTCTCTTAGGCCTGTAAACCAGTGACGCCATGGAAAAAAAGACCCTCAGGCCTACTGGCTTGTTTGTGATTATTCTGTAATGAAATAACCCCTAAATATCAGCCGGATGTAATTTATAACCAAATTCACTTGCTTAATGCTAGCATGTTCATTTTTCAAGTATTTAAACAAGGTTTTACCTTATGTTCTGGTTTTTCCATTTGAATGGCGTCCCAAACTGTACCAGTTAGCAGTGCTTGCCAAACACTTGTCAGGCTATCCTCTCGGGCCTGCTTGTGTAAATCCTGGTGCTGTGAAGTCACAGCTCTTGTGTTCCCTCAGGAGTGGGTGGTTGCAAGGCAACCCACAAATCCAGCTCAAAGATTGGAACCCGGTTTGCACAAGCAGGCCCATCTATGTACTTTAGCCAAATACGTCTGTTGTGTTGCAGCCACAACTCCTGCAGTCCAATGCACAGGGTGGTCATTTTTTTAGACTTTCATATCTTTTTTATGTAACTCAATGGCCGAGCAAGGAATCTTGATCCTCACAATATATATTTCCTGAGACCTTTCCTGGACACATAAATGAATTCCATGATAATAGATCGTATGCTAATACAAATACACGAGATATACACCAGAGAATATATGTAGAATATATTCCAGCCTTCCTGATAAATGTTGGGGAGAGATGGGGGGGTGAAAGAAAGGGAGGGAGGGAGTCGAACACAGGGAAAGGGCAAATGTTAAAAAACAAAGGTCACGTATGGACAAAGGGAAGAGGAGTAAGGTTGGAGAAGGAGAGAAAAATACAATTACTAGAGACAACAAGAGGGAACAAGATGGTAGAATAAAAAGGAAAAATCCAAAATAAGAAAAGGAAAGGAAGGGAAGGGGGAGAAAAACAAGGGGGAAGAGGCGGAAGATAACAACTTTCTGACTAATGACATATAGAACAGTGGATGGTTATCCATGCACAACCAGCCTGTTGTGCCACAGAGGGGTTCTGATAACATCAGACCACGAGAGCGAAGCTCAAGAGGTCCAATGGTATCAGAACCCCGAGGTGGCACAAAAAGGCTGGTTGTGTATGAGGGTGCTCATCCACTATTTTATATAGTGTATAGTGCCACTAAAAATCACTTACAGTTCTTTTTTTAGCAGCCTTTTACTTTTTGTGTGCGATGCACTGTTCAGTGGTGAAGGGTGGTTTCCAGTGTTGCCGAGTGGTTGCTAAGGAGGAGGCATGGCTGCGTGTCTAGCGTGGCTTCCTATTGGCTGGCAGGTACATTGGGAGAAAAAAAAAACATGGCGACCATAACGCTTCCTAAGCGAGAGGGCTGTGGAGTAGGGGTCATTTGTTTTATTTTAATTTTGTTTCCAAGTCTAAATATCTGGTTGATCCTGTGTTTCCTCATATCTGGTTGATCCTGCATCTTATAAGGCACTAATGTGACTGTCGCAGTGGGAGTGTGGATCCATCCATTTCTGCCGCTAAGGTAAGTGATGCGCATGGATCCTCTAGAGGTTTTCAAAATGTTGTTCTGCTGCAGTAGGGTATTATCACGTCCCATGACCTTTTGAACTGCAGCAGAACAACATTTTGAGAACCTCTGGTTTCCATGCACAACAGTGGTCCACTGTACACTATAAATGAATTGTATATTTCAAACAAATTTTTTTAATAAATCAGTATTTTGGGCCAGCCTGGTAGTACTGAGGGTTGAGGCGCTGGATGCCACACCTCGCGCCATGCTGGCAACTCGGGTTCGGGAATGAGCACAGGCTGCCAGGGGTCGGTGGGGATGAGGAAGGATCGAGCATCCCAGGACTACTCTCCTTCCTATGGGAGGGGGATTTGCCCTTGCTGGTGCAATAGCAGCCCTTGGTGGCTACCAGGGGATTGCATTGCCAGGCTGGCGGATGCAGGGGATTTGTGGCTACAACGGACGCCTTTCCAGTGCGCACAGGAGCATGCACATGTCGAGCAGGGTGTCATTGCCCATCCGAGCCCAGGGGAACTACAAGCTCCAAAAAACCCTCTCCTCCAGCAGCATGATAGCCACCGATGGATGACCTATCCAGTGGACCAAACAAAGCCCGATGGCTGGAGTCGAGGGCTCAGAGTGATGTGGACTCCTCTCCCAGTTCCCATTGCTGGGGAGGCCCCGCCATAGGGGGTTAGCTGTGGTCCTCCTCACTTCAGCCATTGCGGCAGAGGCTGGCTGGCTCCACCTAGGATCAGTTGAACATCCGCGTACAGGGCTGGATGGTGGGTAAGTACTGCCCGCTGTAGAGAGAGTGCATAAAGAAAGTTAAAAAATAAATAAATCAGTATCTTGTTCTCCACTTATGACTATGTTTAACTATTGTACATCTGTTTTGTATAATATCACTGTGATGTTGTGATTGTGACTGTTCATATATTGTATATTGTTGTGATTACGGCTGTTCATATATTGTATTTCCTGTGTACATGTGCTACCAGGTCCATGTTGTAAACAAGCTTGCTCAATGGTGATCACCTGGATAAACAAAGATTTGATTGATTGATTGATACCTCCTAGGACTTTTTGGAAGGATATACAATGCACCATTTCCAAATATGTTTGGCTGGGTAAAAAAAACAGAGTCAGGTGGAAGATGCTAATGGCCCCCAAGGAAAAATGAGGAGGCAGTATAGCGCAGTGGTCTAAGGCTCTGAGCTGCAAAATTTGGTGACATCCAGCAGACCAGACCTGGGTTTGAATCCCACAGCTTCCACTTGCATACTGTGTGACCCTGAGCAAGTCACTCAACCTCCTTATGCTCCCAGGTCGCTCCTGTAAAAAAGCTTTCAGCTTAGTGTGCTATACCTGGTTAAACAACTAAATTAAAAAAAAAAAAAAGGCAGGTTTGGTCTTCCTAATTTGCAAAAATATTTTCGTGTGGCCCAGCTACAGGCCCTGGTGGTTTGCTAGCAGGAGACCCCTCCACAATGGGTGACGATAGAACTGGCCTTTTCCCCTCTAACTAATATGCTAGACCTGTTAACATTAGATCCTCCCAGATTAAAACTTTTGGAATTTAGCAATCCACTGACTGAGGTAATTAAGCAAGTCTGGTGAGAGACCTGCTTGAAATTGAAACTCTCCCTCCAGATTGGTCCCTCCACTGCAATTAATGTTGCTGGGATTTTATCCCTCTTAAGTGGGATCCGGCATTTCATCGATGGTCAAGGTGTGGTTTGCAAAGGGTGGGGCAATTTTTTTGTGGAGACTATTTTAAGTCTTTTAATCAGTTAAGGATGGAATTTAAGCTCCCACACACTGACTTTTTTTGGTATCTGCAACTCTGACACTTTTTTACTACAGTTAGGGCAGACCGCTCTGTAACCGCACTAGGGAATCCCCTTCAGAAGTGTTTTTTAGTTCTGTCCTCCTCTTCAGGATCTCAGAAATTAGTTTCCAGGGTGGTACAATGTATGAATGGGGTGGACGAAGAACAGGTGGCCAAGATCAAAGACATCTGGCGGGCAGAATTGGGTGTTTCTCTGTCTTCAGGGGAATTGGAAGTCATTTGGCTGTGTATCCATTGTACTACAGCATCTTTATTCTGGAGAGAGTTTCGATGGAAAATAGCAGTCAATCAATCGATCAAGTCTTTATTTAACCAGGCGTTCATTGTTGAGCAGAAGCTCATTTGCAAGATGGACCTGGGTGGAGCATGAACAATTGTATATACAAGTCAACACAGGTATTTACAAGGCAATACAGATAATACTCTTTACAGAGAGGAAGAAAAAGAAGTTCATATGTACATAGAATTATACAGATATTGTACAGATTACACGGTATTTACATACATAGAAGTGTCTATGGGAAGATAAAGCAGGTTATCTAAGGTTGCAGGAGGAAGTAACGGAAGAAAAAAAATAAAAATATACACCAGGTAGAGGTGAAGGTAGGGGGGAAGGGAGGGAGGTAGGGGAGAAAGGCTAGGAAGGCATGGTGCACAGAAAGGAGTTGGTAAAATGGGATGTAGAGAAGGTGGATGGAGAAAAGGAGTATGTGTGAGCCCCGGGATTGAATGCTATAAAGTACGGGGCATGGTAGGATGTCACAACCCAGGGTAATGAGCTCCTATCCGAGGTTGGGAAAGGAAGAATAAGGGGGTGGACGGGTCTAGTGTTGATAAGACAGGGGGATAAGAGAGCGAGAGAACAATCAGGCTGGTGAGGAGCAAGCTGGGGGGTCAGTACTAAAAATTGGGTCTAGGCATGGCTATATAGCAGTGCAGACACCGGTACTGGGTCTGAGTCGGTGAAACAGTTACATACTTCTCTGATTGTACAGAAATAAAGCATCTTGAAGGCATTTATACTGATTAGAGTGCTTAATTTGAGGGGTTTTTGTAGATCGTTCCGTAAGGTAGGTAGCACGAAGCTTATGGCTGCCCTGCCAAAGTGGGATTTTGCTTTGGGTACTTTAAGTGTAATAGCTGAGTAACTTCTTAACGCGTATTTCCCAATTATACTCAGAGGAAGACAGCAGGAGATATAGTAAGGCAGCTTATTAGAGATGGCTCTATAGGTCCAGAGAGCGGCGTTTCTGTGGCGCCTGAACTTTAGTGATGTCCACCCCACTGCTGCATATAGGGTGCAGTGATGCATGTGGAAGGGGAGTCCCGTTATAAACCTCAGTGCTCGATGGTAGAGTGTGTCCAGTTTAGCCATATAAGAGTTGGGGCATTGGCTGTAGAGGAAGTCATCGTAATCAACCAATGATAGGAAAATGGATTGGACCAGTTGTTTCTTGGCATCTCTGTGAGAAATTGGTTGATTCTAAAAACAATCCAAGCCTTTGCCAAGTCATTTTAGCAAGTCCTCGATATGTTCAATGAAGGAGAGTCTTTGGTCTATCCAAACTCCCAGATACTTGAATTTTGTAACAAATTCTAGTTTTTCACCTAGAACTGTGGTAATTTGGGAACTGTCCCACTGGACACAGGGTTAGTACTGATAAAAGGGAGAGAACCATCGCTTTAGTTTTTGGCATTAAGGAGTAGCTTTTTTTGGAGGAGTTGGCTTTGCAAAAGGTTGAATTCTGACTGTAGGTCATTGCAGGCAGCTTCAGGTGTTGGGCGACTCACGTTGAGAACTGTATCATCTGCAAACAGATGGATGTTCGCTTCTTTTATACAGCAGTCGATGTTATTAATGTAGATTGCAAAAAGTAAGGGCCCTAATATAGGTCAGGTATTTCAGACCCCCGGGACTTACTAAACATTTTGGAAAGCACACTTCAGACCTTTGCTGGAGAAATTGCCAATCCACTGACACCTATTCTCATATTTTCTGGGAATGTAAAATTATACAAAATTTTTGGGAAACTATACATGAAGTGGTCCTGGGAATTTTCGACTCTTTTCCAAAAAGTGCCCAACATTGGCTTTTTGGCTTACTCCCACCCCCATTACAATCCTAACCATTGAATTAACTATTTCAGATTTTTGTGGAGGCAGCTGTTAAGGCAATTGTTGTTTGTTGGCTCACCCCAACTAGACCCTCAGTGGAGTCACTGACTGTGATTTTCTTTCAGAACAAGCTAACAATGGTTCTCTCCAGGATTATTTTAAGCAGCTGGGGTGAAATCAAAACGGTGAACCTATGTTTAAAAATTGTGATGGGCTAATGTACAGAGTCTGGGTTAAACCTCAGACACATGATCAGCTAGAACAATTGGTTATACCACAAAAGTATAGATCTGAGTTGTTACAGATAGCACATGATAGTCCTATGGCTGATCACTTGGGGAGGGATCGCACCCTTGCCAGATTACTGTACAGATTTTACTAGCCTGGGATTCATGAAGACATTGCTCCCTATTGCAGTTTATTTATTTATTTTGTTTTTTTGTTGTTTAACCAGGAGTAGCACACTAAGCTGAAAGCTTTTTTACAGGTGTGACCTGGGAGCACAGGGAAGTTAAGTGACTTGCTTAGGGTCACACAGTATGTAAGAGGAAGCTGTGGTAGTCAAACCCACATCTGGTCTGCTGGATGTCACCAGATTTGCAGCTCAGAGCCTTAAACCACTGCACTATACTGCCTCCCTGAAGTTAATGCAGTTAATGTGCTGAGTGTCAGAAAGTAGCCCATCACTAGAAAAGACAAGGTGCCACTGGTGCCCCTACCCTTGATAGGTGTGTCTTTTGAAAGCATTGCAATGGATGAGGTTGGCCCCTTAGACAAAAGTAAAAAGGGTAATAGATTCATTTTGGTAGTATGTGACTATGTTTCTCGATACCTAGAGGCAGTTCCAGTGCATACTGTCACAGTCCCAAAAGTGGCAGCAGAGCTTGCCAAAAGTTTCAGCAGAGTGGGCATACCTAAAGAGATTATTATTGATCAGGGTAGAAATTTTGGTGCTGCATTACTGAAGGAGCTGTACCAACTGCTAGGTATCACTGTCATAGGAACCTCTCCTTATCGCCCTCAAACAGATGGTCTTTTTGAGCGTTTTAATCAAACCTTAAAATGCATGTTAAAAAGGTTTGTAAAAGAGGAAGGGAAAGACTGGGACCAATACTTACCTTACCTGTTTTTCCTTACAGAGAAGTGTCACAAGCATCAACAGGTTTTTCACCATTTGAAATGCTGTATGGTAGATAACCTAGAGGGCCACTAGATGTAACAAAAGAAACATGGGAAGATAACTCCCATCAGAAACAATGTATTACATCTTATATGTGTGCCCTGAGAAAGAAGCTGGCAAAATATGTTGAAATCGTCTATAGTAATCAGGAAGAGGCCCCAAACCAGCAGAAGGTGTATTATGACCTTGGGGCAAAAGAAAAAGTTTTTGAGCCAGGTGAAAGGTCTAACTACTGTTACCCACTACAGAAAGCAAACTGTTAATAAAGTGGCAAGGGCCTTATAAAGTGCTTAGATGTACTGGCACAGTTAAGTATGAGATTGAGACCCCTGATAGGAAAATCCTACTAAGATATAGCAAAAAGTTGAACCAGCATAACATTTTGTGATTTGCATATACAGCCCATGATGCTTTGCATTATGGAGGTATGTGTGATTTTGTATTTCTAAGATGTATCACGCTAACCTTCTCAAGAAATGGGTTGGAAAAACACTAAAAGCTGTTTTGCTAGTTTTACCAGAAAACTGATAAAGAAGATATTTATAAAGTTTATGACAGACTAACAAACTGTAACTGCTGATGCTGTAAAGGTGAATGTTTCCTTAACCTCCGAACAAACTGCAGAAATGTGTAACTTGCTAAAGACATTTAACAGTACTTTTACCACAGCACCAGGCCGAGCAAAAGGGGTCGAACACATAATAGTGACCAGGAATGCTCGCCCTATTAGACAAAAGACATACAGATTACCAGAGCAGTTGAGAGCAGATGTGGTTAAGGAAATACAAAAAATGAAAGAATTAAGTATCATAGAAGAATCGAGAAGTGCTAGGTCGTCACCAATGGGGATTGTAAACAAAAAAGAAGGGGGTGTAAGAATATGCCTTGATGTTTGGAAAGTTAATCAAGTGTCAGAATTTGACAGTTATCCTATGCCCAGAATAGATGATTTGGTGGACAGACTGGGGAGTGGCAAGTATATCAGTACCCTTGATTTCACTAAGGGTTACTGGCAAATCCCCCTAGCTAAAGAATCCAGAGACAAAACTGCATTTACCACTCCTATAGGATTCTGTCAGTTCACCACCATGCCATTTGGTTTACATGGTGTACCTGGTATATTCCAGTGGTACATGGATGTAATTTTATCCTCTCACACTGGTTATTGAGCTGCGTACCTGGATGATGCCGTGGTGTACAGTCCAGACTGGAAAAACCACCTGGAACACCTACAAGCAGTTATCCAATCGATCAAAAAGGCAGGTCTGACAATCCTACCAAGTGTGCATTGGGCATGCAGGAAACCATGTAGTTGGGCTATGTTTTAGGAAATGGAGAAGTCAAGCCAGAGGTTTCCAAGATAGAAACTATAGTTAACAGCCCTGTCCCCAAAACCAAGAAACATGTCAGATCATTTTTAGGGCTGGCTGATTATTATCAGAGATTTGTTCCAAGCTTTGTCAAGTTAGCTACTCTCACTGAATTCATGAGAAAACAGTACCCGAATAATGTGAAATGGACCCCAGAGTATGACAAGGCTTTTTGAGCCATTGAGGCCGCATTATGTTCAGCCTCTGTTTTAAAAAGCCCAGACTTTGAGAAACAATTTTTGTTACAGACTGATGCATCAGAGGTAGGCCTAGGTACAGTCTTGAGTCTGCATTCAGATGGGAAAGAACATCATATTTTATACATGACTAGGAAATTGCATGACAGAGAAAAGGTACTCCACTGTTGAAAAGAAATGCCTTGTGGCAAAGTGGGCCATGTAATCCCTTGAGTTTTACTTACTAGGAGCTGACTTTGTACTTGTAACAGATCACAATCCAGTCTGTTGGCTTAACCAAATGAAGGATACAAATTCTAGAATCACACAGTGGTACCTGGTACTATAGCCATTTAAATTTAAAGTGATGCACAAATCTGGGAAAGAGAAAGTCAGTGCTGATTTTCTATCAAGATATGGATCAGGAATTGAGAATTCTGAAGGCTGAAAAAATGTGAGTTGAAACTTTTCTGTTTGCTATGCTGCATATGCACTGAACTGTAAAGATTATAAGCTACTGTCATGTTAAAGGAGAATTTAAACAATGTTTTGGAAACCTGTTTTTTTTAAAATAGGTTCCCTCTTAAAGGGGTGGGGGTATGTGACAGGGTTGAATAAGGCCTTGCCCTGTTTGCTTTGGCTTGGAGGTAACCAGCTGTTGACCTCTGACCGGATCTGGAATCTGGGCATTGTGCTTGATGACGAACTGACACTTTAAGTTTCAGGTGTCGGCTGTTGTCAAGACCTCTTTTTACCATCTGAGGAAAATTGCTCGGATAAAGCACCTAGTCCCGCCTGACGATCTTCTGACCTTGGTCCACACCTTTGTGACCTCTCGCCTTGATTACTGCAATGCTGTATACCTGGGGCTGTCGGGGCTGGACCTTCACCGCCTACAGCTGGTGCAAATTGTGGCTGCCAGGTTGCTGACTGGCTTGTCAAGATCTTGCCATGTCTCACCTGTGCTTTGTGGATTGCACTGGCTGCTGGTGCGGTGGAGGATCACCTTCAAGGTAGGTTTGCTGACCTGTAATGCCCTACACAGACAGGGACCACGCTATCTTAAAGACCTCCTGTGCCCCTACTGTCCCCTTCATCCACTCTGCTCCGCTGATGAGGGATTGCTAGAGACTCCCAGGGTCCATTTGACTATGTTTGGAGCTATATCTTTTGCTTTTGTAGCACCGACCCTGTGGAACTCTCTACTTCGTCAGATTAGAGAGTGCCTGTCCATTGAGGCCTTTAGATCTGCCTTGAAGACCTACCTTTTTTAATTTTGCCTTTCTTGAGGTTTAATTCCTGCTAATTTTATATTTGGTATTAAGTATATTTTTTTGATAATTGTGTTTTTAAATTATGCCCATGTTCAACGCCATGGTCTTTTGGAATGGCATTTTATAAATAAATTTGCTTTGCTATTTGTTATGCAGAAAGAGGTTAAATGCAAGGATCTGTTCTATCCTCCCCTTTTCTGTCTTTTCCCTGTTTGCTTGTGCAACAAAATTTTCTTGTGAGACCTAGGAACTGATCACTCTGACAGTTTTGCAGTTCTCTGCCTCTCGCTATCTTTCTGCTTTCCCCTTGCTAATTCTGTCTTTTCTTCCCTCTTGCATGTCTGCAGGTATAAAAATATATGTGAATCTTTATGTGGAAATGTCACTGATACCGAGATCCTTTTGTTTAAAACTGTATATAGTTATACTGTTAAAATGATTGCAAAAAAATGATTTGGGATGTGGGGTTAAACTGAGATGATGGTGTGCAAACTTTACAGAGCTGTCAACAAGAGGACAGTTCTGGGTCATTATGTTCTTTTTACTGCACCTGCAAGAACAATGGAAACTGACAAGAACATTATGTGAAAAAACATTGTCTCCTAAATGAGCTCCTTGCAAAGACTTGTTATAAAAAGAGCAGCAATGTTTTGCAAGAGAGAGAGAGAGATTTAGATTTGAAACTGAGAAGAAATGCTCAGAAGGACTGTTTTCTCTGTACTGCCTTTGTAAATAGTTATACTGAACAGATTTTTGTTTTTTATTTTGTTGTTATTGAGAAAAATAAAATGCTATTTGCGAATTTTGAAACTGCTCCTGTTTTTTCTAAGCGTCCTGACCTGTACCTCAGCGACAGAGCACAGTCTATGACCGACCTCCCAGTCATGTCTCCTTGGGATTCGATGCACTGGGTAGGGAAGTTTTTCTTCAGCCAGGTCACTTTTTTTTAATTCATTCTTTATGCCTTCTTCTGAACCACTATTGGTGTTATCCCTCATTGTCCTCCAAGGTGCCTGGCTCTGCTGAACTAGAGTCCCCTCCAGCCACCTACTGTCAGGCTAGTGGTGGGGTCCTTCCTTGTTTTTCCACTCTCTGGGGACACAGGCACACTTGGGAGATCTGAGGTACATGCGCACACATAGGTGTGCTGTCACACCGCATCTCATCCTGCATCTGCCTCCCTCATGACGCCCTCAACTTCATTGCGACCTGTGGGTACCCAAGTGGCAGTATTGCATTAAGAACAACAACCCTCCTGCCCCAGAAGAGAGCATCCCTTATGTAACCCCTAGGTGGCGCTATCTCAAGGACTACTACCCCTGCCTGCGTGGCTAGTAGCAGGTTAAGGGGCCTGAGTTCTGAAACAGGTGCCTCCACCCAGAGGTCAGGGTTGGTAGTGGTCAAGCTAACCTGGGCACAGCTCTCCAGGACACTGTAACCCCCCCCCTCTTTCTTTACTAGTGGCTGGAACAATACACAATAATCACTTTTACAATACCCCTGATACACCACACAAGTACCCACACTGTTTGCACTTACCACCAGGGCTTTCCTCTGGCCCGGCCCTGGAGACCCCCTGTAAAAACTTGTGAGGGGTGCCTCTGCCTGGATGGGAATGTCCAGACTTGGGGCACTGTCGGCTACTTGCTCTGCAGGCTCTGTTTCTACAACACTTGACTCATTTTGCGAAGGCTCAGGCACAATCAAACTTTGAGGCACTGAAGGGGGGTTGTCCGCACTCTCATAGTGTTCTTCAAGCTCTGGCATGTCACCAGAAAGACTCATTCCATCAGCCCCTCCCTCACGCAGATCATACAGTTCCACAATACACAGACTCAGCATCTTCAGACATGATACTTTGCACTTCACTTTCAGGGAGCATTGGCTCCAAGGACAAAGCTGGGGGGTTAGGCAGTCCAGAAGGCCCAGCTTCATCCCCACAATTAATCATGGGGTTACCTCGAAACAGCTGACTCAGTTCATAAGAGGGGTAATAGGCATTGTCATATTCACTTTCGTCCAAAGTGGACTGACAGTCACTATCATTCTGAACCTGCTGCGGGGGAAACCTTGAACTTGTAACCACTGGGGTAGGTCGACTCTGTCTCTTCCTTTCAGCAGCACGAGTCACTGGCCCAGGGGAATCAATCTCTAATTGTTCAGCCTCAATTATGACTTGAACAATAGGTAGCAAATGGTTACGGTGCATAGTCTTGACAGCTTTGGAGTTGTTCTCTGGGCGCATCTTGTACACAGGTAAATCATCCAACTTTCCAGCTACTACATGGGGAAGATGGTGCCACCAGTCAGCAATTTTGTGTTTACCATGCAGTTCCAAATTGCGTAATAACGCACGGTCTCCAGGTCAAAGCTCTTGAGCCTTTACTTTTTTATCATACCTCTCTGTTGGCTAGATTTCTCTTGGCGGCCATTGTCTGGGCCAATTGATAGGCATGATTCAATTGAGCTTTCAGTTTTTGTACATATTGCAAGTAGTTTTCAGCTCGGACCCCTTCTGTAGAGACCCCAAAACAGACATCAACTGGCAGCCGGGCCTCTCTCCCGAACATGAGGCAGTAGGGGGAGAACCCAGTAGCATAATTTTTCATGCAATTGTATGCATGTACCAAGGTGCCAATCTGCTGGCTACATTTATGCTTGTATTTTGCGTGGAGGGTGCCCAGCATGTCTAGAAGGGTGCGGTTAAAACATTCTGGTTGAGGGTCTCCCTGCTGGTGGTAAGGGGTGGTTCTTGACATTCACACCCCCCATTGAGAGAGCATTTCTTTGATTAGTTGACTCTCAGAGTCTCTGCCCTGGTCAGAGTGGATCCTCTGGGGGGCACCATAGTGGACAAAGAAATTTTCCACTAGCACCTTGGCCACAGTAGATGCCTTTTCATCTTTGGTGGAAAAAGCTTCTGCATACAGTGTGAAATAATCTGTAACCACTAACACATTGCCAATGTTCCGCTGATCAGGTTCTAAACACAAGAAGCCTATGCAGACTAGTTCCATGGGGGTGCTGGTAGTAATATTAACAAGGGGGGCTGCCTTCTGAGGCAGGGCTTTTCTTTGCAGGCAGCGACTACAAGTCTTTACATGGTGCTGAACACCGGCCCCCATTTTGGGCCAGTAGAAGCGAGATTGTACCAGGTCAAGGGTTCTGTCAATATCGAGGTGCCCCATGTGATTGTGGAGGGACCTCAGTACCAAATCTTTAAAGGCTGTGGGCAGGGCCAATTGTTGCATGTGTTCTTTGCCACTACAATCTACTGTCTCTCTATACAACAACTGATTGAGCAACTTCAATCTGGAGCCTTCTTTAAACAATAAAGCAGTTTGCAAGTCAGTGGAACGTAACTTAGACACATCTGTCCCCGCATGCAGGGTATCAAGTGCTGGCTGAATCATAGGATCTTGGGATTGAGCCCACTGAATGCTGTCATTGTCATATTGAAGTAGTGCACTAATATCTAGAGCAGAGAAGTGGCAATAAGCAGCTGGTATGCAGATGTCAGAAGGGACCAAACAATCTACTAAGCAGACCACTGTGTCCACAGACATTTGTTCATCTCTATCAAACTTTTGGCACAATGCTCGAATGTCAGGTTCAGACAGTCCGAATCAATCATGCTTGGAAGTGGGCCTTCATGATAGGACATCATCATCAATATGGCTCAGGCCTGCTCTGTATTCGACAGCATAATCATAGGTTGATAATGCAGAAAGCCACCGGTGCCCAGTGGCGTCTAACTTAGCTGAAGTCTGTACATAGGTCAGTGGGTTATTGTCAGTCTTCACCAATATCTTTGCCCTATAGAGAGATTCATGAAATTGGTCAACGATGGCCCATTTTAGTGCAAGGAACTCCAACTTATGCACAGGGTAGTTTCGTTTGGATGGGGTCAAGCTCCTACTGGCGAAAGCTACTGATCTCAGGCCATCCTCATGGTCTTGATACAGCACCGCTCCTAGACCCTGCAGACTAGCATCCGTATGCAGCACTTAGGGTTTGGTGGGGTCAGCATAGGCGAGGATGGGGGCGTGGGTGAGCTGGTATATGATCTCATTGAAGGCTGCTTCACAGTTGGGCATCCAGTGGGGCCCGAAGAGTTCACCTGGGTGGAAGTATACTTTTTCTGGTTCTTTAACAGCCCCTTTATTGTATGTATGATTGGTAGGAGGGTAGCCCTGGATACGGTTCAAGAGTGGGCTAATCACCTTGGAATAGTCTTTTATGAACCTGCGGTAGTAGCCACAGAACCCCAGGAAACTTTGTAGTTCTTTCAGATTATGGGGCTGGGGCCAAGTAGTCAGTGCTTCAACCTTACTGGGATAAGTCTCTATCCCTCTTGTAGATACTATGTGCCCCACATAGTTTGGAAAAACTGGCACTTGTCAATGGACAGCTTGAGGCCGAAGTCTTCCAGTCGGTCTAGGACTTTAAACAGTCGGTTCTCATGTTCCTCTAAGGTGCTCCCAAACACAATGACATTGTCCAAGTACACCAGGCATTCCAGCAAATTCATATCTCCCACTGCACAATCCATCAGTCGCTGAAAGGTGGCTTGGGCACCCAGTATCCCCTGTGGCATCCTCAGAAACTCATAGAACCCCAATGGACAGATGAAGACTGTTTTCTCAAGGTCTTCTGGGGCCATCGGGATCTAGTAGTATCCACTGCGAAGATCCAACACCGAGAACCATTTGCTCCAATTCAAGCAGTCCAGGGCATCTTGTATACAAGGCATAGCATATTGGACTGGGATGGTCCGCTGGTTCAGGGTTCGATAATCAACACACATCCTCACAGACCCATTCTTCTTATGCTCAACCACAATGGGAGAGGTGTATGGGCTCCTGGATTCTTGTATCACACCAGCAGCGAGCATTTCCTGCAGGTGTTTTTTCACATCATCTGTGTCTGCTGGGGCTAGGCATTGAGACCTCTCTCGAAATGGCCATTCATCATGCAGGCGTAGGACACATCCCACATCTCATTCCTTCAGTGAAAACACTTGGTCTCGCTGGGCAAGTCTCTTGCTAATTCTAGCCTTCCATTCAGCTGGCAACGGGGAGTCACCAAAGTCAAACAAGTCTGGGGTCACTCTCTCCTTCTCACCAGGGTGTTTGTTGCTGGGCAATACTGCAGTGTCTGTGCAGTGTACCGTAGCTAGGGTGCACCCTCTGTTCACCCGGATCTCCTGATCTGACACACTGTGAATCTGGACCATCACTCATCATACATAGGCATGGACACAAGCAGGCAAGATGCTGGGCTTGACCAATAATTCTTCTGGCAATTTTCCATCGCCTGGTGCATCCAACATCAGTATTTTGTTCTTGACATCTTTCCGGAGGCGGACCTCCCCTTGAA
This sequence comes from Neoceratodus forsteri, assembly GCA_016271365.2. Taxonomy (NCBI): domain Eukaryota; kingdom Metazoa; phylum Chordata; order Ceratodontiformes; family Ceratodontidae; genus Neoceratodus; species Neoceratodus forsteri. Next base: position 1,340,524,859 of record CM028132.1, read on the forward strand.
TGGTACACTGGACATTAGGGGGCCAGTACCATTGAATTGGGATCCTTCTTCCACACGATCCCCACCGGTTCATCCTGGTCTGCTTCCTCAGGTTTCTGTTGCAAATCATAGGCCCACTTGATTAGAGCTGGAATTCTCAGGGCCCTCCCAGTCCATTGCCCTTGCTTCTCGTGACAGAGTCGCTCCTCTGCACCAGTTACAGTTGCAGGACAAGACAACCAGAGGCGGACATACCCTAGGTGGGAATAAGACTTGTCGCTCAGGCCCCACACATGTAGGCCTTCCAGGGATTGCAAAAACACATCAGATAAGTGTTTGTCATACCAGTCCTGGAATATAATGGTCACTTGTGAGCCACTGTCAAGCACAGCCCAAGTATGAATACCATTCACAGTCACCATAGTCTCCATTGAAGGGCCCACTATTTTGGACCGGCCTGGACAGACAATTTAGCCACAAAGAAATTTGAGTTAGGGTTTCTCGAACACACACTGTGGTCATTTCGGGCACCCCTTGGCCATTGATTTGCTTTTCGGCGCTCCCCTTGGAGTCTATTTACTACTCTTTCTAAGTCCTTCTGAGACCAGCATTCTCTTTTCATATGGCCATCCTTTCCACATTTGTGACAAATGATAGACTTCTGGGTCATCCTGGGAGAGAACATCATATGAGGAACAGAAGCAGTAGTAAGAGACTGGGGTCTAGTATCTGCTTGCAGCATTGAGAGTGGTGCAACGTGTCTTAACAGTTCCTTTAGAGTGGCAGTCAATCTGGTGATCTCAGCCTTGGAGCCACCCTTGGTAGCAGATGCCTGAGGGTGCACCCCCATCCCCATGGCAGTCACGTCCTGAAAGGGACCAGAATCTTGTTCCATGAGGGAAACCCTTTCAGAGGCACCCGTCTTCAACTCTCGGACTTCCTTTAGTAGCTCGTCTTTCCAATGTTGGGCCCAGGATGGGAAGTCCTTTGCATTCTCAGAGTGCTCGTTAAGTGCTGACTTTTGCCCCTGAGCCTCACTTGGCTGATCACTCTTGGTCACTTGTGCAGCAGCAGCAGATATGGGTGCAATTCCCCCACGGGGTCGCCTTTGCTCAACCCCCCGAATTTCTTTCATTAGCTCGTCATGGGGGGGGATTCCAGTCGGGTGGCAAGGCAACTGAAGCAGTAACAATTCTGAAAATGGAGCAGACTTAAGGATCCGGTCCAGCCTAGTTCGATCTAATTCATTTGACTGCAAACTACCCTTTCTGAGGCATTCTTGTAGCAGCTTTTCAAGCCGAGGTACATACACAGACAATGGCTCCCCTGGGTACTGCTGAGCGTTTTTTACACTCCATCACAGATCCTCATCTGAATCCGGGCTCCCATACACATTCTCCAATGCATCAAGATAGTCCTGTGCAGTTGCTCCGGGGTTATTGGCCCGCTTGGCACGGATGGTAGCCAGAGCAGGACCTCAGAGGCTCTCACTCAACCTCTTTTGTTTCTCTGCTTCTGAGCATTGCCATTCAAGTACTAGAGGGGCAACATAGTCTATCCAGGTATCATAGTCATCCCCCCCTAAGGGGGGTTGGGAAGGTGCCCGAGAAGATTCTCAGCCTACGGTAGGAGTCGAGACTAATGGCTGGTACAAATATAAGGGCCAGCATTGGCATGAGTACAGAAGGCAGGGCAGTAACAGGTGTTGGAGTGGGAGGGGGTGTTGGGGAAGGAACACCCCCAGTTGGCAGGAATAGTTTCTTAAAGTCCTCTATGGTTTTCCCTTCCTCCAGCAACAACTTAGCAAATTTCTCCTAAAAAGTCTCAGATAATGGTGGGAGCTCATCCTCCCCGGGGTCTTTACTGTCTTTTGTTATCACTCTCCAGGCAGCTGGAACCCCTTCTGGGGCAATAGTCTGTGGCACTTTAGAGCTGTCCATGAGGTCACTACACTCTAATAAGACTATGAAAGTTTGGGTGATCAAATCAGCCTGTCGACCCACCACCACAGGGTTTTTTAAACATTCAACTTTGGAGAGTGCTCCCTCTACAGTGTCTTTACTGGTACCCAGAGGAATATCCAGTATAAGTAGAGCATTTTGGGGGTCGATATCCTGCCCAGTACACCACCCCACCAACTGATGTACAGCCATTTCTACTGGGGTAGCCATTACTCTTTAACAATAATTCGTAATTTTTGGCCCCTAGAAGGCACAACATCCCAGCGGTGAGCCTCCAAAATGTAACCCCTAGGTGGCGCTATCCCAAGGGCTACTACCCCTGCCTGCTTGGCTAGTAGCAGGTTAAGGAGCCTGAGTTCTGAAACCGGTGCCTCCATCCGGAGGTCAGGGTTGGTAGTGGACAAGCTAACCTGTGCACAGCCCTCCGGGACACTGTAACCCCCCTCTTTCCTTACTTGTTCTTTCCTCACCCCCCCTCTTTTCCTCTCACCCCTTCTTCTGTTCTCCCATCTCCCCCTTCCCCCTTCCTTCTTTCTCTCTATATTTAGCCTTGTAATGGGAATTACTATTTCTAATGTACTTGCCAGCCAGTTCTAGTACGAATTTGTTAGCACTTGTTTTGTTTTTTTTCATTACAGTACTGTTTACATTTTTGATATTATCTTACTCTGTTTCAGCCAGTTGTCAATTGTTTGTATTGCACAAAATTCCATTTTATCTCTTCCTAGTGCTGCATCACATTGTACAGCTTGTGTATTTTTGTTCTCACTTGTATTCTCCCGGGTCGTGCCTGAAAATAGGCATCTCTATGTCTAGTGCACTCACCCGGTTACCAAAAGCAAATAAATAAATAAATAAACAATACACAATAATCACTTTCACAATACCCCAGAAATACCACACAAGTACCCACACTGTTTGCAGTAACCACCAGGGCTTTCCTCTGGCCCGGCCCTGGGGACCTCCTGTAAAACAAGGTTATACACAGCAAATAGCAGCAGTACAGTACTCTTGCACAAACTGGAACCACAGTCAGGGTAAATGCAAAAAAGAGTTAGATCTGATTTATTTAAGGGACTTGAACAAGGGAGGGGTATAATCAGGTTAATTTGGTTTAAGGCTGTATCAATCAAACAGTTATGCATGCGCTTCAGGGTCCATAAACAGTCATACACCCTAAGTATCCAGTTAGAGAACGGTGGGCTAGCTAGGAACGTTGCAGCTGGTTGGGGCCCTGTGATGGAAGAAAACAACATGCACAACACACACTATTTGTAATCCAGAGCCGGAGGGCTCGGTTCATGAAAAGAAAACAACAAGACAATCAGATGACACACTTTTAGATTAAGCTGTTGTTGCATGGAGCTACCCTAATGATTACTCACGATACCCAAGACTGGACACAGGCTGGATGAAAATCGAGACAGCAGGTGGTTAATCTGGATTGCCAGGAGAAGCAGGGCCCACATGAATTGCCGAGGCATCGTTCCTGTTCAAGCATGGAGCAGGGGCTGATCCCCAGGCAGGTCTCTCTTCGATGGCTTTCTCTGTGCAGCTGGTAGTCTGGCTGGGCCAGTGTGGCAAGGCCCCAGCCAAATGGAGACAAATTCAGATACAGTCCGTTTTGGGCTGGATACAACTTCCAGCAAGCAGAACACAGTTCACACAGTGGGGAACCAAATCATGACCCACTAACAACTCACAGCACATTTACATATCAGGAAATTCTACTGTATCAGGCAACCCGCTCTCCGGTCATGATTGCAAAGTCTCTGCACAAACTGGGGATTCAAAAGCAGCTGGAAGCCCTGACAAGCCGATCGCATTCAGCAAAATCTTCAGTCTTCTTCAGGTATGAGCCTGGTAAAAAATCAGTGGCTTACTTTGTTCTCTCAAACTTGGATTTAGTCTGAAATAATTCTCTTCTCTCCCTCTCAGGGGCAGCAGGCAGATATGCAGGCCACAACTCAGGCCTTTCCACAGTTCTCCTGTGCGAAACTACTTAGACGGCTGCTTGACTGTCTCCAGCTCTTGCTTTTTTAGCTCCCTACTTAGATCTGACTCAACTGCCAGCAAGCCTGGGAATTTCCCCAGAATCCAGAAGGTTCAGTTGGCTGATCTGTCTGTCAGTCACAACAAAGGCTCCCCCTTCAGGTGCAAAAAGGCACCAAAAGCCAAAAACTACAATTCCTACAGATTTTTACTCCAGACAGCTCCTGTAGTCCGTTTCCATTTTAGGTCCCACCAGTACTGATTGGTTCAATTCGGCAGTCCAGGACCAAGATAGTGGAAATAAACAAAACAGTCCTTGCTGCAAAGAAGGCAGGTTAGACAAACTACATTATCACTATCACGCTAAATGATTTTCATCAAATAGTTACATCTTTCAACAGAGCTCCCTCTCGGACTACTTATGACTGCAATCCAGGCAGCTCTTAAAGAGACAGTACACAGAGGCTATACAGGCACTCTCTAGCAATCACATTTAAACTGCTAAAACGCAGGACACCAGCCTGGCAGTGAACATTTAGGCAAGCTCAAGGAAGGCTTTTCAGGAACCCCCATTTGTAGGGAGAGTTACACTTAGGATGCTCAATCATCCTTCCCTCAGCCAGCCCCCAATGACCCGAGCTCATTCCTGAACTCGGGTCGCCAGTGTCACAGGCGGTAGTGCTACTTCTGCACCGAGCTTGCCAGCCAGATCACTCTTGATGGTTTCCTCACACCAGGCACACATGGCAACTTACCAGTGCTGTCTATGGTTGCAGGTTCACTGCTTGCTCGCTGCAGTGCCTAAGTGTAAAGCCACTAGGCAGGCCATGGACATTTCCTTGGCGATCAGGAGGTGGCACGGCACCAGCAGAGGGCATCGTAGGACACCAGTGAGGTGGACTCCAGGGTTATTGGATCAGTCATCTGCATTAGATGGATGTCCTGGCTGCACCTGTCTTAGCTAGCACTGCTAACCCAGCAAAAGGTACTGAAGTCTCAGTCCGTGGGGCAAATTTCTTTTCACCCTCTGTCAGACAGCAGTTATCAGGACACCCTCCTGTTTCTACACCCCTGGAGCCACCATCTCATCCCAACCATTCCTCGGTCCTTCAGACTGAAAAGAGCTTCCCTTCCTCAGCTGTCCTCCTCTATGCAGAGGTCAGAGGTTATTGTTGGTAGCGTTAGGGAGACCAGGCTCCTCCCTCATAAAAAGTGCTGCTAGGCACTCAGACCCAAGAGTGGGACTCAGGATACGATTGATTCTGGAAGATCTTCAGTTACATAATATCTTCTCCATAGAGTAGCACTTAAATGCCACCATCCCCCTGTATGGAACTGTGGAGATCACCAGTTGGCAGTATTCATCCTTGCTAGCAGTCTTGCTTCTCCTTCTTTTCTATGCCCAGAATTCTCGTCGGAGATAAGACACGAAAACAACAAAAACATAGAATTGTTTATGGGAATAGTGTTTACATAGATGCATAGAATTTGCCTCCTGTTACCTTATCCTAACTCCTCCCCCCACCCTGTATAGTGTACATCCTCTTTATCTTGGGTATGTCCCTATTAGTTGCTATATGCAACACTGCACCCTAGTAAGGTTCTGACTTCCATCCTAATTCCACCTGATACTGTAGTAAACATATCAGTGTCAGCAGTTTATAACTTGCTCAGTTCTTATTGAACAGATTTTGTTGGGTCCCTGTGTGTTCAGCTTCTCTTCTGGGGTAGATCCGATATTTCCATTAGTGTTGCAGTAGGGGCCAACTATAAACAGTCTCACAGCCTAGCACTGCCAAGGCAACTTGTAACAGACTGTGTAGTTTTGTTATCTGTCCTCCCATTCAGCCCCCCTTACCCCCCCCCCACACACACACACTAGTTGCCTTCCTCTCACGCCCTGAATACTGGCTCACCAATCATCTTTTCTGTCCTGAAGAGCTTCTACCTGTTACGTATTTTCTGTTGGACTCTTGCCTATTACCTGATATTGCTGACTCTGCTGATGTTTATCTAGCCTATTGTTTGAGGTTGTTGCTGCCTAGCCCTGTTTACATGTATTTTATATATATCTTATTATGCACACCTTGTTAGAAGTATTTGGCACTGTTCTTATGTATTTATTACCCCACCTCTGTATGTTAGCCTGACTTTCACTGGATTTCCTGTTATGAATTTTGTCTGATTCACTGCTGATTGTTCACACTGTATTTTACCATTGTATATGCCAGTCTCTGGCCTGGGCCCTGCCTAAAAAAGGTCTTCGGACCAGTGCACCAACCTGGTTAGCAAATAAATTAATAAATTCTTGTTCTACTCAATCTCCCTGCAGCGTTTGACACCGTGGATCATGAGGTGTTGTTGGACCTCCTGTGATACTTGCGTGGACTGACCAGCAATGTCATCAGCTGGTTTAAGTCCTACCTCACGGAAAGAGTGCAGAGGGTCATGATGGGATTATCCTCATCCGGCCCAGCGCCCCTGTGTTGTGGAGTTCCGCAGGGTTCGCTTCTCCCACCTCTTTTGTTCATGGTATACATGCTACCCTTAGGAGATGTTATCAGGCAGTATAGCTTAGGTTTTCATTGCTATGTTGATGATACCCAGCTATACCTGTCTTGTGCACCTGAAAACCAGATGGCGGTCTCTGTGCTTAACACCTGCCTGGTCAAGATCCAGGACTGGATGACTCGAAACTGGTTGCAACTCAATCAGGACAAGACGGAGGTATTGGTGGTGGAGCCGGGTTATCATCAGCGAGGCAGAGGCGGTACAGGGTAGTGACCTGGGTTTGAGACTGAGTGGCTTATCCTTAATCCACTCCACTCAGGTTAGGGATTGTTCTCGATGACGGCGTGACACTTCATACTCAGGTGTTAGCTGTTGTCCAAAATGGTTTTTAATCATCTGAGAAACATTGCCTGGATCAGTTCCCTGATACCACCTGATGACCTGACCACTCTAATACATGCCATTGTCACGTTGAGGTTAAACTATTGCAATGCCTTATACTTGGGGCTTTCAGGAGGCAATCTCTGCCATCTGCAGCTGGTGCAGAACATGGCAGCCAGGCTATTGACGGATGTGTCTAGATTTTAACATATTATGCCAGTTCTCCATTGGTTGCACTGACTGTCAATAAGGTGGAGGATTGCCTTCAAGGTCGGGTTGCTGATCTAAAAAGCCCTACAGAGTCAGGAACTTGACTACCTGAAAGACCTCCAGGTTCATCACTGTCTGGTTTGCACTCTTTGTTCCTCTGAGGGTGGCCTCCTGACGGTTCCCAAGATGAGGTTGCGACTGTCTGGAGACCGGGCTTTTTTTTATAGCCGCACCTGTCCTGTGGAATTCACTACCGGTTCATCTTAGAGAGGCCCCCTCAGTGAAAACATTTAAGGGGGGGCTCAACAAGGCCAGCCCGGTGGCGCTGAGGGTTGAGGCGTTGGATGCCACACCTCTTGTGCTGGCGACCCATGTTTGGGAACGAGCACGGACCGCCGGGGGTCAGCAGGGGAAGGAGAGGATCGAGCGTCCGATGACTACTTTTCTCTCCCAGGTAAAGTTGGGCATGTCTTCCTGCTCTTTGGCTGCCCCATGGCGGAGGATAGAGGGTAGCGCCAGAGTTGAGGGAAACAAGTAACGTGGCTTCATGACACACATGCCTCCATGCACGTGCATTCACAGCCACGAGAGGAGGGACCCAGAAAAAGAGAAACACGGCTGCCAACTCCATGAAACCCCTCCAGTACTACAGTGCCACCGCCTCGAGGAACACCCGGGCCCACTCTAGATTGTGCTCGGAGGGGGGAGGACGGCCCTTCCCCCTTCTGTCCTTCCACGGGGGGTAAGCCATGGGGGATACAGAGCACGGAGGTCGCCGAGATGCGAGGCGATGACTGAGGGTCTGAAAGAGGGCAGAAGTATCTCAGCAGGCTGAGGAGGAAAAACACTTACATAAAAAAAGAGGGGTCTCAAGACACTCCTGTTTGAACAAGAATTTAGCTTGCTATAATCTGAGATTTTAAGATTAGCGATTGTTATTGATTTTAGAAATATTATAATCTATAGTTGATATATGTTCATGCTCTGAAATATGTCTAATGATTGCTTTTATATGTGTTTGGTGTTATATACCGGTATGTTAAATGTATGGATATTGTACAGTGTTCCAAGCCTCCGGGAAGTGGCGCTTTATAAATAAAGATCTTACTTCAAGAGGGCTCTTGTAGTAGGTACTAACTGATGGGACTAAACTGCCAGGCGCTAGGACCACACAGAAAACTTCAGCTAGCAGTATCTGGTGGGGGACTGCCCACCCGACATCACGTGACTGACATCAGCATGGCGCTATGTAGTGAGCAGTCCCCATGCCTGCCCTCCAGTTCTTTCCCGCTATCGACCTACGCATGTCGTACCTTGCAGAGAATGTTACTTCTGTCTATGCCTTTTTGGATGAGTATTCTACTCATTTATTCACTTTTATTTACTGTTTTCTCTTAAAGTATTAGTATTCTTTCACATCGTGTATGTCGTATCCGACACCTCCTGATTCGCATAAAAACAAGTGTGACTCCTGTGGAACTCAGCACCCTCACAAAGACTGCCATTCCCTCTGCCTCGGCCCAGAGCACAAGACCAAGGACTGTGAGGCCTGCCAGAACTTTAACCAGGCCACACAGAAATGCCATCATCAGACCCTGGAAGCCCATTTACTGAAATTAAAAATGGCATCCATGAAGAAGGCACTAAAGAAACTCAGGAGCTCATCCTCTTCCCCAGAGGGCCATTGCAAGAAGAAGCGGGACAAGGAGAGACATCAGGACCGGTAATGGTCTCCATCTGATCTGCAGCCCCTCCTGGGGCCAAGGACATGGAGGGGCCTCCCCCAAGGGTCATCCATCCAGCAAGGGCCACTACTGCCGCTGCAGAGCAGCCGTTGCCCCCCCCCCGTCGGGACTGATTTCAGGTCCGACTGGAGTCTCCAGGGTAAAGGAGATCCCTACTACCCTTATACCCTTCAAGACAACGACATCTTCAGCGAGTAGTACAGCTGGTATGTTGAATGTCAGCTCCTCCAACAGTCACAAAACCATGGCTGAATAGTAGCATATCAGCTCCTCCAACGTGCATCAAGTCCCAGATCCTCCGGCAGGCCCCAGCTGTAGGCCTGACATTGAGGAACCAGACCAGCTGCTACCTGAGCCACAGGTTATCCCAGAGGGTCCTTAACCTTGGGATTCTCCCCCTGTGCCTCTTGAGGTGGTCCCTTTGGATTCCCCAGTACCACAGGATCTGGAGGAGGGAGAGTGACCTTCATCAGGCACCATTCCGCTGCTGATGCCAGATCGCCCTACACGTGGCTCGCTGCCAGGCCCAACCACGATAATATCGGTCCCACATGGTGCTTTGGGTCCCTCTCAGGTGCCATCAGACCTGACGCTGGCCACTTCTAAGGGACCTTTAGACAGGCCGTCGTGCCCACTGTCGGTCTCCTTGGCTCTGCCGTCCAGTCCTCCACCAGGCCCTATAGCCCCTTGGTCAAGGCTTTTGCTGGGCCCCTCGGGTGCTCCACCAAGCTATCCAATGCCCGGCTACCTGTCACCACACTACCCTTCGGGTTACCCAGTGTTGGGTTACCTGATGCCAGGGTACCCAACGTCAGGTTTTCCTCAGTACCCATCGCTGGGCTATCCCCTGGCTGGATACCCGTCACCTTATTATTAGGTGCTGGGCTATCAGACACCAGGGCACGGACATCAACCTCCACTGCCTCTGCCTCCACCCCAGCCCCAGGCGGACCTGCAGGCGATACTTCGTTCATGGTGGGATGAAGCAAAATCTCAGCTCACATCAGAACTTGAGAAACATCAGCCTCCCGTCATCCCTTCATTGGACACCAGAGAGCTGACACACAGACCTCCTCCATTGATGGACTCCAGACCTTCGACGTCAGGCAGGTCTGCTGAACCTTTGCCTCAGCTGGAGCAGCCCACAGAATTTATGAGACCCGCGGACCTCTCCAGACCTGTGAACACCCCTCCACCCAGACTCAGTACTTCCGACGAAAGCCCAGTGTCGGAATCTGAATCTGACTCAGCCCATTCGGGATCGGATTATGAGTCCCCTTCCCCGGAGGAGACGAAACTGAAGGACTCCCCAAAGTCCCCTCCCAAGGATTCTTCCTTTATGGAACTCCTCAAGAAGATCCAGGCAGCCTGTAACTGGCGCACTGAGGAGTAAGATCCCCAACACCAGAGGCTTGCAGAGCATCTGGAACTATCTGTTCAGTCTCTGACTCTCATTCCACTGTGGGTAGGCCCTCACAAGGATTCAGCCTCAACGATATGGAAACAACCAGCTTCCCTTGCAGCAGTGGCAAGGAAGGCAGATAGGATGTATCAGACGCCTGAAGGAAAGGACCGCCTTAATGTCTGCCCTAAGGCCGATTCAGTGGTCATTAGTACCGCCCATGACTGTTTGTTGAAACCAAAATACCTCCGTACTTCTCCAGACAAGGAGTTGAAGGTACTGGATCAGTTTGGGAAGAGATTCTACTCTTCATCCACCTTAACCATTAGAGCACTGAATTATGTTGCTCATATGGCAATCTACAAGAAATCTATTCTGGGCCAACTAGAATCCAAGCTGGAGAAACTTCCTGACTCCGAGCTTAAGGAAGACATGGTCAGCACCGTGAAGTCGGCTAGATCTGCTAGCCAGCACATGCTGAGATGCTGAGGGCCACCTACAACACGGTGGATGCCTCCACAAGGGGTACAGCTACCACTGTCAGCTTACGAAGGCACTCATGGCTGAGGATCTCTGGCCTGGCACCTGAGGTCCAATCAGCCATCTAGGATGCCCGTTTCTTGGGTCCTGTCCTTTTTTGGGAGGGGATGTCAAAGATATCATTACTGATCTACAGGACAAGGGCAAAGCCTTGGCTCTGTCCAGTTCATGGAGAAGCTCCCTCAGAAGCCGAAGCTGCCCTTTCTTCAGCAGCAATGATGACAGCAAAGGCAACAGTAGAACCGATGTCAGAACAAATGTGGGTCCCCCTCGGTGGGCACGGCTCCCCCAGCTAAATCTCATAGAGCCTGAGGAACCACGCAACCCCCACCACCTTCTGACAGTTTCACAAATCACCTACCAGGTTGGGGGGTAATCACAGCAGACTCGTGGGTACTTCAGCTCATAGCCAAAGGGTACACAATCGAGCTTTTAGAGAGACCACCAGAGCATCCTCCAGGTCCCTCTCATTGCTCTCCAGGTCACGTCCAATTGGTTAGAGAGGAAATTGAGTCTGCTGCAGAAAGCAGCTATAGAACCCATTCCCCAGAGTCAGATGGGTAGGAGATACTACTCCCACCTCTTTCTAGTCTCCAAGAAGAAGGGTGACCTCAGACCAATACTGGACCTCAGCAGTCTGAACTTCTTTGTAGAGTGCAAGAAGTTCCGCATGCAATCCTTTCCGGGTCTTCTTCCCTTGTTACATCAGGGACATTGGCTCTGTGCTCTGGATATGCAGGATGCTTACCTGCATATTCCCATTTTCCCATCTCCCCGGCGCTTCCTCCTATTTTCTTTTCAGGGAGAACATTTCCAGAACAAAGCTCTCCCTTTTGGCCTGTCATCTGCACCCAGAGTGTTCAAGAAATGCCTAGTGGTGGTTGCTGTGGCCTTATGCAGACGGAGTATTTATGTGTTTCCCTACCTTGATGACTGGTTCCTTTCAGCTCCATCAAGGGACGGCCTAATCAGATCCCTATCCAGTACCCTGGACCTTTTCAAGCAAGTGGGCATTTCGGTCATTTATCCAAAATCCCACCTTATCACTTCACAGTGCCTACAATTCATTTGGGCAGTGTTGGATACAGTCCAGGAGAGAGCCTTTCTCCTGCCGGACAGAGCGGAGACTCTCCATCGACAAGCACACATGGTAGCTTCCCAGAGGTGGACCTCAGCAAGGTTGGTCCTTCACCTGCTAGGTCTCATTGCAGCTGCCATCCCGACCACACATCTGGCCAGACTCTTTATTTATTTATTTAAAGTTTTACCAGGAAGAACACACTGAGCAGTAAAGCTTGTTTCCAGATGCGTCCTTGGGGGAGGGGGAACAAAATGGGAGTACAGACAGTTATAATGAATACTGCATTAGAGGATTGAGAATATGCAAATATAGAAGCTTGATTACACAAAAAATTCAGAATAGGGAAACAATACAGAAAAATTACAATATTTGTAAATACACATTTTATAACACAACTTAAGAATAGTGCAACAAACTAGCTGAATTGCAAATATTATAGTTACACATTATATAAATAAGACTACAGAGCATTGCTGAGGTATAGGTTTGCAGGGTACACAGTGGACTCTCAGAGTACAGTGGGATCAGAGATCAGGTGACCTGGACCACATGCTCCTGGTCTCCAGCCCAATGGCTCAGGACCTCTTGTGGTGGCAGAACCGAGGAGGTGTCCCTTTTTAGCCTCTTCCCCCTTCCCAGACCCTGATGACAGATGCTTCGGGACTGGGATGGGGAGTCCATCTAGGAACCCACAAGACTCAGGGTTCTTGGACTCAGAGGAAACTTATGTTCCATATCAGTGTGCTGGAGATGAGGGCAGTGCTGTATGCCCTACAGGCCTGCCAGCACCTTCCCCAGCCGGGATAGGGATCACTCATGATCCAGACAGACAACATGTGTGTCGTTAGGTACACAAACAAGGGGGCACTACTGCATCCACTCTGTCATGAAGCCGGCGAGGCGGTCCTGGCCAGTTCAGCACAGTCTCTACTCCTGGCGCAGCACACGCTCGGGCGCTCGAAATGTCTTGGCAAACACACTCAGCCACACTCAGGCCAGAGCCCACGAGTGAGAGACAGTCTGTGGTAGATGAAATATTCATCCATTGGGGTTGACCAGACTTCGATCTGTTCGCATCCCCATTCAACTACCAATTTTCAGCTGGCCCGCCAGCGCAGCAGTAGCGCCACAGCCTATGCACGCCAGCAACCAGGGTCTGTAGTGGGCCCTGGGTTGCTAGAGGGCCGGCTGGGGAGAGAGGGATTGAGCACCCCATAGGCCACTCACCTTCTCCAGAGAGGGTGGGTTGTGGTCCCCGCTGCTATACCGCCACCTGGGTGACCATGGGTGGTGGTGCAGCTGGGGATGCAGTAAAGTCAGAAGGGGCCGATGTCAGCCAAGGACTGGAGCAAAGACACATCTCTGCATGCCTCCATCTCATTGGTCCTACTGATGTTACCTCTCCCCCCTTTTCCCTCTTCTCTAGATCAGCAAGACTGCCCTTGCTGTAGGGGAGGTAGCTGAGTTTTACAGTGACTGACTTAGTCTGTGCTTATTGGACTACCACTAGCCCCTAGAGTGGGTATCTATCTACTGTATATATAGATACAAATTCCCCTCTATAAGTTGATCATCAGATTTTATTCCATTTTTTCCCCTTCCTATATCCTTCTCCTATCCTTTTAACTGTGTCTATGATACAAGTATAGCTCATCCCCATGTTTCCTCTCACTCTCATGGCAAAGAGAACTGAGGTAGGTGAGGGGACCATTTGTGGTTATTGGTAGGCGCACAGCACCACGTGGTGTCACACAGGGGCCGTAAGCTAGTAGCCATCGCTGTACCCCTAGCCAAAAGATTTGCTCCCATGGGGCCTTAGCACCTCCAGCTTAGACCGAACAGTGGTACTCTATGGAGAAGATACTCAGGAAGATCTTCAGTTAGAGTACATATGTAACTTCTCTTCATCCCACACTTGAAAGCACTCTGCCTGTTCCTTTACAGCAATACCCGTTCACACAAAAAAGTAATGGCCATGAAAGAAGACACATATGTGACTTGCCAGCCCTAGATTTTGAGATGGGTTGCTTCAAAATTGGGTGAAACAAAAATCTGGAAAATACTGACTGAATACATTTAACACAAAATGATGGACCAATACTCAAAATAGACATAAAAATGCACGAAAAACAGCAAAAAGAAACGCGTGTGGAAAATAATGGACTGCGTGCCTTTAGGAAGCAAGAGGTGGCTTGTGATACCAATCTCTGCTATAATGATCCTGTGTTAACTTTGCAATTAAAGTATAACCTAGTAGTGGACTTTCCAATCAGAATACAATGTATTTATTTTTATTTTTCTGGAGAAAAGAACTCATTAAGGTGACAAACTTCTTTTGCAAGATAGCACTGAGATGACAGGAAGACAGTGAAATGCAGTTACAAGGTAGTACACATGACAGTCTGATCAAAGGTTCGAGGGACACATTGCCTGGTTACATAGTGTCATTAACCCCATGAAAACATCTTTTTTTTTTTTGTAGTTTTTATTTTTCTCTCCGGGACCGAGGAACTCGCTCCAGCTACCTAGCCAGCCTGGCTGTACCTCCGGGTCTGAAGCTCGGTGTTCCAGGCCGACCCCACCTGGTGAATTCCCCAGCTCTGAGCCCCCCAAGGTGGGACTGCCAGCCCTGATGCTCTATCTACAATCTAATGCACTAGGCAGGTGTCGGAGGACGCTCCTGGAAACCAAGCCCGACAGTGGGAGTGTGGCCAAGACTGGAGGCGCCTTCACCTATCTTCGGCCCGGGGTTTTTTCTTACTGTAGGTTGCCACCCTGGAGCCGGACGTGCAGTGATGCCTGCATGAAGAAGCCATGAGCATCCGCCACGTTCCTCCCTTTACATTCCAGGCACAAGTAGTACACTCGGTCTCCACCGGGTGTCACTACTGCACTGAGGAGCCCCAGAGCCCACCCCAGGGACAGGAGAGCTGTCCTCTGGACACTCGATCCTCTCCCTCCCCTGTCGACCCCCGGCGGTCCGGGCTCGTTTCCGAACCCAGGTCACCGTTGTGGTGTCCAGTGCCTCAACCCTCAGCGCCACCGGGACAGCCATGAAAACATTTTTAAGTGAGGTATTGTTGGTATGGAGACCATGGGAGGTATATTGGGGTCCCCCCAACTGACATAAGCATGAACCAGGATATGGGGGGGAAGTGGTGGATCCCAGTACCACATAGACCTGGTGCTGTCCTAGGTACACAGGCCAGAGGGTGTTAGGGCATTTCCTTCTTACATGCTATTTTGTCACTTCACTGGTTCTTCCCTCTGCTCCCTTCCATACATGTCCTCCTTCTGTTGAGGGACACCAAGGTCGTCCACATCAAGCTGGGCAGGGCAGCCAGTGCCTTGAGTGGTGGAGGACCTCTCTGCACTCTGCTGCATACTCACTTTCACTAGAAGGAGCTACGCTGGGCTGGGTGTGCCGTCAGCCGTTGCAGCAGCTTAGCGGCTGTTATTTAGTGTTTTTATAGACTTGAGTTTAGCGTTTCTAAAGGACTTGAGTCATTTTCTTTTGTTCTTAGTTCTTCTTATTTGTTTTTTAGTGTTATTTACTTTTTTCTGCTCTGCTTACACAGAACTCTGTCGGGGGTTCTGTGTTCACTGGAGTGCTGCACTGAGGACTCATCATCTGGTTTTGGAGCACAGTTCCTCCCGAGCTCCCTTTTCCTCAGATGTGTGCTGGCGAATACAGTCTGAGCGTGCGAAGATCGGGAGTGATGCCGGTTTGCTGCATGGGGAGTGTGTACTAGAGCTAGTCGGCTGCAGCCCATTATTACCCCCATATGCTCCAATTTTTTGGATTCGCTGTTCCTGTGCTAGTTGGAGTAACCACCTGTTATCCTGGATTACATTGACTTCTGAGGTTGCAGCTGGAACGTTGTCAGCTTGTAACTTTTTGTCAGTTGGTTTGCTCAACTACAAGCCGACTAAGAACCGGAGGTTCTGAAGAGAGGGGAGTTTCAGAGGAGGTGTCTCACTGGATGTAGTTCAATAAAATCTTGGAGTACTAGGATTGGATGTTTCCCGTCAGATTCACGTAGTCTGCACAGCAAGGTGTCCAGGTTGGTGAGTTGAGCAGTTTAATTTGAGGTTTTAACTACTTGGGCCTGATCCTGATCCAGTGGGTTTGACTGTGGGTTTGCAGCTGGGTGAGGGGCTTTGGCTTGGCCTTGCAGGGTAGCCGGCGGTTTGGGTGGGTGGTCCCCAGGGTTTTTCCACTGGTCTCGCTGTTGGGTGGGCCTGGTTGGAAACCCATTGTGCTGGCTGTAGGTTTCACAGCCGACCCACGGTGGTGGATTTTACGGGCCCTGTGTTAGCCTCAGAGCTGCTAGCTATCTATTGAAGAAGTTTCTCTTTCCAGACTGGAGAAAGGCAGTGAGAGTGCCTTTTATTTTCCTAAAGCCCAGGCAGAGAGAGTGCCTGTGGACAGGGAAGTATCTGGGTTTTGGTGCATCTCTTCTTTGATGAGACTGACTAAGGGATATGAAAACCAATTAAGACCTCTTATTTGTTTTGCCCTGGAAGTGTGAGTTCTGGGGTATTTTCTACTGTCCATCTGGGTTTCTTCTCTCAGTCTCTGTGTCTCTCTGTTTTGAAAAACATTGCAACTCCTTTTTATAAGTCTGTGCAGTAGCTCATTAAGAAAATAACATGCTTCTCGCACAGTGTTCTTGTACGTTTCCAATGTTCTTGTCAGTTTAAGTAGGTGCAGCAAAAAGAACATTGTGACCCAGAACTGACCTCTTCTTTACATCTTCTGCAAAAGGCTTAAAAATTGCATCTCAGGCTTAAAAATTGCATCTGAGGTTAATCCCTTGAGTTCCAAATCGCTTTGCAATCATTTCAACAGTATAACTATATACAGTTTTAAACAAAGGGATTCCAGTATCAATTACATTTCCACAAAAAGATTCACATACATTTTCATACCTGCAGATATGCAAGGGGGGATAAAAATACAGAACAGCAAATGAGGATAGAGAGAGAGTGAGAGGCAGAGAACTGCAAGACTGTCGAGGGTGATCAAGTCCTAGGTTTCACGAGAAAATTTGGTTGCACAACCAGACACAGAAGAGACAGAAAAGGAGAGAATAGAACAGATTCTTGCATTTAAACTCGGTCTCCATAACAACTGGGACACTGCGGTATTCAAACCTGGCACAGGTAGCTGGCCCAGTGGCTCTGAGGGCTGAGGCGCTGGACACCACACCTTGCGCCACGCCGGCGACCCGTGTTTGGGAATGAGCAGGGGCTGCTGGGGGTCAGCAGGGGAGAGAGAGAATCATATCCTGTCTCTGGGGAGGGATCCAGGGCTTGTCCGGCGCAGCAGTGACCCCCGGTGGAAGCCAGAGGCACTGCTCAAGCTTAAGGCTGGAGTAGAGGGGATAGAGCTGCGACGGATGTCAGAGGACATCATTGCATGTCCAAGCTCAGGGGGAGTGAGAGGGGAGGGACAAAACACCACTTAAGGAAACCCTTCCGCCATTTAGTAGACGAAGGTGGACCCAGAGGTCACAACACCACTTCCAACGTTGGGCTCCAAGATGCTCACCTCGATCCTTGCTCCAAGCCGGCAGCCCTCCAGTACTATAGATAGAGCATCAGAAGGTGTGTGGCGGTCCTTCCCTGGGGGACTCAGATCTGAGGGGTCGGGCTAGCCATACTGGAGGAGGGGTCTCCCTCACCGAGGATGGGCTCTATGGGGCTTCAGGCAGGATGGGAACAGTTGAAGCACTGAATGACTACGCCAGAGAGAGGGCAAGGTGAGGGATGAATAAATAGAATTAAAAAAAAACTGTCACAGGTATCCACAGGGGAACACAGGGGAACATGGGAGAGGCAAGGTAAGTCCCAGGGAAGGCAGTGACAGGGCTGGTGGAGTGGTGGGGCTGAAGGGGACCGGTCAGAGTTAGGAGGATAAAATAAAGTAAATGCAAAAAAAAGTGTCTCCCAAAGCTTCTGCAGCTTGATACCCCCTCCCATTCCCCTCTAGGGTGGAGCCCCATCTTTTTTCAGCTCTACAGTGGGTGATGCACTCCCTATGTGGCTTGCAGCTGCTGGGGCCAAGACTCTCAGCTGGGGAGGAGAGGCCCAAGGAGGGGCAGCTGCAGAATAAGGGCTGCTAGCTGCGCAATCGAGCAGACTCGATAGACCATAAGGCCTTTATCTGCTGGCAGTTTCATATGTTCGTAACCCACAGTGGCTGTAGAAGACTGGCAGCACATCATCTGCTCCACCAGTGGCCACTGCCTTTTCCCCATTTCCCCATTCCCCTGTTTGGAGAACACTTGTGACATCTGCGGGAGCCAGCAGGCTAGTTACTGCTGACACCCACACTTTCACTTCTCTCAGGTGTTAGTAGCAACACTGCACTGCCCCTGTGGTAACCCAGGTTGCATTATTGCAGCACGTTGCACAACCCACTTTTTCCAGAGGAGGAGATTGTCTACTGTAACGCTTGATCCTCCCCCTGCTAGCCCTCCAGCAAGCTAGGTTTGGGACACAAACCCAGATTGCTGTTGTCCCACGTGGCAGCATTACCACTTTTCTAGTGGGCTGGCAAAATGTCTGCTGTTAGTTCTTGGGGTCCACCATGTGACCCTACAGTGTTGGCACTGGCCAGTACCAGTGCAGCTAGGTTGGTGTTTGGACCAAAGACTATTGGGGGATGCCATTTACAGAGCCAATGGGGTCTTTTACTTTCTCGCCCTTCCCTCCCCCCTCCCATGCATCTGCAGTGCCCCTGCAGAGTAGGCTGAGAGTTTTCACCTTCTGGGGCCACCACAGTAATTGCTGCAAGGTTGGTTCTGGCTGTGTCTTTTTTTTTTAATTTAATATACTTTATTGAAGACTTTTTTTTATTCTATTTTTGTGCCTTCTGCAGCGCACTGGCGAGAGCATCCAGCCACCGGCCCTCACTGACCTGGAGGACAGCAGGCTCATTCAATATGTGAGGGGTCTGGTATGGCCATTCCAGCCCAATGAAGGGTCTCCTCTCACCTCTCCATCCTAGGCTGGCCCAGAGCCCCCCTCCGACGCGACTCCACAACAGGCCAGCGGGAGCACAGCCATCAAGCTGCACGGTCGCGCCCAGCCTTTTTCCACTGTATTACCTACGGGGAGCGGCCGTGCAATGACGTCTAGGCATAATGTGCTGACATCCACCGCACTTCCCCCTCTGCATGCACCAGCACTGGTAGTACCACCGGGCGTCCCCAGAGGCCGCTACAGTGTGGTGGATTTCCTCATCCCTTCCTAGGACTAGAAAAGCAGTCTGTGGATGCTCAATCCTAGTCCTCCCCTACCAACGCCCAACAGCCCGGGCTCATTCCCGACCCCGGGTCGCTGACATGGCGTGAGGTGTGACGTCCAGCGCCTCAACCCTCAGCACCACCGGGCCGGCTATTGAAGATTTTTAATAAAACACAAGACAAACCCAAACATTACCCACAACAAACAAGACAATTCCACTTCAGTGCACAGAAAGTACAGCCATTACACAAGATAAATAGAAATGCAAGTGATACAGAACATGGTTCAGCAACAAGTAATCACCAACTTGCAGAGAAATTGCAAACATTAAGCATAGTCTAACAGAGTTTTCTCTGATAAATACATAAAGTTGCCAACCAGCCTTCTGCTGTAGATGGTTCCACCTGCCTGAGTACATGAAGCCATTTCCATCTACCCTAGTATCCCTTAAGAGTGTTGTTCAGACTAGCGCTAGACTTCTCTGCACGGAAAGCAAACTTGAGTTCAGTAAACCACTCTTGGTAATAGCAGTATTTTGGCCCATCCAGTGACAGAGAACTTTTTTTTGCACAGGCCACAATTCGTGCCATATGGTATCTTTGCATCCCAACCAAATTCTGCCTGTATTTCCCTATAATGCATATCTCTGGTCAGAATGTCTCTCTTAGGCCCAATAGTGGATCTAATCTTGACTTAACAGTTCACTGTGATTGAAGATAGTATCAAAGGATGTGCAGAACCATACCTGTCACTTCTCCGCACCTAGTACAATTGTCGTTATTTAGCTTCAATATTTTATGAAGCCTTACCGAGGTATAGTATATGTTGTGGAAAATTTTTAAATTGCATCAACCAATAAGTATCAGATGTTATGTACTTGTACAAATACTGCAGTGTCCTTTTCTTGACAAGGAAATCAACACACTTTTTTATAACTTGTATTTTACTGCTTTGTAAAAAAAACAGTACAGTACAGACCATACTAATGCCAAAATGCAGAGTATTATGCACGATCTACCAAGATGGATAATAGAGTCACTTAGTCTAGATAATCTGCTTTAACTAAATATTGGGGTATTCTCATTGTAGTCTAAAACATAATAATATATATTTTTTTATTTATTTATATTTTATGCCCCGACTTTTTCCCCCGTTTTCGCCCTCCCCCATGCCCAGTCGCTTGCGGAGCATTTTGGACTCCCTACAGGGGGTATTCCTTAAACGGACGGTCAAAGAGCCCACATGGGAGGAGGCATTACTGGACCTGGTGTCTACAAATGGGGACAGTGTGACCGGAGTTACAGTGGGGGGGGGGCACCTGGGGAACAGTGATCACTGAACAGTGTGGTTTGAAATGACTGAGGGGGTGGAACCAAGCCACACAAGGACAATAATCCTAGACTTTAAGAGTGCAGACTTCAGAAATTTGGGAGAAAGCCTAAATGAAGCTCTGACCGGGGTAGGGGAGAAGAAAGGTGTAGAGCAACAGTGGGAGGCAATCAGGGATTGCAATGGTGACTCAACTCTGTGTCAAACAGGTGAGAAAGGGGAAGAGGAAGAAGAGACCACTATGGTTTTCTAAGGAGGGAGAAGAAATGGTTAAAGCAAAACAAAAAAAACTGCATTTAGGCATTACAAAAACACTCGGGAGGAAGGAGACAGGGAGTGGTATCAGAAAAAACAAAGTGAGGCAGGGAAGCCAAGCCACGAACAGAAGAACATATAGCAAATTCAGTAGTAAAGGGAGACAAAACCTTTTACAGGTACATCAGTGAAAAAAGGAGGGTAGGGTGGGGGGACTGTGCTACTGAAAGGGGAAAATGGGAGCAGAATAGAGGATGACTGCCAGAAAGCAGATATACTGAACAAATATTTCTGCTCAGTAAGGTGACCAGTGTGGGGTACCACAGGGATCAGTACTGGGTCCGGTCCCCTTTAATGTCTTTATGAGTGACATTGCAGAGGGTCTAGAAGGGGAGCTCTGCCTGTTTGCTGATGACACTAAGCTTTGTAACAGGGTGGACACACCAGGGGGAGTAGATAGAATAAAGGGGGCTCTATAGAAGCTGAAGGATTGGTCAAGGGATTGGCAGCTGAAGTACAATGCAAAAAAGTACAAGATAATGCACATGGGGCACAAAAACCTAGGAGCGTCAAATAATCTGGTGGGGGAGGAAATAGAATGCTCCAAGCAGGAAAGAGACTTGGGGGTGATCATTTCTAATGACCTCAAGGTTGGGAGGCAGTGTGACACAGCAGCAGGAAAGGCCAGCACATTGCTAGGATAGATAGGCGGGGGAATCAACAGCAGAAAAAGAGATACTAATTCCACTGTGCAGGACTTTGGTAAGGCCACATCTTGAGTACTGTGTCCAGTTCTGGAGGCTCTGCCTGCACAAGGATGTTGACAGGGTGGAGGCAGTTCAGAGGAGGGCGACCAGAATGGTGCAGGGACTACATCACAAGCCCTACGAAGCTAAGCTGAAGGAATTGAATATGTACTCCCTAGAGGAGAGGGGGGATATTATTGAAACATTTAAGTATCTCACAGGGAGAAATAAGGCAAAGGAAAATACAATTTTTCAGAGAAAACACTGCTCAAGGATGAGGGGCCACACGATGAAACCGGCAGGAGTGAGATTCAGGGGAAATGTGAGAAAGTACTTCTTCATGGAGAGGGTGGTGGAGAAGTGGAACAGCCTGCCAGTGGAGGTGGTGGGGGAAAAAACAATAAATGGATTTAAAAATGCTTGGGATAGGCATAGAGGACTACTGGTAATTGGAGGAGGAGGAGGAGGACAGCGTAATACTGGCAGAGCATAAAAGAGCACAGTTATTGGAGGTATTGGGACAGACTAGATGGGCCGAAGGTCGTTATCTGCTGACTGATATCTATGTTTCTATGCAGCTGTTTCTGATATTGGGGTGGACTTCTGTCACCTGCCCTCCACCCCACACTGACATTAGCTTAGCCCCTCTTCCCCCAGTTCATCAGTCACTACGCCCTGCTCCTTGTATTATTGTTTTGTTGCTCACAGTTGTTCTTTTGCCTGTTTTGTAATTTACTATATGGTATTTTACCGTATGACAGTTTTATTCTGAAGTGTTTTCTTGTAATTTGTGCACTGACTTTTGTTATACTTATCTCTGTATTATTGTATTATTTTTGTACATTGTACCTTGTACCTGTTCTCTTCACTTACCCCAACCCCCAGGATGCATCTGGAAACGAGTTGATGCCAGCTCAGTATGACTTTCCTGGTAAAACTTTTGAAATAAATAAGTAAATGAATACATTTTATGCACTTAGTAAAACTGATACGAGTATAATGAATTCTATGTCCAGAACTAGTGCAAATACATATAAACGTGAGACTAACAGTAAAGGTTTAGTACCCAACACATTTTAATCAGATTGTTAGGCAAGTAAAATAGAACACAGTAAAAAAATCTCTGTATGTCATTTGGTGAAACCACCTAAAAACAAATTAGCAAGTCATGCCAGCAAAATTCTAGTCTCTGGAATGCTCAGCAGAGTTATGCCTTAGTCATTGCTTTCTCCTGAGTTGTCCTCTTGCGACTTGGCAAATTTGGCAGACATTGTATTTGCTCACGTCCTGGCTTCCAACCTGTCTGTGAACTGAAAATTTTTTCCACCGTAGTGGATATGGAGTCATGCCAACATCAGCAGGGAGTGTACTACCCCGAGGCTTCAGAGTTTAACTCATACCCCATCAGACCTAAGAGAGGAAACAAATGAACTGCCTTACCTTGATAGGTAAGATGCTGGAGCTCATGAGACATGACGTGGAGAATATCCATCGCTGCACCACCTGCCATGACTAGGAGGATGGTGCAGGGCAAGTCATTTCTGTCATCACCAAAATGGGAAGTAATCCAGTAAGTTTTTGCAACATAGGTGCACAGATAGATAGTACCTTGCTTTTTCACGGATGGCACTGTGGGAGCAGCCAATAGTCCAGAAAAGGCCACAATATCCAGATCATCCACCCCCTTTGGCAGCCCTGTGATCTTGAAGTTTAGGGATCTGGTATTTGTAGTCATTCCAGTCGGTACCTGAGGTTTGTGCTTTATTGCTTAGCTTGCTGGTCACTGCTGGTACTTGTGTAACATGAGTGTCCACTGATGTGGCTGTTGTAGAGGTTGCTTTGATTTTAATGCCCTCGTCCCCCATGCGTTTCAAGACCACTGCTACCTTCTTGTCGATCAGTAGGAACATCAGGAGCACAGCCTCCTAGGGTGTCTCAGATACTCCCTGTGGTTGTCCCAGCAGCCTGGTCTGAAGACAGTGGCTTTGAACTCCCTCCAGCTGTATTTGTCAATCTCCCCATGGGTACAAAGCTGATATACAGTAGCTGCAGAATAGCACAGAGCATCCAGAGGCAGCAGGCAATAGGGCCTTCTGAGTGATAAGAAGTACTTTTTTTGACTCGATCCAAGCATATTATTATTATTATTTAGTTTTTGTTGACCGGGTAAGTACACTAGACAAATCCTGCCTATTTTCAGGCACGACCCGGGGGAGGGGGATACAGATGAATGCCAACTGGCCTTGAACCAGATTAAGCTGTTGGTGGTATTTTGAGTGAATGTATATATTAACTGCTTGGTCAACTAGTAAATACCTGTTAATCCTCCACCTGTGCTACTACTGCTGACTAGGTAAGCTCACAAGCCATGCCAGCTAAGGTGGCAAAAGGTCAAGCACTTCCAATCATCAATCCCAGGTCTCCCCCTTCCTCATTCTAGGAAGACCGTGCAGCAAGTGGGCCCAGAACCCCTGCCCGGTTCTTCAACTCCTAATGTTCCCAAATTAATAAGTAGGCAGTACACGCACTCAAAAGGGCTTTCTGAGACCAACATGCTGGTACTTATACTCTGCATTATCTCCACTAACTCCTCTTCATAGCACCCCCCCCCCCAACTTTGACTCAGGCTAACACTATGCAGATATCCACCCAGGACTATTACACCTCAACTTGCTGTGTCCAGAAACACTGATGAGGCTAAACTGTATCCATGCAATATTTTTGATGACCCTCCCCCATCAACCCCCAAAGAAAGTTCTGCCACAGAGCAGCCAGCTCCTCCTCCTCCTACTGCTGCTGCTCTCACTGGGGGGAGACATGGAGGTTAACCATGCCCCCCCCCCAAATCCCAACAGAGGACTTCTCCTCTTGCCTAAAGGTCTCAAAATCTTCCACGCCAATGTCAGGAGTCTACTTCCTAAGACTGACTTAGCCAAAACCTGGACAGTCCTGAACCAACCTGACTTCCTGATTCTAACTGAAACCTGGCTTTCAGTCCACATTCCTTTCTCATCCACAGACATCCCTGGATACACATCCCATAGACAAGACTGTCCAAGAGAGGGGGTGGAGTACTCATTTACTCCACGTGCTTCCACAGCTTTTCTGTAACTAACTGAAGCCTTCCAAAAATTGCACAAACTCATCTTGGTTCCACCCACCCACACTCATACCATTGCAGATAACGGAACGGTGTCTGCTGCATCCCAGGTAAATCTTCCGATGTGGTGTTGGATATATGCCATATAGTGCTGGATCCCCTACCCAAAGATGAACATATCGTGCTTGGTGATTACCAGTTGGACAGCTGGAGCCAAGCTCTCGTCACCCAACCCCAAACCTCCACTGCAAAATCAAAGCCTTGAACCTGCACTAATTAATTTGTTCATCCACCCATTTCAACCCCAATTCTACTAATAATAGCATGATAGACTGGGAATTGGCAATTCATCCACAGAGAATCCAGTCCTCTGGCATCTTGCCAGATATTTTCAGAGACCACTGCATGATCACTGAGTGTGAACAATTAAACCAGCAAAAGTCCCCCCCCGAATAACCTTTGCCAAGTTCTTTAAATCATTCTGCCATATCTGATTCATACAGTATCTCCTTGCAGCCATCTTGTCTCCAGTCCTGTCAGTCCTTGATCCAGAAGAGGCACTGGAGCAGTTCTTCTCCACCTTCTTAGCCATTTGCGATTAACATGCCCCAGTCAAGCAGTCAAGAATCCAGGTTCACCACCTCCCCTGTATAAACCCTGATCTAATTGAACTCTTCCAGTGAAGAGACTTGGCTTGGCCCAAACAGAAGAAAACAGTGACCTAACCCAGGACAGGCAGGCCTACACCACCCACTGGAATCACTGCACTAGGAGTATATGACTAGCGAAGGCTAATTACTTCCAGAACAAGCTATCTTCCAATGCCCTTGATCCTTCTAAATTCTGGAAGACAGTTAATACCCTAATCATGTCTCCCAGTGGGGTGCAGTCCACCTTTGCCCTTCCTGAGGGAAAGGGAAGGAAGGAGAAGGGAACATTGTTTAACCAGGAGTAGCACACTAAGCCGAAGCTTGTTTCCAGATGCGACCTGGGAGTACAAGGAAGTTAAGTGACTTGCTCAGGATCACACAGTATGCACCTAGGTGGCTGTGGGATTCAAACCCAGGTCTCCAGATCTGCAGCTCAGAACCTTAATCCAGTGTGCTGTACTGCCTCCTTAACTGCCAGTGCCCTCAGCCAATACTCCACCAAGGGCCCTAGGGCTCTCACCCCCCAGCTGTCCCATTTCCTGAAATCCAACCCTACCACAAATGGCAACTTCTGCCTGTAGGCGATCTAAATCAGTGATGTCCGCACAGTTATCGGCACAAAATGCTGCATCCACCTGTGTTTCTGATGGCAACTCACCCATATTTCTTAAAACTGGCACTTGCGTAATAGCTGTCCCTGTTGCATTTTCAATTGGTCCCTCTGCATCACTTTCTTCCCACATAGCTGGAAGCATGCAGTGGTAGTAACCAATCCACAAAGGTGGCCCAGTTGACTCTCTCTCCAGCTGCCACCCAATCACTCTTATGCATCTTCTCCAAAACTCTCGAGAGGTTTGTCAGCAGGCAGCTATCCAACTTCTATGTGCAAACGGACTTCCCAACACCGCACCACTCTACCTCCACCTCATAGAAACATAGAAGCTATCAGCAGAAAAGGACCACTTGGCCCACTTAGTCTGCCCCAAAGTTCCTACCTACTGTTCTACCATAGACCCTAATTGATCTCCAGCCTTACCACCACCACCCCAGCCCTGTTACTAAGGTCCCCCTGTATCCATCCCATGCATGTTTGAAAACTGTTAGCATTTCAGTACCCACAACCTCTGCTGGGAGACTGTTCCAGGCATCCACCACCTTTTCTGTGAAGAAATATTTCCTTACATCCCTTCTAAGTCTCCCCCCTTCCAGCTTTATATCATGCCCCCTCATCCTTGAGCATTTCTTTCTGTGAAATATGCTACCCTCCTGTACCTTATTGATACTCTTGAGGTATTTTTTTTTTAAATTAAACTTTTTGGTCTCCATCGCCTCCTCCTGCCAACTGGCGATGGGGACACATATGTATTTTACTGATTTTCCCCTAACCTCCGGGCAGCCGCCTGAATCTTGATGTGGAGGCAGCTGCACCCTGTGGTGCCAGCTCAGCCCCTTCCATCTTCCAATACTTTATTGCCCCCCTCTCTTCCTATGCTACCCACTGGACCGCCACCCGATGTGAGCAGAACTACGGGGGGGGCACCAAACCACCCTCAGGAGAGGAGAGCTGCCCACTGGCTTGCTCAATCCTGCTCCGCCCTCCCCACCACGCCGGCACACCGATGACTCGAGATGGTTCCCAAACCCGGGTCACCAGCATAGCACAAAATAAGGCATCCAGCACCTCAACCCTCTGCACCACCGGGCCGGCATTCCCTTGAGGTATTTGAATGTTTCTATGATATCTCCCCTTTCGCTCCTTTCCTCCAGTGAGTACATATTTCACTCCCTGAGTCTTTCCTCATAGGGCTTCTGATGCAGGCCATGCACCATTTTGGTTGCCCTTCTCTGTACTGCCTCCACCCAGTCTATGTCCTTCCTGAGATGGGGCCTCCAGAACTGGACACAGTACTCCATTGGCCTCACCATTGATCTATATAAGGTTAACACTACCTTCCTTTTTCTGCTGGTGATACCCCTTCTTATGCACCCCAGCATCCTACTAGTCTTTCCTACTGCCTTATCACAATTCTTTGCTACCTTCAAGTCATCTGATATGATGACCCTGATCCCTTTCCTGTTTTGTTGTTAACACATTCCCCCAAATGATACATTGCCCTTGGGTTTCTGTGTCCCGTGTGCATAATTAAAAAAAATGTTGGCATTGAAGCCCAATTGCCAAACCCTTTTACCAGTCTTCCAGTTTTTTGTATTTATTTATTTATTTTCTTTATTTAAACAGCAGTTTGGAAACCTTTGAGCCATAGGCTCATTTACAAAGGTACCTTGTCACAGTAAGACAAACGAAAATACACAGTATAACAGTACAACACAGTATAATAGTAACTTAAGACATAGATACAAACAAGCTGGTACAGGTAGGATTGATGCAAACAATACCAGAGTTATGTTGTCCTTAGCAGCTTAGTAGTAAGCTTTGTCATAAGTATTGAGTATGGCTTTGACTAGTGGAATTAGCTTGATTATTAATAAGGTGGTTACGTAAAGAGTTTGAAGCACGTATAGTTGGAGCTCGGAGATGGAGGGGGGCAGTGTGTTAGACCAGGAGGGGGCCTAAAGCTGAAGGCTCTTTGGCCGTGAGAGGTCCTAGCTCTAGGATAACAAGAGAGTTTTCCAGAGGTCCGAGTATGAACTAGTGGAACAGAGCGGCATATGGTGGTGGTCAATCCTGGTGGGGATAGCCCAAGGAGGGTCTTTTTTGTAAGGGTACAGGTCAGATATTTGAGGCGCTCATCAAGATCAAGTACCAGCACTTTAGCGTACAGTAGACAGGTGTGTGTTAGCCTAGGTGCCCCAGTAATTAACCTGCAGGCCTTATTCAGAGTAGTGCGAATTTTATGGAGTGCGCTGATCAGCAGCACCATACACCGGCAGTCCATAGTCCACTAGGGACAGGATAGAGGAGGTGATCATGAAGGTCGAAGAGCCTCGGGGAGGCAGTGTTTATACACATGTAAGATGCCCAATCGGATATTAGTGGCAGTGGCTAGGGCAGCGATGTGTCCATGGGAGGAGAGGGAGGGGTCAAAATGGATCCCTAGGTATTTATAGGAGCAAACTTGTTCGAGGGAAAGAGGACCCAGAGTGAATGAGGAGTTTGAAGTTGCAGGACTTGTTTTGAGGATGAGTGAAGAACATGGTTTTGTTTTTAAGATTTATCACCAATCTATGTTCCTTGAACCAGCCCTCGGCTTCAGCGAAGGACTTCTGCAGCGAGTCCTGGAGGGCAATAGGGTTACAACTTGAGGCAAAGATGACTGCATCATTAGCGTACAATAGAATGTTCCCCAAGCAAGAGCGTGGAAGGGTGTTAAGGTAAAGGAGAATAGTAGGGGCCCAGAATGGAGCCCTGGGAACCAGAAAAGATGGGACAGATGTCTGAGTAGGTCCCATTAAGTTTTTGCAGCTGTGACAGTCAGAGAGATAACTGGTGCACCAGGAGATAGGCCCAGCAGCAAAACCAGAGAGACTAAGGGCATCAAGAAGGAGGAGGGAGACAGTGTCGAAAGCTTTAGAGAGGTCAATGAAGACAGCACCAGCCAGAGAACCAGTGTCTAAGGAGGAGGGAGAAAGTTGGAGAACTCTAGGAGGGCTGTGTTGGTACTGTAGGCCCACCTCGGAAGCCATGCTGCTCAGGACATAGACATTGTAGGTGAAAGGTAGTCAGAGATTTGAGAGGCCACCACTTTTCCAAGGCTTGGAGAGGAGAGAGAATGGAGATTGGCCGATAGTTTCCAGCCACAATCCTATCACCACCTTTAAAGATAGGGGTGACAGTGGCGACTTTCCAGGCAGTTGGAACCTTCCCAGGCAAAGAGAGTGGTTGATGAGGCACGTGATCGGGTAAGGACTGTGTCTAAGACCAGCCGAGGATACACGGATCCAGGTGTCACTGCCTGTACTATTACTCTTGAGGGCAGTGACAAGGTGCGCCTAAGTTCTTGGGCAGAAACATGGTGGAGGAGAAAATAAGGGCAAGAAAGATTTACGGCAGGTGCTGGGGAGGAGGGTCAAAAATTTGTAGGGAGGATAGGGCTAAGGTCAGTGAATGAGGTGTTGAGGTGGTTGGCTATGAGGGCTGGGTCTGAGGAGATCACGCCATTAATGTTGATCTGGTGGGTGGGTGGGAGTGTGCACTCCAATTTAACTGTTTAATGTTATCCCAGAAGGTTCTGGGGTTCCCCCATGAGGCAGTGAGTGAGGAGCGATAGTGCTCAGACTTGGCCTTTCTGATGGCCCGAGTGCACTTGTTTCGGGCGGCAGCATATAACTGCCTGTCACTGGGCCGGCCAGTCTCAATGGCACAGTGCCATAGGTTGTCGCTATGTTTGAGTTGGTGGATCAAAGCTGGGGTTACCCAGGGGGCATTCTGCCTTTTAGAACGGCGGGTCAACATTGGGGCAAAGATATCACAGGCATTATTAAAAGTTCAGGTAAAGAAGGAGAGAGCTGTGTTGATGTCAGGAGTTGCCTGTGTAGGAGACCAGTCAATTTGGGACAGAAGTTCCTTAAGTTTTATCAGTCCACCAGGTATTAGACGCCGCCGGCATGTGGACTGTGCTATGGGTTTGGGACTGAGGATGACCAGTGGAATAGAATGGGGAGTGATCACTGAGAGAGTCTGGGAGGACTTGTACATTGGGGATCTGATTAGGGCGGTTGGTGAGTACCACATCAAGCAGGGTACTGGAGCCTCTCTGGGTTAGTCCTGATAGGGTGGGTAACTAGTTGCGTTAGGTCTATTGCAGAAAAGGAGTCTCGGGTAGAGGAGGAGGAGGGGCTGAGCAGTTGACATTTAAGTCACCCACCAGAATTTGATCAGCGGAAGGAGGTAGTGAGGAAAGGTATTCTGTAAGAGAGGCAATGGCCTGCGTTTGGTCCCTGGGGGGCACGTATGCAGTAGTCAGATAAAGGGGTCCCTTTAAAGGGTCAGGGGTTAGTTTCAGCATAAGTGCCTAGGCCCTGGAGTCAAGGATGGGAGCAGGCAGGGCTAGTACGGGGAGAGATTCCTTGACATAAATAGCGCAGCCGCCGCCCCGTCTCCTAACACAGTCAGACCGGAAGAAGGTGAAACCAGGAAGGGAGACTAGGAGTCGGAGGATTTGACAGCCAAGTCTCAACCAGAGCGATGACATCAGGTTAATTGATGTGACCAGGCATTGTAGTGAGTCAAACTTTTTAGGAGGTTACAGATATTCATGGAGACCATGCATAGGCCTGTGGTGCTAGTCGGGAGCTCCTGGGAACCGGGCCAGGGTTTGATGAATGTTCCTGACAGGAGTAGTAGCATGACTAACACCCTGGCTGGGAGATGGTGAGAGGTTTTTCACGATTGACATGGGGGGGCTAAGGGAGCAGGGGTGGGCAGGTGGTACAGGAAGGAAGGCAAGAATAAGAAGACCCAGATGTGCCTGAGGTGAGGAGAAAGCTAGGGGAGGGTAGGGAGGACCGAGACACACAGAGGTCCCAAGGGGCAGGAGAGCAGGTTCAGGAGCAAGGGGGGGGGTGCTAGGTACAGTGTGGTAGCAGATGGGTGGCAAGTGCACTGCTAGTGAGGATAGGCACAGGCAGAGCGTGAGGCAGGGCCAATACATTGTGGTGAGCAAGATCCAAGGGAAGTAGTACTGTACAGGTAGGAGTAGAAGCGAGGGAGCATAGGTCCTCTAGGTGGCCAGCAGGTATAACCTGCAAATGGGAAAGTGGGAGATAGCAACAGGACGTGATGTCACTAGATGTGATGTCACGGGTAGATCCTTAAATTGACAGCCTCTGGGTGGGTGGGTGGTTGGGGTGGGCGGGGCAGATGGCAAAGCGCCTGGCCGGGCTAGCACCCTCCTGCAGGCGCAATGGACGAAGAGAAGAGCCTCTTACCTCGAAGTTATCAGGCTGGAGATTCGCCTTTCCCCAGCTCCCTCAGGTGAGCTGCTTGTGTTGCTTGTTTGTCCCGAGTGCCTAGCTTGGGGAGGGGGGGCTGCCTATGTAGTGGAGAAAACAAAGCCTCTCATTACTATGCAGCGGAGAATATGTTGTGACTTTCACAAAGGAGCTCCACTCTAAGCAAACAGGGCTATTCCAAAATGAGGTCACACTAGGACCCAGCTATCCTAATACCTTCAGTTACAAGCACAATTAGATCCAATACCACAGTATTCAACAAGTCTGCTCTATATTAGCTGCTTAGTATATCTGACTTTAAGGTATAATCAGCAATTAGATCCAATACCACCATATTAAACAAGTCTGCTCTATATTAGCTGCTTAGTATATCTGGCTTTAAGGTATAATCAGCAATTAGATCCAATACCACAATATTAAACAAGTCAGCTCTATATTAGCTGCTTGGTATATCTGGCTTTAAGGTATAATCAGCAAGGCAACTCTAGGGCACCCAGTGAGTCCCTAGCTTTACACTTCAGCATTAGTAGCACAAAGAGAAGCAAATAACAAGCCCACCCAGTGATGAACAGGGAACAAAGTTCATAAAATATAAGTGTTCATCAGGTAGCACCCTCCTGCAGGCATCCAGACGAAGAGAAGAGGCTCTCTTTACCTCGAAAGTTATCAGGCTGGAGATTTAGCTTTTGTTAACCAGGTAAGTACACTAGACAAACACATGCCTATTTTTAGGTATGACCCGGGAGAGTACAGGAAATCAAAGAACATACAGAGTACAATTTGAAGCAAGTAGGGCAGATACACAGATGTCAGGAGAAGCATAACACACATAGTAAGATATCTCAGGTCATGACAGTAATCATAGTCAATATACTAAGGTACAGCGTCACTGACACAACGTCACCAGCAATATATAAACAGATATATACAAAATGTACACATTTGCAAGATACATTGAATGAATACACTCAAGTATACTGTGCAGAGGACCAGGCTAATCAGAGAGGGTTAAGACAGTCACATACCGACGAGAGCTTCAAGTGGTTCCACAGGGAGGTGCGTAGGGACTCAGTGTGCCAATATCCTGGCTGACCATGATCCCCCATCATAATACTTTTGTCAAAGGTACTATAGTGCTTTTTCCATTTGCTGTAAGGCTAGGCCATCTAATTGTTTTTTTTTAATCTTATTTATCATTGTGGGGTCAGCCAGTGTGCCTAGTTGATGCTGCATTAGTAGGAATTTCAGAGTCCCTAGGAGTTCCTCTCAGTGTGTCATGCGAGCTTTGTTTTTCTGAGCTGCATAACTTATTAGATGTCCCCTTCATACAGTCTTCAGTGTGTTCCAGACCATTGCTGAGCTAGTAGAAGGAATATCATTAAGTCAAAGGATTTCTGTAATCTGTTGTTCTACAAGATTTACAGATTGGGGGTCTTTAAGGTAAAATGTGTCAAGTCGCCAGTTCGTATGTTTTCTAAAGAGCCTCAGATTAGATTCAGTTACAGTGGGTGCATGGTCCAAGAAGGATATGCGGCCTATCTGACAGGAGTGAATTCTATGAGGTCCTCACTGTGGGTGAAAATATAATCAGTATATAGGGTTGGAGAAATGTGTGTAGGCCCTTTGGTGCAAGGAAAGTGCAGGCCAGGCATTGGTCCAACCCAGTAAGGCCAGAAGTCTACAGAAATATTTGTCAGCCATTTGGGATTGTGCAGGGTGGGGTGCAGTAGTGTCTTAACTAGGGGCTAGACGGAGATTATAATCCCCAGCAACAAACAAAAGGCCCTTCTGGTTATTAAAACGAAATTTAGTATCCTCCTAATAAAGTGAGTATCCGAGCCCCTGGGGGGGGGGGGGAAGAGTACCAGGACACCAGGGTAATGGGGGAGCCGTCTATCTATCCCTGCACTATAACACAGCAGTCATCTTTGTCTTTTTCCATCTTGGTTTGCCGAAAGGTTGTATATTTCAACATCAAAATTGCCACTTCTCTCCAGTTACCCTTCCCATAGGTTGAGAAGTACACTGTGGAATACTGAAACTTGAAGAGATTTGCACTCTGTGTTTGACTAAGGTGGGCCTCCTGCAGACACACAAGTGACAGTTTTTCCCTTTTAATAAAAGAAAAAATGTTAGCCCTTTTTACTGGGTTATTATTAAGCCCATTGACATTAATTGAATGCACTTTAAGTTTCAGATTACCCATCATATTCCATGGTAGGTTTAGCCCACCTGAATAACACCATTACCAAAAAAGGGCCCATTAATCTAATCCTCCATCCAGATGGGGGGCACCACAAGATACCCAACTCTAAGGTGGCTCGTACACTGCACTACATTCCACCTACAAATGGGGGTCAGCCAGGAACAGACACAGTACAACAACCATTAAACAAGAAACAACCGAAACTATGTATAACAGGCTAATGGAGCCCTGGGCTTCCAAGGTAGGAGTTCCTAACAGAGAGGAACTCTGAACCTTAGGAGAGAGGCACACAGCTCCACCTCCTGCTGCAGGGCAGTAAAGAAGCAAAGCTTTGGTCTCCAGGGGGCAACTGCTCAAAGAAAGAGAGTTTGCAGGTAAGGGGAATAGAACAAAATCCCAGGGAGAGGGGGAGAAATGGAATAGCTGGATGTCACAGTCCAGTAGGATAGAATTACACTGGGGTATGGCTGCCCAAAGGGGAACAGCTCGCTAGCAACCCACTTAGTGAGTGAGTTCAGTAAAGGAAGAGGACACTGACTGGTGAAAAAGAGGGACAATGGAAGGCAAGCAGAGGGTAAAACTGCAATATGGTCAGCTGGCTGAGCTACAGCACTGAGCATACAGTGTGGAAGCTCAGCTCAGGTGGGTGGTCTATCTTCCTGTTAAAATGGCTTGCTTCAGGTTTATGACAGGCAACACCTGCAGCCAGTTTAGTTCATTCATACACAGGAGTATGCCTGAACTGGTATATCAACTAACAGAAATCACTTCCAAAAATAAGAAAAATTTTAGTTAAAACATCACCAAGCAAGCAAAGAGTCCAATGCACCAAAGCTAGTAATTAAGAAGCAATGCAATAGTTAGAGCAACAAATGTTGAGGGCTAGTCTCTGCCACAGTGTGTGGGGGGTGCCCCATTCTGAAATGGTGTGTTCTCCATGGAGTAGCCCCAGAATCTTTCAGGGAGTGGAAAGAGGTGCTGCCTACCAGGACAAGGTCCCCAGATGCGAGGAATTGTGATCTTAAGATCTGCTACAGTCAGAACCCCTGGCTAAATCATACAAACATAGTGGTAACCCAAAAAGTGACTTGAACTGAGGGCAGCCATAGGGGAAAGACGCAAGGAATCCTCCCATTCAAGAGCTCACTGAAGAGATACCTAAAGGGAAGTGAAGGAAGAGTGGGGAGGGGGGGAAGAGAAATGGTCAGAAGCCACCATGCCATTAGTGTGCTTTAACAACAGGGAAGAGTAGCAAACACCGCACAGAGGTAAATGAAGCAGCTTGCAGAGATTACTAGTCACCCACACTGTGTCATCACTCCACATCTCCATCTGTGAGCTGCTCGAGAATGGGCAGTTAAGTTAGGCTGTGGGATGAGGGGGTGCCCAGCTGAACCAGCCATCAGTGCCGTTCCAACTCTGGGACGGTGAGGCCCCCTCTTCTTCTGTTCAACTTGCAGTTAAGTGGTCAGAAGCACTATGTATGTGTCACATTCAATGTATGTCATACTATTTTCACTAAGTATCCAGGCAGATGTAGAGGTTAATAAAAGTATTTGAGGGTCTAAAGTTGATCAGCATAGAGCACTCCAAGCTTTCCCCAGCGCTTTGATTTGCAATGAGTCTTCCTCAGGAAGTCAAAGTGCTGGGGAAAGCTTGGAGCACTTTTCTGTATACTTTGATCCAGCTTTGGATTAATAAATTGCTTTATTGTATCTCTGCATCTGCCTGGATCTTTACAATTTTGTGAGAAGGTAAAGAGTGCATTGACTGACTGTTTTGGGTGTGCTTGTATGAGGGCTTGCTGCCTTTATTGTCGTTTACACCACCCTGGTGTTTTCGCTGATCGTAGCTCTATTTTGTAACCTTTTGTTTGTGCACAAGGCTACTGCAAGAGCTCTGCACTCTAATTCAAGAGAAGTGTGGGGTTTCAGTGTGCATCTCTGTGTCGCGCAGCCACCATCATGAAGTGGTATCCCAGCTTTCATGCAAGAGGAGCACACTTCTGCCAGCAGCACGGCCCCTCCCCATCGTCCATCTGCTCCCCGCCTTCCAGACCCCAGCTTTGCCCCAGACAGGGCAACCACAAAAACAGAGAAACCCAAAGGAAAATAGGGAATGAAGCAGGAATCTGGGTAAACCAATCTCTTTAGGGGGCATCTCCAGTATATTTCAGTCTATGTCCGTCCCGATGGAGCCAGTTCAGAAAAGGGGCATAAGTATCCCTTTACTGACACTCTGGACAGGGACGAATCTCCAAGGGTTGCTTTTCCCATGGCTGAGGCCATTTTGGGATCAGCCCTTGAGCTTTTGCAACATCCAGCATTCTGTTCAGCACACTGTACCCATATGGTCTGCAAGTGTGGGGTCCCAATGGGATACATTTTTGGGACCTTGGGCCACTCATTTGTGAAGGGATTGGTTTCCAATTCAGTTTTCCATAATCTGGGAAACCATGGGAACGTGGACAAGCCTCTGGACAAGGTAAGGTGGACCATACCCCAAAAAAGGTGTACGCTGCTATGTCCTTGGGTCTCCATCAGGCTAGCTATGCCATGATGATGGCCAGTTTTGGTCACACCTTGATAGGACTGTTTGACTCCATCCTTCCTCACCTTCCAGCTGAGCAGCAGTGTCAGTGATGGTCATCA
The DNA here is from genome assembly GCA_016271365.2 of Neoceratodus forsteri. Taxonomy (NCBI): domain Eukaryota; kingdom Metazoa; phylum Chordata; order Ceratodontiformes; family Ceratodontidae; genus Neoceratodus; species Neoceratodus forsteri. Next base: position 1,340,560,765 of record CM028132.1, read on the forward strand.
CACAGATGGAATAGGGGAGAATGTCAGAGGAGGGGGAGGCATTTTGTTATATACTAATTGGGAATTAGGCTTAACAACACTAATGTATGCTGGCCAGGTAGAAAACATTGAATGTCTATTGGTAAACATACAAAGTTGACTCTAAATCTAGTCCTGGGAGTAGTTTACTCACCCCCTAAAGAAAAGTAAGCTCCTTTGAAGTCTTCTCCCAACATATATTAAATAAAACAATGGGGTGGGCAAAGATTAAATCTTAACTGGAGATTATAATGCTGCTTGGGGATAAGTAAGAGGAAAAGCCCTGGAAAAAAGTTTTAAGCCCTTGGATGTCTCTCAAGTAATCCAAATGGTAACCAGGAAAAGTATACAAATAAGTACTGGGAACATATTGGATATATACATAGATACATACATAGACAGTGTCGGCAGACAATTTTTTGTATCTGCAAAAATACACCCGTTGAAAATCACAATGAATCAACCTTAGGGGACCATTGTTCAATAAGTGGTACCTTTGAAATAACAGAGAGGAGATGGGATCAAATCAGACTTGGCATAATAATAAATAAACATAGAATATTTGAAAAATATAGTAAGGAACAACTAAGAATTTGGTTTGCAGAGGTAAAATGGGACAGGGTATTTTTAATTCCAGCATTGGATTTAGCAGTTCAAGAATTTACAAAATGTTTTAAGGAAGTGTGTGATAAGATAGCCCCTTTCATAAACACATAACAAAAAAATAAACATGTCTTATGGATTACAGAGAAATTGAAAAAGGAGATTCGTATAAAAAATTGATTGTGGAGCACTGCGAATAAAACATTGAACCCAGAAGACTGGGATAAATATAAAACAGAAATAAGTTAAAACAGATGTTGAAGAAGACTAAATGGACATTTTATAAGAAAAATAATAAATGAAACAAGATCTTAGACAGTACTTTGCACTTATTAAATATTTTGAAAAAACAGTTACAAATAAGTCACCAATTCGGATGCAAAGTGAAGGATTTCCTTTGACTACTAAAATGTCTGCTGAACTACTAAATAAGTACTTTGTTACTCTGTTGGACATTGACATACCAATTCCAACATCAGACACAGAGTGTTTATTAGTAATAAAAGAGATCAGAGGGTTCCACAATTTAGATTTAAGGTAATAACATGCAAAAATATGAAAGAATCTATTAGAAAAAAGTTAAAAAATCTTTCGGTCTTGAAAGGACTGAAAGCAGATTTTTGGAAGATGCTATTGACATAGTTTCTTCGGTGTTGACTAAGTTATTTAATTGGAGCCTAATGGAGGGTTATGTCCCTGTAAGTTGTTAGAGGGTTAAAATAATGCTTATTCATAAGGGTGGGGCACCAGATGACCCATCAAATTATAGACTGATGGCACTTTTACTGATAATATCAAAGGTTTTGGAGGGTGTTGTACAGGAGCACTTCACTCCTGTCAAAATACCAATCTGTCTTTCAAAAGGTCCACTCTACAGACACCGCACTCACTGACCTGGTGGATATTGTTGCCTCATCATTGGATAAGGGCCAGGCAGTGGGTGTGGTGTTTGTGGACCTGTCAAAAGCTTTCGACATAGTGGACCATAAAATATTAGAAGAAAGACTTCTGAACATTGGAATTGCAGAAGGCCCCTGCCAATGGTTCAACTCCTATTAAACGAATAGACTCCAACAAGTCCAAATAGGAAATATATTATCAAATAAAGTGTTGATTCAAAGGTGGGGGGGCTTCAAGGATCAATTTTGGGTCCCACTCTGTTTTTGATATATGTAAACTAACTTACGGAATATATAATAAACATTGATATCAGGCTATATGCCGATGATATCGTAATGGTCACACGTGGAACAAATCTTGAAAATATGGAAAAAGTTTTGCAAGCAGATTTTTATGCTGTATGTACATAGCACACAGAATTGAGACTGGTTTTAAACAATAGAAAGTCAAAAACTATGGTGTTTACCTCTGCACAAAAATATAATAAAAGCAATTATTCTGGAACCCCCTTCCTCCACTCACCCCTCCTACCCAATAGCCCCTCACCCTCTCACAATCCAGCGTTTGCCTGTACTAGGTCTTCTTGAGTTTTTACTCCTTTCACCCTCTGTCTCATTTACCCCTCCCCCGTCCCCCCTCCTCATGAGCCCCTCAGCCCCAGGTCCCCCTCAGCCTGTCCTTCCCCACTTCCCTTCAATCTTTGACAGTAATTCTGACCCTTATCCGGTCTCCTCTAACAGCTCCCTATCAGCCTCCCCAGTAATCTATTGTAGGTCTTAATTTTCTCTTGCCTCTTAGTTTCTCATCCATTACAGCATCCAATCCTTCCACCCAAGCAACACAAAGCTATGTTCTTAACATGTTTAAACTGCTACTGAACTTATAACAAGAACTATTTTTTCAAACATGTCTGCTGTAATTCTCTATGTTTGCTGCACTTATGACAAGAACTTTTTCTTTTTTCAAACATGTTTGCTGCAATACTCCACAATAATTGTTAATTCTGTTTGCTCTGTACTCAATGTGGACAAGCATTTAAAGTAGCCAAGGGAGGTGGCAGGCCAGCAAGAAGGGTACCTCATTGCCCACCCCCCACAGCTGGCAGTGGAACCAATGAACAGGAGTAGATATCTCTACAAAGCAGTGTGCAAAAGATGGAGATAAGCACCCAAGAAGTGGATAGGTAGAAAGGGGGCAAAGTTCAACAGAAGGGTAGACAGCAGGGAGAACCAGGGATAAAGAACAACCAGGGAAGGGGCTGGAATAGAACAGCTAAACAGTCCAGGGAGTTCAAATCATGGAAAGCCATGTGTGCCAATGCCAGGAGCCTTAGCAATAAGATGGAGTATCGGGAGGCTGTCATGGTGCAGTTGGTCCTGGACATTGTTGCCAACACAGAGACCTAGTGTAATGATAACCATGACTGGGAGATGGCCACACCTCGCTACAACATGTTCAGAAGAGACTGGGCAGGCAGGAAGGGAGGAGGAGTGGCACTTTATGTGAAAGATGGCATAAAGGCCATAGAGATCCAGGAGGAACAAAATGGGGGAGAGATACTGTGGGTTAAGCTGGAAAGGCAAATGAGGCCAGCCATCCACATAGGGGCAGTCTATAGACCACCAGCTCAGGAGGAAGAAACAGATAGGAAGCAGATGCTAGCCATCTAAAGGATGGCAGAAAAGGGTGAGGTGGTGCTGGTTGGAGACCTCAATATTCCAGATGTGGACTGGAGCCTCCCAGCAGCAGCATCAACCAGGAGCAGATTTATCCTGGACTCCCTTCAAAGTGCCTTCCTCAAGTAACTGGTCATGGAACCAACTCGGCAGAAGACAGTACTGAACCTTGTGCTCACAAACAGGGACAGTGTGATGGGGGTAATGGGGGGAGCACCTGGGGAACAGTGACCACTAGTCACTGTGGTTTGAAATCACAGAAGGAGCAGAACCAAACCACACAAAACATGTATCCTGGATTTTAGGGGGGCAGACTTTGGGAAAATGGGAGATGCTTGAAAGAGGCATTAATGGGAATGGGGCAGGTATCGGGGTTGAGGAATAGTGGGCAATATTTAAAACGGGCATTACAAGAGCAACAGAATTATGCAGTAAGTGGGTTAGCAAGGGGAAAAGGAAGAGGAGGCCATTATGGTTTTCCAAGGAGGTAGCAGAGAAAGTAAAAGCCAAACAGATTGCATTCTGGCAATACGAAAAGACACAGGCAGAAGAGGATAGGGAGAAGTACCATTAGAAGCAAAGGGAAGCCAAAGCTCAGACATAAGAGCGCATTGCAAAATCAGTGGGTAGAGGGGACAAAACCTTTTACAGGTATGTAAGTGAAAAAAGAAAGGCAAAGGGAGGGATAGTGAAACTGAAGGGGGAGGATGGGGGCCGCATGGAGGATGACAACAGTAAAGCTGACATACTGAACAGGTATTTCTGCTCAGTCTTTACTAAGGAAGAGGAGGGTAATGGGCCTGAAGGGAGTGCAAGGGGTGGGAACAGCGCAGAAATGGACACAAGTCCCTTTACACGACAAAGGGTCCTAAAGGAACTGGAAGGAATAAGAGTTGATAAAGCAGTGGGGCCAGATGGGGTGCAGCCCAGAGTCCTAAAAGAACTATGAGAGGTGGTGGTTGAACCTCTGGCAATCCTGTTTAGCCAATCACTGGAAACAGGGGAGGTACCCAAAGACTGGAGGACAGCAGATGTTTTCCCCTTATACAAAAGAGAGCAAAGAGGAAGCGGGGAACTACAGAACAGTCAACCTCACCTCGGTAGTGGGGAAGATCATGAAAGCACTACTGAAGGAGAGATTGATGGAACATCTGGTTGCCAGTGGAGTACAGGACCCAAGGCACCATGGTTTCACCAGGGGGAGGTCATGTCAGACCAGCCTCATTGAATTATTCGACTGGGTGACAAAGAAGGTGGATGGGGGGGCAGTGGACATGGCCTATCTGGACTTCAGCAAGGCCTTTGACACTGTGCCACATAAAAGACTATTAAACGAACTGGGGAATATGGGAGTGGGCAGGACAGTGGTGCGGTGAGTAGGTAACTGGCTGGGTGGCAGGACACAGAGGGCGGTGGTAAATGGCTGTCACTCCACAGAGGGAAGAGTGACCAGTGGGGTACCACAGGGATCAGTGTTGGGACCGGTCCTATTTAACGTCTTCATCAGTGACATTGTGCAGGACCTAGAAGGCAGAATTTCTCTGTTCGCTGATGACACAAAGCTCTGTAGCAGAGTTGACATGCCAGTGGGTGTAGACAGAATGAGTAGTGACCTGCAGAAACTTGAAGAATGGTCAGGGGTTTGGCAGTTGATTTTCAATGCAAAGAAGTACAATATAATGCATATGGGGCACAAAAACCCTGGAACAGCATATCAGTTAGGGTTGAGGATATAGTGTGCACCAAGCAGGAAAGGGATCTTGGGGTTATCATCGCTGATGACCTCAAGGTAGGGAAACAGTGTGAGAAGGCAGCAAGTAAAACAAATAGGAAGTTGGGATGCATAGGCAGGGGCATCGCCAGAAGGAAAAGGGAGGTCATAATTTCACCATACAAGACACTAGTGAGGCCCACCTGGAGTACAGTGTACAGTTCTGGAAACCTTACCTACATAAGGACATAGACAGGGTAGAGAAGGTTCAGAGGAGGGCAGCAAAGATGGTACATGGATTGCATCACAAGTCCTATGAGGACAGGTTGAAGGATTTGAATATGCACTCCCTGGAGGAGACGAGGAGGAGAGGGGATATGCCAGAGACATACAAGTATCTTACAGGGAGGAACAGGGTACAGGAATACACTATTTTTCAGCAAAAAAGATCTTCCAGGACTAGAGGGCATGGGATGAAGTTGGATGGAGAGAGATTCAGAGGAAACGTGAGGAAGAATTTCTTCACAGAACGGGTGTTGGACAAGTGGTACATCCTGACAGACAAAGTATTGGGGGCTGAAACAATCACAGGATTTCAGAATGCATGGGAGAGACATAAGGGAATTCTGGAGGTCAGGGGTAAGGGGCAAAAGACTTCTAGGAAAATAAAGTGAACTTACAAGCTCAATTGGGCAGACTGGGTGGGCCATATGCCCTTATCTGCCAACAGTGTCTATGTATCTGTGTGTATTTAATGTCTAGTAATTACTCTCTGTATCTGCCATTTTTTTTTTTTTTTTTACTTATCTTTTACTGACGTGGAACCACTGTAGACAAGCTTCTAGCTGAAAGGTACTGTAATCCGAGATCTAATAAATAAAACAGACAAAAATGTGGTACTGGAACAGGTAATGGAATATAAATATTTGGGAATATGGTCTGATGCTAATCTGAAGTTTAATTTACATATATTGTAGATGAATTAGTTAAAAAAATAACTGTAGATTGGGAGCCTTTAGACATAGCAAATTCTGTCTGAATTCCCAAATAAAGAAAATAATAGTTAATCAATTACTAATTTGTTCATTGGAATACGGTGAACATGTATGGGCTAGCCAATAAAACATCTTTATCTAAAGTTGACATCATCTACAATGCAAAGAACCTTAGTGCGCAAGCACTGAGGCAAGGGTTACCCCAAAGGGCATTGGCCGGGAAGCCAAGTTTCAAAGAAATACAAAATCACACATACCCCTACAAGGACTCATCAGTGTGTCTCGTATGTATGACACCCCAGTGGAATGAACCAGCTACCCAAAGTTGGTCTATCTGGGTTGGGATGTTGGTGACCCCAATAAAAGCAAAAAAAAAATCTAAAAGACAAAGAACCTTTGTGCTCAAGCACTGAGGCAAGCTTTACCCCAAAGGGCATTGGCCAGGAAGCCTAGTTTCAAAGAAATACAAAATCACACATACCCCCATAATGCAAAGAATCACGCGCTGTATATGCAAATCGTCACAAAATATTATGCTGGTTCAACTTTAAGCAGAACTGTATGGTGCTGAAAAGCCTCTCACACAGTCTGCAAAGGGTGCCAACAGAAGACACAGACATGTGTTTCGTCCTTATAGGACTCATAAGTGTGCCTTGTCTGTATGACACCCCAGTCGAATGAACCAGCTACCCTAAGATGGTCTGTCTGGGTTGGGTTGTGGTGACCCCAATAAAAACCAAAAAACAAGCTAAAAGACAAAGAATCTTAGTGTGCAACACTGAGGCAAGTGTTACCCCAAAGGGCATTGGCCGGGAAGCCAAGTTTCAAAGAAATACAAAGCCAAGTTTCAAAGAAATACAAAATCACACATATACCCCCATAATGCAAAGCAAAGGCACCCTTTGCAGACTGTGTAAGAGGCTTTTCTGTACCATGCAATTCTGCTTAAAGTTGAACCAGCATAATATTTTGTGGTGATTTGCATATACAGCCCATGATGCTTTACATTATGGGGATATGTGTGATTGTGTATTTCCTATCATATACAATAGACTAGCCAGATTTACTTTACAGTGTGAGTATACAGCTCACCATTGTGAAATGTATAATATGTTAGGGTGGTCAAGTTTGGAAAGTAAGAGAAAAATAAAATGGGCAAATCCAAAGTAAGGTGTTAAAATATGAAAAGTCCATTTATCTACATGAAAAATTGCAAAAGAGAGAGCATAAATGTATATTAAGGAGAACAAATATAGGTGAATTTAAGCTCCCTAAGATAATCACCAAATATGGTGGCATGACCTTTCCATATATAGTCAAAGATTACTGGGATCCTTTGAAGTGACACTGTTGACCCATTTGGCATCATACTATTTCAAGCTGAAAACCCACATTTTATGATGGTTTACTTTCTCTAAAATCCATTGGTGGTATTAGTGGTTTAATCTCCCTCCTTTCTTAGTAGAACTGAAATGCAGGGTAATTGTGTAATTATACCTAACCTTGTTTTGTTTCAAATCCTTGCTCTTCTCTTATTGCTCACTTCCTGAACATTAGGAACACCCCCAACCAGTGCAACCACTCATGATGCAACACTCTCCTCTGCTCCCACTTCATCTTGAGTGGCTAAATTGCATTGGGCGTGTTCCTAAGTCCAGGAAAGATGCAGTGGGAGTTGATTAAGGCATGTAAACAAACATGTTTTGGTGTGGTAACACCAATATGGTGGGCAGTCTGTTTTTCATTTTTTAAAACAAAAAGGGAATTGGAATCAAACTAACAGCCACATTAGCACATTCTGTGGAATACAAGTAATCATAAAATGTGTATTTTAAACTAGGGACCACTTGAGGCCTAAAGGGGTTGATTGACAGTGTCCCTTTAAACCATGTAATTAAAAATGTGGAGGGAAGCACTAAACTTTTTACTACGCAACTACTTTTTACTACTCTTGTTTAAAACAAGAATTCAAGGTAAAATGTATGTGTGAAGGAAGAAGTATAGAAACATTCAAAGATTGAAAATTACAGTTAAATGTGCAAATGAATGTCAGCTGTGGTATAATTCCAGTTTTAGTCTACAAAGGAATGTTGAGTTTGTATATTTATTTTATTTATTTATTTATTTATTCGAGTCTCAGATTACAGACTTTTGAGCTTGGAGCTCATTTGCGAAGGTTCCATATCAAACAGTAAGCAATCAATAGGTACATACAAGGATTACATAACAAGTTTCATTGGTGGTACAAACATGAATATGAGATTCAGGCAAACACTTGGTACATACAGGTTACCATCATAGTTACACAACAAGTTACATATTGGTTCAAGCATGATAATGAGATTCAGATATGGCTTTAGGATGTAAATGGTTGAACGGAAAATCAAGGAAGATTGTTTCGCTACGCAAGAGGCGGAGGAACCTCCAGTGGAAGGTAATAGGCAATGGGGTGGGGGGAGTGGGGACTAGGCAGGACCGAGGCCCATTGTCAGGGTGAGGTAGTTGGGGGTAGTAGGGGAAAGGAAAAGTTTAGGACCAGAGTGGGGGGATGGAGCAGGTGCAAGGAGTGGGGATAGGGGTATGGGGAGGATAAGGAGGAGAGGGAAGATTATAGAGGAGGGGGGATTAAGGAGGAGAGGGGGATGATGGTAAACAAGGCAAGGACGTGTAAGAGAGACAAGGGGAGGATAGAGTAGTACGTCGGCATCTGGGGTAGGTAACGGCATCTGATTGGACAGAGATAAGTGCAGGGTTACATAGGCAGGTAAGAAGTGCAGGGGCATGACCGAGCAGGCCCTTGATGGAAAACTGGAAACTGAAGTTATAAAGGGCAGGTGCACTTCATGCGGCTAGTAAGGTGGGTGCAGATCATCGTCTTGAAAGGCCTGATTCTGGATTCAGCAATTAGCCTGCTCAGAAGGGAGTTTAGCAGGTGAGGGGCTTGGTATACAAAAGGTGTTTGGCCTAAGGAGCTGTGGTGGAATGGCACCTTAAAGTAGTTAGTGAGTGTTCCTCATGTCGGACGAGATAGTGCCGAAGGTGTAATCATGCTCTTGACCCGGGGCATGCCAAGGGTAGCCTTCTCAGCCAGGAGACTGAGCTAGTAACTAATTCTGTTATCCAGGTCAAGCCAACCCGTACATGAGTATAGGTCACACGTATGGGTAAGGCAAGGAACACCCAATAATAGCCTACAGGCTTTATTGAAAGTAATGGCGATTCTCTTTAGGGATGTAATTGAGGCTGCACTGTATATAACAGGATCATAGTCAACCACAGAGAAAACTGAGCTTGTTAAGACAAGCCTTAGAGCATCTTCTGTAAGGCAATGCCTATGCCGGTACAGTTGCCCTAACTTTCTGCTTGCTGATTTAGCGACTTGGTCGATGTGGAGGGAGTACGAAAGGGCGCTGTCCAGCATGACCCCTCGGTACTTGAAGTTCTTAACCATGTCTAGGATGTCGCCTTGTTTGTTGCGGATGACCAGTTTGGATGCTCTGAATCTGCTGTGTGTAGAGGCGAACAACATAGTTTTCATTTTCTTATAATTGAGCAGTAATCGTGAGCTTATGAACCAGTCCTCAACTAGTGTGAACTTATTTTGGATGCTTTGTTCATGAGCTCTGATGTCCAGCTGGCTGGAGAAAATTATGGCATTGTCCACTATAGGAGAATGCAGTCTTGGCAAACTTATGGGAGGTGATTTAGGAAAAGACTGAACAACAGTGGGCCAAGGATGGAACCTTGTGGTACTCCTGTAGTCACATTTAGTGTAGTAGAAACGATGTCGACTATTTTCACTTGTTGGACCCGATCAGAAAGGTGGCTTCTGAACCAACCCATTGATGTCTCAGATACGGAAACAGTGCCTAACTGGGCTAGCAGGAGTTTGTGGTTCACCGTATCGAAGGCCTTAGTGATGTCAATAAAGGTAGTCCCCACTAAGTGCCCTCAATCTAGGAAGTCATGGATGAACCCCATGAACTCAATCAGTATGATCGTGGTGCTGTGCCGTTTGCTAAATCCCTGCTGCTCCCTACATTGGAGTTGATATTTATCTAGGTGATCGACTATCTGATCATAAACTATTCTTTCTAATGCCTTGGAGATTGGTGGAAGTATGGATATTGGCCAGTGATTTGAGTGGAGTGTGTCATCACCATTTTTGAAGACTGGGGTGACCACTGCAGATTTCCAGAGTTTGGGAAATCAGTCAGTTGTTAAGGAGAGATTAATTATTTTTGTGAGGGGTGCCACTGTTTCATCTAGGGTGAGAGATACAAGCATCAGGTCAAGGCCATCCCCACTGTGCCTTGTTTTACCAATCACTTTTAGCAGGTATATTTTGTTTCAGCTTTAGAGATGACATGAAGGTCGAAAGGTGGGGTGATGCTGGAGGCAGGAGGGTCTGACGAAGTATGCTGAACAGGGCTGGGTGAACTAAGATAGTCTGGGGAGGACTCCGCTAAGGTCGCAGAAGGCCTTATTAAACATATCTGCGATAGCTTGTGGGTCCTGGGATAGTTCACCATTTATGTTAATTAGAGTAGGTGGTGATTTATTAGAGGTCCCTGTGAGGGCTTTGATATTTGCCCAGAATTTGCGGTCATCACCCCAAGAGTTGTCAAGCTCAGCCCTGAAGCATTGCCTTTTCACCTGGCGAATGGCCTCAATGCATTGGTTTCAAGATATTTAACAGTTTTGGGTATCACTTGAGGATCCTGTAATTTTTGCCTTTGCCAAAGATTATCCCAAACATGGAGTTGAGCAATGAGGCATGGAGTAATCCAGGATTTATGCTACCCATTGACCTTTCTTTTGGTGATTGGGGTGAAGATATCACAGGATGCGCTGTACATCTTAATGAACAGATCCAGAGCAGCATCGACATCATCTGCTGAGTAAATGGTCTACCAATTTAGCTGTCTGAGATGGTCTTTCAGTGGCCCCGGTTTCCCCCTCCTAAGAATACATTAGGTGACAACCTTTGCGGGGAGTTTGGCTGACTTGCTGGACCAAGCACAGAGGATGGGGGAATGATCGCTTATTGCAACTGGGAGGACTTATATGAAGTCATGATGTTGTCTTGTATGGATAATGTTATGTGTATGCAATTAATTTTAACATTGTAACATATTTTGCTCAATTTGTAACAAATTTTGCACAGAACCACCTTTTAAATAGAGCTCATGGCCCTAATGGTGTGATTTTTACCAGCAATATCCTGTATAAAAATAAATATTTTACAACTACACCACAGACCAGGGTCAGTAGCTGGCTAAAAGTCAGTTCCAGATGGATGGCCTTGGACATGGGCGATTCATGTCTTCTTGCCCTGGCCATCTTCATGCATTGCAGGGCCTGGTTGCATCTGTCCACTTTCATGCCCAGCACAAACTGGCTGATGTCCCTTTTTTGGGTACCAACCTATTCGTCCCTGGGGTGGATGGACATCTCACCCATACTGTGAGAAGTCCAGTGCTACCCTGTATTCTGTGGCATCATCCCAGAAGAACCTGAAGAAGATGCCTCAGAAACAGGCTTTCCAGTACCAGTCCTTTCAGCCTTAGCCACCTCGGTAGCAGCTCCAGCAGGGACAGTACCAGGCCTGGTGCCCCAAGCCCAAGTCTGGGGGCCATGGTCCTAAGAAAGGAGGGAGCAGGTGTGGTAGTGCCCCTCCAGTTGCCAGTGCCCCCGCAAAAGCTGCCCAGTGATGGGTTCGGGGTGTCATCCCTCCACCCATCCTGTCTCTGTTCGCAGTCCCCATAGCAGATCAGCTATGTCTCTTCTTGGCATGTTTGGTTTGCTGTCACAATGGACAAGTGAGTGCTGGATGTAGGAGGGCAGAGGGTTGCCTCTGCACTTCGAGGTTCTCCCACCCCTCTCTGCCCAATTTTTCCTACCTACAGTATCACCGCAGACCGTACTTGTTCTCCAGACCATTCTCTCCTCCCCCCTTTCCTCTAAGATTTCTGTATGCCTATCTCATGCATTCTTGAACCCTGCCAGTTTTTGCCCCACCACCTTCATTGGAAGGCTGTTCCAGGAATCTACCACTCTTTCTTTGAAGAAGTACTTCCTCACATCTATCCTTAATCTACCCCCTCCAGCATGATAGTATGTCCCCTTGTTCTTGAGCACCTTCTTCTTTCCTGAAAAATGCTTCCCTCCTTTACCTTATTCACCCCTGTGAGGTATTAAAAGGCATCTATCATGCCCCCCTTCCAGTGTGTACATATTTAGGTTCTTTAGCCTTTCCTATTAGGGCTTTTGCACCTGAGGTTGGGAAAGAAAGGGTGTCGGATGTTCGGAACAGCCTGCCAGAGGAGGTGGGAGAGGGACAAAGGGGACCTTCAGACGTGTGGGATGAGAACATAGGTATCATAAGTAGAGGTAAGGGAGGAGGGATAGACACCTGTGACCAGACAGGGTCCAGGGTGTAGTAACAGGTAGGGAAAATAGGGCAGTTTAGATGGGCTTACTGTTCCTTTTCTGCCAAAACATTGTTTCTATGATGTTTCTATGTTTATTTTGATATCCCTGTACATGCTTCCATCCACATTAAGTCCTTCCATCTTTCTTCCTTGCTTTATCATACTCTACTTTCAATCCCTCCTCTACCTGCTTTCATCTTCCTTTCCTTATCTATACCCTCCCTCCTTCTCCCTTCCTCTCCTCTGCTCTTTTCTAGTTGTTTAGGCCTCGTAATGGCACTTACTGTGTACTGTACATTACAACCCATTAGCCCAGTTCTGTACTTTCTGCACTTGTTTGTTTTGAATATCTCCTTACTGTATTGTTTATTTTTAACCATGTCCAACTATGTACTTCACTGATTCGCTAAGCTGATTGTATTTCTGACACCTTCATGTTATATGACCTATGTTATGTACTGTTGCTCATTGTATTCAACTTGTATCCTCCCAGGTCATGCCTGAAAATAGGCATCCATATGCCTAGTGCACTCACCCAGTTACCAAAAACAAATAAATAAAATATAAAGTACACCATTAAAAATAAGCTTCTTTTTTTTTTTTTATATTTTTATTGTAAAAAAATACAAGGCAACAGTTACAGCAGGTCTTGATACAAAATGCCAGTGTAGTAAAATCAAACTGCAAGTTTGTGAAGTGTGGTCAGCTCTAACATTACTTATCTGTGATGAACTAGGCAAAGGCATGTATTAATCCATAGAAAGTATCACATGCAATGGGCAGACATCTCCACAGATATAATGGCCTCCCGGGAGGAGGGGGGGCCCCAGAGGAATTACTGTCCCCTCAAGAAACAAATTTTGGATCAACCTCTAACAAATACTGAATACACCTCTGCCATTTAGTACGACAGGTAGTCAATTTATCATGGAGAGCCGCAACTAGACTTTCCATTTGATAAATCCTTTAGTCTCCAGTCTGCTACTGTTGGTATTATCTTAGTCATTTATTTACGAATGATAGCCTTTTAGCTGCTAACAAATATATAGGCAAGAGGGTCTTATGCCGGTGGGGGAGGGTCGTGGTCCGGTAGATAGATTATAAGGTTATTTCTGCAGTAAGTTCTATTTGCTCATCCAAGCAGTCCATCAATGCTAACTGAAGGGAGCACCAGAATGACATTAGTAAGGGGCGATTCCAAAAAATGTGGCCTAAATCCGCCAGCTTGCATTTGCAATCTCTCCAACAATAACCAAAACTGGCTGGAAGGTATTTCACCAAAATTGCAGAGGAACAAAAATACCTGATCTTCCTGGACTAAGTTTCCATCACTCATTCACACTAGTGGGATAGCACCGGAGGAGCTAGAACCAAGTGGGAGCCAACATTTTTCAGAAGGGTCGGCGCTGAGATAGGACCATGCATGTGCAGCACCACAAGACTAGCTCACGGCTATGTAGGCTATCTCAGCATCGACCCTCCAACCGCCTCAGTTCCTTTTCTCCCACCGTCAAGTGCACTTGAAAGTCAACATCGCTTGTCTGTTGCAGTCAAAGTTTTCGTCTATACGACAGCAGCTTTTAGCATTTAATTTATCATTTTAGTAGTAATTTCTTATTTTACAAACAAGAAAAGAAGATTATTGAAGAAGAAGAAAAAGAAATTCTCACCTGCCATCAATGGAGTCGTCCTTAGACGGTAGCGGTGACAGTAGGAAGACTTCATTTGAAAGTTTTTATGGCAGAGGGGCTTTGCCCGGTCCACTGCCCTTTGATAAACAGGGGGGTCCAACTACTGACAGTCCTGTGCTCGGGGAGGGGGAGGACAGTCCACTGAAGCATGAATCTAGTGGTTCTGGGGATCCAGCTCCGCTTAACCTCGAGCTCTGTTTCCTCATTGGGGAAGAAGAATCGGTGCCACTCGAGGTTGCCCTCTGGTATGTCTGCACGAGAATTGTTCATCGGAAGGGGCAATAGGCCTGAACTGACTTTGGTGGGTTCCCCTTGGCCCTGCACCTAACAGCCGCATTCTTTGACTCCGGACTCCATTTCTGCCCTCGATGGAGCTCCAGTGAGCAGTTTCACCTCTGGGCCGCTCCTGTGGAGCAGGGGGTTTGACTTTTGTCCAGTGTTCCTGATTTCGGGACCTCTGGGTTACTAGACTGGAGCCAAGTCGATTGGATCAGGATGAGCGCGGTGCCCTCTTGGTGTCTTCGCATTTCCACCCTCATCGCCTCCCCTCTCTTTTCCATGCAGGGGCCGCACGGGCACCACCTTTTTCCTTCTCCTCAGGATTCTCCATTGGCATTTTCCATAGAGGTGTTTGTCCTGGCGCTGTGCCCGATGCCATGGGTGACGCCGCAGGTCTGGCACCGTGGATCCACACCATGGCGGCTGCTGGATTTGGTGTTGGTGCCGTAGGCAGCACTGCTGGTGTTTGGGTCTGCTTCAGGAGTCAGCACCATGGCTTGGTGCTGTGGCTTGGCGCTGTCGCTCTGTGTGGTGCCACGGGTGCTGTTCTTGGTGCCATTGGTTGCAAACACTGCTGGCGGTGTCGTGGGTGTCTCACAATGCCACAGATGTCCACAGGCACCCATGGGTCATGCTAAGCACCCACGGGTGGTGCCAAACACCCGTGGGTGCTGCGGGCAGTGCTGAGCACCTGCAGGTGCCATGGGCACTTGTGGGCACCCATTGGTGCACGAGTACCATGGCTGCCCTTGGGTGCCATTTCTGCCATGGGTGCCGGAGGTGCTGCGGGTACCACCACGGGTGCCCTCGGGTGTCACCCAGGTTGGCATAGGAACTGCTTGGTGCCCTCCTGTGCCACGAGTGATGCTGGTGCCACAGGGGTGCCAGTTGGTACTGTCCAGCAGAACTAGTGATGGATTTTTCTTCAGAAGACCTCTTCCTCCACGGAACTTGTGGCAAGATGTTTTCCACAGAATGAAGTCTTGTTCTGTGGATTATTTTTCTACACTTCTTAGTGAGTGGTGGTCTGTGTGGGATCTTATGACATCCAGCAGTTTTACGCTGATGGAACTCTTCTGTGCTGTTCTGCCAGTGGAATCTCTCATTCCTCTCAGCACTTTCTCAGCTCCCTACTTGGTGCCAAGCTCCTCGACATCCTTCCTGGTGGCGGAGTCTCTAATGGCTCTGACCTAGACCTCCCTTAGGGGTCCTTCTGGGGTAGAAGTGCATCTAGATGAGTCTCTCCCTGTCCTTCTGGTCAGTGATACAGCGGATGACTCATTTTATATACTGAAGGGTATGCCCTCTCTATCATCAGAGTCTGTGATGGAAGATCTTTTCAGAAGTTCCTCAGTGATGGGGTCCACTATAGTATTTCAGACTGCGTCCGTGGACCATACACTTCTGCGTCTAGACTCTTTCAGTTGTCAAGACAATTACACTCTGTGGAACATTCTAATTCAATAGTCAGGAGCCGCATAGGGTCTTCTGCTCCTTTGATATGGGTATATAGCCCCCTTGTGATACTGCCCCTTTGGTGGCTTCATCGGCACAGGTGGTTAACATCTTTTCCGCTCTAATTATTGGTCCAGTCACTATCTCAATTATGGATGCTGAGGCTCCTCCTGCCCCTCAGATGGATGACATCTTCATCATTTTTGTATCAGGCAATCCTTGCGAAATAGCAGCCTGAAAGCCTTGTCAGGCTCGGACTAATGGTAAAAAAAAACAAAAAAAAGAAAAGAAAGAAAAAATTATCACAGCACAGGGCCTAGCCGAAATTACCCAATACCACCCTTTTGGATCTGATCAAGTTCCACCTCAGCCCCTGAGGCAGTCATCTCTAAACTAAGGTAAAGAGTACCTGACTTCTTTTACCCCTAGGGGGAGTCTGATCCAGTGGAGGTATGGGTCATCTCTTTCTCCAAGAGAGATTTTTCTTATTCAGAGATATTTCCTAGATCTAGGCGACTGCCCAGTCTGTTGGTCCCCCTTTTTTTATCAGGCTTTCTTCTCTTGATCAGAGCCTCACAGCAACAGAAGTGACTCTCCAGCGAGTCTGAACTCAGGTTCCTACTTCCTTGCTTGCTTCAAATTAACAGATGACATGCTCCTTTCTTGACCATAGGTCAAGTAGGTCTTTTTTCTGGGACGGCTTCTCAAATATTCACACCTTCATTTTCTGCGCACTGGTTCCATGCCAGTCGCTCACGAAGTTATCCTGTCTGAGTGCGTGATGGAGCTGTGATGTTTGTTTTTCAGCAAGCAAACTAGATTCCTATCCTACTCCCTTCAGGGAGGCTGGAGTGAGTGGTCCCTCACCACACTGAGTCACTTCTGCTGCTATTCAATCACTTTCACTGAATGGGTTAGCCCTAACTTGGGCCCTCCTTGATGCACATCTGCCTCTATTTGCCTTAGAAATCCAGCCCTGTTTTTTTCTGTCGGAATGTTTTTCCGCAAGTGGGCACATCCTCCTGTACACTTTTCCTCTCTTCCCTGAGTTCAGAGACTGCTACTATAGTTGTACACACAGGAGCAGGATGATTCCTTTTTGGAATATGAAGTGGGTAGGATCTGGTTCTACTGGACCACCATAAAAGGCTTCTAAGTCGTGCTTTGACCGTCCATCAGGAAGGTTTCAGTGACTATGTGAAAACCATTCTCCTTGATGGGCTAACCCCACCTGGACCTTCTTTTGCTCACCAAGTAAGGGGTTCAAGTGCTCCTGGACCTGTTGTTCGCAGGTCAGCCATACTTGGTAGTGGGAGTTTCCATCTGCACTTTTCGGACTGCCCTGAACCAGTAGGCTTTACCTCCGGCTCTTTCAGTTCCTGAGGTCCTTTTATGTTAGATTAGTACACGTCTTTGACAATGGTAAGGCTGGGTTCTCGCCGCTCTCTTGTAAGCACTATGTTCTAGATGCTCTTTCCAAGACAGCTCTTTTTATTGGCAGGACAGTCCTTGGCCGTCCTTTCTGAGTGAACCCTATCTCCTACCACCCTACTCAGGGTTGTTGGTTTTAGCGCGGTACTCTCCCACTAGTGTGAATGAGTGATGGAGACTTAGTCCAGGAAGATATGGAAATTACATACATACCGTAATTGTTGATCTTCTTGGACAGTTTCCATCACCCATTCACACGCCCACCCACCATCCCTTGGGTTCACACATTTTCATTCCTGGTCTTCATGGTCCTGTGGTTCAGGCTGTGAAGACATTCTTCTTTGACCCTTCTTGCAAGGGCCATCTGGGCCCTCTCAGGCCCAGAAACTCAGGATAAGTTATTTTCATTAGTTACACTGCACCTCCTCAGTCAAAAAGGTACTGAGGCGGTTGGAAGGTCGATGCTGAGATAGACTACACAGGTGCGAGCTAGTCTCGAGGAGCGACACATGCATGGTCCTGTCTCGGCGCCGATCCTTCTGAAAAATGTTGGCTCCTGCTTGGTCCTAGTGCCTCCGATGCTATCCCACAAGTGTGAATGAGTGATGGAGACTGTCCAAGAAGACCAACAATTATGGTAAGTACGTAATTTCCATTTTCTACACTTCCAGGCAAATTCCCGCCAAAGATGAAAGGATGTGATTTTAACTGCCAGTAGGGAAGCCTTTGTCCAGGAGACAATGGAAATCTTCATTTCTAGATCTTTGTTCCACATCTCTAAAATAAAAAAAGTGTATTATCCCCCAGGATCTCCCTTAAGATTTTATAAATATTCCCAGTTAGATGTCCCCACGTATTGCCCGAGAGAAAATTCAAAAGTATTTTCAGGAAGGGGGGCAAACGGGAGGATAGTATAGGGGTAATAGAACTATGTCTAAGGATGTAGTTCCTGACTTGAAGGTACCTGAACAAATCCTCCGATGTCCATATTCCTTCTGTAGTGTTTCAAAAGTTTTTCCGTCTTTTGGATGAGACATTAAACTGAGGTCCCATCTGCCTGGATTGGTGGTAGTTCAGGTGGATGTTAAAGATCCCATGGCACTTACTGAAAGAGTAGGAGAATTTCCCCGGTGTCCTGGCCAAATTTCCCTCATTCACTAAAAAAATACCACTAACAGTTTCATCTGGTTCAAGGTCAGTTGGCATTACATAGAAACATAGAAACATAGAAGTTGATGGCAGATAAGGACCGCAAGGCCCATCCAGTCTGCCCATTTCTTTTTCTACCTTATAAATGTGCCATCAGCCTTTGCTCTGTCAGTGGCCTATCTATTCATAGTTATTTGTATTGCTCCCTTATGCCTATCCCATGCCTGTTTGAAGCCCTGCACTGTATTCATAGCCACCACTTCTTGTGGTAAGCCATTCCATGCATCCACCACCCTTTCTGTGAAAAAGAATTTCCTCACATTTCCCTTAATCGGCCCCCTCTAATCTCATGCTGTGTCCTCTTGTCCTGCTATTTTTCTTATATTTAAACATGTTAGACTCTTTCACCTTGTTAATGCCCTTAAGGTGTTTGAATGCCTCGATCATATCACCTCTCTCCTCCTTTGCTCAAGGGTATACATATTGAGCTCTGTTAATCTGTCCTCATATGTCTTCTGATGCAGTCCCTGCACCATTTTGGTTGCCCTTCTCTGGACTGCCTCAATTTGGTTAATGTCCTTGTGAAGGTGTGGCCTCCAATACTGCACGCAGTACTCCAGATGGGCCTGACCAGTGTCTTGTAAAGAGGGATTATTACCTCCCTCTACGACTTGTGATACCCCTACTAATACACCCTAACACCCCCTAGCCTTACTTACTGCTTTTAGAGGTCTGCTTGATGATTTCAGGTCATCAGTGATGATGATGCCCAAGTCTCTTTCTTCCTTTGTGACTGCTAGCAACTCCCCTCCCAGCCTATAGGTGGCTTCAGGGTTTCTCTTCCCTATGTGCATGATTTTGCACTTCTTTGCATTAAATCCCAGTTGCCACTCTTCTGACCATTTTGCTAGTTTATCCAGATCTCTTCTCATTCTGCCCACCCCATCTGGATCATCTACTCTGTTGCAGATCTTGGTGTCATCTGCAAACAGACAAGCTTTACCCTCTAGTCCATCTGCAAGGTCACTAATGAAGATGTTGAAGAAGACTGGCTCCAGAACTGATCCCTGAGGTATCCCACTTGTGACTTGCATCTCTTCTGACTGTATACCATTTACCACCACTCTCTGTTTTCTGCCCGTCAACCAGTTTGCCACCCAGCTGATCAACTTATGACCCATCCCGAGCCTACCCAGCTTATTTATCAATCTTCTATGTGGAATAGTGTCAAAAGCTTTGCTGAAGTCAAGGTAGGTGACATCAACTGCTCCCCCTTCGTCCACCACTCTGGTTACCCAGTCAAAGAAATCTATGAGATTAGTTTGACAGGACCTTCCTTTTGTAAACCCATGCTGTCTTGGATCCAGTGCCCCTATGGATTCCAGGTGTTGCACTATCCTTTCCTTAAGGAGTGCCTCCATAATCTTGCCCACTACTGAGGTAAGACTGACTGGTTTGTAGTTCCCCGCCTCCTCCCTGCTACCACTCTTGTGGAGTGGGATCACACGAGCCCTTCTCCAGGCTTTCGGGACCTCTCCTGTGCTCAGAGACTCACTAAACAGTTCTGCTAATGGCTCTGCTAGTTCCACCTTTAGCTTCTTAAGTACCCTGGGATGCATGCCATCAGGTCCCATTGCCTTATCCACCCTGAGCTTAACAAGCTCTTGTAGGACCATTTCTTTTGTGAAGGGAGTAGTGCTCACCTCCCTCCCCCCTGTGTCCATGATGCTGAGCTGTGGGCCCTGTCCTACCTTCTCTTCAGTAAATACTGAGCAAAAGTATCTATTTAGGATAGATGCCTTTACAGGGTCCTCCTCTTCACATGCTCCCTTTTCTCCATTAAGCTTAGCAATACCTCCTCTGGACTTTCTCCTTTCACTAATGTATCTACAGAAAGTCTTGTCACCTTCTTTTACTGTTCGTGCTAGTGTTTCCTCAGTTTGGGACTTTGCCTGCCTTACTGCCCTCCCTGCTTCCCTTAGGGCAGTTTGGTATGCCTCCCTATCTTCATCCCGCTGTGTTCCCTTATATTTCCTGAAGGCCAGTCTTTTGGCTCTGACCTTTTCTGCTACTGTATTTGAGAACCAAAGTGGTTTCCTTCTTCTTTGACTTCCTTTTCTGACTAACACAATGGGATGTTGCTTCAAGTATTGCATCCTTAATGCTTGCCCACTTTGTCTGTACCCCCTCACCTGTGTTTCTTTTTGCCAGGGCTAGCTTAACTTTGTTGGCCATCTTATCAAAGTCAGCTCCTCTGAAGTCCCATATTTTTTCCTTGGAATGGGATGATTTAGATGTAGTAGCCAAATTGAACCATACCATGTGATGGTCACTGTCCCCCAGGAGACCTTCTACCTGGAGATCTGTGATCCCTTCCTTGTTAGTCAGTACTAGATCTAGGATAGCCCTGTCTCTTCTGGGTTGCTGTACCAGTTGTTTGAGGCCCTCCCCCTGCAGGAAATCCACTATGTGTCTAGTTCTGGCAGATGTTCCTGCTGGCATTGACCAATCTGTATCCGGCATGTTGAAGTCTCCCATTATCAGAACCTCCCCTTTAGCTGTCATGTTTTGTACATCTTCTAACAGTAATGTGTCTATGTCCTCCCCCTGGTCTGGGGGCCTGTAGACAACCCGTTTTTATGGCTGTCCCATTTCCTGTTTCCAGGGTGACACACGGTTCTTCTGGCTCCTTATGTGTATTCTGAATTTCTGTAGCTTTGATATTTTCATTGACATACAGGGCCACTCCTCCCCCCCTTTTTGCACCTCGGTCTCTTCTGAACAATACATAGCCAGGTACTGAAGTCTCCCAAGTGTGGTTACTGGTAAACCACGTCTCACTAATTGCTACTATGTCCAGTTTAGCCTCTGACATTATTGGCTGCAGGTCTGGGATCTTATTTCCCAGGCTGTGAGCATTTGTGTACATGATTTTCCATTGGCCAGATTTTGGTGTGTTAGTTGTTGGGTGAGGTTTGGCATTACCCCTGTGCATCGTATGGGGAGACAAATCTCTTTTCTTACCTGGTGATGCAAATGAACTGCAAACATGCTGAATCCCTGTTTGACCACTAGCTGAGGGGAGAGGGGTGTTCTTCCCATTCGACGTATGGGGTACTGCACCCCTCTCCCCATTTGCTAGTTTAAATATTCTGCAAAGACGTCAAACTTCTGCCCCAATGCACTGACTCCCTCCTTAGTCAGATGCAGTCCATCAAATTTAAAGAACTTTCACTCCCAGAACTGTTGCCAGTTCCCTACAAATCTGTGTCCTTTTTCCTGGCACCAGCCCTTGAGCCACATGTTTAGCTCCCCTATCTCCTTTTCTCTGACCTTCCGTCCATCTGCTCCTCTCCCAGACTGACAGGATCTCAGAGAAGGAGATGCCAGACGAAATAGATGATAGTTTGTCACCCAGCCTGGTCAGGTGTTCCTTGGTCTCCACAACTGACCGGCTGGCGAGATCATTAGTCCCTATGTGTACTAGGACATCAATGTTTTCTCCTGCTTTGTGAACAATTTTAGCAATGCGGTCAGTGTCTCTCCATGCTGATGTACCTGGGAGACATCTGACCATTACCCCTGGCTAGAGATGGGTATCAGCTCCCCGAATCATGGAGTCTCCTATGATCAGAAGTTTTTTGGATTTCCTTTTTGCTTTTTTTGTTTTGGTTCCTGATTTGGGTGAGTTTTGTTGTGCTAGTTCCTGTGCTGCAGTGTCCTGCTCTGCAGTGTCTTCTGCCTCTGTGTTTGATTTCAGAGATAGAGGCAAATACCTGTTTGTAGTGTTTATATGATTTTTGGAGGTAATATGTTTGAGAGCAGAGAGTGATGGGGCACCCGATTTGCCCCTCCTAACCACCTGCCAACCTCCTGGACCAACTACCCTCTGCGGTCGAGGTTTTTCTGTTGGATGCTGGGGAAATGGCAGGTGGTTCTTATAATGTATTTCCTCCTGAATATGAAATTTGAGGCGTGCAATCTCTGCCCATGCTGCCCGGAGCTGAGCCCTAAGATCTCCAAAGGCCCAGCATGTAGGACAGTGTCCTAAATCCTGTAAAACTGTCCTTCTGAAATTTGTTCCACAGTACCTGCAGTTAATGATATCCATTCCAGATAAGTTGCTGGGTTTATAACCTAGTCATCTGTATACCCCTCTGGGTCATGCCTGAAAATAGGAAGGATTTCTCTAGTATACTTACCTGGTCAACGAAAACTAAATAAAAAAAAAAAAAGAGAGAATCCCAGTTCGGCCCACAAAACTGATATACATACATCAGTCCCAGCCTCTGTCACCTAGCAAATGCCAAGTCAGTTTGGGCTGGTGGAAAATATTCATCCTCTGAAAGCATCCTACAATAGAAAAAAGCCTGTATGAATTTTGGGTGCTTCTTCAGTAAATACCACACCCTCAGAATGTTAGCTGAAATTTGAGTAAAGTTCCTCAAAGTAGAATTCGGCCTAATGGTGCTGAAGGTTGAGGCACTGGACACCACACCTCACACCACGCCAGTGACCCGTGTTTGGGAATGAGCACAGGCCCCCGGGGGTTGGTAGGGGAGGGAAAGGATTGAGTGTCTGGAGGACAGCTCTTCTCTCCCGGGGAGGAAGGGAGGACTGGTGCTCCTGCTGAACAACTACCCCCAGGTGGAGGCCAGAAGGCAGTGTGGGTCTGGGACTCCAGCAGAAGGGAGGGTGCTGCGGGCCTTCCACAGACGAGCATGTGCCTCCACGCATGCCATCAGCAGGGAATGGGAGAAAACCAGTAGAAAAACCCTCTGGCTGCAGGATGATGACCCGAACCTTCACAGGTTCTGCACCCGGACCGGGCAGGAAGGTGAGACCCGGCGATTCTGGGGTGATGGGGCTAGTAGGGTCGGTCAGAAGGTGGCAACCGTAGACTCAAGTAGTATAAAATGTATATAGAAAAAAAGTTCCTCAAAGGAGGAGTCCTGCCTTCAGAGGCAAATGATTCTCTCCACATCATATAAATTATTAACAGTAAATTCTATAGATTTATTCCAATTGTTTAACCAGGTGAGACACACTAAGCTGAAAGCTTGTTTACAGGTGCAACCTGGGAGCACAGGGAAGTTAACTGACTTGCACTGGGTCACACAGTATGCAAGTGGGGGCTGTGAGATTCAAACCCAGGTCTCCAGATTTGCAGCTCAGAGCCTTAAACCACTGTGCTATACTGCCCATGGAGCCTTGAAGGAGTTGGATAACCAGAGAAAAAGCACCCTCAGGAAAGCCGCTGTTGCATAAAATTCTAGATTCAGTAAATTAACACCTCCCTGGGGCAAGGATAGTTTTAAAATTGAGAGACGAATCCTGGGGCACTGACCCCCCCCAAATGAAATTTTATATCATTCTACCCCAAGGTTTAAAATAGAACCGGGTTGGGAAATATGGAATATTTTGAAAGAGATATAATAAACGTGGAAGGACATTCATGCAAGTAATTTCTATACACTGGAAGAAAGAGAGGTTGAGCTTACCCCATTTATTAAAATCCGATTCTATGGCTAATGTGATGGGTTCAAAATTTACTATATCCATTAGCTTGAGGTCCTGGGGAATATTTATACCTAAATACTTAATTTTAGTGCCTCGCCATTTCAAGAGACAGGCACGTCTCAATGCCTCTGAAGGGCAAAAATTTAATAGTAAGACTTCAGTTTTAGAAACATTAATTTTAAAGCCTGCCACCCTTTCATAAATACCCAGGATCTCCCAGACTCGTAGGATAAATTCCTCTGGGGACAAGACTGTTAACAGGACATCATCTGCAAATAAGGATATCCTAAATTCCTGTTGTCCCAAAGGAATGCCCTCTTCCCCCTCCACCTAACGCAGTGCCACCGCTAAGGGCTTCATATAAAGTGTGAACAGGAGTGGAGAAAGGGGGCACCCCTGTCATGTACCCCTGCTGCAAAGATTTGGGAGTGGACCCCCTCCCATTAACATGGACATAGGCCTGTGAGGCAGTATATATATTTTGAATCCATCTTAAGAAGGACTCAGGGAAATGGAATTTCGAAAAGGTGTCCCACAAAATGGGCCAGGACACCCTGTTGAAAGCCTTCTCAGCATCAAGGCTCAGCATAACTGCAGGGATAAGTCTAGTTTGGATATATTCCATTAATATTAATACCCACTGAATATTATCCATGGTATTCCTTTGCTTAATAAAACCTGCCTGATCGGGGTGAATAAGTGTTGGTAAAATAGTTTCCAATTTAGCCACCCAAATTGCCATGAAAATTTTATAAGCCACATTCAAGATGGATATAGGGTGGTTGGATGCTGCATCTTGGATGTCTTTGTTGGGTTTGGGAAGGGCTGCCAGAATAGCGTATGCCCATGATGGTGATGGAGGCGCCCCCTCCGCCACAGACCTGAATACTGGCAGCATGTTCGTTAAAAGCTGTTTGAGGAATTTCTTATACCACTCTGCCTAGAATCCATTGGGCCCAGGACATTTTTGGGTGGCTGTGGCCATGATCTGGGTCAAGATATTGTCAAGCTGGGGCCTCCAAAATACTAGTCTGCTCTTCCGAAAAGGAGCGGAAGATAAAGTCCCTCCAGAAACCTGGATCTGTCCTCAGAGCTAACCTTGGGGCTTTACCTGAATAGATTTTCATAATAGCTGGCAAAAGTGTCCCTAATTTCAACATCCCCATGTAACACCTGTCCTGTAGTCACACTTTTAATTTTGAGAATAGTGGAGGCCCATTTACGGGCTCTTAATCTTTGCACCAACAATCGAGTACCTCAAGTTCCCCCCTCATAACCTGATAGTTTTAGATATAAAAGTACATATTGTATCTTTAAATCCATAATTTTCTGGAGCTCTGCTTTGGTCTTGTGGATTTTAAATTGTATTTCTGTATCCTGTCTGCGTACAGGAGTTGGCAAGTCTGGAGCTGATCTGTAAAGTCTTTTTTTTTTTTTTGTACTTTGTATTTATTGTTTTATGTAAACAAACAGCATACATTCCAAGCAGTGACATATCCAGTGCTAATAAAATGGACACATTGAGGGTGCCACTCCTCATAGGTTACAATACTATACTTATTCTACTGCTTTTAGGTACATCTTTGGAGGTTACTAACTTTAATACATCAAGTTTAAAACAATGCTTTATAGCTGCTTTAGAAAGCCCATGAGCTGCATGGAGGAAAAAGCTATTCAATAGAAATTTATGAAGTCCCAAAGTTCTGTCACCTCAAAAGAGAGTACATACTAAAGTCCATGCTTTATCTATAATGAGAACACCCTAAAGGTGCTATATCCTATAAGATAGTGCTACTTCTCTTGCACTAATAGTTAACTTGGGAGAGCATATTTTAATATGACAAATAACTAAAACTGTAAGAGTTTCCTGAGCCTAGCTAAACCTGGCCAAACTTTCCATCATGAGATAATTAGTGGAAAGCAACAACTAAGTGAAATTGTGCGTATAACAATAAGCCTTAAGCAGTAAAGAAGAAATATATAATGATCAAAACTGAGAGTCTTCATAAAAGTCTGAGTATAGACTCACGCACTCCCACCACAGGAGTTACAAATCAATTTAAAGGCAGGATGTCTCTAGTATTCCTCGCTCTAATAAAAGGAAGAGAAAGAGGAAAGTAATCCAGTCGTATTTTTCATGACTCCTCGCTGTCGTTAGAAGAAGCATCCTATGGATCTCTCGAGCATCTTCTTCTCGGTGCCTGTTTCTGGGCCCAATGGTTGGCATCCTTCAGATCCGAGAAAATGAAAATCTTGCCCAAGTGAGTAATCCTCAAACGCACAGAAAAAATCATACTGTGTTGGATCCCAGCTTCTCACAATAACGCTCTGGTGCCGTCGAACTGCTTACACTTTTGCCTGGTGGCATAGCTAATGTCCGGGTATAAGCACACCGTCTCCCTTTCACAAAGAAGCATTTTATGTTGTCTAGCTAACGCTAAAAGGTAATCTTTGGTTGCCACTCCATCCATTATTGCCAGAACAGCTCGAGGGGCCTCAGGGTTGTCCGGCTTCCCTCTAACCGTTGTTCTGTAGGCCTTCTGTATGCTGTTAATACGCACACTGGCATCTTCTCCCAATTGCTGTCGGAGCCAATCTTGTAAAAACAAAACCAGGTGGTCGCCCTTGCAGCCCTCTGGGAGACCTAAAAAGTGAATATTTGAAGCTCTGGTTTGGTTTTCTAAGGTTTCGAGCCACATATGTAAATGACCATTCTCTATAAGCACATTGGTGGTGACACCCATAGCAGCATCAGAGCGCTTTTTCGCCTCAGTTGTTTCAGATGAGACCGCATCGATTGTGGTTTCCAGGGTAGTCACCCTGTTTCCAGTTCCATTGATTTTGCCTGCCAAACTGGAGACCGAAGAGATGAGCCTGTTTAATTTAAGGCCAAGGGACTGTAGGGTTTCCTCTGCTATGTTCTCCGAGTCTGCGGCCTGTTGAGCAGTGGTGGACCGCGTGGTAGAGGGAGTGGGAGTGTTTCTGGATTTTGCCCCATCCTGCAAGCTGCGATCTTTCTTAGGATTTCCCATTTTGTAGCGTTAAACATTCAGTGTGAGTTATTGATTTTAAAGCTGTTCAATCTGGCCCAAAAACTCTTTCTTATAGCTCCCCAAGCAAAATGAGATGAAGAGCACTAACAAGATACAGCAGTCTTGCTCAGGCTCAACAGTGCCCCCCCCCCAATTTGTTAAGTCTTAATATTTGGCCTCCGAATCCCTCCTCTTCTTGATCAAGTAGGCAGTGGTTTCTCCTTGAAGCATCACTTTCAAGGAGTTCCATACCATAGCTTCAGCGACCAAAGGAGAACCATTCTCTTGCAGAAACTGAAGAATCCTACATTTTATAAAGTCAATGTAGTGTGGATCTCTTAAAAGAGTTTGATTAAGGCGCCAGAGGATTTGCTTTTTCATTTTCCCTAAATTAAGCTTTAAAATTAGTGGGTGGTGGTCAGATAGCATCCTAGGCCCAAAGAAGATATCTTGTATCAGGTAAAAATGTTCCCAAGTTGTGAAATTATCTAATCTCGAATACATATGATGACATCCAGAGTAATAGGTGTAGCCTGGTGACTTGGGGAACACCTTCCTCCAGACATCTGCCACCCCAGAATGCTCCCAACATCCCTTTAATGTATTTAACTGCATTAGACATTCTATACGTGCACGGGATAGAAGAGTCTTGACTAACCGACATGGTCATATTGAGGTCACCCCCCCCCCCATAATTAAGCATTCCTGTAGTAGTCCCATAACTTTCTTTATAAAAGTTCTGACTATCGGAACCCTAGTTTGCAGTGGCATATAAACACTTACTAGGGTAACATCTTGTGAATAGAGCTTACCTTGTATTACAATATATCTGCCCTGGCTATCCGCATAAAAGTTTTGCACTTCCAGGGAAGTGGTTGTGGGGATTAGGATGGCTGCTCCTCTCCTGCATCCACTAGGGTTGGATGAGGAATAGACTTTGTATCTTTGCCCCAGCTTAAATTCAAATGTTCTGCTTCGGAAAGATGTGTCTCTTGGACAAAGAATAAGTCTGCGGATTGTTTTCAAAATATTGCATAAAGTGGGACCTTTTAATTGGGCTATGCAAGCCATTAATATTCTGCGAAAATAGTTTGACAGGTTGGACCGCTATGACTTCAACTCAAAAGGAGAAGACCATCGAGTTGGACCACTCCCCTGGCAGTAAGGAGGAGGAAGCACCCACGCGCCGGCCAGGTCATCCCAGAGGATCCAGTGCAGCAGACCGGGACCTGGAGGAGGAGCCACACACCAGAAGATTCCCAACCTCCTCACTCCATCCAGACAGTGTTTTGTTAACAATAAAGTTCGATTTTGTGTTTGAAACCAGTTTGTGTGCCTCGTTTGTTTTAAACAGGAAAAAAGGAAAAACTGTATAACAACTCCCCTACCCCCCCCCGTTATTACTAGAAAAAGATAAGTACCAACACAACATCCTATCTCCCACCCAACCCCCAACAGGAGAGTACAACAACCTTCTCTCTACAATAGGAAAACTATGTACAGTATGACTTCCAACTGTGAGGTGAGATATTCAGTCCACCTCAATTTACCAGAGGCTGGGGCCCTAAAGTTGGATTCCACCTCAGAGAAGTGGGATACCAACCCACATTGATAGGTGTAAACCCACTTCAGGGCCATGAAAACCCCTGATAGGATCACCTCTATATTCCAGTAGTGGTGACCCAGGTTTGGTGACTCCAAAGTAAAACATCTCTTCCACATCAAGGAGCCTCCCCCTTCCCATTTTAGAAGGATTCCCTGAGTTTCGTTGAGTAGATCTCTTTGTTAAAAGCCCAAAGGCGTCACTGGTGCCCTTCCCCCCACCCACTCCAGCCATGCCCAGTATACTTCTTGGAACCAAAAGGTCCATGGTGTCCACCACTAAGAGGATCCAGAACCATAGGCCGCAAGAGATTCCCCATTTGTATGTACTCCAAGTCCCAGTGAAGGGCTGAGGCCCCCCTCCCTCCTCTAAGTGGGATAATCTCCTCTGATAATCACCTGTACAAAACCTTTCCTCACAGGGTACTCAAAATTCTTTACTTTAGAACCACATAACGTTTAAACCCCTAATTATTATAAACCTTTACTGGGGTTATACGAACGTACCAGCAGAAACAGACCACCCGGTCTATCTAAGTCTGCTCGAGTGTGCAGTTAGTACCCCTAGTTTGCAGCTGCCCCACCCGCCATCCCACTGCCACCCCCACCCTCACTCTCCCCTGTTCCCTGTCCCCTGCCCCAGGCCCTTTTAAAACTGTTCACAGATTTACATAATACCACCCATTCTGGTAGTGCGTTCCATTTTGCTACCACCTCTCCATGAAATAGTGTTTCCTCATTTCCTCTAAATCTTCCCCCCTCTACTCTTAGCTCCCCCCCTCCTAGCTTAAAGGCCCTATCTGCCCCATCCTTATTGATTCCCCTCAGATACTTGAAAGTCTCTATCATGTACCCCCGTCCCTTCTATCCTCCAGGGTGTACACATTCCGGTCTCCCAGCCTGCTGTCATAGTCTCTCCCCTCCATTCCACATATCATCTTTGCTGCCGTCCTCTGCACCCCCTCCAGTAGCCTGATATCACGCTTCAGGTATGGCCTCCAAAACTGCACACAATACTCCAAGTGCGGCCTTACCAGCGACCTGTAGAGGGGCAAGATCACCTCTCTTCACCTGGATGAAAACCCCCTCGTTATACACCCCAGCATTTTGTTTGCTTTTGCAGCCACTTTCCTGCACTGGGCAATATTGTTCATGGTCCATGTTACCATTACCCCTAGGTCCTTCTCCTCCTCAGTGATCCACAGCTTAACCCCCCCCCAAAGCCAGTATTCTCCCCTTGGATTCTTCACCCCGAAGTGCATAACCTTACACTTTTTTGCATTGAACCCTAGCTGCCACCTCTCTGACCACTCCTGTAGCTTGCTTAGGTCCCCCTGCAGCTGCTTCCATCCCTCCCCTCCATCCACCACCGCTCCCATGTTGGTGTCATCTGCGAACAGATTTACCTTGCTCACCACCCCGTGTATAGAGTCTGATATGACAAAATCTAAATTCAGGGCTGTGAACTGTCTCCTTAGAAAAGGAATGGAGAGGGTGGTGGAACACAAGCTATTGCCCATCGACCCCTCAAAGTGAAAAGGGATTGGCAATCACTGTATTTTAACAACACCTTCCTTTTAATTCCTCCTTGACCTGATAGTAAGGAAACTCTCTATTCTCTCCACCCCATCCCATCAACAACAAAATAGTTAGGTTTTTAGGTGCAGTAAGAATTAAAATGTCTGTCTGACCTTCAGTTGAGCCCTTGCTACTTTATTAATGAGGCCCAGTCTTCTCACCCCAGCATGAACATAGTTAGTCTGTGACCTTTTGAGTTCCCCAGGTCGCCTCCCAGTCAAGCTCTCCATGAAATGTTAGCCCATGCAGTTTTTAAATTCGAGGCATCCATTGCCTTATAAAGGAACCAGCATCTTTAAGATTCATAAAGTCAATGGGAGGCATATAACACTAGGGAACACCACTTGATGGAAGACCAAACAGGGCCTAAGCAAATAAGACCAAAAGAAAGGTTCCTGGATCCTTGGTGATTAGTAGACTCAACATGAAAAAGGGTGCTACAAGTAATCACTCCCTCCAAGGCAGCAGCCTGACATCATGGGTGGAGGGCACAGACAGGCGAGTCCCGAGGCACTGGGTCAGAGGGGGAAAGGGGAGAGCCAGTAGAGCAGCGTGGGTGAGGCGGGAAGCCCAGGAGAGTGGTTCAGTCCAGCAGCCAAGACCAAAGCCCCACCATAGGTGGACTGAAAACTCTCAAAAATTATGTTTTAAATTTTTAGATAGAGCAGGGTCCACTGGAGCGCCACCCCACCCCACCCCAACGCCACACAGCTCAATCAACCCCCCCCCCACACACACACATACAGCCTCAGCCTTCTATCCTGACAAACAGATTGAAGAAGTCTCCACTCCAGTCTGCAGAGTCAGATTCTGGAACTGTCTCAGTTTTTCCATGATTTCAGCCAGAGATAAGCCTGGATCATGTCTCCTCTGGGTAGAGGCCAAATCAACAGTAGGTCTCTGGGCTTCGGCTCTAGGAGCCCAATCCTTACAGATGCCCCTAGCAAATGGGTCCTCCTTCACTTCTGTGGCTGAAGTATATGTCTTCTGTCCATTAGGATAGAGCACCACTAACTTCGCAGGATAGGGCATTCTAAATTTTAACTTGTGTGCTCTTAGGTGAGGGAACAAAGGAATATATTCCCTTCGTAGGGTTGCTGGAGCATAGTCATTATCAAATAAAAGTCTATATTTCCCATATATGATTTTTTGGTTTTGCCAAATCTTAGGAGTGTCTCTTTAATCTAAAAGCTTTGGAAACTGATAACAAACAACTGGGGCCTGGCATCTGGGCAGGTCAGTTTCAGGCCTAATGCACCGTTGGATCTCTCTATGTCAAGCTGGAATTCATGACCCAGTTCAAGCACTAGATGTAGCAGCGAATGCTAGAACATCTTGTCCCTCTTCATTTTCCGGCAGACTGTAGATTCTAATATTTTTTCTATGGCCCCAGTTTTCAGTGTCTTCCTGCCATAGGGATATTAGAAGTTGTTCCATAGCCAATAATGCCACAGTGGTTTCCAGCTCTTCCAGGCGGCCAGTGTTGGAGGAAATCTGCATATTTGCCTCATCCATGCAGTCCTGGAGTTCCCCCAGATCTGATCAGAGGCCCCAAATTGATTCCCGCATTTCAGCCCAAAACCCGTTGATGGCCTGAAGAATCGCGTCCGCTTGGGGGGGGGGGCTTCCAGAATCTTTTTACCCCCTTTTAATTTCTTGCCTTCTTGTGAAGCCAAGGATTTAGCAAGCAGTTCGGAGTCAGAAAGGCCCCGGTTGTCCATGTCGTCTGCATCGGTAAGGACTTGAAATCGATTCCTGGAGATCCTGGACATTTGGAATTCCTGAACATTTTCCCAGGGAATCATTGTTACTAGCACCACAAGAGATTTTTCTCTAGTAATTAAATACAGAAAAAAAGCCATTGCTGTAAATCTTGTGGCCGATTAAAGTAGATATGGTGGGGGAGCACCTCCAATCTACTGTTCACGCCACCATGGCACCACCGGAGGTACCATTAACAATAAACTTGATCAAATTTAGGATGTGTAATATTTTTTTTTGCACTTAAAATTTTCATTTTACAATACAAGCCACCTTCAAATATAAGCTACCCTTGAATACAAGCCACAAGACAAAATACACAATTTTAATAGAAGCTATGACTTATATTCTATGAAATATGGTAAATTGACTTGTAACATTTACAATACAGAGTATATTTTATTCTCCTACTTGCTCCCCCTTCCCCCAGGTAAATGTGATTACTGTGCATCTCTGTATGTTTAGCTGGTAAAACAATTTAAAATAAATCAAATAAGTCGGTCATTGGCAGCAGGGTGAGATGGCTTCCATGATACTGTCCAGTGTCAGTGACTCTGTAGGAAGCATGCTTACTTCTTGGTCTGGAAGACTGGAAAGTTGTGGGTTCTAGCCCAATACCAGGTACATGAGATAATACCCCTGACACTGTAGTGCAGTACTGAGGGGTGCTGTACTGTTGAGGAGCTGTCCTTCAAATGAGATGTTAAACAGAGGTCCCTACTGCCCCTTTCTGGTCACTGTCCAGGTAGAAGATAAAGACCTGGATCGGGGCAGTAACATCATGAATGAAACACTGTGGAATGAAAAAAGCAGAAGCAACATCTCGGGACATTACATCACAATGGAAACAACAAAGCTGGAACAAAATGCCACCAAGGGGAATGCTGTAAACCGCAACAGTGCAGCACCGGCCAAATGTGTTGACGCAGGAAACCGGGCGGTGAGTTGGAGCTGCTAAGGTAGGCAA
Source organism: Neoceratodus forsteri (assembly GCA_016271365.2). NCBI lineage: Eukaryota > Metazoa > Chordata > Ceratodontiformes > Ceratodontidae > Neoceratodus > Neoceratodus forsteri. The sequence goes on from CM028132.1 coordinate 1,340,593,567, forward strand.
CCAGGAGCCTGCCAACAGTGCCAGCAATGGGACCAAATAGCCATGGCCCACCTAAGCAGGTCCCACCACCATGCAGCACTCACAGGGACGAACAGGGTTGGGCACACAATGGAGCCCACACACCGACACGGATGCTGCACCAGTAGCGGAATACTGCTAAATGGAGGCCGTGGGATGGACAGGGTGCAAGGAGCAGGGACATCAGCAAAGGACAACAGCTGCAGTGGGAGCCCAAAGGACAGGGCAGAGAGGTACGGATGGGGTTGAGGCAGACAATGGACGTGGGGTGTCTGTGCTTAGGGAACATAGAGAGTGGTCACCAGCAGTGGGGGGGGGGCTTCTGTGGCCACACACAGGATGAATGCAGGTTGCAGGGAGGCATGGGGCTGGAGGGGTGGGAAGGGATGCTGACAGTGTGGGGATGGCACACAGCACTGGGGCGCAGGCATTGGGCACAGGAGGGTTGTAGAGAGTGACATGGAATGGAGTGTCCACACAAGGGTGAGGAGGGAGTCATGCACCCCAGGAACAGGCCTGTTGCGGGATACACAGGTGGAGAGCACCCTGCCACCAGCCCAATGCCTGCGGCCTGCTGTGTGTGCGCGGACCTGACCCTAACAATAGAGACACACAGATGGGCGGTGGTGTGGCCACAGCCCACCTATATAGTGGTAACAGGCAACACCTGTGTGCAGGGTGGGGGCAGGCCTGGCCAGATGCGATGCATCCTGCACCCAATGGTGTGCCTATAAAGCATGCCCACACAGGGAACATGCGTTCCTGTGAGGCCCAGACACAGTGACGCTGCTGTGTGTGAGAGTGCATTAACCTGTGTAACAGAGATGCTGCTGCAGTTTGTGACCAGCAAGAAGGGGAAACCCTGCTACAGCATGAGGGCTTCCTGTACTACAGGGAGTGCACAGCTGTAGGCAAGGTGTACTGGAAGTGCTCCAAATATTACAAGGCGCAATGCCCAAGGCATGTGCACACTGCAGGGGAGGAGGTGGTGAAGGTGGTGAACAGCCACAACCACGTTCCTGACTGTGGGGCCATACGAATCCATGAGGCCATCACAGAGATGAAGCAGAGGGCAGCACAGTCAGACGAGACACCACACCAGGTGGTGGCGGCCTGCAGCAGCAGCATTCCAACAGCCAGGGGGGGTTATCTGCCCAGTTTGCACCTCCTGAAGTGAAGGGTCCGCTGTGTGAGGACAGTTGCCTGCTGCCCCCCCACCCCAGCCAACATCACTACAGGACCTCTGTATCCCAGAGCAATACACATTCTGCCCACCAACTCCTTCTCCCTTGCAAGGTTCTTATCATCCTGAAGAGGTAACAGGTAACAGGGTTTGGCTGTCTTCCCTCCAACCCCTAGCTACCCTTGCAGGGCTCCCTCCTCTGAAAGAGAGAACTTGTTCTGCTTCTTCCCCTTCATCCCCCCTACTTTTCCACTTCGCCTCCTCTGTTACTACTAGCTACTTCCTTACATCGCCTCCTCTACTACTACATAGAAACATAGACTTTGATGGCAAATAAGGACTGCTTGGCCCACCTAGACTGCCCATTTCCCTACCTACAGGATAAGCTGCAGAGCCTAGTTAACCAACAGCCTGCTTCTTCCTACCCCCCACAAAAATTGCCTTTTGTCTTTCCCATGCATTCTTGAATTCTCCCACAGTTTTAGACCCCACAACCTCCTCAGGAAGGCTGTTCCATGCATCCACCACCGTCTCTGTAAAAAAATACTTCCTCACATTGCCCCTGAACCGCCCCCCATCTTCAAATTGTGTGCCCTTGTTCTTGCACATCTCTTTTTCTGAAAGATGCTACCCTCATGGACTTTGTTGATTCCACTGAGGTACTTAAAAGTTTCTGTTATGTCCCCCCTCTCCCTCCTTTCCTCCTTTCCTCAAGGGTATACATATTAAGCTCCTTTAGTCTCTCCTTGTATGGCTTCTCTTGCAGACCCTGCACCATTTTAGTTGCCCTCCTCCAAACTGCCTCTAACCTGTCTATGTCCTTGCGGAGATGGGGTCTCCAGAACTGGATGCAGTACTCCAGATGGGGTCTCACCAACTGTCTGTACAGAGGGATAACAACTTCCTGTTTTCTGCTGGTGATGCCTCTCCCTGTACATCCCCGTATCCCCCCCAGCCATCCCTACTGCCTTCTCACATTGCTTGCTAACCTTAAGGTCATCTGATATGATTACCCCCAGGTCCTTTTCCATTTTTGTTGTTGTTACTACCTCACCATCATTGTATAATCTTCCCCTGGGTTTTTGTTTCCCAGGTGCATTATTTTGCACTTCTTTGCACTCAATCCAAGCTGCCATACTTCTGACCATTCCTCCAACCTTGCCAAGTCCCTTTTCATCCTTTCCACACCTCCTTGTGTATCAACCCTGTTGCAGATCTTTGTGTCATCTGCAAAGAGGCATACTTTTCGTTCCAGTCCCTCTGCAATGCCACTTATAAAGACATTAAAAAAGAACTGGATCCAGTACTGAACCCTGCGGTACCCCACTAGTAACCCCTCTTTGTTCAGAGTGGACTCCATTTACAATTACCTCCAGTCCTCAGGTACCACACATCCTCCCATGATTTGTTAAAAAGGGTGGTGAGTGGTTTCCCTAGTTCTCCCCTTAATTCTTTTAGAATTCTGGGGTGAATTCCATCAGGCACCATTGTTTTGTCCACCTTCAGTTTTAGGATTTTTTCAGAACCCTTTCTTCTGTGAAAGGACTGGGATTGACCCCCCTATCAGGAGTGCTTCTGTTAATTGGATTAGCTTCTCCCCCTCCTCCTCTTTTGTGAATACTGAACAGAAATATTCATTCAGTATCCCTGCTTTTTCACTGTCCCTCTCTGCCCACCCACCGTCTATTCTGTTTAGCCTCACTATCCCTCCCTTTGTCTTTCTACGCTCCCTTTTTTTGTAATTCTTCTTTTTATTGAGTTTTCAACTTATATACACATAAGTCACCAACATTTCAGCTTTCAAGCATGCGCCAGACATTACAGATATTACAGTCCAATTTTACTAGTGCTATGACTTCCTTTAGGGCTAATCCCTGTGTGTTTCCAGTTCCAGTCCATTGCTTCGGCCTTACTTCATCACAGCTAATAAGCGAATTGCCGCTTGCATCACAAAGTCCCGAACATCCAGGGCATTTCTCCCTCAGGGGGCATCCCCCCCTTCCTGGAGGACCGCCAGGCTGGGCGCCATCCATAAAGCAATCTGCTCCACCTGCCCACCATGTGTCGCTCACCCCTGTCCCATGCTACTCTACTATCTTAGGGTACAAACGTGGGTCCTTCTGCATGTAATATATTTGCCATCTTGTCCATCTGGCCTTAAATTTCTCTCCTTGGTCGTTCAGATTGTGTGTAATTTTTCCATATTATATATTTGCAGTGTGATGTCCCACCAGTCTTGGACTGTGGGTGTTTTGGAGTTAACCATAGTCTAGTGATTGCCTTCTTTGGCTGCTATTAATAAAAGTAAACAGATATCTGGTATTAGGACCCCTTAGCGATCTAGGAAGGTCAAGAAATAGAAATACCTTCAGGCGTAAGCCGGAGTTGTGTATCTATCAATTCCTGTAACTGGGCTTCAAGCTGCACCAGAAAGCCCTGCAGGGCCGAGCATGTCCATAATACATGGGTCAGGTTAGCGCATCTTTCCCCTCACTGTCTCCCTTTCTACGCTCCCTGATGTACCTATAAAAGGTTTTATCCCCCTTCTTAACCGAGTTGGCTATCTTTTCCTCAGTTTGGGCCTTTGCTATTCTGACTTCCTCCTGCTTCCTTCTGCCTTAACTGGTACAGCTCTCTGTCCTGCTCCTTCTGTGTTTCCTTATACTTCCTGAATGCTGTCTTTTTCTCCCTGCTTCCCTCCACCTCTTTTGAGAACCATAGTGGCTTTTTCTTTCATTTTGATTTGTTTATTTGCTTCACACAAAGGCTTGTTGCCTCTGTGATGGCAGTTTTGATGTTTCCCCAATGTTGCTTCACCCCTCCTTCTAGCCTATTTGCTAGTGCTTTTCTAAGGCACTCTCCCATCTTGCCAAAGTCAGCCCTCCTGAAGTCCAGTACCCTCACTTTTGTATGGCTTGACTCTGTAGCTGAATTTATCGTGAATCACACTGTTTGATGGTCACTTGTTCCCAGATGGCAACCCACTTCTAGATCTGAGATCCTCTCACTGTCCCCATTTCAGAGTATGTGGTCTAAGATTGCTTCCTCACTAGGCATGCCACCTGTAGGGCATCAAGAATGGCCCTGCTC